>OV743719.1:108312703-109562703 GCA_928272305.1 Volucella inflata
TGTATAATGGAAACTTTCCATCATTGTTTTTATGGTCCTATCTGTCACCTTTTTAGAGCTATTTTTCCAACATTTTGTGAATTCTTCCAGGGTGTTAACAGCTTTTGGGTGGCCCTTAACTCTTTTTTAACCAGGGTTCAATATCTTTTAATTGGCCTAAGTTCTGGCGAATTCGGAGAATTGGCCTCTATGGGCACCACCGAATCGTTGTTTAGCTCATACCAATCCATCGCTCTCTTTTCATAGTGACATGAAGCAAGATCAGGCCAAAATAAGGGGAATTCTCGATGATTGTTGTAAAAAGGCCTTAAGCGCTTCTGCAGGCACTCATTTACATAAATTTCGCCATTTATTGAGCCAGTCGTGATGACAGTTTGACTTCTGAGACCGCAAGAACAAATTGCTGGCCAAACAAAGATTTTTTTTTGTAAATTTCGCTTTAGATTGGGTTCGAAACTCTGCTTCAACATTTCCTCTACCTTTGGTGGTATAGAATGCCTGCCCCGGAAGCTGGTTGAAATCAGCAAAAACATACGATTCATCCATTACAATGCATGAAAATTTGGTCAAAAAATTTGATTGTAAAAGTCTTGCCCGCTGTTTCGCATACAACTTTTTTTTGGCGTTCCGATCTGGAACGTTTTGGACTTTATATGTCTTCAAGCCCGTATATCTCTTCACTTTATGAACTAAAAAAATTGAACATTCTGCTTTTTTTGCCAAATTACGTTCAGAAATATTCGGATTTTTTTCAAGAAGGCTCAAAATCTTAGTGACCTTTTTCGGGTTCATTAAACTGGCCTTTTCGACCAGACCCCTCTTTACTTTCAACTGACAGGTTCTCTTTAAAATTCTTAATAGCAGTAGCAACTGTTTTCCTATTAACTTTTAGTTACTTTGCGATTTTTTTATACCATACATCCACCCTGGGTGTCCTAAGTGACACTTAATAATATTTTTTCTTACATCCAATTCAGATTCCATGTTGAGTATGTTAACTACCAAACAGAAATGACATAAAATTTAAAAATAATAAAAGTATTCCCAGCATTACAAATAAGAAGAATTTAAGTGATTTTCCTGTAATTTTTGCAAGTAAATTCGAAATGAGAGTGGGTACATTTTGTTCGATGGCACTCCTTATTTTCCAATCGACGAATAAGATGCCAACATTATTTCATTGAACCAAATCGTGAGCCAGTGCACGTCGGCTAGTCATTATTTCAGTGCTTTATCATCAATGTTCTTCCCCACATACCTTGCGCGCTAGTTTCTATTTCTTGGTTTCGACATTTTTGATTCGCTTTCAGCACTGAGCCGTTTCCCTTATTTTGTTGCGTATGTTAATTTTGTCGACTGATTCTAGTTTCTGTTCATTTTGTTGGTCTCTTCAGAAAAATAAAAGAAGCCAAACTTTGTTCTGGCTTGCTTGTGGTTCCTAGAAAATCATTAAAGAATCTTTTACTCGCGTTTTAGATTCTACGGAATAAAATTATGTCTTTCATTCCTTTTTTCAATCCCCATTAAGTGAGAAGACTAATATAGGAATTACAAGAAGTATTTTAGGGTTTTCGAGTTAGGCTTTCCTAACACAAAACTGATTGGGCCAGCGCACATTGAACTAATTTTACCCCGGGGTTAAACCGGGGTAACTTTTACTTCAATCGCACACGGGATGAATATTTCGGGGTAAAATTGTGTATACATATTAACCGATTTTGTTTGTAGTGGTATTTCTGATAATATTCTCACCCTTAAAATTGACGATTTATGCCGTGTATATATTTTACCCCGATGTTCAACCGCTTCATCTGTGGTTCAAAATTTTACCCCGTTTTCTCTTCGCACTTCATCACCCTCTTCTATAAAATCAGTTTTACCCCGGGGTAATTAGTCCAGTGTGCGCTGGCCCATTGATCCCTTCACTGATCAAGGATAAAAGCTGCAACCTAAGAGAAGTGGGAAAGTTCTCAATTGCGTTACTCTTTATTCAGAAGAATGAAGAGATGGATTATGAATATGATTCAGAAGCCAGGACGTCATCGTTGGAAACGACGTCAGCCTTGCGCCTGATAAATTCGGCCAGACATTTTCTGTCTATAGTTGTATCTTAGCTGTCACACTGTCTAAATTGTTTTTCTAAATAACTGTTATTCAAAAACCTATTCTTCTTTATATAGTACGAACAGAACTAATAATCTTTTTCTTTTAATAAAAACTTCAGTGAATTCCATTTCCCACACGCCAGCCGTACATCATTATATTCAGTAATTAAGCACTCAATGTCATCTGTCGTTGCGGTCTGTCGCATTTTCTTTTCCTTGTAATTGTATCTCAAAACAAGAGACGGAAAAAAAAAGAATCTCTAAAATATATGAAAAATAAAATAGATCTACATTTTGTGTGGCTCTCATTTGTCTTTTTTTTTTCAAACTTTCCGTTGCCTTTTGATACCAGAAAATAGAAATAAAATCCGGAATGTGACGCGCTAAAGATCATCCATTACATTGTACATGGTCATACTCGTCGTATTAACGATGACAGTGGTTAGAAAAGATATGTGAACGCACGTTCTAGCGGTAATCTTATTGTTCGCTGATGGATTGATCTTTTAACCTTGCTAGTTCAATATTTCTTTTCTGTTCAGATACTTTTTATTTACCTCTATCTCTCTACGATATATGCACTTTTGTTTCGGTATTCCTTACTTTTTTCTTTTTTTCTCCATTTTCTTGATCTTCAAAGTGCGTATATACGAGTACTCGTACGCGTTCGTATTTGCTTTTCTCTTTTACTCGTACTGTTCCGCAACGTGTTTTGTGTCAATTTTCTTCAAAAGAAGATCACTTTGGAAAAAATAAATAAAAATTTGTAGAAGATCTGAAACATCTGAGAAGATCTAAGTAGAGATGGCGGAAGGAGAAAAAATATACAAGAGATACTATTCAGGGGAGTTGAAAAGGTTTCGTTCTATTTATTTGGAAAATTTGCCGTTAGATATATATTTTACTTGTTGAGTTACATTATATTCAATGTCATTGGGTTATTGAACTATTTATGGATATTTTTGATGAAGTCTAATGATGTTAGATTCGGTTAGAGGACAAGCTTAAACGTTGACCATATTTGGATATTGATTTTTCTTTATTGAAGTGCGTAGAATGAATTGGATTATGTAATGTAATGCGTCGTTGTTAACAAGGTTTCGTTTGTTGGTTTAGACATTGAACTTGGATTGAGTAGATGAGTGATGTAATATGGAAATTACGGTTAACAAGAGCCGCTAATAGGATCTTTTATAAAAAAAAACATTCTCTCTATTCTTCGAAAAGGAACGGAAAAGAACAGAGAGATTTGACCAATGTAACTTTTGGAAACAGATTGTCTATTTGAAGATATTGAGTGAGCATCCTCTTAGGGCCACCATCTGAAACATTACAATGCAATAGCCTATAAGTTGCCTCATCGCAAGCAATCGACTAGGGTAACAATTCTGTTTGTTATAATATGCTTGCCTTTCCTACCCATGGTGGCCCATGAGAAGTATATGCACAAATCCTTGTTCTCGTAGGTTAAGATGGTCCGGGTTCGCGTTTTCTAGGCCAAGTACAAAAGGCTACTACACAGTAGTTAAGGGTTTTAGCGGCAATGAAATGAAAGAAACTAGATTGTCGAGTAGAATAAGGAACGTTACCATCATGCGGTACTACGACCTATCAAATTAGGCAAATAAAGACGAGAAGCATACATTTTACATCCGGTTAAGCATCGTAAATTACGCAAAACCAAACCGAGACTTGACCGTCATTTAAGTACATATTCTAAATGCTTTTTGAATTGTTAGTTAGTACTCAATGGAATTTTTAAACATTTTTAAACAATTGGAACCGTCACTATTGTTGATGGCGCTGCACACTGAGATAGAACACATACATAAATAAAGAATAGATTGCTCTGTTTGATCTTCATCAACAGCTTCACTTTGATCATCGCTTTGGTCCATTGACCGTGAAACCTATAGAGACTGTTGATTTTAAAACTAAGCAAAAAAAAAGTGTGTTCTAGCTCAGACCTGAGAAGAATCTAATAGTCTCATGCATGTTAATTTTGGTATTTAAGTGAAAACGATGCATTCAACGTAGCGAGGCCCTAATTGCAACCATCAGTATGATTATTATACGACGCCGATGTTTGAGCTAGCCTCCATACATGTGTATACAACTTTAAGACTTATGATTCAGAAATATTAACTTTCAAACCGTGGCATCATGTTTAAGAGTTTTTTAATAGATAACTAGTATTTTTTGGCAACTCATGCTGAAATTCACCAAAAGAACATCTAAACGTGCAGTGAGTTTAACAAAAGTTTGTGGTTTTAAATAAAGTCTGAATTGTACCAGGGCAACAGAAAGCCTGCCTATTCAAATAGCATGGGTTTTTTGCAAATTGCCTTCAGCTGTGCACATTACTTTGCACATCTCCTTTCATATAGTCGACTGTAGAAATATCTTATCAATTGTCTTTTAATCCAAACAAGAGCAAAAATCGCCCAAAAAAAACTTTTCTCTTGAAGCGCCCGAGAACATTTTTATTTCCTTTCGTCAGTTTTAAGCTTCTATGCCGTAAAATAGAACTGAGGTGATAAGGGTCCCGCATTGAATTTTTGCTCAAGGGAGGGCTTCGAAGCTCCTTCCGCATTGGTGACGTTGTTGAAATTGATAGCGCAACCTAACTACATAGATAAAGTTTCTTAGAACTTCAAAGTTGTAGCAGCTCATCGGGAGGTTTTGCCCTAAGCGTCGATGTTTTGTGTTCCTCTTTGTTAACATAATTTTTTTTTCTTCCATCAATTGCAGACCACATCTTTTCCGTTTCTGTTTAATAACGGCAAATGTTCTATTGAAAACTCGCCGTGTGCTTGTCGTTACATTAAAGCTCTTTGCAAAAGATGGTGCCTGTCAATAAGTCGTTGTGGAAGAAGTCCCCTAGGTGGAGATTTCTTCTTTGGGAGAGAACTCGACATGTACAGAGGAGGTGAGGAATTGTCTCCAGTGATAACACCTATAATGGCGCTGAGATGTTACCTATTTAGAAGAATTAAGTTATTTGTTGCTGAACATGTCGATCCAACCGTCCAAGTCTCTAACTTTTTTTTTTTTTTTTTATAATTTACGCGCGCCTCAAGCGGGTTATGATACCCTTTTACTGTTGCAAGGGCGCGGGTGGAAAGATAGGAGGAGAAAGGAAAGCATTGTTGTAATGCTGTGGTTTGAAACACAGGTATATTTGGTTTCGATATTGACTCTCCAGGGGTGGGAGTCCGATAAGGACGCAGAGTTTTTCTTCATTCGGGATGATTCAGGTTATAAATTTTAACGGTTGTTTTGTGCTTGAAACTCTACAACAGCCTAGTCTATATGCCAGTGTTATGCTTTCACACGCAGATTTTTCTGACTGAGTTCCAATTACACAAATGAAAAACTTGTCGTGAGTAAGATTCGAATCTTGACCCTCCGAGTGAGAAGCGATGGCTAGTACCACTACACCACCGAGTAGACGCACATTGGATTCCATCAAATTCTTTTAAGAATAGAATGGCGTCATCTATAAAAACTAAGCTAACATACTCTTAAAGCCATTGTTCAGTTTGCAAACCAAAGAACAGCTGAAGCATAAATTTCAAAAAGAATTCTCCAAATCCGTTTACATACCTGAAAATAGAAGAAAAAAGGACACCAATCAATAATTGAAGACAGTTGACATTCGTTTTATATAAATTAGTTTTCAACAATATAATTTTGGAAAAAAATAAAAATAACGTGTGTAAAGCCTTTTTTACTAGAACAAATTTATTTTCAAAAGTAAAACTCTCGCAACTAAGAATGTTGTTGCATTCGTGAAAGAATTCCAAAACGCCTAACCCATTCGTTGCTTATTCTCGCTACAACAACAATAGCCCTTCGGCTCGTAACTTAACAATGTTAATTCCTTTTACCTAAGAATAAACGCAAGCCTCTACGCGCACAAAATAAAAATCCAAATAAAACCAAAAACAAAAATTCCTTGCTCCAATTTGAAAAATACAAATTGACAACAAATACCCGTAATTCTTTGACATTCTTTGACATGTTGTAGCGTCACTAGAGCGTAAAGCACCAAAACGGGACAAATAAAAATAAAATATATAAAAACCAACAATCAAAAGAGCAAGAGCCAGCCACTCCTCCCATAACCCAACGACGCCGCTACACTATTTTATGAGGTGTCCCCCATGCCAGTCAGCAGCATGCCACCCCTTGTGTGCAACAAAACTCTAGACTCTGCGTACAATACATCAGCCCCATAAATGCCCCATGTACGCTACTACGAGTATTTTACTCGGGTTAGGAAGTTTAATCTACGCGCTCACATACGCACATAATCAATTTTAATTAATTCAGAGGAAATGATCACAGGAAACCGCCATCGCTGAATGGCTGAATGGTTAGCCCGCTGTTTTAATTAGGGCCCCCGACGATGTGCCGCCATAAGAGCACCACCACCACCACCAGCACCATCATTTGGCCGTGACTCCCAAATAAATTAATTCGTGCAAATTAATAATAAAAAAAAAATACAAAAAACCAACAAACAAACAAAATCTATTTGTTTATACGGTTTGGTTTTTAAAATCATTTTTAAATTTACAAAATAATAAATAATTTATTTATGAGCGCAAGAAATTATCGCTTTTCAAGTTCAAGTGTTGGCTTTTGTTTTTCGCCAGCGACAACGAGACAACGAGACAACGAGACAACGACACAAAACAACTCTGCCACTGACTCTTGTTAAAATGTGATTGCCCTGAAGCCGGAGTCGTTCCGTCCATCTCTGTTTTAATCGTTTCAAATATGTATACACATGAAAGAGATGAAAGCTACACTAGCCTTTAGCTTTAGCTTTAGTTTTAAGCGGTCGCTGCTTCTTGTTTTATGGCAATTTTTTAACAAGTTGTTGTATAAACAAATACGCAACAAGTTCGTGAGTGTGGAATGTTTGGACTCACGCACGCTTTCACTTGATCTTGACCGAGTGACAAAAAAATGTTTTGTTTTGAATCTGAAATTAAATAAAGGAAAAATATACTACTCATACGTATAGATACTCCCCCAATAATGCAAAAGATACATGTACAACAACTTTGCCATGGTGTCATGTAACCCATGACAAAAAAAAAAAAAAAAAAAAAAAAAATGCGGTTGCTTATGATCTTGACTAACCTTGATGGGGGTGCTACTGTAGCTGACTCTTTAAGATGACGTGTAGCAGTGATTGCACTCATAATTTTAACTGTGACTGTGACAGTGACACTTAAAGAGTTAAGAGTTATTACTCTAGGCAAATGGAATTTCGAAAGATGCACAACAAAGCGCGAGGTCCAATCAATCAAAGCGAAAACCAATTTTCCGTGACAGTCGAAAATATGTCAAACATCTTTGACTCGAGATGCTATTGTGTTTGGTTTTAAAGGTACTTGCTTGCTCAAGGTAAATTCGACAATGAACTGAGGTTTTTTGTTTTGTTTTGTGGTCACAGCTTACGAGTATTTATATTTTTTTTGGAAACGGATACTTTGTTGAGGTTAAAAGTTCGATTGATACGAGAACAACAGGAAACAATAAAAAACAAAATCGTTGGAATTTATAAAAATAATCGAATAAAAGAGAAGTACCCCAAGGCAGGCTGATAGGGACTAGTCTTTATATTTTAATATGAAACATGGATTTAATTACTCTTAGGTGTATTTGGGAGTGGCTCTTACAAAAATCTACTCTGAGCTCTTTATGTTTTAGGTTCTTGGGTTGCAGCCATTACAGGAAAACATCATTGCATTACCTAGTTTGGCAGCTTTGTTATGAGATAGAGTAATAAAGTGCACGTACTTAGCCAAAAAGTCTGAATTCGTAATTAAAACTGAACTCTATAACAGAATCAGCATCAATATCTTGCTTTATACGAACATGGTCGACCAAGTAAACATAGACGATATTGAAATGTTTAGATCGCTGCTTCTTCATAGAGTGAAGATGAGCGTGATTCCCAGTAATGCAGAATAAAAATTGGTACACAAAGATGGATGCCGACCCTTCTAAAAGAACCAACGTAGAAAAACACTTCCTTGCCAAGCCAGTGATTCGACAGCCGTTAAATTTCAAGCCCCCAACAACCTGCCCGTGGAAATGGATTCTTTGATATTAACATTGTTACAACAAGTCGTACCGAATATCAGAGCTGCAGAAAACAAAATATGCATTAAAAAACAAGTACCGATGGCATCAGTACAGAACTATAATTAGCTCAAAACATACGTAACAACTCAGTCGCTTTACCCATTGTATTCAAGGGTCGACAAAGTAAAACAAGAGGTAATTATCAAGTTGTCGTTATGTGATGAAGTGCGGAAACAGGAAGGATATTTGTGTTATACCGGAATCGGTCAGAATTGTTATATTTTATTGTGATTCTCAACATAATATTTAGTTAACAAATGATTAACATTCTGCGGAAGGCATCTCAGAGAAAGCAATGCTGTTGTTGAGGCTACTTAGGCTGCTATTAATAGAGCTGTGTGCTGTGTTACATGACAGTGATTTTATGTTGTGTAAAGTTCAAATTGGAATTCGGCAAGGATGTATGCTTTCATTACTACGACGTTCCCGTTGTTGCAGCAGTAACATAAGAAATTAGGCTGCCACAGCTCGAAATTGAATGTCCACATTGGAGTACGGCAGGATTGCATACTTTGCTCACTACTATTCCTTATTGTCACTTGCTGCATTCTAAGTGCTACAGTGACATTGAAAAGTTGGGGCCTTAACACAGACTCTTGTGGGCGTCTATCTAAATGTTTTTGGTGTTCCCTTTACACTTGACTTGAAACATTCGCTTTTGTTAAAATACTCGTAGTTGCCGACAGTCTGACTACAGAGTAACGTCTTTAGGATTAGATTTTGCTAATTTCCACTTTATGTATTGTTCAATGCAAAATTCGAGTCCGATTTTCTATATTGATTCATCACTGTTATTTCAGAAAATCTAGTCGAGAAGAATGTAGAATAAAAATTATTAGTGCACATTTTCAAAAGCGCCCAAAATACAAGACTGACTGACTAGACATTCTTGCAATTATTTAGCCATATACTGACAATTTTCTTTAGATGTACGAGTACGTGTATAAAATTACCCATGTTAACTACACATGGTAGAACATTAACGTATTTCAATGTATCTATTCCACATCACTTCAAACGAAAATAAAATTCGCAAAGCACGCAATAAACACACACAATTAAATATTTTATGGTGCGAGTATTACTATATTCTAAATCTTTCCGCATTTGAAAGCGCCAACGTAAAATGAGCTTCGATTGTGTTTAATTGTCTGCTTCAGTGCCAATAAAACGAAAAATGCCAATCAAAACCACATCGCCAAAGGTGCACTACTCGGCTTGGTCAAAAATCGCACTGTCAGCAACAGGCGGCGACCACCCCATGTCAATAGTCTGTAGAGTTCTTAAGCTGTTCGCTCGTTGTCCCGCTCTCCATTCGGTCGTTCCGCTCTGCAAAACGAAAATAGTGTCACGTAGCAATTTATTGCTTGGGCATGCAATTTCCCATGAGCACTTGAGAGTATTTATTTCATCCTACAAAATAACACAATTAAATTATCTTCTTCGAAAGACTGGAAGCGTGCAATCTTTGAGTCTGTGGTGGCTTATTTGACTTGGTCGTGGTTCTTGTTGGAAATTTATTTTACTTGGTTTCATTTTTATTTGCATTGCAATGCGCTTGCAAAGTTAACAAAAACAAGGGGGAAACACCTACCTACAATGTTGTGGAGTTGAATGCAAAAAAAAATAAAAATAAAAATACAGATTGAGATATCACAGACAGTCGTACTTGTGCTGGATATGTGTTCTGAATCTTGTAGATAGCTATCAACAAGCAATGTCTTTATGACGTGCTCCTCCGATGGTACGTTTGCTTGTTTGTTCCAACAACGAATGCAAAGGCGATGTTGATATTTCAGTGTTTTACCACTATGGTGGCATTGCATATGAGAAAAGATAGGCTAAGCAGTTTTTATTGCAACGACAGGAATTGCAAAGTTCAATTTCGATGTCAAGGCTGTACGTTTGTAGTACTCGTACGAACTAGAGTGAGCTGATTTTACAGACGTCAATATAGGGCGGATAATTATAGGCGGCAGCCATCAGGAATGCTGCTACTCCGAAAAATTACACACCATAGATCTTACAAACTTCAAAAGATTTTAACTAAAAGTACTTAGTTCCTTAATTATATGTAATAATTTATTCAAGAATTGTACATGTTTAACTTGCGCCCCATGAAGATTTCAGCTGCTGGGCAATTCACTGAATCCTTGAGTAGCTTTGAGACTTGTGATGATACAAAGTAGGGACTTATACTCCTGCTGAAAGTATTAGTGGTTAATAATGACTCTGGTCTCTGATCATCTTCAGAGTTTTCTCTCACTTATCCAGCGAGTCTTGGAGATAAAAGACAAAAAGAACCATATCAATATTTAAGAGCGACAACGACTTGAACATTTTTTAATTGGGTGCCACAAGGTTGCGCACCAAGGCCCATACTCTTATACTGAAACAAGACAAGGAACTTTTTTTTTTAGTGTTCACACTCTACAGTTCAGATTTCTGTGATTGTCATTTCAACAGACAAAATTTAAACATCCGTAAACAATTTTTTTGTAATTCAACCTTTCACAAGATACGTACAAGTGCTACACGACATTCTATGTTACCATACCAATGGAATGCTAACCAACATAAATGATTAAATAACTCTCCAGAAATGACCCTGATAGACAGCCTCAAGTTACATGTAACAGCAAAAGGAGAGAACAACAAAATGACATCAAAACATATTTCAAGACTTATGTCAACAAACAATCAAGGTACAAACAGCTATCACATCACTGCCAGTGCCTGGGCTTGCCCGATTGCCTATAAATTATAAGGAATTTATTTGCGCTAGGTCCTCATAACTCTGACAAATATTGTATAACTTCTATCGGTTGTAATAAATCACTCTGACGGATTCCAGCTATATTTGTTCGCCCCATTCGTCTGTTTAATCAAATTTTTAACATTTCGTGCATGCCAAAGTTGCGATTTACACAACACGTTTTGTGTAAACACCTTCATTTACCAAAAAAAAAAAAAACCGAATTTTTTTTTCCTTAATTTTGGGCGCATTTTTGTTGACTCACAAGCAGTGATCTTATCAGATCGAGCAGGGAGAGATGTCTTAAATTAAATTCATTCAAGACTGTCAGAAAAAGGAAAAGAGAAGGCGAAATCGAAGAAAATCTGATTACATATTACTAAGCCAAAGCGGCTTACAACAACGGTATGCGGTTGTCAAATTCTGTCAACGAACCTGATCAGAAGTGATCGCGAATTTAAAAGAACAAATCCACAGTTAGGTACAACGAACGTTGGCTATTCTGTCCTTTTTTTGTCGTTTCTTTGAGCTTAATCATTTTTTTTTTCTCAAGCTTGGGTGAATATCTTTTGTTCGTGTTTGTTTTCTGTTAGCCCCACCCGGTTTAAGATAATTCCCGTAGGTCAATTTCCTTTCTAAATTTATGGGATTTATTCTAGATTTTCACATCAAGCTGGATGATGAGCATATTTTGCAAACAAGCCGCTACTACAATCATTTTTCAATTGATCTAAGTACATATTGTGTATTTAAAAGTTTAGAATCCTTAACAAATAGATACGGGTACAAGTATCTAACGACCTGATGATTAAAAACAATGAAATTGATGATCGGTCTGACTTCGGTGTCATGGTAAATCGATTGCAAAAACTTAAATAAATGTCGCGCAAAAAATTTGAATTAATGAATCTATCTTAGCGTATTTGTGTCAGGTTTTTGTTGTTATTTTATCTTTCTGTTTTTTTTTTTTTTTTTAACCATTTCAGCTTATCAGTGTGTTTAACATTAAACACAAAAACAACACAAAACGCTAAAAGAGAAGAAACAAATATAAAAAAAAAACTAACAACGGAGATAAAATTCCGGTCTATGAGTAATCACTGGGTGGCTAGGTTTTTGTTTTTATATTGTATCACGACTCATTTTTTTTTTTACTTGTACGAATATCTAGATATAAAAAAATTTTTGTGCATATTAATTGCGCAGAAAGGGGGATACAACAAAACAATACAACAACAATGTAGGCTTTGTCACTGTTGTTGCATTGCGTGTGTTGTATAGAAGTCTTGTCTGCATATGTAAATGCAACTTGCATGAACATTTTTTATTTTTGTTTCGCTTTTCGGATACTTTTCGGATTGGCTTATTTGTAGCTCATTTACATATTTTTATGGATTAACATTTGAGAAAACGACGTACTAATTAGCGAAATATCAACAACATTTACAAATGATGAATTTATTTAAATTTCAATAACCTGTGGTTCAAATGTTGCTGATCTGGATTTGGTAACAGACATGACCGGACTTAAGATTGAGGAATGAGTTTTCAAAAAGGCTTTAAAGGCAGTAACATGTTCAGATTTAACTCCAAAAAAGGACTACAGGTATGATTATTGCGAAGTATACTGAACTATCCAAAGAAAATTATACTTCGACCTTGAAAATTCAATCTTCTCAACAATAATCAGATTTAGGTGCTAGCATTATGGTTAGTTTGAGGGCTCACGTACCTAGAAGTTCTGGGTTCAAATCGAGGGCAATATGAGCCATTGGCATACTCGTTATATAGATCTTATGAGGACACACAGCATGATAGCCCGCTGGAATATTATCCTCAAAGAACTTCTTCTGAGAACAGAGAAATCTGGGTGCAAAGTTGTGGTCTTTGTGAATAAAATCGCAGTAATGGTTTCTGGAAGCACCTCCAATTACTTTATTTTCGTCTTTATAAGCTTACTGTCTGGACCGACTGTTGTGGTCTTAATGTTTATTCAGCCAGGTAACAAAGCCAAAACTAACGATTGTTTGATAGAGCGATAAGGATGAAGGTCAATACAGAGTACTTGTTTCGGACTCTCTCACCTAAAGTAGTCTTTTGGCTTTTCCAATACTATAAATTTCAATTATCTGGAGTTCTGCCTTCAGCTATTTCAGTGCCTTTCATGCCGAAAATTGCTATCGATAAATACAACAACCAATACAGCCAGGCTTTGAACAAACCCCTGGTATTGTATTTAGTACTCAGATCTAAGGAAGATACCGATTGTAACGTATCTCATAACCGACTAAGTTGGAAAGCATAGTCTCACATCTAGATGACTTTGTTGTAATTAAACCATACTAGAGACTTTTATGAGCTATAAGCAGAACACGGTATCACCTGAATAATATCTTATATCAAACGTTTTATTCTGACCAATATATAATGACACATATCAGTGCAGTACTTAACGGCAGCTTTGCAAGCCTCTACTTAGCGAAGCATGGGAAATCGATTCTCTGGTAACGAGCTAGTTTTTGATACAAATCATCACATTTGGGCCCATCAATGACGTATAAAAATTAAAACATGTTCACTGCATTCGTTTGGGGGTGACTTTTCGTGCTGACTTAAAAGTTAGTTATAGAACGACTGCAATTTGATTCCTCATTTTTGAAGTTTTGTGAAAATTGGTGAGATCCATCATGCGCCCAAAAGAGAGAACGACGGGATCAACCCAATGAGTATCCAGTGGTTAAGTCATCTTCCGAACATCAGGAACATAGTTGAAAAAGTGGTCGATAAGGATATGTCTCTAGAAGACAGTTTATTGAGAAAAATATATATGTCATTTCTGCTTCTGCTAAATTGAGATAATTAAGAAACATTTTGCATCCGCGTAAGGTTGAGTCAATGCTTACGAAAGCGATTATGCAGGATTTGAACATAAATTAGGTCCAAGGATTAATTTCATTTAAGTTTTCTTCCACGAGAATTAAATTTTTCAACGACTGTCTATAGGCTAAAGATCAAATTTAGTAACTCGGAACTCAGACCTCTGTCAGCAGCTTTCACAGATACCAACAACTCTTAATATCGGGACGATAAATTACATTATTGAAAAAAGAAAACTTGTCAGAATCAAAGTTGCGTTTGCCCAAACACGAAAGTGTTTTAAAGCATTAAGTCCTTATGAGTAATTAAATGTTCTTATGATTCAAATAAAATTCAGGTATTTGAGGACCTAGCTCAGGGCTTACCTTTGCTAAAACAGATCAAACACCCTAATAAATTTTTACGCGTTTTTCAACAGTTTTCTCGATTTTTGAAATTGGTAATTAAATATGTATGTCGATTCCTGTACGTTTTCAGGGTTCCACACATCCGAATGAAAAACGGAACCCTTATTGGATCACTCTCATGTCTGTCTGTCCGTATGTTGCCAATTTGCTCCGAATCTACTGAACCGATTAAAATTTGGTACACATATGTGGATATTACTGTGACACAAACACGGACCCATAACGCAAATAAATGAATTTTGAACATGCGGGTCGTTTTGTATAAATATTTTATTGCATTCTGTATTGTCCATTCTGGTCCAATACCTTTTGGCATCTGTCTGGCAGAAGCATGATTCTACGTTCATGAAATGTTTGATTCTTTGCTGGCAAAAAACTGATCCAGGTAATTTTTGACCTCCTTTGACCGTCTAAAAAACATTTGTATAGACTCAAACAAATAATAATCAGAAGGTGTCAGATCTGGACAATATGGTGGATGTGGCATAAGATCCCATCCAAGCTGTAAATGCTTTTGGCAAGTTCCCAAACTTGTATGAGGTCTCGCATTATCTTGTTGGAAGACGACATCTTTTATTTTTTATAAATATCGGCTTTCGAAGTATGTGCCAGTTCACCTTTTTTACTCCATGATTTCTTGAGTTTAATATTGTTTTAGACAGCCCATTTCTCGTCCCTAAGGGTGATGCGCTTCAAAAATGGATCATTTTCTTGACGTTTGAGGAGGAAATCACAGACATCAACACGACGGCATAAATTTTTTTCCGTAACAACACCAGAAACCCATATGTTGAGCTTTGATATTAAACATATGCGTTTCAAATTGACCATGAACAGTCAAATTCTATATATTTAATTTCTCACTGATCTCGCGAGTTGTTATTCGCTGGTTTGCATCAATTAATGCCTTTATAGTGTCTTCATAAGCTGCAACTGGCCTTCCAGAACGTGGTATATCTTTAACATCAAAATTGCGGAATCGATATTTTGCACGCTAGTTTTGGCACCGGCGTTGTGTCAATACATTTTACACATCGGATCATTTCTTTCCTGCATGAACAGTAAAATATGTCGAAAATGCTCACTCTCCATATTTGAAAGAACACCAACAAGTACCCCTCCCTGCAATTTAAAAATACAATTCAAATACAACTTGTAAGGCCTTCCAGAGAAACTGCCAAGTAAAGAAATCAATGTAGAAATTTCCACGAACCAAAGGACCTACTAACTACTTACATATGTAATTCTGCTTGTCCAACTCGAACGTTCATATTTCTATGAATTCCACGAACCATTAGCTTCCCCTACAAAATTCCCTAGTCTGATGGTCTTCCTTAAGAATGACAACTCTCTGTTGTCTCATTTAGCTGTCAGTTTTAATCTTAAACATCCTCTAACCATTCATTATAACTATTTACTAACTTAACGAACCTAAAGACCTAATCAAATGATTTTGTTTCCTTTTTTTTGTATGATTTTCCTTCGTTTAAGACATCCTTCTCATTAGGCCTCCATGTCTGTGGCACAGCTTAAAACTCATTCCGGAATGGGAATTCCGTCTGAAACGCGGCGACTGCAACTGACAACGCTAATGACAATTAACGCGTTCAAATTGCTCAACAAGAATTTGTCTATCAAACAATTTTCAAAAGGAAACACAACACGAGGAGGAAGATTTCTAGAATTTCTACTCTCTGTACGGTGATGACTCCACGACTTCATCCCGTTGTTGTCGTTGGCACTGTCATTGTCGTTGTTGGCTGACTTTGCCCCCATCAACATCATCATCTTCTTTTCCATTGTTTTTATTTTTTTTTTAGTTTTGCTCTTCTGTATTTGCGCGCCCAGTAGAGGAGAGGTGCATTTTCCTCGAAAGAACAGCGAAAAACCAACATTTAAAAAAAAAAAAAAAAAAAAACAAATAATAGCACATAAACTGTGTGCACCCGTCCTAGAGATAAAATATTCCTTTTACCCTGCATTCGTTGTCTTTGTCCAAAAACGGAAACATTAACATTCCTCGACTTATTCCAAGCTGAACCCAAGCGGGCGACTTTTAAGACTCCCTACTGCAAAACACAACACCTTACACCAGATGATTGCAGCATGCAACGGATGGCAGATCGAGAATGGAAGATGATGCCAGCCAAGCTATAGCTACAGCTACAGATAGATGTGTGGAAAAACAATAACAGAGATGCCCAGGCCCAGAGCATAAAGAAAAACACAAAAAACAAATCCTTCTTCCATTGCATAAACAAATCATAAAAATTCCTCCGGAAAAGGGAAATGAACGTTTTGTTTTGTTTTGTTTTGTTGTTTTTTTTTCGCAACACTGGCGGCTGTGGTTTCCAACTTATTGGTCTACAAATGGCTACTTCTAGCTGGTTGAGTAATTAGTTCTTCAGGATGACGAATTTGTTGGATTAGTTTTTTTTCAATTCGCCTCGACTCAACTGTGGGGACGACCATTCAACTTTTCTGTCCGCCCACTAATCTGACATTCTATATGAAAAGTTTTTACTATTTCGGGGTCGTTATCTCATTTTCCTGAGAAAGGATTCTAGCATTTATGTTGCTCATAAAAGTTTTTCCTTTATTTTCTTTGATACTTTTCTCAACTTGTGTTTTTTTTTTCATCAAATCCTTTCTATTTTTATGAGCATAGGACGTAGGACAATATACTCGTATGTATGTGCTTTGTTTGTGAGATAGGAAGTATCTCTCTGAGATTTAGAACACAATTTATTTATTTTTTTTATCGATTTGTTGGTTAAGGACTTACTGGATCAATTCAAAGAATCTTCCGATGTTTTCGGCAAGGGAACAATAGGTTCTTCTTGTTCTATGGGACGTTGGGACGAAGTATCCTTATTTTATTTGGGCGATATCTTTTGCAACATTTCTATGAAGTCGCCCAATTCCATCATTCCAATGCAAAAAAATATACAAGATAGTGGGTATACTAGTACATATGCATACAGATATACATATGTATGTAAAGACCAATGTCCATAAAGTCCTCAAAAGGTTAAGAATAAGAGTCCTCCATGAAGATGAAAAAGAAGTTGGGTTCGGAGAAAAATAACTATAAATAACTATTTTCAGTAGAATAGTTTAAAGATTCAATTTCATAGTCATTTAAATTTAGGTAAGCGTGAGTCATAATAATTTAATAAAGTTGAGAAGGCAAAAGACGGGAATCTGGTTACAATAGGATCAAAACCTAACAAATAGGTCAGGCAGCTTTTGGAATTACCACACTTAATAGCCGAAAATACATTGTCAATGAATTGTTGATTAAGCTAGGATATACTTTGCCAAACAAGGTTAAATATACCCTATCGATCCAAAAGGACTCTTGCGATCTTTGGGACAAACCTACCCAAGCATGTGGATGTACGGCGCCATAATCGTTCTCTGGGACTTCAATGAAAAAAAAATTGTTTGCGATGTCACCTTTGAGTGACCTTCGTAGGAAAGAACAAAACTGAAAGGTCGACTCTAAACGCCTTAGTTCTTTTGTAAAAGCTAAAACCTACAATGAGAATGAAATTCTATGGTATACTTCCGACCTAAACAAATTCCAACGGACTTTGTCGCCAAGGAAGTTGCTGAGGCAATACAAGACTATCAACTATCCTCGAGTAAAAAAATAGACTGGAGTTCAATGAAAGAGTACCGAGTCAGAAAAAAGAAGAACGGTAAATTCATTGTCAAAAAAGAGCGCCATACATTCCGCAATTTATACAGGAATCTTGTCATGGTTGAGGAGATTCGAAAGAAGCACAAATACGGTGAAAAGGGGATAGTTCCTTCTCGTAACCAAAAAAAAAAGTTTGCACAACTTCTTCCTGCCTAGGCTTCGCAAAGCCCCGATCCCAACAATAAGTGTTCTTGAGACAAGACCTTTAGATAGTTCACTAGAAAAATGTTTTGCAGAAAAACGGAATCTTAAACGATTTAAGATATCTAAATTAAGGCTTAACGAAGAAAGCTAAGAAACTATAAAAAGCTGCATGCATGCATAACTAAAATTATCATGGCGATATGATATGATAGCCTATAAAACCGTTATACTAGAAACACCAAACTAACAATGGTGACACTGAGTATCTGTAAAAATAGCTTCCAAAATAATATTCGTAGCTGCGAGATCAGAGTTAAGGAACGTCAACATCATATGGCGTCCGATATTTCTTCTACTCATACACCCCTTTACTCCCATATTCAAGACTCTGAAATCTTGACAAAGGGGTGTCGACCTTATGGAGCATGCATGACCAATGTATCGAAACACGATGTAGAGGTACTTATACTTACTTTTCTAAAGTCTATTATACTAAGTACAGCATACATTACTAAGAATCGTCTTGATTCCCGTTTATATTTTTCCAAATCACAACTCCTCATTTAACTGGTGTTTTAGTCTCTAATGTTGACGTACGAATACGTACATAAAACGTTTAAAATTCCAGTCTTGCCTGACATATAAGATCTCCATTCCATGAGAAGTGTCATCCAAAAATCATAGATCTTGCGTAAACAACTGGATTGTATCATGAGTGGCAGATCTGCTATGCCTGTCAAAAACGTGTGTTTGTGAAAGATTATAATAAAAGAATTTTCTGTCAAAATACCATAATCCACATAAACTACTCTTTAAAATGTAATCCCATGCAGGAATGTACATCCCCGAAAATAAGAATCAACTTCAAGTTCATTATTCCTACTTGTTAATGAACTACAAGTCCCGTCTTCTCTATGCATGGAGCACGATATATTATATAAATGCACCTTTAAAGGTCATGAAAAAGGATTTCAATGTCATAAATACGTGTTTACATACGTATGCAGCATAGAAAAATGTGTTTAAACCGTATGTGTCAAAATACCCTCAAGTGTCTCATAAATTATTCCCTCAATTAGACAGCCAAACACATAAAGGGAGCATGAGCCTTTTGCAAATCGCATGTAGTCGCCTAAGTGCCTACATTTTCATTTTCTTTTAGCACATGTTGTTTGTACGAGTATGTGTACCTAGTCTCATTTATTTTCCACATTTTCCTTTTATACTGAACTTTCTCAATCTTTTTCTCTTTCACTTTTTTTCCTACGTCCTTTTTATCAGGGACAACAAAATTGACGACTTCTGTCAGTGCACAAGCACAACAGCTTTCATCATCAACCTCCATCACACCCCTGGTTGGCATAATGAAAACCATTCATGTCCTTCATTCGCTTCGACTTAAACGTCAAAAACCGAAGTGAAACAAAATTCCAATTAAGGGTGCGTTCGTTATGCTTTTGACGTTTGTTCGACATTCGTTCAGAGCTAAATTCCGCGACCTCGACATTTGATTTTTCATATCCGTTCTCCAACAAAGGTCACTTATTGATTCCCAATTAATTCTTCCAGATGTTACATATCTATACTTGTTCTCATAAAATTACGAGAAAACAAAAAAAAAGGCGAAAACTTAACTTCATCGCTTTGTTATGACGCACGATGATGCCCGCACAAGTCGTATGCCACATACTCACTCGTACTCTTACTCGCACTCGTAACGTCGTTGTCGTTTATCGATTTCAATTCAATTCGATTCGATTCGATTCGCTTCCACATTCCACAAGTTTTGTGCCGTTTTCAAATCATACGAACATCATTATTCGTAGTCGTACTACAAAAGTAAACAAAGTGAAATGATACAAATTGTATTGTGTTGTACGAGTAGGTAGGTATAAGATACTCGTATTCGTATCTCTTTTTAAATTATTTAGCGAGTAATAAAGAAAATTGCGGCAGTTAAATTAATTAATAACAAGTGCCAAATGAAATAGGCTAGGCATGGTCGGGTGAAAGATGTTGAGGAGGAGCAACACAAGAGAAAATGTAAACAAATAGAAACGGTGAAACAATGAAAATTTGTGATAACCATAACGAGGTCATTACGGCCAAGTCACCATACTGAGTAGTAGTAGTCTGAGAAAACTGAGGAGAGCGGAAGATTCACATATTACCTAATAGAGCTGAAGATGGAGAATTTCAAATGGGAACGAACGATCTCTTATAGCAAATGGAAAATTACTTAAGGAATGTGTAATTAGTTAAGTGTTGTGCATTCATAGTCGTTTATGAGCATTTGTAATAAGCAGTTATTATGATTGATGTTTTGAAAGTTTTTTAAAAATTTTAAAGGCCAATGTCACTGTCATTTGTCTGATCTAGATGCTTGAGGACAAAACAAGATGTCGCAAGGTGAATTGACAATTAAATGCAAAAAAAAACTTCGTAGACATGCATGACAGACAGGCTAGTACGTATAGGAAATGTTTTCATTATGCCGCTTTGACAGTTCGTACAACTTTGTATATGACACTTGTAAATAGGTGGCGCGTTAAGTTCTCTGTCATCTGTCATTTAAAATGTCAATTCAGTTGACTGAATTCAAGGAGCGCGATTGCTTTCAGATCGACTACTTATTACTACCTTATATTATATTACAATATGTGGTACGCTGTGATTAGGATAACAAATTACTTCTTGTACAGGGTGATTGTATTAAAGGAACTTTTTCCAATGATATAAACTCCTCTTCACGGAAGAACTTAGCCCGGAAGAGTGTCTACAAATTATTCAGCTATATTACAAGCGTCAGCGTTCTATAAGAACGTTTTTCATGTGCTCAGTGCAACTTATGATCCACGTAACCGCTCTACCGAACTCACAATTCGCTGGACCATTGATAATTTTGAAATCTATTTTCCATTATTGGATAATACGCGACTAAATAGACCATGTCTAGCACGTAGTTAAGAAATTATAGCGGCCGTAGCGGCGTGTACGCGATGACTGTGATTAATCAATTCGACGCCATTCTCAACAGTTTGGCTTTTCGTATGCCACAACTTGGCTTATTTTACGCGAGGATCTTGGTATAAAAGCCTACACACTTCAATTTGTTTCAGTCTTCGGGCTCCTAATAAGCTTCAAGAAGATCTACTGCTTTCGACCAAAATATTGTTTAGCTATTCGAACGATAAAAAATAACAAGCTCGCAAACTTAAACGGTTTGCCAACCGAAATATCTAAACATGGAGGTATCGTTGCACTACTCATAGATGACGAGCGATCAGAAAAATTGAGAACTTGCCATCTTACTCTGAATTCAATTCACTGTCTAAACTTAGGTGATTTTATGTAACTAAAATTTAGTTGCTGCAGAAAGCGGTAAACAAACGAAAAGAGGTATTCGTCGTTTTTTAAATGATTCTCGGAAAAACGAGAGCGTGCCACCGAGGATAGTCTTTCGGACCTATGTACACGGCTATGATAAGACCAATAGGATAGGTGAATTGTCTGTCACTGCTGCTGTTGCCAGACTCCAATTTTTTTTCATAATTAGCGAGCGCTTAAGGTATTTTGCAGATTCTAAAATGTGTCCACACAGCGCGGATGAAGGAAAGGAAGAGACATACCGATGTACGTTGGTTTTGAATGTTTGAAGGTTATAATGAAAAGCAAATAAAGAGCTTAACATGCCATTAATAAGCGAGTTGTACGGCTTATTTCAATGTACGTCCAAAACGGAGCTTATCAGCGTCTGTAGCGACAGCCAAAGTGCCCTTAAAAGTTTATGAATCATGTTTAAATCACTATGAATAGCGGCAAATGAGACCACCGATGCACTGGCTAGGCAAGGCTCAAAGGAGAGTTTCTCGGGTCCCAAAACTGTGTTAAGATTGCCTGCCTTCTCGAATAGGTCTTACAATGACTGATATAGCTGCAGATGGCATAGCCCCGTAGAGTGCCAAGTTCCGTAGAAAACCAAATTGTGACCCTGGGGTACTCGTACTATCTCTGTGAGTGTCCAACACACGATCACATTAGGGTGTAGGTATTCGGAAGTTGCAGATAAAGTGTCAACCCATCCCGGTTAAATTATGTCTGACGACTGCACACACAAGATTCTACTCAATACAATTTTTAACCCTTCAAGGCTATGCAACACACTTATAGGATTGACTTCTGATCTTGTGTAAATTTTCATAGGAAAAATATTTGGGACGATCTACATCTTTAAATCAACTTCGAAAAATTATACAGAAAAGCCCAATTTAGGACCCTAGGACACCTGCGCTGTTACGTAGACAAACACGCGATGCAATTTGGTCCCCAATTCGGTAGCCCAGGGTTTTACTTACCGCCATTTACACCACCCTATTTGATTCCTTTAAAAAAATATCTAGAGAACAACATAAATAATCGGACTATGGGAAGAAAGAAATCTTTGATAAAAGAATATACACTATGCGACTGCCATGACTGACGCAATGCGGGTGGACCACCTAAGGATTCATCTACATGTCAAGATAACAACGTCACCGTCACCGTTTCCATCTGTGCTGCTGTTGTTTATTATTTCTCGAATTATGTCCAAATATTATCATAGATACCTCTATGGCATTCGATTTGGTTGTTGCTGCATTTTTACTGCTCCATTTAACGTGAAATGGGAAATTAAGATCAGTTACGTGCACGTTGGTATATCACATTCAGGCAATCGTACTTAAATTTTTATTTCAATTTAAAAAAAAAAACAAAAACACTATCTATCTTTGCACCACAGACGCTTGGTAATAAGTTGCAAAGTGAGCTATTTTCTGCCTGCGGTTTAAGTATTTTTTTATTTTATGAAATTTGTAATTTAATATTAGATAATTGGCCCCAAACTGCAAATAATATAAGCTTTGTTTGACGCGCCTTGACGACGACGTCTACCTGGTCCGCGCAAAAAAAAACAAATCAAACAAAAATCAAATAATAAAATCAAATTGATTGAATGTGTTCAGAAAGACGATTATTTTTTTGTGAATCGGTTACAAGTGGAAATATTTTAGCAAACAACAGCAGTACGAATCGGTTGCATCACAAGGGTTTTATATGACGGGATGAGTGTCTACTCTGAAGTGGAGAGCCTCCTCAGTCCTCTCTACCCTCTGGATCTATACTTCTTCCAACGGTGATTAACTTTCACTACATACATACGAGTATATGCAGGGAACACATGATACTTACTCGTATATTCAATTGAATATGACAGACAGACTGACTGACAGAAAATATTCGACGTTCGGATGTACCAATGAATGAATAGATTTTGTTCGATGCCAATTATTAAAAAAAGCAAACAATAGAGGGAGTTATTTTCGCAAGTTGACAGGTGTTTTGCATTGCTATGACAGCGACTATGTTGAAAATTCCAAATAGATTCATACGATGTCGCATGTCGCGTATGAATATGTCAAGTGCAAAGTTCGGAAATATTTTTACCAATCAAAATCAATTAACTGAAAGAGGATACTCTTGTAAGTTCATTAATATTTAGCTAGACATGGATTCGAAATCGAATTCGGATTCGGATACAAATTCAGAAGTAATAGAGTGAATTTTTTGACACATGTCAAATGGGGAGAAAAGAATTTCAAGTTGATTCACTCAATGACTTTATAATGAGGAAGTTGGGGTATTTCGAGGAATTTTTAATTGTTTGCATTAGAAAGTCATGCAGCACTTTGGACTTAAAGAGCAAAGAAGAAACTAGGCTCGGTTACAGCTGTTTAAATAGAAATCATGATACTTGGAAAAATTACAGCACACCTACGAGTATAGAACAAGAGAAGATAGGGAAATTTCTGTGCTTTTTATTTAAATTTTTTAGATCCATTGTGCAATTTAGAAAACTAAGGGAAACAATTTCAGTCCAATGATAAAATATTGATGTAGGGGTGAATAATTACACCCGATTCTAAAGGTAAGTTTGACATTTTCGGGATCAGAAATTGTAGGGTTTTCTTATACTGAAATATTCATATGCTTTTAAAAGGTTTACAATTTTAGATGGTTTCATTGGTACTACATCTTGTATTTTATCGCATGCCAGTTGCCAGTCGGATCGTCTTCAAAGTACCAATACTTTTGGCCCATGTCCAAAACTATTCCCGCCTGTTGCAGGAAATCTGCACCAATCAATGTACGATTCTTCGTGGCATTTGGAAGCGATATAAATCGAATTTTCCTCCTTCTGTCACCAATCTTAATGTCACAAATTGTGGAAAAAACCATTTGGTTTGTTGTTACGTCTGCTTTGACCTTCTGTATTACGCACTTCTTTTCGGTAAGCAATCTCTTTAGGTTAGCCCTTGCTACGCTAGTCCGTGCTGCCGTATCTAAGTAGGCTTCACCCGTAAGGCCGAATAGTTGTACGTAAGCTATCGGAACGTCTCTACTGATGATAGTAGTGGAAATCGAATTAAAATTAAGGTATTTGGGGCTTTCCTTATTTACCTAAGAACAATTTGCTCTTGTAACGCCTGGAGCTCCACATCCATAACATGTAAAAAATAGGTCGAGTAGTTTGCGACGTTGTATTTTCCTGGAGATTTTTCTTTTTAAAACATTGTTCTGTGCTATGTCTATGTCCTCTTCTTCGGCAGAAAGTGCAACGCTTATCTCTCTTTTTATGTTTCGTGTTCAGGTACGTTGGATAGGGCGAAATTTCTATTTCGTGTGATGACTGCTAATAGAAATGTATGAGATTGTAGACCTGTAGGCCTGTTTAAAAATGGTCTTTATAAACATTGAGAATATTGCTGAGTTCAAGTTTTAAGCCAAGCACACGTCTCTGTTGTACAATCTGACGCATATGCGGAAACGAATGTCTGGTTTATTTCGCGAAATGGGGCAGTAAGACATAAAACTAGCCCAGCTTCTCGTATGATGATTGCGTCGTAGTTGCAATTTGACAAGGACTTATAGAGAAAGTTCGACTACAACGAATGTTGCAAAAAGCGTCCATAAAAAAAGGCGTGATTGACGCATACTGTGAAACTTAAAACCATTCGAAAACGTTTGCTTCTAAGGCGCAAGCAAGAATGACAATGATTTTTAAAATAAATTTTTTTGTCAGTCTGTTGGGCCCACAGCACAGGGTCACGCTCTTGGATTTTCAATTTAAAAAAACCACCCCACGCCAGGCTTATAAAAAAGAATCATAACATGGGTATGAGACGACTTGAAGATATTAAAGGACGCAAAAACGCCACCTCAACAGATGGAACAATCGGTCTACAGGGGGTTATATTTTATGTTCCTCATAAGGCTAAGTGACTTTACTTCCCTTTCGATGAATAAGCCGTCTAGTCTGGCAGATTGGCTGCATATACTACCTTGATCACAAAGTTCCCGGAGATAGATGTACTCTTGGCTACGTAATTTTTGCAAATTTTAAGCAAAAGGGAATATCAATAAAAGATGTACCAACTTAACAGAAAAAACAGAACTCAAATCGGAACAATGGGAGAGTAGTAAGTAGCGGTCTACTGGTTTTTCGGAAGTACTCTTCGGATTGGAACAGTTTCTTGTGTTCGTTTAGCTTTTTTTATTTTTATTTCGCTATCTGTTTAGGGTTGTTTATAAGGACACATCAGTTCGACGCGCAAAACTTGCAGGGGGCACTATTTAATGTATAACATTCGTTTTACTTCCCTTTGGATATCGATTCTGTACGTATACCACTTAGTAATTGAATTTTAATGAATTCTATTTTAAGCAGGAAAAGAAAAGCATTTCTTTGCAAGATCACGCAAATATTTTATTTGTTTTTCCTAGATTGTATAAAAATTTAAAAAAATATGTACAAGTAGGTGCAATCTACAATTTCATGAAAAAATACAAACAAACACAATTCAACGCATTTTTTGGATTTTTTCCATTGCTCTTGCTTCTTGTTGTTAACATTTCTTTCTTTCTTTTTTTTTTTTGTATTTTTTGGCTCTCCCTGTACTGGTTTGTGGCTTTTCTTTGGGTTGAGATATTTTCTTTATACAAAGAAAGCAGTTTTTTCCATTATTTTTTCTTCTTTTGAGAATCAAGAAAGTCATGCTCAATTCGGCCAGATTAACAAAGCATATGTTTTTGAATGTATCATACTTAATGTTTACAACGTTACTCTAGGCGAAGGTAATTAATGTACTTAAGGTGAGATACGGATATTAATTACCACAACGTTGTAATTATTTATCTTGGGTGAGCAAAAATATTAAAGAAAAGATTATTTTTCTTTTGACTTTTAACACTTGGTAAGCAGGTCATTGGCAATAGGAAATGGTTTCGGTTAAGCAAGATTGTAAGGTTAAGAACAACTAGAAGAATTTCAAGACAAGATTGATGAAGTTGCAGCATAATAAACAGGTACCTAATTACACTTTAAAAAACTAACTGACTGCGATAACTGTCTGGTTGAAAACAATAATCAAAAATACTAGATAATAGTGACCACTTAAAACTGACATTGGTTTGTTTAATGCACGGCGTGACATCAATTCCTAACGAGTTCCGATAATCCATTAAGTAACAGCAAGACATGTTATTTCATTAAATATTGATGCAGCATTAGCACTATAACTCAAGCTTGCGATTGCGACTCAAGTCAATATGTTAAACGTCAAGTTATTTAATTACAATATGTGTGCTGTAATATTAATTAGGTTGTCTTCTGTCTAGTCTAGTCTAAGTTTATTGATTCTGTTTTTCTGGTAATTTATTAAATGGCGATAAATATATTAAAATTTTGTACAAATTGATTATACGGCTCCCGCTGTTATTACTCCTGTCACTCAATTTTTAAAAATACTGCTAAGAGTAGAGCCAGTTATTGGAACTCAGTTCAATCATGTAGGAATGGCAAGAATAATTGTTATATCTACTGATGGTAGTCGTGGTTTTTTTTAAATAAAAGCAGACTTGAACAAAAACCGTTCAAAACTGATAGCCATTCGCCTTATAGATCGGGTGGCTTTAGGACACACGAATATGCTCCGCTCATCTATCATTTAAAAAAAAAAAAATGCACCCAACACATTATGATAGTTCATACTGCATACCCAAGTGCAAGAGCGACATATTTTAAGATCCCAAAGTGCGCCACTCTCCAAGAACCACTATCTGTAAACTAAAACAATCAACCAAACACAAAACTGTTAAATAGATCAGTTTTTTTTTATATATTGGAGTCGGTAACAACTATTATTATTATTTTATTATTATTATAAATCTTTTATTCAATAAAAACTTAAAGCTAGGTGTACAAATTTCATATTACAGATTTTAAAAATATATTTGAAATAGTTGAGTACATTCTGTTGCAGTGACAGTGGCGAATGTACATTTCGTAATTAAGAACAAAAATAAACAATTCTATAAATATATCGATGGGGATGCGATAAAATAGAAAATAAAAATAAATCAAGAGAAAACAAAATTCTTTGAATATTCAATTACAAAGTTACTAGAAGGGGAAAAAAACCACAAAAAAGGCATTAAACGAGCGGATTCAATAATTCACCAATCATAGCGTAGCTTAACGAAAAGAGCCAACATTTAACTTAGACTTGCAGGTAATTTGTTAAATAAACAGGGTCCAGTAACCAAAAAACAACAAGAAAAATGTGATTTATTGATTGACGGTGTATGGACGAGATTTCTAGAATTGACACGTAGATTGCGGCTTTCATAAACTCTTGAAGAGTTATATCCAGATCTTTGGAAGAATACTTTTAAAACCTTAAAAAAGTACAAATGCCTTAATGGTAAAGATCCAAGCTTCCTGAACAATACAAAACTGGGAGTTTGTCGATTAACATTGCATAAGATGCGAACAGCATGTTTCTGTTTAGTTAGCAAAGTCTCAATTTTATTAAAATGCGTTCCACCCCAACAAGATATACCATACTGCAGTTTAGACTTAAGTAACCCATTATAAACTAGCTTTAAGATAGACAAACTACAATATTGACTGAGTAGATAAATCTGCCTAATAACACTGTTTAGATAATGCTTTAGAGACGTAGTATGTTCCATCCAACTGAGCTTATAATCAAGAGTAATACCTAAATACTTGAAGCTGTCTACGCGTTCAATTTCAAAGCAGTTGGTTGCGCAACAGGCATGGCAATCAAAAGTGGGTATGTCAAGTTCGTGTGAACAACTGTTGATCAAACGGAATCTATTGCAATTGGATGAATGGTAGTGTAGAGGCATATCATCACAAATTTTTCCCAAAATATTAAAAATTATGGACTTAATTATGGCAAAAGCTGTGACTTTACCCATGAAAGGTTGACTGAAAAGAGAATTTATAAAAATCAAAAAGAGAATAGGACCCAAAACAGAGCCTTGTCGAACTCCAATGCCAATGAGAATCTTTGAACGCAAACAATTTCGAATCCTTACTGTCTGACTCCGATTAGTTAAATAAGAACTAAACCAGTCAGGGATCCCTAGTCTATTAGCAGATACCGGAGACAACAAATAAAGAGCGTATTTATTTTAAAATTCCAATTGCAGCAGAATGAATTCAAGTGTAACCTAAGAAGGAAAAGAGGAAAGCAAAAAAGCCAAACAATCTATTTAAGATGCGCAAAACTAGCGTAGAACCCTTTAAGCCACTATCAACAAGCTTTTTGGGATAAACAATTTTAACCAACATTCGGCGAAAAGGACTACTTGAATGGATAATACAAACTAATGCACTGTGTTAGTTAATAGAGAAAATAATCCTGAAGAGGATCCAAGAAACTCGATTTATATCCAAGCATCGAGCTGGATGTAGACATGGAAAATCAAAATCAAAAGTTGCGTCAAATATTAGACATTAAGATCCAGCATCGAATTTTTCGCTCGCAACCCGTGGAAATAAACAACCAAAATAAGACAAATGGCATAGAACTTAAAAAAAAAAGACAACTGCCACCGATTCTGGAAGTTTTTAAGACGTAGCTTTAGTATTCTGAAAGTTCAAATGTTTAGGGTTAAGACAGCTCATCAATTTCATCATGGAAAGAGGAATTTCTTACCTTAGATTATGTGTTAAAAATGAAGAAAATCCCCAACAAACCTTAGAGAAAGGTGAACCTTTAGGAGGTTTGCTGATCCACAATCCAAATTAAAAGGAATGGACCAAGTATGTACGCCTGTGGCACACCTATCAAGATTATTCTAATTAACTTTGCTGACATTCAAAATTTGAAATTAGAAAACATAGTGGGTCTATTCGTCGTTTTTTTTTTCAAATCGAATAAACAAGAATAACAGATGATAAGGCAGTCGGAGATTTTGCTTTTGATAAGCATTGCTTTTAACTCCACCCTATTGTCGAACACCCCATGCCAACGCCACCGCACACAAAATTGTAATTACACTGTTGACTTTTAACCTTAATAAAGTGACTCATTGCAAATTTTATAAAAGAATTGTGCATATGTGCACCAGAATGTACTTCGACATACTGAAATTTGATTTTTAAATTACCCTCAAGGCATAAGGGAACCAATTTTCTAACTCTTACATCGACCAACCCCTTTCATAATGACGAAAACTCTGACAACAAATATCGATTAGAACAATGGTCGCAGGGCCTTAAAAGTGTTCAAAAAATCTTCACAAAAGTACACTTCTAAAGCATAAACAAACCTTTTACAAACCTACAATCAACCACCTTCCACCCTAAGCCTTGGGCTGATTTTTTATTTTATTTCTTTTTTTTTTGCATTTTAGAGTAGCTCTTCCTTTTCGTCACCCTCCGTATTGTGTGCGTCCACAAGTGTCACCCAAACGCTTAACTAATTTATTGGCCTTTCAACTTTTTTTCTTTCTTTTTTATTATATTTTTCCTCAATCAACCCTCACAATATTGCCTTATGGCACTTTGAGGGATGAATTAGGCTGCATGTGGGTGAGACACATGCAGCCGCAGATATAGAGCGTCATCGACCCACCAATGTCACGTGCATTTTAAGTTGTGACCACACTGAAATGTTTGGTGAAAATCATCGTCATGCGCCGTTAATAATGTCAATTTTTCCAAATACAAAAATATTGACTGCGATTGTGTTTTGAAAAAAGACGACGGTAAACGGATCAAATTCCCTATGCAACGTTCATCGTTCGCGTGGCGGTGACTTTAGTCTATTTGATCCAATCCATAGGCGAGGGTTATTCTGCTATTGCTACGTGTTACTCCGAATAAATAAAACACGAATGAAAACGCAAATAAAAATCAAAGTAATTGAAGTTGCGAAACAAAAACAAGGGTCGAAAATTGCGGTCTACATGTAAGGCAGATGAGTGTTAGCCTAGTCCCTGGGGGGTAGGAAAGACGTAGCAAAACAGCCTTCTTCTTCCGAAGCCAACTTCAACTTTGATTAAATTAATTTGAATTTTCAAATGCGGGATGCTATTGCTAAAGTGGATGGTAGACGGTGGTACATGTACTGCAAAGGCTACAGATATCCGATTATAAAAAGTATACAAAGGTACTCGTACAAATGGGGAAAACCTTTCAGGAGAAAGAGGTAAAGTAAAGTAAAAAACCAAATAAAAATGTGGAAACAGAAAAAATGCAATAAAATTCCATAAAAACAAGAGCAAACGACCTTCACAGTTGTTGGTCACCTTTTAGTGAATAGAAGCTAGCTAACAACACAAGGCTGGTCGTTAAGTATAGAGATATGTACAAGAAAAGACTACTACAAGACGAAGGAAAACCCATCCAAAAGAAGCAACAAAAAAAAAAACACACAAGAGTACAAGTAGTATTATAGAGAAGATGGAAAGCAGAGAAGATGATGGATAAGATATAGTGTTTAACTGGTAAATGGTTAATGTTGAACTGAAGGAAGGTAAAACCACTCAAGCGAACAAAGTAGTGGAGGCTGTTGTCTTGTTGAAAGAGAAAAACACTCCGATTAAGCGTTAGACCTTAAAAGGACAGGGATTATGCACTAGCCAAACCAGCCAACAGCAAGATTGGATTCTTCATTAGAAATGGGAAGTAAACTCCAAGAGAAGTCCAAGAAGTCTCCTTACACATGCTTGCTTACATACAAACCGTCGTGGCCATTTTGTTCGTTATTCAAATGCAAAAAAAAAAAAAAAAAAAATTTTTAGTGCAACAAAATGTGTGCATAAGTTTGTGTTAGAAAGAGAAATGTTCAAACACACATAACCTGACCTTTGCATGTAGGAACATTGACTGACCGTGTAGTCTTACAACGCGCCTGGGCTTGTTGTACGGGTACGATTATACTTTTAAGAATGCTCCGGTGTGTGTTTCTTTGTCGTTCATCGTCTCTCCATAAGTATTTGCTTCGTTCTGGTAAATTCCTTTTCCTTTTTGTGTTCGACTTAAATCGGGGTATGCTTATACCTCTTTGGTCATTTGTTGTCTTTGTTCTTTGGGATTGGGAACACCTGTTTGCACTTTGATCAACATTGATCATTTAAAGTGTTTATCCATAGTACCAAATATCCTTTGCAATATTAAGAAACTTATTTCATCGGATATCCGTTTGAAAATATAAATATGCATTTTTGCTTGGCAGATGGTGGGAAATCGGAAGAAATCTTTGCATTTTCAGCTGCTTGAAACAATACGATACGCCTTCCGCCAATCGAATATTTTATGTAAAAAAAAAAAACAAAGCTAATGGAGGCGCAGCAATATCAAAAGTTTTAAAAAAATGCCGCAAATAACGCTTTTGAGAAATGCACAGCAGGTGGTAAGAATATAACAAGTAATGTGGCAAAATGACAAGCAATCTATACTCCAAGTTATGGCAATCAGTTAATTTTGATGAAGATAGCAAAACTTCGAGATAAAATGCAATATGCAGACTCAAATTCAACAAGACCTGGCTCTGTCTGCCAGAAATTTTGAAGACATTCATAAACTGATTTTTTACCTTACTCACATAGACCTAAAGTGGGCATCGTTTGGTTGATTTTGGCGAACGAAAATCCCTTCTACCGCGGAAACTTCGGAAGACCTAAGTACTGCGTGAATACATAAACCCCCTTGTCAACAGTCTTATCGGTTATAGGCAGTAAAGCAATACAGAGTCTTATAGCCTTGTCTTGGAATGCAAGTTTAACTCGTCTGTCACGGCAAAATAACAATGAAGGCGGCGTTCTGACTAATCCAGACTGCACCCATCCAGGTGCTGTCATATGATCTATTCAGCACAATACATGAGGGATTAACTTACAAAAGTTTGTGTAATTATGTACTTGCAAACAATCCACCAGATTTGTCGAGCTCACACAACATATAAAGGTATTGCACTGGTGGTTAAGTTCGTCGACTACTAAGCAAGAGGACCGGGTTCAAATATTGGCTGATAATAATTAAAAGGTCTGCTCGCTCTTGATTTAACTATCTTTTGCTGTAATTCCGATTACACTTTCCCTAAATAGTAAAATATTTCAAGACCACGAGACTATTTATTCAATGATGCACCAATCAGATACACAAAACTGTTCCATCAAATTCTTGAAATAAAAAACAAAAATCTAAAGTGAGATGCACTCGCATACAGTCACTGTTGAGTGCTGCTCATTAACCAGGAACGCACGTTTAACATATGAGTCACAATGTTTATACTGCAATCAGAGGAAACAGTTCTTCATATGGCGAACGTCAGTCGGTCGCCAATACATATTACGTTATAGAAGCAGCAATTGGCTTCTGATTCATGTAAATTAAGAAAAAAAAAAAAAAAAAAAAAAAACTACCAACTTGTATAGGTATTCCACAAATAGGTGTTACCTTGGACATTATGAAAGGGGTATAGAACCTAATTAGCAATCTGTCAATGACTAGCATTGGTTGTGATATCTTAATCCTGTCTGTAATAGAATGCCAAGGACAAAGGTAAACCTTTGATTGAAAGACGCATTTACTGTTCAAAGGTCGTTATAAAGTCAAGTCACATTGTCAATTACAACACAAACACGATAGCCATTTAGATGTTTTCATTCAGTTTGTTTTAAGCTTTCCGCCAAATTAACGAAGAGCTCCCGTAGATTCATATTTCCAAATACTAATACCATTTGATTGATATACCTACATACGGGCGTAACATAATCGAATTTTAACAAAAAAACGAACCTAATGCTCTTGCCGTCATCTCTTCATTTTTAACAGAAAACAGGTCAATGTCAACGTAAAGGTAGACATTCAATCTATTGTTAGGCTTGCGTGCTTAATGCTATTTTGGCTACTCTCTGTAGCATAAGGTAGTCCTTCGTGCGTTACCTTAACTCAAACCTACTCCTTTCAAGTGCAGATGTGTCATTTTTATTTTAAGAATTACTTTCTATCACGTCTCCTCACCACTTCCTATCCACTTCCTTCTCTGACCTTAATTCTGCACTATAATTAAGTAAGTAGTAATTTCTTCATTAATCGAAATGAGCTGGCTCCAATCTAAGTAGCAGTACAGAGTAAATGATACGAGCTTGCACGAAACCAGCGGGAGTCGGATACGACTTTCAGCGATAAACCATTAACCAAATTACTCATATGCACACACTTGGAATCCGGCTAAATAGTTTCGCTGTTGAATCAGTGATATATTAACTTGGTTATCTTACAAACATACAACCCCCATAGACTGTTTGTATCTGTTTGAACAACTGTGTGGCATAATTGATACAGAAGCGACCAAAAACGAATACCTATGACAAAGACGACAAAAGTTCTTTAATAAAATCCAGCACTTCTTAAGCAAACAAAATAAAAGAGTACGTGCAACTTGAAGATACTCGCGTACACTGACATTTGTAACGCGTATTTGTTAATTACCTTAATCGCCAGATTGGTCCACATTTTATACTATAAATGCCAATCTATGAGAAGAAAGTTGTTGAATTGTACTTATTGTATACAATTCAGTACTTACTACTTGTAGGCTCTTATTGCTCTCTTTTATGGAACTTTTCTAGTCTTCCCTGACATCGTTTATGCTGTCAAGGCTATAGCAACAAAATAAATGTGTTCTTTGGTGCGATATTGATGTACGGGTGAGAGTATCTATAGCAGTGCATTTGCATTTACATTTTATTGCCATGAAAATAAAAAATTCTTTTACGAGGGTGTCGGCACTATGGACTATGAGTGCAATCGGTTTTAATTAAAATAATGCGCGTTAGCATGTCTCATAACAAAGGCATTTCATTAATGACCTGGTCATTATAATTTGCAGAATGAAACGACCCATTAAACGTTAATAAATGCTGTCGTCGTTAAATATTTGGACTGACAAGCGCCAATTAATTTTACCCCTAAATACTATACTTGTATCTTTTAATTTTTGAAGAATGATTTTTATTATTTACCCTTGACGCTTCCCAAATTTGTAAGTAACTACAAAGAGGTATGATTATCAAAAGGGACCTGACAAACAAATTTGTGTAACCCCGAGACTCACTTACGACACGCTGGCATTTGATGCGATCCGTATTGAACTTACATCGCATGCACTCCGCTCTACATTTTCGTTAAGACACGTAGCTGCTTCATCACTTAGTGTAAGTACCACTGATCTTGTTTAAGGGAAAACAGCCTATCCTTTACTTTGCTTTCTTTGGCCTAGTAGCTCTTAATATAATTAGACAGCAACTTATTTCAGGATTTGTGACTTTTCGGCAATCTAATTGATTTACTTACTAAGTGCTTCCTTAATCTAATGGGTTTTCCAATAAGGACTTGATAACTTTTTTTTAAAAAATAAAACGCAAACCATTTGAGAAATTTCAAAAACTTTATTAACGGATTGAAGTACAATCAAAACATTTATGAATGGAACTCGAATTCGTTCATATGGCCACCGCGGGCACGTTTGCAGCGGTCGATTCGTTGGACCCAATTTTCAACGACTCGGCCACACATTTCGACCGAAACGGCCGCTATTTTGCGGTCAATGTTGGCTCTGAGCTCTTCCAACGTCGTCGGCTTGTTGGCATAAACCAATGACTTAACGTAGCCCCACAGAAAATAGACCAGCGGCGTTAAATCGACCAGATGCCGTGAGTTAGCTTGATCTTGTATGGATGTAAACAAAGATCCTTACGCAAAATACGCCATAATGTGGTCTGAGCGATGCCCAATTCTTGAGAACGCCGTGGAATTGACTGATTTGGATCGTTTGCTACGGACGCCTGAACGGTAGCGATATTTAACGGGCTCCCCAACTCTAAAGTCAACCGGCAGTATTCCACTCTTTTCGATCACGGACACCTTCAAACAAAGATTTCTTATAACATGGAGTCTCGAATCTGGACAATGTGATTCGAAGATTTTCTTCGCTGTGGCAATATAATCTTACCCCTCATTACAGTGCATCCTGTGCTAGAAACCGATAGACATTTGAAATACATAGTTAGGAGGAATTGTTACATTGCAACGTGTATTCTGCAGAGCAATGCTTCATACCTACATCAAGACGATGAATGCTATCTTACGCATCTTTGTAGTCGATAAAGTGATAACAAGTCTGAATTTGAAATTTGTGTATATTTTCCAGAATTTTCCTAAGGTGAAAATTTGATTGATCGTCTACCTGTATGTCAGGCCGAAAGCCATTTTGGTGTCTTGCAAGCTTTTGAAACACATTATGTTGGATAAAATCTTATAAACGATACAAAACAGAAATATGCTTTGCTTTGATAATTCTTACAAGAGATAGGATCACCTTTCAAAAAGATCGGGTACAAAGAGACCAGTCAAGACAACTAAACGACAGAAAGTCCTATAGATTCCAAAATAATTACCATTTCAGTCAATTTAAATAAAACTGAAACAATATTTGTAATGGTTTACTAATTTGATGTCGTAGAATCTAATAGCCACCTAATTAGTGATTAATGAATGTCTGTGTTCTAATTTATTGCCAATTGACAATATACTCGTACATACATACTTTACTGTTGGATAAATACTAATGTACAGAAGATATCGATCCAAAAGAGGTAGATACAAGCAATTTTATTCGTAGAAAAAGTAGTGAAAAATTATTAATTGCTCTACCTGGACGTGTAAAAGGTTATTTCTTTTTATTATGGATCATAACCTGCGATCTTTTAGAACAATAAAACTTGTTGGATAAGGATTTTGGGTTTTATGATGGTTTAAAACAAAACACGTCCGATGAGAAAGTGAAAACATGTGTTTAAGTTTTTACACAAATTTTACAGACACTCTTGTTAGTGTCGAATAGCGATGCATTTTATGTCGCTACCTATAGGTGTTACAGGTCCACTGAAGACGGAGGTAGTTAGAAAAAAAAATTTGTAGACATGCATTTTTGTTAGTGCTTTCATTTACATTTCCAGTATAGTTCGTACATAGTTGTAATGTATTGTGTATGAGAATTATCTTTTGGAATTCCTATTACAAGTACAGTATCTTTTTTGACTCCCTGCAGACTGAAGGTCATCAAAATCTATGCCTTACAGCGTTTATATTCACGTTTGTAGGGCATGCCAAGTTTCAGTTATACAAATCTGATTGTCAATGGTTGTTGAAGAGATTCTATGTGCAATTCAGAGATATTTAAGAGTCCATTAAAAAATGAATGAACTTAAAAATTGCGAACACACAAATATACAATGAATAGAAAGAAAAATATGTTAGTAATGAAAGTGGAACCTCATAATACGATTTGGAGAGAACACCGATATAAAAAAGAACACAAACTTCCTGCTGTAAAGTGATACAAGTCCCCATTATACTAAAAAGAATCTACTCCACCCAGTATTGATTAAGAAATATGAACATCCTGGCGGCGATGGAACTTTTCCTGTCCTCATATACCTACCATGGCATCGGAATTATTATTAAATCCCTCGTGCCTACCTTCAGGTCAAAAAAAAAAGAAGGATAGATCTTTACAATTCGTTTGTATGTACTATTCTTTGCAACGAAATTTCGCTACTTCTTAAAATTAAGGAAAGGATATAGTAAAAGTATGGGCCATGGCCTAGCTTCTTGGCACTCATTTGTGTTGCTCATGTTGTCATTTTTGTCACATCTGAGCGAGGCGTACGCCGAATCCGAACGACACTCCAGAAGCTTTTTCATAGTCAATTTCACTTCGAGGAATTTGCGATTGCCCGCCGAAAGGGTGATGACGATTCGAAAAGTTGTTGGTGATGCCGGGGGATCTAACCACGCGCCCTCTGCGTGATAGTCCCATGAGCTAACCATCGCGCCATCGTTACCACCTGAGAAGTATATTAGTAAATGAAAGGGACTTAAGACTTTGTTTCAAAAACTACAAAAAACCTAGAGCACCTAAACTATTCGAAAACGGGGGAAGCGCATTCCATCAGGACTCGGCGTTGTCTCATGAATCGGATGTAACTTAACCCTAGATGGTTGTTCTTCGTCGAATCGACGAAAGAAATCGACTGTTTTGAAAAATACCAAAAAATATGAAGTCATTATATGTTTATTTTTTATATATTGTCATAACAAAATATTGAATATGTAACATTCATAATAAATAAAACAACAAATATAACTAACTGTAAAAGTTGAGATTTTTGACTTAGGGGAACAAACGGCGCAAATTTAAAAACGGTCGTAGTCGTTTCGACGAAGAACAACCTTAGTGTACGTAAAATAAGAAGAACCATCCAGGGTTAAGAAAGGTTGGAATTCAATGTTTCAGAATTTATGTCTTAGTGACTAACAAATTCTCCTGATGTAACCTCGTTGAATTTTTACTCTTGGGGTATTTCGATGAGCGAGGTTTGCACTATAAAATACACCAGTTCTGACCATTATGTTAAGAAAGCTATTAAAAGACAATAGAACAAAGCACAAAGCGCAAAGCCCCATTAAGTGCAATAGTAATCATCAAAACTTCGAAGACCGATTTAGACCTTCTTAAAAGCCCGACGCACGCCATAGGTCTCGTAGTTTAGTTCCTGAAAAAGCAGGATCTTGTACGGAAATCTTTTCCCAACATTTTCCATACTATGGATAAACGGTTGTAATCGTCGACGAATTGACAATTTTAGTTCTAGTGCCATACACTTTAATTCACAGCAGCCAAAGGGGTACGAAATTTATCTAGATTTACATACATATATCAAAAAGAATCGGTGGAGACGGCCAGTTATCTACGTCTGTAACGAAAGCCCAAGTGCTCTTAATGCTTTACTAGACTCTTTCACCACTTGCAAAATAATTTAAGAATGCAAAGCCTCTCTAACAGCAATCGGAAAGCCTTTTGACATTCTTCCGACATTAATATTTGAGGATGAAGAGATAAAAGACCAGAATAACCGAATGAGAACTGCCAAACAGATTGTAACCAAATCTTCAAATATTTCTCGTCTTACTCTTGTTCGTTATAATTTTCTTACATTCAAAACCAACGGTCAACACCACCTCATGCATATCCACTGTAAACTTTGGAGAACCATAGGCAGAATAGACCCTACGAGGGGGTGTTCTTTCTGTCAGCAAGATCTCGAAAACCTTCCTCTTTCCAAAATTTGTCGGCCAACAAAAAGAGGAAAAAAATAAAAGTCTACAAACCAACAAGTTAACAACAAGCAACAGAATTCTGCTGCTAACCACAAGAAATGTCACTCACATCTTGTTGGTGGTGTCCTCCTTATTACTCGTACTTCTACTATTTCTTCTCAATCTTCTCTTTTTCCTTCTCAACCTATTTTTCATCAATTGTCATTACATATCCCCTTCCAATGTTACACACTCACTTCGCAGACTTCACACATTTTCCCGCTGGAGGAAGAGGAGGTAAAGTCAACGTAGAACCAGACACAGTGTAGAGTAACAATCGGGGAAACAAAATATATTTTTTTTTTTTTTTGGAAAACAAGAAATCACCAACACACAAATGACCCTACAAACACACACCCAAAATGACTTGGATTTGGATGCACTTTTTTGTTATGCAGCCGTCGACGTCGATGTGTTATTTGGTCGGTGTTTGTGTGTGCAATCGCAATATGGGATCACGGGAGAGAGCGACTTTGCGATTGACATTTTACACATCACACATAAAGACACCACGTTCCATCGAACGCCAAATTCAATGCTCCGTCCGTTTTCAAAGTCATAAAATCGCCTCCCCATTGGAGATTAGATAAGAGAGCGATATATTCGGTTTGGCAAATGAAAAAGAACAAAACATTGAAAAAAAAAAATATTTTTGGAGAAAATTCAAATTTGAAAAATGAATGGTAATTGTAACGAACCTTGCAAATGGGGTTTGTTCCACATCGTAGATCTCGTTGATGTCATCCTGCACAAGTAATCCTTTGAAGCGTTCGTCGTCCACGTCCAGTAGGCCATCGCCAATTGGGTTAATCCCTTCGGAGAACATTTTCGATTCTATAGATCTGACCACCACCAGACCACCAAGCCGAGATCACTAGATCAGATCACTTCCTTTTTGCGCTCTTTTTTTTATCTCGATTTCGGGGGACTAATGCTCCTGCTACTGCCTTGCACTTGCACTTTGTTATTCGTCACGGTAATTTTACAATTTTCTTCTTTTTCTTTCAAAAATTTACGTTTTTTACTTGGTTTTTCCAGAAAAGGCACTTCGATTGGCAAAATTTTGACCGAAACAAGAAATTGACAGAATTTTTCGTGTTTTCTTTTGTTTTTCACCTCGCTCAGAAGGGTACTTAACTAACTAGAGTCGTTCATATGTGGGGGAAAAAGAGAACGAAAGAGAGAGAGTACGAAAGGTGAACGACGAAAAATATGTTCCCTTTGTCGGTTCGGTATCGGTTTTGGTTTTGATTTTGATTTTAATTCAATTCTCGGGTTCTTGCCGTGTTAACTGATTTTCTTTTTGGAAACTTCTTTTCAGCAGAGAAATCGCATTTGGCATTAGCACATTTCTGTATCTGTACACACACACACGCACACGCGCCAAACTACTACTAAACGAACATGGGAAAGAAAAAATCGTAAAAATCGTTGTTTTTTTTTTGTTAATTTGCTCGGAGACGACAATCAACAACGACAAGACAACTTTTCGAACTCGACTACAAATTCAACTTCGACTCGATTGACTACGTACGGAGGTAACAAGTTGGGTTGTACGTTGTAGTTTTTTTTTTCTTCGTTTTCTTCTTCTTCTTCTTGGACTTTTAAATTTTTTCCTCTTCTCTTCTGCGGTATTCACGTTTGCATTTTTTTTTTTTAAATATTTTCTGACTCGAAGTCGAACTCGAATTCCAGAGAAAAAAAAAGAAGGTAAAGTAGGAGAGAGATCCTTGGGGAAATTTGTCGATTGGTATTTTGTCAGCAGCTGTGGGTTCACAACATTTTTTGGCTTTTACGTTGCACTGGGTTCAGTTCTGTTTTGTTTTTTTTTGTTTCTTTTTCTTTTTAGCAATCTCTCTGTGGAATTTAAAATTTCCTTTTGGTTTTTGTTTTTAAAATTTAATAATCGGTTTCAGGGGAAGAGAGATAAAGGAGTAGGAAATCGAAAGTAAGATGTGCACGTAAACACTCACACACACAACACCACGCCCGGGCAGAGTAGTAAAAATTGCAGATAAAATAAAATCCCAAACCTAATCCGAATCGCAAATGGATTTGAAGTTCCTTTCGTTTTTTTTTTAGAGAATTTTTTTGGGTACTAAAACTTTGTCTCACTTGTTTTCACACGCTCAACGCGGCCAGTTATTTATTTTTTTTTTTTTTTCTATAATTAATAATATATTTTTTTAAAATTTTTGTGTTTCTTCTCTCTTTTGCATTTGTTAAACAATTTACACAAGCAAACTAACAACAACTAACTTTCGGATCGCTGTGTTGCGTTAACGCCTGTCACAACTCCACTCGACTCGGTCGCTCACAATTGACTGCCTATGACTGGTTTTCGTTTTCGTTGGTCAGGAATTGTTCGTGGCTGCCGCCTGCCACCCTCTTTCTTCTGTCGTATCGTTATTCTACTGTGCTGTGGTGGCTGACTATGTCTGAATTACTGGTTGCTGACTTAGTGGGTAATCGAATGTTTTGTCTCGTTTTGACGTGTGCGGCTTAAGCTGAGTTGCAAAATTTCGAAATTCAGCAATTAAAGTTGTATGGCTGAATGTGGAGAAAGAATTTTGGATTTAAGCGGTTGAGCAGGTTATGTATTGGAGAGAGAGAAAAACGGTTACATATTCAGCTAAAGAGGGGTATTCGGTGGGTTGTCGATATTGTGAATTGACTCTGAATTTTCGAACCCCTGATGACAGTTGTTGGTTCCAATTGTGAATGGATGAGGAGTTACCAGGTTTGTTGTGAATATCTGTGAAAATATGAATATAATTAGAAAATCTGTTAATCTGGGCAAAAAGCTATGTTTTTGAATAATTTGTAACAGCAGAGTTTACATTTATATATGAAAAATATTCAGAACTGGCAAAGAGTAGGCCCATTCCTCCTTAATCATGGTAATGAGAAATAATCATAGAATACCACGATCACGGTTTTACAAAATATTACCAACTAAATCGTATGAAGTACAATTCTGTCAGGCCATCAATTCTTAAGTTTGAAATCCCTACCTTCAATGTTTGAATCGGTTTTTATACCTCAATAATAAGTAAGAAGTCTTGTAATTCTTGTTAGGTTATATTTAAAGTCACTTCTGGTGTTCCTTGGTCCATTAGTTTTCATTTTGACTGTCAATGATGTTTTTAATATCATAAAGAATTTCCACATATCTGTCTATGTTATTAGTGATACAGAACACAATTTCCCCGCCATACTGACCCAATACATGCAAAGCTAGCTGCGTGCTTCAGCTTTGTTATCGATGGTCTGAAACATTTCCTGACACTTACATCACCATTTCTTGAGTGTGCTAGCTATTCTGCCATATCAAACTAAACGGCTTATATTCATTGGAAAAACATCCAGCAGCTCTTAGCCGATAACTTTGACTGACCCACAATTCTATCCCAGCTTTCGTTTGATACTTACCCACGTTATTTGAAAACTGTCCCTCTTTTTCGAGTGTTGTGTGCTACGAGAAACTAATAGACTGCACCATAATCAAGTCTTTCGAAGATGGCCGGGTTTTGGTAAACTTCCTTCAAAGCTGATATCTGATGGTCCTCTTCCTACTTGGTTATTAAGATATCGCTACAGCTTGGGCTGAATAATATAGAATCGCTTTACATGTCCTAAACATTAGATAGCTGAGGAGCCGTTTTTAAGGTCATGTTGGTGTCACTATGCACTACGTACAGTTTTCTATTTCATATTCTCTTTTAAGATTAACGCAAACAGGGCTAAGATCATTCAATGAATCCTTCGTTCTAAAGGACGAGGAATTTCTTTATCCGCCATTGCAAGCATCCAAGCTTCTAGACAGTGATGTGTCGATTCTTGTAAGGGGACTTCTTACTGTTTCTTTTCAAATTATTAATAATTTATTGCTTTCTAAAGCGAACGAAATATCGATTGGTAGATTTAACTCGTCCTTTTATTTTTGGTTAGTTAACGGAGTTAAGAGTAGAGCCGAGGTTGGAAAACTCGACATCTCAAACAAACGTCTCTCCTTACCTGTATTAAAGCCTCTACTACTCTACAACATCATTTATTCATATATTCTTTCGGGCAACTCTGGCCCTTAAGATAAGTTTTCACTCTTTCGTTTCCACAAGCTTTGATTCCTCGACTCAACCTTTGTCCACCATCGACTAAGGCATATTGGAAGCTCTTGGCTTAACTAGTTCAACGATCCCACTTTTATCAATATTTGTAACGACAGGAAGGCAAGTGATTTCAAGTGCTTCTTTAGAAAAATTTGGCAATAAATCCAAATACTTCGGGAAACCAGCAGACAAGTCTACTTTCTCACAAGAAACTGTAAACACTCGAAAGATTTGACGCCACTTTCTTTAATAGGTAACATGATCAGAACCAAATCATATTCAACTTTTGCCCACTATAACTGGTATCTGTCATTAGTTGTGGTGACGAATTAGACCATTAAATATGCTATTACGCCTTCAAGTCCCTTAACACTTGTTAAGTTATGCTACAAGAATGTAAATAGCAGAATATGGAGACTAATTGAACTGCATGTTCGCAAAGTCGCTTTGTAAATGTATTCTCTGTCTAAGGCGCAACCAATGCAAAAACTCAAAATGAGGTAAAACTGAGGGCGTACCCAACAATGAAGGGGCTATCGACAACAAAACTTTTGACGGCATATGTAACTCAGGTAAACAACATCTCGCAGACGAATGTGATCAATAACTTATGAAAGGGGTAAACAGGTGTATCCCAATCCCGAGTCTTATCCCGACTGCCATGTTGGTGCGCTAGTCTTCTGTCTGCTAAAAGCTCTAATATGTATTAATGTCTACGATCAAGCTTTTGCAAATTATATTTCCGCCCTGTCTATGGGATCATGTATAATGACTGTGTACTGTAAGGACTAGCCTGGACGTTATCGACGACTGGTGTACCAAAAATGTCCTATCAGTCAATCTCTCAAAATAAAAATCGGAAAACTGACTAACCTGGCTAAAAGGTGTAATGTAGTCATTGTCATTGTTAACCATTTGCCAACACAAAAACACAGCACAAGCCATTGAAAAGGGACCTCTAGGCTTATTCTATCCAATACCGCTAGTAACTTTCCCACAAGTTCCGACTAAGTTTTTGACAAATCTTTTTATGCAATTTTGAACATAATACCCTACCCTCTCTACACAAATGTTCTATCCGTAATTGAGGCTCTGGATCATAAAAGCTTATTTTTTGACCAGAAAACTGGCTATTGTTTAAAACACAAATGCACAGGGTCATTATCGAGGAGCTAGAATTAGTCCTGATACAATCTTAACCGAGGCTTATGGATTAGAAGATAGAGTTGGTTATTGTCGCTTTTATTAAAAGTTATAAAACGCCCATCTTTTAAATTAAACTTCTGCCAAAAATTTTTAATTTAAATAAAAATTCGATTGCAGGTTTTTGATCTATTGTAGAAAAACGTGAAAAAACCGACACAACTTAAATGAAGACTGTTGCGTACAAAATCAAGACATTGCGTTGAAAGTTTTATAGCAGTTAAAGAAAGAACGAAATAACATAGTTCTATCGATAAAACATGGAAGCGCTACTTGTAAAGTTAAAGGGTGACATCCTGTGACAGATGGGGTATATTTGTTTAAGATAGTAAAACATTCAATGATGGAAAGATTTTGAGTGTATAACAACGTTCAAATCATTCCAAATCTTATTTTAAATTCGCGGTAAATTATGATTTCCACTTCGCTTACTTAAGTCGATATATTTACTCCACAATGAAGTCACGGCCTCATCACGGTCATCTCTCGAACGCCCTCTGTAGCATTTTTTTTTCGAAAAGACTTGGCTGTATACAGTTCGGGTATAATTTTATTTTAGGTCACAACTCCAAGATATATTTTTTATAGATGCGATTTTGCAATTAAATCAGGGAAGTCGGTAATGAATCCGAGCTCTCGCTGCACTAATCAATATCCTAGACGCTTAAAAACATAAGTGCATATATTCCCACATAGGTGAGAAAAGTTCTTAAAAATTGACTTGGTTCAAGTAATTAACTACCAAAAGCAGAAATTTTTCGTAGGAATCATCAGGTCACTGCAGCATAAAATCAATACCACAAACGGTTGCAAATACATCCTGTTCATAATTCTTTGAACTTTGAACCTTAAGCTAAGCGCTTAAATATTCCATCCGAAAATGCGGTGAACTGAACTTCCGTTCGAAATCTTTGAACAGGACCACTACTTTTATAAAAACCAATTGAAGCTGTCTGCCGCAACAAGTTACAAATTTACAAGACATATAAACAAACTTTTCACATCGTTGGATCCTTGCCTCTTTATAAGGCATGATGTTCCAAAAAAAAAATTGTATGGCTACTATAGATAATATTTTCTTTTTCTTTTTCTTTTTAAATTACCTTGTAAATTTCACTTATTAAAACACTCTCCTCAACTATCCGTATTATAAAATCACAATTGCCGAAATGGAATTAAATTTTCAATAACACTCCATAAATTGAAGAGGGAAACAATAAGAATAACAATAAATAAATTCCAACAATTGAACTCGAAAATCACTGCTCAACACTATAACAAATCCGAGACCGAGAACTTTCGATCCGCACCGGTAAATCTCCCATCTAACATTAAAGTCCCTGCTGCACTTGTTCCTAGCTATGTGCTCACGGATTACCAAATGGAATTTCAAAAATGCTTCAACCCGACTACGAAACAGAAAACAAAGATGAAAAAAAAAATTAAGAAACAAGGAACCGAAAACAATTCGCGAAACAGCATCGTTTTGAGAACAGAAAATGCCAGCACTTCTGCCGTTACCCGGCAATCAGTTCGTGTGGTGCTCCGCCACCCAACTACCTACGCAACACTATTTATTTTCATTTATGCAGTCAGAAACGGCCTTTTTTACTTTCAAAAATGTTGTCTTTTCTTTTTTAATTTTGAGGTGTTTGCTTTGAAGGGAATACACTTCAAATGTCGCGCATTCTTGTTGGGCTTGTGGTGTTGACGCCGCCGCTGGCCGAGGACTCGGTGGCCGCTTAGCTGTTTTGACGGCACAGCCGATTCGAGTCGATTAAGATAGTCCCCTCTTTCGCACTTGAACAGCTTCGTTAGGCGTGTTGTAAATGCAGCGGTTTTTTGTTTTAAATTAAATTCAAATGATTTGATGTAGCACTTTGTAATTGAGGAAGAGTCTATGCATGGGTAGCGAACTGAAGCCGCAATGGTACTGAGAAGATTTCTTGTTTCATGAATAACAGTTGTATGCCCTATGATTCATTTAGTGATGTTTCCGAGTTCCCGTGACTCATTTGGCTCATCTGGGAACTTCCTATTCTCTTGTAGTTATTAAAGCGTTTCTCCTGAATCATTTTGGAACATATCGTTATTTTTGTTATTTCAATTTTCCATTGTTTTATACAAACCTTGCCTCTAGCTGCGGCGTTACATAGAGTTATATATATCATTCAATTCATTTGCTATAATGCACATGCCGCCAGAATTATCGATGTCTTTGATTTTGATTTGATTTTATACAATGATAGCAGGAAAATGTTTAAACATGTTTTAGCTCCTCGTTGCTGGGTTCAAAGGTTCAAAAAGTGAATACCTTGTATTGCAATCAGTACGGGAACCTGCTCAATAATAAGGAATCCTTCCGCAGTACCGCTTAGTATTTCTTGAGAAAATCTTGTTACTCAATTACTCTTTTCAGAGCAAAAAAACAGCGATTGGCAAATGTTACTCTTCTTTGGATTAATAATGAGTTATTGGTATGAAAAATTGATAGTGAAGTAGAAAAAAAATCCGTCACTATCTCAGAGGCAAAGCTATCTACAGTCGACCCTCGTTAATTCGAATTATCAAGTGCTTAAAAATGTATAGATTTTCTTCGAAATATAAAGAGATTTTCTAGGGAACTCGTGATAACTTGGAATTATGGAGAGGTTCGAATTATCGCTAGTTTGAATTAACGAGAGGCGACTGTATTTACTGTATTATGTGACTTGGACACATAATTTATCAGGCATACTTTCCTCCAAACAAGTTTTGAAAATAAGTTTTCATAAGCCCTCTGCTAAGACACCTCTTGTTGTCTTAAATATCACGACATGAAAGCCGTGTTTTATTAGTTTAGATATTGCAATCTTTACTTCTTTTTGATCGGGTGAAGAAAATGTTAGCTTTTGTGGTCACTCAAGATCAGTGTTTCATTCTCCCTAATCCCGAAGTTAAGGTCGTTACAGCGGCTTACAAACCGCACAAGTAAAGTTTCTGTATTCTCAAAAACTGTGGCTCTACTCTTCAGACTTAAAGTATGTTGTACTTGGAGTAGCCCATTTTAAATTTCTTGATCTATGAGTTCGACGCGCGAATGCTTTTCATAAATGTTAGTGAGCAATTAATACAGTGCTTCCAAAGTATATCGCTATGTATTGCCTCAATCTCTTACACCAAACTCATATTAAAATATCGGTGAGACTTCCGCCCCGGCAAGTTTCCAAATCTCCATATTTACTTAGAAAAATCATGAAGAAAACCAACGAATTTCAAGTTGATATACATATGTACCTCATCTTGCGTGTTCGTTTAGATTCGTCGATTATGAACAGAAGTGAAATTATCTTCTTTGGATGAGAGCTGGACGTGTACAAGAGTTGGATCTACGTTGGCTCTCAGATGAATTTTGCGAATGATCAAACTTTTAGAGCGATTCTGATCTAGCTTCGGCCAGATTTGTTTGGTAGCTATACATTTTGACCCAACGGCCCCCCTAGGGTTGTTCTCCTATTAGCATCCAGCTTTAATACTAGTGTGCAAATAACCATATGTGTACGGATGTAAACTTTGTTAGGTAAGATAGGTATAGTGGTTCCAATTATGGCGAGATCGTCGGCTCCATAGTTCCCTGGAGTATGTATCTACATACATAGTATATGCCCCGGCATCCGACATAGTTGAACGTTGAATTGTAGGTAATATTTTATAGAGATGGCAGACACTCTAGTGCGGTTTTAGAATTTAGTGAGGATGAGCTCGGAGATCTAATGGCAGCCTCATGATATTCTCTACCGTTGGCAGGATAATATCGCTGAACCTTTGTGGCTTGGCAGCAGAGCAGCTTGTCTATTTTAATCAGACCATCAAATTAAGTCGCGGGTCCAGTAGTCCTATTAAGGTTGTTACTGGCCGTTAATAAGGAGTACCTGGAATACTGGTATCCAGCAGCAAATTGAATGAATCATCACTTGAGGTCGTTCCAGAGCCGTCGGTCGTCGATTAGTTAGGCATCGAAGAATTGGAGAAAGAATTTTTTTTTAACCGCGATGCCTCAGAGATTTCGCTCTAGGTGTACAAAATAACACTTGTATGATGAACAGACACTGTTTTGAGAGATTATGTCTTAATCTACACCGAAGAATTGCGCCATCAATTTATTTATTTGGGCATACCATCTTATTTTTGATTCCTAGGACGGGTATGTAAAAATTCGCCGAGCAACGATCTAGACGACGAACGATTTGATCTGCCTATGTCTTCTCAATCTTGAAAAGATTTAATCCAGTTATCCACTGAAGAACAGTCGTATCCTCTCGAAATATGCAACGGGCTTAAGCAAAAGTATACGCTTAGATATTTTCTTTTAAGTACTGAAACTAATAGTGCATATTACAGCTGTTTATAAAGAAGGTACTATCTCAAGAAGTCCGCCCAACTATTTGACTAAGGTTGTTCGATGAAAATTATTTCACTTATCCGGATCCTTGTATTAAAAGGATGAGTGACACACAATTTGCGCCTATAAAAACGGCACACAGACTCGAATGCAGTCCAAAAGAAATTACAATAAAAAGATACTTTGTGTAGACCATCTAGAAAGGATTATTGACAATGCTATCTCACCTATCCATCTAGTCCAAGAGAAAACCTCAGATCAAATCTCTAATTAAAGAATATGGAAATAATGATGAAAGGAAGCTACATATCTCAATACCTCATCTCGACAATTTCGTGGCTGTTTAATTTTATAAAGGAATATAGCAAGACAAAGTCTTTTAATTTATTCCTTTTATGTCATAACTTTCCTCATTAGAGTTAGTTTAGTGGTAAAAACCTGTCGTTGTCGTTTCTGTTTCAATGTGCACAGATACGAGTAGATCAGTGACAAACTGAAATATTGTGTAGGAAAGTTGCCTACGTGAGAGATCACGTATGCAATTGAGAAATCACATGTCAACGCGTCACATTGTCTAAATCCATTTTTGACATCAAATTTGTCCGTGATGTTATTACCAACTTTTACGTGTTCTTCAGATATCCTATTGAAAAGATAGATCGTCCACATCACACGTATGTAGGTTTTTTTTTATCACAAGAAAATATTCGTGATCTCCTACATTATACCCGTCCTATATGCATCCTTGGTATGTCTCTTGATTTTTTGATAAAACTTTCGAACTTCATATCTGCAATAAAGGCTTTCCATAATCCCGATTGAGGGCGGCTTCTATAATCTAAGCCGACGTTTGACCGAAGCTCTTGTTTTGCTATAGTCGCTTTTCAAACTATTAGTTTCGTTGAAACCTGACACAGATGCGGGATCATGAATAGCTAGCTAGATTCGATCGGAAAAGCCTCTAGTTATACAATACAGTTGAAGCTTTTGTGCATCAAATCACCTGAAGTGCTTCTTCGTCTACATCTAGCTAAGAAGACCATTTTACACTTCTAGAATTACTGATGATATCCACCTTGTAGTGGGCTAGAACTTCCTCCAATTACTCCCCTGGAATTGGACTGCAAAACTGAAAGCCAGTGCTTGTTGCCAATGGTAAAGAAATCTATATTCAAGACTTTTTGTCACTTTGTAAAATATTGTGTTTTGATGAGACAAACTTACGGTACAACCCCCAACCTAGAACGTCAAACCCAACATAAGTGCTGAAATTTATCAAGAACCTATTGGGACAACTCCACAAATCCTTACGGATTGGTGACAAAATTACTCTTTAGGTTGCTTTACTCGAAAGACTCCGGAGGCTCCTTTCTTTCAGCGCAGGATTCATATGTCAATAAATTTGCAAGTTCGAGAATGAGATTCTCTTAACAAATTCGGCATACCCTACCCATTCGTGCGCATATTTCAAATATTTCCAATCTGACTTGGAATCCGTTTCAGTCTAAGTACCTCGTCCACGACCAGACCAGTGAAAGCAAATATTATGCAATCATTCATCACAAGAGCGAGTGAACATCCACTGCGGCTGCATCGGATGCGGATATAAAGATTAGAATGACGTGAAACCCCTCCGACTACCGACCGCTGCACTGAAACTGCTTGCTACCCGTGTCCACTAAGGAACCAAGATACATACATACACATACGCACATACATTCAAGCATTCGTTCGTAGTTGCATACATATCCCTTTGAAGCACTACGATTGATGACTCCAATTTGAATTAGATGCCTCTGCACAATGCCAAAGTTGCAAAGACAGACATCAACTCTCCACCAAATGAGATATGTACATGCTCATACCCTAGAGCACCCTGACTCTGACTCCACGACTACTCGTGCATCTAACGAATTCCATGCGTTGATTTGTTTATTTCAAGGGATTATGCACTATTCAGAGAAGCTCCGGTCTACAGATAGTGCAGCATTCTCTAATCCACTATATGAGAAGAAGATCTCGATGATCATCACATCGTGGTGCGAATTTGCTGCAATTAATTTGCCAAATAAGATCTGACATGCTCTTGTTTAGATTTCAAGTGAATTTTATTTAAAGACTTTGGATTGTCGAATTGCCGGATTGCCGGATTGTCAGAGCTCGTTGCTTGAACGGACGTCCATCATCATCATTGGCAGAGAGTTGGAGCTCTAGTGTGCCCCGGTAGAGGTATGTACTCGTACATACGAGTATACTCAGATAATACGAGTACAGTAGAAAAAAAGATGACACTACCGATTTGGGTTTAAGGAATTTCACGGAATGGTATGAGGATGGGAATGGGATGTAATCCTAAACGCGTCTAAGGGCATTGTACACTTCTTAGGAAGTGCGCTTGAAAATGCTGACTTTTATGTTTGTTTCTCTCTCTCAATCTGTTGTTGTTGTTGATATTTTGTGTGTATGTATTTAGAGCATAATGGCGGATGTTGAATTTCCGGTGGGAGGTGGGAATTTTTGAAAATTCCTTGAAATTAATGTGCAATGTGATTGAAGAACGATGCGGTAGTTTCGGTTTATTCAGGTGTTTTACACAACACACAAAACACAACAGCGCAAATGTTGTTTTCTTTGCCAAAAGAATTTCCTAAGAAAACTTCAAGAATGTCGAATGGAGTTGCTTGTGTTTAATTGATGGTGTTCAAAGGAAGCAGTGATTTATTACATGATGGTGGTAGATGGATTTGGAATAACTGATTATCGAGTGGCAGTGGGTGTATAGGTGTACACGGATTAATTCTAGGAAGGCATTAAACTTTTGAAATACTATGATATCTGATTGGTAGATATTTTCTTGTGGTGTAGACAAAAAAAAAGAAAACTGTGGCGCTGGCAGCCCGGTATGGGCCATGGCCTAGCTTCTTGACACTCATTTGTGTTGCTCATGTTGTCATTTTTTATCACATCTGAGCGGGCCAACGGTTTATCGCCGAGTCCGAACGGCACTCTTTAGAAACTTTTTCGTAGGCAATTTTACTTTCGGGAGTTTGCCATTGCCCGTCGAAAGGGTGATGGCGATTTGAAAAATTGCTGGTGACCCAGCCAGGAATCGAACCCAGACTCTCTGCGTGATAGTCCAATGAGCTAACTATCGCGCCATCGCGATGTGGTGTAGACGTTTGCTTTAAAAATTAATGAAGGCACAATGAAAGTACGAGTATTGCAAAATAAATCACTCATGCCGGTACCTCTAATCTCTTCAGACGTCAGAGCTATTCCGTGATAGATTTGCTACGGGATCAGACTAAAGTCAAACTTAAGTTTGAATTGATCGAAGTTGAAATCCGACAGAAAATAAACATTACCAATTGCAACTACTTTCTTTAAGCAAGTGGGGGATCTCAAATCTTGTTTTTTCTCTTCCTTAGAGAGAAGAATACTATCTCGGAAATTGGTTCTTTGCACTACCAGGTAAGCACTCTTTTAGAACTTCAAGAATTAAGAGCTCAACTATATGCAATTTGATACGAGAATTGGCAGGAAAATAACAAAAAATATAATCTCCTATCTCCTCTCTATCTACTCTACTCTCTATCTCACACGATAAAAAAAAGATGGATTTATGTAGCGTAAACTCAACATAGGTCTGCAGAGTATGAAAGGCTTTTTACGCAATTAGAAAAAAGCAGCCCTCAGCAAACTTTGTTAATACTCTTTCAAAAATGCAAGCTTGCTTAATCATACTAGCTGTACATACTCGTATATGGGGCCTTTGTTTTCCCCATCACACCTCTTCAGGACCACGCGGCTAAACTGATAATGATCTGATCCCAATTCCTTGTTGAAGCTAAGGTACAAGATGCAGATATCAAAGAAGTAATATTACGAATGGAAATCAAACCGCTGAAATCAAAAGATTCTACCTCTTGACAAATTGTATGGTGCCATCATTAAGTGAAAGAAACCAGTTGCAATTTTACCAGCAAACTATCAATGATGCTACATTTTACGTTCCACCCAGCCATTCCAATAGAAACGAAAGCTACTGGCTAATCTTATGAACAGACGCGATGTGAGAAAACCTGATTCTATAACAAAAAAGGAAAGACTTAGAAAAGTGCCCACTTGAGGACACAAAGGATCTTACTTTTCTCAACTTATAATGAGGTAAGAGGTAATAGTTCTTTCCTCTTGCCCCATGCTTTCCTTCCCGTTTATCCACTTTTAGCTCCCTGACTCAATAATGGAAATATAAGGAATCAACCTTATAGATAGCCAAGTTAAAAAATACCTTAGTTACATATGGTAGGTCTTTTTACTGGGCGCATTTCTTGACAACCTAGCACGATGCCTGGTATCAACCAAGATCTTTATCTCTCTCTCTCTCTCTCTTTCTATCCCATTTTCCGAAAAACCCAACACGTGCTCCATCAACTCAAGAGTAGTCGTATCCTCTTAAGTGTTAAGTTTTTTTTTTATTTTAAACGAATCCAATAACCAACAACTTACGCAATGATTAGACTTGTGAGGTTGAAGAGGATCTGTTTAAACTCAGTCTGCTCGACCAGCGCTGTATTCCGCAACAAATCCGAGAAGGTCCTTCTTATCCAACACGGAATTGGAGAATTCATATCCTGAACCGTCCTGGCAAAAAGTTGAAAAGTGTTTGAGCTTGAGCAGAGAGCGGTTCCTTTCCCTGAGCTACAGCAGATGGTCAAAGTGGATAAAATCCAAACTTGACTAACTACCATTTCTACACAGACGTCCCTAGGTCGTGTTTAACCCATCAAGCTTATTACCAAACCTCTTACACACCAGAAACACAGTTTCATTCCAAAACGGCCAGATTTATCAAAAAAAAACTCAAAAAAGATGAAGACAGTAAACAACCTTTTCGAATCTTCTTCCGGGGCGATAAAAGATAGTCTCGTTGTTGCGGTTCTCGACATTTCTCACCTTCATGAGAAAATCATGGACCATAAAAGTTAACTTGTAGAATCATGCTTAAATAAGTGCACCACAGCATGCTCTCTCACGCTGGGTGGCTCAAGATTCTCATTAAGATCAAAACTCGGTGGAATTCATCGTATTTGAGCTTAGTGCCTGCTGAATAATTTTTACAGGAATGAAATACAGTCCGTTATAAGATATTATAGGATCATATACGGCAAAACTCGCTTATGATAACCAGTTTGGAAGTGGCATTTGCATTAGAAGATAAAAAAATACTTCTGCTAAGATGCTTTGAATAAAAAAATTTAAAGAGTGTTCAATTTTTGTCAGAGACGGAAGTATTTTAAAATGAGTGTCGCGTTTGCATCACGTTATGAAGCAGTATTCTTGTGCACGCATCCAAAATGACCGAAAATGTCATACGGAGCAGCTGCTAAATACATGAAAAAGTCAAAATCATTTGTTAGCAAGTGGATGCACCGTTATTCCCAAGTTAAAAATGTGGATGATTTGCGGATCGTGGGTCTACGCCAAAAACACCAAAAAAGCAGGAAAAAATGATTCTACGCGTGTTTGAAAAAAATCCACTTCTATCGTTACGTGGAGGACAAGGGATTTTACTTACAAGGGGTCTAAATGTGTGTTGTGATACGATACGAAGACGTTAACTAGCCTATAATGTAAAATTTCGAAGCACAATAAAGAAACCACTACTGTCAAAAAAACACGTAGAAAAACAACTCAGTTGGGCCAAGAAGAATTTGGACAGAGATTGGAACAACGGACCGTCAAACAGCCGGCAAAGGTGCACGTTTGGGGATGCTTCTCAAAACAAGGATTTGACAATTTGTTCATGTTTACAAATAACTTAAACGAACCCAATTATCAAGAAAAATACGAGTTTTATGGAGATCTTTGTCTCAAGATTATGCTATAAGATTAGTAGAAAGCATGCCTCGAAGACTCCAAGCAATTATTGATAATGGAGGAGAGTGGACAACATATTAATTGAAAAGCATTCAAGTAAATAAACAAAATAAACCAGTACAATTGATTTTTTTTTATTGTTATAAGTTCTTCTTTAATTTTTGTCGTGTACGATGTTATCAAACAGACTGTATCTACCAATTCTGATGGATCTTTGGCCAATTGCTTTCCATTGCAAACTTCAAGTGAGATTTTCCTCCACTGTTGTATCCCTCCGAGTTTCGATCGAAAATATTTTGGGGCAAAGCGTTGGTGCTTAATCTCTGTACATGTCTTAGCAATAATGGGTAACTTGGGCACGATTTTCAATCAAGTCTGTGCTGGGATCGAAGGATCTTGCCTAAGATCAGCCAGGATAAACAAACAGCGACTAAAAACTGTAACTTTGCATTCGACTCCTAATGATGAAGTGCCTTCAACATACATACATATTTAATAGCAATGCTGAACTAACAATGAACTAAATTGCTTACAGAGTCGCTCTTATAAGTGGAGAGATGTAAATCCTAACTCGACAAAATTCATAAAAACAATCAGGCTTTTATTAGACGTCTGAGTCAATATTAAAAACCGGAAAGTAGACAATCGGGGTATCCGGGATGTAAAGTTGATAGGTAACAAATCATAAAAGTGTTCAAAACTGAAAAGCAAACATACCAAGCTGTTAATGATACGTTAACATCAAACCAGCTGGTCTGAAGCATGAAGATTCCTCCCCTTTTTACGTAGGTCGCTTGATCTTGAATATACTTTTGCATGAATTTGAAATAATTTTCGAAACAGTTTTTCCACTTCGTAGAAGAAGCATCTTCCGACAGGTGCTGGTTATTTAAATAACGAGAATGAGCCTCTGCAGCCGAACATCTTGCTGCTTTGCTTATAAGCCCTACTTCACGCCTCCCCGTGGCGCCATCTGGGAATCTCACCAGAGATTGCGAAGTGAAGGGGACAAATGGCGAGTTTCCTGCGCCATAAATCAGGATTAGTATCGGAAAAACAAAACAAGACCTTATCCGGGCTACTCCGACATATTTGGAGCTCAGGCCGGTAAGGATTTCCAGGACTTAATCAGGCTCTTGGAAAAGAGACGGCAGCGCTCACATCACGAAACTGGTTACTGGCTTCGGTGTAACCGACCCCTCTTCCCTCCTGCCGGCCATTTAAAAAGAACAAGAAGTTACGAAGCTTCAACAAGCCTCGGATATGGACGGATCTACTGTTGAGAACCCGCGCAAACGATTTAAGGTCAATGAGGTTCGGATATGCACGTGGAATGTTAGATCCCTTAATAGACCACGTGCAGCGGAGCAACTAGCGGAGACCCTAGACTGCTGCAAAGCAGACACAACCGTCATTCAAGAAATGCGATGGGATGGGCCGGACAAAAAGAAGATGAAAAACCGCGATATCTACTACGGCAATTGCTATCGACGGCAAAAGCAGCGCTTATTTGGATGCAGATTTGTTGTCGGAGGCAGACTAAGACAAGAAGTCCTGGGCTTCCGGCATGTGAGTGAGCGCCTCGTACCAATCCGCATCAAGGCTTAATTCGCCCAAATTAGCCTTATATGCGCGCATGCCCCCACAGAGGAGGAAGATGACGACACCAAGGATGCCTTCTATGAGCTCCTTAACAAGACCTACGAGCAATGCCCTAGCTATGACATTAAAATTGTCCTCGGTGATTCTAATGCAAAGCTAGGAAGAGAGGGTATCTTTGGTGGAACAATCGGAAAATATAGCTTGCACAACACCACCTCCGATAACGGATTCAAGCTAATCGACTTTGCGGCGGGGCGAAACATTGTCGTGGTCAGCACGTGGTTCCCACATCTCGACATACACAAGGGGACTTGGAGAACTCCTGATCAATTAACAGTCAACCAGATTGATCACATTTCGATCGATGCAAGACACTCCTCCAGTATTATGGATGTCCGTACGTTCCGAAGAGCCAACATCGACTCGAACCATTTCCTTGTTGTATCCAAGGTACGGTTGCAGATATCCCAAACTACGCCAAGGCAAATTAATGCTGTGAGAAAATTCGAGTCTCTTAATCTCTTAAGAGGTCCAATGTCGCCAGCATCAAGCATCGAAGACCATTGGAAACACTGCCAAGACGCCATCAGAGATGCCGCTTCTGATGTGCTGGGTTTCACTCGTCCACCACAACGCACCCTCTGGTTCGATGATGAATGTCGGCAAGCACATGCAGTTTAGCAAGATGCATATAACGTGGCGCTGCTAAGAAGGACCAGAGCTGCTCATGAGCTCTCTGAGCGGAAGAGGAGAGACGAACACCGGCTTCTCAGGACGAGCTATACAGAGGAATGTCTTGTTTTAGCATCCATGCCAAACTCGTCCGTCAGTGCAGGATGACGATGGAGAATGCACGCTGCTCCATCAAGGTCGGTAAAGATCTCACCGAGACCTTTGATGTCAGACAAGGCGATGCGGTGTCATGCGATTTTTTCAACATACTTGAAAGAATAGTATAACTCACGAGCAAACACAAGAGGCACTATCTTTCCAAAGTCCGTCCAACTACTCGCATACGCCGACTATATTGACATAATCGGGAGAAAGCAGTGTCAGTGGAGCTTTCGCGAGTATTGGGACAGAAGCCGCGGAAATGGGTTTAGCGGTCAATGAAAGGCTGTCAAAATACAGCATATATATATATCTGCTATAAATACAGGCAACGACACCAGCGCTGAGATCAAGCGAAGAATAACTCTTGCCAATCGCTGTTTCTTTGGGTTAAGAAAGCAATTAAATAGCAAAGCCCTATCTCGGACAACAAAAGTCACCCTTTATACTTACTTACTGAAAGACCCATACAGTCGACTGCTGTTTAATTTCGGGTTCACATGCTTAGATCCAAAGTAGATCCCCGATCTACTTTTTTCAGCATTTCTTTGAACCAATCGACGCAAACCTGACGGCCAAATATTCTGTAATATCAGTTCCAAAACTGCATCAATGTTTTTGGGTAAAACAAAAGATTTTGACTGACCTTTACGAAATTCATTTGAAAGCGAACGACTACTACGATATGCGGAAAACCAGTAAAACACGGTACAACAATGGTGTTTTATGACGAAAAGTAGTAGAGAGCTGATAGGCACACTGTCGACAATCATCTCTAAAAATTAAAAATGTTTTAAAGGCTTGTACCACTATAAACTGTCAGAAGCATACTCGTACATACGAAACCCTATTCAACACTAAGCGCTGCTTCCATCAGTTTCAAATCTAGTCCATTGATATTGTCTGATTACTTAACAATATTGAACCCATGTACCATTAAGTATCTTAAGCGAAAATCATAAGCAAAACTCGTATAGTTGTCAAAAAAAAAAAAAAAAAACATTTCATCACGAAATGCTCAATGACACCAATTACGAGTAGATCTCAATTAATGAATCGACTTCGTGTGCACTTCCAAACGTTCTTAATCCGAAAATATATTAAATTACGACGAATTCTCTGAATACCTTAAACTATTTTCGTTTGCTAATAAATTTGTTATTAATTTTCAATTAATTGGGAGCCAATGCCAATTCCAATTTCAATTCCCATTCCCATGTGCCTACATATGAGCACTTGTAGCGGCAATCGTATTCGCATTCGTACACTCATAGAATGCGCGTCCCAATCTTGTGTCTTAATAAATTAAAATTCCTCTCACAACTCACAAGTCAGAATATTTGTTGGCTAAAATTAGCAAATCGCATCTCTTCGATGAAAACTAAATATTCTCCCTCTCTCTATCCAATCACTCATCTCATGAGCATCATCTGCATCTGCATCTGCATCTGCAGCTACTCGTATGTATGTACATCTACGGCGGCAGCAGCAGGTTCGACATCACCTCACCACTATCCCCCATCGACAACGCTACGTGTGGAGTGCGGATCGTGTGGACGGACGTCGTTTTCTCGTCTCTTTGAAAAGAATCTCCTCATCGTCATATGGTTGAGGCGCACACCTTAGGCAATTGACTCTTAAGCGAAAATATGCAGCATGATTCAGAATTAGATTTCAGGGCGGATACGGATTTTTGCCATCGCAAATTCATCTATGATGATGACGCTTCAAGTAGCCACCAGGTATGAGTCTAATACGAATACATACTCGTACTCGTATAAGCAATGCGTTTGTAGTTTACTTACGTTGCAATCGCATCGGTCGCGCCACCAATCTTCACTATTTCGGGACAATGTCTTTATTTAGAGAAGCAAATTGAATGTGCTGCATTTCCATGAAGAATTTCCTTCCAATTGTGGGCCGCCTGTACCCTGCGGCCAAGTATGAGTAGGAGAAGTGAACTTTTCCCTTGATTCCTCCCTGCCAATTGTCACTTTACCGCCATCTATTGGGCGTGATTATAAATAAATTTTAGCTTAAAAACAGATAATTTAATACGCGCACATTTTTCGCCTTAACCTTTATTTATTGGTAAACGTTGATGGGAGAGACGGAGAAGCCTGAAAAGTTATCATGACGAAGAAGTGAGGTGGATGTCCGTGGAATGCGCCCCAAGTGAATGACTGTCCTCAATGGGAATTCGATGACGATGATGCACTTTACTGCAACGTTGATGATGATGATGATGATGATGATGAGCTTGCAGAGGTAAGTAGAGGATTTGAGATCGGCTACATCACAACATAGTGTCGCCTGCCTGTGTCGGTGTGTTTTGTGTACACCCAACTGCTGGGTGTCGTCCCTTTGGTATGCGCCGTAATATTAAAATAGAAAAGTTTAGCAAATGGAATTCAGAGCAACGATGGGTGCTTTAGATTTTCGAGTAACGCTAGAGCGGCGGTTTGTTTTCGGTTTTTGGCTTTCGTCTTTTTGGTGTTTAGGTTCATTTTTGAGAAGAACATCTATTTTGGTTGGAGAAGGATTTCTATTTTCAGCAGTCCGTTAAAGAATTTATCGTATAATTTGTTTAATTTTACACTCTGAGTTATTTGGTTGGGTTGAGGGGACTTTTGTGTTTTTCTTGACTCGCAGAAGCAATTAAGTGGGGAAGCATTTTTATTGCAATTCTGGCAGAATCAAGATATGCAGTTAGGTTGTAAACATATTGTTGAACTCGAAGATTTGTTTGTTTGGCTAACAGATGGAGTTGACTGTAATGTCAGTGAAAGTCAAAGTAAAGTTGATGTCGAGAGGTAAAGCGTTGATTCAACATTAGTTGACGGTTTTATAAATAAATGTATCAAATGCCTCAAATCGCAAAATTCTCCATGCCTTCATCCCGAAAACCGTAGACATTGTTATAGGACAAAATTGGTTCTGGAACTACCGAGTCTTTCAAAATTATAAAATGAAAGAACCATAGGTCTCTGGCTGAGACATGGCTGAACACGTGGGGGCTCAGTCCCTGAACAAGGAACACGACTCTATTTTACATATCGAACGGAAGGAGTGCGTTCCTTGAATCATCTTATTTGGAGCATTGTCGTTTTGTCCCTCATCCGTGCGGTATCGGATAAAGAATAGTGCCGCAGTGCATCCCAGCTTGTCGTAAGAGGCGACTAAATGGGACACCAATCATATACAGGCAACTATGACACCAAAAATGAGCCTGTGACACTTTAACACCTTAAAACTTTCCCACAAGTTTGTATGCAATCAGTGAGTTCCCACGTCTGGAGACTACCGGTGGGGTAAAAGAACAGTCAATCAATTCGAAATGAGCATACAAGCGTCAAACCACTCAAACTTTAGATACACTTCATGGAAATGATCGCAATTAATAGCACTACCCCGCTGGGCACCACGATTGCAATGCACTCGGGTGATCCCAGAGCAAGCAGAAGTGCTTGTGTCAGAGCCCGACGGATTCCGGGGGCGGGCAAAATTAAGTTTCCAAAATATTTTCCAAAACTTCGGTTTGCAAGTTGGAACGTCGGATCGATGACCTCAAAAAGTTTAGAACTGGAAGCGATTATGCGTCGCAGAACTTTACAAATCCTGTGCGTGTGGTGTAATACAGGAAATAAAGCGCGTTTTCTAGATTTAAAAACTAAGGCATTTAAGATGTTCTACCATGGAACGGTCAATGGACGAAACGGGGTTGGAATCGTTGTTGCAGCGGATCCTCTAAACAACATCGTTGGTATCTTGAAAATAAGCGTCCGCTTGATGAGTGTTAAACTCGTCATACACAATGAAATGTGGAACATTGTTAGCGCGTACGCCCCACAAAATGGATGCGACCAATCGGAAAAAGATACATTTTGGTCAGAGTTCGGTAATTTGCTTAGAAATATACCTATCGATGAGATGCTCTTCGTAGGCGGAGATTTAAATAGCCACGTCGGAGAAACAAATGTTGATTATGAGGACTGCCACGGCGGTAAAGGCTTTGGAACCAGAAATTCAGCTGGCGAAGACATCCTTGTAGCGTGTAGGGCTTACGGCTTAACCGTCTTAAATACAATATTTATTAAACATCAACGACAACAGCGGAGGCCACGAAACGCAAATAGATTATCACCTGTTAAGGACTGTAAAGTAATACTTGGAGAATCGCTAGTAAGCCAACACCGTCTGCTCATTACAGAATTCTTCACAGCGGAACCACCGAAAACACGGGCATCGTTTGGAAAGCCAAAAATCCGGTGGTATAATCTATCGAAGGAACGAGGCGCAAGATTTATCGCACTGGCTAAAGAAGTACTTCACAATATAAACGGTATCGCAGACTCACTTAGCCCGCAAGAAATGTGGAACAGCATGCACGAGGAATGCATAACACTCGCAAAGTCCCATCTGGGGACTATATCGAAATACCATCACGTCGGCAAAGAAACATGGTGGTGGAATTACGAAACCAAGCAAGCTGTGGCTGACAAGAAGAGTGCATTCCAAGCGTGGACAAAATGCGATCGGAGCGACGATATCGAAAAAGCTCGACTGGCTCGCAAAGAAAGTCCTGGCTCGAACTCGAGTGGCAGAAGCGGAAAACCTGTACCAGGAGTTGGATCAAATATCCTCACGATCGGCAGATAGAAGAAAAGCTATCCAAGAAGTTCAAATGTCGTAAAGTACTAAAATGCCAAATATTTTTAAGCTCGCTGCACAGAGGAGAAAAAATTCAATGGAAATAACCTCGCCAAAAACGCAGATGGTCGCTTACTAACAAATGAAAAGGAAATTTGTGACCGGTGGCTTGAATACTGCAAGGAGTTGCTTAACAAACAGTTTCCACGTGATATCGTGCCGACAGCTGGTCTATTCGAGGAGGAAGTTTCGGACTTTTCAATCGAAGAAATAAGTATAGCAATTGGAAAAATGAAGCAGCGGAAAGCGGCGGGACCAGATAGCATTCCATTAGAGTTTTGGTCGAAGATGGAGGGGATCGGCAGCAAATGGGTATCGAAACTTTTAAATAAATTAAAATGTGGACAACCTATGCCGAATCAATGGAGAAGTAGCTTCTTGGTTCCATTATACAAAGGAAAAGGCGACACTCGAGAATGCAACAACTACCGTTCAATCAAGCTTATGTCACACACAATGAACGTCTTAAACGAACGTTTTCGGCAAATAATAAAGCTCAACAAAAGCCAGTGCGGATTTGTTGAAGGAAGATCGACGGTGGACGCTATCCAAAGCCTACGAATAATAATGGTAAAGCACTGAGATTCCTCTAAGGAGTTACACAGGGTAGTTATCGACCTCGAGAAAGCATTCGATCGAGTGCCTAGGGATCTCATATGGGCCGCGCTGAGGTCTCAAAAGGTATCGGAAACGTATGTAAGATTAATACAAGACATGTACGGAATCGTGAAAACTGCGGTTAAAAGCTCTGCTGGACTAATTAGAGAATTTCCAGTTAATGTCGGAGTGCATCAAGGAAGCGTACTTAGCCCTTTTTTCTTTAACGTAGTATTCGACTATCTTTTAAAAGAATGCATGTGCGAGGCAAATGTAACGCCAATGCTCTTCGCTGACGACGCAATTATACTAAGCGATAACGTGGAAGATTTGCGGAACACCTTAGATTCATGGAAAAATGCGCTAAAGAGAAACGGGTTTAAAATAAGTCGTTCAAAGACGGAGCATTTGACGTGCCCATTTGCGCATCCGTTGCGACCTGTTCCGGATATAATGTTAGACGGAATAGTTCTTCCGAAAAGCACTATCTTTGAGTACTTGGGATCAATCGTTAACATGGAAGCGAAATGTGACGACGACGTAAGCCACAGACTGTGTGTGGGCTGGATGAAATGGAGGGAAAATTCGGAAATCTTTTGCGACCGTAAATTTCCACTTAAATTGAAGTGGAAATCTACACCACGGTTGTTAGACCAGCTCTTATGTACGGTTCTCGGTGCTGGACAATGTAGGAAGCATTTAAAAACAAAATGACGGCAGCGGAAATGAAAATGTTAAGGATGTCTAGTGGAGTAACTAAACGCGATTGCATTAGATCTACGCTTATGAGAGGAAGTCTACATATAAAGAATTCGGTAACCGAACAGCTTGAGGCGGATAGAATAAGCTGCTATTGCCACGTTCTGCCGAAAATCCGGTTAAAAAGGCACTATCAACTACGGTCACTCCAACTGTAAGAAAATGAAATCGGAAAAAGAATTCCTGGATTTCTCAGATGGCAAATACGCAACAACGACTGGGGCTAACCACTGAAGCGATCCAGGACCGTGCATTATGTAGACGCGTTCTGCGGTCTGCAACATTAGCCAACCCCATAAGCGGAGCAGCAGCGATGCAGTAAAAATGGGAATTTCGTTACGCATAAGTTCGTATAACGAGGAAAGGGTTAATAAAAGGATAAGAAAAAGTCGTTTTGTCCCTCATTTCTGCCGATCCAATATGTTATTTATGTTATCTTTATTTTTTAGGCTACGAACTGTCAATAATGAAGCTTTGATTGTCATAGCCGGTAGCTTTTAATTGCTTTGACTACTTATTCTAGGCTATAGGAATGAACGACATCATTTTTGTCACGGAATTGAGCTTTCCACGTCGTATGTTCAGAGCTGTCTGTGAGGCTATTACCTATTACGGAGGACACATTTGCACGTGAGTTTAATTTTTCTAATCTGGTCAATGTCATTGTACAGGTCGTTAAGTTCGCTGTTATATCATCCGCAAGGAACGTCAACTAAAAATTACTCCAAAAATCTCGCATTCACAGCAGTCAAGGATATCTCAATCCACAAACGTCTATGATTCTAGGTCTTATAGGATTTCTTGACGGAGCCTTATTACTCATTTGCATTCTAAGGGTAAGAAACAGCGATTGTAAAGGTAAGTTTTTCGCTTTATTTGCATTCGCTATAGGTACACCCTCCTCATTAGGTTCGTTCATTTCTGACATTATATTTTTCTTTTGTTCCTGCTCAACAATTTTGCCTTTTAGTTTGATAAGTGAAACCCAGTTGGATCGGACGAGTTGCTGTATAACCGTAGTTTAAGCAGCATTAGGTTCGTCGCCTGGGGTCGCCAGGTTGACCCCGTTTGGTGCTTCCTTACATATTAATTTTGTGGTTTAGCGATCAATAGAAACCATATGGATCTTTTTTCAAAGTTCAATGAGCCTCCGAAGTCAAGTGAGAAGGCAGAACTACCTAGTCCTGCCATAAGTTCCGTTACACAATTTCCAGCGCTTATCGTTAAAAACTTCTTGCGGGAATAGAACCGTTAACTGTGTTTTCAGAACACATACACTGATCAGTGAAGAATACTAGTCAGTTTGCAAACTATTAACATGGAATGGGGCGCTAAAAAGAATCGAGTCGCGATAATAGCTTTGCGCAAGTGAGGAAAGAGTGGTGGTCAAATTTTCGAATTGCTAAAACCACTTGGTATATCGAGAATATTAGTTTATCTAGCTATTGCTCGCTTCGCCAAATTGTCTGGAGTAGAGGACAGGCCAAGAAGTGGTCACCCGCGCATCGTCCGTGCGAATGCGGTAGTAAAGGCAGTGCGTGAACGAATTCGGAGAAATCCCCTTAGGAAGCAAAAGATCATGTCCAACGAACTGGATATATTAATCAGATCCATGTCTAAGCTGATTCGCGACGACCTGCCTATCGTCGGTCCACGGTTCATCTTCTAACTCCTCAACAAAAAAAAAAATTAGCCTGGAAAAATGCAAGCGACTTTTGCAGTGGCACGAGGACAATGACCATGAAAATATTCTGTTTACGGATGAGAAAATTTTTACCGTGGAAGAAGTTATCAACAAACAATATGACAAAAATGTATGCTACTTCATCTAGGCAAGCGAAAAAAGTTGTTCCAAGGGTTTAACGTGGACATCATCCTGCTTCCGTAATGGTTTGATGTGAGTTCTCTCACAATGGTTTCATATCCTATCTGTGAAAAAGACGTAAAAACTGCTGCAAAGGTTTACCAAGAAAATGTGCTAGAGCGTGTTGTGAAGGGTTTGTCTAATGCCTTTTCCAATGGATACAGATAGATCTTCCAACAGGACTGTGCTCTAACGCACAAAGCCAAAACCACGAAGGAGTGGCTTTAAAGCGGCAGAAGATTGGCTGCCGGGGAATCCAGATCGGAATCCACTGGAAACCGTATGTGCCACTATAGCCCAATGGCCACCCCGTTAGGAAGCTTGTGTTAAAGCAAAAGGCAGTCATTTCGAGTGAATTAAATTTTTTTTAATAGCCAATATTGTGGTCTAATAAATGAAACAATTTTGAATACAATATGTTTACTGGTTTTTTTTTTATAGCGTTTTATATTTGCAACAGAATTTATGGCAGGACTAGGTATATATTGTGTCAACAACAGCCTTCACTAGTAAATAAGCATGGGGCCATTATGCTATGTCATAGTTCAAGACCATATGCAGCATAGTTAACGCTACCTAAGCTAGCAGGGTTGGGATATGAGAATTTGTCTCTTCACTAAACTTATAAGACTTGTCCTCTATCGACTACTGACTTTTCCGAGGCTAAGGTAACAAACAGAGTGAAGCTTTGTACTGTGCTGAAAAACTACAATCATATTAACAAAGGAGAGCATTCATACGCGAGCGTGAAATCGATGAATAGGTGGTGTGGATCGATCTAAAGCTCATGGGTTCTCACTAAGATTTGCTGTAGTGTGAATATTTGGCCGATGGTGGACTTTCCTGGCCTGAAGCCACACTGATATGGACCTTTCAGGTTGTTAACAAATGGCTTAAAGCATTCACACAATACGGCAGATAAGATCTTGTAAGCGGTGTTAAGAAGACTATCGTAGTTGGCGCAGTTCAGAGGGTCTCTTTTCTTGAGGATCGGACAAAAAATGCTGAGGTTCCATTCATCGGGCACACTTTCGTCCGACCATACTGTATAGATGAGGAGGTGTTCGCTTCTTTCCAAGTCATCGCCTGAAGCTTTGAAGAGCTCGGCAACCAGGCCGACCGCTTCAGCAGCTTTGTTGGACTAAAGGTTAGATATTCCTATTTTCACTTCATCCAGGTCGGGTGGACCGAATTGTCAGTCTACACCGTCCAAGTTGAAAGCTTCATTCTGCCTGATAGCAATATTTTTGATAGGTTTCTTTAGATACCCATAAAATTTCTTATTTTACATTTATAATTCCAAAAGCGCATGCTATCTATCTTCTCGCACTTGATGAACATATGTTAAAGTACTCACTTTCTGAAGTTTTATCCCTATCCATGCAAGACATAAGACATACATATGTATGTGATTTGGCAGAACTTAATTCTTGAGAAATCTAGTTTGTTCTAATTGTTTAATAGTAACAACGAAAAGGTGGTCACGGATTTACCATCACTTTGTTTCCCAAAAAACTGTAAAAAATTTTCACAAATAACAAAAAAAAAAAAAACAAAACTGTGGCGCTGGCAGCCCGGTATGGGACATGGCCTAGCTTCTTGACACTCATTTTTGTCACATCTGAGAGGGGCCTAGGGTTTATCGCCGAGTCCGAACGGCACTCTTAAGAAGCTTTTTCGTAGGCTATTTAACTTTCGGGAGTTTGCCCTTGCCCGCCGAAAGGGGATGGCGATTTGGAAAATTGTTGGTGACCCAGCCAGGAATCGAAACCAGACTGTAAGTGGAGAATTCCACCATGATGGTGAAGCTTCATGGCCCAATAACACCTGCAGACAAATTGTAAAAATATAATGTAATTCTGCTGCATCTGAGGCTGTAATGCATAAGTTTTCTGCCTAGTTTTTATATTAGCCAAGTGAAGAAAACTCTGGTATAGTGTAATGTGAATTCGAAGATGTAGTCGTTCCTGCAATAACACGCCATACATTCAAACTGGACGAAGTTGAAATATATACATAATTGTACGTTTTGGAACTCCATTCTATTGTACATGTCAATTTTTGAGGTGGATCCATGCTAAGCTTGAAGCAACAGACTTTTAAAGAAAGTCACATCTGCATCCTTTTCGTGGGCCGAATCTAATTTCTTTACCAACAACTCAAATTTTATGTTTTCAATGTTTATTATTTCGACCGCGTTTGTGCAATATTTCGAAATGTTTGTTTCCTTTTTCGGTATAGTTCACGTCTAAAGCAGTTATTAACAAAATCAATTAACTGCTCGAGAGGTGTCCCGCAGTTTCTAATTCGAAAATGCTTTACATTTTTATATTTAAATATTATGTTCTCCTTATAGATATTTAGCAACTGAGGCTTCATTTCGATCACTCTCATTCACATGCTTCTCTGATTTTTGTCGTCAAACCAACCCTGCTCGCGAGGACAATGAAATAAAAAATGATTACGGATTGGAAAACTTTTACACATACATAAAGGCAATAAAAAAAAATTCATCTTAAATAAATTTGTAATTGTTTATTTTATTTTTTTTTTCTTTTTTAATAAATTTATATTCCACATATTTTTTAAATGTTTGCTTTGTTTCATTCCGTTTCTTTTCCTCTTATTTTTTTTGTTTGTTTTCTTTTTAATTTTTTTTTTTTTCAATTTATCATAGTCAAAAAGATTCATTTCTATTTTGTTTTGTTTTGTTTTGTTTTGTTTTATATAATACATAAATTTTTCGTATTTAAAAGACATTTCGTTACTCAATGAATCAAGGTGTTTAGTTAAGAGCAGGGGGGCTTATTAACATTAAGGTAAGGGTTAAATAAAGTATTATATAATATAATATAAGTAAAAAATAATAATATTAATTTTAATGAACTCTGTATACGTATATAATGTATTTTTTTTATTTATTATTCTCTTTTTTTATATTTTTTTGTGTAATCCTCTTAAATAAGAAACAAATAATAAAAAAAAAATAACTTCTAGTCATCATCGGTACAACACAACGTGTCGATCGAATAAAAGAAACCAATTTGTTTCTGTGTTTAATAAACTAGTAATCCCACTATTGTTAAATTGTTTAATAACTATTTTTATTTCTATTTATTTGTTTATCTGTAACATTACATCTGTTTGGGAGTAGAGCATATAAACTTGTTTTTTATTTTATTTTACTTTTTCAATTGAAGGTTACAAAACAACTTGAGTACATCCTTACCGCAAATCTCTCAATATTACAATCAAGGCTATTGGTATCATTTATATACAAATTTATCACAACGGCATAGGATTATAATCCTAAGACGTTGCTCATAAATAAAATTCAAAATTGTCATTGAATTGAATAGCTTAATTTGTTCAAATGGCGTATAGCAAGATAAACAGATTTTTAACATTATCCAGATTAAGGCTCTGAACCATAAATATGGAAAGCTTGGCTACCGAAAGTTTTAAGAACTAACTAATCACAAGGGGTCATCTATATTGTTTTAATGGTTTTCAACATTGGCCACCGTATTTTTATTTTTCCAGTTTATCTCAACTGGCTCATGATGCCTCTAATGTAGAAAACAAAGTGACAGAGATTAGATTTGTTGATGTTGAAAAATATGTAACAGATGACAGAATAAAACTATTTCAACTAAAACTATACATTTGAAGAGCAGTCTTATACTCAATGTTCGATAGAAATAGAACATATAATTATAAGGTGTGGGAAAACTATCGTTGCCTTCTCTAAGTCTAATTTTCAAAAATATTTTGTGTTTGGAAAGACAAAAATAAATCTTATCTCCCCAGAAACTGCAAGCTCTATTTATGATAACTCATGCAACACTTGATGTACCTTCTCAAATTGAAAGGAAAGACAATTTCAAATTCCAAAATTCTCAGAGTCTAGGGACAACTGGTGCTGAAGAATCAATGATTTCTCTGAGGATTCTGTAAACTATACTTAACAAGACGCAGCTGCAACTCAACTAATAGAGAAAGTATCTTCTGAAATGTTGCATTAAAAACAAACTTATGCGTGTCTTGGAAACTTATACCTATATACCAGACCACAGCATCGGAAATAACAAAGCCATATAAAGGAAAAACGACTACCTCACATCAAAACTTATAATCCAGTTAATATTCATAGGAAAAAGGACAACAAATTGAAATGCTTACACCCGAAAGTAAGCATTATTGTACAAGAATGAGATCTGGCCCTTTTTAATAAAATATAACCCAAGACACCAAGGCGAAAATATAAATGAGAAATATCAAGACCAAATTATAAAAAAAACTTTGATTAGATTATGTATGATCGTTGTACCATCGAAAACAAATTAAATGTGTATATCATCCCCATGAATTTGCCCATCAATATATCCAACAAGGTCATACTGTTACACTTATATTCCGGGAAACTTTCTAACATTAACTACTGAAGAGTATTTCAATGAGATTACGTGTTTCAATGAAATGGACAATCCGTATTCATATCTCCTTATGGTCAACTTTAAAAACCGATTGAAAGAAAATTGAGTGTTTTTATGTTTAACGATAAAGTTTAAATTGATTGACCAATGACTTATTATTGAAGCTTGAGGTATTACTCTCAACTTTAACAATGGGAATTGCAAAATCTGTTTAACAATGCCACTGGATGGATAATCTAGCCAAAGGTTGATCAAATAGTCTAAACATTAGAACAATAGGATTAAACAACCTAACGACTCAAGAAGAGCTGACAAATTTTGGTAGGGTATACTTAAAAAGCTACGATACTTTGGGATTATGGTGTCTGTGGTTCTTGTTATAATTATATGCCTTAACGTATTTCAGTTTTCATTAAATGCAATTATCAATTTACGTATTATATCTTACACAAAATATTTGGGATATCCTGGGTGGTTAGTATTTTGGTGGTGGGATCAATTGATCAATTTAATTTTTAACAATGAGATTAACAAAAATGTAAACAGATAGATTGTAATACCTTCACTAAGGGAGGAGTACCATATGTCAGAACTGGTTTAGTACCACAACTCATGAACTATAGAGTTTCGAATCGATTGCAGTAAAAGAAACTTACTGAAAGGATGTACAAAAAAAAATCAAATTAAATTATTTCTCTACTACTACTACTAGGTTCTAGTGCTATTGCGTTGTCTTATCGTTTAGTGTTAACAAAGAACAGAAGTTGCTGTTTCTATTAATATTATTTTTTTTTTGTTTGCTTCAAGTGCGGACATTGAATAAAAGTTCGGAAGGACTGTGTTGATGAGGAACCGCATTAAATCTTAATATTTTTTTTATTTATTTAAAAAAAAAAAAATATATAGAGAAAAACAAAATAAAATAATAAGCACAATGACGAACTTAGTTTCAATTTGTTGCAAAGACTCCACTCGCCAGGAAGATGTTACAGGTACTTTCGGTAATTTCTTAAATCGCCATGATCTTCACTGGCGATTTCGCCACCCACCGCTGCTGCAGCCGTTTCAAACGATGGCGGTTCAGTACCCATCCCAGGGCTGGGTGGATCTAAATGACGGCTGGTTGAATCTTTTGGGGTCTTACGACGACCTCGGCCGCCACGACTACCACTTGCTGTACCACCACCACCACTCGATCGACTCTTTCGACTACCTTCGATTGGTGTGCCAAGTGATTTTTTACCAGGTCGTCGCTTTCTTCGCTTTTTATTGCCATAACGTGGGTCGTAATCGTACTCGTCGTCGGCTGGAGACTTGGGCTCCTCCAGTGAGTCCATTTCATTGATATCCATATCATCGTAGTACCACTCTTTGGGTAGTTCTTCTTTTAGATGTTGTTGACTGTCTTTGCTGTCGGATGTATCTCCAGCGCCCCCGAGCGATGATGATTCTTCAAGTAATGCTCCGTTGAAGTCTGGATCAACAGGAATTGAAGCGGGCAAAGGAACAGTAACTGGTGCAACAGATGGTCCTGTTACTCCAGTATTGGAGATTAACAAGTTAACACTTTCATTTTCTTTACGTAACGCTTGAAAAGGTCGATCTGGAAATCTTTAAGGATACAAAAGAAAAAAAACATTTAATAAAGTGAGAAATGTAAATGATATTTTCAATTTTTAACGTGAAATCAAATAACAAACAGGTTGGCTGATGTTTTTACTGAAAAATCGTTTTTAAAAGGTAATAATACATTGCAAGTATTCTTTATTTAAACTTAGTATTTATATGAATTTCAACTACGTAGTACAACTTATAAAACTTCTGTGGATAATCTGTTGAAATTTGAGAAGTCGCCTATATACGAGTATGAATGGTTTCTATCTTCGCAGACGACCTTTCACATTAGAGGTCCTTCGAGTTAACTACAGCATCTTCCAATGGGGATGTTCAAAATTTGTTCAATCATAGCGCCCGTTTTGCAAAAGCAACATCCGTCAAATTTGTTGTTCTATGCCAAATTTTCATAAAAGGTTAAATCGTTGAACTACATGTGCAAATCTTCAAAATTGTATTCCAATATCAGTTCTCCGTTCGAAAAACGTTCTACTAACTACGTTATTTTTATCCTCACCACAACCGTTCTGCCAAGTCGACTATTCGACGTTTGGTGTCCAAATTTGAGTCAACCGGTTCGATAAAATATCAGCCAACCCTCACACGTCACCGAAGTGCAAAGTCTATTTAAAACATCGACGTTTTGATTGGGATTGTACTTAGGATCCCGATGCATTCAATTTCTCGTCGATCAGAAGCTCTTGGCCTTAGGCGAATTTTGTCCCAATTAGATGAATTGATGTGTGAAGAAGCAAAATTGTCGGATTAAGGACGATATCAACCCACACACGATACACCAACATAAAATGCATTCCGAGAAAAATACTGTTTGGTGCGGATTTTAGTTTGGCGGAATCAGCATGCTTCCACGCTTCTTCCAAAACGAAACTGTCATTGCCATAATCGGGGCTCTACAGATCGATGTTTACCCTTTGATGCCCGAATCATGTTTTAGTAGAGGTGAAAAATATTTCTATTAAGAGTGATGGAATGGGTGATAGGTAAAAACTATGTCAATCTGCCAATTTACATGCCGCAACTGTTTTTTTTTTGCAAGGGGAAATGTAAACGGAAGATAAGGAGAATATAAATAACAGTTTTTGTTTACTTCTGTCTAGGAGACATTTCGTTGAAAGTCTTGTTGCCATATGGCAACAGTGAGCATCAAAGTGTTAAGCAACTTTTTGCAGCCTAAATTGGATATTAGCTGCGTTTTTTTGCACGCATGTTTGCTAAGTTCGCAAAAAAACGATCCATCCCCGCTTAAGAGTTCATCATAATAACTTGGTAGCAAGTGATGCATTTAGTGGTGGCTCATTTGTCGGTTAGTGAACAAATTTAAATTGTTTTGAAAGAAATTTGTAGGCGAATGGTTGACATTTTTGCTAATTTATCGGAAAAATTCATCCGAAACGAAGACAATATGATTTGGGAGCACTGTTTTATATCCGCTTAATAGACAGAGGGGATAAATTGACTTAGCGTTGATCGCTATGTTATTGTTGTAATTAACATGCAAATTGTTTTTTAAGCGGATAGCGGATTCGCAAGAAAAACACGACTAGTGATGATCTCAATATGTGGTTCTAACCGAACGGAGCTACGTGTCACACAGCGCATGCCAGCATCTAGAAAATAAGGCCAGATTTATGCGACAAAGACATTTTGTTTTGTAAAATGTTCCCTTTATCATCACTTAAAAAATTGTACTTCTTAGGTCAACATTTTTACACAAATTATGAGATATTGTAATCTTACTGTGAAACTATTTTGAAATAATTAAATGAAATGAAAATTGAACCTTCCGAATGCATGCACTCCATACTTAATGACATAAAATGCTCCTTTAATTACATTATAAAACCACGCATCCTTGTTGAAAGACCCTGTAGCATCAGTTAGGTCTCATCTGATTCGCCATGAATTTTACTTTCCACACAGATTGATACTCAAAATCAGTCAAAAAGTTTCAGGGTATAACTTTTACTTTGGCGTAATGCAAAGGCGAATATCGTACATTGCTGCCAGAAGACTTCAAAAACAAAAACAAAAAAAACAATAGACAAGTCAGCATCCCTGACAAAAATATGATAGTGAATCAGCTTTGTATACGTTTAAATTACGAGTAAGATATATTCTTTCTGGGAAAGGGTGACTGCAAAGGAAAACAAAAACAACAGATGTTATGAAACATTCTATAGCCTAAGACTGGCGAAAGGAGCAAAACAAAATATAACAATGGGGCTAAAAGAGTTCTCAGATATCGTATTGAAATTGACAAGGCAAGAGGAAGATTATAAACCGCGGAATTCTTCAAGTACTGACCCGGACTTCATAAGCAGGGATTGTTTCGATGCCTATCCATTTTAAGTGTAAGGTTATCGCCAGCTGAGCAAAACATTAAAGCTCAATTTGCTAACATAAGCCTAATGGGTCACGCTGCAATTTGAAAGAAAGATGACAGCAGAGATTGCCTCTACAGGGCCACAGATAAACCATGTCAGCAATGCTGGAAGTATGATGTAATAAATCGCCTTTGGTGGAACCTTCAGAAAATGAATTCAATTAACAATTCTTTCCGCAAACAGTCGTGTAGATGGCTAACGAATTGAATTTCGAAATTTTGTTTATGATCCAAAAAATTCTCAGAATTTCTTATTCGTTAAGTTTTAAAGCCTATCAGTGCTTTATAAAACGATCTTCTTTTTTTTCGTGTGCAGAATAACAATGTGGAAACCAAACCACTGCGCTAAAATCGGTAGCGCTTTTGATGTCAAAAGAGATTAATTAAAATCCTTTATCATGCGATTTATTTTACTCTACTCTTTAAGAATTGTGCAAAAATCAAAGGCCAACACACGAGATACAATCCTTCAAAATCCCGTTGAACTATTTTGGTACTCTGATCGATGTGTTCCTAGTTGGACATCTGAACCACAAATCCATACTAAAGCTAATAGAGGAAGAAAACATATAAATACTTGTCGGGGATGGTTCCTTATAAATGACTAAAAAACTTTTTGTCATACCGCCACAGAAACAAAAAGTGAACTGAGGAGATTGAGTCTCAGGATATTTTTGAGGATTAACCCAAAGAATACTAAAATCAATTTCAATTTTGTTTTAGGGGCGAATTCAGCACGCATAGATCACATTTTTTGTGTATTTAGTTTTTCTTTTTTAATCAGGGGCCTTACTATGGTTATCAAAGAGTATTATTCGAAGTTTAAGAAATATTCTGTTACTACCAGCGATATCTCAAATTACGAGTATAGACAAATTGGTAACTAGCATACATGCACATTTTGGAGAGCATCTAACTAACATTATCTCCAATGTAACACAGGTTTGTTTAGAGCATCCTTAGCAGACCTGTCTCTTCCACATCTATTGTTTTCGATTGTTGACAGTGTGGTTGCAGATATCAGTATAGCATTTGCAAACTTTCTCCATAAAAAACCTAAAGTCATCAAGCTCTTTTATATTGGATACAAGACTTCGTTTGCTATATTATGTTTACGTCTGAAACTATTTGACATCGGTCTGGTTGGCATGTATCAGTACAGTTGAAAGCCGAATAAGTCCACAGTAGATTAAATATTCGTCAAAGTTAGGGGAAACACGGCAACCACCAGTTTACAGATATTCGCGCCGTATAGAAACGAGATCATCAGTTATGAGATAAACAAAGGCAATTTCTGACATGATTGTGGACACATGCTTCGTCATAAAAGTCGGAAGCAATATAACTGACACCTTTTATGTCAAATAATTTTTCGGACAAGCTGATGCATTGCTTTGTGACTTTACTTGAGAAAATTGTGCAAAACTCTCTAACCAAATCCAGGAGCACTATGTTTACAGAGTCGAGGGGCATACATCATTGATGCTAAGGACAAAAAGTCACGAAAGACAGCTATAACTTTAAAGTAGCAAGGGGCTTTGCTTACCTCGACTATGAAAACGACCACAGCCCAAATATTACACAAATTGCTAATTGCTGCTCTTATCTGTTTAGAATGTAATTGAGCAATAAAGCCCTCTCTCGAGCAAATAAAAAAAGTATTATTACAAGATACAGATTATCCTAGTCCTACTTTATTTAGGGCGCAGAAACTTATAGACCAGCCGAAGCAGATGAAAATGCTCTCCGGTGATCGAGAAATGTTGTTCGAGCAATTTTCGGCGAACTGTACGATGACGCTGGCGACGTAAGAAGTTCTAATAAACCGGATTAGAAAACTAGGTCACTTTGAATGCATAAATACCAGGAAGCACAGTTTTTGACTCTAATGCAGAGGGACAACAAGGTAGAGGACGACTTGTACCAAAAGGGGGTCATCTGCCAACTTCGTATACTCAACTAGAAGCAACTGAGAAATTGACGTTACATCTAGAGAGGCATTTGTAAACACTGCTACACATACGCAGGATTAACTTGAGAGTGGGAGCCAAAATTTAACAAAAAGGAACTGATCCTCTTGATCCGCTGAATCTCTTTAAGGGCTACTTCGACATATTTAAAGCCCAAATCTGAGAAAAATTTTAGAAACAGTTTTTAACGTTTCTTAAGTAAAGGCAATGGACAAAAAACTCAATTTGAGTTGACGACAGCACTCATTTTCACATAATGGGCTATTGAACCAGAGTAGCCAACCATTATGTCCAAAGGTTGTCATAAACGGCTTTACCCTCCAGGTTTGGGTTACTCGTCAGGTACACTTCTTGTCTATATCTGGCTACGAATCAGCTGACAACTTGGATACGAATGATACTACTAAGGCAGAAGGCCCAGAAATATGCATGGCGATAAACCAGGGAAAACCAAGTAAATATTAATGTCATCAAGAATAATGACAATAACTCGGACAAAGTGTCACAGTAGGAAGTTATAGCTCGAGCAAAACAACGAATTGGTCAACATACACTCCACACGTAAAATAAACAAGGACCCAAGCTTAGAGGTTGGCTAATGTTGCAGACTGCAGAACGCGTCTACATAATGCACGGTCCTGGATCGCTTCAGTGGTTAGCCTCAGGCGTTGTTGCGCATTTGCCATCTGAGAAATCCAGGAATTCTTTTTCCGACCTCATTTTCTTACAGTTGGAGTGACCGTAGTTGATAGTGCCTTTTTAACCGGATTTTCGGCAGAACGTGGCAATACCAGCTTTTTCTATCCGCCTCAAGCTGTTCGGTTACCGAATTCTTTATATGTAGACTTCCTCTCATAAGCGTAGATCTAATGCAATCGCGTTTAGTTACTCCACTAGACATCCTTAACATTTTCATTTCCGCTGCCGTCATTTTGTTTTTAAATGCTTCCTACATTGTCCAGCACTGAGAACCGTACATAAGAGCTGGTCTAACAACCGTGGTGTAGATTTCCACTTCAATTTAAGTGGAAATTTATGGTCGCAAAAGATTCCCGAATTTTCCCTCTATTTCATCCAGCCCACACACAGTCTGAGACTTATGTGTCGTCACATTTCGCTTCCATGTTAACGATTGATCCCAAGTATATCCGGAACAGGTCGCAACGGATGCGCAAGTGGGCACGTCAAATGCTCCGTCTTTGAACGACTTATTTTAAACCCGTTTCTCTTTAGCGCATTTTTCCATGAATCTAAGGCAAATCTTCCACGTTATTGCTTAGTATAATTGCGTCGTCAGCGAAGAGCATTGGCGTTACATTTGCCTCGCACATGCATTCTTTTAAAAGATAGTCGAATACTACGTTAAAGAGGAAAGGGCTAAGTACGCTTCCTTGATGCACTCCGACATTAACTGGAAATTCTCTCGTTAGTCCAGCAGAGCTTTTAACCGCAGTTTTCACGATTCCGTACATGTCTTGTATTAATCTTACATACGTTTCCGATACCTTTTGAGACCTCAGCGCGGCCCATATGAGATCCCTAGGCACTCGATCGAATGCTTTCTCGAGGTCGATAACTAACCTGTGTAACTCCTTAGACGAATCTCAGTGCTTTACCATTATTATTCGTAGGCTTTGGATAGCGTCCACCGTCGATCTTCCTTCAACAAATCCGCACTGGCTATTGTTGAGCTTTATTATTTGCCACTAGTATCCCACATCGATGATAGACACGAAGAATCTCCCTTTCGAAAAGATGCTCAAAGAACGAGTAAAGTAGTGGACCATCATACATCTAGCACACATGTTGAGTCCCAGCACAAGAATGCTAAAGCATGTTCAAATCAACAAAGCAAGGAAAACGCAGCAGAACTCTTTTACTATTCGAAACTGAAGTTTTCTAATACCTTTAAGGGCTGATAAGAAATACTTCTGTTTAAGGCCCATAAGTACCTTGAACTTCAACTTCATCTAATTAAACATATTTCGGCAGTTGAAGAGTCAAAAAATACCACATGACTAAAAGAATGCCTTACAACAATAGACGCGGAATGTGCAATGTAAATGATATAGCAGAGAATATACTTGCCACTGCAATAATTTTTGTAAACCACATCTATCATTTCTAGGTAAAACTAACCCTGAAACAGACGACATTAGCTGCCAGTTTAAACAAAGATATATACAAATTCATTGCCAAACCCGAACTCTAACTCGAGAATATCGCAACAAATCTAATCAGGCTGCAGTGATAGAACAGACAAGAAGTTATCAACAATTAATTTAGAATGGAATCCAGACAGACAATAGCGATAACAACACAGTCGTACATACATACAAATGTATCCGCAAACAAGAGTGGCGCTTGGGTTTAAAGAATTTTTCGCCAAAATTGGGTCGCCTTCTACACATATCATAGAAAAAATTTTCACAAACATAATCCAACTGAAAAAATCGAATGAAAAGATGATTTTAAAAAATAAATCATGAATATATAACGAACTGTTTTTTTTTTACTATTTCGCAGAGAAATACACAATCAGATCGTTTCTCTTCAACCACTTGCTTATCATCACTGATAAAACTGCACATTTCTTGATTTGCTGCCAACAAGGCGAAGTGGAAATATTCAAACGAAAACGTTTGAAATTCTTTTAAGATAGCCACACTGCAAGCACTCAGTGGCAGATATTTTAAAGCAAAATTGACACTTTCGGCTTATGTTGTCACCTAGCTATGATGCAATTCCCCAGTGTACAACTATTCCGAATAAAACTTAGACCATCTGAACCAATATCTATGTCATGATTTCACTGCACTCTCTAGCATAGTAAACTTCAACTTACCTGTACATTTTGTTCAAATACTGACGACGACTTTTACGCCACCTCGCTGCTGGATAAGTGTAGATTTGTCCTTGACGAAAACCTGGCATTCGCTGCCGCTTATCCATAAACAAATTGGAATGATTCTGTGCGACACCAGTCTGCGGATCCAGAAATGGCAAACGCAATCTTCGTTCTATGCATAATCTAGTGTTAAAATTAGCTGAGAACTCTATCGTCTCTCGGTACGTGGAGTCCTTTAGAAAATTCTCAATCTTCTCCAGATTCGGAGGATTCGATATTTGTATATCAACAGCCGACGACATTTTCTTAGTTAGCGAATTATTTTATATCTAATACCTTAAGTATTCTCTTCGTCTTCGAAACGGACTGTCGTGGTTTTAAAGTTTTTTTCTTTTTTTTTTCTTAAATTTCGTATAAAATGAAAAAATTGGAATAAAAGACCTCTCACATCATCTCATAGAGAAATCTGTGTGTGTGCTAATAGGGCAGAGCTATTCGATGCAGAGATTGGAAACCGTGATTAAGATTAAGCTGCTTCCGTTACTGGTGTCTATAGTTGCTGCTGGTTCTGCTGTTGGCACCACCACCACCACCATCACCACCGCCATAAACTATTCCGGCAATTACCCAATTCAGAGATTCTGATTGCTTTTCTCCGATTTTGTAGAGCGGCGGCGGACAAATGGTGGTTCTTTTACTGCAATTTATTTATTATGCTTTTCTATATGTCAAATTAGATGGGTTTTAAAACATTTTGTAGAAAATTTCACTTGAAAAACAAAACCAAAGTAAGGAGATTAGAAAAAAAATATTTTTCTCCTTTTGCTAAATTGACAGATTTTGACAATCGCAGACAAATATGGCGGCTGTGTAGTGTGTAGAGTGAGGACTTTATTTTCTACATCTGTGACGTATGGGATATTTTCCTCTGTTTGGAAAAGGTGGAGAGATTTTGGGATTTTCTTTAATGGCAGTTCAGTTTGAATGCAAAAATTATCTTGTGGCGAATTTTACTCAATCCAATTAGAAAATAACGAATACGAGTCATTGAGGGTACAGAGAACAAGTACGTGTCCTTGGATTAACTTTCAAAAGAAAATTGCAACATAAAGCTCCAAGAACGTCCGAACCGGTATGAGGGGCAAACTGCTTTGCGTCTGAACCGAAACGATCGGCAAAGTATCAAACCTGACCGAAGTTTAAAACGGTTTTAGAAAGGAATTCTAAAGTGAGATGTTTTTACGGCTTAAGGAATTGGATCCCCAGCATCGGGCCGAGAATGGAGGAGGGCTTCAATTCGTCTATATAAATCCACTGCAGTACTAGTAGAGCAATACACTTGTCTGCAATCGTAGATACAAGGTGAAAGACTGACTGATTTAAACAATTCATAATGTTTCCGTTTTTATTTATTCATATTTTTGCAGGTACTTATTTTATAACGGCGATGCCAAAGCAAATATTACTGTCAGGCAGAACGAACCTTTCCACCTAGACGATATAAACCAACAATTCTGCTATTCTGTCCACCCGACCTGGATGAACTGAAGGTAGATTTATTTAAGCTTTAGTATAGTGAAGCTGCTGGAAAGGACTGCATGGCCGAAGAGGTCTTTAAAGCGGCTGGCGATGGCTTAGTAAGGGACATACACCAATTCGTCTGGAGAATATGGTCCGACGAAAGAATACCAGATGAATGAAACCTTAGCATTGGTTGTCCGGTCATCAAAACGGAGACCCTCTCAACTGTGCCAACTACAGAGTCATCAGTCTTCTTACCAGATCTTATCTGCGGTATTGTGTGAACGCCTGAAGTGGCCTCAAGCCAGAAATGTTCTCCATGGACCAAATATTCTTACTAAGGCGGATCTTGCAGAAAACCCATGAGCTCCAACACACGAGCCAAAACTCCGTAAGTCTGTCCAATTACTCGCATACGCCGAGGAGATTGACATAATTTGAAGATGTCAGATGTGATATCGTGGTGCTTTCGCGAGTATTATGACGGAAGCGGCGAAAAGGTTTAACTGTTCGAAGGAGAAAATCAACTGTACGAGTATATGCCAATAAGAAAGAAGAGCGTCATTATCCACAGATATAAATTTGAGGTGTTTAAAGACCTTGTCTATCTAGGCTCCGCTTTCAATTAAGACAACGCCATTAGCGTTGAGATTAAACGAAAAAGGAAGAGGAAACATTTTTTCGGCGAGAGAAAGCACAATAGAGGAAGACCGCGAATCAGGTGGCGCACGCAGGTGAAACGGAACCTCAACCAACTTAACATAAGAAACTGGAGGCAGCTAGCGAAAAATCGAGCTAAGTTGGCTGGACACGTTTGTTGGCTGAGGCCCAGGTCCACTCGGAACTGAAGCGCTACCTTAAGTAAGTAGGTACAGAGCTTACCAGTGTCATTGTTAGGGGGCTGTAATTAATCTTCTTCGTTCTGGAACACCAAGCACTGCCCGAACTGAAGCGAACGTTGGACGAATTCTTGCAAGCGTTGCGGAGAATATAAGTTTTTACCCAAATTAATAACCAACTGGTAATGAGTGATGAAGCTCATTTCTACTTAAATGGGTTCGTGCCGAAACAAATTTTTTATATAATGGTGCACTTAAAACCTAAGATTTTTATCAAACTATGTTGTTACCACAGCGAAAAATACTAAAACATTCTTTGAAGACGGTGTCACAGATGTATCACAAATCAACAGCGCAATTAAAAGAAAAGAGCTTAACCCACGAACCATATAAATACATTAACATTCTACATCTGCATGCGTCTGATTGAACGTCTGTTTTATTGAGTTTAAATTGAGCAACACCAAAAATATCATAGGACTAACTACGAAATGTTGCTTCAACTTAAGGAAAAATCGGTCAAGAAGAGCTATCAATACAATGAGCTTATAATAATTGAATAAGCTCCAGGCGAACGAGTGAAAATTTCTCACTTTCAGACAACGAAGAGCAAAGAAACGAAGTATGTATGTTGTGGGAGCCTTAAATCCTTGACAGCATTGGTTTGCCGACAATTAACATCAGATTGGAATAATCGTTCCTCTTCAGGAAGAGATTAGAAAGAAGATAACGCGGGTGCCACGTAAAGGCGTATATAACATTAATCTATACGCAATGGAGGAATTCTTAACAAAATTGCAAGCACAGCAAGGTGACGACATCCTAGTTTAATGGCCAGAGATATTAACGAGTGGGCCACGGATTTGCGTCATTAATCGACAAATGCCAAATGTCAAACCCGTTTAAAAGCTTTTTCGTCCATTAAAACCTTACTAACTACTAACATTGAATAAAACTTCAAATGCACTGAATAAGAAAGACTCGTAAACGAAAAGTAGTAACCAAGCAATAATCTGATATCCAACGCTATGGGGTTCGGTATACAGAATGACTGAGAAAAATTAAAAGTCACGGGGGCCTATAATAGAAATTTTCTGACCTACTGATCAAATTTATTGCGACACTGGATGTGTGATACGAAGGTAGCAAGCATTACTAAAAAAATGCAGCGGTTTTTGAATAATAGAAATGTCTCGGAACTGACGGATTACCCAATAAAGCTCTTGAAATAACATTAAGATGAAGCCCATCAGAATTCATCGAACTAATGTAGCCGTGCCTCGTAAATTGTACCTTTCCCTCGATATGGGACAAGCAGATCAAGCAGTGTTTTTTTTTTTTTATTCAATCTGCTAACTAGATACTCGTACAATGGGAAAAACGGTTCAAGTTCTCAAGTTTTTTCTGGTCAGTGATTTGGAAGAAGGTCTGTCGGACCAAAAATATTGTCCAACACTAAAGGTCTTATTTGAACCCGCTAAAAAAATTACAAAGTCTACTATTATTTAAACGATTTTTTGACATCAAAGGTCTCGATGAGATGTTAACCGACCTTAATGGAGCAGCGTGCACTCTCCATCGTCGTCCTGCACAGACGGACGAGTTTGGCAGGAATGCCGAAACTAGACATTGTTCTGTATAGCTCGCTCTATAGATGCTGTCATATACGGGCTTAAAATCGATGAATAGGTGGTGTGTACCGATCTGAAGCTCATGTGTCTTCTCCAAGATCTACCGTAGTGTGAATATTTGGTCGATGGCGAACTTTCGTTGCCTGAAGCCACACTGATATGGACCTATAAGGTTGTTGACGAACGGCTTCAGGCGTTCACACAATACGGCAGATAAGATCTTTAATGCGATGTTAAGGAGACTAATGCCTCTGTAATTAGCGCAGTTCAGAGGGTCTCCTTTCTTGAGAATCGGACAAACAATACTGAGACTCCATTCATCGGGCATACTTTCGTCTGGTCAAGCCGTAAACTCCAGCAAATTTTTTGGACTTCAGCTTAGATATTTTATCTTCACTTCAGCCAGGTGGACGGAATTGTTGGTCTACATCGTCCAAGTTGAAAGATTCATTCTGTCTGACAGCGGTATTTGTTTCGTCGTTGCCGTTATACAGTCTACAGAAGCAATCTTTCCAGGTTCTCAGCTTCGACTCTGACTCTATTACGATGTTCCCTTGTTCGTCTCTATAGGCTTCGGTTCGGGGTTTGTGTCCGTGGCATGTTTTTTTTACGTTTTGGTAAAACTTCCGAATCTCATTCCATCGTAGTAGCATCTCTTAATTTCCTTGACCGCGCGCTTCTCATGCTCTTACTTTTTCCTCCTGAGAAGCCGGTGTTCGTCTCTCCTCTTCCGCTCATGAGTAGCTCTGGTCTTTCTAAGCAGCGCCGCGTTATATGCATCTTGCTTAGCTGCATGTGCTTGACGGCATTCATCATCGAACCAGGGTGGACGAGTGAAACTCAGCACATCAGCAGAGGCATCTCTGATGGCGTTTCGGCAGTGTTTCCAATGGTCTTCGATGCTTGATGCTGGCGGCATTGGACCTCTTAAGAGATCAAGGGAGACTCGATCGAAAAAGGATTTGGCGATCTCTTACGATTGTAACCGTCTGACGTCGAAGTGCCTCACAATGTTAGCTCGTTTTGGCGTTGTTCGGGATATTCGCAACCGTACCTAGGCTACAACAAGGTAGTGGTCCGAATCGGTGTTGACTCCCCGGAACGTTCGGACATCCAAAATACTGGAGGAGTGTCTAGCGTCGACCGCAATGTTGTCAATCTAGTTGACGGTTGATTGAGCAGGTATTTTCCAAGTCCCCTTGTGAATGTCGAGGTGGGCGAACCGCGTGCTAGTTACGGCAATATTTCGTCCCGCTGCAAAGTCGATTAGCCTGAATCCGTTATCGGAGGTGGTGTTGGTTAAGCTATATTTTCCGATGGTTCCACCAAAGATACCCTCTCGTCCTAGCTTTGCATTAAAATCACCAAGGACAATTTTAATGTCATAGATTATATTTCGTTAATCCTGGTTAGAATTTCTTTAAATTGAAGTCTCTAGTTAGATCTGCTGAGCGTAGTCTTAGAGATGTTCATGTCGTTACGAATATGTAGTCAAAGCTACATTTTTACTTTGAGTTGACATCATTATACTAAGGTTTCTCAGAACACTGTGAAACATTTTCTCTATTTCTATTGAGTTGTCGCAATTTAAAACCTGGTTTTACTTTCGTAAAATATGTGTCCTGTGTAAAACAGATAAATGTCCAGACTTTTCTTATCTTGAATTTCTACTTCGTCTGCTTCAACATTCAAATATGATGAGTTGTACAAAATCCAAAGCCTTTTAATAATATATACAGACTTGAAATTTTTAGCTAGTTAACAAGTTTCGAAGATTTTCTGTAAGAAAATAGTTGAGTTGCGAGTACAAAATTTACTTTTGAAACCACATTTAGAGGGACCACCGCTTACAATTCCTTTCTATAAACGATATTAAAGAAAAATCTCTTCCAATATAATATATATTTATATATATTTCTTTAATTACTTTAAGTACATTAGTTTTCTTTTATGTATTCTCATTTACATCTAGTTTATGTTTATATTACGATAACTAAAAAAAATAAGAAGACAAACGAGTCAATTTAAAATAAAAATGACAAAGAAGAAAAATATATTTATATTTAATTTTTTGTTTTTTTTGTTTCCTAAGAAAAACAAAAAGCATTTGAAACAAATAGAATAATAAAAACTTGAAAAGAATAAGAACTAATTACGAAACAATAAGAAGTTCATAAGAAATAATCCTTCGTTTATTTTTTGCTTATTGGTTTCACTTTTCACTTTCTCATCACCATCATCATTATTTACTTTCCATTTCTCCAATATAAGGCGACTTCTTACTTAGTATTAAATACAAATACAATTTCATTTTCTTCTCATTTTCAATTTTTTTGTTTTGTGTTTTTTTCTTTTTCATCGTTTTGTTTAATTAAAAATACAAATAATAACTCTTAAGAATTAAATAAAATACCGACAGTTAACGGGACGGTGCACAACTTAAAACAAAACATAAAATTGTAGTATCATTTTATTCATGAAATATATATTTGTATATACTCGTATGTATAATTTTATTTTAGCTAAAAGATTTTCCAACAAAACCGTATAGAATTTAAACAAAATTAAAATCAATAAATAAATCCACACGATCTTTCATTAGGGGTGACCACATTTTTACCACTAAAGTTGCCATTAGATTTTGTCTTTTTGTTTTTGTTTTTTTGTGGATATGTGTGTGTGTATTTATATAAAACAATTTCGATCAACAAAATTAATAAAAAAAAAGAGAACAAGAAAACAAAAACTCCATAGAGAGTAATAAATAAATAAATTTTCAATAAAGCATTCGATTATTTAGTTATTAAATATTCTATCAGCGTGTAGATTTCATGATTGATTTCCTGGGATTTTTCCTTTCTTATTTATATTTATAACCAATAAGTAGTCGGAACAGAAAAACAGTTAAAGAAATAAATGAAATGAATTTGTCTTTACCAACTTTTCCCTTTCCCTACAAATCGGTTTTAGCAGTAAATTTGAAATGGTTACTGGTTTTTTTTCCATTTTTTGAAATGAAAAATAATAATTTTTAAATAATTTTTACTTTGATTTTTTGTTTATTGTTGGTTGATTTACTAATTACTCGTTTACTTATGCTGTCTGCTTGTATTTTACAAAATTTATGGTGTTGTTTACTGTGTTGTTTTTAGTTGATTAATTTTGATTGAATTATTCGGGCGAATTATCGGGAAAGCCAGTGACTTCTGTTTGTTCGAGTACCGGTTGACCATCGAATACATATGATATGCGTAACCTCATTCGGAGGATAGCCTGCAAAGATAAAAACATATTGTAATAAGTTAAGTAAGACGACAATACAGAACATGAGATTTTAGTCGGAAGGTAAACAATGTCATCTCTGGAGATTTCCTAAGAAAGCAAGCGCACCTAATGACTTATTGGTAGGGGAAATTGGTATCACTCATTTAAGTCATAGACGTATAAGACTTCTTGTTGAATTGGTACAATTTCTTAGGAATCTTTTGGAAAATCTTTAATCGAATCGGATAGACAGATGCGATATACCCAACTTTTACGTGATTTTTTGCATACATCGGCCGATATTCCAGTTATATCAGGTTGAATAATAATCTTCAAGTGTTCTAAAGTTTCTGTTTTGCTGGCATCGACCGTAGCCTTAATGAAGCGCCAAAGAAAAGAGACTGAATAGGTGAATTCGTACGAGCCCACGGCTCTTCGTCAATAAAAAGTCGATTGCAGTACGCACGTCCATTGCCAGACAGTCGTGGCAGTGGCACCGTGCCGTTGACGCAATAAGCCCTCCAAACTTTCCAGTTCCAATTTATCCAAAAAAAAAAACCTATTAAAATGTTTCATTGACTGTCATTGAGGATTATTTTTCTGTAAAAATCCACAATTTCTTTCAACTTCCGAAAAGTCTAATCACAGCCATTTGGCTTTAGTTTTTGCCTCAATACGATCTTAAATGGACGTATAGGTCATTCATTTCCTATTTTCAAGTTGGCAACGCTGGCATTTGACACCTGCCAAGCTCAGCCATCATTTGAAGTGTCATAAGCTTTGTTCAGTGAGGAAAAAGTACCTAGAACAGAACCGCACAAATTTGTGAAACACGTTAAATTAAATGAGAACAGAAAAGTACAGCTCATATGAGAGTTGTCAAAAGTTAATCCATTTAAAATTTAAAATTTCACTTGATTTAGCAAATAACCGCCAACAAATAATACGATTTTAAATCGCAGCTGATTTTGACGCTTTTCACAATTGTTTTCTACTTCGAGAGTAGGTGCAAGAATTTCTGTTCCAAACAGATTGGAATAACCACACTGAACACAAAGTAGAACAGATTGGGACAGAAGTTTTTCTCACTGAACAAAGCTATAATATTAGTTGAATGTTTGCCATTTACAATAATGGATCGCTTGAAAAAAAAACTTACTACAAAAGTGGTGATTCAAATGTAGCCACTTTAAGCGCATTACGGGATGATTATGGTCGTCATAATCGACCGACTACGCAAGCAATCGGTAAAATTGTGAAGAAATTTAAAGAGAGTGGAAGCGTTATTGATATCGTAAGGCCTGTCAATCATCATAAAGCACGCTCAATCGAAAATATTGCTGTATATTGTATATTGTAAGTGCAAGTGTTGCTGATGATCCGATTTTATCGATTTTCCGGCGTTCGCAGCAATTGAACGTGTCGTACACCTCACTATGGCGTAATCATGACTTGGGCATTATGTAGTTCCAACAAGACGGGGAACAAGCCACACAACACGACCAATTATGGCTTTATTGCGTGAGAGAAGTTTCCTGGTCGTGTAATTTCACGTTTTGGTGACGTCAATTGGCCACCAAGATCATGCGATTTGACACCGTTAAATTTATTCTGGGTGTTTAGCGACTAATCCCCGAACTCAAAAGACGCATTGAAAACCAACATTACTCAAGTTATGGCCAGGATACCGCCCAAAATGTGCGAAAAAGTGGTTAACAATTACTTCAAAAGAATCGCATGCTGCGAACCTTCCCGAAGTGGCCATTTCAATGATATTGTTTTTCACACTTAATGGCAAAGTCTAAACTTTATAATGAGTTAAAATTTTCATCAAAAATGCATCGCTGTGTTTGTTTTATTTAGCTTTACTTTCGAAATCGAAAAACGAATGACCCTTTATAATATGCTCTTGAATGGCTTGAAACAGATTGATTTTGGTTTTGCTATATCACTAGAACGTCAACTTTATGAAATGAAAAAATCGATTTGAATTTTTGAGTTAACGCACGTAACGCAACTGATTGCAAGCTTTTTTCTTGTTTGATACGATAAATGCCCACCAAAGCTAAATTCGTTTTTTAGAATTCTTAACGATATGAAAAAGTTTTTTATTTATTATATGTAAAAACTTAGCACTCCAGAGAGTATGACTACTCTTATGATGGCAAGGACAAGGACTGTTCGTGATCACTATGAGGATGAAAAAAAAGTGAAGAGCATTTGTTTTTTGGAAGCCAGAAAGCTGGTAACAAAGGTTTTATACAAGGCGAATCGCTTTCATGTAACTTCTTTAACATCTCCCTAAACAGAATCGTGCAAAACACACTGTCCGGCAAAAGAGGCTTCATAGGATCTTTTTTTAGTCTTCAAAATTACTTGCGGACACGGAGGCTGACAAAATGGGTCTGATTATAAACAGCGCAAAACAAAGTACATAATGTTACCACGAAAAAACGCACGCTATTGACGGAATGGACACAGGGTAACCGTTAACAGGTATAATCCCGAAAGATTTTGATTTTGGTGGGGTACAAGCTTAACAACTATGACTTAAAACTAATAATAAAATAAGGATTAGTGATATCACTAGGGCTTAAAGCTAGGGATGGTGAAGAAGATCGAATTTGAGGGAAAGTGTGCTGCGATTAAAGTCGAAAACGGAAAGGTTGGAGTTTACCTTACGCAGCATACGTGAGATTGGTTCGTTAGAGCCATATATGGTGCGGTGGATTGGTAGATAGAAGAAACGGGGGCAACGTAGATTTCGAGGGTTAATGTTAAAGAAAATGGAATTGTAATGAGACATTCAATCGACGGAGCCTGAGAGGAGTCGGTGAATGAAAAGAATGTCTGCTGCGTCCCTTCGTTCCTCAAGGGTATTCACTTTTAGAGTTTGAGACGGTCTTAGTAGGGAAGTAAGATTAGAGGATCGCTCCAAGGTAGACCTCGAAGAGCAAATTCAAAAAAACGACGCTGGATACCCTCAATTCGAGATACATGAACTCGTTGAAAGTGACACCACGCTTGGCTAGCGTACTCTATGAGGGGGCGAACGTAAGTGATGTATAGTGATCTGGTCCCGTACGGGTTGCAAAATTCTTTGGACCATCTTTTAACGAAGCCAAGTGATGAGTTTATCTCATCAATATGCGAGCGGAAATAAAGCTCCCTGTCGTAAAATATGCCAAGGTCGCGGATAGTCTAAACTACGAACATAGGTTGGCCGTGGAGAACGTAAATTCGGGGAGAAGACTTGTTGCACTTACGTGAAAAGGTAATTGATTGATATCTGGTGACATTGAGTTCTAAACAGTTCTTGATGCACCAGGTGGAAAAACTATTTAGATCTATTTGAAGGATGCTGGAGTCGTGTTTTGAAGAGATGGGGTTAAAAAATTTGGTATCGTCAGCATAGACAGAAAGTGCTGGGTGGAGAATGACCCTTTCGAGATCGTTAATGGTTAGGATGAAGAGAATTGGACTTAGGTGACTACCTTGAGGAACACCTGCAGTGGCCAAGAAGGGGGCCGATAGGACACACCTGAAACGAACACTATAAAAACGATTATCCAGGTAAGAAGATATTCATTTATGCAAAATGGGTTCAAAACCCAGGACGGACAATTTGAACAGGATTAGTTTAAGAGTTATGGACTTCGTCAACCTCGGACTCACAGTTACAAACAGCAACGCCAACAGCTCAAAAATCATCCAGAAAAGCGATTTTTAATGTAATCCTCAACCAAGTGTTGTTTAATGAGAACTATTTTAATTATACAGTGATCGGACTAGGTGAATCAATCAATCTTCTTCATTGATTTGTTCAACCTTGAATGCATACAAAACCTATGTTTAGAATCAGACACACAAACAAACTATCTTTCACCGCTAAGATCTATTCAACTGATATAGTAGTGATAATACTGATTATTATGACTTACCTTGGACGTACTAACAACTCTCATTTCCTGTGTTATGACACCACCTGGTGGTAACAGCGAACCTGATGGGGATAACATTTGCAGTGTAAAGCTCCTAGGAACTGCAGCCTATAAATAATTTAACCAAATGAATCAGCAACACTTGAAAATAGTTTTTTGGTTTTCTTACCTGAAATAGATACTGTTCGATTGTATTCGAAGAACTATTTGTTGTTGTCATAAAGATCTGCATGCAATCGGAACCTTTCACTGGAACTAGTTGCACTAAAATACCATTTTTATCTAAAGCTGTTAGTTTTGGCCCTTGTGGCTGCAACAAATTAAATATGAAACATTCAATGTTTTCACTTTGGTAAGATATTGAAACCTACCACTGCTAGACTCGTCGTTGTGGCCGTCAGATCATTTAGAAGTGAATTAGATATAATACCAGATTCAATGATCGATGGGGCATTTAAATTCAGTCCCCCCACTAAGCCAGACAAATCATTTCCATTGGTCGATGGTGATGTTATCATACCATTTCCACCATCAACCATTCCCAAAATATTCATATTCTGACCAGGAGTTGGTGCCGACATATCAAGTCCACCAAGAAGATCTAGCAAATCTTGATTGTTTGATGTCTCTGTGGCCAATACGGCGTTGGCATTCTTCGAATTCTTTTTCTGCACTATAGTGGCTGCGTTGGAAAGATCTGATGCAAGATCATTTCCTCCAAGCAGGTCTAAAAGGATGTTCTAGAACGACATAAAAAATTCGTTTCCAATTCAAATGGTTTCACTCAAACAAAAGTAAAATCGCTTACCGATTGATCACCTAATGCTGGTACTGAGTTCATATTGCTTTCTGTCTCTTCGAGACCATTCTCGATTAGATCGGGACTATTTTCATCGAATGTTCCCCCATTTTGTGTTGTGATTCGACTTATCTGCATGGGTGGCATCTTTTCAAGTAACGCTGGACGAAGGTGGTTATGAGAGCCGAACAGCTGTGTAAATTCAACACCTCTTTGCTGCAGATCCACATTCAAATGGCTACCGAACGACTGAATTAAGTTTTTGATGTCTCTAACAATTAGACGAAGACAAATATTTAAGGTGATAATCTTTAAAATGGATTTCTTGTTTACTTACTCCTGACATTGTTGCAGTCGAGTGCTTAGTTTCGCTAGCGCCACTAATGCGTATTGCTTGCAGGTAGTCGATACCTGAGCTGATGTTAAAAACTTGTGGAACAAAGTTATTATATCTGACTCTGTTGGTCGTTCCAATTCTACAAGCAAACCATGTTAATGAACAAAGTATTTTATTAACAAACATTGACTCACCATCTTCAGAAGCTCCATACATAAACAGATCGCCGTATTCTCCAATTGCCCATACAGCGACTTGCAAAAGTGGTTGCTTATCTTCGCAGTGATTGCTTACCTGAAGGGACTCCCAGAAACGATTTGTTATGTAAGTCTGTTCATTGACTGGACTACTTGACACCAATTGAATAGTTGAAGACACCACATCATCGCGCACATAATTCCCAGCCTAAACAAATTAGCACGAAGAGTAAAACATACAATTTAATGTGCTGATTAGGACACGAATTAACTTACCGCAATCAAAACACTCAATTGAGTATCTAAATGCCACCGAGTGGTCGGTGAATACCGCTCGGCTGAAAGAATCATTCCTGAACTACATTGCGCTTTGAATTCAGGATCAGCCTTCTCAAGAAATAGCAGCAATTCTTTAGTCATTGTTCGAATATTTTGCGCATTAATTAGAGCAAATGATAACTCCATCGCGCGCCGACGTATTGAAACATCTGGATCCTTTAGACATTCCAGAATCGTCGTACGATGTCTCTGCACAGCCGATGTGTCTGCGTGCACTGTACGCAGCAAAGTATTTAACGCAACGTAACGAATGTTTTTATCTGAATTCAATAAGAAACGTCCCAAGATGTTAACTGCCAACACACGTAACCCTCCTTCAGAACTAAATTTAAAAATTTAAATAATAAATCTTCTTCTCTTATGAAAATTAAATCATTGTTTCTTCTATCTCACCGTATATCCATAATTGAGAGAACAGTTTCGTAAAGAATTGTGTTCCCCACATTTTTGCTAGTCTCCGTATTTGTAGCCACTTGAGCCAAAATATCATTCATCGCCTCCGACGCATCTGGATCATTATGACCGAGAATCCGTAATAGTCGTAAAATTTTCACTTGCAAGAAAGGATCACTAACTCCGCTAACATCGTGCTCCGGTGAATAACCACCCAAAATAAGGTTCTTCAAAATCCGCACCAAGTTCGGCACAATCTAAACAAAAGAATCACCATATTAATAAAAACACATTCCGCCCTCATGCCCAAAAGGGTGTTTGACGACCCTTTACTCATTTTTTCTACCACAAGGCAAAAAATTAAAAATAAATAATCTACGTTAAATCTAAATTCGAATTAACATTTCTAGCAGTAAAAGGATAAGAAAAATGTTTCAAGCCAACTGGCAAATTCGGCATACCTCTCGATTTCCGCTATCCTGGCAAGCAACATACAAATTTGGGTATAATTGGAAGAATTAGCTATTTGTAATGCTTAGTAAATGTTTCGAATGCAAAAATCAAAATCAAAATTATAAAAATACGAGTTTTTTGTTTTGTTTTTAGACGAGTATACGATCAGGTATGTATTTACATTTGTGCACATGCACATTACAAAATATAAATTACATACATATGCATCTACTTGGAGTGAGTTTGTTTGTCGATAGCAGTTTAAAAAGTCGACACACGTGATTCAGGAAACGAAGTACAGTGCTCTGATTTTTTTTTCTTTCGAAAAGCTCCTTCAAATTCCTTCAAATCCTCCTTCTAGCCATAAATTCTGTTACAAGATTTTAAGTACCCCTCCCTTGCTCATAATTTTCAATAGAGATAATCCCGTTAACTATTTTTTTTTCCTAACACGTGTATTTATAAGTAAAGAATAGAAGCTAGTTTGGTTTAAGCTTTCGATCAGTTAATATGGAGTGGGGCATCAAAGAAAATCGTGTCGCGGTAATCGCTTTGCATAAGTGTGGAAAAAATTCGAACCAAATTTTCGAACTTCTTAAACAACTTGTTTGTTTATCGGGCTATAAACCGTGTTAATGAACTTTCAGAAGTAAAGGACAGATCAAGAAGTGGTCGTCTACGCGTCGTTCGAACTAGTGCGAGAGTTAGGCTTCTTTCACACTATCCGGTTTTAGCCGTACGGCAAAAAATCGTACGCCGAAATTATTTTAGTGACCTGAAGAAAAGCATGGCCCCTTTCACATTACACGGTTACGGAAAAATGCCGTCACTATGCCGTGTAGCAGCCGTCCACTGCCACTGCAACTCACGTCGTCCGTACGGCAACCGATAACGCAGTGGTGTACTTAACCAAATGCGCGCTTTCACATTTACCGGTCTTAAATCGTACGGTCAGTTGCCTTCAAGCCAGTGTAATTGCGGCTTAGTTAATTCTATTTATTGGTTATTTAAATAATAATGGAAGCTATTGATAACGAAGTGTTGATTACACTTGTGGAAGCCAGCCCTATGCTGTTGGACAAATTTCTGGACACCTACCAGGATCGAAATGCTACAAAAGATGCCTGGAATGAAGTACATCCGTACATCCTCAAATAAGCCCACTTTCTCTCGCTCTCCATTGATACGATGCACCCAAAAATTACGATTGCGATGTCGCCTTTTTCGTCGACGATAATAATGCAATAATTTGATTACGATTCATTTTAACTTATCAACACACCACTTAATCACAAACAGAGCTTGCGATGGAAAAAAAAACCGTGTGTAAACCGTATAATGTGAATGGACAACAACACACGGATTTTCACGAACGACTTTTTGCCGTACGGCTAAAGCCGGATAGTGTGAAAGAAGCCTTAAAGCTGTGCTTGAACGAATTCGCAGAAATCCTCTTCGGAAATAAAAGATAATATGTCCAGAGAATTGGATATATCCGCTAGATCCATGTAAAGGCTTATTCGAGATGATTTCGATATGAAAGCCCATCGTCGAGCAACGGGACATCTCTTAACTCCCAACCTGATAAAAATAATACTCGAAAGAAGCAAGAAATTGTTAGAGTGGCACGCGATTAATGTACATGAAAACATTTTATTTACTGAAAAAAAAAATGTTTACCATAGAAGAAGTTTATAACAAACAGAATGACAAAGTTTATGCGACGTCATCTAAAGAAGCAACAAAAGTTGTTCCGAGGGTTCAGCACGGACATCATTCCGCTTCTGTAATGGTTTGATGGGGGGTATCCCATCAAGATGTCACATCACTGCATTTTTGCGAAAAAGGTGTGAAAAAGGGGCAAAAGTGTACCAGGAGAATGTTCTCGAAGGTGTTGTCAAGGGTTTAACAAGTACCCTTTTCATCGGGGAAAGATAGGTCTTCCAACAAGATTCTAATCCGGATACAAAACCAAAACGATGCAAGAGTGGCTTAGATGCAATGATCCGGATTTCATCGCTGCTGCAAATTGGCCATCAGAAAGTCCAGATTTAAATCCGCTGGACTACAGTTTGTGGTCAGAGCTGGAGAGCATGGCCTTTAAGACTACCCATCGAAATTTTGACAACCTTAAGGCAGCATCGTCGTCGATTCCCATCGAGACAGTCGTGCCACTATACAACAATAGCCACAACGTTTAAAAGCCTGCGTCAAAGCTAAAGGCGGCCATTTTGAGTAGAACTTTTTTTTCTTGTGAACAAATATAAGAAATAAATTTCATGGTAAAAGATTGACTACTTTTTTTATTGCACTTTTAAAAAGTAACAGAACTTATGACTGGACTGGGTGCATAACATTCTACTTTTTGGGGTCTTTATTTCTAACAGTCACTAGTTCATAGTCTGGTGTTGAAATACAGTCCATTTGATAAGATCGTATACGGCGAAACTCGTTTATGAAAACCGGTTTTTAAGTGGCATTTGCATTAGAAGATAAAAAAATACTTCTGCTAAGATGCTTTGAATAAAAAAATTTAAAGAGTGGTCAATTTTTGTCAGAGACGGAAGTATTTTAAAATGAGTGTCGCGTTTGCATCACGTTATGAAGCAGTATTCTTGTGCACGCATCCAAAATGACCGAAAATGTCATACGGAGCAGCTGCTAAATGCATGAAAAAGACAAAATCATTTGTTAGCAAGTGGATGCACCGTTATTCCCAAGTTAAAAATGTGGATGATTTGCGGATCGTGGGTCTACGCCAAAAACAACAAAAAAGCAGGACAAAATGATTCTACGCGTGTTTGAAAAAAATCCTCTTCTATCGTTACGTGAAGGACAAGGGATTTTACTTACAAGGGGTCTAAATGTGTGTTGTGATACGATACGAAGACGTTAACTAGCCTATAATGTAAAATTTCGAAGCACAATAAAGAAACCACTACTGTCAAAAAAACACATAGAAACACGACTCAGTTGGGCCAAGGAGAATTTGGACAGAGATTGGAACAACGTTATTTTTTCGGATGAAGCTTCTTTCTGGGCATGGTCTCCTATCACTCATACCTGCTGTACAAAATCCAATAAATTAATCCAGCGGACCGTTAAACCCCCGGCAAAGGTGCACGTTTGGGGATGCTTCTCAAAACAAGGATTTGGCAATTTGTTCATGTTTACAAATAACTTAAACGCAGCATGGTCAAAATTTATAAGAAGGCTTTATTACCATCTACCCAAAGGTAGTTTAAAAGAAGGAATGAGAATTGTTTACTGCAAGAAGATAATGACCCGAAACATCGCAGTCGTTTGTGCAGTGCGTGGAAACAAGAAAATGACGTCGATGTTTAAGATTGGCCATCACAGTCGCCGGATGCAAATCCTATTGAAAATGTTTGGGCATTCATGAAGCTAAAGCTCCAAGGAAAGAAGACCTCGACGGTCAAACAATTATCACGAAAAATACGAGTCTCAATATTATGCTATAACATTAGTAGAAAGCATGCCTCGAAGACTCCAAGCAATTATTGATAATGGAGGAGAGTGGACAGCATATTAATTGAAAAGCATTCAAGTAAATAAACAAAATAAACCAGTACAATCGATTTTTTTCTATTATTATAAGTTCTTCTGTAATTTTTGTCGTGTACGATGTTATCAAACAGGCTGTAAATCAAAGAACAAAGATTTTAAAACATTAGACTCATAGGTTTCGATAGCAAAAATTATGTTAGGTGCGGATGTTAACAGAAGCTAATTAACCTGTGAAATAAAGCTCAGTCCACTACAGTTTGAGTCGGCATACAGCCCAACAGGAACAAAGAAACAAAGCTTCCGAAAAATGGCTTACCCACCACAAGTATAAAAAGCCTTGTAAGAAACACGTACAAATTATAGAATAGTGTTTGTAAGATTTTTGCAGATCAAATACAGTTATTAAAATAAAAATTATACCTTGACACTGATGAAATTGAAACTGACAGAACTAAAGACTAGTGATTTAAGATAGATATCAAATTAGATTTCCCAAAATTAACTTAAGCCGGAAACGTCCTTAGGACTAGTAAAAGTGAAGGTCCAAAAAAATTGCTTCAATTGTCTTATTTTAATAAATATGCATCGAAAATGAATCGTCTAAACATTTCAACGACTCTATTGTGCCTTGCTTTACGTACTCTAAAACGTACGCAGCCCTAGACAATAGACGATTGATGCACTCAAAATGGACAATCAGTTCATCATCTAAAGACTAAAGTTTTTCTCTTTACGACCATGCGGAAGCTGAGAGATCTGCCTAGTGCTAACGGCATCACCACACATTTTTTTAACAAAGCTAAGTATTTGCGCGCCATTCTGAATAGCAAATTTCTTTCGGCTAAACACGTCAACAACTTACAAGGCATTGTCGACTTTCTAGCAGTGTAAAGAGGACTTTTTGACATTTTTCTCAGACAATGTAGAGTACAAAAACGAACGGTAGAATATATATTAATAGCGTAATTGGAGAAGTAATTCAATTGACTAAAGGATAATCTGAACAGCAGCAGGGTAGGGATTCTAAAATCATCTCGTGATTCTTCAAAACGTGACAACTTGTTAATTGCTTGTTGCGGCAAGTTCTTCATTTCCTAGACATTACGAATATAATGCTCAAACATTAAAAACCAATGAACATCGGTATCTCGATGTGTATAGCAAAAATCGACGTGACAGCCCTTCAGATAATTTATTTTATGATTATATCAAGACGTTAGTTCATAATGGCTCACAAATCAGTTGTACAAAAATTTTATACTGTCCTTAACTCGAAAACCCACGTTAAGAAGTTATCATTCTTGAATGAAGACAAACATTGCTAATGTTAAGAGATAATGGGTCGTATGCAAAAAGATGAGCAAGGTCTCAGAGTCCCAGCTACCAAGCTTGAACTCACATAGTGAGATCGATTTAGCAGAGCTGAACACGGACTCAGTTTCACGTGCAAAAAAATGAGATCGTTAAAAGTGGCTTTGACGTGATGAATATGGGATCGATCTTAAAGCTCTCTGTCTAATTTAGTAGTGATTGGAGTTTCTGTGCAGTAATTGTAGATTTTAGCGGCAAAAATGTCGTCCGAAAGTGAAAACGAAGGTGTTAACTTAAACAGTCAGCCGGATCAACTCAATACATTTTTGGTGAAAGAATTAAAAGAAAGAAAAATTTTGCTGGAAAATCGCAGTTACCAATGTTGAAGGCGAGGAAGAGAGATGCCGTACTGAAAATAAAAGTTTCATATAAAAAACAATTTGGAGCAGACATTAACAAAAAACCCTGGGTCTCCTATATAGCGCAGCAAAATTCTCATTTTTTCTTCATTCGTCAAAACACGACCACACGTTTCCAGCGTCTGTCCAAATAATTTTTCACTTAACAATTGCACATACTCTTCACTGAATCGATGCAACCGACGAAAATCTTCACCAACTGGATACCTTGTACTTTTATAAATTTTGCTGAAATTCGGCCATCTCGACGGCTGTATGTGAACTGAGTAAAGAAAATAGTATGCTTAACAATTTATAAGCAAGATCTCATGTAAGCAACCGTTTTCTCATCTTTTTGCATATCAAAGCAAGCACGAGCTTTCGTAATGAGATTATTCCTAAAACTTGAGATCGAGGTCACAATACGAGGACTTACTCGTTCGGTATACGTTTTTTTTTTGCATATCACTTTAAGAAAGTTCTCAGGAAAGTAAGTAAACAGCTTGAACTCATCTTTTTGCATACGACCCAATGTGATAATGATACCTCACATCGAGTCAGTTTAGGATACTTGCAGCTCCATAGTCATCTGGTGCCCATCGTTTTGGATCATTCACAGTTTGAAAAAGGCAAAAAACACATAGTTCCAAAAGATCATTATCTCTGAATCTCTAATACGTTCTCCTAAAACCATGTGAATGAGAGCATTGCATATTCTAGTTTCCTGTATCACTTGTGACTCTTCACCTTTTAGTCTCGTTAGTATAGAAAATAAAACAAAAAAGTATCAAAAATGCAATGCCTTTCGCGAAAGCAGGGGATTAATATATATAGTATGTATATAGATTAGTTTATACTATTATCAGGTTTATACGATTATTTATAAATAAATAGATGTATGCGATATCGTAGGGATTAGCTATGACATACTTACCTTTTTGAAGTGGCTCAGTGTGTCAGCACTGTTCTCGCACATCTCCGTAATCAGTGTAACACCAGTGATCAGAATTCCTGCAAAACAAAATCCCAAAATATTTCAATTCTATTTACAAAAAATTAGATTTAATCTTTTTGAACATGTTTACCATGATTTTTCTCACTCAGAAGTGACCTAGTTGCCGGTAAAAATATCTCCATCAATTCCGGCACACGTCGTATCACACGAAAAGCACACAATGTGGCTTTTTTTCGTATATACGTATTTGGGGATTTCATAAGTCGCTCAACTTCACTGGCCAAATCACGAGCCATCTCTGGTGAGGCTATTGCACCGAGTGTACATAATGCCAAACCAACAACAAACTGTGTGGAGCTATTCAGATCGCTATTACATGTTGTCAACAAAAAAAAGAGAAAAGAAAACATCATTTTTGAAAAGGAAATTAAAAAAAATCCACTTCGCACGCTTACTTCTTTAAGCAATTCGTTATCAGCAGATGCACATCCTGTCTTTCGTCGAGCAATAGCATTGCGCCCAAATATCCAATTCGTTTATCTGTGAACCTGGTACTGGCAGTCAACTTAAGGCATTCCAGTTGGCCAAAATGTGCCGGATAGCCAAGCATATGAATATACAACAACTTGGCGATGTTTCGACATCTGCAATGAGTTATTGAGTAAAAAAAGGAAACTAATTAAAAATGCATATCCCCCTTCGTACCTCCAAACTGAATCTTCTTCTCTAAATGTACTACGAATGTAGGCGCATTCCTTGTTCACCACAGCCCTCTCTTCTGCAGCTGTCCTCGCTGCTCGAATCTGTCGAATGAGATCTCTTAGTCGTGTGGGTGTAGGCATTCTCACTGTTTGGATAATACAATCCATTTGTTTAGTTCGTTTTGTCATTTCAATTAAACTCAAGAAAGGAAAAGCAAAGTATTGTGGTAAGAGAGGAAAAAAGATAAAAAATAAAAAAAGTAATTTTTAATAGCAGCACGGTACAGACCGGAAGCATTATAGTAACCAGGTCAATGCACACTAAAGGGTTAACAAATTAAATAGTTAAATTGCAATTGCTGTGCGGCTTCTCAACTATGATATTTAGTAGTTACTTGCAGCCAACTACAATAATTACAATACTTACCCCTTTCGACGGCTTCTGTAAATGCTTGGCGGATTGTCGCCATGTTAAAGGCCGGATTAAACCTGCAATAAACACAAACCACAAAATCATATTTAGAAAGCATGCAAATGTTATTGGTTTTAGTTGGAGAACCATTTCTATTTCAAAAAACATTTTAAAAAAATGTCTAATGTGCGTCGACTTTTGAGTTAAGAGGTTTTCTGATTTTAGGGCACATTATGGTTTCTTAATTAACGTTTTAAGTATGTAGTTATTTTTAGAGTTTTAGCATTAGTATGTTGTTGCATTTTATTAGGTTTAATTTTTATTATTATTTTTTTCGGCTTCTGATTTGGGAGCGGTACACGGTGTAAGACACCTCAAGTTTTCCTTTTCTATTCATGCGAACCACTTATAGTGGGGAAAGGTTAATATAACATGCATATACTCATTCCTAGGCATAAATCGATCATAGTTGCTCTCAAACGACCAGAATATAACAACAAGAATACAGACAAATCAATCGACGATAAGACGATTATTTTACGATGACCTCAAACTCTATGCGCTCGATGTCTGTTTAAACGTTGTCTTAGCACGGACTAGAAAAGCAGAAAGGTAGAAACCAGCAGAGAATGACAACAAATTAAATAATCAAGGAAAGATTTTATTTCAAAAATAGTCCCTATGATAAGGGAGTCATATTTAAAGTTTTAACCAACGGAAAGATCATTATTTCTGGCGAAGAAAGACCTACGATTTGTTTCCAACTCCCAATGTCACAAGAAAGGGAAACTTTTTCAAAGGCTAATGAATTTTGAATTTTTTTGACTAACAATCAAACAGACAGTTGAACGACCTCTCAATGTAAGCGGTCTATACTTTTAAGTTAATAGTAATTTTTGCGCGGTTAATGTATTGTTCAAATATTTGTAGACAGCACGGACAGAATCAAAATTTCAAGAGTGAAGAAAGATGGAAACCAATTCTCGCTGGTTTCGAATGTTTTGTTTTCGGCAGAGTGAGATGGATTTCCATAAGTTTACGAAAAATACACTGGAATTCATAGTTCAGGTTTTTTTTACGCTGAATTATATTCAGAAACAAAGTGGAAGTATTGTCAATTAATAAATGGTTCGCCATTGCTTGTCTTTTGAATTATTTAACGGCAATCCACTTGTGATAGATGTTTAAGATCGTTTGTATTATCAATGGCCTTTATTAAAATCTCACCACATCGCCGTGGTGGCCCAAGGATCGTCAAGAACTGCACTGCAAGAGTAGAAAGAACTATTACTTTGGCAAATTATCTGGGTTAGAAGGAGATTGTGACACTTACAAGGCATCTTTTACGTTCTATAAGCGAAAAGAAAGGAAAGCCTTCATAGGTACTGGCGTAGTTTCTCTGAAAGGATCGCTACCATAAATTTGATTATAAATTTTCTACAATTCCTGTCCAAAGAAAATCCTTGTGTACGGCTCTTGAAATCCTGCTCCACTTGCTACCTACAAGTTTTTTCGGCATTGATATTATACTTAACTCTGCTTTAGAGACTCTTAGCTATGGAAAGAGCTAAATGTAAGATATTTAAATCTATTTATGCCGTATCAGTGCATACTTCAATTAACTGATTTCTTAATAAAACGGATAGGATCAATTGAAGTTAGTCCCAGTACCCCTATTTCCATCTTTATTCACAAACTTAAAACACCAGATAGCGTTAAAGTAGGAATGTCCCCTCACGATTCTTGAATACACTAATCGCTGTGTCTACCCAGTACTACCCTGTACCGTCTTCCAAGCCGAAGTCTTACCTATTAATCAGGCCGATTAGATTGAGGGCAATTACAGACTGCCATTCATCTCTCAACAAGATTAATAATCAGCACAAGATCACATTGTTGGGTTCCGGGGCAAACGGACTTGCAAGTGCTTTCTTTCTTTCTAGACAGCTAGTTTAAGAAACCTCATGGAAATTAACAAATATGAACCGATTATATTTCTTCAGAAGCTGCAGCATTGAAGAGATACGGGAATTTGTAGTGCACTTCTTTGCAGCTACGTGCCCTACCGTGGCACGCATGAAAATAGAATACCTGAACAGGTACGTTCAATAATGGGCGATCTATGAAGATCGGCGATCTTAAAAAATATTATCAAACAAAAACATCTATTCTCTTAGAAGAGAACAGTACTTTTGGCTTAGACATTGCTTTCGCAATATTGGAATATAAACGAGATATACAGAAAGCCAAGAGGAAAACAATTAGATCAGTTAAATGCAAAACCAACTCTCGAAAAAAAAATATATCAGCAAGGCAAACAAGATTGTTTATTTAGTGACTAACCTAAACTATTAGTATGCCAGAGACGTACTAACATTTTTTTCTATGAACTATAAATTATAATAGCTAGGTTCATCGAAACACTTGAATTCAATAATATTTTGTTTTTCGAACGCTTATACCCTTTGTTGATAATGCCCAAGAAGATTTTTTTTATACAAATTTATTTATAAAAAAAAAGTGGAAAATACACGTTGCATACAGAGGAGTTGAGTCATTTAAGATTTATATTGATTTATTTGTCCTTGAAAAGGCATAAAGTGGTCATTTCACAAAAATAACTCCTCGCACGTACGAGTAAGTACTTCTGAACAGTGGGCATCAATTTTTATTTTTATTTTTTTTCTTATACAAAATATTTCCAACATTCACTATTATACTATGAACTCGGCGTTTGAAGTTTAAATAATAAATCAACAAGTTAAGAGTGTGTTTATATGTAAATTGAAGATTTCATTCGCTAATATCCTTTAAAAATAGTACCGAAGAGAAGAAGTGAGAAACTTTATTCATTTTGTATCAGCATTCCCCATATATTTGGAAATGAAAAACGAAGTCGCAGTTATATGTCACAAGGGGGTTTACATGCGAGTAGGCATCCCGTCCCAACCTTAAGCTAAGTTTCCGTGTCATTTTACGCTTTAGTGGTTTAGCTGACCAATACCAAAATTATTGTTTTTTCGAAAGTAAACAATTTATTTAGTTTAGTGCTGGACATGCACCTGCCCAAACCAATTGAACTTTGCGGCACAAAGTATATTTATTACGGCAAATAAATTATAGCTCATTGATGTCTTTAAATAAAGATATGAAATAAAAGGTGGTTTATTCTTAAAAAGATGTTATTGAAGGAGTAAACCTACCGATTAACTATGGAATATTATTTCATTGAAATGACTGCCTCGGCTGGGTTGGCTGTAGGCCATCGTGCCAACCCAATTTTTCAATAAATTTTCGATGGTTTCGACCCGTATTTCACGAATAACTTGACCAATATTGTTCTTAAGTTTCTAAATCGTATCTGGATTGTTCGCACAGTATCGATCTTCAAAGGTACCCGCAAAGAAAAACTCCAACGGCATCAAATCGCAGCTCCATGTCGGTCAAGTAACACCACCAAAACGAATAATGCAATAAAGCGATTGTTGAACGGCTTATGAAGCACGTACCCAAATTATAGCTCACCAAGTCCAAATCCTCAATTTCTGGTCATAACAAATCGGTTATCATGACTTCAACAGTCGCCTTGAACAAAAATGGGCCAATTCGTCACTTCAAAACCCCACAACACAGTCACAAGTTCAGGATACATTGGCATCTCTACGAGTTCGAGTGAATTTTTCCAGTTGCAAATACGGCAATAATAGTTGTTTATGTAGCCGACATGATGGAAATGTGCCTTATCGGAAAATATGATTCTTAGAGCCAAATTATCTTCAATTTCGAGCTCCTCTTAAGGCCAACACACAGAAGCTAAAACAGTGGGGGTGGTCATTTTGCTTCGATTGCGGAGTCAATTGGACCTTGACCCGAGATCTTTATGCAAAATTCTCCTCGGGCTAGTCCGACTAATTCTCGGATTTAGGCGCACAGTTTCCGCAAACAGCTAAAATATTCTCTATTGAACGCACAAAACGTATCTCTTATACGTTCGGTTACCAATTAGCAAACCATCCTCATGAACTTTTTTCACAAACTTGCACACACCAGCTGCAGTTGCTGCATTATTTCGACGGAAATTTCTTTTAAAAATTCGACTTGTTTCGACAACTAGCATCCACTTTGAAAGTAACTAACAATAGTGGAGTGCCGTAAGATATAAAAATGTAAAAACCTCGGAACCCGGTTTTACTAAATGGATTTTCGTGAAATCTTTTCGATTGCATTGTTAAAATCCTAAATAAAAAAGTTTATCCATCAAGATTTGCCGCTCTCAATTACAACAATTAAAACAATGAGGATACATTTTGATAGTAGAATGTACTCTGGATGTTATTATTTAGCTTGACAAACGCTAAAGAATTGCTTTGGTAATCGCTGGTAATAATTGAGCATAAAACTTGGAAATATTGTAAGCCCCTACACACAGTAAGAAGTTAAGAGCTTCTGAGCTTCTGAGCTTCTGACGAGCTTTTGAATGAGTTGTCAACAAAAAAATGTTTTTCGACGGGGAGCGGATTTAACGGAATCGTTCGGAAATCGGCCTGTGAACATCAAAACTGCAATATAAACAGGAAACTCAGTGGAAGAAGATATACTAAACCCATGCAGGTCTTCAAGTCAATAAATACTAACTACGGCAAATCTCCGCTTGAATACGGGTACATATTGATCGCAAATGGCGGAAAGATTACAATCTTACTTACATAGATGGTACAACAGTTCGAGATGAACCTCTAGACCTTGACCTCGGCCAAAAAGGCCTCTCCAGCTGCTGAAGTCGGTGACTAAATGCCTCCAGATGCGCACTCTAAGTTGATTGTAGTGCCCTCCCACATGCGCGCGTTACCTAATGGGCTACTACATTGCCCCTCCGGAATAGAATTGAACACTGTTTTAACTACCTGAGGCGACTAATGTGCACTTTCCTACCCAGTTCAACATTATTTTACAGATCGCAAAGTTCAACTACAACGTTGTTCAAGCGGAAATCGATCCATTTCGTATCACGAAAATATAGTACTGAGTTTCTGGTCATATTTTGGGCGCATAAAGGCTGTCAGTGTCAGAACAACATAATTCAAAAATACGAGTACAATAAAGTGTAATATTCTAACTGAGAATTTTAACTCCCTTCAAACAATTTATGACATGAAACATATCTAGAGGACCCCGATATAAAGAAATGTGTCATTTATTGATAACAAGTCAAGTCAAAGTCAACTGGAAACACTAGCACCATGTACTGGCTTTACACATTCGAATTATATTCATTTCGCATGCTTATATAAAAATTAGCATACTAGTGAGACCGGTACTTATAGGCGTTTCCTAGTATAAAGTACTCAGCTATAACGATTGCCTATTTCGAGAGGGTTATTAAAAGTTTTGATTGAATTTTGGGCTTGGGATTGATTTTTGCAAATCAGTGGAAATGAAGTTCTGAGTAATGTTTAAGTCGTTTTTGCCTTATTAGCTGGAGCGGAGTCCTGCTGAAAGGTTTATTTTTGTTGAGGGATTCGCAAACGTTTTAAAACGTCCGTTTGATACGCATTCGCCGAATTGAGCTCAGGTGGTCATGTTGAATGTTCCAAGCGAGTTTAGACCGAGCATACACTCTACCGTTCTGTTTATTGAAATGGTGAAAAAGAATCTATATTGAAGTTCTAAAACTAAATTAAATTTCGCTTTGATGCGACTTACCAGTGATCTGTGAGGTGCGTAATCTAAGGCAAGGTATTTTATTTGCATTTCGTTGAAAAATGCCCAATTCTAAAGGAAACGTATTTTCAAAGCAGATGTCTTGTCATCGGAATTTGCTTGAAGTCATTCCAACTAAGCCCAAGCTTATTATAAAGAATACTTAATAAATCATGCTGATTCAACAATTTCTACTTTTAAAAACTATAAATAATATCTGTTACGTAATTATATGAAAGCCATTATGTTGTTAATCAGGAAAACGGCAATCAGCGATGATGTTAAAAATAAAATCGTTTTATTCATCCAAAAAAGAGCTATGATTAGATTCAAAAAAGAATATTTTGAAGCGAAATCCAATCCGGTTGAAATTTAAGTATTGCTGTTTCAGTTGACCTACCTCTAATTCACTCTACTTCAAATGATATAACTTCGTAATTTTTGAGTATTTTTATTTTTTTAAATATTTTCTTTGTACTTGTACTTTTGAAGTATATACTTGTTAAATATTAAGCAAACGTCATCTTTTAATGTGAAATTTTCAGTAATAACATGTAACCAACCTTCATATGTAATATGTACATATGTATATACTATGTACTCAATTTTCAAGCTACATTCAGAAATTTATAACTTTTATGATACGGTTTTCAGGGAGCAGAATTAGAAAAATGAATCATGATTCTATAGTAGAGTATAGGATTAAATTTTGCACGCTTGTACTAATTTTTCCAGAGAACACAATGATATTTGCAAGCTTAAAAAGATTATCATTTTAGTTTCTTAGAAATATGTTTTCTGTGAGTTCAAAGAATAATTTAAAAGTCATAGCAGATTGAGCGTGGAACATCTTTGCATTTTCTACCTCATTTACATCATCAGCAGAAGCTTTCTTAATTGTCCAAGTTGATTTAATTTTATTATTCGCAAAATATATTCCACATTCTGAAATATTGTCTATTACCTTTCAAATTCAGGACGTGCTGTGCTGCAGTACCTAAAGAAACACTCTCATTTTCTTCGCATAATTTTGCTATCATTCTCATGCATTGAAATAAATTTTCGTTATCAACAATCTTATCTGTGAGGAATCAGTCTTAAAGAACGTTATTCAAGGACCTCTCAACGAAAATAACCCCCATAACTTTGAATAGGTAGTTGAATAAAATAATATATATATGTTATATAACCACTACCACGGATTCCGTGAAACAAAATAAAATAAAAGCGTATTAAGATTGTTTTGTATTGCAGCCTGATAAAGCATATGATTCATGAAATGCTGAATAATGTTTAAAATACAGCGCATTACTTTCACATTAAAACGGCCAGCACTTGTTGGTAAATGAATAAAAAGTATCTTATAATTTGCGTGACCCATAATTTGTCTGTGGTCAGGGAAAATTCTAATTATACGATTATGGATTATGCTTGTAAAACAAAATAATACTTTTATCGCAAATTATCGTTTATGCTCATACATACAATATAAGGGAAAGTGTTTTAGTGGCAGTCGAAACCAGACCAGATGATGTAAAGACTTGAAAACAGCAAGCTTTTCTTGATTTTTCTACATATCTATGAATACGAGTACCAAACGAGGTTTGGTGATAAACTCAACAAATATTACAGACGAACTGAATTTGAATAGTAAAGAAATATATATTTAAATGAAATAAGAAATGTTCAATTTTTTATGGGGACAATCTCTGTAAGAAAAATGCATTCAAATTCATCCAGTAAATATTGGAAGAAATTTCTCCTTTAAGAAGGAAAAAACAGACTTTGCACACATATTTCCATATCCGATCTGTCATTAAATCTGTACAATGCACGATAGTTACAAACAATGTAACCGGGTTCAATTTCATTCTGAGCAATTTGAAAAGTATTCGTTAAGAAATTGTTCACAGCGATTTTAATGGAAAGCTAGGAAGGGAGGAAGCGAGGGAGCTTTAGTCGTACTGTCGAAAAGTATAACATACACGACACTACCTCCAATAATGCATTCAGGCTAATTGACTTTGCCGTAGTCGACATGCAGTTTCCACATCTCGATATTCACAAGGGGACTTAGAGAACTCAAAATCAATCAACCGTCAACCAAATGGACCACATTATTGCGATCGACGCAAGACACTTCTCATTATCTTGTTGTAGCAAAGCACTAGCATTCGCTTCTGTCAAAAAATTTCGACATCGGACAGCTTTAATCGTAAGAGATCGGCAAATTCTTTTTTGACCGAGTCTGCCTTAATCAAAGACCAGTGGTAACATTGCCAAAGAGCCATCAGAGATGCCGCCTTTGATGTGCTGCATTTTACGTGACCAACACAATAAAACTCCTGCTTTCACGACCAGTGGCAGCAAGCTCAAGCAGCTAAGCAAGGTGCCAGCTGCTTCATTAAGGTCAGCATAGAATTCACCGAGACTTTTAATTTAAAAAAAAAAGGATTTAGACAAGGCGATGGCTTTTTATGCAATTTTTTAAATATCATTCTTGAATAGTGCAAAACGCATGTGTCAACAGAGGACACAACCTTTCCAAAGTCAATTTCTTATATACGCCAATTATATTAACATAATCAGAATAAGGCGGCGTGATGTTAGTGAGGCTTTCGCGAGTATTAAAACTGAAGCGTCAAAAATAAGTTTAACAGCCAATAAGGGGAAAGCCAAGTATTATATATGCTGTCAACAAGAAAGGAGACCCAATACCGACGTCTGGGACAAAACGTTATTTTTCGCAGATTTGCATTTGAGGTAGTTAAGGACTTTGTCTACCTAGGCTCCGCTATCAATTTCGCCAACGACACCAGCGCTGAGATCAAAAGAAAAATCACTCTTGCAAATCGATGCTTCCAAGAAGGCAATTATTAAGTCACCTGCAAAGACGGTGAGTGGAGAAGAAGTTACAACGACGAGTTGTTACGGACTAAACAGCGACATCGACTTAAGCAGAAGAGTAAGGGTCCAACGAATGAGGCAGCGGGGTCATGTAGACGGGAAATGGTCACCAATAACCTAGCCCGAAAAGTCTTCGATTCCGTCGCCTTTAAGAGACAGTAGAGAGAGAGAGAGACGGTGACTCAGGTGGCGCACGCAAATAAGAGTGGACCTCAACCAACTTAGAGTGCGAAACTGGATGCAGCTAGCTAAAGATCGAGATGGGTGGAGGCCCAGTTCTACCCTGGACTGAAGCACCACCTTAAGTAAGGAAGCAAGTAAGTCAATCAAGTCAATTAGTCAATCTGTTCAATTTTATTAATTGATAACGGTAACGAAGTTTGCAATGCGAACTTATTTTTGCTTACTTAGTTTTTACTTTGAGCTGCGCGATATCTGGTAAACTACCTCCAATTACGCACTCGAAAATAGTTGATATCCTATCACACTTGCCCACGCTACTTAAGGCGATGTCCATCCAATTTGAATTCGTAGACTATTCGAGCTAAATGGTTTCATTGGCCAAAGTGAAGCTCCAGCTCAGGCGTCTGAAGAGTATATTTAAGATCTGGTTGATGTAGCGATAAATATCTGCAATTCATATCAATGACAAATAGTTTCAGTCGCTCACACATTACGGCAGACATGCTTGTTAGCTGATGCCTATGTCCATGGGGCAGTTTCGTTCCATGCTTGTTGCCCAAACGATGCTGAGTAAAGCATTCATGGAATCAGATTTTGAAAAATGAGTTTGTATGTGCTCTCTAACAAATCATCTCTGGCTGCCTTAAATTACTCGAAAGTTTAGCCGTTTGATTCAGGAGCTTTGTCATGTTTATATTAAGATATTGGTACATTTACTTAATTTTTACAGAGGTGATTTTTCCATGCCTACCATTAGCACCGACATCGGATTGTCATTTGTCAATGTAGGTTTTTGCTCAATAATTTGTTTTAAATATAAAACTTTCAAATTTTGTTCGTTGTTGATCGTACGCTCATCGCGCACCTTCGTCTTTTTTCGAAGAAGTCAATGTTCATCTCTTCTCATTTTGTGGAAATGCACACCTAAGAACTTCATCACATTCAAAAACAATTTAATTCGTGTGCGTGTGCCAGCACAAACTTTAGAAAGCTAACTACCCAGCACCTACTGACAATGGCAATTAGTTTTTGTTTACTTTGATATTGATGGTATTGGCATACTCATAAAAGTAAAGATTCAATCTAAATCGAGGGCAAATAAGGGTAAGTGGCAACACAGATTGTAACTAAGGAACAAGCAGATCGTGAATTTGTTAAAATAGAGCGTATCGGGCTAGTTCCTATAATACAAATACAACGTTAAATGTCTGGACCAATTTGAAATGTTTAACATTCGAACGTCACTGTTTTTGATTCAAGTTTCTAAATGAATTTCGAAAATGACATCAGTTTGTCATATTTTTTTCGGAGTTGAAAAACAATTCAACTTTGGAATACAAATTTGGTGAAATAAATTTATTTGTCAGTAGTTTCGCTCTGCGGAAACAGTTGTGAATGATTAAATAAAAAAAAATACGGACCAAATTGGAAATGATGACGAAAACATTCCCCATTAGCATCATGAATCAATCAGAGCAATTACCAGCAATATCTTATACATAAGAAAAAAATGCGTGTTACAAATGCTTATATCATTGTCACTGATTGATAATAAACGAACACAGAAGAGCTATCAAAAATCGAATCAAAATTAAGGTAATCACAAAATTATTGTTTTCATTTCCTAAAACATTACGGTTTAAGTCGCTGTTTCGACAGAGAATCCGACTTTATTCGAAAGATGAGAAACAATTGAAAACAATGATAAATACTTTGATTAGCATGTGTAAACCAAGTTGTTTCAAAGTGAACAAAGAATCTGATTAGAAACCGATGCTAATGTATATTACTTTCGATGGCCCTATAGTCTAGTTTAGAACTTGCCTTTGCGAACTTCCACAGCCAACCTTGCCACGCGGCATCGAGTTTCACATGCCGAATTTGTTGAAGTTTATTTTGATCTTCGCACAGTTTATTTACTGTCTACCTCGTGTGCTGCCTCTCCCTACTTTTGTCTGTTTCAATATGTCTTTTTGTTTTACTACATATGTTAATGTACATGTATAGCCATTTTTTTATTTTTCAATACGAATAATAGAAAACTCGGATGATAAGGCTTGCGATCTTGCACAAGGGACAAGGTCACAAAGACTTAAATCTGTTTCAAAAATTGGGGGTAACAAGACAGCAATGTTCTTATTAAAAGTCAACCGCCCAGTTAGCTAATTTATATTTCCCACAGATTTTCCTTATTCCCAAATCTTTGGCCAACAGTTGATATGTTGTGTTACTTTAATTTTCCGCATTCTCTCTGGATTGGAGGCACTTTGAGAATTCCTCAAGCCGCTTGAAAATCTGACAAAAATCGTCTCAATTTTTTAAGCAGAACTCACAAGCAAACATCGCTGAAGACATCAATTTAATAAGGAGAACACCTCGGGCTGTTACCGGTGCGTTTGCTAATATTAAAACAGAAGTTGACGAAATGAGTTTGGAGGTAAATGAGGGCAGAATTAGGTTTATTCTGTCAACAAGAAGGAACATACGACATTGTCTTATTGGACAGAGCCTCACAGTCGACAGCGAAAAACCTAGATGTACTAAGGGATTTTCTGCAATAACACCTAAACAGAAATAAAACAAATTTCTCTTGCCAATCCGTGTTTCTTTGGACTAAGAAAGCAATTGAGTAGTAAGGCTATATCGTGAAAAACTAACTCTATATAGGCCTCGATCATCATTTCAGTCGTTTTGAAGGAAGCTTTGGAGGAGAAGATACGAGCATCATTTCAATCGCCTGAAATAGCGAGGACATGTAGAGAAAATTTCAAATCAAACCCATAGGGGCAACTCAGCTGAGGAAGACCTAACCTGAGGTGGCGCGCACAAGTATACAGAAACACCTAAACTGAATTGGATTGTACAACTGGAGGCAGTTAGTCAAAGACCTCCAAGACTTATTAGTTCAGGCACAGGTTAACCCCAATCTTTAGAGCCACCCGAATAAATAAGTAAATAAATATGAAATAATTTTAATTTTAATTTTTTTTTTAAGTACCTTATAGGTACTTAAGGTGGCGTTACAGTCCGGGGTAGACGTGAGCCTCAGTCAACAAGCGGCTCCATCCAGCTCGATCTATCACGTATAAGGTCCCCTTCCTTTTACTCACATGCACCTGAAGTAAATACCTTTGTTTAATCAAGGTTTATCGGTGGACGTTAATCTATTCGAGCCGTCTGGATTAAAATAGGAACTATCGTCTATATATTCCAAACACATAAATCAGTCAAATTTTCAAACAAATGTTACAGATAATGGTTGCACTTCACCTTCTTAAGATCTGGTGTAATGATATGTCAACCTACGTGTTTTTAAATCCAAACAGCCATAGCAATCGTAGAACAATAGTTTTAGATGCTGGCTGCCTTAGGGCAAAGTGTGTGTAAGGTAAATCTAAACCTAGAACGAGTGTGCTGTTTTTTTTTTTTTTTTTACTTTCCAAACGAGCAGTGAAAAATTGCAATTAAATTAACAATGCGTTAAACCTGGATTGATACAGCATTACGTGCTTACATAATATATATTCACCATTTTTTTAAATGAGTTTTCAAATACTTGGAACTTTAAAAAGAAACAATTCACGTATTCCTGAAGCAAATCAACTCTTTAAAGGTGTATTTGACAGTTACTTCGTAGTATATGTATGCGTGCTCCACAATAAAATGACCCAAGTTCTTGAAGAAATGATAGTCCGTTGGGAAAGATCAGCAATCTATCAATAGAACCTCCCATGTATGAAGACATGGTTTTGGTATGATTTTTGCTTATTCATCTGTAAAAAGACTTTCAGTACATCATCGACGATTATCATAGGTGATAATTTTATACAAAAATGAACACCTCTCGTAACAAACAACAGAAAACAACCCATTAAATCAGCTTTTGAATTTACTAATTGCTTTCAATTGCCAAGTAACTGCTGAGTAATGATCGCCGAGTTGTTCTACAAAATTTCTAACAAATTGACGTCCTTAACGACCTAGCTCGTCGTTAATACAATCTGATTTTTTTTAAATACATCCTGTACCAAGGAATAATTGTTTAACTACTAAATGTCGTTTCATTGCTTCTGACTGCATTTGGCACATTGTGTCCAAGTTTAAACTTATAAAAGGAAAATACTCATATTTGGCTCTTATCCAGTCTTTCCAGTTGAATGACAGTCTTGTCTTGTCCGTTAAAAAGCAATAAAAGTCACAAAATCTATGGCTCTGAAAAAAAAGGCTATTACAGGAGGCAACAACCTAATAGAAAGCCGATAGGAGAAATTCGTGTCTGAACTTCTATAACTGAAAACGTCTTTCGCGTATCAAAGTATTTGTATGTGTGTCAATAGGAGACACTAATTACCGATAACTATTCGCAAATGAAGATAAATTTAAAAAAAAAAAAAAATTTGTTCTTTTTAAGTGATAAACTTAAAATTCTGAATAAGTACCTGGACAACAACATAAGCTCTGAAATAAGAATACTTGCTCCTAGCCATAGGATTCGAAAGGATAGCGTGGTATACTCGTAAAATACGCCATGCTACTGTCAAGAATTGCTCCAAAAAAAGCTGGTCGGGCTTTTAGCCTTCCAGACATTATGAGGGTGAAATTTGATGTGGTCGACGAAAATGTGAATACGTTCTCGAACAGAAACCACAGCAAAGATGAAGACAACCAGACAACCGGCTGTCTAAGTCAAGACATAACCTTCATTCCAAAAAAGCAAACGGCTTAAAATGCGACAGAAATATCAGAAAGAAATTGTCGGACTTTTTAAAACAAATAAATAATAAATTGTTTAATAATCAATTTCATACTTCTGTGAAAGGCTATAGTTAGGAATGCTTAGAAATTAGGAAAACCTCTATAAATGAGAACAAATTTCTGGTGGTTTGGACTCTCGCTTACCCACATTCGACTGTAAAAAGACGGATGTTTTCGTTACTATTTAATGTATGACATATTTTATGATACTGGCTTTGTCCCAGATTTCATAAATTCTTTATCAGTGAAACAATCGACATTGCTATAGAGTGAACTATCAAAATATTTCTATAAATTGCAAAGTAGGCCTTATTTTGAAGAATTGAGCATCCAAGTAAAACGGGAACCAGATTTTACGTCAAAAGAGTTGTCAAAGACCTTGACAGTCATATGACAAAATAAGGAGAGACAAATAAAAAACAAATCAGATACATGTTTCCGTAGCCAAAGCAGTTCCCTACCCCAAAGTGGTATCGAATTAGAGGCACAGCACTGCATAATATTACAAAACAAAGAGAAAACAAAATCACTTTTGACGACATATGCCAGTGTCACCATCTGGAACGTATTAAATTCCACTAATCACCGGCTCATCAAGAATACAAATCGATTAATCAAAGCTGAAACAAATAAGCAAGAGAATTTTTTTAAAAATATTTTACAATGACAAAAAAGAATAAAACAAAGGTAAACAACGAAAATGCTCTGTTTAAATGTCAAGAATCATTAACCCTTTAACCTAATCAGTTCTGTTGATATGCATTGCGATATGTACTCTATTCTCAGTTACAGTTTCTTGAATGCATTTGCATCTCCGACTATGTAGTTTAGTTGTTTTGCCCTTTGACGTGAAGAAATCAGAAATCAGAAATCAGAAACCAGAGAACCTCTTCTCCTCTCCAGTCGACGGAAGTAATGAGTTTAAAGGCGACATTTACCCATGCTCGGAATTCATGATTCTTTATGTAGGTTTCACCTCCTAGGCTTACAAATGATTTTCGGTTGTCTTGTGTGTGTTGCCTATTTTGTTTGGGATGTCTTCTTATTCGTAGTGGCCTGACTGACTGAGCAATTGTTTTAATTGATTAATTGTAACGAATATTTAATACAGTATGTTGCACAAACACTAGCACAGCACGGCAAACTTATTAAATAAAAGGTAAAACAAAACTCGAAAGAAGGGGGCGGGAGCAATAGCGATGGCAGTTTTTGTGGTGGTGGAAACGAACCAAACGTAAGTGACGATTATGACTACGGTAACGACGTCAACGACGACAACGTTAGCGACAATAACACAACGACGACGGACGACGGACGACAACGATAACGACAACGACGACGATACGATGTCACAGGAAAAACATAAAAGAACGTGTCACAACTCAATCTCACGCATTTCGTATAAACTCCATGAAAGGGTTCTTTGCTTTGGATTTTTATTCAGATTTCGATTTGAATTTTGATTTTGATTTCAATTTTTCTTTTCCTTTTCTTTACTCTGCTTCTGGTCCCTCTCTTCCTTTACAATTAATTTTCTCTCTATTTCTTATGCTGTTTTGTTTTGTAATTAAATGTAGTGTGTTAACAATTCCAGCGCTAAGCACAGATCCCGACTTTGCAATGCAGCAGGGATGGGACAAATCTAGAGCACACACTCTCCACACATCAAACCAAAAAAAAAAAAAAAAATTTAAATAAAAAGAAAAAGAACCTGCAAGTGCACAAATTGCTTTAGAATAGAAAACCAAAAATTCTTCTATTTACACTGGGGTTTCCGTAAGTGAATGGAATTTTTGCCAAAATTTTAAATTCTCTGCTAATTGTTTGCTCCTTGGTGTTGCAAGAATAAAAAAAAAATCGCCTTTTTGTTGGTTTTCCGAATGACACACGATATGAAGACGAGTTTTTTTTTGTTCGTTTTCTTGTTGTTTTTGGATTTTCACTTTTTATCTAGGTGCACGGCTGTTTGGGGAGACGCTGCGTTAATCCTTTCGATAGCGGAATGTATGCGGATTCGAATGGTCTGTGTTTGAAATGGTAAATTAGATGAAAACTATCGAAATTAATTGAAAAAAAATCACATAAAATCACACGAAATGACGGATGGTTTGACCGAGCACTCTTCTTGTGACGATGACATTTTTCGCATTGTGGATTGTGGAGATTTTTTTCCAATCGTCGTCGTGTGTGTTGTGTTTAGTGGATGTTGGTGATAAGGGAAATTAATAGTAATCGAGTGCTGAATGCTATCAAATGTAACAGCCATAAAGGGAAATTTCTGTGAATGCTTTCGGCAGATTATTTCAATGGAGTTTTGTGTGTAAATGTTTACTATTATTTATGGTATTTTATATATGTAAACAAGCTAATTGGTAATTAGTTTATGAGGAAATGAGTCCCCATCATTATTCAGATAATTTGTTTTGCTCAAATTAAACACGTGGCAGAGTAATTGCATGTGAAAAAATGTGCAATAGTAAACGTATATTGTGAAATATTGCAGTCTCAGGAGATAAAATGTTCTCAGCAGGTCTCAAAAGTGAGATTTCCATTATCCTGCGATCTATGTCAGTGTTATCCTTAAACACTCATCTTCGACTGCTTTCAATGATAAATTTTATTTAATTATTAGCAAAAGACTGGTCGTTGAATATATATGGTAGACTATAATGCACTTCTGTTAGGCAATCTCGTTGAAAGATTTACGGTATTTACGGTATTAGACAAATTCAAACAGGATATTTACAAACCGACGATAGATAAATACTGGGAAGAACAACAAGTGGACCAACGGTTTGCTGAAAAATATATAAAATAGCATGAGTTTTGCAGCAGATGGAGAAATAAACTCAGCAAATCATACGAGGTAGAATATGTGTGTGTTCGGAGGAAGAATGCAGGGATCATAAGTAAAGCAATATTAAGAAGTAATGAAGGCGAATTTACAGAATCGACTCATGGCAGACTGGTGATTTTTGAACTCAAGTTTCACTAAATTGAATACCGAAAAGATTGCGAATAATGTAATTGCTACGAGAAGGAACTACTTCCTTTTACTTCGGAGACAGAGGCCTTAATTATTAATGCCACTTCGAAGTAAGAAATCAATGGTAACCAACAAAATTCCAAACATTGTGCTTCAACATCTTCCACTTAAAACGACGAATGTGTTTAATAACGGTTTAAAAAATGCTCGCAACCATATAGTATTATAAGACTGTAATTGTGAACTGAATTTACCTAAGAGAAAGAGACCCATCATTACGAGAAGCTTCGGGCAAATTAATTAAGGAAAAAAGAAAATATGTTTCCGGGGAATCAATTTGTTTTATGATAATGCACTATGTCGCATGCCGCGTCTAAGCTGTATAATAAGTAAGAAACAATGCTCCTGTGGCTGCTTACTAGACTTATAGAAGGCTTTCGACATTTTATGGTTAGAATAAATTGTTCGACGTATTTAAATGGCGGTAAAACCGGCTGGAATATTTGAAGAACCATACCCACAAGTTGAGCTTAATTCAACAACATCTACAAGTACCATATCGTGCGTAAAAGACTCAATAACGAAGAGATCAGATCCAATAAATTAATATAATATGTGCACACGAAATACACTTTTGAAATGTTACTTCGATAAGATAAGTCGATATTGCGGCGATTGTAATTTGAAATTCAACCTTCAAAAGTCGGAAACCATTCCTTTCAGAAAGCCTTAATACCTCGCATACAATTAATGAATGTCTTAACGTAATTGCTTGTCGAAATGTAGTCAAATACCTGGGAATATTTGGTATTGCTTTAACTAGAGCCATATGTGCACTGTTTTACAGGAGACAATTCGATGCATTATTGAAGGCAATAGCCTTATCCGTTCTAAAATAAACCCGTGTGGTCCAGCGTAGGAGTAAATTTTTTGGAATAATGTGGGGTGTTTGAAAGGACTTGCATTCGTTTGTACAGAACACCAAAATCCGACTACCTATATTAAATTCTATTGCCTAACAGTCTTATCTGCCGAGCTTATAACATCACAATACGAGTATAATTGGTGTTTGTCTTTCTTCAATATAAGACAATCCAAAAGGATTAAATTTGAAATTAGCTGTCACGTTGAGCTTCTCAACTTCACTTATTTTTGGCACAATTTGCCATTTTATCTTAGTAAGATTAACGCCACTAGAACGATTTCAAATTGTTTAAATTTATTTTTTTAATTGAAGCTTTGTTTCCGAAACTTATTAAATATTTTGTGAAATTTATGTTTGACTACATCGACCATCTTGACGTGCTATTTATCAAATTTTTTATTAAACAATTTAAATATTCACAAGTACGAGAACTGTGCGTTCGAAAAAAATGTGGAAGCTTGTGTTGAAGAGAACCCCAATTTATACATTAGCCGAACCACTATCTGCAAAATAGCGAGTAAAAATCGCTTTCAAAGTTTATAAGATCCAATGGGTTCATAATACATTATGAACATTTACTGCGTCTGGAGTTCAGCGATCGAATTGTAAACCAACTGCAGTTTACCCAGCTGTTTACCGAAAAATGTTGTTTAGCGATGCGGATTATTTGTTTTTTAACGGCTGCGTAAACAGCAGAATTGCTGGGACGTTCCACATAAAGCTAACCAGAAAAATGTACCGCATAGTGTGGATTGAAGGCATCATCGGCCCTTATTTCTTAATAAAAAAAGCCGGAGCATAATTTGCTATTAATAAACACCGAAACATCAGGAAGAATTTTTTGCTATTGTTTATCTTAGCAATAACTCCCCTTTTAAGGTAAAATAGCAGGCTTACTACCTTCGTTGAATGTAATTCGTGGCAACGAAACGTTGTTTTTTCGGTACAAATGACCAATATAGACTTAAGCAACTACAGATGGATGTATATATCTGAGAATATCTAAGACGCAACAACGAAACAAAAACATTACGAGAAGATTTAATATTGAACAGATTCAATTCTAGTAAACTGGTAAAATGTTTGCCAATCTCTTAACCTTCAACAAGGCCTCTGTAAACTGGCTCACTGTTAAAAGTCAAAAGCATTGATACTATAAAGCTGTCAGAAAACGCACACGTATTGAACCCTGGATTTCATCTGAACCCTCTGGTTTGACGGAGAGTGCAACCAAACACACGTAACAAAATGGAGTGGCCTAGGAAGAGGAATTAATTTCAGTATTTTCCGAGTAAAATTCAAATGGGTGACATAGCAAAGTTGATTAAATAATTTCTTAAATACTACGGCAGATCCCAGGAAAAGTTAAAATCAATATCTACGATTCCTTTAACGCAAAAAGGGTTTATGCAAAGCAATGTGTTACAATGTTTTTTAACATCTTGTTTTTCTCTCCACTAAGTTGATATGATCTGGTTTAAGTTAAGTTACTCAGGAAGTGAGTCTCAAGGATAAGGCAGAGTCGTTGTTTTAAATTCGGGGTAGGAACCATCAGATTTTCTGATTAAGTCTGGCTGGTTTCAGAAGGTTTCTTTTCGCAAAAGTGATTGCGTGGCACCCCTCGGACCCAAATTAGCTTTGTTCCAATGTTGCTCAAAATCAGTTCTAATTTTCTAGTTTTTGAAATCAAGATTTTAGTAGTTTGTTCCAGGCAGTAATGTCCTTACCGTATCCCTAAGTTGATTGCTTGCTGTCTTATTTTCGTAACAAATGTTGGCCTTCAACACCAAAGTCAGCACTTCCAGAAGTCTGTGCATCTTTCTGCAAATGCTGATGTCAGTGAACTTTTACTGTTGCGTTTGCATAGAATCGAAAAGAATGAGTTTAGCTGAGATTGAAGTCAAAGCAAAGTATATGCTAAGAGCAAGATATCGGTTAAAGATAGCCTTGGTCATTTTGAAATCAAGATCCTCGATGTGATTTTTAGCGTAAAAGAACTACGAATTACACAGTAACAGAAAAGGGTTCCACAGATGACTCACATGGGACCTAGCCGAACATCCTTCGATTCCTACACAAACTAAAAAAGCAAAAGAGAAGGATGTGGCCACCCAGAATTGTAGCGCCATCAAAGTATGTAAGCAAGAAGAGGCAAAGAAAGATAGAAGATTGAATAAATATGGTTTGGTGTTGAATAGAACCTTCTGCAACATATTAAGCTCTCCTGTTTGCAATTAATGTGACTGATTGTGTATACGGTTAACCAGAAAACCACATTACATTGACCTAGTTCAAGCCGAAACCCGAGCAAATTAGAATTTAAACTTTCAGTGTAGTGTATTTTTTTTTTTTTTTTAAAGTTTGTTTTTTTTCCTCGTCGAGCATGTCGATATCAAAACATTGTACAACAAAAATAGAAACCCATAAAACTTGCCAACAAAAATCACACACAGATGACACCACTTTCGATACAAATCCATGATAAGGGATTTCTTTATCTTTAACAAATGCCCTCTCCGCAGGTGATTCAACAGCTAAATCCGCAACATTTAATATTTCCTTGGATTAATGAGAAATTTACTACACAACACAAACCTTCTATTGTTCTCCGGTGGAAGAACACTCCAATCTTGCTCATAGTATGGAAACATATTTTCAAGTAAATGTCACTCTCGAACTAGCACTGGTTTTTAAACACAATTTGAAACTTCACTCCAAGAGATTTCCTTTGAAAATCTTATTTCTTTTCTATTTTAATGTTTATATCAACACATATTCCTTATTCTTATCTTATAGGTACAAAGTAATTTTTCCTATTTCTTTTTTTTTAACTAAATTGTAAGCTAAGAAAAGCCAAAGGTGTGGATACGCACCACCTACCTGTACAACTAGCTGACGCGTTATCTGAGAAAACACCACCTAGGTGCGCACACAATAAAATTATTCAAGTAGATTGAGTCCATTATCAGGAGAGAGTACATTAATTCGCTGATAAGAAATATTCTGATGTAAAGCAGAACCTGTTGGCAGAGCTTGGGTATCATTGCATGAAACACAAATACCGTGGACTTGCTTATAAACGATAATCGTTTTGTTTTTGTTTCTGTTAGTTAGTTTTTTTTTTGTCTTTTTTCTTTTTAATTTTGTTTCAATTGGTAGTCTCTTACAGAGTAGATAAATATAAATACATTTGTATACATAGAAAATTAACAAACACATTAAATGGAATCGGGAAGAAATTTGGTTTGCTTTCAATTGCTCAGTCGTTCTCTAAAGGTGGCCGTATAACTGAGTTTCGCTTGACTGCCTCTACTAGCCATTTAATGCCCTCATGAACTCCTTCACTAAAATTTAAACAAGAGTGTGAGTATGTGTTTGCACAAAATATCAAATATTTTCTCGTGTTTTACCCTGTTAAAGCCGATACCGGCATTGTTAGGCAATCCCTTCGGCCGATAAGAACACCGGCCTGCTGAAAAACTGGTTTTATGTCCCTTACACCCATGACATCAGGAAGATCTTGCTTGTTGGCCAAAATCAAAAGAGGCACTCCACCCAAGTGTTCGTTTTTTATCATTTTATCTACAAATGTCACTATCACAAAATGCGACGGAACTGTGTAAAACTGAAAGCTCACCGAAAATCTGTTTTGATTCGTCCATACGTTCGCGATCGTTTGAGTCTATCACATAAATGACAGCATGCGATTCCTCATAGTATTTATCCCACAATGACTGCAGTTCTTGTTGGCCTCCAAGATCCCAAAAATTCAAACGAATTCCACTCACGTCTATTTGACCAATGTTCAAGCCAACTGTTGTGGTGATTTTCGCTGGATTCATGCCTTTATAGTTTCTGGTGAACTTTGTTTTCGCTGCTTCGAGGTAGGTCTGCATAGGCCGGATAGACTTGTGTATTCCTTACTTGTTCGCTTAGTCATGGTTCGATTAAACTTACCGTCTTTCCAGCGTTGTCAAGACCGAGAATGACAACACAATACTCATCTTTTTGAGTCAGCTGCCGGTATAGTCCCGACAGAAGATGGTACATGGTTCCACTTCGTCGTTTTATTTCTTTAATTTAATGGTATGAACATTACAAGTAAAACCGATTACACTAGGGTAGGATGGAATCATACAAGTTGATATTTTGTGGAACTTTCAAAACAATTTTTGACAAATGATGTGGATTGTGAGTTGTTAGAAAGAAGTCTCAAAATGAAAAGAGTTGCCATTGTGACAATGAAATATGTATTTTTTAACCTTTTTCTATTGGTATTTTTCATGTTGTTCTGGTGAATCGCTAAAACATTGGCAAGTGTCTTTTATAACAGATATTACACGGTTAATCAAAAGTTGTCCCTGCTTAACTTTCAAGTTAAGAACGTTAACCGCACAAGTAGACTTATTTATTTCTTTCCTGCGGAAGCCTGTAACTAGCAAAGATGGAATTTTATGTTCAACATTTTTGAGTTGAACAAACATATAAAACAAGAAAAGAAAGTAGAGTCTGATTTTAAAAGCACATAGCTTTATTGGCTTCATAGAGATTGCGATTAACACTTAAACTGGATCAAATTACGCCGTTCTCTTCTTCATAATAGTAGTCCGTTCTTTTTGTTTTTCTTAAGAATACGAGTGGTAGGATTAATTACATGGCAAGGTATCAATTGCCTGAAAGGATAAGTATGTAACTGTAAATTGTTCATCATATTATGAGGTAAAGTTAGAGACATTAAATGCTCATCGAAAACCTGTCTGTATCATGAAGCCAAGTAAGGAAATCCCAATCGTTGATCATGATTAACAATTCCTCATATCATACTTGTACATGCACAAAGCATAGCTATTTCTTAAGAAAAAGAAAGTGAATTTCCATTTGATATTATTGCTTCAAATAACACACTTATATCCTTAAAATAGTAGAAGTAGGTTCTTAAGAGAATTGTAATTGATGAATTTTCATTACCATGATGGATAAAAACTTCTATACAAACGAACCAATGCACAAGGCCCACCGAATCAAGCGCTACCAACCATACACTGACAGTACTGATCACGGCGATAGTTTTATTATAATATGTATTTTCAAATGTATCAACAATCTTTCCAGTTGTTTGATGAACTCTACGTCGTACTTGAAACGAAATATTCGAAACGGAATGCAGAAAGATTCAGGAAATTTTCCTACGACATGACTTAAGACTAAAGAGTGTCCGACTCAAGCTTACAGTGCATGTTTAAAAAACGAACTTCAATTGAAGTTCTAAAACATACTAAAATTACAAGACTTAATACCCGCTCACATCGCTGTTTACATTCAAAGATCAGTTGCTCTGAAAACTTTCAACGCACACGGTATTTTGTAAAATTCTGTATTTGTTGGTGTCAAATGAATAACAAGTCTTACATTTAAGTCAGCGCTTCGTCGGGAATGGTTGCAAATCACATGTTACAATGTCTCAATCGCAAAAGAGGGAGTTATTATTTCACGGCGAAAATAACATATAATCTTCGATTGATTCCAACAATTAATATTTCTATTTTTACTGTACTTCTATTTTCTCGTGCCTAGGACCCCTACAAATAATTGTTGAGTTGTTGATCAAATACATTTTGTCGTTAGTAAAATATGTGTCGCATTCTAGAATTCTTGTGCTCTTTAAAATGTAACTAGGAACTCGGAAGCTCAAAGTTCAAAAGGTTGTCCTCTAAAAAAAAATTGACAAAACAACAAAAAGTTAATAACAAGAGTATGGATCTTTACATAAAAGGAGCACTACGCATCTCGGTGGCACATATCTGCCAAACAGTGGGTTACAGCGCCATACGCTCCGTACCATTAGAGCTCCTCTTGGACAGTTTATATAAATTTCTTCAAGAGTTTACCAGAGACCTGCATCGGCACGTTGAATTATTTAATCGTACCGAAGCCAATCTATACGATGTTGCAATCACATTAAAAAATCTAAATATAAAGATTAATGATCTATTGGACTATTTTCACCACGTGCAACCAGTGGCTTGTGTCATCGACATACCTCAGTTGCCAGCGCTAACGACATCGAATTTAAATTTTCTAAAGTGTTGTGAACAGAGCCTTATATGGCCTGGTCATATAAATAAGCAACCTCCAATCCTTAGTTATAAATCTGAAATTGAAACTTCCAGCCCCTGCATTCGCCAAATTGTTACAGTGATAGTCGAGCCTAAAGGAGATGACGAGGTTACTGATCCGAATGTCACTTTCAATGCGGAAGAGATCGCTATTCAAAAACAGACCAACCACAAACTGATGTCATTACATCAACCTACTGTTTTTGATGTAATTCCTTTTCGTAGGAGTAAGGTAGATCGGAATAACAGCAGTGTTACGATGACATCAGACGGTTTAATATGTCCGTCAATCGAAGGAAAAATAGCTGAATCTATTATTCCTGATATTGTTGAGAAGTACTTTGGAATGGATGCGCCACCTCCTGTTTCTCCAAATGCCGAAAAGGTGCCTATCTATCAACAATCTATCGCCAAACCCTTGACTGCCTCTACTTCAACTCAAAACTTATCACATTCGTCGCCTATCTTTCACTCTTCAAGAAAAGGTAAAATATCCAGAGTTTCTTTTGTGCACAGGGCGGATCAAATTCCTAACAAAAAGCAGCTTAAAGAGGTTCATAAAGAATCGGTGACTTTGATTACAACAGCCATATAATTGAGAAAGCTAAACAAGAAAATAAAAATTTAAGAATCCACATTCAAATTAAAAATTCGAAATATTTTATTTGGAGTAAAAACGTTAAAGGAACTAGAATTCATAGAACGTGTATTATCAACAAGTTGAGTTGAACATGAAATTTCAAAAAAAAAAACATGGACATCTTTTACCCCATAAAAGGAAATTTCTAATCATTCATAACATTGAGACGAGAAAACCAATTAAGTACTGAAAAATAATAAAAGTAATTGTAAATGAAACGCAGGTTCCTACAAGAAATTGCTTTTGCGATACGGACATGGTACTCTAAGAAACGGTCACACTTTCGATTTCTTCTTATACGACAATGTTTGTCGAAGTTTATCCATCGGATACAATTCCTACAAATTTCAGTCAACATATGTATGTATACTCAAACTAGGTCACTTGGACTATTTTGTTTTTGACGATTGACATGGATCATGAATCTTTATTTCTTTAGAGGAAGCAGTGTAAATTTGGCATGATAAATTTATTAGTTCATAACCGAGGAGGGTTAGTCGTATGCCGTGACCAAAAGTTATAGTGGGTACCCTTCGAACATAAACGCAATTAGAAAGCGAGGAAGCTACAAAAATCGAAATCGAACCTTCTTGAATTGAATTGTCTTATTGTCTTATACCCTAAACAAATCCAAAAATGAAGTAAACAATGCGGGAATGGGAAGATATAGATGAAAACAAAAGCTGAACGATTAATCCCAATCGATATGCCAAATTGTTTTAGCCAGTTACTCTATCTCTAATTATAACTCGAGCATCTTGGAGATTACTTTACCGAAGCCTTATGTATGTACATTGGAGCTAGAATATAAAACCTTTCGCTGCTGTCCTGATTTAAATCCATTATCTGTCTTAACCCTACGATTTGAAATAATTTAAATAATTTGTATTATTTTTAAATGTTTGTTTAGAAGTAAAATAAAAAATTTTATTTGTTTTTGTTAACGTCGGTTGTAGTGGTCTTATATTTGGTATTTTTACGTTTGTGAGTCTTCAGATAAGAAACTGTCCAGTTTTACAAAAAGTGCTGCAGATCTCATTTGCTAAATTTAATGGTAGTAATATTAACTCAGAAATAACTACTTCACTCATGCAACGGAATCACCTAAGTCATATCAAATACTAAGTTCCTCATGTAAATACCATCCAATACCAATGATTTCACTTGATGTGCGTAAAATAGGTCTAAGGATGTACATGTGAATCTTGTGTCTAGAACTTTTATTACAACGCAATCTAGTTGATAAAACTTTAGTTGCAGATACGTGGCAGGAGGGGTAAATATTCTTTAAATGCAAAACAGCATATTGTTCCGCGCGGCTGGCAACTGTCTAATCTTAGCTCAGAACGTCCTAAAAGAAAGCGACTTAATGTGCTTTCCGTTAAGATTCTTAAGACTGATCTTGTGTGAAAAATGTCATCACCCATACCACAAATCTGAGTATCTAGGCGTTACCTTGGATGGCAAAGTTCATTTATCTGAATTAATAACGTCTTTAACTACTAAGTTCTCGAAAATTCTCTTCCAGTGAGGTATATTTCGACAAGACATTGGATTTGATCACTGTGCAGTCTTTTGGATCTACACAGCTATGATAGGTACTGTTCTGTTCCATACGTTAGTTGGTTGTAGTAATAAATTTGTAGGTCAACTGCTTCTTTTAGACCAGATATAGCGACTAAATTATTTTCTGTTGCTTCGAAACATCATAAAAGCGGCTAAATAGATCCCACGCCTTCTTCTGCTTAAGTTGACGAATTTTTTTCCCCAATTTACCTATTTAAATAAATACCGGACCAAAGCCCGATCAAAAGAAGTTATTAACACACCGCAGTTTCGATAAATTTCATAGACCTTCCCCAATAATTTAAACTGGATGTAACCGAATCTTTACGGATGATAACAAAATCAACAAGCTAAAAAAGACTGCAGACTGCTTAGTTGTGATTTAATGGGAAGCTTTGAAGTATTTTACATGCTAGGTGGGGACACTACGGCCTACGATGATAGATTTAAAAACTACAACAGTATTTATCGGTATTCGCTTCAACCAGCAAGTAATAGGCGCTTATGTGGTCATTTGAGCAAATACATATCTTGTTAGTCTAAGTAAACAGCGATCGGCAATTGTAAGTTTTCGTTTAATTTCTAATGAGGTAGTACTATGAGAATTAATAGATTAATAAGGAAACTGAAACCTTTATTCCATCCATCCTGCATTTTTTCCTTCTACTAAATCTTGGAAACTAAGCTCGATATGCAGGCCGTCCATTTCAGCAGCCTTTATTGAAGTCTGATAATGGAATTTGGGTTTAACAGTCTGTGGTCTCGTATAGGCTTTGCTTTCAGTTGTGCTTCTTTTTTCAAATTGTGGTTAAGATCGCCTTTAATGATTCTAACGTCAAGCTTAGAGCATTGCTCGAAGGTTTTGTTGGGGGAAACGAAGAAACATTCTTTGGTAGCATCGTTAGTTTTGTTAATGGAGGCGCAAGCGTATATCAGGCTAGTGTTCACAGCTCTGCTGAAACAGACGATGCTTTTCTTATCTCAAGTCACCGTGGTGCATGTCATCCTCTTATTGTTTGGCTCATTCTACCGCATTTCCTGGATGTCGGTTATATCTGCTTTATATCATTGTGCAGGGCATAAGCTAGTTGTTCATGGGCGTGCTTGAAGGTATGAATGTTTCATGTTCAGGTCCGAACCTTGTTGTTTTTTTTGTTTTCCAATAAATTCGTCTTCATCTGAGGCTAATAGTTTCTTCACAAGCTTCATATTTTATTGGACAATTTATCTCAACACTCGCAACTTGTAAGGCCAGTCCTTTTCTGAGACAACTTTGGCAAATGAGGCCGTCAGTTCCGGAGCAGTAACTCCCTTCGATTATATAAGAACTGCCGTAGATACATGAAACCTTCATACCATATCTATTTCTGCACTTTTTCCTAAAAAAAAAATAATGAAATAGGCGGAGATGTAAGGTCGCAACACATCACGACTTAGTAAATGAGATGGTGAGATGATGAGACAGGAACTTCTGGTGTCAACCTAACCAAAACAGACCAGCAAAGCACTGAACGCAATATACAGTCGGATCTCATTAATTCGAAACTCAAAGGGCTTTTAAAATATTACGAATTGTCGAGGGTCTGAAATATCAAATGGTTCGAAATTTTCGAGCAACACAAACTCTTAATCAACCAACGAAAACTGAAGCCAAACACCAAACGGAAGTGTGAGTCAAACTTTATAATCATTTTAACAACAGATGCTCGTGCAACGATGATGAAGTTGTCTCAAAATGTACCTCTATGCAATCTGATAACTTTGAATTGTCGAGTGTTTGACGCCTATGAGTTTGAATAAACGCGTCGTTTTGTTACGTAGCGATGATTTTTTTTGTTCAAATTACCAAGTGCTTAAAAATGTATAGATTTTTTTCGAAACATAAAGAGAATTTTCTAGGGAACTCGGGATAACTTCGAATTATGGAGAGGTTCGAACTATCGCTGGTTTGAATTATCGAGAGGCCACTGTGATATAAAAGTGAATTTTATTATTATTAGGAATTTCTTAACAATTTAATACTTAATTCAACGAGCAACTAAATGCAAAGGCCTTCCACTCTAAGGAGAAAGAAAATAAATTCAATGACAATACCTGTCTTCTATAGAGGTCGTTGATTCTGTTGAAAAGTAAATATGTTGGCTTCTAAACAATTTCGATTATGTCTTGTCCTCAAAAGATGTTGCCAATCAATGGGTTTAGTGGGTTGAAATCTTCATGAATGTGTTGAAGGTGGGCTTGTTTTTAGGATATGCATGTAGAGGAAACGATTTGGAGCCAAGCCTTTGAAAATAACATGACAACGACAAAGAGGAAATCTTTTATCCTATTCATTATTAGTAAAACAACATAAACTCGTTTTTAAACAATTTTTGTTTTTATTCGTGTATTTGATCCTTTTTATTTGTCTTAAGGAATAATCAAACCCACAAATTATTTAAATACACTTTTGTAGTTTCTTCTCCTTTATTTGTTTTTGTTTGCTTACAAGTAGATTTATGAGAGAGAAGGAAAAAAAAAAGAAAAAACAAAAAACAAGAATTACATACTTATTTATAGTTGCGAGAAAGAATAGATTAAAAATCATACCGCTATTCTGTGGCATAAATGAACTACATAATTTTTAATAATTCTTTTTTTTTTTTTTTTTTGTTTGTTTGTTTTTCTATAAATGTTCGTATTTTATTTAGTACATAGTTTTTTTCAAAACGAAACAATCACAGGCTAACGAATTCATACTAAGAGTTTTGATATTTAATTGCGTGCCATCTAAAGGAGAACAGGGTTTGGCAAAATATAACATACAAGTATAATATCTATAAATGAGAAAATCATTTGCGGAATGTGTTGATTGCTGCTATATGAGGATTACTTAAACAAAAGAAAAATTCAAAACAACGAAACATAAGCAAAAGAAAATCAATTTCTTTAAATAATAAGAAAAACAAGACGAGAAAAAACTAAAGATTTTTTTAACAATGGAACTGGCTATGCTTCTTTTTCTGTACAAGCGGGGGATTCATAATAATTCATAGTTCATACATACATACATACATACATTCCTCTAGTGTACGTAGTGTATAGTATTTGTTTGTTTCTTTTTTTTTACAGATTTTAATTTTTTTTCTAAATTTTCGTTTAAGCTATGCATTTGTATTAAGAGAAGATATACACTGAATATTAATTAATTCTTTTTTCTTTTGTTAAATCGAGTAGAATTCTTTTGAGTTACATACATGTTATTTGTTATTTGTTTTTTTGTTTTTTTCATATTATATATTTGTAGTTACGGTAATATATTCTATATGAATTGTATAAATTATAAAAATAAATTGATTTCATACATAAGTACAAAAATATTCTGGTAGAAACTAAAATTGTTGTAGTTTAAGTGGTTAGTGTTTGTTGCATATATTGCTTTTTTTAAGTGGAGTTAACAATTAAACAATTTCGACTATACTTTGAATTTAGAATGACTCAGAACACTTCTGATTGGTGTTAATACTTTTGTTTGTTTTAATCAACTCAAATATTTAGCTAATTAAATAAAAATACAACAATAAAAAAAAAAAGAAGCGCTTAACTAAATTGAGAATAACTTCAACTATCGATTTGATTTTTGTTTTTCTTTTCGCATTTTATCATGTTCTTTTGTCCTTGGCTAATATTCTGATAATAATTTGTTTTTTATTTTATTTTTTATTTTTTATATTGTATATATATATTGTAAAAATACAGTTCAACAAGGTTTATACATATCCGTTTTGTTAATATTGGTATCATTCCTATTAATTCAATGTCTTATTAAATTTTTGTTTGTAAATATTTCGTTTTTTTTTTATTTTGTTATTTGTTTGTTTGTTTTAAAATTATTATTATTATGTATTTTTATTTTATATGGTTGCGTTGATTCCTTTTTTACAATTACATTTAGATTCAATGATTTAGAATTGAACCCAATTAGCATTTGCTGCTGATGATTGCTGCTGTTGCCCTTGTGCTTGATTGTTTGTCCTGTAAAAGTAATAAGAAAATTTTAATTTTTTCATTTACAGAAATGCGTTTGATTATCGAAGATTGGTAAAATACTACATTTAGTCTGATCTAATATATGGAGCAAAAACATGGACACTAAAAAGAGTAACAATGAAGAAAATACCTGAAATGTAGATACCTTCGAAATGTGGATTTTCAGAAGAATTTTACGAATTTCATGGGTTGACACTTTGACATAATTACAAACAAAGAAGTGAGTGAGAAGAAAAAAGGAATTCATTCTGCTAATCAACAAAAGAAAACTCGAATATTTAGGACATAAAACTAAGAAACAACAAATACCGACTCCTCCAACTATTTGTACAAGGAAATATCGAAGGAAGGAACGTCTAAAGACAGAGGTTGACAAGAGAATGGTCCAATTTCTCAGCAGTAGATATAATTAGAGGAAACAAACGCTTGCATCAATAATTTCCAACCTTCGCAACGGAGTGGAACCATAAGAAGAAGATCGAATTATTCGAGGGTAAGTACTCTGGGGAAAGTCGCCAGAGGTGAATCAAAGAGTGATTATAGATTCGTTTTAAACATCTTCAAGGCCTTTTAGATGGTCTTCTATGCTCCATATTTACGAGTATATTCATCGTTATTATTCTAGAATTGGTGTTTTGTGATTGTTAAGCAGATGAATTTACGCCATTAAGTTAATTGGGTTGTCAATTTTCAGCGCGACAGATGCCTTATATGAATAACTTTAACGCCCTTTAACCGGATTTCAGATTTTACAAGAGACGTTGACGGAAGCTCCTTTAAGCAAGTCAAAAGCACTTCTCATATCATAGAACTGATTCTTGTCACCAATAACTAGAATGTCAGCATATCACAGCAGGATAAGTCGTGTAGGATAAATAAAAAGAAATATACTATATAGCTCCATAGAAAATAAGCGAAGTCTACTTCACACCAGATTTGTTATTTGCCGCAGACTTAGGCAAGAAATCTTGACCTCCACATGGAGCCTTGAAAAATCAATCAAAAATCAAGAAATCGGAGAGTAGGATATTTTTGGTGGTAAAATCGGAAAGCAAAACTTAACCAACTCCTTATATCCTATGGCGCAGCACTACTTTAGCTGTCACACAAAAGAGGAAGGTGCCGACCTCATCATTAATTGCCAAATTTATCATGTTGCGAGCAAAGTCCCCGTTCCAATATTATAGATATACGGGCGTTCCGAGGCAAGGTACATACATATATTACAATTTCCACAATAGCGGACAAAAAACTTTAATAGATTTAAAGTTGATCATTTGCAATCGAATTAAATTGTCAATAGCTTTGCTGACCGCATATAATGTTAAATGTAAAAAAAACTTTTTAAGCTAGCAATAATATCAATATAAAAAAAAACAGTGTTGCAGATTGCCAACCGATTCAAATTTCGTTGTCAAAACGTACGAGTACTAATAATTCAACATGAATTATGACAACCAGAACTTTTGTGTAGCCAACCAAAACCAAGTGAAGATAACAATATATAAATCTAAGTACAATGCTGCTTGACGGGACGATCTTGTTGCAGATATATTTATAGCTCCCGCCCCTTGATGAAAATCATACCCAGCATCGTTTGCCAAAACCATAATATAGGAGGCTGACGTAACTATAAAGCTATCAATCAGTTCAATATTTCATATAAGATGTTGCTTCGCTATTGTGTGAACGCATTTAACCATTGTCAAATCGGCACTCGCCATTTATAAATTTTAAGTTCGCATATGTCAGCATTAATAAAGAAGATATAGTGCTGCAAAGCCATGCCATACAGCTTCGGAACTACTGCCAAATGTCTATTACCCCTAGGATATGAGCTGTCACGTTACTAATACAATATCATACATGTATGAAACTCGCAAACTAAGATTTTTTCAAAAGCCCTTGCCAGTAAATAAATGCCCAATGAAATACCAGAAAGCATCGAACTATTGCTTATTGAACCATCCGAAATCGGTTCAGTTGTGAATGAGTGCAACACCCATTGTAAATATGAAAGGACGCACAACATAGGCGAATCGGATTGTGTCTACAACGGCTACGCTTTTAGATTTTTATAGTGACACCTCATCAGTAGTCACACAAAGAATAACTTTTGCCAATTCTTATTTCGTTGGCAAGTGAATAATAAGATCTGTGGAGAAACAATATGGAAATCCCTTAAAATACACCTAATCTCTTTGTTTTCAGCGCAGAAGCATGAATGCTTGAATGAACATGACAGAAATATATGTTCTTTCTACGACTGATTTTTTGTCCGCTTGCTTTTTCAAAATTTAAAAAGGGAGGAAGAGGACACAACTAGTTCTAGTTCAATCAGGAAAATGCCATAAGTCGTATAAGAGTGTTAGGACGTACAAGGAAAATTAATACCATTACTTCGAGGCAAAAAGTTTTCAACTCCAACCCGAAGATACAATGCTATTGTTAAGTGAGATTTGCGGTTACAATTAGGTTGCTAACTTACTCAGAAGAAGCCCTTAAAAATAGCAGCACCGCCTAAGCACAATCACTTCTGTGCATTTGTTAAGTCAACAGAGATCTCAGATTTGGGTCATTTGAGAATTTTTAGGTATCAAGCCAGAGTGTGGAAATTCAAGCGAACCAATCTCAGGGCTAAAGACATTAGATTTAGAGCTCCAGGTTGTGCCGACAGATCAATTGCCCATTTTACGGAGAACTGAGATCATCATCAATCCTACCTGCATTATTTAAAAAAAAAAAAAACACAATGACGACTGGTGTATGTCATATTTGGTTGCAGAATAACTATCAGAAGGCCTAAGAAACACTGCTCAGGTGTTATATGTCCGACAAGTCTTTCTTGAGTCGAACTATTGTTTTTTTGTATCTATATCTTAATCTCGGATATCATGGATGGATATATACCAAAAAAGTACTGTATGGAAATTCCACGACAGAGGGCATAGCGTGCCTTTCAAGACCTATGCTACATCACACTCCGCAACAATGGTGCTGCAGAAAGAGAAGATAACTGGATGCATAGCCTATTTAAAGAGCAAAGAACAACACCTCCTTGGCCGACCAAAGGCATGAGTCTTACTGCAACAACAATATTTTGAACTATTACAAGAACAGAAACCTACAAGATAGGAATACAAACGAACTAGCAATGCGGACTAGGTACCGTCAGACAGCTGCAGCAAACTGAATTCTACCTGAGCTATTGCAAACCTTTGCAATTGAATAATCAGATGGAAATAGAACTAAAGAAGAGAGACCCTATAAGCTGAGCCAACTGGAAATTTTTGGATAGCTATGACTAAGTTTACTATTCCGCAGCAGCACTAGTGATTTTTATATTGAAATATATATTGATTGAGACCATCGCAAAGGATATACATCTAGGAAAATACACAAACACGACATATAATTGCTTGTAAACATTTTATTTTCGGTGGTATTGATCGTTGTTTCTCCGTTCTTTTTGTATCTGGTTCTTTATAGCCCTAATGTTACCTAACTCCATATGTCAATCAGATCCTGTGTATATCTATTATAGAGACACCTAACTGCTAACCAACTTTAGCAAGCCAGCCCACCAGGTTATGGGTCGGAAAATGGCTGAGACTTGATAGGAGTTTTTAACTGCTATTTAACAAACAACTCCAGCACCTTACGTAATTGAATAAAAATTGCAACGCTCCTTTGTATCAAATTTAAAACGATTCGGCATTTGCAAAATCTAAAATTTGTATTGGAATATTGAAGGGATTACCCCAAATTCCATCTTATCTTAGTGACAATCATCCATTACAACCATGTTCATATTTTCCTCCATCGGAAACACAATGAACCAAATAATTGAGGACACAGTCGAACGACAATCAATTCACCGTACGGAAGTAAGGTTCCCAGGAAAAAATTCATCATAAAGAATCTGTTAAAATGTTTAATGAACTACTAAGGGAACGAGAATCAGTCAGTGCTGAGAATATTGAAGAACCACTGCTGTGGACTATTAAGCTGAGGCTATGCAAAAAACACCACCATAAAACAGATTGGACCATTCAAATGAACGCATGATGAGACATATATTTTCATCTGCGTTATCAGGGCAGAAATATTAAAACTCAACTCGAATAAAACTGAAGAAAAAAAAACTGTTAAATTCAAAATAACTTGGAAAAGAACATATTCGCAAAAACTGGTTGAAGAAATGAATGGAGCACAGCATTTGAAGAAAGCAATTTTTGGTTTTCTGAATTTAAAAGACATAATTCTGCCCGCTATTGTGAGACTTTACATGAAACTAGAAAGAATTATGCGAAGCTCAGAACTGAACATAAGAGTTAAATCGTCAAAAGTTCCTTTTATAACTGGGTGCCAACAGGAGAGTGAATTTACATTAAAATAAGGAAAGCTAAAGTAAGGGCAGTGTTATGAACCTAGACAAAAGAATTTGGGTGAATAACAATTTTCCATTTCTAAGTTTAGTCCCAGCTGCAACCTGGTTTGAACCTGCAGACATCTAATGGCAATCCGCACAAGTGTTTACTTTGATAACATCAATTTGTACCCACAAAATCAAAAGAGGCTGTGTTGCTTATAAAAATAAAGAGAATGTTAGCTTCTCTACCATAATTACTCGGATAAGACGTTGTGTGTTCAAGTGTTTATTTCGAACTGTGGCGTCACATTGGCACTCTCTACCAAGTTATTACGCACTACCTTTGGTGCAAAACTAACTTCCGTTGGTGAATACGATAATTTTGAGATATTTTAACTTTCTTTTGATTGCCCAAATGTAAACTAATTGCAGCTCTGGGGATCCTACTAGAAGTTTGAACAAATAGAGCATCGTTGAGGTCGCCTTTCTAATGTTTAAACTATGTATTCTCTTTTCATGCATATTAATTATAATACAATATATGCAGATAAAGGCAATGACGTCATGAAATGTTTGATCTGTTATTGTTTATCTATAAAGCTTAAGCCGCATTGCTGACATCGGCATGATAAGTATGCCGTTTCGTTCAACAGTTACTGAATTTGTGGAAATGACATCGTTATCACGAAAATTATTTAATCCATAAAAGTATAAGGAGGACACCGGGTTATTTCAGAGAATACCTCAAAAAGATGATTCGCTTCGCTGGATATTTAGTTTCGATTCGCTGAAAAGTTTTGTTCTGTGAAGTTTCATCGCCGTATGGGATACATAATTACCACATTTATATCGTACGCATACCGGAATGTGGGTGTTGGAAACCTACAATTGAACACTTACCCGGCAGAAGCGTAATCTCCCCATTCGGTTCCGCTTTGAGGCTTATGAGCTGGTGATGCAGCAGGGCTCTGTCGAACATTACCACCTCCACCCGAGGGTGGTGGAGCGATTTTACCAACACCACCCGGTGGTGGAGGTAAGATACCGGTTCCAGATTTCGCTTTTGACGTTCTAGATGTTCCTTCTGAGCCATCTTTTTTCTGTAATTAGAATTGTGACATCAGTTTAACTGGTACTTTTTCAGACTGAATGGAAAATCTATACTGTAATTCTCATGTTGATTTTGATAGTTTCACCCTCCTTGAAACCGAGATCCAACTCCTGCTTGGGCTCGGTTTTCTCCTTTTCAATTTGCTCTTGGTTCTTAACCCATTTAAAATGGTCCTGCAGCGCCACATTGAGATCAAATGAGTCCGAACGATCGCCAAAACCAAGCCCAAGGAATGCCGATCGACCTGTTAAAGGTATAGAAGTACTACCATTAAACCATCAGTTGATAAAATAATTGTTATTTCGTGATACCATTATCGTCCTGAACACGAATCACAAAATATCTTGAGCTATCCGATACTGCTTCGATAGCAACACCAGGATATGTATCAATTGGGCAGTTTGCAAATAATGCCCCAGAGGTCTTATCCTCTAGCTTAAGGTTAACGGTGGTACCTTTCGCAACCAGACGCATTCTACCCGTCCATGTTGGTTCACCGAGATTCCAGTCAGCAGCTCTGTAATGTAGAATAATGTACAAAATGCAGTGTTGGCATTATAAAAGGGGGAGTCGAACAGAGAAAAATATGGTTGTACGTGTTTCAATGTGAATAAACAAAGCGATAACGAATAGTGTACTTGATAAGAACAGAAAACAATTCATCAAATGCGAAATGAGATTGACAAAATTCAATTCGAATTCTTCCGATTTCACACTGGATTTACAGGACTGTTTTTTTTTTCTTTTAGTTTTTTCCTCTGAATCATCGTCAACGTAATTCCCATTTCGTTTGTTTCACCTGTATCCTCTGTTGCTGGCTCTTGGTGGAATTTTATAGATGAAAACTTCGGGCTTAACAATCAGTACACTTTCATATTCCATTTTATTTAGCTGTGGATTTTGTTGAAGGAAATTTTTATAGAAATTTTTGTCTTCTTTGTGGTGGCGAATCAATTTTCTATCGTTTTTCCTCTCTTCTGCGTTTTGACAGTTTTTTATGATTTGACAACGTTACCAAAAGAAAAATATACGATGACGGAGGAGATGCAGAAAGAACAGAGAAAGTTTCTTTATGGGTACGATGACACTTTGTGGGAGTAAGTTTGCACCTCTCTTTTGCTCTTGTGCATTGTTATGTAGAGTAGGTAATTTGAAAATTTTACATAGGGTAAGCATGGTTTTGACGGCTATTGTTTTTAAGGAGACAAGTTTAAAGTTTAAAACATAAAAACCAAAAATGTACCTACATATTCATTTGGTAAACTGTTCATACTTGAAAAAGAAATGTAGCTTAACTGTCTATTAGTCAGAAGAATGTAAAGTTCGGTGGTATCTTCTTTATTAACTTATTTTCTGTAATTGCGATATTCTCTATTAATCACGGTGCAAATTTTGAGTATGTTAATCGAACTCACGAAAATAAAAAAAGGACTTTTTCATGAGTTGTGGCCGATTTTTCAACTGCGATTTTCTGAACTTACAGATACCGATTTGAAGACTAACATTCAAATTGTTGGAATATTGAAAGAATTATGTGAAAAACTCATGAAATATTGGGTCCAGCGCTTTCACAAGTGTAGAAACAAATTGAGTCGCAACTTATGAAAGCCCTCTCTGCCCTCAGGGGATTAAGTCAACTCCAAGAAAGTTTACATATTGTGATGCCGAAGGAAAATTAGGGAAGGAGAAAGAGATACCGATGTACGTGGGTTTTGAATGTTTCCAGGTTGTAATGACTCAGAAATGTAGAGCTCTACAGGGTATTCCGTAATCCAATGGTACTGATGACTAGCGAGCGTACATTGTGAGATATGTGCAGTAGAAACCATTGCCAATTATAATGTATCACAATTGGTAAAAATATCGATAGAATAATGTATGGTCAATTACTGTGCAAAATGAGCATTGCCTACAGTTCTATTAGGTGGTTGTGAATTCTACCTCGTATGTGCAAAGGGGTTTATTTATGCGGGACATCGTACTTCATCTCCGACAAAAAGCAGCGAAATGAATATTAACGTAGCCCAGGAGCACAACCGCATTTATTTTCTGAGTAAAAACAAACTGTCACAGAAAACTTGAATTCCATTTTTACGTTAGGAGAATTTTCACAACGTAAACTCGAGATTTTTATCTTTGATTGATACATTAATCTTAGTTAATACGACTTTAATTATAGTTTAGACTATCGAATATAGTTTTATTAAGGAAGAATAATAATAGCGAGTGGAGCGAAACGAAAAAATGAAGGGCGATCTACTCAATAATGAGTTCTGTAAGCATCATAGTTTAAACATCGAATATAAAAAATATGGAATTTACCGCGATCGGCGTTTAAATGTATTTTCCTAAGCTCTAAAACCATTGAAAAAGAGTTTCATCGAAGAAAAATACCGCGCGTTTTCGACAAAGACCCTGATGTGAAACTCTGTCAAATTCCCTTAAAATATTAAGAGCAACTATCTTGCTTTTTTCGAAAAGGATGCCTTCGAATTAACAGTTGAGAAAAGCGACAAATTTCTGTGTTTTAAGACATTTTATAAGCTGACAGCTTATCAGCGTTTCCATTGAAAAGAATGGACCTAAATGTAAAGGGTGGAAAAATTGAACTTTCCTAAAGAGTAGGATTGATTAAGAAACTTACGAAGAGGTTTTGTTAGCTGTAAAGAACATCCCTTCAGGATATAGTCTTACTTACTTAGAAGGCGCTACAATTCGGTGTGAACCTGGATCTCACCTAACAAACATCTTCAGTTGACCTATTCTGTAGCTTACTGCCTCTGGTTACGCACTACAACTCGGTTGGAGTCCCTATGCTAGTCATATGTAAGTATTTATTAAGACTAAATAAAAAAGAATTATAAGATTTTATTTTTGAATAGTTCACGATGTGGTCACAAGCTGTTTGTTGGTTATTTGTGAATTTTTTAAAATTATCATTCTGAAACTTTTCGCAACTTTTAACAAATAGTTCGAAATCATTTTTGCAGGGCATTATATTTAAAGGTTGCTTGAAAGGTTTATTGCAAAATTGGTCCTTTAATTTTTAAAATTCATATTGACATCGCTCAGTATTCGTAGAGTATTTGCAGTATACATTTTCTTGAATGATATGCTCACCTATCTACCCCCAAAAAGGATTTGTTAAGGTCTCTTTTCATTTATATGTACCATATTAGTTAGGATTTCTTTCACAACATCACAATAACACTCCTCGAGGCCGCTCTACAGTCTGTACAATTCATTATTTAAAGGTCTTCTCTACTTGCCTGCAATGCCGTAGACACCGAAAATCATTCGAAATATTTTTATTTGCCCAGGTCAACAATCCACCTTCCACTTCAACGTTTAGTTACACAAACGAGATGTTTTGGGTCTCTTTCTACTTAAGCGCGATACCTGTGTTGGTGACCCTCTCCGCTTGGCCGTTCCTCCGGCAATAATCCAAAAATTCTCTGAGTCAGAGATTTAGATTTCTATCTAAAAATCAACTGCAGACCCATCCATTCCTGTCAGAATGCATATTTCTGCGCTATAAAACAGAGCTGGGAAGATCATGTAACATCACTAAGGCCTTTTTGACCCGAAAAAAATCTCGACTTGGAAAGATTTGCTCTTCGTTGCTCTCGATACTCAAGTTAATATTAAAGCTTAGACAACTTGTCAGCTTGAATAAATTTCTTGTTTTATATATCTGTGAGGTAGATACCTACTGACGTTGAATTTGCATCAGGTATTCTGTTCGTCATCCTGCACAATCGGAAAAATTTAACAAGGTTGCCAGATCGCACATTGCTCTGTAAAATTCATCCCATCCCTGCCCTAATATCGAAGATAAGCTGGTATCTATCGATCTTAGATACATGAGTTCTTTTTCAATTCTGATAAGTGTAAATATGTTATCTTTATTTCGTCCAGCTATAGTAGAGGGAATTATTGCTCATCACCATCCAGATGTGGTGGTTAAGCCTGACTTTGTGAAATTTTGGACGTAGTGAACGCAGGATAGAAAGTCGTTCAATATCTTCCGCACGAAACACGATTTTACAATTAAATTTTATGAAAAGGCTCCCGAGCTTTGTAGCCTTAACATGTAGTGTAAAACAATAAAATGTTTGGTCCTCATAGTTGCAATATTTGCTATTTCCTCGATCATTGCTCCCTTAAAAAACTCTGGTGTTTTTCTCGTCCTACAAACTGACTTGCATTATTCGACGAACAAGGACTTCTATTGCGGAAATGCCGAAACTCGACATGGCTATAAACAGATCTTATCGATAAACGCTAACATGGACACCCTTGAAATCTACAAATTGGATATTTGCAAAACTTATTCATCACCTTCTCAATTAAATTATTCATTGAATTGCCTTAAAACAAATGTTGTTCCATATGGCTTCTAAGAATCTGTAAAACTAGTGTACTTGCTTATTTGTTTTCACATAGAGTCAGTCTCTTTGGAGTGTCGCCTTCTAATTCTTTCATTTTACTGTATGTTTTTTTTTCTCGTTTTTCTTGGATAAGCGGTGCAGAGAATTTTTGATCTCGTCCCTCGGCTCCAACTCGATAGCAATGAGAATAAATTCTGCGGCCAATACTAAAAATGTGTCTTATTGTATTGAAGTGTGAACAATTTTATTTACGCCATGCTTTGAGTATTGCTTATAAACAAATGTACATTTGCCTTGAGGATTCCTTAAAATCTGATCCTTCGGCCACAGGCGGATAATCCAAAACACAATGCATGTCGCAATTTTAAATCTTTCTTTCTCCGCCTAAACTCATCTGTATAACCTTAAGCCTCTGATACTCTTATTGCGCAGTAAGTAGTCTATTTACAGACCTTACATTATATCCTCGCTGCATATTCGAAGTCTGTTGGGTCGTCAACATTGATTTCTAAGGCAGCTACATAGTCTATAAGAATTTTTTTCTTATTCTACGCCCAATCCAACACTTGCCCACTACGCGGTCATGAGAGCTGGTGTTGATCATAAAGAGCCCATCAGCATCTCTTTTCTAAAAAAACAAATGGTCATAGCCATTAAAATAGTTTTACAAACAATTTAATTCGTCTGTATATGGTATGGCCTATATTGACAGTTGAAATCACCGCTGATTCAAAAAAAAGGGGGAGGAGGGTTTAGACGTTTACTGTAAGCAACGTCGGAATCTTTAAAAGAGCTCTTGCTAGAAGCCACAAAGAATGATAACTTTCAGGTAATAAGGTCAACAAAAAGGGCCCCATAAGGTCCTGATAGTGAAGTACACATATATCATATATACATATAGTCAAACCCATCATTCGCTCATCGTTCGAAAAAAAATTAATTAAAGCTATGAATAATACGAAAATGACTTTCGAGATGCCATATCCAGCCGCTTCCTATCTAATTGCACCATCACTCTCAATGTTTCATCGTTTAATTACGTCCAACATTTTACTTTGAGATAGTCATTGCTATTTACATAACTATTTCAGTTATAGAGCTTCCTATGCCATGCTATTATCTTGCTGTATCCAATCCTGGCGCAGATGATTTAAATTAGATTAAAGGGTATGTATACATTTATAAGTGTGTACGCAAAGCCCTATAGGTCCATTATATTCCGCCCTGACCCCATCTTTATTAGATCGATCTGAGTATCATATACTTTCTAAGAAAAAACAGAAATCAAAGAAACAATAATAAAAAGCGATCAGAAGAAACTAACGTCAAAACAAAATTCACTTAGTGTTTAAACCCATTCATAAATTCAATGAACCAAACTAATCGATACCATGTGTATGCATTTTCAATGTTACATGACAAGTGTACGTCGTACGTACAAACTTTTATTGCTACCTCCAAAGTGTGTAAATACATATATACAAGTATGAAGTTATTAATCGAATAAACCTCACTTTCACCAGACTAGCAAGAGAGATTGATGTCAATTTCTTTCCTCCCAACAGACACTGAATTTATAACAATTCAACAGAAAATCGTCTTCGTCTTGGTCTTGCTAAAATTGCAATTTCTTTTGACCAAAAAAAAACAGAAACATCAAGAAATTCTAATTACTCATGCACAACAATAAGAATGCTCTCAATTTAACTGTTTGGTTGATATCAATTGTTCAATTATAATGCACAGCCTGTCGCAATAAAACTCTTCTCCAAACTACATATTACACCCGTGGTATCGCTCTTAGCTACTTATTATTCAAGACAGCCTCCCTCATAATCGAAGATAACATAAAACTAAAATCAGCACACATCTGAGGGGCGCACACATCACACATCACACACAACACACTACAGTACGATGTACAATGTCAAGTGAAAAACACTTGGGTACGGGTAGAGACCTTGGCCTTATAAAGCCGACCCGATATCTAATAGAATTTAGACCTGAAGCACATTGCCTACGAGTATGCTGTGCATTGTTATTTTATTGAAATGGATAACTTAAAAATCACCACCACTACTCCTGTGTCTCTTAATCAAAGACATCCACAAGAATGTGAAATGATTTCCCACTTTCTACGCCTTTGCAGCGTAGCTTCTTACGCTTTTCACTTTTCATGGCCTAAAAATAAAAATACTAAATACGATTACGTCAGCTTTTCTTTCTTGCCTTTGACAAAATAAGTAAAATCGATTTTCTTTTTTCTTCTGGCCCATCATCCTCATTAGGCAAAAGGATTACAGCATCATGGGACTGACAAATGAAATAGATACCTAAATTGTACGAGTAATTTCAATTGCAGATACTAACTTCAATAAATCAGTAGTGCATTCCTGCACTACTTTAAAAATTGCTTTACGTATGATTTATGTGCCATGAAATAAAGAATACCATCTACTTGTGTTGTGAAGGCGCAGGACACAATTCTCTCCAACCACCCTCTTAAATGATTTAACACCACCCACCGTTAATAATAATAAAAAAAAAAAAAAAAAAAAAAAAAAATGAAAATGAGCAAAAGATTAGAAAAAAGAACCATTCTCAGATAGATATAGATAATTTTAAATTTATTGTATAGTTTCCATTTTTTGTAAATTTTTTTCTCCTTTTTGCAGTTTTTTTTTTTAGAGAGTTTTTTTTTATATATATATATATTTTTTTGTTTTGCACAATATACGAGTAATTCCGTTACAATACTGTCTTTCACAATAACGAACAAATTCAGGAGGCCAGAGGCGGCCATGCCGACCTCGGCCACAACAAAAACCTTTTAGATATTTTTAATTATTTACTTGTTTTCTTTGTTTTTCTTTCTGAGACAAATACATATGAATAATAATTATTATCTTTATTTTGTATTTTGTTAAAATTTTTTTATATTTTTAAAAATCGCACGAATCAAATGGTTAAACATTAACATTAAACATTAATATTGTTCAGGTAGGTATATCAATACATTTTTTTGTTTTTTTTTCTTTTCTTTTCTTTTTTTTGACTTTTAAGCATCGTAATCGTAATTGTAATTGTAAAGTAATATTTGTTTTTTTTTTTTTTTTTTTTTTTAATAATTTGTAACACTGGATCAAGCAACACCTGTATGCTAGTTATTAGTTTTGTTTTTTTTTTCTTTAATTTGTTTTAAGAGAGAGAGAGTCGAGAGTAGTAGTAGTAGTAGTACATAGGTGGTGTGGTTGGACACTAGGAAGTGAATTTGAATTGTTGAATTTAATTTGGAAGCGGAACAAGGACTTGAACATAGGATTGTGGAAAGTAACCAGTGCGACCGTTGACTGTGCCCTCATACCAATTCTCATCGACACGATTTAATAGCTGAATAACATCGTTCTCCTTGAAGCCTAGCTCGCCGGGATTTTCGGGCTCGAAATCGTAGAGGGCTTGACAGCATGGCTGTCTAGTGGCGGTTGGTGTCCTTGCAGGCGACCGAACTGGTGAAGATACAGGCGATGCTTGTTTGCTCTGTTTACCTTCCCAATTTTCGCTATCGACTTCGAGGTGCATTTGCTTATCATCGTGAACATCTAATTGCAGATCGTTAAGTGATTTTGGTACAAATTCAGCTCTTGGACGATTTTCAGCTTCTTCACGTTTCTGTTGTAGGGTATCCTGTAGAACACGTAACATATCGGCACACTGCGAATGATAGTCGTAGAGTGCTTCGCAGAATACCACCAACTGGGACACTGGCTCGGTATCGTTATCGAGTAAATTGAACATACCCATTTGAGCTGCCTGTAGGGATTCTTCGAATTTCTCCTCAGCGCTGCGAATTTCATCGTCTTTAGCCTGACGACGTCGTTTGCAATCGAAATCTAAACGTCGACCTTGTAGTTTCTTTCGATGATACATCACCTCTTTTAAGTCTTTCGTTTGTAAATGGTGCAGTGGCTCAAGGACGTTCTGCTTAATATTGTCATCGAGGGAGTATTTAACGTCTGCCATTTGTTTTAAAGACTCACCAAATTCAATTAATGCACAGGCAAATATATTGTCTTCACCCAGTTTCTTGCCGTAGGTCAGCATACAATCGGCCAAGATACCCTCGGGCTGCGGATAAGTGTTGCTCTTCGCCTGACCAGATAATTTAGAGATACCTTTAACCGCAGCCATTTTAGCCCGAGCCGTTGGATTTGGCTGTAAGAATTCCTTCGTTCGAAGCTGCAGTTCCTCAACCAGTTCTACGGTCACATCAGTCTTTCTTTCCATCTCCATGAAATCCATGTCGAGTTTGGTGCCTTCAGCACCACCCATTTTCTCGGTTACATACTGGTTAGCTTTGTTTATTTTCTTTTTTAGACCAGCAAATGCCATGTTAGCAGGAGATTTTATTTGTCTGTGCACTGTCGTTTAGAAAGGCAAATTTTAAATTCGACTAGAACCACTTTTGGTTAGCAGTTTTGGTTTTTCATCAAAAAATTTTCTCAACCGAGTTATCGACACACAATTTTTCACTACCAAGCACCAGAGATCAATAAATGGGGAGATAGTAAACTTCTGGAAATTCTCTCTATCTCTGTTCTCTTCGTGGCCACCGCAGACTGTGCCTTTATGTCTATGCCTTTTGGTAAATGCTCAGTGCTCACTGCTCGTTGCTCGCTAGGCCGATGTTCGTTGTTCACTCTTCACTGTTCACTGTTTGATGTTCACTGCTCACTGCTCACTGCTCACCCCCTGCGGACAGAAAGAAAGAAAGAAAGAACAAATTAAAAGACAAAAAGGAAAAGAGAGATTTTACTTCACTTCTTTAGTTCATTTGCCATGTGCAATACATTCTCGCGATGGATAAAATGTGATTTTTGCCATTTGCGCTGTTCGAAGTGTGGCTGTAGAAACGGTGCAAATACTGCTGCTATCCACGGATACTGTGCTATCAGCGCTAGAGTGAGCTATTTTAATTGTTGTTGGTTTAATAATGTTGGAGCAAATGTTTGTAGGAGAATAGGGAAACTGTGGGCGTGCGGGGAATGACTCACATGTATTCAGAAAATAGAGTGTAGAGCGTGTGGCGTAAACGTAAACAAGTGGCATTGAAGAGAAAGCAAGGACGAAGGTTAACGTTTTGCGAGATTGGGGAATTTTTTTTTTTTTTTTTTTTTTTTCATGTGGGAGCAAGACGTTTTCATTGGCGAATTAGGTTTCTGGACTTTTATTAAGCCCGATTGAACAGATTGTTGAATAGCTAGTGCGCTAGGATTGGTTTTGTTTTGCTTTTTTGTTTTTTCTAAATTTATTTACTTACTTTCTTTTTGGAAATAAATCGCAGTTGACACCAAATGTCGCACGAATTTTTTCTGCAAAAACACTGATCAGCTGCGTAAGTCAAATTTGACAGCAGTGGCGGAAATTTCAGATCGTGCAGGGTGGTTCACTTTTTCAGAAACCAAATGATAATGAAAAATTTAGAATTGAATGATCATCCCTGTAATATCTTCTAGGAACGCCTAATCATAGGTTTTTCGTGAACCAGATCATTATTTGCGATGCTCTAGAGATTTCTTTATGCAAAATTAATGTAAGGGACTTCAGCGACGCGTTGAAAGGAGATTCTGGCAAAAAAAAATTACAGAAATATATTGAGTATGTGGGAAAATACATATCTACGTTTATTCTACATACGTGAGGGAAAGTATTAGCGAAGATAAAAATTATCAATTGTAACGGAATAGAATGATCTCACAGGAACATTTCTTTTAATATGGGCGCTGAAGTGGTGGTATAAAATTAAAGATATTGTTTTTAAACTTCAAAAAGCAAACTTTAGTTATGGTTTGAATATGACTTCTATATAGATATAGCTTTGAGCGGCTTTTAAATGTAAATTGAAAATATTGAATCACTAAGATTAACTTAAAAGTTATCTGCCCACCGAATTTCGTTGTGTGGTACCCGTCATGGGAACATAGTTCATAGTTTATTACATCAAACTTACTAGGAACACAGTTTGATCATGCATCACATTTTAATCAAGGTTTCGAATATTCTCTCAATTGGGGTGTTACAATTTACTTACTCGTATTTTCTTTCAACCTATGTCAATGCTGCTTCACTTTAGAAAGTAGCTTCTTGGTCTTTACAGAATAGCTTTAAGCCTTTGTCTCTACAAAACTGTTACTGGTGAATTTTACATGTACTAAGAGGAACTTTTTTTTAAGCTACTCGTATCCCTAACGACAAGCAGCTTATTCGTTATTTTTCGATGACATGTTTTCTTCTAATTTATGTTAAAGTTTTTACGTTTCACATTGGTATAGATTTTGTCGATGAAGCCCATTGCTTAGATGGATTAGTCTAGAAATTTCTTCCCATATTATCATCTGCTATGATAGTACCTATCCGCTCCTGCCTTAAATGGAATAAATCAACGAAAGCGCATCTTTTTGCTAAAACACGGTGCATACCTGGAAAATTCTAAGAAGGGTTTTTAAGCCGTAGTGTTTACCAGTTTTACAATGCATACCTATCTTCGTATTTCAGTGATGCCACAATCAGCCATCGCTTTGTAGACTCTCAGCTGATGAATATAATAATATACGGCATTAAACTGGATGAAAAGATAGTGTGTTCCAATGTTTTATCCAAAAGTCGTTTGAAAGATTTAGGCTGAAACCGAATCAGCTTTCACATATGAGGCCTTGAGATATTTCCACAATTTATTTGTGACGTCTTTTAAAAATATACTATTGTTGATCTTCCAAGACACTTTTAGGGAATTCAGCTACGTATTTTTGCCTTTGGCAGATTGATTCCTCATTGGCTTGTATCAGATATTTCTGGTTCTTAAATTGAAACTTTAAAAAATCAAAACTGCTGAATACATTTGAAATTCCAAGATTCAACTGGAATACATCAATGAATTGAAAGTCCACAACCCACCCTACACAATTCAACAACTCCCAACCCAAACTACCTATGACCTACTTTCACAGATAATCCCTCGGCCAATCAAAATCGTGTTGATGGTTTCCCCAAACGCATATAATTCATGTTTGCATCATTTACCCACTGGAAACTAGATGTCGCTCAGATCATTTTTAAAAAATCAATAATGTTTGACATCTCATTCACGTGTTTTATTTGCAGGTCGTAGGCTCCGGGCTAGTGGAGGTCTTACCTGTTTATTTTTAAATTAACATGCATCCCAATGTGAAGTATACATCTGAAAGTGACTTAGACAGTGTATTCTCTGTCGAAGCTCCAAAAACATCAGAAAAAGAATCGACAAAGGAGAAATATGTGTGCACTTTTCCCGGTTGTAAAGAGGCATTTCAGCGTCTGGTGCATTTGGACCGTCACGAATACAAACATACCGGAGTTGTAAGCAACCAGAATATTAATGTTTTGTTGAGGTTAGCCCTTAACGTTTATTGTATTTTAGAAAAAGCATGCTTGCTTTTATACTGGCTGTGATAAATCCTATAAAATCATCACCCACTTGAAGCGTCACATCAACGTTTACCATGAGAAAATCCGCGAGACAAGAGATACTAAGTGTCGGTTCGAGTTTTGCGACAAAACATTTACTTCTAGCCATAACATGGAACGGCACATTCGCGAAGTTCATCAGAATCCGAAAGTTTATAAATGCAATCAATGCGAGGAGAAATTCACGCAGAAACTCAAGTTGCGCCGACATGAAGTCAAACACACTGGTGTATTTCCTTACAAGTAAGCATAAAATATACATTAAACTAAGAGTTTTAGATTCAATTTATTCTCATTCCAGCTGCTCAAAATGTTCCAAGGGCTTTGTGCAACAGCAGTTTCTACAGCGACACGTCTGCAAGTGTTACGAATGTGAGGAGTGCGACAAGAAATTCCAAAAATGGTCTGAATTAATTGCACATCGCAAAGAAAATGGCCATGGTCGAACTCACAAGTGCGATTTGTGTGACAAAGAGTTTAAATCTAAATTTCAATTGAATGAACATAAAAACTCACACGAAGACGACAAGGAAGTCTTCAAATGTCATTATGAAAATTGCACCCGATTTTACACCATAAAAAGGAATCTAACTCAACACATTCGGGTAACACATGAAGGAAAAAACTTCCCATGCACTGTAGAAGGATGTGAAAAAGTGTTAACTAGTAAAAGAGCTATGCAAAATCATGTGAAGACTATTCACACGAAAGGATCTCAAAAACCAAAACAGCCAAAGAAACCGCGTGCAAAGCGCAAGGATGCTGGTAAGAGAAAACAGTCTACATTGTCGAAGCTGTCAGGTGTAGTGTTGGACAAAAACATTGACAAAATGATCATGGAGGGTACTGCAGAAATAGAAATTGAACAAGCGGCAATTGAGGAAGAAATCCACAGGGAACCAAATAAAACGGCCGATGATTGTGAAGTGCAAGACTTGTTAGTTCTTGCCGTGAAAGATTGTTAAAGCGGAAGCATTCAATAAACAGAAAGTGAACATAAACGCTCCAAACAAATTTTAATGCTTAAGTTTTTAAAAACAATTATTCTTGGCCTTTTTCACCCTTCTAACTTGCTTATCTTTCAGATCAGCTAGAAGCTGTGGGTATTGTTACTCAAAGAGAATTCATCGGACTCAAGTTAAACTATAAGGTATCTTTTTACCCGTTACAGAAAAAAAAAAATCAATCGGATCGATCATTCGTTGTAATGTGTACGATTGGGTGAGATTCCATGTGATACTCAGTAAGATGTGTGTTCCTGGCCCACAACCAGAATAACTCTTCGGTGAGCATAGTCTTTGGACAACTTTCTGTTGTCCGCGCCTGCTCCAGCGAGCTCTTCCCCTAATGCGTTCCTAAAACTAAAACTAAAAACTTCGGTCCGAAGCATTATTATCTTTTGCTCTACATGTAATGTCCATTTTAGCAAACCTGTGTGGTTGTACAGATAGTAGAATTGACTTGGTGTTGGTTTGAAAACGACGCGGGATATCTCTTCGTTTTCCTCGCTCCTCTATCACTACTTTTATTCTTTTTAGTTTTAGTTAAGACTATTTCTGCCACTCGATATGATTTTTCATTTTTGTGAAAAAGGGGTTAGCATTGCAGTAATTCATATCTATTTATTTCATGTGTGACCTAAAAATGTCTGCATATGTGATATTCGGCGGGCATTAAGATCCCCTCACAACTTCGATTTCTCCAATTGTTGTTAAACGCTTTTACATGGTTATACAATTTGTTTCTCGGCCTCAGTTGCCAGGTCTTTTTAGTCGTAGTGCTGTTTGAGGCTGATGTTTTTTACTCTACAACCAGGAAAGAGCAGTCATATTAATGCCGGTGAATATTGCCCTGGGGTTAAACTAAATATAGTAAGACAGTGCTGCCACCGAGTTATTTTCAGAAATGTGTACCCAGATTTATCATTGACCCAAGGGACAAGCCCTATGTGTTATCAATAGCTCCTTTGCACTGCCATAAGACAGACAGCACCCTACTAAACTTCTTTGTGAAATCGGATAGTGTTTCTTTTAAGCACTAAATGTTTCAACCAGACCTCTTTCTCCATCTCATAAATAGAGTCTCAGTTTTGAAAGGATTAACTGAGGTTCCCGTTTTTGGTGTTCTGATTGTCTATCACATCTAGTCGCTAAACAATATTAAGCAGACAGTACAACATCATCTTCGTATGCTGAGCATAGGCGTCGGAACTATTGGGAGCTTATTAAGTGAGTCGAACAACATGCACCATAGCGGTGGAAACAAGACCGGCGCGCTATGCATGCGACCTCTGTTTATCGCCGTCATTACATATTACCTGTAGGCACCACAAACATCTGATTCTTCTATAAAGTGTTGCCTGCCTGCGTCACATAATATGCCGATTGGTGGCCAAAGTAACCTACAATGAAAGAAAATACCAAGGGCGTTTAATTTAGACTGAAGTAAAACTGAATGATCGAAGACTCATGCATGATGTGTGTATATGCAACGTCAAATAGAATTTACTAATACACTCTCACATGCTTGATGGGTTTTTGACCAGTGTATACGCCGCTTAAAACACGAAGAATTCATTCAAAAATTATTTTTACAGAGATAGCACTCGATCATTCTCTCTTTGCTCTACAACATGATTAGGTCTGAATCTATTGAAAGATCTAAAACTCTTCCTTTAAATTTTGTTTTATTCTGAGTTAAAGTGTTTTCATTTGGTTGCTCACGGATTCCTGATCGTCCACATGCTCGAAACCTCGCATCACATTCTTAATTCGATGTTTCTGTGATCTGACATGAAGGGCCCCGATAGTACTTTTCATCTGGTATTCTCCCTAACTGCCTAACATACCTATTGCATAGTTAAGTCGATTACTTGTTGCTCTTATTTCCTTGTTGGCCAGGAGCCCACAGTGTTGACACCCAGGTCGGACGGCGGCCCTCCCATGTCGCACTTGCTACTGTTCCAAAAAGTTTCTTAAGCATTAGGATTGCGCCTTATAATAACTGGTGATGATACCGAATCATAAAAAATAAGCTGACACACTGACGAATTTATGCCATTCTCTGATGTCACGTAGCTTATGTTTGTGGCAACTAAATCTTGTTTGCAAAATTACCCAACCCTAGATCACGAGAGTAAATACGGCACAAAAAAATAAATTCGCAGGTTGATCTGGCATATAGTGGTGAGCATCAATTATAGTGGCTTCATAACTCTGTGAGTTTCCTTTTTCAAAACGCAGCCCTCTTTTTTAATTCAGACATTCTTTGCTTCAGCCGGTCTCGTTTGCTTTTCTTGGACGTGGGTTTTACGGCGAACTCCAAGTTCATCCAAAATCAACATCAACATGCAGCATCCGTTTCAGCCGGATCTTATGCGCGAGAAAAGCTACTACAATATTTCTTTAATAATGGTTATTACACCACATTAAACTACGACGGTTACGCGTTTTAGCGCTGGCTTTATCTTTGCGGCTAGAGTCTCTACTGGTATTGTTTTGAGCGATGCGTTTGCCCGTTTTATTCGATCTCCGCTCAGTGGAATTGCAGCCTTTGTTGATTACAGCACAGGCCTCATTCGGGCATCTGCGCAGAGAGATCAATCAGCAGAGTGAGTGCCATAAACTTTCTTCTCCATTTCTCTGGTAGGGATAAAGAAGAGGTCGTAGCTTCGGTGTCGATAGGTTGGTTGGTTTAAGTGGATGTCACTTTAATGGACTTGTTGACCTTCTTCGTCACTGTGGGAAGATAGTACTTTGACACACCTGACTTCGACAACAGTTACCGTCTCTTTGAGCTGAGCGTTTGCATGTGTATGGCTCTTCTGTAGCCTGAATTGAAATTGTCTTGCAGACTTTGGGTTTCGTTTAGCATATTAAGATTATTTTGATTGAAAGTACCATCTGGAGTAGTATTTGGAAGGTTCATCTCCATGCTGTTAGTCGGTCGTTTCACCTAGATTCTTTTCAGAATCTTATGATCGTAACTCTTAAACTCTTCTGCTACGAGAAGACAGATAAAAATCAAAAAGTCGTTTTTTTGTTGGACTTTATCAACTTGCATATAAATATATATATTCTGCTGGCAGTGCCTTACATTCCGACTGGACACATTACCTTCAAATTTGGAAACCGACTTGGCATCACTGTGCAAATATTCGCCGTTTTTCAAATTTGACAGCCAGTAAAGTTTTTTTTTTTAAATTTCATGTAGAAAAATACAAGCACCCGCCCGAGTCGTGTGGGTCAAAAATCGGATCTGCATATTTTGTTGAATTTAAATTTTATTTTTTTATTTCTGTCGATATATTTTGTTATTTAGTGTTTTAACTGATCTACAAATTGAAAACTCTTCGTCTGAAGTGTCTTGCAACCATCAAACGTAAGTATTTAGCTCTTGAAGACTTCGCTTTCTTTGGTGAACGTTCGAAGCTCGTTTCGCGCAATCCGTGTCGGTTTTAGAAAAGTTTTATCTCGGCAAAAACACTTTGAAATTGTTGCCATCATAATTTGCTTCATGGATATGTTTATTTATTCTGTGGCCCAATCGGATTTTGTGTGTCTTGTAAGAATTGGGTGGAAAAAAAAATGTTGGGGCAATTTCTAGCGTAACTGTCAAATTGAATTGGTGCATCTGCGTTGCCGACCAATTGCATGTGAACATATGTTTATCTTCTTCTTTGCGCGTGTCGGCGCAAACTACTCTTTCTTTCATTTGAATTCTCTTTCTTATTTTTTGACTGGTGTAGGCAAAGGCCGGTGTCGGTTTCTTTTGAAATGCACCAAAGAATTGTCAAAAATTGTTAATTTTGGGTGGGGAAATTGATTAAAGGAACATCGCAATGGTAGCAATCAGTGTTAACATGGGTTAGGAATTTTTTTTGTATAAAAATCCTCGAGAAATACGTTTGTTTTTGAAATCAGATATTAATCCGTAATGCGAAAAGAGTGAAAAACCCAAAAAATAAAATTGTGATGTGAAAAAAAGTAGTTAAAGAACTTTTCTCTTGATAAGCTTGAGAGTGTTTTCATCCGCTTTCGTCAGTAAGATCAGGGTTCTGTTTAGAAAGTCTTTGATTGCTCGTGAGTGGGCCTTTCCATCCTTACGCTTTCTATGCCCAAAGAAGAAGCGACTAGAAACAGTTATTCTTCGAATGGTTTAACGGAGTCGCGGTCTTTTACAATCTTAAAGTTGTAGCTGCCGATCGTGGCGTTGGGTGCCCCTTTTTGTTGGCAATATATGTGCATATAATTTTTTTCTGTTGACCGCTTAATCCGTTTTTCTTCCTCAGTAGGCACAAACGCTCCATTGACATGTATTCCAAACAGAATTTCGGTCCGTCTGGAATTGCCTCTTAGGTATCCCACAATTCTTTCAAAAAGGATGTTAAAGACAGCAGATGACGAACGACGCATCCGCTTGTTTGTTTAAATCTTTTTGACCTTGACCTTGTTTTATTTATTTATTTTTATTGGATTGTTTTTATAAGACGTTGGACAGCGGGCTGTGATCAAGTGGCCCTTATGAAGCAACCTGTTTATCCTGGGACCGCTTCTGTAGCATTTCGGGGTGGTGGCTTTGTTTTTTCTGTACTTCGCCGTCTGTCGTACATTCCCCTTCCTCGTTTGAGCTTAGGGTTTTCGATATCTGTTATTATATTCTTTGTAAATCCCTCAGCTGATGAGTTTTCCTGTTCTTCTATGAGGGTGTGCACTGGCTTTCTTCTCTCTTCTTGGTTTTGGTATTCGATTCAAGCCTTAACCTTAGCAACGTAGATTCTTCATTGTCATCCTACACAGTCAAATGAGGTTACCCGGAATGCCAAAACTAGATGTGGCTTAGGATACTTCGTCAAAGTTCGTCGATAGAGAGGTGGTGTGTATCGATTTGGAAAACTGATATATTGGAGAAATGTTATCTATTTTCTGCGCACTGCACGAATCAGTGCTTTTAGAGAATATCCATTTTCTACAAGAATTTCTTCAACCTAAATAAAGTTCGAATCTGATTGTTGATAAGAAATTGCTGCTGTATTTGAGTGATTATGCTCGAAAGATGTCGCAAAATTGTTAAGGGCTCTTGGTGTATTGGTTTTCTGAATAATTAATGGCTTCAGCCGGTACGAATACGTAGCTGCAGTTCTTTGGCTATTCTTTTAGGTGGTGACAATTTTTTCTCTAATTCTTTGGCTTAGTTGAATTTTGAATCGAAAACTCGTTGGGCTGTCTTCAGTTCCTACCCGCTTTTCTTCATATTTAAAGAACCATTTATATAAATGCGATTTCATTCTTAGAAACTCTGCGTGACGAGGACTTTTTTTTGTTTTGCAAGTCCGCAGTAGAGTATAAAATGTAAACGCTTTAATATGAATCTCCATGTATATACAACTCTCCTAGACTCCGATTGTTCTCTCAACTTGTTCTCTGCGGTGACCTGAACAGTGACACTCAACAGATAGGAAATAAAGAGCTCGGCAGGGCATTCCATAAGCGATTTATTCGGCTAAGAAAAGATCAAGATATTTCAGAGTACGTCCGAAACTGGACTTGAGAGTGAACTGATGAGCATGCATAGTGAGAAGGGTGTTACGGTTGAAAGTTTAAAGGGGCTAATGCTACTGGCAATTTCTGTGGAGCACTTGTGGCAAAAATAACGACAGAAAACAAAACTTCAGCATTCAAAGCTGTCAATTGACATTGTAACGTTGTCATTACGGCATAAAACGGAAGCTCAATTTTCTTGAACATTTCAAACCTATCGAAGACATGTGGATTTAGCTTTTTTGTCATTTCACTCAATTCGGATAAACCAATGTACTCGTTAATTTGTGTTGGCTTTGGCTCCTGTTCTTTGTTACTACAATAGCTCTGACTTGAAAATGTTCCTGAAAATACAACAACGACTGCCCTCGTTGTTGGTAGATCTAAATTTAGGGTTTTTGTCAATTTTGTACTCCTTCGTACTCCTGTATAGCCTTTAATGTTGCCTGCGCCTGTTACTTATGTACAAATTGGAGCTCTTATCATTTCTTATCGTTTTATTTAGCAGATCTTTCCGATGGCACTGCGATCGTTACTGTATTTAAAACCAGTTTTGTTTCCTAACTGCTATAGATATGTTATACTTGAGAAACTCTTCCTTGTGTGCTTCATCATTTTTCCAAGGCATCGTTTCATGTTTGTTTTCGATTTGTTGGGTTGATTCGACTTAATACCGTGTGGTACGGTATCCATTGAGTAAAGAACTTAAGAGCTGACTACCACAGAATACCTTTTGTAAGCTATTAGAAAGCCGCCTTCTTAAGCTTAAAAAGCAATCGCTTATCTTATCATTATGACTTACCCACGCCCTCTGTATAAAAAGTCATGAAAACAAAGAAACGTTTCATTTCCTGAATATATTCGAGGGGAACTGTTAAGTCGATGAACTTGCCAAAAATGATACAGTCTTATATTCGCAGTCTTTTATCTCTAAAACGGTTATAGGAATGCCGTTGCTATATTTAAACTCATGCTTTAACTGTGTTAGATGATAATAACTATGTGTAGTTAGAAGGCACAACCTATCACACTGTGTCTTATCTGTGAAATAGCCACACCTCCGCATCCTAGTGGGCAGCATCATAGGCCTCTACTGAATGGGGTGGCAGAAAGTATTTTCAGTTTTTAATCGTGAAATCAAACTACTTTTTTTCGTACAAAGAATATCAAGTCAATCAATATTTAATTTTTTATTATGTTTAATGACCTTCTGCCATCTTTCTGGCAACTTCATGATTCCGAATTTCTGAAAACTCACAGAACTTCTGGTCCTTATAAGCACAAAACTAGACCAAATGCGATTAAAGTTCATCATAACCATTCAAAGAGTTTTGCAAACTTCGGAACAAATGAGAATCTGAAGGTAAAGGAGCAATGAGTGTATAGTGGATGTGGCATTATTTCCTAACCAATGTTCAATAATTTTTTAGGCGATGACGTTGTGCAAATTCTGTCAGTTTTTACTTCTTTGCTTCCTCCAGTTGCATTAGTTGTTGATAGTAAATATCTTAATTGATTGTTTGGTTCCTTAAAATTATTACCTTTTAAGATCGCTCAAAAACTATAATGTTGCTTTGTTTTGATGCAGTTCACGCTTAGGCCATAATTGCTTTCGTTTGATGTTGCTGTAGACGATCCATATCTTATCACAAGTGATGATTTGTTTCAAACAAAGGTAATTTTAATGCATTTCATATGCAGATCACAAGTGATGCTCTTTCAATTAATATGGAATCCAAAAATCAAGGCTATTAAAGTGAATTTCAAATGTTGTGTGTCATGCATTTAACTTCGCAAAGTCATATGATGATTTCATTGAATTCTGACGTTGATTTGGTCATCGTCAATCTCAGTAAGTCTGATCTAACGGAAAGTTGGTTAACTTTGAATAAAAAATTTACAGATTGCAGTTTCTTAAACTATTTCTGACACATGCATTCTGTTAAGTAGTCAGGTCTTTGTGTCTCATCAGCTTTCTTGGTTTTACGAAAATATTTGCACTTCCTGCTATAATTGGAACTGTACCAACAGTGGTAAAACAGTGAAGCTTGAGGCCGAAATAAAAAATATATTATCATGACAAAAGCCCGAATCAAGAAACACAACACAAACTGGCAATAAACTCCAATAGAACAGATCTCCCTTTCAACGAGTTTTCTATCGGCTTTGTAGCTGCTGAATCGTTATATTTTCAGACGCGTGACGCCTTATTTATTTTATTTTAAAATCCATTCGAAATAATGCTCAACAGAGTCTGAATTTAAGATCCTCGTAACCCTCTGATCTCCACTTTTAAGATTCAAGCACATTGAAAACCTGTTGTATCACAAAGGGCCGTAACCAAGCTTTATCATAGCCGTAGAATATTTATGGTATGACACCTTAAGCTGGCGTACGTATTGAAGTGTTCGTATGTTTTGAATGCATATTCATAATAGTGCGAAATCTTGCCTGTTTCTACCTAACTCTGTGGACGAAGTAATAGATTTTGACGTCGTTTTCGACCTCGTCTTCTGTTTTAAGTAAATTCATTGCAACCAAAATGTCGCACTGCACGTTCGGCATTCCTTAAAAACCTACATATGTAGTTATGTAACGCGACTTTAACTCGAAGTAATCATTGGGCATGTTGAAATTTTGCTCGTTCTTGTATAGTATTAAGGATTACTTCAATACATTTCAACCATTTAACATTCAATCTGGACTGGATCCATAGACGATTGCAACTGAAAAAAAAAAACATAATTTTGTTGCATTTATATTTCAGTTTCAACATCAATTCTTTTGAAGAAATGAAATCCTCACTCGCAAGAGTTTCTGCCGGCAAAATGCGCGAACATAATAAGATGCGTAAAAACGATAGCCCATTTAGAAACATTAGAAAAGTGAGCTAGTTTTTGCACCGTTATGGTACATGGGAAGTGTGAGGCCTGTCATTGTAATGTAATAGGATTGGGCCACGCTCTTTAGCCAACACAATCTCCTCTTCAGCAAATTTCGCGCGCATTGTATTGATTTCCCCATAACACTGGACGACCGACGTTTATCCTTTCTCCTGATTGAAGAAATGAGTAGATCATAACCATAACCTTTTCCGTAATGGAAGGTGTACTGGTTTAATGTCTAGATTCAACAACTGTTTAGATCGTTCACATTTTTCATCTCAGGTGATTATCCAGTGTCAAAATGGCTCACTTTGGGGTCCTCAGTTAAGAGATGCTGTAATTTTTTGGACTCGTTGAGTTAATGATGGATACTAGCATATTATGTAAAATATTCCGCACCGATTTCGTAAAGCCTTTTCCATTACCGCTTCCAAACCAATGTAGAATGGCCTATTCGATTATTGCTTCATTCTTTAGTCGGATAGTCACCTTTATGGGCGAAATGCAATAACTCTTTGGCTTCGGCTAGACTTGATACGGATTGAATGCATTCTACTCGTATCATAATGTCGAGTAGAGCTTCAATATCTCGTTTAACAGCCTTAAAGAAGAGTTTAATGCAATGTCGCATCTATTGTACTTAAAGCTAAGGTCTGCTAGCGTTTTGCCCAAAGCTATGCAAATCTATGAAAAATAGTTTTACAAAAAAAAAATCCCTTGGTATTTCGAAGTCTTTCGCAGAAGATAACAAAATAAGAGGATAACTCATACCCTCCTTTTATCAGTTTTAGTTCAACAAATTACCTGACTTCAAGATTTTAAATAGATTAAATCTGTTCACTAAGTTTTTAACTAACTAGAGAAAATTTTGCCGTCACTCCCCGGTATTAGACAGCTTTTCGTTTTTACATATTGAGCCCAAAAAGTACTAGAACAGACAACTGTTAAAAATGAAACTATTTATTATACTCGTAATGTGCAAATATAATTTTAAAGTCCATTCGAAGCGTATAAAACTAAACGTATTTGAATCTGAAGTCAAGGCACTGTTGTATATTGGTTTCTAATAAGAAGTCTTGTTAATTGTTCTTTAAAAAAAATAGAATTTCCCTTATCAATCATAAAAAAGTCCCGCTGGTTTGGTTCTTTGGAAAGAAATTTTCAAAACAAACAAACCCAACACTGAGCAGTAGAGAAAGAAGAAGAAGAACAAGAGGAAAGAAACATCGCACATTACTGCTGTATTGTGGTGCACAAAGCACACCCAACAAGAAAACATCGCACCTTACACTAGTACTACACTCAAATCCAAATCAAAAAACCTATGGGAACGAGCACTCTGTGCATTTGCTAACAATCGGGTAATTTGTGTGTTGTTCGTGTAAATCTCTTCCTTCCAAAAACAGAAAGAGGTTTTTCCATAAAATTGCCTCTATTTCCTTCCACAAAACATCACACAAATAACAATTACAATTGTTTAAATATCAATATCAAGTTTAAAACAAATAAAACTCTCCGCTCAGAACAAAGAAAAGAAAAGCGCGTAAGTTGCAATACTTTCACGGTCGAATCTGCTGCCGATAGTTTTTTATTTTTATTTTTTATTTTTGTAATTTCAATATCCAATTCTATTGAATTGTGTGTTTTAATCTCTTCCTCCTTCCACGGTGTATTGTGTACGATTTTGGGATTTCGATTCCTTTATAAAAAGATACAACAACTCCGCTCCGATAGCTAAAAAGTTTTCATGTGTCGCAATCGATTTGAGCGTTATTACTTTTGGTTGTCGTCTCCGTCGTTATCGTTGTAGTCAAAGTTGTCTCCGCAGTTAGTGCCTTCGCCTTTTTGCTGGGAATCGTAGTTGGTTTCGTGTCGAAATAGTTTATTAAAAGTTTACAGCAATCTCGAAAATTAGAACTCGGTTTTTTCGTTTTTTTGTTTTTTTTTTTCATTTATGTAAAAAATTGAAAATAGATTTTTCTTCTGTTTAAAAAGGAAAAAAAAAAGATTGAAAAATTTTCTTTTTCATTTAGCAATTCCGGGTGAATTTTCTAATTTCTGTCATTCGCAAATCAATTTATTTCGCTCCCACACAACAATAATCAAGACGCCAACAAATTTGTTAATAAAGAAAACTTAAATCAAATCCCAGTTGAGCTGAAACTGAAGCCCACACAAGATATTTGAATAAGCACCAGCTGAAGCAGTAGTTCCCCTTTAAGCCAACACAATAACGAGAGGAGAAGCCGAACAAAATGGATTTGATCGAGGTTGGACAAAGTGTTAAAATCAAGAGAACTGATGGTAAGTATCTAAGTCATGGCATGCATGTTAATTAAATTCCTTTTCACATCGAAAACATATGCATTTCCTTCTTCGTGTGAGTTTGGTCAGTCAGATTGGATTCCGTCATCGTTAGATCTCTATGATTAGCAACTTATAACCAACTGTAGAGGCATTTGTAGACAAATGTTTACTTCACATTAACAGCTGTTAGATGAGTTTTCCTTTTCATTTTCATATTTTAGATTTTATTTTTGAAACTCTCAGTCTTACTTAATTTTTGATTTCGAAACAGACAACATACGGAACAAAGTCGTGAACTAACTTGAAGGCATGAGTCATTTGGAGAACCACATTTAGTGCTCTTTGTTTGCTCGATGGAGTTCTCTCTGGTTGGTAGCTGCCTGCTGTGGGTAGTCATTGCTCTGTAGTTACTCATGTTCTTACGTGTGTTTCCACTACCACATAGTTCGAGGCGAAGTTATATTTTTGCATCGTAGGCTTCTTTGCAAAAAAGTAACCACAAGTAACTAGTTACTAACAACAAACGAAATTTTAGTCACACGTACGAGTGCATATTCATATTCCACACTCATGCATAGTACATACTAGTTATCTAGGACGTTAAAGAGACTAAGTGATTTGCTGATGCAGACGTGCGTTTAAAATATACGTTATCGTACTAAAATGAAATCCATAGTTTACAGAGAGAACCTTCATCAGTAGTTTTTTTCAAAGCATTTGGTGTCTAATCAAGTGCTGTCGCCAGTCCGGGTGAACATTATTTTTTTTGTTTTTTTATTTGTTTACGCCTCGAATGTGTCTGCTAAATTTGTGAATGAAATCACCACATTGGTATACCGAGGTTAGGGAGCTAGCTATAATAGTAGCTCGGCACTCTTATCATTTTGCGCATCCATTGATGCTTTGATTGAAGATTTTGAGTTACTCTTTCATAACGAAGGTACAATTTGCTATAGGTCAGTTTTTTCTTTGTTTTATTGGAGCTAGAGTATTTGTGTGTTTGATCTGGAAAAACTTGATTATTTCAGTTAAAATTAGACCAATAAAAGTCAATCAATTATTCGGATACCGGTTTGCCGGTGAATTTAATAATCGGAATTGGGAAATTCCATGTGGTGTGAGATGAGTTAGTCAGGAAAATGCGTATGATTAATGTAGTTTGGATCTGTATTGTATAGTCAGTTGCGATGTAGTTTTCTATTTCAATTGGAAGCTGTGGTGGATTATTTGGGCATCGCAGGACACTGAAATACTTAGATGTTATACTTAAAGATTTGAATATAAAAGATTCATGAAACCTGTACAGATTTAAATGAGCGTTTCCTTTTTTTTCATTTGAAAAACATAAGACAGATGTTGCCATATTGATTGAATAGAATTTTGATTCTTGTGTCAAACACATCAGATTCATAAAAATATTTTACAAAAATATCGCCACACCAGTGCCAAAATTTGCTTCTTTAACTGAAACCCTCGTTGTCGATTTGAATGAAATGAAATTAGTTACAATTTACACGTTCTACGAGTATGTAGAGATCAATAAGGAAACATACTTGATTAAATACTGAGGGCGTCCGCGACTAAATATTCCGAGGAAGTTACAGTTTCGTGTAGTTTTTGATGGAGTCGAGTCGATGATAAAGCTGTAACCGTCAATTTTGATCTCTTCTGTCTCATGAAGGAAAACTTATGAACCGCAAAGATTGAAATAGACGCGAAATGGACCTCTTAGTTCGTTTACAAGATCGATATATAAAGATATTCTGTTTCACGTATAAGTGCCTTGAATCTATTTATCAAACGTAATCGAAGGTACAGCCAATAATGAAAGGACTCACCATATCAATTAAGTAGCTTACAGCTTACTTTCATTCTCAATCCTTATTAACTTACAAAGAAATAACGATAAACTTGTAGTTTCGTTCAGTTTTGGTTCATCTGAAATATTTCTTGGTGAAGATTTTAATGGACGTTTTGGACTCTCACTTTTAAGCAGATTTACAACCAAACCAAGGATACTAGTTGCGATGTTTTTCGTCTCTTGCTCAATTCTTTGTTTCTGCATCTGACCACATACGAGTATCTTCATCCAAAAATGTCCTGTGAGCAATAACAAAGTTTTAATCTTTAAAGTATGTACCCAACGTTTGCTGCAAAATTTAAGTTATTCCTACCACAAGAAACTCAAATCATCTCAACGTTTAAGTTCACCTGGATAAAGTAAGAGTGATGGTTTAAACTGTAGGGTTTAAGCCTGATTTCTTAAGTTAGGTAATAAGATCCTCATCTTCCACTCGTGATTGAGTTTCAAACTTTAAACGAAAGTCGGAAGGGTGACCCCAACCGTGAATTTACGTTTATTTAAGAAAATACTTGCTATATTATATATTGATGACTTCCCCTGAAGGCAAGAGCAGATGTTGTTCTTCCGGAACAAAAATGTTTTTATTTGCTTCGAAAAGCCAATTTTTACCTAACGCAACTTGCAAAATAAGGTAACTATGGCGATCCAGGGATCTAGTAAATCAAAACCTTCGTAGACGTTAAACTCAATTAAGTCTAACAACAAGTTAATGTCAAAGTATAACGTACGCTCGAAAGCGTCTTGATAGCTATACCACGCACTGTCCCTTATGTGGCTTGAATTCGTGATCATGTCATACCCAGGGATAAAATACAGGTGTCAGATCAGTATTTGAATCTTAATCGATACATCAAGTTCTAAACATTTCTCTGTTCGATTTGGCACAAACAAAATATGAACGTGTTGTAAAATTTATCCTAGAAATGGAGAAGATATAAAAAACATTCGTTTTGTTGTGCTGCACTTCTGAAAATGTACCCTTTTTCCCAATTATATGCTGAATTTTGCACTAAAACTTATTAGAAAATTTCTGTTAAATGGTTTCAGATTTTACTGTTTATTCCTAATCAAAGCGTAAAGATAATGAAAACTAGTTACTAGATTTTGGCGACGTTTGTTCTTGAGAAAAACGTTCAATTTAGGGCCGATAGTAAACGTTTTTCTGTGTGTAAGCATAGAAAGAAAGCTCCCAGCCGGTACATACTAAACAGTTTCATCGAAGCCAACTTTAATAGCATCGCAATGTGCCTAAGGCTACACATTTCATTTTACAAAAGCAATCATCGCTATTTTAGGCGCTTGGGAATAAACTTCGACGATGAACTGTTTTTAACATTCATCATCATCATCAGCCTGAAACTTAATGCATATTTATACCATCAGAGAACATTCCAATAATCAAGTTAAAGATAAGATTGAATCAAACGTAAACTTCGCATACTCAACCCGATCCCCGTTGGAGCGCATAGATCTGCCTTACTTGAGAACAACACACCCCGTCACCGTTATAGAAGGATGAGAATGTAGCTACAGTGGTCGAGATCTTCCACACAATCCAGAAACATCGGCTCGTCATCAATCTTAACAATCAACATTTTACGTACCAGCCTGATGAGAATTTTGAACATAGGTTTTGGATTATTCATAACAAAGCCTAACTGACTTAGCAACTAAAAGCAAACGAAGCTTCGTTATCCTTTCTCAGTTTCGGCAGCTCGAATTAAACGTCGAATTTGTCCCAAAATTGATTTTTTCTGACAAGGCACATTTTCATCTCGGCGGCTGAGTTTGAATTTAAAAAAATGGTCCCGTTATGGGGCTCGAGAAACCCGTAGATTGATTGATTGTCGAGAAATCAATTCAATGACAGTTTGGTGCGGATTTTAGAGTGGTGGTATCCTTGGTCCAATTAAGTTCGAAAATGCTGTTGAAAACGCCATTGAAGGCAACAGTGAGCGCCACCAAGCCATGATTACCGAACTTTTGTAGCCTGAAATCGAAGACATGGACTTGGACGATCATTGGTTTAAGCCATATAGCACGCCATTCTACACAGTCCATCGAACAATCGATCCTTTATGTGCTAAGGTCGTTAATCTTATTTTCAGACGCCTTAGGGATGACAACACTGCCCTCCTGATTTGACTTCTTTAGACTTTTATCTGAAGGGTGACTTAAAAGATCGACATTATGCTGACGATCCATTCTAACCCGTAAAGTGAATATCGTTCGAGCTAGAAACAGTCTTGGAAAATAGGGGTAACAAGATATGCTATTGCGAAGCAAGCCGAGGCAACCATAAATAAATGGGACTTTCAAAAAGCCTTCTTGTTTCTATTTGAGATTTGCTCTTACTTACACTAAAGCTGTCTATCGATTCTCTGTATTGTTGGTTCGAGTGTTCTGTTGCCTGATTTTGTACTTGTTTAAACCTTATACCACTCTCTATTTCGTGGGTTTAAGTTTTTTAAGTCTTTTCTCTTCTATTAGTAATAGAATTTCTACTGTCATACAATTCTTTATTAACTGTCGATTACTGTTTCACAGGGGTTTGTTTTGATTGCTGTAAAGGAAGGAGCCTATTTTAATTTCTAAAATAACTGACGACATTGCGTCAATATAGTGAATTTAGTTTCGTGCTAAAAAGAACGAATGGCAACTAGCTACATCTTCATCTATCCACTTTTATTAACATTTTCCCAAACATTAAATCTTATTCCATCACTTCCGCTTTTCTTTTTTCTTATAAGGGCTTGTGTAATTAAAGCAACATCTTTTAGTCGATCGCATTCTGTTCCAGTGCATTCTTTTATAAATTGGACTTATTGTGCCCAAATAAAGACACAAGCATCGTCAGTATCTCTTTCTCTAGCCTTTGGTTGGCCTCTACGAGACATTCCGCTGACAACTTAAAATTTCCCCAAGACTCATTGCGTACGCGAAAAAAACAAAAACAAAAAACTAAATGGAATAAAATACCATGCGTTCCAATTTATTTTACGTTAATTTAAAGGATGACAAATGCAAAATACAGAACAGAGAGAAGGAATTCCTTAGTTTTACTTTACATAAAAAAAATTAAACATAAAAATTTGGCAGTGAATGACAAAACGCAAGACATATGTTGTTGTGCGTCTATTTTCTCTGCTGTACAAAATGTTCTACTTAGCAAACGTAAAACTGTTTTTTTGTTTTCCTGGGCGAATGCAAAAGTGGAACACGACTGTGTATAGTATAGGTATAATATATTTCAAACATCAGCATTAGCATTTATTTTATAACCCAATCTATAAAGTAGTAAACTGTTTCCCTGTACATTCAAGTAAACGTTCATAAGTCTATGTCCAGGTGTGGATGCGTAGTTTTACGTTTACGGCTATATACAAATACTTTTTTTTTTGTAGAAAACTGTGTACCATATGTCCTTGTGCTATTAAGAATTTCGGGGAATTTTGCGTGACATGTTAATTACACCATATTGATAAAAATGAATATCGGCATCTTAGGTAAGAATTTATAAGTAGCCTTTGCGAAGAGAGCCATGACTAAAATTGTTTCTATATACATATCTATATATTATTGATATTTAGATTATACCGAACGTTTCTCTAAAGGCATTCATTATCTCTTTAAGTTTCTTGCACCACTTGATAGGGTACAAGTAGCAATCATAAAAGAATGACTTCTGACTTCTGATTTGGATATTCTTATATATTGGTATGAGTAGATTTTTATCTATACTAAATTGCCCAGCTAAAATTTTATTGTCATGCAAAGACTACCCAAATATCACTTTGTCCCTGTTGAAATGTATACCTAAATCTGCGATTCCATTCACCAAAAGGTTCGTGCTCAAATTTATTCTCAGTCAATCTTGGCATTACTTTTCTTACAATGGACAAATTGTTTAAATTACAAATTTCCTCGGTACGAAGTCTTTGCCAATTACCATCTTGAATTTGTGTTTGGATTTGAAATAGAATCAAATTTGTTTGCGGTGAACCTCGATTTTGAGGAAATATGATGCGTCCCAGTTGAACCGGTTGCAAAGTCATCGTTTAGCAATTTGCTGTTGGTCAATTGGCAAAATAAATAATATAGTTATTAGTATTTCACCATTTGACTTTTGGAACGCCTCAAATAGAATGCAAATCATTGTTAAACAGGTAGATGGACAATTCCAATAGACATTGTTTGGTTTCGTAAGTCTTGTTGGGGTGTAAACTTAAGTACTTATCAAATTCTTTGATAACGTCGTACTTATGCAACCAGTTGACTACACTACCTTTCTTGTCCGTTTTAGCTCACTATTTGAAGAAAATTTATCGATGAATTTCAATCATGGAATTCTAATCATTGCTTTCGGTTACAAAAAGGAAAAAAAAATTAGCAGGGAAATGGTGTGACAGTTGTACAGTTAATAAAACTAAAACTTCGAAATTCGATTATTTGCTCTCAAACAGTTTTTAATGATAGTATTACGTTTTACGTATTACGTGATAGCGTTGGCGCGATAGTTAGCTCATTGTACTATCATGCAGAGAGTCTGGGTTCGATTCCTAGCTGGGTCACCAACAATTTTTCAACTTGCCATCACCCTTCCGGCGGGCAATGACGAACTCCCGAAAGTAAAAAAATTGTTTCCGAAAAAGCTTCTAAGGAGTGCCGTTCGGACTCGGCGATAAACCGTAGGCCCCGCTCAGATGTGACAAACATGAAAACATGAGCAACACAAATGAGTGTCAAGAAGCTACTCCATGGCCCATACCGGGCTGCCAGCGCCACAGTGTTTTTGTTTTTTTATTACGTTTCAGCTGACTACGGAGCTGATACAATGCTTCCAGCATAAGTGAAACTCCTTAATTTACTGACTTATATCTTGTTGGAACCAGTGCTGCCGTAAGTACTGCAATAGCAGTATTATACTCCTATTTTATCATCCCGTAGTGTCTAAAATTAAATTACACTGCTCAAAGTACAAAATTAAACTTCCAATGCGAATTTAAATAATAATAAATGATAAATGCTTGTTATTCATGTTTTAAAAATATTGTGTGTCTGCCTATGTATTCCAGCTGTCATTTTAGCCAGCTTAAGATTTTAAGCTCAATCAGCAATCACTGTTATTATTGTTTTCGTCTGTTTGTGTTTGCTCTATGGCTTGTTGTATTGCGTAGAAATCAAAATGGATAAGTACCTAGTCAAGTCATAAATACTGGTACACAACTGAACTCACTCATTAAGAATGCAACACTGGGCGCATCCATTTCGTATTGATTGCAATTTGACAGTTGATATTTATGCTTCATTGTGATGTAAAAAGTTTTTGACATTAATTGCTTACAATCATGGAATGGGCCTACTTGCATAAATGCAACATGGAAAATGGCGATATCTTTAGGACGTTGCGACCGCTTGGAATCACTTGCAATTTTGTGTATCGCGCTGTGAAGTTGTTTGAGGATACTGGTGGAGTACGAGACTGTCAAAGATCCGGCCGTCCGCGCACTCTGAGAACTCCGAAAGCGATCAAAGCCGTGAAGAAACGAATCGACCGAAAACCGCCGCGAAAACAAAATCGTGTCGCGGGAAATGCAAATTTCGCAAAAATCCATTTCTCGCATTATCAAAGAAGATTTAGGACTCAGCGCGTACAAGCGAAACACTGGACACCGCATTGAAGGAAAAACGCAAGCAAAGATCGAAAGCGTTACTCAGCCGGTACGCGAAGAACGCTCACAGACAAATTCTGTTTACTGACGAGAAAATCTTCACCGTAGAAGAATCGTTCAATAAGCAGAACGATCGTGTGTATGCTCGGTCATCCAGAGAAGCATCCGAACTCATCCCGAGGGTTCAAAAAGGCCACCATCCCGCGTCTGTAATGGTATGGTGGCGAGTGTGCTACGATGGCGTTACCAAGCTCCATTTTTGCGAGAAAGGAGTGAAAACATCGGCCAAAGTATATCAGTCGATCGTCTTGGAACCCATTGTGAAGTCTCTCAACCAATCAATATTCAACAACAAGCCATGGACTTTCCAGCAAGACTGCTCCAGCTCACAAAGCAAAAACGACTCAACTGTGGCTCAAAAACAACGTCCCGAACTTCATATCAACGGATGATTGGCCAGCTGGTAGTCCAGACCTCAACCCGTTGGATTACAAGTGTTGGTCTGTATTAGAGGGCATGGCTTGCTCTACTCAACACTCAAATATTGAGTCGTTGAAGCGAGCCCTTGTCCGTGCAGTGGACAATTTCCCCATGTATGAAGTGTGTCTCGCAATCGATGAGTGACCACATGGTCTTAAGTCGTGCTGGAAGGCAAATGGAAGTCATTTCGAATAAGTTGTTCTAAGATTTGTAGCCATTGAATAACACAATAAAAACAAAACAAAGAATTGTTTAAATATTAATTCGTTTTCATTTGGCTCTGATTATTCTGTGTTCCAGTATTTATGACTTGACTAGGTATGTTTCAAAAAAATTGTTTTAATTATAAAAATATTAATTATACATAGTTTTATGTACTTATAGTTGTAAAAAAAAACATTCTCGCTCTCATAAGTACTGTTCAAAAGGTTTGAATTATACTCCCATGTAAAAAATTGGAACGGCAGCCCTGGGTAAAACTACATACATACCTGTACAAGGATTGTCACTGCTAATTTAGCTGGCTAAATCTTGTTCAATTCCACCTTTGGATGAGACAATACTTCCAAATATTTTAAAAAAATGTTATGTTACGATCGCTTCTCCAGCAGTGATTATTCAAATGAAATTCTAGTTTCTTGCCCTCCAATTTTGTTCAATTTGTGTGTTTTTCGTTTATTTTCGATGGGATTTCCCTCCAAGTCAGCTGTCTTTTATTAAAGGTCTAATTGTCGCTTATTTATTCGACAATTTTTTATTAACAATTTGTGTTTAAACAACAAACACATTATCGTTGAAAGGATACATTCATGCCTCACGCGACTTTGTGTTTTGAAATACTTTGACAGTTTCTATAATGTTGGACGTAATGTTTTGATCTATTGAAGAAGCTAATAATTACTTTTGCGCTGCCCAAGCAAAATAAATTATTTCATTAACTGGCGAACGCTTTTGTAATGTCAATAAACAGCGAATGCAGATATTTACCGCTGTCTTTTATAGTCTGTAGCTTGTCATTGAGAATGTCGCATTTTTTTCATTTGAAAGTGATTTTTTCATTTATTGGGCATTGCATGCGGCACGCAAACTGTATAGCTTTCGCAATCTATACAATCCTTGACGACTATTCCCTTTTGGATTCGGAAACTTTCTACCAGTAAAAATTTATTTATTTTATTTTATTTCACGTCACTTACTAAAAACTGAAGCTATCTCAGCTTTATCATGGATGGAGGTGTGAAAAAAACAAACAATTGTCTTCGATCACTGTTATTTTGGAAGATGTCTAGAACTTGTAACAAATATTAGTTTTCTAAAGACGTCCGAGGTGATACACCTATTTGTTGCTGCTTCTTCACTGTCTACGTCACAAAAAGGTTGTTTTATTATAGTGACACCTGTCTCGGATTAAGTTAGTAAATATAAGCATATGCAATATCTTCTTTTTTATTGTTTAATAATCTTTTTCGTTTGGATGGTGAAACAATTTGTCACAGTATCCTAATGTTTTGTGATTGTTTGGATATGCAAAGGTGCCTTCATTGCCTGCGAGGCATATCCCTTTTGGAGCACTGGCGCCCATTTTAGTATATTTATGGCATACCTGAGTATTCTATTCGTGTTATGAATGCGGACATTGATTAAATCGCCTCTTCAACAGCGACTCATTCTTCCCTAAAATCGTTCTAATTTTCGTTTGCAAAAACTACTTGGAATGAATATCAAGGAACGAGATTTCAATAAATACCTTTTTAAGAAGTCTCAAACGTTGCACTTCAGTGAAATTTACAGAGCAGTGTGTCTGTTGGAGGTGCAAGTACTCCTTATGCTTGGAATCGGATTATAATCGAGCAATTTGGCAAGAATTTTTATACGGACATGTGTACTTAAGTGAATCGTTGATATATTTTTACTACAGCATGTACATTGTTGTCCCACCAAGTATTAAGGGGAGTTTAAATAAAAAGCATATTAAGTTACTTTTCATGATCTCTTATGTAACAGTTTTGAGTTTTTATGTGCTTGTCTTGCATAAATAATTCTTTAAATCATTCCGATTCGATTTGATATTCATAACGGGTAGTACGATCGTGAGTCAACATTAGTTGCGCTTAAAAAGTAAAACGTTAGTTATGTGCAGCATAAATAAGTAAACCAATTCGTAAAAGCTTAAAGTTCTGCCGGCTGAGTGACACTGACGCCTGTAAAGTCGTATACATGCATTTATCACTAACACGTTACTGAAATATTTTTGTTGCCACATAGATATGAGTACGTGTGGACATGTCAAAGAATGTTAGTAGATTTCTTGCGATCAAGTTAGATGTAATCTCATAGTTTCATCAGTCTAAATCACTCTTGTTGAATATATGTACATATAATTTTAACAACGAATGTGCACAAAACTTAAAATTATGCCATCTACCCCCTCTTTAGTGTATGAATATGAAATAATTAAAACCAACATGTTGCGCTGAACTGTAACATTCTTTCTCCAAACAGCGGAAGCTCTTGGTTTCTTAATGATACGTGAAACATTTTAACCGGCGTTTGGTCATTGACGCAACGATGACATCATTTTGAGTTGTTTTACCTCCAGCAGTAAAGAAATTTTATCTGTTTCTAAATTGTCTGAAGAGAAGTCTCAAAATTGCACGAATTGTTATTGGCAGCACGAGTTTGTCTGTTCACCAAGGTTACCAGCAGTGCTATAAATGTTATTCTTAATCGATGATAACTTTCAGAAACTCCAAAAAACTAATGATGTTCATTGTCACTGTCACCGTTTCTACACGCATGTGTGTCTATTTAGATAGGACTTCTTTCTGTATCTGTTCGTAAAATGATTTGTTTGCGAAGACTTGAGGTTGGCATTTTCTTGTGTAAACATTAATCATTTCGCTTTTGTTTTTTTTTTTAGCTTGTAATTTGCAATAAAATGGAGATAGTACTCGTATTATAGGTATACCTAGTAATAATAACAACACATGCAGAGAGAGCAAAGAGCATGCGTCTCTCTTTTGCTTTTGCTTGTTTTCACAGTCATTTGCTTGCCGTCACATCATCAGCATTTGCGTGCTCATTCAATTGGAAAGGGTCATTGACATTCTTCACAAACAGCTCAACAAAACGAAACGAAACCCGCAAAGAGAAAAAATACATCAGAGGAACAAAGTCTGCGGCATCGGCGGCGGTATAGCAGCGGCAATGGTGTTACGCACTTTTTAATATTTAGAATGTGAATGCATGGGCATACGTATGTACGTATGTAAAGCACATGCAGAATAAACAGTACACAGTACCACAACACTAGAGCGCAATCTAACTATAATAGCTATGACACTGACACAAGCTGCTGCTGTTCTAGTTTTTTGTCTCTTCAGTTGATACAAAGCTGTTCTGCGGCTCCTACAGCTTCTACAGATGCCTCCACAGTTCTCTATTATACAAAGCTAATTTTAGTTTCATCACACAAAACTTACTGAGCGTTAAAATATAGTATATGGGGTTGCAAACGATATGTATCCGTATCTTCACTCCTAAGATGCTCTAAATATTTAATGAACGAATAGCTTACAAGTAGGACAAACGTTCGGAGATATGTTTCTTATAAATCATTGGCCTCTTGGAGAGGGTTAAAAGTCAAATGGATTGTGTGCTGATTGAAGGTCATTACTTATTCAGTAGCGAAAAGATTTACTTTTGCTAAAGTTCGAAACACGGTAAGAACTTCGACTTCAATGGTTCCCCAGAGAAGTTTGGTGTTGAAAATTCTATTAAGCAAAAGTAAATTGTGATTGTGACTAAGTGATAGCAGCTTTCACACTTAATCACACTTGAGCGTGCTTATCGCAAAGTAGGGTAGAATTTTAATTTCCCACAAACAGTAACGCTTACTAATTTGTCTAAAGATAAATGTTATCGAATAATTTGATGGTCTCCGAACTGTAACTAGATACTGATTCACGATCTCTACCAAGTAAAGTTAATTTGTTTTCGATGTCTCACTTAAAAGTAGAGATTATTTTTGGCTGCAGTTAAAAAGAAAAAATTAGTGTTTGCTTCCATTTCCAGTTGATGACACTGTGGTGACATGCGAGAATGAATATTGCTGGGTTTTCTCCTCTGGTTTTGATTGCAGTTAAAGCGTGAAAGCTTTAGAATTACAACCACAATATCAATGTGGGACAATGCGTCTGTGATCAGTTGAATAGAAACGATTGACAAAGAACGACGAAAAGAATGCATGAAATCAGAGGAAACAAAAAAAAGGGAATAAAAAATGAAATGAAATGTGAAAGTTATAATTCATGTAGTTAGTTTAGCAGTACCTAGGTTGTTGTATTAGTACACATAAATGGACAGTAACATGTACTGAGACCCGTAATTGCCGGTTAATTGTGAGGAGAAGAGCTTATGCAAAGAATAATTACTACAGTGGCCCCAAAGCTGGCATTGTAGTTGCTTTCGTTGTATGAGTTGTGTTACGTTATGCATCTTTTATTTCTTTTTTTTTTAGGGGCAACGAATTGGGATCAGTACCAGTATCAGTATCTCGTTTATTAAGTTTATTTGTAAGTGAATGGTCAGTTTGTTCAAAACATTTTCACCTGTTTATTTATTTTATGTTTGGTAATTTAGATTAAATTTGTTTTGGATTGTTTAAATTGGATTGTTGAGTAGGGTGGGATGGGGCATGGTTTTCATTAGAAACATTAAGACGTCTTAAGACCAGCTTTCAACTTGTTGACCTCAACAATGAAAATGTTATTGAAGAGTAGAGGTTTTGCTAAATTCAAGAAGTGGCCGACCATTACTTTTGATGGTCTCATTCTTCCGAAAACAAGCGACCTCTAAAAAACTGACACAAAATAGAGAACAGAAAATTGGCAGAATGTTATTTTATAAAAGCATTATCTTACCTTACTTTAATGGGATTTGCTGTGTTTGAGAACTCTTGAAAAATTAATTTGGTGTACATCTCTTGATGGGCTATAAGGTTTTTTGAAGAACACATTTAAAAATGTAACCAAGATAGGCCCGTGTTAATGGTTATTGAAAAATAAAATGTCCTGTCTTGGTACAAACGTCAGCCATTTTGAGCGCAATCTGTCAACTCGTTTGTTGAGCAAACTGAGCAACAGGTTAAAAATGTTGGAGCAAGACTACAGAAGTCCCCTGTAATATTGAAAACAAGAGTATTTGAGAGGTACAGAGCCGTGGAGTTGTTGAAAATTTGCTAAATTCAAGATGGCCTGCAACTGCTTTTTTCTATAGTTGTGGTGTGTGTTGTTCACTCGGATTTTCTTTCGGAGGGTCATAGAGGGAATAAACAATATTTTTTAGTGCTATGAAGCGTTTCATAGAAAGCATCCCCTGAACAAGACCGGACTTGTGGCACATAAACTCTTGAATAATGCGCCACCTAACAAATCTATCCTTGTGAGCAACCCTGTGACTTTTTCTTAGTTCTGAAACTGAAATTACCATTTGGTAGGACCCGTGTTTAGTCGACTCAAGTAACAAAAGAAAATTCGCTGAGAAAACTAAAGGCGACTCCGGAATATGGCTATAAAAAAATGTTTGGGATTGCTGGATTGTTAGTTAAAGAAATGTACCGCCTATTTTGAAGGAGACACAATAAGTTTTATTGTTTACATTTTGAGAGAATGTATTGGATGTACATATACTCGTTGACTGACTAATGACGAAACTGAATCTATTCAAGTACATATTGAAGCCAGTGCCACTCAAAAGGGTTTGGTAGCCCGCGAGGGATCATGGTGTAAACAAACTAGTTGTTTACAATCACGTTGAAAGGCTGGGGAAAAAAAAGCTCGGCAAAGGAGTGCTACGAAAATTGAATTATTTTTGGAAAAATCGTCGATACAAGAATGTTAAAGATTTTACATTTTGCTTTTAGAAATTAACTTTTTCTCTTTTGAATGGTAAACTGTGATGATTGTCTGTTTGGTGGTCAACAGTCAGACTAATTTACTTTTAGTTTCTTAATTCAGGGTAAACAAAAACATTGAAGAAGTTCTGTCAAGCAATTGACACCCCAGTAATCTAAAGTCTTTTTCAGAAATAGATCAACATGAAAAGTGCACAAAATTGGGATGGGTGTCCAGAGATGGAAGTAAATCGACGGTGTACGCAAGAAGTGCACTGTAAGAAAAAATTGTGCCCTAATGAAAGCCCGGAGAAGGTTGAGAATAGAAAGCCCTTGCTACTTTTGGTTCTAAAATTCTATTCTCTACGTTGCCAAGTCTCTGAAAATAAGCAGCAATAGAGTAAGGCGATAGAAAGTTACTTTGAAAGACGATTGGGACACAATCTCAAATTTATGATCCTTACCAAGTTGCGCATCTAATCCAAAAGGCGGGGTATAGAAACTTTATTAGGTCTTCTAGTCCTCTAGTTTTGTGCAAAAAGAAAGAAAGAGGATTTCATTATTAACTAACTGTGATTCCAACTCAAGAGTAAACAGTCCGGAAACAGGCTGGTTTTTAATTGCAATTCGTCAACACTTGTATCAAAAACATGTGCTTCTAAGGGGTACAAAGCTTTCAAGAAGAGTCGAGAGAACATAGAACAAATGCCTTGTTCTGAGCGACCTTCGACAAAGTAAAAGCAATTGTGTTTAAATATCGGTATAACAGCCTAGGGATACAGCTCGTGATCTTAACGCCTCCCACAAGATAAAAACATTTAAGGATTAAAAGTGTTTTGTAGAATGAAAAAACGATGGCATAAATGTGTTGTATTAAATGGGCCTTATTTTGAAGACATCGAAATAAATCATGATTAAATAATGGAAATCGTATGTATCATTTTACACTTCCTGGTACTTTTCCCAAAGAGTGTATGTATGTTGTGTTGAGAATAAACTTGACTAATCTTGTTGCTTAACCAAGTTCATGCTATCTGGTCAATTTGGAACTGTTCACCTGTTAAACAGTGTCAGATCATGTACGCAGCAATTTACTGAGGATCTAGAACAAGGTCGACGACATGATTAAGGTTTTATTGTCATTATTAATAATAAAAGTGATACCTGACATGCAAATTGAAACTGAGGTGTGTATTTAAAAAAAATTGATTGTTAAAGGCACCGCGAAACCTAAACCGCAGAACACTTATTTGAGCATTTTTTTATAATGTGGGCGAAATATATGTAAGTAAACGGTGTGCAATGAACTTCGATTGAACTGTGGTTAAAGTATTTATCATAGGATTCAACTGATCCTTCCATGCACTTCCAATTATTTTCTTAAATGCTCGGTAGTTCTCTTGCAAGAAACGAAATTAGAAAGTGGGAAGTAACGTAAACGGCCAGCCAGACTAAAGTTGTTTTTTTTTTTTTTCACTGACTATAACTGGTATAAACTATAAAATTTTATCCGCTGGTGGATTGTTTCTTATGAAGAACATATAAAACGGTTTGCATTGTACGTTTTCGTAGATCCAAATTCAAATGTATCGTCTATGGTCTTGTCTCCAAATGTCATTTGAATCGTTTAAACTAAAAAGCTTTATGTGCATGTCTAAAAACAAACTGTGGTATGAAATCATCAAATTTTTGATATCACTGTATCCCAAAACGGTGCATACACCCACTAAGCTTGAATTCCTCACCATTTTGATTTAAGTTACGCATGTGTATGGACAGTTTTAGTATATAACTGCAACGTAAATGATTCTGGTGAAGAAGCCTATATCGCAAGCAATGCCCTTTTTCTATTGCATGTCCTTTCAATTATAAAACAGCAAACTTCCTTTCTTTGTTATTTTCATTTACGAGTATTCCAAATGCATCTTCAATGTTGTCTTCTACATTTTAGGTTCACCCGATTTCTCCCCGATCACTAATAGGGCACCCAACTGACTTTAAAATTTAAAAAAAATGCATTCCTAAAGCCTTAAATAAATCCTCGCAATAGAGATTGGCCATAGAGATGAAACGAGTTTACATATAGTATCTGTTATAAATAACGAACAACCGCCGGAAACTGGCTAGTTGATATTTAGCAGTGAAATCAATTAGAAGTTCACAAAGTGGCGTATTTTTTAACGGGAGTACAATTTTAATCAAATATTACGAACATTTTGAGAATTATCGAAAGTGGGTAACCTTACTTCCTACGAGCAGATTGTTGTGGGCATAGCTAGTGAAAAAATCAAAACATTTCGTTCCCGATCGTGCCTTTTTAGTGCATTTGTTGTCACTAGATTTGATTATATCTTAACGTTACTATAAAACGCACACTAAAATATCAGTATAATTTTTTTGTGTAAAAAAAAAAAATACATACATGACTGTTCACACATGTAGGCAGGAAATATAGAAGGATATGACATTTATTCAAAACTAACAACAGAACCAATTTTAGTAACTCAATACACTTCCTTGAATTTCGATGTTGTGGACCTTTGTTGCTTCGTGAATCCTTTGTGTTTAAATCGATTTTCTGATCCGATTTAAACTCACACAAAGCAATTGAGATCGACATCTAGAGTTAACCTTAAAAGTTCAGCCTCCAGCCTCAGTTACAGAGTATTGATTGTATGAACTCGGTTTAAAATTGCCTTGATCAGATCATCTTCCTTCTACTGCCTGGAGGCAAAAAGTCGATTTGATTCGTTTGTCCGCAGTCCACACCTAACCACAATGACTGCATCTTTCGAACTTGAATTTCAGTTATTGCGTGACTGTGTTTTTGTCTGTTCAACTGTTTTCCTCATTACAACAGTGACATGTGTTTGAGGGGATAAAATTCGCACGAATTCACATTCTCAGCTATTATGTTCCATATTAGGAAAGTAACTCGAAACAAAAACCGGAAACTGCCATAAGCGGCGAACAGCAGATTAGTCCCGTCCCCGTCATCGTTTTGTACGAGTATTCTCTTGAAAGCCCAAAGCATACGGTGCTCCTATCTATACAGTGAAACAATCAAACAACAACGACTGGGTTCTTGATCTTGCCAACATCGTATGTGTGTGGGAATGTGTTTAGAACAACGAACACAACGAGAATAAGATTCTTCCTTTTGCTTTTGTGGGGATTTTTACTTCACTGAGCTTTCAGGTATGAACACCATGAGGGGGAGCGGGTGCGGGTGTGGGTTTGAAATTGTCTGCCACGGGAGATTGACTCTATTTTTGATTAGCTGAGGTGGCCTGGCATTCAGGCGACTCTCGGCGTTTTTTGAATCTTTCTTTCGTAGTTTATGTAGTCTAGCATGGGAGTATGCATTTAACCTATTATATTGTAAATCAAAAAGGCAAACGGCCAAGAGGAAGTATTTGTTGTGATCCGGTATCGGACTTGGCATCATAGGCATAGGGCACATTTGTTTTCGTTTTTTCAATTCGGCCATCCACGAATAGAGTTGTTGCTTGGGTTGGTACAAAGATACGAGTATATTGTATTTCTTTCAAATGCAAATGCAAATGCAAAAACATTTTATTGCGGAAAGTGAAAGTAATCTACCCGGCGATTGAATGGACGAAATTGTTAATTCAATTGTTATACTTTGTTCGTTGCTGATTTTTTATTATTCTCCATATTTTCGATACGTTTTATCATTTCGTTTTGTACAGAGTGTTTTATGTTTGGAAATTTTGCGAGTTTGCTTGCGTTTGAGTTATTACGTTACGTGCTTTGTTGTGTAATTTATATTGACGAACGTCGCACGGGTACGTTGTGAGGAGAGCAGAAGAAGTGGAAAAAATGATTGAACTTGCGATTCTACTATTTTCCGGGCTACAATGGTGGCGGTCCCTATCTTCTGGAGGTACGAGTATGACTTACAAACAACAAAAAAATATGATAAATTGAATTTTCAGTTTAAAATTGATTTTCAGTCGATGAAGATATGAAGAGATAAATTTATAAATTTAATTTTGTGCCATGAAGTGAAGAAATAACCGAGTGTAAATCAACTAGTCTCAAATAAACCGTGTAGATATTTATTTTTTTTTTAAGATCTTTAACTGAGCTTAGGTAAAATTTTAACATTTAATAGTGCGGTGCATACATATGAATAGGAATATGTTTTTTTTTCTACACCGAACAAATTATGAAGATCATAAAATATGTACTTCGTTAAAGGCCGTGTTACTTGTTCAGTTGTTGTGATCGACAAAAATGGGCATGGTTATAAGATGTTTAGAAACAGAGTTTTTTTTTATTAATATGTTTTTTCAAGGAAAGCCGACTACCATCTGTTGCTTTTCTCGATAAAAAATAATAGTTAATATTTAGAAACAAGGCGCAAGTCAATGAAATAAGTGATGTCGAAGTTTTCTTTATTCCAAAGTTTTGTTTATTGTGCTGACATAATTGAAGAAAGAGGAAAATTGTCTATGCGACTACATATGGAAAGAGGTATTCTTCGATTCAGCATTAACAGAAAACACGAAGAATGTGCAGTGTATTTGAATCTCTAATTTCTGGTACGCTTGGAGGTTATGTTATAAAAGGAAACAAAACAATTTTTCTAAATTCATTCAAGAAGATTGAATAATTTAATTACTTTTTAGAATGTTTGAACATAACCTTAGATTGCGTTACCATCCGGCGTAAACCCGAACTTCAACTAACCAAAATCTTTTGCCGATCCAATCTCTAAACTGCTGTCTGCAGTTTCTCGGGCTGAGTTATTTCAGGTTTCCCCAACTTCGCGCGCCACCTCATGTTTCTATGCTGCGTTGAACCTCTGGATTAGAGTCAGAAATTCCTCTGATAGGAGTATGTTCTAATGCGCTCAGAATGTTCTATATTGGGTATATAACTTAATTCGTGCCGTTTTTTTTTAAATTTGAACGTTTATTTAAGAAAAACATGTACAATCGTAGTCATAAGGTGCATGGTCTGGGCTACAAGGCGGGTGGGGGAAGACTTCCCATCCACTGTTTTCCAAATAGTTCTTAACCGGAATAGCAACGTGGGGCCGAGCGTTGTCATGATGGTCTGTTGTGGCCGCTTTTTGTTACATTTTGAAAGAGCTTTCGCTCCTGAATATGTTTTGGTGCTATAATCTTCTTCACTTTAAGTGATCTTGCTTTTTCACGTTCTGTATTTATATTGTTCACAAGGTGAACTTGCGTGTTGTAGTACATTTTCTTACGTCGTTTTATCTGTCGACCATATTCAGTTATTTTAGAGGGCCAGACATATCTCAGTTGTTTAAAAAGGCTTGTGATACACATCATACTTGCGCAGGCGCTTCTTGTTGAGCTCACGGACTTTTGTACATTTAATGATGGGCGTCCAACAAATTCAAAGTTATTATCATTATCATTGGTCTTTTGTGGCGTCTACGATAAGCACGTCTTAACCATGGTTTGTTGTACAAATAGGTAGTAACCCGAATTATCTCCTGTAGATCGGACAAACATTCAAAATAATGTACATTATGAATGTCTTCCATCGATCACCAGCATTGACAGTCAGATGATCTATTCAGATTGTCGTTTTCTGTCGGCTGTAGCTGTTTATAGAAATGGAGTCAAACTAAGAAACTTCGCAAATCAGCCCAGAATTTAAAGTTAGCTTAACACTACTTCTGTACGTGCTCCTCCGCATGTGATCATGTTGTTGATCTACATGTCTTACATTTTCTACTCTTGGGCTGTTCGTAGTGGTACATCGTTACGAACCATGAAATGAACAGACTTACAACGCCATTAGTGTAGAGATTGCTGTGGTATATATATAGCTTATTCATTTACTTATTACCATTGGTTTTGATAAGTCTTATTATTTATTTAGAACTTACATCTCCACAACTCGTAGGTACACTTGTCAGTATCACTAAACCCATGAATGATATTTCGTTTAGGCCGCGGATTGTTTTTTTAAAAAATTTTTTTTCAGTTTATGATCATTCTCATCTCATTGCTTTAATAAGTATAAACCCGACATTCTCTGAGGAAGTATAGCTATTGTTGTCGTTTATTAATTCGCAAGTGACTCCTACTTATCTAAAATAACCGCCTTTCGGCGTACAACAGCGAACATCCGAAAGTGAAGTCTTTACTGTGCACCAAAATAAAAAGACTAACAACAAAATAAATGGGCGAGATCCGTGTTGGGTCGGTCGAGTTATTTGGTTGCATGTCTCTTTTGGGTTGTTCAGCCTTACAAGACTTATAGGTTATCTTATTATCAGATCCTTAATCTCTTACCAAAACTAAGACTTCTCGATGTATGTAACTTGGCTTCTTTACAAAACAAAAAGTATTCTACTCAGCACTTAATTTACAAGTCTTTCAGTAACAGAGAGAGATTAGTTTACTTTACTTTGCTACTGTAAAACTTTATGTTGTCAGATTTAGGTATGAGCTAGCTGGAGATATTGTTGCCTGCTACCACCTCTTTTTAACAATGATACCATTCAAACACAATGTAAAATCTTGCTAAGCTTATTTATTTCTCCCAACAAAATGTCTTTTCTTGGAAAACGCTTTCAAAACTTTCCAGCAAAATCTTGTTGAAAAGAGCTCAACTCAACCGTAACCAACGGATGTACATTTTTGTCTATGCATACGAGTACAGCAACGTTTAACTGGGCATTTTCAATTTTCATTTGCGTGAATCGTGGGCCATTGAAAATGTTAAATCGTGATAATTTACAGTAAAGTATTTGCGAAAAAAACGCAAGTTAAGCCGGCAAACTATATACACGTACAATTGCTTTAACCGCGCCCATAACTTAAATTCAATTAACACTTGTAGTTAGATTATTTAAAAAAAAAAAATACAAAATACAAAATTAAAAATCTAATCTTTTCTCCTCCTTCTCCTCGTCAGTGGTTTTATGAATCGTGACTCACACGCCCGCCTGCATGGCTGCCACATTGTGTTCCAACTATCTTTCGCTTATTATCTATCATTCATTTATTTATTTCTCTGTTCCTTTTTAAGATTATTACCCAACTTGCAGAGTATGGAGAGGCAACAGAAAGCTATGTGGAAGTGGCATTAAAACGAAACGAACGAAACTTGGGCATAAGTATGAGTATCATTGTACGCGGTAGTTCAGTCGCTTGAAATATCTTTTAATCTATCGAAAAGTGCCCTGATGGCAATTTCTCCATCAAACAAAACGTACATTTCGCACGAATTTAATTGTCTTGAAGAGCAACAGTCGACGAAATGAGACTTCAACAATCACTCCCCGTTGATTGATTGCTCAAAGATACAGATTTAGAAATAGAGATATAGATAAGAGTGCCTTTCTATACATAGATGCCACTGTGGCTGTTTTTAAATCACAGACATATTATGTTTCAATGCTAGGGTCCTATTAATGCGCTGTAACAAGTTCAGAATAGAGTTAAATTTAAGTCAGTGGGCGCTGCACATGTGCGCTTGGTAAGTTTACATCACCGCCAAGTATGGTGTCATACGTTCGTTAATTAATTCTGCATGTGAGTGTGTAATGTGTATACGGTCAATAGCACTCTTGGTACCACCAACCGGCTTTGGCCAGTATGTACATACATATTCATACCCACCAGTCTGTTTTGAGGCTTGCGAGTTGAGTTTCCAAAAGACCAAATACGGCATGATTCCCTTGAATGATTATTTTTATCGATGCATCCATCAGTTCAATGTGGTTGGCCGAATGGAGACTGGAGGTATCCATTTGAAGGACAATCACTGTCTGGTCTGATTTCCTTTCCGTATGTGACAGAAAATGCGCATCTCTTGAATACTGTTGCAGCCTACGCAATGAGGAAGAAAATAACTAATAATTGCAGTAAAACCTACTCGTATATCACAGTTCGCGTTTATTGTGGTGTTGTCTATAAAAGCATTTCACACCTTACGCCTACAATAGATTCCACCAAGTTCCACTAGGTTCCACCATATAAGCTTACTTGCTATACATAAGGCAACGACTGTGACTGCGACTACGACTGACTCTGTCGAGTCATGTTTATTTATTCTTTCCCTCGCTCTCATTCTCTGGGAGGGCAAGTTTTTCGAACTCTCATCTCGGCTCAATGACTCATTCGCATAAGCCAGAAAAAAGAAAACGACGACTACGACGACATAATGAGGGAACAACGAAAACGATGAAAACGTGAAGCTGAGTTTCATTTAAACCTTGTCTACACGGTTGCGGAAAATGCGCCGTGGCCGTCGACGCGCCGTTGACGTTGCTTTTGTTGTTGCTGTCATTGTTGTAGCCTTTGCGTCAATCTCTTGATTTTTGCCTTCTTTTTGTTCGTTTAGTTTGTCTTTGTACACATGTGCGACAGTACTTACTGATCATGGTTGAACGAATTTCGAATTTAAAGGTGACTATGGATATGAAGCAGCGCTACTGAAAGCGGGTGCCAAGTCTAATCTATGAGAGGGTTAAAGCAAACAACAAGACAAACATCAACTACAACAGCCAACTACCGCTACCTACTTAAAAATTGTGTTATGCAATCGCAATCATGAACGATGGGGGGCCACCACTAAAAATCAGCCCATGCATGAGCAAATATGTGAAATATGCTGCGTGCTGTATGCCCCAGATAAAGTGAGCAAGCTACCAAGCATAAATCAATTCTGAGAGTTGTTTAGGGTGGTTCCTTCCTTCCCTATATTTGCTTTGTAAAAGTAGGTTCCTTTGCTTAGGGAAAATGTGGAAAATGCTTTTACTTGTTTATTTAGCTTAAACTTTTCATGACTGCGTGATGAGCAGAATCAAATGTGTGTACCCGTTACACGTTTAGTTACTGCAAACAAATAAAATGAGTTGAAATCGAATCGAAACGCTGAGTAGTAGTGTTGGCCAAAATGAACAAAATTGTTGTCATTGAACAGAGAGGAAGATAGTTATCTTGACCCAGTTTACATAGATGCCTAAGTTCGTGACCACCAGCCATTCGATTCACATCATTAACATTAAATCGTTTTTTTGGGTTTTAAACACATTTTCGGACAAGTTTTATGATGATAAGTAAAATTTGTTAAGCAACAGACTTGTAAATGTATGGGGGATCAGTGTTTTACTGTTGAGTGGTTAAAGCACTTTAAGAAGCAACAAGAGATAAAGCTTAAGGTCATTATAAGTATCATAAAAATTTAAGCAGAATACAGTTTGTAATAGAGTTTTGTTCGTGCTATTTTAAACAATATAGGGCTAACTGTAATTTGTTTTACTTTACTTTGGTGTCAAGGTCTTAACAAATAATTATTTCATAATTTACATTAAATGACAATTACAGGATTGAGACGACGACATCACCACTCTGATGCTGCTAGGCAACTTTTCAACAACCCCAATCCGCACAGTTTCGAGTGATGGTTGTGTACTACAAGGCTTTCAGTAGATTACCGAACGGTCAATGATTTTGATTTTTATTCCATCTATAGAAGACATTTTTTCTTATGAAAAGAAGAAAAGGAACATGTGATACCACCCTGAAGCTACTTGGATTAAGACTACTATTGTATAGATATGTTGAAGATAGTACGTCAATACCTTTGATGAGTGAAGATCAAGTTTAGAAATGTGTTTTATCCAATCCAATTTCCATCAAAATGTTTATTTCCGTTTTGTTTGTTGCTCTAGTCTCAGAGGGATGCTAACCAAATTCGAGAACGTATGAAGTAGGTGTGGTATCTTACACAGACGACGCGACGTAACCCTTTATGTATCGTGCAAACCCACAGACACTCTGACATTCTCCAATATGTATTTGCGTTATTTTGCATTTAAAAATGAAAAATCAGAGTGCCATGCATCATCCTAGGATTAGTGGAGCCTCTCTAAGTTTCTCGAAAATATTTGGGTACCTAGGCCTAGCACTGAACAGCAAACTGAAATTGAAAAATACGTAAATAAAAATCCTAATGTTGCCATCTACTTATAATAGTGGATCTCAGGCAGAATTAAAGTCTTGCATTCGGTCTAGATCGCGATCGTGAGACTAATTTTTACTTTTCTACGAGCATCACCGTCGTTTGACAACTTATGTTGGAAAAAAACGACGTTCATGAATTTGTCAGAAAAAACGCAACGTCCTACATTTATTATTCATTTTCCGAGCCAGCTCTCCAGACTGCTTTATTTGCTACTTATACGTCCCTGATGGACCTCCTAGACTCGTAATGATTTTTGTGGGAACTGCTCAACGAGGAGCATTACAACGGGTAACTTTAGTGTCTTAAGCTAGGGGAAACACAGGTATCTTAAAACAGTTTTATGCTACAACATGTCAAAGGAAAACGTGTCGATTCCTATATTATAGGGCCCACAATTAATACAATCCCTTAAGATGTGGTGTAATCAATTAGCGATTTGATTTTCTCTGTAATCTAAGAATATTAGACTGTTTTGAAAATTGTCTTTCTCTCGAAAATTAGAGTGGAGAGATGGCAAGGTAGAGCATATGACTTTCTGAATATTCCTGATTATGGGAATAAATGTTCTGAGAACTTAAATTGGAAAAGCCTATCGTACATCGTAGTGTGTATCTTCATAGGTGTATTTACCTATACTCAAAGTTTTCTCAAAAAAGCAGATCAAAACTTTAAGATGTTAATTTTAGACAACAATCAATGAAAACACGACAGCTTTCTGTTAATTGTATATTATACATGTAACCAAATTAAAATAAGTTCTTCGAAGCAACAGGGGCTATTAGACGAGAGCAAACTGGGAAAAACCGAATATGATGACGTGTAGACCCTAGGACCCGAAATGATATACAGGCTGATAACTTTGCAGAAACGTTAATTATCATTCCGTTGACCATTTCTGTCATGCATTTCTTACGAAGTTTGACGAAAAACTTCATGAGTACCTACGAATACATTCGATAAGTTGAGTCATCATAATTTCGTTGAAAGTAATTAAGTTGAAGATTCTCCTCTTAAATCTTGACAACCTTCCTCTAGTATGTGGTATGACAACATTTTCAACACGAAAGTTTGTTCAATTTTAATTCATTGCAAAATTGTTGCTAATTACGCAATAGCTAAACAATCGATGTTCGAAAATGAAATAAGAGTGCTCATCAGTTTTGTTAATAAATTTCAATTAAATTACGTTTAGCCGCTCATTTGTATGTATGTAGTTGTACTTGCTCTTTTGAATCAAATTACATCACATTTGAGTAATTAATTTATTTGCGTAGCCAACGGAGAAGAGTCTCTAAAAAATCAGCCAACAAATCATCACCGCCGCCATCTTCTTTTTCAAGTGGATGTTCTATTCTCAATTCTCAGTTCATTGTGATTAATTTATAGTCATTCGAATTAATCACCATTTATCCTTAAGAAAAAAAAAAAACTTTTATCTGTTCAAATTAACTCCCAGAATGTGGAAGTGCATGGAATGTGGAACTAGGCTATCACTCCCAAATTCTATTGTCGAATTCATGTCATTTAATGAAAGTGACAACACAAAATGGGTTGTAGTCGTATTATCTGAAAACTTGAGAGATTACGTGACTAAATAAATCTCCATTTGCTGCAACAATACCTGATAGAGATTATATTAACTATCGAACCGAATAGAAATAGACACCATGAGCTGTAGCAGACTATACACTGAAGTCATTTCATTCAAGTTTAATTAGCTCTGTGTCCTACTTGTGGTGTATTGTGTTTGAAATCGTAATTGATTAATTGATATCAATTGCAGCAAAATGAATTGTCAATCGTAGGTCAGGAAACCAAAGAAGTGAAAAATTCCATTTGAAATACATCTGAATGCATCCGACATCAAGCAGAACTAATAGTACCTATGCATAGATACTTGTACGTTGAAGCCATGCAAACACATTGTACCATGACCTTGGTGTAAGTGTTGCAAATTTAACGGTTCCACGATTAAACTCGCCGCCACATACATAATATCATAGTAAGACTCATGATTTACGCCCGTGTAAAAAGGAAGAGAAATAATTTTTATAACATTACCTCCACGCTATACTTAATATTTGTGCTTATGTTGACTTGCTTCGTGTTCTCCTCTTTGTTTCTATTCCATCATATGTTTCGCCTTCTTCGTATTTTTATATTCCTCCTACACCACTAGTTAGTGGCTATGGTATTTATTTTTAATTATAATTGAAATGCTTTTACGATTGGCAGTAAGAAGCTCTTCGAAACTGCCATCAATAATTGCCCAGTTAGTTTATGATGGGTGAAGAATTACACAGATTTTTCGATTTCTTCTGATACTGATAGATTTGCATAAGAGCTACTACTTGGTAGCATGGATTTTAGCTTTGCCATGACGGGGATATTGTTTTCAATTAAAACTAATGAGTTGCAGTAAGCGAAAGTCCAAACAAATCCGATTCAAGAGTCTTTCACTGAAGGTTCTACTAATTCTACCGAAACGGGGTTAACTTGTAAATTACCAAATGTGGCAATTGTGTTGACTATTAAATTAAAAACAACATAAGTTGTAAACAATATGAGTAATCGAGTTTATTTGCATACGTGTATGTGCTTTGATGTGTACCGTACCCGTACTGGTAACTGGTAGCGGTACGATATCGTTTGTCTGACGGCCAAGGTCTTTAGTTTGCAATGAAGTAAGTTCCTCAATATTTGAAATTGCAGTGGCGATCTACTTTTCCATTGTTGATTTTTTGTTATGATAAAATGCATGTAAACAAGACATAGAATAGTTTAGAAATTTTTGACTTGGCCATGAGTGCTGTTACAAGGTTAACATAGTTTGATTTGAAAAGAACCTATTCCATGGCTTTATTTACTTCAACATACAAAGTTGGTTAAACTTTCCTATGCGATTCTTACATAGTTCCAGCCAAAACTGACGGCATGGGATTAGACATGAAGTAGAGTTATGAAATTTTATTGATTAATGCGCTTAGCACAAGGTATAGCATTTAAGCTCTACTTTTTTTGGGACTGCCGGGAGACTAGCTTTTTTTGTCCTAAGGGCCATGATGTGCCTTTTTAAGAGTTGCGCCAAACTCTTTTGATTTATTTCAGTTTTTCCGCATGGTTAAAAATTATAAAAATTAGTGGTGGTCTTTGTAAATAAAATAAATGCGCTATACCTTAGTTTTTCTTAATATTCCCTTGGTTTCAGCAATTTATTATTAATGCTTTTAAAATAATTGAGCCATTGTGATGGAATTAATTGTTCCAGTTGACTAAATATTTAAGCCGTTGTGGATGTCATGAAGCGATCTAAACAAATAGTGACTCGATAGTTAAGAGTCGTGCAAATATGGCACTTGACTCCCCATTAAAATTCGTCAACTTTTAGTTGCAGTTGAACATCATTTCCTTTCATCAATTTTGGGCGTTTTTATTCAATAACTTCTTGACTTAATTTTTCCTCCCAAAAACGATTTGTAGATTGATTTTTCATCTCCTGTTATTGATGAGACTATCACAATCCGTATCCACCATGGTAGATCGATCAATTTCAAATTATACTACAATTGCTTTAATTATTTAAAAATGATTTAATTTTAATGCCGTGGTATCGTAAATACTCCGGTGTCGAGTACCGTTTTTATACCTCCGCTTGGTTCATCTTTAAGACTATAATTTTTCATTACAGAATTTTGCAAAGCATTGTGTCTAACGTTCGGATGCAATTTTCTATCTAAGCATACCACACCATTTTCTAGAAAACTTTTCGCAAATGTCCGCTGTTGACTTTTAAAAAAATCAGAAAGGTATTTAAAGCCATTAAATTGGTAGTAAAACTTAATAGTGCAAAAGTGGAAGTGCACGTATTGAAATACACTACTCCGTCGGGAACTTCTGCTGCACAGCGGAGGAGTGCTTGTAAAATTACGAATCACATGATGAAAAATCGTCACAATAAGGAGTAAAAGTCGCCGGGTCGAACCAGTAAATGTATTACGTAGAATCGGTATCAATCGATATCAATATATTCCAGAAATCAAATAGATGAGCTTCTAAATAGAAGATTTAAGAGATAAATTGCTTTCATTAAAAAACTAGGGAGAATTATTTAAAAATATCGTAAGTCTAGGAAAATGAATGTCCACCACTGTACAAATGTCACACAAAATCTACTAGGTATTCGGTGTGAACGCCCCAATGAGATTTCGTAAACTTTTTGTTGCAATCTCGGATTTGAGTGCGGTGTGAATGCTGTATTATCGTGACGAGGCTTTAATGACACAAAAAATTTGAACTATTTTGGGACACAAATAAAAAATTGGCTGTTCATTACGTACGTAGTGACAAATTCAACTTAAAATCCTTACCGGTACTAAGTTAGAACATCAACTATAGACATTTCCTTTCAGACCCTTTTTCACTATACGACGAGAGGACGCATTGACATTTATTTATCCATATAACGTAGCCAGGGGCAGATACCTTTTACGAGTAAGTCAGCTTTTCGTTTTAGTTAGAACTTTCAAGGTTTTACCTTTTAATGTCCAGATTGGTATTTGGCTTAGCTCCAACATCTTTCGTCGATTTACATATTTACCTTAAGAATACACTTTTCGTTATATGTAGTATGTGTATTAGAAGTATCAAAAAAATAAAAATTCAATTATGTAATCGGTGAGATTATACGGATATAAAAGTGGAAAACTTTAAAATGTTGACGGTAGATATGAAGTTCTTCCGTTCGCTGTGTGTTGAATTGTCAATTTTATCCTTCGTTTGCTCATGTGCACATAAGGCTAAGAACTGAATCATGGAAAATCAGGTGAGCGATAAGTTACACAAAGAAGCTGTAAGAATGACATAATCCCAACGCCAACTTTTCAAGCATGTGCATCAATGTTTTCTCACAACAGTTGCAACGTTTAATCAGGAATTAGGGTCACAAACAAAATAGAGAATAAGTGATAATTCATTATGAGACAAAGCTTTCTACATTCGAAGGAAGCCACCGAATAAAACCACAGTCTCAAATTAAGCTTATTCAATATTGTAAAAAGGTTTCCAGTTATTGTACAAATTCATTTGTAGTTTTTTTAGAACAACCAATGTTACATAGTCCAAGATTCACACCAATTTCAATTGTCTCGTTATTTAAAGCGCGTTTAAAGCTTTGTCCAACGTTCTCATGAAGGAAACGTTCTTTCCAAATCACACATCTTGTTGACGAACTGACTCTAAAACTGTCCACAAGAAAACTGCTATTATGAACCGACACCGCCTGCAATTGATAGCCGCTTTCATCATTGTGAGAAAAGTGGCGACCGATCATGCATTAACTAGCACTTCAGTTACTTGAGGATGTTTGAAGTGAAATGAACTTCGCACTCAAGATAATTTTCTGAACAGATTTTGTTAAATGATCTTTTTGTTTTCATGTAAATGAGATTAAACAAATGAAATCAGTGTAAACGTGTAAGAGTGGTTTAATTGGCATTTTATAGATAGTTTTGTCACCTACTATGTTATTTAAATGCAAAAATTTAGGGTTTTTCTTGACCATGAGAAGGAAACCTCTGGTTTGAGAAGAGTGAAGAAAGCTTATGTTACTAAGCAACCGAAGCGACGCTGGACAAAGAAACCCAAAGCTACTCATGAGAACAAATAAGAAGGGGAAAATATCGGCTTCTCTAGGTGAAATACAGATTGTTTTACCAAAAGGAAAAAAGAATGCATTCACAGATACGAACTTGTAGAGATTAGCAAGAAAATTTAATAGAAACTGCACAATTGGTGATGAGGATATAGAAAAACCATTTCTTCAGACTGTTAAATGATGATAAATAGACAAACTCCAAAAAACTATAAAGGCATCCATCTGCTTATCATCGTATACAAGATTTTGCCTGCTGTATTGTGTGAATTTTTTAAACCAGTCCGGATCTTTATTTTCAGGCCGCATATGGGGGCATCTCTATCACCTGACTAACTCTACTAAGCCATGTCTAGTTTAGGCTTCTCTATGGACCTTTGATGTCAAAAAGAAAGCTTATAGAATGTGACTCCCTATCATGTGACTTAGTTAGCATAATGCTTAATTTGTGCGAGACTTGCAGTCTTACACCAAAGGTACAACTTTTCAAAGTCTGTGCAACTACTTTCATAAGCTAATGACATTGATATCAATGGCAGAATACGTGAAGGTGTCACTGGTGCAATCGCAAGAATTGAAACAGAAGGGTGCAATTTATTATTATGCACGGACTCGAAAAAAAATACGTGCCACACACCAAATTTTTAAGAGCCAAAAGCTTGCAGATAATTTCATGCAAGTAAATTGGAGCTAAACTATTATCGTAATCGTAATAGTTAACCCTTAGAGTCATATTGTTTATTTAAGGCACATTCCTCATTATTGCCATTATTGAAGTGTGTTCATATGAACTCTATCAAAAAGCACTATATTTTATTTTAGATCTTACACAATGTATCATCATGTGTGTCACTCCTTTCATCAGCATCGGTTGGTGTTTCTCTATGGCGAAATATTGTGGTGTGTACTCTACCATTTTCTAAGATCTAAGAGCTGTTTTACTGGTCTTTGTTTGTGGTCTATAAACTTTATATTTTTTTCGTTTAAATAACATTCCGCTTGTAAGTTTTATTGCCTTATTGAGGACATGTATATTCGTATGATATTACTATTTTAAAATTCATTTAAAAATGGACAATTTTTTAATCTATATCTCTAAAATAACAGAATTATTGTAAGCTAGGCACATAATTCTTTCAATAAACACACTCAAAGAGGTAGTGACCGTCAAGTATTTTCAAATGCAGACTAATTTTGAATTTAACTTTTGCTTTATTTAACGTTGCTAACTATAGTATATGGGTGTCGTAACAAATTACATTGCAACTACCATCGATCGGGGCAATTTAATCAAAATGATTTAAGACATTTATGACCCAACTGATACAACTGATACTGATTGAAACTGAAACCAGTTGATTACTCACTGATATTTAAATAGGGGTTGATAGACATATGTTTCCTCATACTCGTTAGTACAAAAGAAAGATCCTAAACAAAGTTTTATTATACTCGTACCCTGTGTTGTGGAGTAGAATTTTCCAGACGTAGATGGATTAATTAATTAATAAGTCTTTGTTATTATAGTTTGTCCTTCAACAGACATATTTGTTTGCTTTGTTTAACGATTTAACGAGTTTGCTTCACTTCTTATCTTAAGATTGAACCTTTGTTTTTGTTTTATTTAAGTGTTGCGAAATCAAGTCACCATACAGTCAAACGGCATTGTTTGATTGTTTTTCGTTGCAAACTCGATTGTGACTCAAAATTGCATACGAAATGTAGTTTCTTCATATTGAAGATAGAAGTGGTGAATTAAAATTGTATTTCTTTGTCTACTTTTGATGGCCATGTAATAGCTTTGCTCAAGTTAAATGTTTCAGACATGTTAAGAGCCAACGTTGGTGCTCAAAAATCGATTCGGGGAAGAAGAGAGGTCACCTTTATGGCAGTGCACAAAGCACTCTCCGTGTTCTCTTACATCGAAAGCACTACACTTTAAATGGTTTAGGGACACTTTCTTTATGTTACTATTATCACTTGGAAATACGAGTAGTTCATGCTAAGGGCAACATAAATACTTGGTTTCCTCTTATTTTATAGGATTAACTTGTAAGTTAATGATTTCATGGTGTTTCCTGTAAAGAATTATTTTATGTCATGCGAGAAACAAACATTTAAAATCCTATAAACCTCTTGAAGTTGAAAGAAACTTGACTCTTAAAGCTGCCACCACCCACACATTTCATGGAAAATAATTCCCACATCGTTAAATCCCTTAAGCCATAGAGTTTTCCATGTAATTTGTCCCCAGTCCAACATCATAATTGTTCACCTCGTCTGTCCTGCCACTCATTATCTTCGAATAGAAACTGTCTCTATCTGCATTGGCCTTGATCCAATTTGCAGTAAACCACAAACAGATTTTATAGTTTGCAGTGCAATAGTCAACCGAAAAGAGCTAAGTTCCAGTGGAATTTGTATTCCGTTCTATCTTGTGTGACCTCCTGTAAATCGTTCTCTCTTCTTAGGTGTACAAAATGAATACTCCTTAAAAATAAAACATTAGTCAGCGCGCCGGCCGGGAGAAAATAAGAAAATCAATAACTAACCGATTTTCCTCCTTCGTTCTTGTTTCGTCATATCATGTCATATAGCAGCTGTAACTGTAGATAGTTCGAATTCACGCTGGTGCCTGGTCTCTGCATTCAGTGACAATTCTGCCTTTTTACTCTGTTCGAGTTTTGTTCCTCGATTTCGGTGTAATTCAGTTAATTGAGGTTGATTATTTTTACCCTAATACAGTGTGGGGTAGAAGATTATTTGGTTGAGTGGTCGTAGTCATTGGAATCGGCATCGACATCAACATCGACATCGCTAGTTGTGCTTGCTTGGCAGTATGGGGTTGATAGACAGCGCATCATCTAACCTAACAACCCACGACAACGTAAAGGCTACCTATATCCAAACGTCTGTTAGGCTGATAAATTGCAAGTAGTTTTTAGATTAAAGGGAAAGAATAGAAGTATCCGTACACCCAAGCAAACAGTTGAAAGTCTTGAACAACCTAATTTTTCCATCAGTCTTTCGCTATTTATTGATCAAACAAGTCGGGAGTATAGTAACAAAGTCTTCACTTTCTGTAAGTAATAATATTAGCAACGGCATAACAACACTACCAGCTGGGGGCAAACTTATTGTGCCCACCTCACTCTCTAGCTAATGGAGTGGAGATGAAATTTGATTAGAAACACAGGCATGATATTATATTTAGAGGAGAAGAAGAAAAGAAAAAATACATATTACCCTTCCCCTTTTGGTTTTCTTCTGTCAGCAGTCTGATTGTATTCGCCTGTAGTTATAGCTCTGCTATGATAGATGTGCTGAAGCTGTGAGTGATTCGCGCGCACTACTGCCGTAAAATTTGAATTTTGTGAAAGTAGTGCTTCCTCAGTTTGCCGCTCGATGGTTGATGCGATTTACTGCAACAATAGTTGTGTCTTCTTTTCTTCTTCTTTTGCGTTTGCTTAAAACTGAGGAAATTAATATTCGCTAGAAAGTCAATTCCCATAGATGAGATGAGATGAGATGAGATGCACTAGCACTGGGAATGCGGGAAAGAAGGTGAAAAACATCAAGGTGAATGGTGCTAGTGATGGTGATGGTGATGGTGATGATGATGTTTGTGGCGTAGTTGAGTAGTCAAACCGGCGAATTTGTTTCGATCTTTTAGAGTCGTCATGCCTTCGTGGTTCAAGAAGCATTTCACTTGCTTTAAGCGTGAATCTAGTGACTTAGTAAAAGAGCAACCTAATCAAGTGCCTGAAAAGGAGTCTCAAATTTCATTAGTATCATCCTGTGACCTAAATGGAAACAGCGATGCAACTTATCCGACTCCATTACAATTCGAAAAGTGTGATTTAAATAAGAATAAAGTTAATCGTGTGCCTAAGAGAAACTCTAGTTTTAAGAAAAGCTCTTTACCCAAGAACATCAATTTAAGAAGCAATAATAATTCGGTTGTTGTCTCACGGTATTTGCTAAACGATAATGATGGCAGTGGAAATCATGACAATGACCAAGGTAAACGTTAAAGGATGCTATACTCGTACTTATTCTATTTTCATTTACTTGTACCTTTGTACCTTTTTCTTCAGAGAATAATAATTTTGTTTTTATCTTTGTTTTTTTTTTTTTTTTTCTCATAAAGGCCGAGTGCATGCAGCAGTGGTATCGAAAATTAACGGAGCATCACGATCATTTACTGTTGAATGGTATGAACGAGGCGAAACAAAGGGCAAAGAAGTCGAATTGGATGCCATACTGCAATTAAATGAGGAAATATTACAGGAGCGACATGCTCCACCCGAACCAAAGATACCAGCAACAGCACCAGTCCCAGTACCAACACAAGTCTCAGCACCAATAAATCTATCGAGAGTGAGTTCCTTTTTTAAATAAATGAAAGTTAACAATAAAATTTATAAATTTCCTACAGAACATGATACATCTCTCACAAAGTAACAAAGAAAAAATGTTTTAAGAATAATCGTTACTGCTCCCCTTCCCCCAGTTGATTTCTTTTGAGGCTAACCATTCCATATTCTGATCGTTTATTTACAAAAAACAAAAAATTACAAACGACTTTAACAATTCACGTTTAGAACGTTAGAACAAGCACTGAAATGTTAATTTTTTGTTTATCGTTGGTAGTTAATTTGTTAAAGAGATCGATTGATTAACGAAAGAGTTTGCAGATTATTTTAATTCACTTTAAAATATTTTTTGTTTTGTTTTCGTTTTTATTAACACTTACCCATCACACGGTAGAGTTTGGTTGATGAAGATATTCACTAGACAGTGACGATTATATTTTATTTTTTTATTTTTATTACAATTATAGGCATCCGTAGGTGGGGAAGTTATTCATTTTATGTCGAAATTTCACTTATCGATTGGTATTATTTCAGAATTGAATGGGAACACCTTGAATGTTTGATCGAACTTTCACATCCATGGCAATTTTGTTACATTTGTTGTTCGTTTGTTTCACGATTTCAGTCAATAGTTGCAAAATTTGTCTACGCTTAAATAAGGAAAATTGACTTTGAATAAACCAATCTGATTGATTTTGCCAGGTTTTTTAGAAAGTTACTGTTATCAGAAAAACACTCAGTGTATTTGCTAATATGTGTTGATGTTCACATGTCTCATTACTTACGCCTTCTTCTTTTCACAGAATTGTTGTCAACAAATCCATAAACAATAGTTTTTAGACAAGGCTATCCACGTTGTAAGGCTTATCTCGTTGTCGAATACTTACTAGCATTATAAGTGTAATAAATGTCGTACTGTGCTGTTGCTGAAAACCAGGTTGCAAGAAACATCTTCACTTTCTACACAGTTAGGTGCAGAAGTGATGGCTTTATGGACCAACAAATCTTTTCTTTTTTTTTATCACCACTTTTGTCCGTAATTATAATAACGGCCGTTGAAATCCTACAATACTTTAAGTTTTTACTAGGAGACAGCTTATGTCGGCTTCCAGTTACTTACATTCTAACTGGAAAATGACAAAGCCAATTTCACAGGCAATGTTATTCGGATAAATTAAAGTGGTGTTCAGTATGTCAGTATGATTCAGTCATAGCCAGCAGTGTCCATCAATTTTCCACAATGTGCGAGAATTTCTAACTAGAACTCTCCTGAATAAACTTTAGTAGAAATCGTGAGATAAATTGTCATACATTGTTCTAGTTTCTAGTTGACAAATTACCAATACTGAAGGGAAGGAATATGCAAAAAGAAAGTAAAAGGAAGTTTTACATTGTTTTGTTTTCATTTTTAGTCCACTTTGGGTTTTTAATGTGAATACTTTCATATACGGGTATTATGAATACGTTCATTCATCGCTAAAATTCGTTTTTTAACAGAAGGTATTTAAATCACAGTGTTCACCTGAGTGTCTACCAACAACCTCCTATAGGAATCCATTGCATCCAATTGGACAAAGCAAGTTTGGCCGAGGTCCCTTTCCACATGCGTTCAATAAGTGATTAAAGTCTTCCCATAATGAGCTAGCTGTCCTTTCGGGATGGCGCGCCAGAGTTTATGCGTTTAACATTTAATTTAATTTCATTTATATATTTATTCACTTTACAATTGACAAAATTAGATACAAATACAGAATGCAAGATCTTAATCAAAACAAATTCAGAAGTAATAAAAGAAACAAGCAGTTACTTAATAGAATACAAATAAAGAGAGATTAAAAAGTAAATAATTTATCAATTGAAAAATGAAAAGATACATTCTGTAGTTAACTAAAACTAGTGTCGAATGCATCAATTATAAGACTATAATTAAAAAATACAAAACATAAGAAATTGGTGTGAAAAGAGGAACAAAACAAATGTTAAGATTCATCGATTATTAAAAAATTTCATTTAATCATTCAACAAAATTAGACCATGCGACTAATTAAATGGTTTATTTCATGTAGGTCGAAGTGAAATAGCCATTCCTAAAGTTTTAGGAGTTTACAAAAAGCAAATAACTACTTTCTCATTGATTCTTTTTCCAGATTATTCTAACTATATGTTTTTGCACAATGAGTAACGTATGGACTTTATTTTTATGAGTTCCTCCCCAACAGATTAAGCCATACTGCAACTTTGATTGTACTAGTCCATAGTATATTGTTTCCATCAGTTTTTTTGAACAAAATTGCCTCAAATGGTACATTAACTTTGTAGTTTTTAACAAGTAAAATCTTAGACTGGCAGTATGATTACTCCAATTCAGTTTGCTATCAATTTTCAGACCCAGATATTTAAAAACTGTAGTTAAATCCTGATTAAATAAGGTAGAAGATGATGTCGCTTTGCATGTAACAGGGCTAAATAATAAATGCTTACATTAACAATGTTAGAAGATAACTTGAAGAACATTATTTTAGTTTTATCACTGATTACCAATTTATGTAAACATATTCGTTGAATTCGGACTCTCGTTACTACGTTGTTGTCGCTGTTTTAATAAAAGTGATGGATTTTTTTCTAAAATCTGCCACAGTGTAAAAATGTTGTCTGTGGTGGAATTTACTAGCCAGGACCTCCTAAAGCTCTATAATTTTAGCAGTTTAAAGAGCCTTCTTTCCTAATGATCATTAAAACAATGCTAGAGTTTCAGTCATTAAATTTCGTCCGTCCATACACTTATAAGTCATCTTCAGCTGCTTTAAACTGCTCAAGAAATATCCGGCAACATATGGCAACGATAAATTTTGATATGTTATCTTTACTTCGTCTATGTCAAGGGAGCAAAATTGTTGAAACGACGGTTTTGTTTAACAACATCGTCATCGTTTTCCGTACAGAAAAGGCTGGTCAATACCGATTGGATCTGATCCCGATTCTATTACAGTGATCACTTGCACGTTTACTTCTTCTTTGGTAAAATTTTTGAATCTGAATTCGAGAAATGATTCCCTTTTCATTTTTATTTTATTTTTTTTTTAGTTTATCTAATCCTTTTTGCTTGAAGGGATATCCTTGTGATGGTTAGGAAGCCCCGCACATTAGATCCAGAAATTCTGATGGTCTTTTGGCAGCGCTGTATTTTATACTGAGGACATATAGGTACAACGGACCCTCGAGAGATTTAGGGATAATCCATCGTTGAGTTTCTGTCGCCCTTTTGTAATTTTTGTTTTCTTGTTATGTCAGATTTTTCTTATCTTGAGGATGTTCCTATAGATAGCTGCAAATGTAGCAATTCTGAGTACAAAAGATAGTCGCCCCTTGGAATATTTGGATAACCATCTACTGTAGGTGTGCCTTTCACCGATGGCAATGGTGTCATTCTGGTTAGCAGTTGATTGATCATCAGTTTAATTCCCCTTATGAACGTTATGGTTATTATTGCGAGTTTCACTCATCTCAATGATGTTCCTCACTCCAACTTTTTTGCTCTGAAATCGTTACTGAAGGTGGATCGATCAGACAATATTCTCCAATATCACCCTTCCAAGCAAGCATCTTTCTCGTTACTGGGGGACATGATCTCATATTAAGATGATGAGACTCTTGTTAAAATTAAAAAAATAAAATAAAGATCTTGCCGTAACTTGGATCCATGCTGCTTTTGTTGTCGCTAAAGTTGTAGTTTATCATCTTTTCGCTTGGTCCATCTAATGGCATTACGCAGTCTAGGGAACGATCAAGATTTTTTAGGCAACCCAATATTCCGTATACTGATCGCTAGTTCAGTGGTTCATGTGGGTTAGGGAAAATCGTTTTTCAATTATTAAGATATGAACAAATTTATAAAAATTTAAACAACTTGGAAGAGAGTGGAATGAAAAAAGGTAAAGAAATAATTTTTATTTCATGAAGTCCTGCTAGCTTTTGTAGCTGTGAAAATCGTTTATGAACTTTTTTTAATTTCTCATTGATTTTAAACACTAGAAACATCTCCTTGGTATTTGAGCTTTTCAAATATGTTTTAAGGAACATAATTGAATTCCAAAAACAATAAGCGCATTATATAAGTGGGTGTGTTGTTCACTTTACTGTCATATTTAGTTTCAAAACACGAATGAAATTAAGCAGAATCGAATGGTCATAAACACTCAATCGCTTGCGACGCGAATCCGCTTCGCAATTAACGCAGCCTAATGTATTAAATGCTACATATATATCCCATGTGCCTTGCTTTTGCGCCGTTTGTGGGGTTGGCTGTCTGTTACAGTTTATAGATACTTGACTTCGATGACAGCAAACAAATCGAAGTTTGGATTCAACTGGGCTAATAATTGTTTTAAAATTTTTTTAGATAAATGACTATATTTTGGTTTGATATCTGGAAACGTTTTTATATATTTAAGCTTTGATTCGTGCAGCAATTATCTGTGATAAGGGTCAACAATAAAAAGTTTATTGAACTCCATAGTTTTGATCGTGCGATTCATTTCTTTTAATTAAAAGAGGAAAACTTCCAAAATATTCGCAAAGACATGCAATAGCATTTTAAATAAACTTTTTTTTGAAAAGTTTCCGACACTCCCAGAACAATCCCATTGCATAAGTTCTCCTATCCATGACCTGTCCGAAAACAATTCTAAACGAGGTTAATGCAACCTACAAGCGCAAAGGAGCACCTGGTTTCAACAAGACTTTGAACTAATTAAATTTTGCAATAATAGAAATGCAAAGTCGTCCTATTAGTTAGGTTTTTTTTATGTTCAGCCTTTTGTCTTCCGTCTTACATCCGTGCGTGACACATGATTTCTGTTCTAGATAACGCTGGTAATGGTGAAAAATTAATTGTTATGCTTATTTCTGGCTGTGTAAAGCTCTATTTTAAATTTTATGTACGGGTATGTTGCTAAGGAAGTCATTCTGCATCGATTAGCCCCATGAGTTACTATAGCAAGGGTCGGTGGCTTAAATAAACCTCTTAATGTTTGTTGGCTGTTGGTTTACTTTTTGCCTGTGATTTGCCGGTACTTGCAATAAGAAATGACGTAGGCGGTTTTGTCATTTGTTAGAAGAAAAATAAATAAAAAAAAGTAAAAGAAAGTGGAAATGTTTTCTATGTTTATAGGAGCTTATGTGGCGGTGAGTCCTGTTTGTTTTTTTATTTTGCTTTAGTTTTTTGGTATTTGGTGGATTGGTCTTCAACTTACATGTATGTATGTAGGGACATAAACATACTTTCTTGCTTTCAGTGCGACAGCTCCATAATGCTAATTATAAATGCCTTTAAGTTTTCTCATTTGTCTTTTGTTTTCATTGTTCTCATGTGACTGTATGAAAATATATTTTACAAAAAAATGATTCGAACAAAAAAAAAAAAAAAAAAAAAAAACTGTAAATCGAAACCCTCTGCTCAATGATTAACATCACTCACATCCAAATCCAATTCAGGAGCCGTCGCATTCTTCGATTGAAGAGGAAGACGAAGAGGACGATGATGAACTCGAAGATAACGATGGAGTCGATCAGATGCGAACCAGCATTGGAGGTACCAGTCAGTCAGGTGGAACAGGAGGCAGTGGCAGCAGTGGAGGGGGCACCCTGCCTATTCGCCAGAGTAACTCTAGACTCGCATCGGTACAGAATACAAATTCATTTACTACAAAGCAAAAAAAAACTTCTTGTACATTAACTGTTTTGTTTTCAAAAAAAAAAAAAAAAAAAAACTTTCTGTTTTCAGTTTTTTTTTGTTTTCTGTTCTCTGTTTACGTTTGTCTTTGTTTGGAGTTATTTTCGCTTCTTGATGTTGTTCTCGAATGCCGCACACCACTCACCCCAATTAATCTATGATTTGCACCAAAAACACATCTTTAACCTCATCTATTGCATTTTTTTGTTGTTTCCTAATCATTATGATCACACACCGTCTTCTAATCACCAGCGCATTGCTACAAATTAAACTTAAAAAATAAGAAAAACAAAAAATTAAAATAAGAATCAAATATCGAACGGCAACAAGAACACAAGTAAATGTGATTTTGTTTTCCATTTTCCTTAATCTGTGTGTCTCCTAATTTGTTTATTGTACTATACACGATGGATTTTTTTTTTAATTTATTAATTTTATTAGTTTTTAGTTTTTTTTTTGTATTATTATATCTATTGGTTTGAATTGATTGTGGTGTCGTTGTTGAAGTTTTTCTAGATGTAAACGCCAACGCATTTAATTTCTTTTACTAATGTGGGTTTCGTATTTAATTTTTGCAGAATGCAACACATGGTGCGATTCGGATGTTGAATAACGTTCAAAATGGTAAGAAAGTAATTTTTTTTTAAACTATATTGAATCACAATGTTTTGGATAAACTATTTTTATAAGGTGCAAAAGATTGTTTTCGTTTTAATTTGAAAAAATATTTGACGTTTAATATTTGATACTGTATTAGTTTTGGACCATCTTTTCCAGTGCATCGGCTTGTAGATTAGAACAAAAGGTTCTGAGTCGATTGTTGCTAATTTTAGCCAACGCTCTTAGGTGGTCTCAGAAGAATGTGAAGAAATGTTAAGTCGCTTAACCAAATGGTGATTTTAATAAGTTACTGAATTGGATTGCTGTTTTGGCATATATAATTATTTTATTGAAACCACATCAATGCCATTCTGATTTTTAAAGAAACGTTCGTTTAAGCATGGCTCTCCACTAAGCTTATGCGTAGCAAAAACATTAAGGAAAAGTTTAAAAAATTTGCCGAAATGAAATTAAGGTTTCACGGTATGAAATCAATGTGAACTGACGTGATAATGGGGCAAGGCCTGATTTTTATTCAATTCAATTTTATTTTCATCTGCCATAAATCTAATAAAAGTCATCTTTTCAGAGTCTTACTTAGGGGTAAGCAACAACTATTTGAGTCTGCTCCCAATTGCTGACTCCAAGACTGATTGAAATTTCTTTTTACTTTGTACAATTACTAACTTATTTACGAACTGAAATCGTTAGTTTTTTTGCATATGTATATGCAAGTCATCTGGACATCAGACGCAAAATAGGGTGCGACTTTGTCGACTTCGCTTCACAGCTCCTTCTATAGACATTAGTTTGTTATATTTTTTTCCTTTATGTGTTTCTTTCGAAATGATCAGGGATATTACACTAGTTTATGCGAACTGTTTGCTATGGGGGAGCACTTTTGTTCAGTTCATTGGTTTTTTAATTCTCATGTACTATGTATAATGTTTCTATGGCCGAGTACCCAGATGAGTGCAACGTCAGTTATGTTTAAATAATTTAATGAAGGTTATAACTGCACCCTGGCTGTCAATGTTTCGTTTGAGTGTCGATTTATTCATGAGTAGCTTACACGATTCACTGATTGACAGGACTTCTCCTGAATAAATTTGAGAGACATGAAGTTTTGTGTGGTAGTCGTTCCTTATCCAAAGACCTTTCCATGATTTCGGCGAATTCGAAACATCGTTGGACGAAGAACTTGCATGGTTTAAAATCGTTAGGAACGATTCGAAAGCAAGGGTTCCATTTGAGCTGAAGCTGAGAAACGTTGAACGTCGATTTGGAACATGTGACATGCTGCTTGCCAGGCATGACCGAAAGCGTCATCGTATAGTCACTGATGATGAAAAACGGATCTACTACGATAACCCTAAAATAGGATTTAATTCAGACCACGTGGCCATGTTTCAACATCGACAGCCAAGCAAAATATTCATGGAAAAAACTCTTGTTGTGTATTTTGTGGGATCAGCTTTGTTTCGTGAATTATGAATTAAACCTCTCTACCGAACACAACTGATGAGATTGAGCCAAGCACTCAAGAACAAACGCATTCTTCTTCTCCAGACACGACAAAATTATTCTCGTGTATGATAATGTTCGTCCATATTGTGTCTATTTTAGAGTGAATAAAACACGCGTTATCTAGGTCCTCTTTTAATACTTTATTCTTACACAGTAAACATATACTAAACCATTCAGTACCATATGAAACTACAGGGTGAAACTTATTGATATGAGGGCGAGTCAATAAGTCCGTGACTTTTTGAATTTCTGACCTCTTTACTGAAACAGCAACACTGCTCCTGTCAACAGGCATCTGTCAGTTGACTCCTGTCAAAATTTAAACTTGCTGCGTCAGTTAGTTTGTGTTTGACAGCTATTTTTATCAGACTACTCACTAATTTGAGGAGAAAATGGAAAAAAGTGAATTTCGTGTGCTTATTAAGCATTATTTCTTGCGAAAAAAAACTATTACCGAGACCAAGGCTAAGCTTGATAAATACTATGGGGACTCTGCACCATCGATTTCAATGGTAAAAAAGTGGTTTACTGAATTTCGTTGTGGCCGTACAAGCACTGAAGATGCCGAACGTCCTGGACGCCCAGTTGAGGTCTCTACACCCGAAACAATCGAAAAAATTCACGATATGGTGTTGGCCGACCGAAGATTGAAAGTGCGAGAGATTGTGGAAGCCGTAGGGATCTCGCATGGCTCAGTGGTTTCAATTTTGAATGATCACTTGGGCATGAGAAAGCTTTCCGCAAGATGGGTGCCGCGTTTGCTCACAGTCGACCACAAACACATGTGCAGTTGCCATGGCAAAAATCCATGAATTGGGCTATGAATTGCTCCCTCATCCACCCTATTCTCCAGATTTGGCTCCGAGCGACTACTTCTTGTTCCCAAACCTGAAGAAATGGCTTGGTGGAAAAAGATTTGACTCCAATGATGAAGTCATCTCGCAAACAAAGGCCTATTTTGAGGACCTCGACAAATCATTTTTTTTGGAAGGGATAAAAAATTGGAGAAGCGTTGGACAAAGTGTATAGAGCTCAAGGGAGACTACGTTGAAAAATAAAATTATTTTTTTATCAAAAAATCTGTGTTTTAATCCAAAAGTCACGGACTTATTGACCCGCCCTCGTAGCTTAATTCATTACAGTCCGTCCACATGTTGCGGTGCCGGGCAAAAAAACTTACTCGGAAACACTTAACTGGGAAGTCCTGTCTCTTGTTCCGATCGATGGCACATCGCTTGTCTTAGAAGCACTTACATTATATGAAGATACTAAAAAGTTTAGTCGATTCGTGGATAGCTACAAAAGATGAAGCGTTTTTCCGGCGCAGTATCCGTATGCTGTCAGAAAGATTAAAAATTCTTCCAATAATTCACAATGCAACGTTCTTCTGCAACGTTTGACAATAAATGCCAAATTTTTGATAACAGACGGCGGAAACATTTGTACTCCTATTATCAAGAAATAGAACTGCTACAGTCAACATGTTCAAATAAATTTTTTTTTGTCGTCAAAACCCATCCAGTACATAATAACTTGGACATTGCACAAGTTGTCTTATTTCCGACATATTCTATGTCGATTTTTCCGATTTAATATCCGACAAGCACATGTGTTTAGTTTTTGTCCAAACTGAGAACCATCCAACCAGGTACTTTCATACACATTAGATTAAGTTTTTTTTCTTCCTGTTACGAGTGGAATAACCTAGTTATCAATTCAAACCTCTTATCAGAGAATGTATAATCCATCTTAGTTTTGTTCTTATATAATGTTGAGATGACGCTTTAAGACTTTTATACGAAAAGAAAATATAACGCCAAGTGAGTTCTCAAAGAAATTACATTGACGGCATTTTTTTTACTTGACTTGTATGTTACTAAAATAAAAGGCCCGATAAATCACAAGTTATACTTGAAATTATTATTTGCTTTTTAAAATCATTTTTTTGTTCTAATTTGTGTACGTCTTCGAATCGATTCATTAAAGAAACTTTGTAGAAAAATGCACTTCATCTTATCAAGTACATAGTACTGTAAACATATGAACTGGCCTGACGTCTAACGTCATTTGAATCAACGTACGACTTTATAATTTTACTTACTTTTTATAAAATTATATATCGTGAGCCTCTACGCCTAACAGATACAAGTATTTAGGTTTAAGTCATTAAACCCGTGTGCAGACCTGTCTGTAGACCCTGAATAAATGTTTTGTAATCTAAAAATAAAGAATTTTATCATATTTTTTTTGAAAATAAAGGTGTGCTTTGTTGTAAGTAAAAGGTTTACAAAATCCTATATAAATTGATATTAATCACTTTTCTGATAGGGCTCCACGCTCCAATTCCATTTGCCATATCTTGTTAGTTTAGTCTAGAGTTGATATAATCTACAAATTATTAGTATCTTACTGTGACTACAAAAATTGTTTCCCCTAGAAAAATATAAGGAAATTAAAAATGTACATACTTCGATTGCAATTTATATAGTCGAGTACATGTCGAATAAACATAAAAACATGCTTTTGGATTCTTGACCTTAGTAATTGTTTGTAAAATAAATATGGAAAGATGGTTAACTATGATGTTCTCCTCAGTTCCTTTTGCATTATGCCAATTTTCTGACAGAACTTCTCTACTGTTTTAGTTTCCCTTGGATTCAGAAAACAATTTTTAAAATGTTTCAATACGAAGAAAATACGAGTAACAACAACACCGGCTTCAGATCATGTACGAAGGTTGGCTGAAATTGCTCAGTAAAATGGGCTTTAGAGAATGGGATGAGATAAAAGTTTAAGTAATAAAAGAAAAATATGAACAGTTTAGAAAAAATTTTCAAACGATTTCGTTTCACTTTTGGGTCAACATTTTGTAATTCTCACAGCAGGATGGATTTTGCTGTACATTAAGGGGTTTTTGTGTCAATTAATGAGTTTATTGCCCAGACGATTTTTTAACATTGCGATGCAAACTTTGTAATACTTCTTGGAGGATGTATGTATTATGTTGTCCATGCAGTATTGTTTTTAAGCACATTAAGTTTGCCGATATAATGGTTTGTAAAATTGTAAGCTTACCAATATGCCGAAAATTTATATTTATAATTTCGAAGAAAAGTACATACATACCTTCAAATCGTGAAAACGAGTGTTTATGGAACACTCATTCGCGTTTATATAATAGCCAACCTATTAGGTCCAACACCTTAAAGAAAGTGCTATAGAAAAAATTGCCGAGCAACTAGGAACTTACGTAGAAGATGTCAAAACCAAAGTAAAAAATTTCAATAGAACTTATTTGGCGAAACAGAAAAAAGTAGATAAAAGCGCAAAATCAGGAAGTGGGACTGAACATTCCCATCACACCATAGCAGACTGCTCAAAATATCGTTTTACGCTTCAACTTTCGATCGGGTTAATAAAAATGGATTTGTCCACATAGATCAGATTTTCTTTTGTCTCTTTGCTTTCTCAGCATTTAGAATTTCTCCTAATACTTTCAACAGCAAAATGGTTTCAAATTTTACTATTATGTTTTACAGACAATGATATTTTCATCACCGTTGCTGATGGCGGTCATTTACAGAATGAACCATCTGTTAGTTGACAAAACGCACAATGATTCTCTAGCATAACACATAAGATCAAAATAAAACTAATACCATGATAAAATCCTACTAGTTTTACTCACATGTGTAAACCCTAGGTACACAAATAAATATTAAATCACATTGGGTCCAAAGCCTTATGTGTACTGTTAAATTGTTTTTTCAAAATGTATACAATAGTTGCAAACTGCTACAATATTATAATCGAAATTTGAGGTGTCCAACTTAAACGGCTTATAACTGAGACATCCTGTATACGTACTGCATTTTTAATATACTAAGAGAACGCTGACATTTAAAATTAGTTTAAAATTTTTTTGCACAAACATATGTCGGGCAGATCTGTTCTTTCGTTCATCACATTATCCTCAGATAGTGGCTTATAATATTCGGATATGGCGACTTAAGTTGTTCGTATTTTTTTTTTTTTACCCTTAATTTTTTCTAAGCAGGAATAGCATCTGATACGTACTTCTAAAAGAATTTGAATTTTTAATCAGTAAGTGTGAACAAATATTTTTACATCAGCTCTTCATTCTTCATCTAGCATATTGTTTAAAACTTATTGCAGATTATGCTTAGCTATTTTTTTTGGCGAAATGGTCTCAAAGAACCAATCTCTTTTTCCAAAAAAAAAAAAACTGATTGTTTTTGGAACCAAACGAAATTAAATTTTTCCAGCCACACAAAACATCTTTCGACATGTTCTGGACGGGTCCACAGAACAGTTAACAGTATCAGCAAAGTCTTATTATCAATCGACGATTTTTGATTTCCTTTACGTTGATATTGATCGCCGTCTAGGGCAATATTTGTCTTGAACACATTTTCTTCCTTGTTTGAATTGTTTGTACCACTTTTAGGATTTTTTTTTGTTTTTGACATAGCCTGGTTACCAAAGGCCTTCTGCAACATTCATTCTTTACTCAACAAAATCAGACATTGTAAAAATCGGTAAATACACTCTTTGTTGCTCACAGAACACATGCGTAACGATTGCAGATTTTGATATGGAATTTGATACAGATGCCAACGCCATATATTTGCCAGAATCGAAGAGCCCATGTATTTAAAGATTAAAATGTCACCTTATTTTTTTGATCACAGTAACACTATGCGAATCGTGTCAGATAAACTATCAGTGGACACTATCGAATGCCTTCAAAAGGTCGATGTAAAACAGTTGAAGTAGTAATCAATATTTAGCGCACTGTTCGATAATGTTCGACAGGGTGTGTTATGGTCCACATATCACGTTTTTTAAAATTAAAGTCAGTTTAAGATTTAGTGAGTAGAAGATATTTTCACAGATAGCTTTATAGTTATATGGGTCCATTCTGTTATAACATACTCATTCCGACGCTGATGACCTATTAATATCAGTCTTTAGTTTGTTGTAATATCTGGATCATCCTTTCCAATAGTTGTCTTCGTTGTCTTCCATCTGGAGTGCGCTTCTATGCAAGCATTAGACTTATTCAAACATCTATGTATACAAACAAGTCCCTTCCTTCCTAAAAAAAGGAAACATATTGCTTGTCTCCAAAGTAAGAAAAATACACGACTTCTTATTTTTATAATCATCGCCAGCATAAATTCTGCTAATTGCAAAGCTATGTTACACACATTATAACAAAGCCATGAATTCAGCGATGGAGATTGTCTTATTTTTGAGGTAAGACAAACACACAAATTCAAGTGTTTCTTTTAATACGTCTGCTTTCAATGTTTTAACCTACAACTCTAGTCACACTACGTGTATAGTACTTATAATATTTCGCCTCCCACAACGCATCGAATAACTGTAATTGTGCTGACCTCCTTTATGCTGCTAGACCGCAATCTCATTGAGATTTTTACATTTGCGCCCACTTGCGTGGCACAGGTATATGAGAACTTTATTTTTAGACGAAAATGCCTGTTCGTGCTTTGATTTGCGTGAGTTTTATGTAATTTTTTTTTGCATAACTTGTGTAGGCCTAGGTCATTCAGATTCTGGTTGAAGCGTTACTAAATATTTCCTTTTCAGTCCTGGGTCACTTACATAAAAGCAAAGTTCACAAAATCGTCTTTTAAACTAGGAAGTTTTGATCAAGCTGTCAAACCCAAAATAAAAAAATACATATACAGCCGTTGTTCTATAAGATTTGAGAAACAATATTTTGTAGTTCTTTTGTGCTCTTTCAATTCACAACTCTGCAGTCTAGACGGTGTTCTTCCTACTATAAAACACAACACATTAACTAAGCAACGGTTTTCCCCATGTGTATTGGGTCGTACAATTTTCAAGGTCACATGTAAAATTATCGAATGACCGCTTTCCCTGTCCACTCTTATTTGATAGATTTATACGCTCCACACTGCATTTAGCCCGTATCACAATCAAAAATCAAAAGCGCTATCATTAAAATGATAAAAAACTTGGAAAATAGTTTGTGTACGGTATATTTAGATAGTTTGGCAGTGCTCCTGCATGGTAAGTCTCTTCTGAAAACCTATCACTAACTTGCTGCACTACAATGGCACAATTAAATCGTCATACAGGGAATTATCAGCAATCCTTCTAATTGCCACCCTCCTCGGGCGGGGAGAAATTCAAGGTAGTGCTGGCAATAATACAGAAAGCCCCTTTCGGCTTTCGAACAACCAAAGCTTAGTCCACATGCAACAGCGACAGCGCATACATTATGAAACAAATATTATAATTACCAACTTCATGCTTGTTTTGAGCCATTAAAGGAGAAACCACCAATAGCAAGTCAGTCTAAACATATACTTGTGCATAGTTTTGCGATTGCAGGTACATTTCCACACAAATCAATCTCGTAAGTGCCCCATTAGGCTGCTGGCAGTTGTGTGGAGTAGTATTGTTTCTTTAGCCTTTAGGAGAAGCAATCGACGACCACTAAGTGGAGAAGTGTTTCTGCATTTCTTTGTTGGCCTTAGGCAGGACACATTCGCATACTTGTGCAAAATCAATAAAATTTATATATTTTTTCTTCTGTTTGCTCTTTGCAGGACATCGCACAAATCGTGCGACACTATCTCAAAGTGCTATTACAACAAACGGCCAAAGTGAGCACGCAGAGAATATTCCTCCACCATCAGGAATTGCAAGATCACGTACCACGAATAACGCAAGAAACATGACAACGACAGCTAGTTCTTCAGTGGTGAACAACGCTGGACCGCGACGGTCATATGTGGTCAAAGAAGTAGAACGCCTAAAAGAGAATCGTGAGAAACGACGTGCCCGCCAAGCCGAATTAAAAGAAGAAAAGAACGCACTTATGAATCTTGATCCGGGAAATCCGAATTGGGAGACAGCTGCTATGATACGGTATGAATCAACAGAATAAATTCAACATGCGAATATAGATACAAACTTTTATGAATAAATTTTTTTTTTTTTTTTCTTGTGTAGTGAATACCAGAGCAATTTGGATTTCCGACCCTTGACCGATGGTCAAACGATTGAAGATCATCAAATCACAGTTTGCGTTCGTAAGCGACCACTCAGTCGAAAGGAGAATATGCGTAAGGAAATCGATGTGATATCAGTGCCTAGTAAGGACACATTAATTGTGCATGAACCGAAAAATAAAGTCGATTTGACTAAGTTCCTTGAGAATCATAAATTTCGTTTCGACTTTGCCTTCGACGATCAATGCAACAATGAAATGGTTTATAGGTAAGTTATTTGCGCAAATGAATTGTCGCACAAATTACAGTTAAAGTTATCTGTTGTTTTTTGTTTTATTATAGGTATACAGCAAAGCCACTTGTTAAGACGATTTTTGAGGGTGGTATGGCTACATGTTTCGCTTATGGTCAGACTGGTTCTGGTAAAACCCACACCATGGGTGGTGAATTTAATGGAAAAGTACAAGACTGTAAAAATGGTATTTATGCAATGGCAGCTAAGGATGTCTTCACCTACTTGCACGGTACACGCTATCGCAATTTAAATTTGGTAGTGTCAGCAAGTTTCTTTGAAATCTACTCTGGAAAGGTATGTTTTTCAAATGCTTAGGGGACTTTGCAATTTTATATTGATTATTAGGAATGAACGTCGTACATGGAACTAAATTACATTTCGCTGACATGACACATTCGAATTATTGTTTACCATATGTACTGAACATGCATACCAGTTACATATTATTATTTACTTCTTTTTTTTTGCAATCTTTCTACTAATGATAATGGAACAGTGCACGGCGTTTAAATTATGAAAACGACCCCTCTTTGAATGTGAAACTGCGATTTCTGCATGCAGCCAATGTAATCAAGATTGAGAATTCCAAATTGTGTGTGAAAAAAATCCTTGACCTTCCATTTACTCCCGCAAAAGTGTTTCCTTTTTGTCAAAATTAACAGGGGTTCGTGCCATACCGTCCAATGAGGTGATAACTTGTAAAGTTGACTTTGTTTTGACAACATTAAGTTCCAGCGAAATATTTCTCAAGTAATTCGAATTTATGCAGGCTGGATACTGGCTAGTTAGCTCTGCAAACTTTAAAACGTGTTTGTTGTAACTTGGCAGATTTTGGGGATGTCTGTATCGTGTTGAATAAGCATGCGCCTTCCTAGTTTACTCCTTAAAAGGGATTCAAACTGAAGTATATGTGCTGCCTGACGCATACTTTTGCTTACAAGCCATTCAAATGAAATATGTGGCATACACAGTCTGGTTTATTTTTGTTGTATCTTACCACCTAATGATTGTAATCTAAGAGTTTTTTTTTGATTACCTTACACAAATCTCACAGAATACAGCAAGCACATTATTAAAATAAAATAAATTTAAGTCAGCTTTTATGCTTTTGGGCAATTTTCATCAGCTTTTGACTGCATTCGCACTTCAAACAGTTCGCGTACTGCTACTACTTCTTTGTCGCGATAGTCCGGGATATGCTTGGTTATAGCCAATGAACCTCTATAGTTAGCGCAGTCTACCCAATTGTATCTAATTTCGCTTGCGCAATCCAAATCTGCTCAGGTTCCACGTTTGTTCGCCGCCAAAGGTGATGAAAATTAGCCAGACCAGTATCCATTCGCCCTACATGTTTCAATCATCTTAGGCTTATGCGCTCTTTTCCGAAGTCACTGTAAAATTCTCTACTATATCTCTACTTTCGAATCCCGTCAACTTCTGTAGATATTAGGCCAAAGCATCGGAGATGGGCAAGTGCAACTCTGGAGCTAAAGTTGACAAAATCTATAATTTCTTTAACCTTATACGAGTAGCTGTATATTATTACTTTCATTGATGTTTTGCACTCCTTTTTTTGACACACACCTTTAATTAATATTAAACAACAAGTCAATTCGTGCTCCCTGAAATCCTCGGATTGGCTATCAGGTCCGACGCCTTGTTTTGCTTCAGTTTAAAGTTTAGATCTTTCTTTCTTCATTTTACTAAAGAATAAGCGTAAAACTTAGCCCTCTAAAACATTGGCTGTTGCCTCAACCGTTGAATTAATCGCGTAGCTCGTAGACTGTATGGCGTTCGTCACCTCTTCTGACCTCTAAAAGATTGATATATTCAATATTCTTCCTTCCTTCAGTCTCTTTACGCTGCGAGACCTTTTAAGTATATTCTTCTTCATGTACTTAATCGATCCAAAAGTTTCATTGTTGTGGCGATGCAAAAATTGACACAATAGGGACGATATTTGCAATAGTTGCAAATAATTTACAAGTCATCACCTTTTGGCAGATTCAGAATGACAAGACTAGTTAAGGGTGAAAATAGGAAGGCCTAATGCAATGTCCTTTGTAAACTCTACAAATTGTTTTTTCTGTGGTGGGTCACTGAAGGATTTGCATTAGTTGGCCATGATACTTAGTGGTATCAGTCAGCCCACATGATAAGGTGGCGAAGTCTGATTATCTCTTATAACAATAACCTCCCTAGTTATTTTAACTGATGCTAGAAATGCTTGACTTTTACCGTTTTACTCAGAAAGGAATGACAAAAATTAAGCGTTGGTTTCAAAACTACACTGAAACTTATTCAAATAAAAACAAAATTCTTTTATTTTTTGCATTTTAACTAAACATCATACATACAATACAAAACAATTTTAATTTTCTTTTAGGTCTTCGATTTACTCTCCGATAAGCAAAAACTTCGCGTTCTCGAAGATGGTAAACAGCAAGTGCAAGTAGTTGGCCTTACAGAAAAAGTAGTTGACAGTGTCGAAGAAGTATTACGACTAATTCAACATGGCAATAACGCACGGACATCCGGTCAAACATCGGCTAATTCAAATTCCTCCCGATCACATGCGGTATTTCAGATTGTACTACGACCACCAGGTTCAAGTAAAATTCATGGAAAATTCTCATTCATTGATTTGGCCGGTAACGAACGAGGCGCTGATACATCATCAGCGAATCGACAAACCCGCATGGAAGGTGCCGAAATTAACAAATCGCTGCTAGCGCTCAAAGAATGTATTCGTGCCCTTGGTAAACAGAGTGCACATTTGCCATTCCGTGTATCAAAATTGACACAAGTATTGCGAGACTCATTTATCGGGGAGAAGAGTAAAACCTGCATGATTGCCATGATTTCACCAGGATTAAGCTCATGTGAGCATACACTAAATACATTACGGTATGCGGATCGTGTTAAGGAATTGGTAGTTAAGGATCCCGAATTACGGAACGACGATGATGAAGTGGAACAAATGATGGAAGATGATGATCACAAAAATGGACAAATCAATGAGAATGAATACAGTCATTTAAGATCATTGAATGTAAGTAGAATTTTAAGTTATTGATATGAACCATTATTTTAATTATTTAACTCCCTTACAAAGAATGCCTTCTTTGGTCTGATTTTTGATAACAAATAACAAGAATATACAACACATCCTATTCTCCCTTATTATATGATTTATCTGGCGTTCCATCCAGCAATAAGGTCTCCATAGTAGTGTCAAGATTCTATTTATCAAGAAGAAGACAATTTTGCTGCTCTTCATTACAGGGTCCACTCTAAAGGAGTCTCTCATCTCAAATGCTCCCACAATGACCACCATTTGAGATAAAAAGAACCAGGAATTATTTCCTGATACAATGTTTTTGGAGTTGAAGCTCCTCCCCTCATCAAGGTGGACTTTGTATGACGAGTTGTCTTACTACCTATCTACTACTGTAATCGTTCGTATAAATACCTTCATTCGGCAACACTTCCGCCCGCCTTTTACATCCGCCACTAATAAAAAAAAAATAGTTTGCCTTCGACTGACAAAATATTACAAGAGCCTCTTGGACATCATCCCGAGATCTAACATTTTTTCCGTCAAGGAAGTGTTGCAGACTTCGGAACAAGTGGAAATCTGAAGATTCTAAATCTAGAGAATAAGTCGGATGCACATTTTTTTTCCCCAACCGAGCTCTTGTAACTGTGTGCAGGTGTTCCTAGCTGTATGAGGGCATGCGCTATCCTTATAGAAATAGAGCACCACATCGATTAACCAGCTGCTGACAGTAAACTTTTGCAATGATGATCTGGTAATGAGGCAACCAATTCTAAATAAATTATTCCATCTGCATCCCACCACACTGTGGTAACACCTTGAACAGGTTAAATCCATCTCTGAGATTTTGTGCTGGTCTGTCTTCTGCACCTATGGCGACGTTTAATGTTATTATAAAGAACAAAGAACCCCGAAGTGCAGTTTAAGCTTCCATCCTTTTGTATGTACAACTTTTTCCAACTTATAACTTTGTTCATATTTGTTAGGTGTCGATGAACAGTCATATGGCTTACGTTGAAGTCCCCTGCGGATTTCTTTCGGCATTGAAATTCAGAAGCTTATCACCTATTGTAGGTTTTTTGGCCTGCCCGAGTCAAAGAAATTTGCAGACTATACAGCGAGTTCATGTATAAGTACGACTATTTGTCTTACATTTAATATTTTGATTCGCTCCTCGACGACTCCTCCAGAATGAAGTTTTTATCTTACCTCAATTGAAAACCGCTTCATTTGTATAACTTTGAATACGCTTAAAGGATCACGAAACGTAGCAGACATTCTGTTCATTCATTCACCGACTCCTCCTCCAAAGATTCAAATGAACCCATCTCCCGCATGCTGCGAAAGGTCAACTCAAATCTCATCGCTTTAGTTTCAACAGTGACACACTCCTAAAACTACGAGTAGATCTTAACAATTTTCCTTAATCTCGAGTTATGATTTTTTTTTTTTTTTTTTTTTTAAGTTGTCCTATCTTGAATTGAGGTGATAAATGGTGACTTTCCTCTTCCACCTGAATTAATTTAGATGATGATAAGAGTGATGTAATATAAATTTTTTTTTGTTCGTAGGAACACGATATGTCCGAAGAGTTACTAGATCAACATGCTGCAATATCAGACCTTCAACAAGCCGAAGAAATTGTGGTGGATCAACACAAAGCTATCAATGAGTTCTTAACACAATTTCTACCAGAAAGTCATAAACTCTATAATCTAACTAACTACGTGGACTATGATCAAGATGGTAAGATGGCATTGATTTAAACATTACTCCATATGACATGCGTTTGACCAATTGAATTTGTATTTCAGCTTACTGTAAGCAAGGCGAAGAACTTTTCACACAGCTGGCTGAAATAGCGACAAATTGTCGAGACTCAATGGCTGATTTTCGCCGCAAACTCGCCAAGGAAGAGATGCTGTCTTGCACTATGAAGCCGGGAAAACGTTAAAATCGTTGAGACGATTTATTTTTTATTGCAGACTTTTTTGATTATTAAAGAAAAAAAAAGTGTTTTTTTTTTATTAATTCATTCATTGCTACCACCTCAACGCTGCAAATCTTAAGGGAATACTATCCGTTGAGCAGGAAACACGGCTTCCCTAAAACACACACACACACACGTACACACATGCATATATATACATAAATTTACAAAGAGGAAAAAAGACAGCATGCTGCATTCAAGGAAACAAAAACAAATGAAAATCTTGTCTATCTTGTTTTTTTTTGTATTAATTTTATTTTCATCACCCCGTTTATAATTAATTAAAATTAAACTCATAATTTTTTTTTTAATTATATTTGGTTTCTTTTCTTATAATATTCTCCGTAAAAAACAAAAAAACAAAAAAAAAAAACAATTCGAAGGCAATACACACTAAATGTAATTATTTTTCTAAAGGAAAATCAATTGTTCACTTTAGGTTATTCGTTATTCGCAAAGAATGACGAGTAATTATTACCAAAAGAAAAGAAAAGATTTAGAAAAAAAAAACAAAGACAATATAAGCAAGTGAGAAAGAGATTATTTTTTATTTTAATTTACATCTATATATGTTACATAAGGATACAAACATTAACCCATTTTTAATGAATCGCTCATTGTTATTATGTCTACCTTATTTTGAGGACCTGGTGTAAGAAAGAAACGTAAGGCACAAGGCTTTGTTATGGGCAAGAACTTACTTGTTGTTGGGTAGTAGTTTGGAAAAATAATATTACAATTTGTTCGGATACATTATATAGAATTGAAAACAAAGTTTAAGGCAAGTGAATACTATATAGCAGTTTAGTTGCCTCCAAAATGTTGTTTTCTTAACTGATGTTTTATTTGTAATTTCAATTATTTTCTAAAAGTTCTTAAATAATGATGTTGCTCACTAAAGGTCTGCTATCTCCTATTTTTCTATTTACTATGACACTGTCAATATTATTTCTAGTTACAGAATTCACAGGCAGATGTTAAAAGTCTTGAAGAAATCGCATACACCTTGATTTAACCCAAAATAAGGAAGGACCTATCCATTTAAAAAAATATGTATTCACCAATATGAACTTCAAAAGATGTTTTTAATTGCACTGCCTTTCTTCTTGATTACAGGCTTCAAGCTCAAAGGGTTCATATATCTTGAACGTCATCTTTGAATTCACTTTTATTTCTATATTTGAAGTCCATAGTCCTTGAATCATTTTGGAATATGGATTAAGTGAAATGATGAGAGTGGCATTTCAATTTATTCGGACACCAGGCTTTTTAAAAATTTAAGGTGGTGAATCGATTAGTAACCCAAAACGCACATTTTTTTTGGAGAACAGATCTTAGATAGGACTAACTAACTAACGGCACCTCATACCATCGCTGCAATGACAATTAAAATTTTGAAAAACAGCTCGATTTTCGCCACTTAAAAGTTCGCTATTGCTTAGTCTTAAATTGTACAAATACTTGCCATAAACAAACAAAAAAAGAAGTCATGTGCATATAATAGATAATAAATTTAATAATCAAAATGTAAAAGGAAAAATTATAAATAGAAATTGTTTATTTTTTGTTTTTATTACTTTATTAACCTTTTTAATTTGTGTGAATTAATATCAGAAAACTTGACTGGGTATCTAAAAGCATCATTTCTTGTTTATTTGGAAACACCACTGCTTCATTAATATAGCAGAGTGCTTTGTCTTGTTGAAAGCTTCATTGAGGTGTTAACTTGTTTAATATGTTTACCTATTTCTGCTTTGTGAAAAAATGGTAAAAAAGGCTCCCACAACATCATACACCCGTCTCTGATTTTTGATTGATCTTTTGCTTATGGCTGTCTGGCGGTATTAGCCTTGAGTTGCGTCCTCCTCTTTCTGCGATTGCACTTATGCATTTATCTTTTCAATAAAAAGTTAGGATTATTGTCCCTACGGTAAAAAATCAGTTGGTTGATCTGTTCATTGTTCCTTATGAACTTTTTCAAAAATACTAAATTCAAATAGGTTAAAACCAACACAATGCTGCTTAAGTACTCATATAAATTACCACGGAGATCAATTTCCAGATTTTGTTCTGTACTGCACATTTTGCTGTGGCATGTGTTTCTTTTTCTTCTTTTTTTTTTCAATGCCCTATATACTCGTATAATTTATTATCAATAAATTGACATTTACTCGTAGGTATTCAGGAGTGAGACTTGGTAGTCTTCTACTCGCCGTACATACTCGTACTTTCTGTTCTAATTAATATTGCATCATCATTGTTACAAATGTATGACTTCTTTACATCTAATTTAACAGCCTTATTCTGGTTACAACACGTATAATTTTTTTTCTTTAGTCCGATACTTAGTGGAATAACAAAATAGACTTGGATAAACTAACAGACAAACTTGTTCATTTTCTAAAGTTTGCATCAGAAGAAGAAATAATTTGACTAGTCCAAGAATCAATTCTTAACTCTCATAAGTAAAGGCTTGCCATGAAAACCTTAGAATATTAAGATACGATCGAAAAGAAAATAGAAAAACCAATGTAAATTACTAAATTACTCAACCACCCAACAAACCCTTGTCGCAATAAATTTCTACCCAGACCTACCACACGTCGTATTAGGATCTTCTTCCTTATTCTTAAAAAAAAACAATGTTTGCATAGATTTTTACCCTTGAACAGTTATTCTTTGTTTTTATTAATTGTTTAGACTAAATTATTAACCGATTTTCGCAAATAATAATTTTGTGTTTTTTTTTTGTCTGTAACGCTTTTGTAAGATAAACTATAGTAAGTTAACGTTTTTTTTTTTGTTATTTCCTCAAGATTTTAATGAAAAACAGGGGCTTACTTGCTAAACAAATTAAATCACAGATAACTATCCAAGCAATATTATTAATTGTAACAGCAGCAAATAAATTAATGATTAAAAGAAAAAGAAAAAAACATTTATTATCATCACAATGAAGAGAGACAAAATATTTAATGAGAGGACATAGAATTTAAAAACGGTTTATAATAAATTTATCGAATAGCTAAAACACATAAAGTTTTGTTTTGTAGTAGAAGTTTTTCTGTTTTAAAATAAAAAGAAAAAAATCTATTTTTATAAAAACTATAAATGAAAATGTATTTAAAAAAGAATCACAAGATCTTAGGTCACATATGACTGTTTAATAATTAATTGTTCACTCATTTACAAGAAGCTAAGGTTTTTTTTGCTGTTTTACATTTGAAAAGGGATCTTGAGTGTTCGGTTTTTGAAATCATCAAAGCAGAAGAAAAATAAAACATAAAAATCTAGCGATCTAGCAATTTTTAATTTATTTTGTTTTTTATTTTAATATTTTTATTTTATTTTTTTTTTTAATATTTTTATTTTATTTTTTACCCGTATCTTTGAATAAAAACTAATGTTTAGTAAAGTACTTTTATTTTATTGTGTTTTTTGTTTTATTTACTATTTTTGTTTTTTTTTCTCCCCCGAATAGAAGAAAAGAAAATAAAGAAGATGAGTTAAATTCTGTTGACTCAAGTACACTCGCTGAACAATTAAAAGCCAATCAGTGCTAATGTAGCTCTGGAGTTCATCCGCTCTAGTTCACCTCGCTGTTCTCTGTTAAATCTCTTCCTCTGCACTCCGTCGACGACACACACAAGCTTCTCCTCGTTTTTCTTTTGAAAAACTTCATACTTTTGCACCATATAGAAGGCAGGCCTGGGACGATTAATATTTTATAGAGCTCAGTTGCCTTTAAACAAAACAAGAGTTACTCTTCGAATGATATGTAAGGTTTATATTACCTTCGCCGCTTCGGAAGACAAATTCCATGTGTATGTCCGATGTGACATTGTTAATTAAGTGACATTTTGTTTAAGTCTTCGATGTTTTAATACTTTCAAATGCCTCACAATAGCTTCGTGTATTCTATCGATGTTAAAATCATCATGCTATCTGGCTTTAGAAAAAAATTTCGCCCCTGCTGTTCGTTCGCGAGTTCCGGCCAATACTCTCATATGAGATGTTGAAAAACTCGCATGAAAATAAATGGCCCGGGCGGGACCCCTTAATTTTTGTATCCGATATACGGTGTCATGCTACCTTAAAGTCAAAACATAGGTGCTTAGTTTCGTGAAAATCAGGTCGATGGTGAACTTTTTAGACCTGAAATTATACTGATATGAACATTGCTTGATTAAATGTCTAGAACAGAAAATAAGGCGGAATTAAAGAGACGGATGCCCCTATTATTGAGGCAGACTAGAGAGTTGCATTTCTTTAGACTTGGCCTAACAATGTTAAGTTTGTATTCACCTGGAAAATTTTTATCTAACCATGTTTTCATTGGTGTGGATCAGATCCTTTTTTTTTTTTTTTAAAAAAAAGAGGCTAGAGTTAGCTTGTGCTAAATATTCCCGAATAATGATCAGTCTGGATTGATGGACTACATTAATCCGGTTGATATGTGGTTCCAGCAAGATGCCACTACGAAACCTTGGCTTTCTAACAATATTATATAGTGAAATTAACGATTGTGGGGTAATTTAAAGTATTTGATGCATATAGGTACATATTCCGATGAATCACAAACTTCTCAGATCTTCGAAGCGAGTATAAGACACATTTTTAGTGATGTAGACCTCCAAAAACTTGGAAGAGTAGCTTAAAACTAGAGCAACTTGATGCACTGGTAAAGACAATTTTCGACTCAAACTTAATTCCTGTCGATATTGCTTTTTTTCAAAGAAAAATCTGTGAAATCTGAAAATCTTGAAGGGTGAAGGTGAAGCATTGCCGCCCTAAGATCAATTACCACTCACACAAAATTATTGTACAACACATCACGAGTGCAAATTAAAAAGAAAAACTTTTATCAACTGTTGAAAAAACAGTTCAAGCTATAATATATTACCGTGCCAGATGGCATTTATAAGTTGTTGTTTCACAAAACTTTAGATATAGCTTCTTTTTTAATGTAAAAATGCTTATATTTAATTTTGGCTTATTATTTCTTTTATATATATTTCCCAGAAAAAAAAGCAATTAAAAATTTTAAATAAATAAATACATTTAATCGATTTTACTAAGATTAATTGCGTAGAGTTAGATAGAAGAGATATAATACAAATTATTAAAAGAAAAATATAATAAAAATTAAAATTCCATGTAAAATTGCATTATAGTGAGAAATAATTTGCATTATTGTCATGTATACAAAAGACTTTGTTCCATACGATTTAAAAGTATTTAAAATCAAAACAACAAACCAAATTATAACACAAAAATATAAAATAAACAAAATTAAGAAAATAAATAAAAACATTTTATTATAGTAGTTTAAAAAAATACGAATGTATGCGTAGAATAACAAAATGTAGAGTGATGACGAGTATGAATTCAAAATTTTACTATAGAACAAACAATTAAAACAAAATATTATTATATATGCAAGCGTATAGTACATATGTACATTTATTTATGGAAACCAAAAGAAAAAAAAACAAAAACAAGCAAAACAAAAACTGAGGAATAATAAATTATGGTTGCTTATTATGAAATGCTGATTAGTTGAATTATTGTTTTAACTTTTTTTTTACTTGTGGCTGTCGGCATGAAAGCTGTGATTCTATTACAACAATAAAAGTACATATATGGTACAGTAATTAATCTAAGCGTTGGTATGAGGGGCACATCATAATGCCCGTTGCTTACATGGCAATGTCATCTTTTATAAGTTTGCCTCTGTATGATGAAGGGTGTCCAATTTTCAAGAAAAAAATTTATTTGCCTAAAAACAAGCATACTTTACGTAGTCCACAAAAGTCAGTGGTCTGAAACGTACCATCCGTTTACTATCGAACAATATTTGAAAAGCGGCGAATCACAAAGACCTACCATTGTGCTCGCATGTATTTGAAGACTAACGCTTGCCAATCGCTGTTTTTTTCCTCAGATGGAAAATTCGCCGCTTCTTGAATAATCAACATTATGCCATGTTGATCGTTCTTGTCCTCCACTACAAGGGAGAAGCAGAGACTTTACTTACTTTATTTTAGGTGGCGCTACAGTCCGGGGTGGACCTGCATCTCGAGCCAGCTCGATCTTTTGTTAGCTGAGTCCCGGTGTTCCTCTACTGCGCTGTCCCTTGGGGGCAGATTCAAAGATTTTTCGGACCGGAGCATTGGTGTACATCCGCTCCACCCAGCCTTCTCAGTGGTTGGTTCTTCACTCTTCTGGCTAAGTCGATGTCGCTGTACAGTCTATACAGTTCGTCGTTGTAACTCGTTCTCCACTCACCGTCAATGCAGACGGGACCGAAAATAACTTGATTAGGATAATGTCCATGCCTAGGCATCATATAGCAGGACTGGGATTATAAAGGTCTTATAAAGGGAAACTTTTGTTGTTCGAGGGAGGCTTGGCTAGTAAATTGCCTTCTTAGCCCAAAGAAGCAGCGATTGGCAGAAGTTATTATTCGTTTGATAGCGGAGGGTAGTTAGACAAAGTCCTTAACTATCTTAAAGTCGGACGTCGGTGTTGAGTGCTCGTCTTGCTTGACAGTGTATACTTGGTCTTGCCCTCGCTAACGGCTTAACCCATTTTTCCGCTTCCGTCTTAATACTTGCAAAAGCGCCACTGACATCACGCTGCTTTCTTCCGATTATGTCAATATCATCGCCATATGGGAGTAATTGGATTGACTTTTGAAAAATTGTGCCTCTTGTGTTTGCGCGTGAGTTTTGCACTAATTCTTCAAGTATGATGTTGAAGAAATCGCATAACAGCTCATCGCCTCAACATCAAAGGTCTCGGTGAGATCTTCATGGGGCAGCGTGCAGAACAGAAAAACACTAGCACTCCAGTTCCGAACGTGACGTGTAGTGGAATATTAACCAACTTTGCGTGCGAAATTTAAAGCAAATGGAAACAAGAGTTCTGGTGGAGCGGCCCAATTCCACCACATACTAATCTGATCGTGGCTCCAAAAATTCAGTTTGCATCTACCCCAAAATATGTGACTGAAGTCCGAAACGAAATAATTTACAAGAAAAGCTCACAAATCAGTAAGGGACATTGGAACATTTCGAGCTGCGAAAATGAATGGAAACGTACTGTTTAGTGAGGACTCACATTTCGATGTTGATGGCTTCCTGAATAATAAGCATATGTAATACTATTGCTTTAACAAGCCTAGAGATCGACAAAAAAAAACTTTTCCAAAAACCATAGTGTGATGTGCAATTTTTGTTCGAAGTATACATGGCATTTACGAGTATATTTTCAATCAAGAAGAAAAAGTGATTGCTGAAATGTATGGTTGTTCCGATACGTTATTGTTGCCGCGACTGCAGCTGTTTCCTGAGTACAATAAGGGAACGCTTTATCTGTAAGAGTAAGTTAATTGGCAAGTATGGACACATCCCCTATACTCTTCGCTTGCTAGATCTTACATCATACTACTGATTTTTTTTTTTTTGGGTACCACAGGTCCAAAGTTTACAATGACAAATCTATTTTAGAAAATGCCCGTCGGAAGTTAAACCTTTAACAGCTACGCTTTGGTCTCCATATCAGACCATATCATTTTCAAAAACTGAAATTAAATTTATTTTAATCAATTTTAAACTTATAAATTTTCCGCTGGACGACTTTTATAATATAGTAAAACAATGGTATCCTAATGAAAGCTCGCGTATGCGGCTGCTTGCGCTTAAGATAGACAGTAGACATGATCGAATAGTTATAGACGTTCATACCATGCATCATAGAATTTGAGACGCCCGGCCATTGACCACATCACGTATTGGCCACTATCCGAAATAAACAATGTTCATCACCATCGTTAGGAATTTCTACGATGAGCTACGCGTGTCAAAAGTTGCTTTTCAAAACCACCTTTTTGAATTCGCACACAAAATTGCGCTTTCAATTTTGCTCACCAGAATTAAAGCGGAGTCTCGCCGAATGCTTCGCGTTGGGTGGCAAGTTGCATCTTTGATAGCTGATGCATTGGCAAGCAGTTTTGCTCACATAAAACCCAACCACTCACTCTATGCTTTTTAATATGAGAGCAGACAGACAGTCTCAAGTTCTGGAAATACAAATCTTATTCCATTTTCGATAGAAATCCTACAATACTTAGCTAGCGGTTTGCTATGTATAGGCTCCAAGGAAAGATTTTCTTCAGAGTTGCCAGCAGCTGGTCTATTCAATTGATTACAGACACCAACTTTGGTGAGTTATTTTATTTAAATCACTTGCAGCCCGACCAAAAGGAGCTGGTTGTGAGATGGTTTGATTAGATGTTCCAATTTCTGTTCGTTTAAGCTCCAGTTGAGCAGAGGCACAGTCATGATTCCTGTATGGATATTTTTACATAGGTATGCAATAACAGACTTGGAATGTTTAAATATTAACGCAACTCGAATATATTGATGTATTATTATTTTTACATATTACTATACATACTTCCTTCTACGAGTATGAACTCTATTTCACCGTGCTGGGGTTGGCTAAATTTGCGGACCTTACAACCATTCTCTATTTTGGATCACCTCGTTAACGGAACAAAACCTCGGCGTTTAACAGAACCAATTATTTTTGTTTCGACTCCTTTCGACGAGGTTCAAGTCTGGAACATCAACATTTATTGCTTTTTGGACCCGATTCTCCGACGACATTCTTTGAAAACGGCGAAATCGGTCGATTTGCTAAGACTGAAATTTGTCTTCTATCGGTTTCTGAATTTGGACTTTCGTGGATGCGTACTTCTTATAAAGTCCAGTTTTGTTACACCCTTAGTGTCGTTCAACCTGTAATCATTGACAGGCTTTCCGACTCAAGTGGAAACAACGCTTATCCAGTTTGGTGTTTCGGGTTAGTGAATTTAATAGCCGCATTCAAATTCCGCTTACATCATGTGCAACGTTTGCTGGTTGCGGTACTAGCAGGATTTGGCGGCATAAACCCACTTATGTTTACCAGAACCACGGATTTTGCTATTTGTAGCACTAGTTCTATTTCGAAACCACTTAATTCATTTGTCTGTTTTAGTTTTTTATTCAGTTCCGAGAGCTTGATCAGTTTAATTATGTATTACTCCCTCAGATTTGTTTGTTTCATTGTCACCCTTACTTTAAGCAGTTAAGCAGGTTGGCTTATATCTTTTTCTCCTTTTCAACGGCCGCTTAGACGGTTATCCTTCCGATTGCGCCTTTTCTGAAATGCGTTAGATCTGTTTGCTTACCTAGTGAAAAAGCAGCACTTTGACGAACAATCCGTAGAGAACCTTAAAAATAGTTCAATGTGAAAGTAAACATGCATTGTCAAATTACGCATTCGTTTTTACATTTTCCGAATGCTTTTTTATGCTTTACATGTCTTAAACAATTCTTATCCCCAATAAGATAACAACCACCACGAAATATCCAAGAAAAATGGTTTCAACATAGTATCTAAAAATCAAAAAAAAACTTTTTTCATATTGTTCACCAGAACTCAACAGAAATTATAAACAAAAGTATAACCGGTGATGAAGCCCGGCGATATATAAGATTATACCAGTAATGTTTTCTACTTGCTATCCCTTCGTATTAGAACCAATGATTTTTAGACCAGAAGTGTTTATGTCTATTTACTCTACATGTCCAAATTCGAACGATATTTCAGAATTTTTATGCCGAACGTTGTTAAAGTCCCGGGCCTGTTTTTTATGTAGCCCAAACAGGAAAACTTAATAGTGTTAAATCCGGCGATCAAAGTCATTTCTGCCGAAAAGTATAAATGAACTTCGTCTTGTGAGCAAGGGCCACAATTCTTTTTCTAATTCAGCAGAATCTTCTCAGATAGGAGTATGTTTATTTCCTTCTAATAACGTCTCATCAAACCTTTTCGATATTAAAAGCGCTGTAAATCACCTACAGAATACCTCATACGATTTTCGTTTTCAACAACTTACAAATGTTGAAATATTTAAATGCATGCGCAGCATAATTACTCATCCGTTTACTAGTTAACTAATTCTTACTGCCAGCACTACACAAAAGATACAGGATGTTCGACGTGGCCTTTATGCATTTAAAGCAAATCGATAATACACAACAGTCAAGGCAGATTTGCCATATTGTTTGAGGCGACTTGCCTCTTGTCTCTTTTATTATCAATTGACTAGCATTAATGAATTTATGGAGAAAAATAAAAAACTTATGTTGGCTAAAACGTAGGAAGTGTTTTAACACGTTCGCGGACAGTTGAAACTTAAGATGGTGATTGAAAAGTACAGCCACCGGAACTTATGAAACAGTTGCTGGGACAATTTACAAAATTCTTTATTTTCTACTGGGACACAAGGTTTCATTGTATACAGAATTAAATGGAAAACTAGACGGCATTTGCCGCTTTGTGTCTTAGAAGATAACAAACTGAGACTACAAAAACCACAAAATTCAGCGGCATATGCCGCTCTGTCCGCGAACGTGTTATGATATAAGCATTTAATTTTGCAATAACGCAGATGTAATAAGCGGTAAGGTACTTAAATGCGCCTTATATACTTACGTGAAAACTCATTATTAATGACAGCGGCTCCAACCAAATAGCTTCTCCGGCCAGTTCGGCCGATTGTTAGATACTCGTATCTTCAATTTTGTAAAACAATGTTGTTTAAAGTGCCCTTTCGCTTATTAACTTACTTATGCATATTAAGATATCGTTTCAAGCTCTTCATTGATTTTGGCTGTTACGTACTCCAAGATAATCCAGCGCCCTTTTCACTTTTGGGCACCAACTATAGCGAGGTCTTTACCTACCACTTTGTTTCTCTGGGAAGGGCTTCAAAGATTCTTTGAAATGAATCCTTAATGACCAAGGTTTTTATTTATCTGTCTTTACTAATATCAATACTTCTAGTCTGCTACCCTTATCTACTATGTCATTTTCCAATGTATATACGGATTGCTACGAGGCGCTCTTTCACATGCCGGAAACTCAAGTCTTCTTGTCTACAACAAATCCGCATCCCAATAGGCGCTTTTTTGTCGTATCGATATAACAGATTTGTATCCTCTTTTTGTCTGACCCATCCCATCGTATTTCTTGGATCGCGGTAATGTCTGCTTTGCAGCACTTTAGGCCTATAAAAGGACCTAACATTCCACGTGCACATCCGAAGTTATTTGTCCTTAATAAGTTTGCATAGGTTGCAAACTGGACCGTCCTTATCCGAGGTTTGTTGTTGCTTCGTAACTTTCATGTTTGTGCCGTAGCCAGGCGGTTACACCGGCGGCAAAATCCCCAACCTGGAGGGCAACGTCAAGCTTATAAGTGTAAGAAAAAAACCATAATACTGCATTCACGTAGAAAAGCTGTGTAATCTCTGCTTAATTTTGAAAACACTTGTTTTCAAGTGCCAAATTTAATGTTTTTTCATGACAGAGTTGCACAAAAGAAGCAAGAGAGAACATATAAGCATGAAGTGTATCTTTCTATTATATCTGGCTTCACAGCTGGTAGTCGCCAATGCATGGTAGTCGTGTTTATGCAACTACATCTCGTGCACTTAAATAATAAATAATTATTAATGCAGGGGTTGGTAGCAACCCGTAATTAGGTGTCGAGCCAAACGATATTTAAAAAAAAAAAAAACAAAAAAAAAAAACAGAAAATATATGATTACAAAGTTTCTCCAGGAATGATTTGTTGAAGTCCTTTGTAAAAATATTTCTTTCACCACCGCAGTGGGTGTACAAAAGCTTACACCAGTCTCCTAAAAAGGAATCACGAAAGAAAAAAAAACACACATTTTTTACGACAAAATAATTAGACTTTTTTATTACTTCATTTTCACATAATTTGTAATCTGAGAAATTAACGTTCGTTTTGTTTTTCTTTTTGTTAAGTTTGGATGCGGAAGAGATGAAAACAAAGGTTAATAACGAGAGTAATTGTAGCTTTAGCTCGTTTAATCTTGATTTTAAAGTAAATACGAATTCGCGCAAGTGTGTATTTAGTACAAAATCAAAAAATAGTGTCGAAAAGCATGGAAAATAACAATTATCTGCGACTTAATCAAACGAAAAAAATAAACATTTCTTTATTTAAAATTTAAGTTAAAACGAAACATAAAAACAAGAAGAAAAAAAAAAGAAACTTAATTCCGACATTTTTTTGTTTCTCTATTTACAATTTATACTTAACCACTAATGCACTTTTGTTTTAATTTATTTACTCTTTATTTTTGTTTATTTATTTAAATTAATTCTCTGTTATTCATAAAAATAAATAGTGTTTCTCTTTAAGAATTCTATTTTCCGTAAAAGTTTTTTTTTTCTTTTTTTTCTGCATAAATTAATTTCTATTTATTTCTTTGCTTCGAAAGTTTTTTTTTGTTTTTTTATTTAATACATAGTTTTGGTTAAGGTTTTAGGTTTTAGCATTTTTGTTTAACTACTCTTAAATTTTATTAATTGCACTTAATAAAATTTGTTTTTATTTCGTATGTTTTTATTTATGTATTTTATTAGTTTTTTGAGTTTTCGATTTTTTGCTTGTTGTTTACTATTATTTTGGTAAAATGGCTTTTGTGGCATCAAAGAAAAATCCATAACAATTAGTGTTAACTTATTATCTAAAGTTTTTACCATATATATATATATATATAGCTATTAATTTGTATACATATATATATATATACTTTTTCTTCTTCTTTTCTTTTTTTTAAAGTCTTTGGTTCATCAGATAAAATTACAAAATAAAATTAACTGCTGATCTCTTACAAGAAGTTTGTGGATGTTTGTGTAAAAAAAAAATATATAATATATATATATATATATATATAAGAAAACAATTAAATAAATTAATAAATTAGAAAAAAAAAACTACAACAAATAACAATAGTATAAATAAATTTCATTTAGCAAAAATAATAAAAAAACAAAATAATAATGATTTAACAAGTTTTCTATTTTTATATATATATATTTTTTGTTTTGTTTTGTTAAGCTTATACAGGTTATACAAGCTAATATATGCATTCCTCACCTAAGAAATAAATAATAGCACGATGTAAAAAAAATTCCATAAAAAAGCATTCCCAAAATTGCGTTTAGAAGATAGAACTTGTTGTCTTGCTTGTTGTGAAGATAATGATTCAATTTCAAGTTTGGGTCACTTTTGAAAGTCGACCCATGAGACGGAGTGGCAAAGCAGTAAGTTCTATTACTTGTTATAGTTACCGGGATACTGCGATTAATTTTGCTTTTGGGAGTTTGAATTTTTCGTTGTGACAATAAATTAATTGCTGGAGTATATTCTTCGCCGCGATGTCGATGACTGTGCGAAAATAATGATGAAGGAGACAGGGATGTCTTTGTAAATTATTATTGCCGCTTTCTAGATATTTATTTTTGGTGTGTTTTTATTTTATTTTGTTTTTTTTAAATTTTTTTTTTTGTTTCATTTAATTGCTGGAGAAAGATATATATTCAAAATTGAAATCAGTTATTTTGAATGGCAATTTGTGTTGTGCTGTTGGTAAGTAGTAGGTTAGAGTGTTATTTATTTATAGAGGGTTAGCAAAAGCACAGAAATAACCTTTTTTTATTCTTGCACACAAAATTAGTAATACAACATATCTCATTATCAATAATTTACAAAATGAAATAACCCTAAACATATCCAATGTTCAACATTCACAACAGAGTTTAAGATTTTTGCAGTAAAAACATTCGGTAGTGATTAAATCTTTTATTTATGGTAAAATTTGAGATTTTCGCTGTCAAAGATTCCACTAATTTCTATAAATTGAAATAGGTCACTGGATCCAAGGGAACCGGACCACAGATATGACAAAAAAAAAGCTTCTTTAGGTTTAAGATAAAGCAGAAAACAGTGCCAATGTTTACGAACGGTTCAAATTTGGAGATAATGACAGAACTCGGTTATACCCAGGACCCAATACAAAAGCTGTTTTTTTAGTCGATGGGGAATGGGAATTGTAGAGGGGAAAAATTTGACATAACCCTAATAATGAAAAGACAACAATTAAGCGTTGGAATATTTGACAGCAAGCGAAGAAGAACAGGTGAAGTTTTAAGCAATTCAAGGGTGACTCGAAAATTACGACGTCTTATGTTACAGGAAAACGACACACTCAAAGTTCACTTAAGCAGAAGATCATATCTTTCTTAAATACATATCGTGATGGTCACTTAAATACAAAAGCAATAGCTAACTTTTAATCACTAGGCAGAAAAAATTCTTAAATATTATATGTCCTGTGTTTTCATATTCACTGTATGTTACCGACCTTAACTGGTTTGGCAGAAGACTATTAATCGGATTTTAACTTCCCTACACTTGAGATATTGTATACTCTATGACTTCCAAAAAGGTAATAATGCGGTCTAAGCAGAAGAAAAATTGTTTGCAATGATTTAAGAAGTCACAGTAGCAGCACAAACACGACAACATTGGTTTTCGAAATTCCGTTGATGTGACTTTTCTTTGAAAGATAAGCTTCGATAGGACTATTAGAGGTATGGTATTTTCCTTTTATTGGCGGCTCTATCGACGGGAAACGGTGAAATTCAATAGACTCTCACGAATGTCCCACAGACCTACACCAAATAATAACTGGAGCAGAAGGAAACAAACCCCTTTTGGCTGAAGTTAACTCCGCCGAGAATCAAATTAAATTAGCCTTCTCATCTCGAACTTACAATTTACCCTTGCCGAAGAGCTAATAAAGAGGTTTAAATTTGACTAGTTTAGCCAAACGAATATAAAAGGTGAAAGCTGCATCGGTACGTTGTCTAAAATGTAGATAACCAAGTTGCGGATTTTCTCTTATATGTTGAATACACGATGTAATATGCGAATATCATCTGGAAAATATTTTAGAAAATATGTATATTTTGGTTTGGCCAACATATTTTCCAGCCAAACTGCATTTCAATCTTGGAGTTCCACGAGAGCTGATCAGAGTTCTTCGGACATAAAAACTTAAGCAAGAAGATAATGATGAATTGGACATACATTTTGAAACAACGATACCTCCATTACTTGCCATACAATACAATGGAATCTGCTTACCCAGTACCCAACATTTTTACATAAAAAATGTAATTTAGGAATAAAAAGTTTTGTTTAAGAGAGATAAATCTTTCAGCAACTCTTTCTAAGGAGTAGAGGATTGCCTATACAATTTAAAGCACTTAATTTGTGTTGTACTTTGGTGATCATAATCTGTTAGATTGCTCAAAGAAATTTCTAAAATACAAGGTCGAAAATGTACATGGAAAATTTGGAAGCGAAAAGCAGTCAACTTGAGTGAAATTCATTGTTTCTTTTCTATTTGTGGCAATGACAAGTTTTTGAGAACTGAAATTTTAGTCTGAGCAAAACCTAAAGGACAAACTTTAAATTTCTGGCATTTGCTTAATCCGAGAAAAAATTCTACAAATGATCCACAATTGTGGTCTTATAAACAAACACGGTTTCAAGGTTTCCCTACAGTTCAATTACTAGTACCCTGGTTCCTTCCTAGTTGACGCATGTCATTTTATGTGAATGGAGATCCGACAAAGAATAACAATTTTGCCTTTAGTTTGACAAAATGACTTGTTTCGAATTTCCTAAAACGAAAAACCAAGATAATGCTATAGAACAAAAGAAGGCACAATTCCAAACATTGCAAGCTGTAAATTTATTCCTTTGCCTAAAATACGAACACTACATTGACTTAGTAAACCATATTGATCGGTTTTTCGGAGTTTTCGTACACAAGGAACAAGTCAAAGAAGACGAAATTGAAATCCAGATAAGAGTAGGATAAACGAAACAACTTGGAAACAAGCAGCTCAGTTAACAAAACTCCCATGGTCACAATAATAACAACACGCAAGTTTAATATTTCCTGCACAAAACTCGCCATTTTTCATGCATTATGCATGCAACGAAATCAAAAGAAATGTTTTTTTTTTCTTAAAGTGAATTTCAAAATCCTCTTATGTGGAACTTAAGATTTCAGGCCCCGAATTGGATAAGACTCAATTCAATAAAATAAAGCTATTTTGCTATAGTTTGGTGATGTTGAGTATATAACAAAAATATAAAAAAAAATAAAAAATAATGAAAATATAAAAACAAAAACATTACATAATACAGACATATAAACAAATATTGTACAATGCTTGGTTTTACCAAAAAAAAAAAAAAAATAACAAATGGGTACGATAGGTGCATTTACAAATATAATAAATAATAATAAAAAAAAAATCTAAATTTGATTATTACAGCGGGAGTTTTTTTTCTCTTTTTTTTGTCTTTGTTGCACTTGACGTGGACATTTAATTTTATTATTGCCCCTGGTTAAAAGGCTCATTATAAGTTCGTTATGGTTTTGTTTGTTTTTTTTTTTTATTTTCTTAACAAAATTTCGGGTTAAATTGATCAACTAAACGTAAATTTAAAAAAAAAACACAGTTAGGGTTAAAACAGATTTAAGTTTTAGTTCTGATGCATCTTATTTGTTTGGGATTAGTTAATTAAATTATATATTTTATCATCAATAACACGTGTGGTATGGGATTTTTAATTGAATTTCTTTTTGTTGAATTTGTAATTAGAAAATAAAAATTGAAAATTTCTTACGCTCGTTCGTAGAACAAAATGTAGGCACTAGATGAAACTAAGTGACTTTCCGACATTTCATCACTGACCCTGAAAAAATAAAAACAAATTTATTATTACTAATGTTGATACAACCGTGTTATAATTATATTTAAACAAAATTATATGAAAAATAATTCCCTTTAGGAAAACCTCCCATGGTCTACAGATGAAAGTACAGTAGAAAGCCGCTCGAAAAGAATGTTTCCCCCCCAGGACCCCACTTCCAATATTCAGACAGCAGTTACAGGATGTATCAACTCTGTCCTAACGTTTACATACGCAAGTTAAACAACTTGTGTTTAGTGTATCTGCCTGTACACAAGAGAGCGAATTAGTAGACAACTAGTAGCTTTCAAAAGCACATTAATTTTGCCTTTTTGTTAACTTTCTATTGACTTGAAGTTTGTGTGTTGCATTCTCCTTTTTACAGATGTTACAGAGATGGCGATGGAGCGACGACATCAGAAAAGTAACTGGGAACTGGATTCATGCAGCGCAAAACCGAAACGTATGGAAAGTTTAGAAGAGGCCTACGTTCAACTTTGAACATGACAGGCTTTTTGATGATGATGATGATTACAGGATGGATTCTGTTGTGCATTTTGTTAGAGGTACTTATTCCAGTGAGGATTTCATGAGAGATCACACATGCGGCGTGTCGCACTGATATCGTATTTTTGTTGAGTTTTGTTTGACATTTTACCATAGAAAGACTAAGCCCGGCATCTAAAAATTATCGGTGTTATACGAAAATGGTGTTTCATGCGCTTAGAGCAACTTATGATCTACATAACCTGCCTACCGAACGCACCACACCATCGAACAATTTTAAACTATTTTCATTATTGGATAATACGCGATCAAATAGACCACATCAAGTACGTAGTGAAGAAATTATAGGAGCCGTAGCAAAGAGTGTACGCAATGACCGCGAACAATCGATTTAACGCCTTTCTCAATAGCTTGGTTGTTTGTTTAAAACAACTTGGGGTTTTTTACGTGAGGATCTTGGTTTAAAATTGAAGACAACCGACCTTCCAAAATCGTTGAGCTTCCAGAATATCCATGGCTTGAGGATAAATGGCTATGTTAATAAGCAAAATAGCCGTATTTGGGGAGCGGAGCAATCAGAAGAGGTTCACGAGCCGCCATAACATCCAGTCTACATGGATATGCCGCCTATGATTGAAGCAATAGAGGCTAACATTACTCGAGTCAGTGGCCACACACCACTCGTAATACTCGAGCGCGTCATTGAAGATTTGCACTTCAGAATGGACTTTGTTAGCCGCAGTTAAGACTAACATTTGTAAAAAAAAATAACCTCCAACATATAAATGTTTTTTTGTTTAACGATTACTCGATAAAATTGAATTTTTTGACTGTTTTAACTTTTGAAATAAAAATACGTCTGAGAGAATCACCCTTTATTTGGCACAGGCATTTTCTGTTTTACTTTAAGCATCCAAATTTCGATATTGCAGGATAGATATTGTTGTGCACATGTTTTTAAACTGAAGATTTCCATCACCCTCTTGCCATCTTTTGTCTTTTATCTTGTTTTTCAGGGTTTTGAATTACTTCTAATTCTTTCAACCACAATTTTTTTTTCAATTTTATAAGTAACAAAGAATTGATAGAAGTCTTAGGAAGCCTTGTACAAACGAACACTTATGAAAGCGTTAAAATTTTCCTTTTTAAATGTATGAATACTCTGTAAATGTTTTGGCAAGTATAAACTACTCATCTCATTTTATTTTCCAAAAATCGATCACTGAACCTGCTGATTTGTAAGTCAATACACTATCCCTTGTGATTCACTTGAGCTTACCATATACTCGTATTTGTGTGGAGATTTGTCATTCATAGCAGACTTACACTTAAGTTTGAAGCTTTAAGCACGTGTAATAATAAACCCTCAAATTAATGTACGCTCATATTTCTACATGGGCGACGAATAACGTCACCAAAAGTTTTATGAATAAATTGAACGACGAACATTTAAAGTTTATAAACACATTATGTTGGCACAAAATGTAACATAAGCAAGCATACAATTCAGACTTCAGGAAGGGAACAAAGCCATCTACTTTTATCGGAATGAAACTGACAAACCTATGCTGCCCAGATATTCCTAAATTTGTATGGTAAGCGCAAATAGCTAGCGACAAAAAGTCACCCGAAACGCCACGACTCACGGGATGGTTATCAGCTAATTACCATCGTGAAATCCTTGGTTCGATGAAGAAAAAACGGCTCTGTACGCGTTATCCACAAGCAAATAAGACGAGAGTAAAATCGGCTTGTCCAGAGAAAAATTCAGAGCACAAACAGAGCTTGAGGTCATACAAGAGTATGTGGTATACTATAATTTAATAGCATTAAATTATATTAAGATATAATATAAATATTATTAAGATACAAAATAAAGCCTACTTTGTCTAATTTGGCTCCGCTTTAATCTTAAATAACGGCGCCAAGGTCCGAGATAACAGGCAGTCATAATGCAAGCTCTGGTCCCTTCTAGCAACGTCATGGCAGATCTCACTTCCGGTGAAACGATTGTCAGGTCATAGTGTAACACCCAAACAGTGAATTTGGACGCAGATACTTTGCATCAACTAAAAAAACAAAAAAATAAAACACTGTGGTGCTGGCAGCCCGGTATGGGCCATGGCCTAGCTTCTTGACACTCATTTGTGTTGCTCATGTTGTCATTTTTGTCACATCTGAGCGGAGCCTACGGTTTATCGCCGAGTCCGAACGGCAATCATTAGAAGCTTTTTCGTAGGCAATTTTACTTTCGGGAGTTTGCCATTGCCCGCCGAAAGGGTGATGGCGATTCTGAAAAATTGTTGGTGACCCAGCCTGGAATCGAACCCAGCTAACTATCACGCCATCGCCACACTTTGCATCAACTATTCACAATAAAAACTAAACACGCTTAGGTGACAAGACCAAAATCTATCAAAGGTAACGCTCTCGAATGCACATTTAATCTTGTCGACGTATACAACTTCAATTCCGCAAATCAGATTTGAAAGGGCAATCTCGAAAATTTGTACGCGTTGGGTAGACTTCTCAATCATCCTCTCCATGCTCTACAGCATGAAAACATAGGTCTTAGCAATTTTCGTCAAAAAGGCTACTCTTCCTATTCGCCACAGGTTCGGTTAGAAAGCCAGTGAAAAGATAAAAGTGGAGATTCTCCTTACAATTGCTAGAAGTTCTGTACCAAAACTGGATATATGCCATCGATGCCATGCAATCTTAAGACATCAAAGACTGAAGTAGCTTACTTGATAGCCTGCCTCATGCATCATCACAACCAATGACAGATACCATTACCAACTAACATTGTGTCAGTTAGCTTATTTGCCTGATCAGTGAAAGGAGATGGTGGTGAGTCGGATTTGATCTGGTTCAGGGAGGTATGTTTCATGAATGACAGTGCAATTAAAAAAAAAACTTTCTAAGAAGACTCACATGTTATCGTTGAACTCGTGCCATTTCTTGGTGATAGGATGTTTACATAACGCCACATAATGCCCGCCTGCGGTTGAACCTGCAAAATTCCAATCAACCATTAGAAATGAATTACTTTTGATTTATGAAAATTAAAACTAACCCATGTGATTTGAGATGGCATACAATGTGTAATAAGCATTTGAACTTGAATTAGATCCATACGGACCCATGTTCAATTCTCTTTCACCTGTTGGGAACTCCACAATATTTGACAGTTTGCTCCATCGCGTTTCCGAAAATCGTTTCAAATCTTCAAAAAAAAAAAAAAAAAAAATAAATGAATAAACACTTTCGCTGCACAGCTATATATGATTTCACTGTACTTACGAATAACCAAGTACTTTGGAAATTTCTGAATTGTAAAGCTTTTCGTACTTTTCCTTCGTGTTTGGCATTTTGAACACGTTGGCATCTCATCACCATCGAGTATTTCTTCGCGGATAAACAGATCCAAACAGGCTTCCAATTTACACCTGGAAGACGGAGGTAGTGGCACACTCAAATCCCAGAATGGATCGAATGTGACACTTGTATTACCGCACACTGTACACCTAAGTGTACTCTTTAATTGGCCAACAAATAAATCACGAATAACAGAATTCTCTGCTTTTGTGTACCAGTCCCATGTAATTTCGGCCTTTTTGTTGTCACTAATATTTAAAGATTCAATGCATTCAAAACGTATTAATTAAATTTCAACTTGAATGCATACCTCAGGGTCTCGTCAATTTTTAGATGATCACCCTTAACACCATTATTCAATGCTGAGTGCAGTGAATCCAAGAAGAATCGTAGAAACTCTTGTGCATCCTGTTGATTGTAGTCACTATACATTCTGTGTTTGCTCGAGAATGCCCTCTTTAGATCACTTGGTGTTACAGTGTTTACATTTGACGTCCACATTTCACGTATCAATTTGGCAAATTCTTAAAAAAAAAAAAAAAAACTCAGATTTTGAACCATTTGAAAGACGAAGACTACTTACCACTTAAAATCTGCTGATCCTTTGACGATGAGGATCTGAAGCCGTTTTGTGTTTTCAAGAATTTCGTTAGTTCACTCGTGTGACTTAGACATTGTATAACAGAATTCATAAAGCATGTGTTGCCGATATTTCTCAGTCCGCATAGCCCTGGAAAAAGATTTAGTGTAGTTTAGAGACATTTCAACTTATTTGGAGTGTGCATAAATTTCTCCAAAAAAATTCACCCTCATATTTGTAGTGGTATCTCAACATTCACGAAATGACATTTAACGTGTTTTATTCAAAATATAATTTCTCAAATTAAGTTAATTTTGTTTTACAACAAAAAAAAAAACGAAGTGACTTCCCTGAAATGAATACAAAAGTGTACTGAGAAATCGAACTGAAAATTATGGGAAGGAGATATTCTTGATTTTGACGTAATAACTTGCATTCAACCTCAAAAATGTGGTAATTTGGCAATTCTTTGAGTCAAAAGATAAAAGTCGGAAAACTGGCTTACAGATAGCAACTGACCATTGGGCTCCCCATTCCGCACTCATTTTTCCCATGCACACACATTCGGGTGTTTCAAGATCCAACTATCATTACCTCAAATTGTTAGGAGAGAAACAAACTCTGCCGTTGTGACAGAGGTTCTTTTGAAGGTGTTGTAAGAAACACGCAATCAAAAGAAGAGTAGAGCAACTCCAAATTCGACGGTTATAGAGAAGGATTCAGGTTTCAATATTTTTATAAGCTTATGATGAATCTCATAAGTTTGGAAAGAAAGAAAAGATAGACCCAATAAGTAACAGGATTGCAAAAGACCTTAATTGAGGTGAAGCACTTCAATAGCCTCCTTTTACAAGTCGTATTACGAAGTTTTCATTAGAGACATCCATGCGTTGTCGAGAAAACATTTAAAAAAGTTATTGATCACATTTAGGCGAGTATTGCGCAAGAAAAAATAGCAACACAGAGTTTGTCGTGTGTGAAAAACATTCGATGAATACCACGATGACTTAAACCGAGAACAAAACCAGCGTCTATTTGAATGTGAATTCGTTGTCGGCAACTAAAGTGCTCGATTTTAACGTGCCATTTGCACGAAACATCTGTTTGGATTTAAGTGCTCGTTAGATTTAAGAAGGGAGGTGGGGTCAGCAAAATCATATCTTTAGGAGGCAAAAAAAAGAGCATGATAAGCAAGCGACTAAGGAAATAGAGATTTGCTACTCGCATCACAATGTTCGGATGTTTTAAGAAACCGTTTAAATAAATATAATGTTTTAAGCCGACAACCCCGAATAGAATCACAATTGGTGGCGGGGATATGGAAAATCCCTTCTTGTAAAGCAGCGAGGACAAATACTAAATTTCCACTTTAAAGCGCACGGGGGTGTCTAAACAGGGCGATGAATGGCTTACCTGCTCAAATGACGTAAAGGTCGGAAGAAATCGCACCGACGCTTTTGATGGATTTAAGGAAGGTGATGCGAGGTCTAGTGACTTTTTTAACAACAAGCTTGAGAAAATTGCGCGTAGCTTGGAGCCAGTATCCAAGGCACGATTTGCCAAAAGCATGTGCAGATGATTACATGGCGGTGACATTGGCGAGCTGTCAAGTATTAAAAGAAACTCTAAACTGTGAATGATTACAAAACCAATTACATGTTGTCAACACAAAGAAAATGCCAATAAACACATTTTAAAAAGACAACCAGACCTTATCAGAAAACACTAAGGAGATTTTATTTAAGATACAGAAGCATGAATATTAAAAAGGAGCTAATCAATTTATTTTTAAAGGCAGGATTCTTAGAGCGTTCCGTTTCCGTCTGTTAACTTTGAACGACGAGATATAACAGAGCCGTAGATTAAGTCAGAAAAATATGCATCCGTACTCTAATGTACAGAGAATAAATATGGTTTGCAACCTGAAGGGATCGTGAATTAGAAAAAACCTCCGGCTTACCATTTTTGGTACTTAAAAAGAGGCCAGCTAGAGTAAGCCAAGGACCACGCTGGTTGGAAAGTTTTATTTACTAAGACACCGCATTCAGGAGGTGAAAAATGAAATGCCAAATACCTGTAAACATGTTTTCGCATATATTAACAAAAAAAAAAAAAAAACTATTACCTTCTTGTTCTGGCTTATCATCCAATGTCGTAGAAAGTTTGCTCGAAGATGAATAATCATCAGATAAATTTCGACTAGAGAGTAACGACGATCTGCTACTGTCACGATCCCAGTGCCTTGATGGATTCGGTGATATTGGCGGAAGGGCACTTCGCAATGATGACGAATTTCGCACCTACATCAACAAACACAGAGTTATCATTAGTTTAATGCCAAGCCATACTTGGTTTTAAAATATTCTTTGTTGTTGTTATTTGCGCTTAGAGAACAAAACAATTAAATTGAAATATATGGAATGGATTTAAGAAAAAAAAAATTTTTAATTTAATAATTAAACATTACAGAATCACATGGAATAGATGAGAAAGTATTCAAAAAAAAAATCGACACGATTATTAATATACGAGTAATAGACTGCTGTGCGCGGCAAAGAAAATAAAAAAAATTATTTAATTTCTATTACGAATATAATTTAATTTTAAAAATTTCATTATGATTTTGAGTAGTGTAAGTGTCTTGTGTAAACAGTGTTTTATGTTGTGATTTCTTTATTCTTTTCTGTTTTACTCGAATATATTGTAATATGTAAATGTCGTGCAAAAAAAGCAAAGCAAATGTGAAAACTAGAGAAGGGATAGTAATTTTAATGACAGCTAAGGTATTGATACTATTTCTATCAAACCATGCAAAACATGAAAATCATGCAAAACTTTTAAAAAGCATATGAATAATATAAGGAATAATGTTAGGAGCGACATTGAACTAAATTATATACAAACCCATTGAAGTCATTTACCGTCTAATATTAATAAAATAAAAATGTTCTCTATTCATAAATTAAAAAATTATAAAATTCTTTGCAGGAGAAATAAAATATTCCAGTAAATTATCCTACAGAATGCAACAAAAACCCGGCCAAACACCAATTGTTTTAGAACACGAATAGCGTGTATTCTAGGATACGGTAAACCATATAACAACATGAATTGATTCAAGTACCAAATGTGTTTGAACCAGATTTTATTATAATAGAAAGCGAATTTAGGAATATTCACAGTGCATTCCAAGAATGCTATTTCTTTTCAATGCATCTGCATATATAAGATACGAGGGCTGACCTCTCTGAACCTCTTTACTGAAACAGCAACACTGCTCCTGTCAACAAGCATCTGTCAGTTGACTCCTGTCAAAATTTAAACTTGCTGCGTCAGTTAGTTTGTGTTTGACAGCTATTTTTATCAGACTACTCACTAATTTGAGGAGAAAATGGAAAAAAGTGAATTTCGTGTGCTTATTAAGCATTATTTCTTGCGAAAAAAAACCAGTACCGAGAACAAGGCTAAGCTTGATAAATACTATGGGGACTCTGCACCATCGATTTCAATGGTAAAAAAGTGGTTTACTGAATTTCGTTGTGGCCGTACAAGCACTGAAGATGCCGAATGTCCTGGACGCCCAGTTGAGGTCTCTACACCCGAAACAATCGAAAAAATTCACGATATGGTGTTGGCCGACCGAAGATTGAAAGTGCGAGAGATTGTGGAAGCCGTAGGGATCTCGCATGGCTCAGTGGTTTCAATTTTGAATGATCACTTGGGCATGAGAAAGCTTTCCGCAAGATTGGTGCCGCGTTTGCTCACAGTCGACCACAAACACATGTGCAGTTGCCATGGCAAAAGTCCATGAATTGGGCTATGAATTGCTCCCTCATCCACCCTATTCTCCAGATTTGGCTCCGAGCGACTACTTCTTGTTCCCAAACCTGAAGAAATGGCTTGGTGGAAAAAGATTTGACTCCAATGATGAAGTCATCTCGCAAACAAAGGACTATTTTGAGGACCTCGACAAATCATTTTTTTTGGAAGGGATAAAAAAATTGGAGAAGCGTTGGACAAAGTGTATAGAGCTCAAGGGAGACTACGTTGAAAAATAAAATTATTTTTTTATCAAAAAATCTGTGTTTTAATCCAAGAGTCACGGACTTATTGACCCGCCCTCGTATTATCCAAAACTGTAGATGCAATTTAACTAAACCATAAGAAAAACGCCTTCACTTTAGTAGGTTTTTTCGGAATGCATCTGACAGTGGTGGACCTAAATTTTTTCTTAAAAAAGAATGCAATATGTTGTATCTTAAAATTTGGCCTCATAAGAATTCGTTAGTAATCGGTATAGTAGTTTGATCAGCTTCGTCTAGATCAAAAATAAGAAAGCGATGTGATGTGAATGGTTGCCCGGTTAAAAGTTCGAAGAACTGCTTATCACTAGGACAGATAAGACAAAGCATGGCATATCTATGTTATAAAAGATTATTTTGAATATTTCCTAAATGGAATAGCTTCACCTTTATGCTTTCAATTTAAAACTTATCCTATGGAAACTGCTTCAAAAATAATCTCTTATCAGAGTTATGAAGCATTTATCGCCTTTTAAAACAAAGCGCAACAACATCGCTCACAGAAAGGATTCTTATGAGAGTTTATTTGGCAGACAAATCCAAGAATATCAATTGGAAGTATTTTCCATGATACGATTTAGGAGATTTATCTTTTAACAATGTAATGCAATGCATCTATAGCGATTGATTCTTTGGTGTTGGTTTGCCAACGGTGACATAACCGTTCTCACTTAATTTTTAAATAAGTTGAATTTTAGTTTTAACCATCTCATGACATAGCAATCGATCAAATGATTTTTGCATTTGCAACATCATGCTAATGGGTTTCTTTAAGGTTTGCTAAAAAAGAACGATCACTTGATGTACATAACAATAACTTTCATAAAGCTTAGTCGGAAGCCCACACGAAACTGGACTCATTCTACAATATTGGCCTGACATTTTCTACAAGCAATTGATGGATAAACTTTCTTCGAAAATAAATCAATCATGTATTTCAATAGTAAGTAACAATAGAAGGAAAAATTACATATGTAGATACATTATACTCTAGGAAATTGGAAAGTGTTGTCGTTTTGTGGAGACCTTGCAAGACTTTTGGGCTTGCCATAACTAAGACATTTACTTACTTGGGTGGCGCTACAGTTCGAGGTATACCTGGGTCTCAACTAACAATAGGTTATCAAAATATGAATTAATTTCTGATAGCCAATCGAACTCAACAACTTTAAAAGAAAATTTTAAACTCTAGTTTGTTGTTGGAAATTGTAGCAGGATTACAATTACTGGCTTGTAAAAAAAGATTCAGTTATTGAGGGCTCAGAGATTCTTTCCAGCAACGCATATGAGAACCAAAGTATAATAGAGTAGACAATAGGTTTCATATCGGTCATATTGCAAGTCATTAAGTTGCTTTCAATAGCGAAATATGAAGCCTCTTCCCTCTTTACTTAACTAAGACAACTTTCAATTCCAATACGAACGTCATTCCCATGCTAGAAAGTTAAAATAGTAGCAAATGAAAATAAAATAAGAAAAGCTCTACCATCACCAAAGGATATCACCATGAACACATGTTTGCATGTACGAATACTATGTACAAACATTATAATGAAATGTAAAGCAAAGAGAATGTGTACAGATTACAGAATGACATATGTGCAATAGATTTATCCTTCTAACAACTAAAGAAAACTAAATATAAACACTTCCACCCGCTAGGTATCCTCCACAATAAATAATAAACAAAACAACTATAATAAATGAAGGCACAGATCAGAAGGAGAAGAAAAGAAAGAAAAATATCTCTAAGACGCACTTACACTTTCATCAATGTCAGAGAGTTTATTCGACGGTGACGAAGAACACGTTGTTGGCTTTCGGTCATTCGATATTGTTTTAGAAGTCGCCGTCGATAGCGTAGGCGTTGGACAGCTCAACATTGAAACGGTGGTGAGTGTTACTTTGTCGTAGCTTGCACCACTCTTTAGTAGATTTGATGCACTACCATTTAGCAAAGTCGCCATTGATGTTTTTCTTAGGTTTTTTGGTGAATGTGATGGAGAAGATTCAGTGCTACGATTCCGCAGGAGTAAATTATTACTAGCTAAGCTCCCACTACTTGTACTATTACTATCAATCAAATTCGACGCAATGCTAGAGCCTCGTGTAGTAGCTGTACTACTACTAGTAGCTGGTGATGCAGAACGTTCTCGCAGCGGAACCCTTCTTTCATAGTCATTGGCTAATTGTAAATTGGTGGTGCTGCTTCTAGTTGGTAAACGCTTAGCTTCGCTCATCGTATTGAATTTCTCAATTGAGGCTTTAATGCTTAAGGTATCATGGATAATGTCGCGTTTACGGCCACCCATTAACGGAAGAGTAGATGATGGGGATGATGAAGCTGTCGCAGCAGCCGATGTGGGTGCCGATGAAGAAACAGGTGGTGATGAGGAGAGTATAGTTCCATTTTGATACTTGTACTGATTGACCTTTTCGAAGAGACTCTGATTTGATGTGGATATTATGGAAGATTTCGGTCGCAGTTTCGGTTTGTGCTGTCTAAGTGTAACTTGTTGGTGTTGTTGGTGCTGTTGCTGACGTTCAGTATCATCGCTATCGATGTACTTAATATCGTCTAATAGTTCCGAATTTGAATGCAGACAATGCATATTGTTGTTGGCAGGAACTTTAGACAGAAATTTATTATTTGGAGTTGTCCGATGGATTAGAGGTTTTATCGATGGCTGTTGTTGTTGTTGTTGTTTATTAGCACCCGGTAGCTTTCTATTGTCATTGATGGCATTGACAATGCTACTGTTGCTTCCTGCTAATGAAGAGCTGTTTGATTGTTCATTGTAATTGGCATTGGCATTATTATTGCCACAGTTGTTGCTGTTGTTATTGTTGTCGTCGTTATTGTTGAAATTATCATTATTACAGCAACTGTTATTATTTTCGAACCTCTGTCTCGATCGATAGACTTGTGAACGTGCCAAATCACATTCGTTTTTGAGAAAATTCTGATCCTTGAAAGCGGAAATTAGGAAAAATTGTTGATTACCAGCTTTGGCTGATGTCGTCGACTCTTGGTTGTTGCTCGGGTTGTTGGAAATTGTGTTATTGGTTGTTGTAGTTGATGCTCCAGTTGATCCTGTTGCTCCTGTGGTGGTTGATGTGGTAGAGGCGACGACGCCGGCGGCAGCGGCAGCTGTGGTGGTTGTGGTAGTGGTGGTAGTGGTTGTTGTAGCCTCGACACTACGTTTTTGCTTTGGGAATTTCAAATTTTTAATATTAGCATCTATCATTTCTATCTTTTGTTTGAATGAGTTTTTAGAGTTTTTTTTTTTTTTTCTTTTACTCACAATGCACTCTAGAGTTTTATTTGTTTGTTTTTTTGTCTTGCGTTTGTTTGTTTTTTTTTTTTTTTTTTTTTTTTTTTAATTTGAATTTTTACTTTTAGTTTTCTCTTTGACACACAACACCGTTTTGTCTTATGTACAGTAAAAGTAAGATTATATAATTATATTATATATACGAGAGTATTGTTCACCCTATATAATACGAGTATCTATGCAGACGTAAAACGCACATGTACACACTTTTCGATAAAGTCCTATGTCGTTACACTATACATAATGAACGAGTACCATATACGATTAATTTTATTTGTTACTTTTATTTGAGAGCCATTTACGAATGGTACGTCTAAAACAGAGAAAGAAATTAATAAAATGTCATTTCCTTTCAAATGAAATTCTGGTTTGAAATTCTCGTTTGTTTTTTTTTTTTTTTTTTTGTATTTGTTCAATTTTTATTTATTTTTTGTTCTATGTAATAAGAATAAGCAAAAACAATTGGAAGCTCTGCAATATTTCTACAATTTGTTTGAAAATTGTTTGGGAAACATTTTTGTTGATTGGTTTTAGTTTGATTGGAAACTTAATAAAATGATGGCTAGCAAAATAGAAAATTTCATCGGGGGGGTTTCGATTGAAAAAAATAACGCAAAATAATGAAAGTGTGTACGAATAACCAAATTTGCAAAAATTTCTTTTACTGTGGATTTTGTTTTGTTCTGTCAAGAACATTGTGGGTGAAATAAAATTAAGAAAAAAAAAAAAACCAAATTTACGAATACATATTAAACAAATTTCAAGCTGAAATTGAAATTGAAACGGTATGTGGGCGTGATGTAGTGTGTTTAGATATAAAACTTGTTTTTGGTAAAAATTTAAAGAAAAAAAGAAAAAAGAAATACATATTTGTAGATTCAACACCTCCACATACATATGATTTTCCACGGCTTACTTGTAGTATTACTCATGAGGACCTTCTAATTAAGGTTTCAAGATTTTATTTTGTAAGAGAAAACCAACTTCAAATGGTTAAATCTATTTGTTGTGTTTTTTTTTTTCACCTGACTAATGCGAATAATCTGTGATAAAGATACAATAATACAAGTGTTGCACTATTACTCATAGGTCGTGCTGTATGTCAAAATATCGTCGCTTTTTGTCATGGGTATTAAAAGCAAAAGCCGCACTTTATAACGTACTGGACGCCAAACCAGAATAGATAATTATCTTTGCCTGAGTAACACAAAATGGTGAGTCAAAGATTCAAATGTGATTTTAGGTGAATAACTAGTAAGTCAACATCGGACTTGAATTAGAAGAGGTCAAGAAAGAGGTAGATGGATCAGTTAAGGTAGGAGAAAGACTGTAATGGTTTTAAGAAGATATATTTCCACAACAGATAAATGCAGGATCAGGCACACTAAGAAAATTAATCACAGTCAGATTCTTATTGAAGCACGAATTTTCTTCTCTTTGCCGATGATAGAGATATCATAAGTACTGACGTGATAGCGCTTCAGGCAACTCTTAATATGTACTTGAATAAAGGCGAATATATGCAATATATACTGCGCAAACCCATCTCGTGACATCTATTTAGGAGTCATCGTATAAAAGTGTAAAAATGTGGATGCAAGTCACAGAATTGCAACAGCGCTGTCACACATAGAGTAAGCGAACGATGGCTTAAATGGCTCGAAATTGTGTTTAAGCTTAAAGATACGTTGTACGCGAAAATCGTTCGTGCAGCTTTAACATGGCATCACAGTGTTCAATGATGTACGAGAAGTACAAGGGAAAAATGAAAATGTCAGTTAGTGTGACAAAACGTGGTATAATAAGAAGAACGCTTTTTCGGGGAAGTCTTCAGATTTAGAAACCGATCAACATCAAGCTGAAGAAATCAGTTAGTTTTAGTCGTTTCGTTTTTAGGAAAGTCGTGTAGGAAAATCCTTTTTAAAAAGCAAGTTTCATAAACAATAATACTCAGCTCACGAATTAGGGCAATCGCTTGGGAAAATGAATTGAGCGGGCACATCTGAAAAAAAAAGCTACAAACGGCTCAAGAATGTCGATAAATTCAAGGAAATATACTCTCGATAATGATGAACCTTATTATCTCTCAAATATTTGCAGAGAATTATATTTAAGCACCATTCTACCTGGAGAGCAGGCTCTCAAAGGAACTCAAACACTTCCCGTAAGTTTCTCGACTACATTGATGTGCTCACTAACACGATTTATGTAACCACCACTTAAAAGTCGAATCCGGTAGTTTAAAATTTGATCTTTGCTATCAGTAATCTGAACATTGACCTCAAAAACATTTCTAAAATATTTTTAGTTTCATTTTGCATCCTATTACCTATTTAATTGAGTTTATAAAAAATGTTTCAAATGGTAAACACACGTTTGAGCTAAGTTTCTCCTAATGAGCTTAGAACTGAAACGCTTCATCCAGTAGATTGCATCTTACAGTCTAATTATTTTTTAGTGGTTAGTTGCGGCACGGCAAAAAAAAAACAACAAAATCAACACACAATGGAAGCTTGGCTCTTGCAATTATAATTTAAAACAACGACAACTCGGTAAACTTGCACAGCAGTAAGTTTCGTATTTTCTGCGATTTTCGTTTAGGGTTAGTGGCTGACACGAACAAAGTTTGAAAGTTTGGGGGAAAAAAATGCACGCATACACAACAGAGAGACAATGGAATAACAACAATATAACAAACAACAAATGCTTTCAGGACACGCAGGATATCAATTTAAAAAAAATATTTTCTTCGGGTTAGTTTTGATTTGAATTTTTTTTGCAAAAAAAAATTGTTTTTTTTTTTTTTAGCAAACAGAGCATTAGGTGAATGAAGTTTTACCTTGATAGCCAATTGCGCGGTGTCCTTTGTATCCTGAGAACTAGGTAAACTAGTAGCAGTAGCAGAGCTAGCAGTAGTAGTAGATACAGAAGTAGTAGTGGTGATAGGAGATATGCATGATATTTTCAAATCTCTTAAACTATTACTATCATCCTGAAGATCATAGTTAAGATGAAGCAACAGCTTGTTACTGCTGCTGTCGGTATGACCACCATTTAAATTATGATTGCTTCTCGAGTGTGGCACAGAAATATAATTATCTGTGATGGAAGCAGATGGAGTATCTTCATTTCTCTCATGAATTGTACCATTTGTATGCCGGCTATAACGTTTGGTATAGCTATTGGTTCTACCAATTGAATTATTACTTGGACTAGTGTCATTATATTTAGAAGATGTAGCTGCAGTTGCTTTTGCAGATGCAGATGCAGATGCAGATGCAGAGGCAGATGCTCCCGCTTCAGATAGTGAGCTGGAACGTGATAATTCACATTTTGGTATATAATGTGCTGGACTATATTTTTCATATATATCCAAAGCAGATGTCGCTACTAATCGTGCTAATGATGATGATGAATATGAGGATGATAATCGGGAATTTCTACTTTTACTACTGCTACGTGGTGATCTCGTATTGCTGTTGTTGTTATTATCGCAATCGGTGTTTTCTGTGCCGGTCTTAAGGTCTAGGTCCCTCTGTGGCAGGCAATTCATTTGTGATTGTTGATGATCGACGATGGTCGTGATGGTGGCGGTGACGGTGGTGGTGGAGGAGGGCAATGTAGATGATGTGTTGTTGTTATTGTTGTTGTTGTTGTTGTTGTTGATATTGTTTTCAATTGAATTCGATTTTGATTTCAATTTCGATTTTGTTTTCGTTTTCGTTGTTGTTGTGATTAACGTTTTCGAAGAGGAAGGAGAACAAGAAGAAGAAGAAGAAGAAGAAGGAGGAGAATTCAAATTTGATGAATTAGATAAAAATTCACCATTACAACTTCTATTATTGTAATTTAAATCATTTTTAGTCGAATGATCATAATTTGAAGTAGGATTTTGCTCATGATCAGACGACAACAATGAGATATCATTTTTGTAAATAGAAGCTTTAGAAGAACAACAAAGGGATTTACTATTACTGGAAGAGTCAACCACATCATTGTGATTACTTTCATTTGGGTAATGATATCCATTGCCAATACTATTGAGAAGCACTGGCAAATGGACTAATGCTGATGTGCGAGTTGAATAACTAAGTGGCATTATGTTTGCACCAGTTGCACTATAATTGCTATAATTATGTAATCTACTTGTTGGAAAATACGACCGCCGCCTTGTGGTGAAGGAAGTGGTTGTGGTGGGTGGTGTTGTATCTCTATAACCTAGTCTATAAGTGAAATATTTACTTACTCCAAATCGACTCGATGCTGTTGTTGTATCATTATTTCCGCCGCTCAAGTATGAACTGGGACGATAAGAGGATAGAGCTGAGGAACCGCCAGTTAAGGCCGATGATGAGGTACTGTTGTATGTGCTCCTGCCAACCGAGTGATATGCTGATGTACGTGGTAAATATGACCCGGTATAATAAGAGCTGTAAGTTGAGGCAGATGGAGTCTTTGAATATCCGTTGCTTCGATAGGTTGAACTGTAACCACTTGTGGAAGAAGACGACAGTGTGCTAGATCCTGTTGTTTTATTTCCTAGGCTTGATGAGTATGTTCCACTGGTTGTTTGCGGTATATACAAACTGCCACTGGTTGTTGACGAAGATCTTCGGGGCGAAATTACAGGCATATTATGATTTGTGTATGTGTGGTGTGTGTTTATAGATAGGTCTCTTATTAATCGTGTCTGTTGAGTTTTGCTTCTTATTAAAAGCAATTTGACTAGTATTTTTTATTTGAAGGTTAGCCTAAGATTTTGCTATGAAATTTTGTAATTCTATTGTTGATCTGCTTGACTGTTGGTTATTGTTGTCTTCTAGCAAACGAGGATTGCTTATTGTGTTAGATAGTTTTCGGGTATTTTGTTTTGTCTTTTGCACATTTGTCGGTCTTAAGTGTTTGGGTTTATCGATGAGTTTACAGTGTCGTTAAGTGGTTTTTTGTGATTTGGTTTATTGTTGATTTATTCTAAGTTGGGGTAGTGGTTTAAGTTTATTTTCTTCTTTTTCTATTAAAACTATCTGAAAGAAAAGAAATCGAAAATAAGTATTAGCTGAGTTACTTGCATAGTTAAATAATTTGGTATTTTGAAAGTCAAAGTTAATCATGATATGGAGCTGAAAATCTAGTTATAGTAATCTTGTGTCCTGGGTTCGCATATATAAGATTAATATGATGCGCTCGATACAAGATAACTTTTTTCTTTTGTTTTTTACAGGTACTAACTTTCTAAGTACAGTACACTCTCGGTAGAGTGAACAATCCAATAGAATGGGCACGCAAAATTTTATACAGACTACTCCACAGAGTGAACAAATTTCGAGCAAATTTACTATTGGTTTGCGTACTTTATATCTGTTATTGTTCTACGTTTTGCATTCTAGGTTAGGTAAATATTCTCTCGCAATTTCATTCGTTTGATTGGTTTGGACAGTATAGAAAATATTGTTGACAAAAATGCATCGCAAGCATAAAAACTTTAATAGAAAAAACTGAAGTTGTCTGCAGGTAAGATAAAGTCCTTACCTGATCCATTCGAATTTTACAAAAAATAAAAATAAAACATTTCACAGTATGAACTTGTTGACTACCTGTACTATAAATTGCCTAAAAATTCGCACGCTCGGTAATGTGAATAATCTCGCTCGTATGAACATGCCTGGTTTTCATTAGTTCACTCTACCGAGAGTGTACCGTAAATTTATTTTGTACGAAATCTGCCCTGTTCGAAAATGAATTCGGCTATGGCTACACGATTTCATTACAAGGGACCGATAACTGATCTTCTCCGGGCTGGAAGACAACGCATTGCTCGAACTAACACGAATGCTAGATGAATTCTTGTAAGTGTTTTGGCGACGTGGTGTAATGCTATGATATCATCAACAACCCATTTTACGTTTGCAAGTCATGGTAAGACATCATTTAATGATGAGGAAGTTTATATTCATTTAAATCGGTTCGTTAATATTTATAAGTTAGTAAAGGCAATGTGAATCCAAAATTAATTCGTTAATTCAGCAATTGCAATCACTAAAGTGCACTGTCTGGTGTGCTGTTGCCTCCGGCCGCTGTTGTTTGAAGAGGATTGCCTCCAATTCTATGACTATAAATTGTGAAAGATATTGGGGTATGATTGAAAATTTTTGAGACCAAAGATTGTAGTCAATTTGAAGATTTGGTTTTAGCAAGATGAAACCACCAGGCACACTGCTCTCGTCGCTACGACGCTACTAATGGACATTTTCTAAAAAATTTAAGATTTCTTCGGCTTTGCCAGTATGGAGATGGAAATAAACTAATGACTATTTCGCAATAAGAGAAAAATATTTATACTAATATACAGGCCTTGGGTTCAGATATTTAACGAAATATTATGAAAAACGCTGAAGGCCTTGGTAACGGAAAAGGCTGAATGAAGTTGGTTTAATTTGAGGATTAAGTTTTATAACAACTAGCTAAAAAAAAATAATCTCTATCCAATGATGAAGTCATCTCGCAAACAAAGGCCTATTTTGAGGACCTCGACAAATCATTTTTTTTGGAAGGGATAAAAAAATTGGAGAAGCGTTGGACAAAGTGTATAGAGCTCAAGGGAGACTACGTTTTTATCAAAAAATCTGTGTTTTAATCCAAAAGTCACGGACTTATTGACCCGCCCTCGTAGCTCGTCTCTATAGATGCTGTCATACGCGGCCTTAAAATCGATGAATAGGTGGTGGGTATCGATCTGAAGCTCATGGTTCTCTCCAAGATCTGCCGTAGTGTGAATATCTGGTCGATGGTGGACTTTCCTGGCCTGAAGCCACATTAATATGGACCTATCAGGTTGTTTACGAACGGCTTCAGGCGTTCACACAATACGGCGGATAAGATCTTATATGCGATGCCTCTGTAGTTGGCGCAGTTCAGAGGGTCACATTTCTTGAGACATCTGCATTGCATTAATCAGCTTCCAGACATGGTTTCGTGAAGTCTATGTTTTCAGACTGCACTACCAACTAAACTGCACTACAAACTAATTGCTCGTAAATTAAATAAAGAGTTTGCAAATATATTTTTTGGTAACATTGTTTATGCTCTCTGTGCAAGCGTTGGTGCATATAAGGCTAATGTCATTGAATTAAGTCTTATTGCGGTAAGTTACAACGCAATTGCTTACCGCCGAAAGCTGTAAACTTTTTTTCTTGATTAAGTTGTCATTTAAAAATGTAGAGAGAAACGGAAAAATGTGTTGCAGGAAAAATGGTTGGTCCTGCAATAACCCACTGTTTTATGTCTGTGCACTCCAGTAATGTATTTAAAAACACAATCTTGGTCATTTACTGCGTGTGATTAGTGTTGATCCTGGAGCACTCGTCATCTCTAGTCAAGTGAAATTATTATTTCAATGAGGTAGCATTTTTTAGACATTCTTTCACCAAAAGTGATGGATTTACACAGACTTCACTGAGTTACATGCTCACTCGCTTCTGTATTTATGCTAAGTGAAGTATAGTAAATAAGTAGATCACCTAGAGACATCGCTTATCGGCGATTGTTTCAATAGAAGGAGAATTTCCAAAATATCAGTTTGCACAATAAAATTTTCGATCAGATATTTCTACCCAAGCACAATTTGTTGCCTGTTTCCATTTTGTGTATTTAAATATTTCAAATGCCGCTTTCAAAAACAACTGATAAACATGTTTGTAAATATTTTCCTTCATTAATGATTCAAAAAGGAAAATCAAAAAAAAAAAATACTTCAAAGAGACGTTCATCTGATTTCAATATACGAATATGTCCATACAGTCATATTTATTTCGCTTAATATTTATGATTATAATTTGAGAAAATTTATAAAAAACATCAACACGATATTTATGGTTTTGGCAGATGCCAAAAAAAAATGTCCCCTCACGTTGTGAAGGAACGAAAATATATTTTTCCTGTTCACTTTTGTGTTTGATTTCGGTCCGAATATGCTATATGTATTCGTACATCGCATTAAGGCTTAATATTTTTGTTTTTTAAAAGGAAAACAAAATTGTCTTACTTCAAAAAATAATAATTATAAACCACCACTTGTAATTACCAAAATTCGCATATTCTACATTTTGTTTTGTGGAGTTTCATTAAGTTATCACCGCCGTCACCAGGTCATAGTTTTTAAACAAATGATTACCACTAACTAGTAACAATGCATAAAGCACAAAATGAGTACATACACTTTTTTCTTAATCTAATTACAACCGGATACATCTCTTTTTATCATAAAAAATTCAGGCCAAGTTTTTTTTTTTTAATTATAAATTAACTGCGAACGCGAAAAATTTGTATTTTTACTATAGTGGGATTTTTTTTTTTTTGTTTCCTGTATGTGTGCGATGTGAACTTCTAAGTTCAAGAGACCGTTTAAATTTGAAATTAATTGTGTGTGCTCCTTTTCCTCTTCCTTCTCTCCTCTTTCTATTTCTGCCCACACTGAACTAATCGTATTAAAATTGTTTGCTAGTGTGAGATGTTGCAATGAGGAAAAGGCAAAGTGTCCGGCATAACAAAATGAGATTCTTTATTTGATTTTTATTTTCTTTCTATAAGCAATTATGTCGTCAGTGTGTATTATAAAGTTTTGACTAAAAGAAAAAAAATTAATTCAAAAATGTATGTGCAATGTTAAATTTTCTGATAAATTGTATTGCGCTGAAACTTTTTAGATTTTAAGCAAAGCAAAAGGTTCTTTAAACTTCACATGCATACGAGTATTTCTCCTTTGAAGTCTATTACGTGGACGTGCGAAATAACTTTATGAATGTGACGAATTGCATATTGAGTTTCTGTTTATATGTATTTTCGGTGAATTTTAATACCGCATCTCTTTGTTTGCAAATTTAAAAATAAATTTATCAGCTAAGTGTGTATGCGTTTGATTTTAGTTAATGAAATCTTTTCTAGTAAAAAATAAAACATAATTGTGTGCGAAAAAAAGTGGCACATGTCAGCTCTGCAGAAGAAATACAACATTTCAAGTCCTGGTGAAAATCAGGCCGTAATTTAAAGTGAAAACTTGAAATATAATTAACAAACAACTCTCCTTTTGATAATTTCAAGAAGATATGGGCCTGACGAGCTTCTGCTGCTTGGAAATCTAAATTTCATGGACGAAGGCAAATTGAGGATCTAGTTGTTCCATATAAAGATAATGCTCTATGTTAGTGGAAAAACTTAAAAACAACGAGAAAAACTGAACAAGTAGTGAGCGTGGGCCGAAAATCACTTCTGCATATAATGAAATACAGCACTTCATGTGAGATGTGACAAAAGCCGGCAGCCGTTGATGAGCGAACAGCATGGACCAATATCCTACTTACCCAACAGAGTTTCATAGTTTCAAAGGGATCCCACAAAAATCTGCACTATTGCAGGGTAAGACCCAGGAGAACTGAATCTCATCGTTTGCAGCCACCAGAATACAATCATTTCTGTCCAGCTTGGGAGTCAACCCAGCCAGATAACAAAAAAAAACATTTAAAATCCATCGGCTCAGCTCGTGAACAAACAATCAGAATGAGTAAGATAGATATAATACATAAAACACAAAAGAGCCTACTACTCAATCAGTGAGGTACGAAGAACTACGATGTATTACAGTTTATAGTGTCTTAGACTCGGCACCTATCTCTATCTCTTGGAATTCGACATATGTAAAGAACTAACATTGACAAACCAACAAACTTTAAACTGTATCAGTATCGAAATAAACGTTTTCAACTAAAGTGCAAAATTGGAGAAGTTTATTCAAAGGTATCCCTGCAATTGACGAGCATTAAACGACGAAGGTACATTTCGCAATGCAACTATTAACGCACAAAGTTAGACTAATGTTGAGATTAAAAACAGTTTACAACAAAAAAGACAAAACTCAAAGCCCCTGACACTGAAGTCGTCAATTAAAAACTTCCAAATATTATTTAAAGAAATCTACAAAGTCTCTGTGAGTTTGAATTGCAAACAATGTACAGCAAGTATAGACCCAAGAGAAGCCGTAGATGATGACAACTTTCTTGTTATCAAAAAAGAGGCTACATGAGCGAGTTTTAAGGGAGAGTACAAGTAAAAACCGATTAATTTCATTGGCCTGACCCACGACTTTGAGAATTGAGTCCTGAGTGGGCTGACTTTCGCAATAAATATTTAAAATTCAAAGCTATTATTCAGCTAAATCCTCGATCGTATTCGAATTGATTATATACTACAATATACAGGTTCAAAAACGAGGTTATGAATATGCTGATGAAACCTGACTTCGATGCTGAAGACCAACTTTCAGAATACGGAAATCATAATTTTATAGACACCATAGTCTGGAGTCTCTACGGATATAAGAAGAAATTGGTGAACATTTTCAATCAAGGTACAACATGGGCAACTACTTGCTTGCTGAATAATATTTAAGTATATTTTAACAAACCTTAGGATGCAGTTGTAATTTTGGCATAGCAAATGATTTCGTCTATGATTTCGGCTACGCTAAGCACCCAAAACACGCAGAAATCAGACACAGAATAACTCTTTCAAATCAACTTATCACTGTTTCTTTGAGCTCGGGAGGCAATTAAGTGACAGAGCCCTATTGCTATATAGGAGGCTTTTATCATCCTAGTCTTTTTCCTTGTCGAAGAAGGCTTAGAAACATTTGTCCGTTTCGAGAGAAAGATATGTCGGTCTCTTTTGTATTGACGTACAAAATCGACATCGGTGTAGTGAGTTGACTCCGAATTCAACGTTTTAAAAGAATGGGCCATTTGGAGCTCCGACTCAAAGAGTTTTCTTTTTAAACCCGAAAAATGGAAACCCGCAGATGGAAGGAGTCCTCAACCAACTTAGAGTGTGGCACTTGAGACATCTTGGTGATCACTTGGTGGGAGATCTTCCTTGTTTGAAAAACGTTGGGAACATATTGCAAAGTTACTTCCAAAGTGGATGCTGTATTGCCGAAACAGTGCGAATTTTGAAAAGAAAGTTTGTGAAGACTGGTTTGCTGTTTGATAAGCGTGTTCCTCCTATACGCTCAACGGAGAATATTGGAGCTGGTGCCGAAAGTGCGCGTCCAAGCTCAAGAACCTCAGAGCGCCAAAGATCTCAGCAACTGCACATCAGTAGCACTAGCCTAAGGAGAATTTTGGATAAAAATCTCGGATTACTATATGTGCTTACAAAATACAATTGTTTCAGAAATTTAAACAAAATGATCACCCGTTTGGGCTTTAGAGCAACTGAAATTGGCGACAATTTTCAAATAAAGTGAATTTCCAGCTCGTCGGCAATAAGAAGCCAGTGCATCTTAAGCAAAAAAATCTACTTCATTCCTATGGAAATACCATTAATAGCTTATGCCTTAATTGTGCCATGAATTTGTCAATAAATGACCGTATAATAATATATAGATTGCATCCTATTATCAAAGGAATTCGGCACTCGATTTTACCTTTCAAAGGAAGACACAACCACATGAACAAAATTATATTCTTTTTCTTACAGACCAACAGTGTTAAATGATTTTATCCACTCTAGTGGAAAATTCTAATTTGATCAATAATATAAGATATAAAGCCTCATAACCTCCTTTCAAATATATATTTGATAATTTCTTTAATCATATTCATCCATTGCACAACTGCAAAGTGGCATCACTAATTTTTCTGCTTCGCTGTGTTATATGTCATGGTGAGATGGGAAGGCTCTTTTCAAGTTCAATTTGAAACCATTTCGCCCACACTATAAATTTTTGTGACTAAGCTTGTTGCTGCATCCACCTTTTCGTGACGAATTATTTTAGTTTGCAGAATTAATACATACAAATAGAAATATTCGATGTATGTAGGTGTACTTATAGTGGTACATGCAGTTGATTAACATTTTAAAAATAGCATCACGTTCAATACACAAATATTGGGACTATGGATGTACGGGCTCGGGTACGAGTACTAGTTCTCTTAGATACTTTCACAATTTTGCTGTGACAACAATGCATTTACTATTTACATTGACCAATCTATAACTTGTAGATACTAGGTTGTTCTTTTTATTTTTTTTATTTTTTTTGCTATTCAATGCGAATAAACAGCGCAGGTATCTGTGACATTGCTGAAAATAGATTGGACAAGAGATAAATATTTACAAGTGTAATAAATGCACATATTCTTGAACTATTTATGGCTGAGCTATTTTTATCCTTCAAACCATTCAATGTGGGAGAAAACTTACATGCAATAGTGTGATTTTAGGTATGCTTAGCTTGGATTTGATAAGGTATCATACATATCAGTTAGGAGCAGCAAGGTAAAGCACATTTTCCTTAAATGCTCGACAAAAATTAATTTCTTAAAATATCAGTGAAACCAGACTGAAAAAAAAAGGATTCTGGATATGCTGACCATTTAGTCACAACGAAATCCAAGATTCGTTAACTAGGAATCTCACTAAGATTCGATAACATCAATAAAGTTTGACGTATCGATCCTCATGGAACATGCTATGCGAAATGTTATTTTCTTAACTCCGATACATATTACCGTGAACAAGCAAGCCGATAACAGTTTTCAAAGAGTTCAGTTAGGTGTGTAGGCGTCAATTAAAATACGCTATCTAAAATAAATAAATTTTTGGCGTGACAGTCCACTCCCTGGCCTCTCCCACTCACTGCGTTGATCGCCTTGTCATTTTGTGCCCAACAAGACGGAACTCACGATTGACAGGTGACTTCAGTATCGGAGGTTTGCCATTGCCCGCATAAAAAGTGGCCAAGACTCCCTCGCCAACTTTCCGACGTTGCAATATCTTTGCCTTAATCCATTCAGGGAGGTGCAAAGAGCAAAATACTCTGCATCATCCACCTTAAATAAAGTGGCATGAGTCAGTGTATCTCAACCAAGGCCTCATCCTGGGAAGCAAACTTAGGTAGAAAGAAAATGTTGCAGAGTGAAACAAAAAAGCTGTAGTTGCACTCTTCTTGTGAAAGAGACTAAAGGTGGAATATACGTATAACCAAACTCAGGGATTGGGTCTAAATCACAGTCTCAGTGTCTTAATTTTCACTTATGGCACAGTCGTTTAGTGGGCTCTTCACACTAGGAAATCTAGAAAATGCCACTATACTCACGCTCAAATCAGTGCAAATTTAGGAGGAGGCAAATTGAAGACAGAACAGACGAAGGCGTTGGCTCAGAGTTTTCTCTAAGGACCTCTGTATAGATCCACTCATCAATTGACCCATATATACGACCGACTTTCAAACCGAACCTGAATTCTATACACTCACCGAATATTGCAATACAAATAAACGTATAACCATCGACAGTGTCATTTACTTCGAACAATATAAAATCGAGAGTAGCTAGAATGTGACACAGCGCAAGACCACAATCTGGACAGGACACTTTGACTCCAATGGTTTTAACTGTGTCGCTGATTGACTGGTTAGGCTCAGATTCCTTATCGACAAATGCGTAGAATTGATGAAAAATCTTACGCAGAGGTTTTGTCAGTGTGCAAGAATATTCGGATGTGTGTCATCTGGTAGAGCTTAGTTGTGTATGTTAACAATCGTTTTCACCAAACGAAAGTATGGACACTTTGTACTCGTACAGGGTGATTCTTTTATATGTTTTTCTTTCCAGTGGAATTTTTATGAGAGATCACGTCTTTGTGTCACACTGATATGGTAGTCTTCTTAAGTATTGATTGACATTTCATCATGCAACGACTTAACCCAGGACAACATCTACAGATAATTCAGCTGAATGACGAAAATCAGCCTCTTACGAGCAATGTGTTTCGTGTGCTTAGAGCAACTTAATGTTATATTTAATTGGCCTACCGAACGCACAACTCGCTGTACCATCGAAAAGTTTGATATACAATTTCCTTTATTCGATTATACGCGACCAAATAGACCACATCTGGAATCTAGTGAAAAAAGTATAGAGGCGGTAGCGGAGAGTGATAACTACGTCAATAAGCAAAATATCTACGGTAACAACCAGAGGAAGTTAAAAAGCTGCTATTACATCCATACAAAACAACGGCTTTGGGTGGTTTACGGGCTGGTGGAATCATCGGTTCATCAAAACTGAGGCCGGCAAGAACGTAACTATGGATAGCGTCCTTTATCGCGCAATGATATGGACTATTTGTTACCTGAAATTGCAGCTCGTGGTATTTAGGAAATTTGATTTCAACAAGACGGCGCCACTATGTCACAACACGTGAAACCTTGGCCATTTGATTGTACGCTTTGGACCGATAAATTAGCCGCGGATGTCACGTGACGTAACACATTTAGACTTTTTACTTTGGGGACAAGATAACATTACTCGAGTCATTGGTCAATCAGCACTCGTAGTACTCGAGAGCATCATCTTAAAATTGAAACTCCAGAATGAACCATGTTAACCCGATCTAGATACATATATATTCTGGTTAACTATGTACTGCCTAAAGTCATAAAAGCAAAAATCTTATCAATTAGAATTCGAAACAGTTTAGACATTAATCAATGTTGCAACACGCGCCAGGTAATTCCCCAAAGATAAGGGTTCTTATCAATTCCAAATTATGTATGCATATTAAATTTATTTGTGTTTTTTTTTTTTTTGTATTTGCGATATCAGTCATATTCGCCGATGAAAAAATTTATAATTAACACTTAAATCGGAAATTTGTAGTTAGCACCTAAGTGCTAATGGAATTTCCGCTAAATTTAGAATCTGCAATCCGCAGCACTTATGACATAATAAAAGTGTTATTTAAGACTAGGCAAATTAATTGTTGGGCATCGTGATGTCTTTAGATATATACGAGTTCAAGAGGATATTTTACAACAGAATTCACCTCCTGATCTTGAAAAAAATTCACTTTGGCACACGAATTTTGGTTCAATTTGTTTACTTATGTAGAATGTAGAAGACATACATACATACGGCAATACACACAGTTATTATTCTGTTTAAAACATAATTTGTTTGCTCTCAAATATTCCATATCTGAAAGTGTATACGGGCAAAACCTTCCGTCACTGTGGCGTATACGTAACAATAATTAACTTTGTACATTTTTCAACCTAACATCAAATTACGGGCTTCAGTTTTATTTGCTCTATTCTATATAAATTATGAATAAGCTCAACCCATGTCGTTAACAATACAATAACGATAAGCTTGCTAATTCGCCTTGACTCTACCTATTTGAAGGTATGACTACGAGTACATAGAACTTTAGGGGCGAAAGAGTTTTAATTTTTTTTTTTATTTATACAATAGAATATCTATGTTTTATATTTCTAAAATTCGCAAATAGTTGGTGATTATCGTAATAAAGTTAAGTGTGAGATTTTTGAATTATTTTTAATGTTAGCAACATGACAAAATTAGATTGAACCTTATAGTAACTCAAGGAAGTAGTTTATCAATTGATTACCTCATAGTGATTACGTTAAATGCTATAATCTAGTAGTTAAGACATTATTTCATGAGATAAGGTCTTGATGTGCGAGTAAGGTTCAAGGTTTAAAATATAACACAATCTATTGGTGAAACAAGTGTTAACGTTTTTTCTCAACAAAATAAAAAAAATGCAGTTTGGTGGCCTCTCTGACATAGGAGTAATGTACGACTATTACATGGTGACTGAAATATCAGCTACATGCCACTCTAAAAAAAATGATGATCCTTTATCTTGGATAACAGTCGTGACATATATGTCTCTGCTCCATGCAAGTACAGTCTGTTTGATAACATCGTACACGACAAAAATTAAAGAAGAACTTATAATAATAAAAAAAAATCAATTGTACTGGTTTATTTTGTTTATTTACTTGAATGCTTTTCAATTAATATGTTGTCCACTCTCCTCCATTAACAATAATTGCTTGGAGTCTTCGAGGAATGCTTTCTACTAATCTTATAGCATAATAATGAGACAAAGATCTCCATAAAACTCGTATTTTTCGTGATAATTGTTTGACCGTCGAGATCTTCTTTCCTTGGAGCTTTAGCTTCATGAATGCCCAAACATTTTCAATGCGATTTGCATCCGGCGACTGTGATGGCCAATCTAAAACATCGACGTCATTTTATTCTTTCCACGCACTGCACAAACGACTGCGATGTTTCGGGTCATTATCTTCTTGCAGTAACCAATTCTCATTCCTTCTTTTAAACCACCTTTGGGCAGATGGTAATAAAGCTTCTTATAAATTTTGACCATGTTGGGTGCGTTTAAGTTATTTGTAAACATGAACAAATTGCCAAATCCTTGTTTTGAGAAGCATTCCCAAACGTGCACCTTTGCCGGGTGTTTGACGGTGCGCTGGATTAATTTATTGGATTGTGTACACCAGGTATGAGTGATAGGAGACCATGCCCAAAAAAGAAGCTTCATCCGAAAAAATAACGTTGTTCCAATCTCTTTCCAAATTCTCCTTGGCCCAACTGAGTCGTTTTTCTACGTGTTTTTTTTACAGTAGTGGTTTCTTTATTGTGCTACGAAATTTTACATTATTGGCTAGTAAACGTCTTCGTATCGTATCACAACACACATTAAGACCCGTTTTACGTAAAATCCCTTGTCCTCCACGTAACGATAGAAGAGGATTTTTTTCAAACACGCGTAGAATTATTTTGTCCTGCTTTTTTTGTTGTTTTTGGCGTAGACCGACCCACGATCCGGCAAATCATCCACATTTTTAACTTGGGAATAACGGTGCACCCAGTTGCTAACAAATGATTTTGACTTTTTCATGTATTTAGCAGCTGCTCCGTATGACATTTTCGGTCCTTTTGGATGCGTGCACAAGAATACTGCTACATAACGTGATGCAAACACGACACTCATTTTAAAATACTTCCGTCTCTGACAAAAATTGAACACTCTTTAATTTTTTTTATTCAAAGCATCTTAGCAGAAGTATTTTCTTATCTGCTAATGCAAATGCCACTTCCAAATCGATTTTTATAAACGAGTTTTGCCGTATACGATCTTATCAAACGGACTGTAGTATTCTGCCTCTTCAAACCGTAACACGTACTCTGAAATATCGTGATTCATTCTTCGGCCAACAACTCGCTTTTCGAAGACCGTGAACAGCTCTTTATTTCCTAGTCATTATATCATGAAAAGATTCAAAACCAACGTACATCGGTACTCTCTTCCTTTCCTTCTTAACTTTTTATCGCCATCATTAGGGCCATGGCTAATGAGAAGTAATTGACACCTACGTCAGAAGGAGAAAGTCAGATAGAAGGAAAATAATGGAAGGAGTGCACCATGGCTCATTGCAAGGTCTAGCTCAAGGGAATGTAGCCATCGGAAACATAAGTGTGGCTACAAGCATCAGTCGTAGAACTGAAGAAGTTAAAATAAAAGTAGTGCTAATCGGTAAAAGAACAAAGTAGATCCTCTTACCAAACAAGTTGGGAAGCAAACCAACAGGCTATGAGTGATGTTGTATCATAGGCTCAACTTCAATAAGCATTTGAATTACATATGCATTCTCTTGAGCAGTATCGGCGCTGAAGAAACCAATGTCAAGCATTAGAAGAAGGTAGAAGATGCAAAACCGAAGTTTTACAAGCTAAATCCCAACACAGAAGAAATACTTTATCCAAGATACTTTTGCAATTAACCTTAACATAGATCCGGGCTTGTTTCCATGAATTATTACTGTGGTAGCAACGAGCAATGAACCTTGAGTCTATTAACTCCATCAGGGTGCACACACCTTCAGTAAGCAGTCGTCGACCTAACAAATCAACAACATGACTTGTACGAGTACTTAACAAACAACACCTTGATATTTAGGGAAAAACTTTTTGTTTTTCTTCACCGCAAAGAGATGTTGTTCTTTGGAGACGAATTGGAAAAAGCCCAATCATGTTGTAGCAAACATAACATGATATGGACGATGACGCGCATTCCTCATCCGCTGATTATCAGATTTTAGTAGCAGTACACTGTTTTGATGAATGGCAACTGATGACGCCAATAAAAGATTAGTTCGTTTCACGAACAACTAAGACCCCTGTTCTACAAGGCCCCTATTCTCAAAGTCCTTTAGCACGGCGGAGAAGTATTAACTATGTGAAAAGTAGATGATGTACGAGTATGTACTTTTCCTAAATACACATATAGTATATTATAGGGCAGTTTGACAATGGATGTCATTTTAAATTTCACGCCATTGTTGAACTGTCAACATTCAATTAATTTTGCGATGATTTTTGTTAGGTAAAAACTAGAAAGTTTTTAAATGTGGATCGATAGATTCTCGCACAACGTGTTAAAATAATGAAAACTCACTACAGAAACAGGGAAAACATTGCGGAACAGTTTCGTACAGTTTAAATGAATTTAATCGATGACCGTCTCGGACAGGTTGGTGAAGTTTGGTGAAGTGAAGACTTCAAATGGTGTTCGTCCGGAAGGATAAGTAGCTAGTGTGAATGAAAACTCAGCTGTATCCGTTTTAAAACGATCACAGAAATTAGTCCTATCCGCAATCGATTTGCACCCCATTTTTCATAAGTATTTTGCTCAACATGCTATTGAATTGAATTGAAGCCAGCAGACCAGGCACCACGCCGTACTTTCGCTCATAGTTGTTGGATACGAGTTAATAAGGCCATAATTTTTAACACAAAATTATTCAGAGTGATGATCGTTTCCATTTGTCTGGGTACGTACACAAGCAAGACTACCTTTCCATTCACAACGAGTGACATTTTTGTTGCAGTCTTTGGGCTGGCAATGTCTTTGGGCCATGTGATGCTGATGCAACAGTTTCAGTGAGTTGATTGCGTTATCTGAAACTGATGATATGGGCTTGTACAACGTTTCCAACCACACAGTTGGTAAAAAATAGTTCTATTGCGGACAAATTGTCTCGAATTTTTCGGAAATTCAGCCTTCAATAAGCCGCCGAGATCATGCGATTTAACACCATTAGGCTTAAAGATAAAGTCTACGCCACTGCTTCACCAATTTGTCCGGATATAAATGAAAATCTAATATACGAACACATAGAAACTCTTAAATATCGACGCGGCCTAAAGCACCAACTCGACTCATTGAAATTCGGGAAATTTAATTAAGGTGATAATAATAATTCGGAATTATTATCTTTAACTGTTGCGTTAGAAACTGTAGTTTGGAACTATTTTTCTTGTTGAATAAAGGAGAAGCATTTTAAAATAGTATCTAGTTACGCCATCAGCAATCGAAGCCTATAAGTTATCTTCTTATGTTTACAACCCACAATTCTCACAGCGAACAACAAACAAATTAAATTAATCTCCAACATATCCGAACACTTATAACTGACGAGAAAACGCGGGAGCTATCGAAATTATTCAAAAATTACGTCAACATTTCACATGTGCAAATAAATTCAAACAATTTTAGCAAGTCGTCATTTCTTACTTTGTTGTACAAGTACAATATATCTTTTCCTAACCTTGCACTTGAGCACCTCAAAAAGAAAAACCAAACAAAAAATAAAGATAAAACCACTTCACATGTTGTAGGTACAATCGTTTGTTAGCACATAAATAAATCTGTAGCACTGTCGAGTGTTAGACGAAGTACAATGCAAGGTGTAAAGAGCGTAAACATTGAAACATTATATCATTCAATTATTGCCATCAATTCGTAGGCATCTTACACATTCATAACTCTTGAATCATCAAACTGGTTATAATCACTGTCATCAAATTGGTTCGAATCGTGTGTGAAAACTCAAAAGTGCAGGTGCACTGCGGAAAACGTTACGTATTACATCAATGTCTCCGTGAAATATAGTCCACAGGGTGGGAGGTGAAAAAACGTAAACATTGCGTACAACATTAGACTTATGTAATCCTATCCTTCGAGTGCATTCAACAGTAGCTCGCAAAAGTCACACAACCAGCTAGAATTCTAAAATTACTCATCTACAATCTACCAGTACACCGTTATTTACTTAAACTCAATTGTTTTACCTATTTTCAAAAGTGTCATAAGCGCGCGGTTTTTCTTTTATTAATTTTGTAAACAACACATAAAACACATAAAGCACAACTAACTGGCCAAATCGAAACACGGAAGAGCATAATGTGTGAGGTAACCCTCAAAACCTTCAAATGATTACAATCGTTGCTAACACTGCGCAGGTGTTGAAGTAGAACACTACACTAACAACAATAAATACAGAACAGAAAAAAAACGAAAAAAAACAATCTAAATACCGCTTGTCTGGCTGTGTGTGTAGGTGTAGCCATAGTGATTCTCTTTTGGTTATTTCTATTCTTTTTTTGTTTTGTTGGCTCATTTATTCTTTGGCTATAAAATGCTTCTGCATTACTCCTACCATTGACAACGGATGCACAGTATACTCAAGAGCTTAACGTTAGTTGCCTACTATATATGAGTACATGTGAATATGCATCCTATGTTTCGCTAAATTATAGGGCGCTGGGGTTTTGTTCTCAGATACATTCTCGTATTCATTCCCAATGAGGTGGTGACGGTAAAGTGGTCGCCGATAAGGAGAAATTCAATAGAATACAATGAGTGCTGGGGTGGCGTATGAGATATTCGTTATATGCTTACTGCTTTTGGTTTCCATTTCTCAGTCAAATGTGGTTGCAATCAATAAATTATGTAATCCTAAGCGCGTCTAAACTCAATGTTTTGTTGAAGTTAAGCGTAACAATCCAGTCAGTCAGAAAGCGCGATTTTTGTCTAGACTTTGGCTTAAAAGTGAGTCAGAACGCACACAGTCGTCGTAATGACGGTAAAATAATGATGATTCACTTTTTTTTTCGAATTATATATATCTAAATGCAGTCGTTGATGAGTTCATGGGTTCATGATAAAACAAACTCGCATTTATCGATGTCGTCGTTGGTTTAAAGCTTTTGTTTACGTTTGGTTTACTCCTCATTTCTTTTGTGAATAAAGAAATGCTTGTTCGCGTGTCATATTATTATTCGACAGTGATGGAGAGAATGTCAATAGGACGAGTATAAACCATGGGAAATTCCACAAATGCTTCAGGAGAATCACATATCGATGAAAGGACTACATTACGGCGTAATATTTTGTAACGTTTAACGACTGTGTCGATAAATGTACATTTTAAAATAAATATACTAAAAATTGTCTTTCATTTCGCTGGAATTCAATGCGTTCCCTGGGACAGGTGGGATATTCATGAACTGGGGACTAGGACTGCATCTTGTGGTTCCTTTTAAATGTGTACTAAAACTACATACGTAGAACTGCGTTTGAAATGATAGTGTCTTAACTCCTCTTTTTTTTACGGAGAATGAATAAGACTTTACGACAGGTTATCAGATGCAGGTTTATAGACTTCTCGTGTGGGAGATGATCTAAGTAAATCGGAGTGGGCGACAAGATGTGGGTATTTTCTCTGTACAAAAATGAAATCAAGATCCAAAATAAAACACGTCATCACTTCCTGGCAAAGCTATTTTTGAAGTTTTTTCTTTATATATGCCTTGTTGTTCGATCCAAAATGTAGAGACTGAGGATGAAAAAAAATATAATGTCAATGCTTAGAGCTAATTCACAGACCAGTGTATTAAAATTCTTTTAAATATGATATCTGATCCTTGCACCAATCAGCTGGCTCCTTCTGAAGTTCATTGTCTTGATTACAAAGTGAACAAAGAATTACAGGCGACAAATACAAATCCCTTGAGGATAAGATGCTTGTGTTGAAATCCAAAAATGATTAAAGGAAAAAAAAAAACATTACACCTTCGGCAAATACCAGAGCTGAGAAGTATAAGCCGTAGACCACAGTTTACAGTCAAATGGATTGAGTTTTGGGCTAGATGGCAAATCATGTGTTGAAAGGAAGTTCAGAACGTGATTTTTCAACAATGTTTGAGTTTTTTTTTGCCTTATGAGCTGGAGCAGAGTCATGTTTCAAGGTTCACAACGTTCCTTTAATCTTCCGTCTGATACACTTTCGCATACGCTCTATAAATCTGTTTACTTAACCATTCTTCAACAGTAAAAATAACTCATCATTGAAAAGAATTCGTATGTAACCCTTTTTCTTCGTGCTGGCTAAGTAAGTAAGTCGATTTTGAATTATTTTTCCTCTTCAATGTATCTGTGAGCAAGTGGCCGGTGTGTTTCTTGTATGCACTGAGTCCCAAATTACATTTTAAGATGCGCGACATGCTGCCCTTGCTGATATTCATCTATCGAGATATGATTTTCTGCCTGAGCAGAGGATTTTGACGAAATCGATTCCCATGTCACCAAGATATGTGGCAATCGGATAACACACACACGACCCGATTTTCCACTGTCGACTATTACACCGATATCCTTAAATAACTTCACCGGTATGATACACCAAATTTCGTGTTGTTTTCCGTGGACGACACGATTTTCGAGCCAGTCCCATTCCATGATTAAATACAATTGATGATACAACTTTTAACGCGGGAACTTTGCTTAAATGTCACTTGCCAAATAGCCATCAAATTTGAATGGATGCTTCTCGAGAATAAATGTGTTCATGTTATGTGCCAAAATATTTCCTAATATTATTAGGTATCAGGAACTTGTAGGGTTTGAGTAAATGAGATCCTTCTGAAGTTAATATCTTCGTTTTCTTCTTCTATGGACTTAGAGCAGAGGAAGAATCAAAAATAGGACTTATTCAGTTCGATTCGAGATTTTCGAAGAAGGTTAGATCGGCTACCGAAAGTATGCTTGATAACATTATAGCACTGACAACGTACGACCCACGAGTTTTTTCACGAACGAGGTCCATTTCGCCCAAGCGGCTATGTCAACAAGCAATATAGCCGTAATTGAAGAGAACACAATTCACAAATGTAGAGCCAAGTATCAATGCATACACAAGGATTGACTGTTTGGTGAAGTTTATGGCATGGCGGCATCATCGGACTTTATTTCTTTTGAAATGAGGAAGAAGACACCGTTACCGTCAATGGTCTCAGTTATAGAGCGATCTCAACCTACTTTCTGTTGTCAGAGCTCCACAACACCGATAAATCCGAGCTGGGGTTCCAACAAGACGGCGTTACATGACGTACAAACGACCCAGAGCTCGAAGTTAATAAGGAGAAATTAAGCGACTGGGTCATCTCACGGCGAGCGTTCATCAATTGGCCGCAAAGATCGTGCGATTTCACATCGCTCGATGATTTTCTCTGCGGCTACGTTTAGACCTTAGTCTACGCTAACAAGCCAACCACTTTTGATGAGGTCGAGACGAACATTCGACACGCTATTGCCGGAATAACGCCTCACATATTAGACCTAGTCATCAATAATTAGACCGACCGCATGAAGCACTACCAGCGAAGCCATGAGTAATATTCCGCACATAATGACATGAACGTAGCATCAAAGTCAGCATCAATTTTATATCTCACAACCTTGTTTTTTTTTTTTTTTTTTTTTTTTTTTCTATCGTTCTTATCTGGTCATTCATTGTTACTTGGAAGATGTTATACACTTTGTTGGAAAATGCCATATTTACCTTCGGCACTGATATGTTATCATCGCATCCAGTTAATTAAATGTTAAACACTACGTGCTGAGGTTGAATAACGGTTGAAAAAAAACCTAATTCAAGAGACTATTTCTTCTTTATGGCAAATTTATCAAGTCCATTGCATCCAAATTAAGAAAAATACAAAGCTTAAACCAATTCACCAAGAGTTACTATATGGTTGATCGCCCAAGTAAACTGGTCATACAATCAGGTTTGATCATCAGCAGTTATGGTTCTTGAGTCGACCCTATTTACTGAAGGAATATGGCCATTACTCGACATAACCATTACTTACATATGTACGTATATGCAGAAGAAATTCTTGCTAAAAAGTGATCGACTTTTTAGGGCCATACATGTGTATGGTATAGTCTTCCTTTTCTTTATATTTAATTTAATCGCTTTAAAGGTATATTGTGTACTTTAAAAATAAAAATGCTAAACAGACTAAATGAATACTTCTTGGGGTCTTTCAGTTCAAAAGGCTGCAGACTCTCTCTACTGGGTACTTTACATTTATAAACGACCAACGAAGTGGTGCCACTTTCAGTGACAATTGCTATGAAAGTGACGACGACAACGCGGAAGACTTTCTCCGTAAATTACCGGCTTACTAATTTATTGTCTAAGTTAACTGTTTTGATAGTAAAAGAAAAACACGGGTGCAGTGCGTAGCACTAATGACTTTGAGTCAAAGCTTGATAGGTGAACAAACATTTACATTTTTCATTTCCGGTAAGCTAACAAAAACAGCACAACGTGTATGAATCTTTGATAGGGTGACTAACTTTACTTACAAACGAAAGATCTTAACAAATCCTCCACCAAAAAATATCCTCAGCCCATCATTAGAAAGAAACGCAAATGTTTACGTTAACCACTGAAGAATGAATGCGTAAAATTTCTTTCTCATTAACTTCACCATGCATATGTTGTCAGCGGAAAATTATGCACAGCCACAATCGAATACTTTTTTCGCAAATTCCTATACACCTCTCACAAACGCCTTCAAGCTCATTTGAATTCCAAATAACGAAATTTATTGACGGAATTCAGAGAGTACTCGCGCATCAACGAATATGTAAATGAGTTCATCATCACAGCCAAACAAGCTAGAGATCAATAATGAAACAAATAACAGTAGTCGACTGTCACACAAATGCCATATCAAATTCAAACACAGAATGCGTTCCATTACCCCACACTTAACTCCAATTAGCCTATGATGGATTTCCGTTTCATTTTGAAGAGACCAAAGCATTAGCATACCACACTCCATCCATTGTAGTGAAGAAACCTAGCTCACTTAAGAAGAGATATTTTAATTTGGCACATTTATTTCTACAGTGGACAAGTCAATCTTATAAATCTTCCAGTTCGGGCGACTGCTCAAGGAGCCAGAAAAAAATAAAAATAGGTTAACTGCATCGGATTTGGCATTGGGAATCGCCAATCCTTCCTTCATCACCCATTGCCTCAAGCAAATATAAATAAATGCCAAGAATACATATAAAAAAAAAGAAAAGATTCAAGTAGGTAGCGCTCATTTATATAAAATGGATTTTTGTGACTTCTCCTAGCAGTAAGCAAGCAAATTCTCTTTGTCCAACAATTTTCCATGACCGCTAGATATACTCGTAATACTTTTCATTTTCTCAATAATGTGGAATGTCGTCTCTCGCTCACTCTTTTTTGTAATAAACATCTAAAGGCAAATGTCAATCGTCTATAACAAGAACAACCGACCGAAACAAGATGCACCAAATCGTTTACAAGGAGTCAACTACAGCTACGTTTACATTCCGCATTGTGTTGTTTTATTGTAATAATAGGGAACAGGCAACACTATATTGGTACCGAATTGTAGAGAATCTTTTATGAAATACAGAAACAGAATCAAAAAAAAACTTATCCCAACATAATGGTTGTGTGTATAGGTTTCGGTGTGTGCGCGCGAGAAGCAAAGCATGGAATCAAGGTCGATGACAACGACCTTAAGCGACATGCTTTCTCAGTACATAAAATGAGATATCAAAGTATACTATGTATAACTCTCTCAGTGTACACTTTACGATGTGTATTCAATCAGTAATACTAGATACACATATTTCTCTAGTCCAAGTACCCACAGTACAATGTACTACTCACATGGTTCAGTTTTTCCGCCAGTGTTGCCACTAATAAGAAACCACACACAAGGTTAAAATGATCCATTTAGTCTTATAGGAAATTGATGCAGGAAATTAATTTGATTTTTTTAAATTACATAAAGGTCACGACAATATGTCGTCAGTCACAGTCACAGTCACAGTGACTTTGTAAAGTTTTGTAACTTTCCATGATGTCTAATGGAATTCAATGTGGGGAACTAGTTTAAACTTGAGTTTGGTTTTTTAATTTAAAAAAAATTGAAGGGCTACTAAAGCATCAAACACTGGCTGGATAATTTAATTTTCAACGCAAGTTCTACTGCGGAAATTGTGCTTTATATAATAGTTCATGTTATGTGTTTATAGAGAATATGCCGTCAAACTAATAAAACTCTAGTAAATGTAACCTTTCATATACGCATTTACATGTGCTCCATTTTCCCAATAAAGATTCTCTGAACCAATGCATACTATCTCTTCACAGGTGTTATATTCGTCTTCCCGTTTGTCTACCATTTAATCATGGTACTTGTCCACGCTTCAACAACGTGTACAAATCATCCAAAATATTATTGTTTTCGAATGCAATAATTCTTCCTGGCTCTAAGCAAACGCCAGCAGTGAACAGAATGTTGCTACTGTACTCGTTTCGATTAGTCCAGACCAAAACAATCAATTCCATGTCGTTCTCATGAGCTGAGATCTCTCGAATGTTTCTGGGACATCTTTTTGCGAGTTACGAGTACATTAGATTTCGAGGCGAGCAATAGACGTAGAATACTTAAAAATTCTGCCGAACAATGAGAGTCTTAAAAAATTGGGTTCAGCTCATTTATGTACTCATGCAAGCGGTTACGTGGGAGAGTTTTGACTAATGTATTTCATAACTAATGGGATCGATTATATCTACTCAAATATCTGGCATAGGGACGCACTTCATGCATAGGGAAATTATCCACTGCACGGACAAGGACTCGCTTCAACGACTCAATATTTGAGTGTCGAGTAGAGCAAGTCATGCCCTCTAATACGGACCAAATCTTGTAATCCAGCGGGTTGAGGTCTGGACTACCAGCTGGTCAATCATCCGTTGATATGAAGTCCGGAACATTGTTTTTGAGCCACAGTGTAGTCGTGTTTGCTTTGTGAGCTGGAGCAGAGTCTTGCTGGAAAGTCCATGGCTTGTTGTTGAATATTGATTGGTTGAGAGAATTCACAATGGGTTCCAAGACAGTCAATTGATATACTTTGGCCGATGTTTTCACTCCTTTCTCGAAAAAATGGAGCTTGGTAATGCTATCGTAGCACACTCCCCACCATACCATTACAGACGCGGGATGGTGGCCTCTTTGAACACTCGGGATGAGTTGGGATGCTTCTCTGGATGACCGAACATACACGCGATCGTTCTGCTTATTGAACGATTCTTCTACGGTGAAGACTTTCTCGTCAGTAAACAGAATTTGTCTGTGAGCGTTCTTCGCGTACCGGCTGAGTAATGCTTTCGATCTTCGTTTGCGTTTTTCCTTCAATGCGGCCGTGAGCAGGTGTCCAGTGTGTCGCTTGTACGCGCTGAGTCCTAAATCTTCTTTGATAATGCGAGACATGGATTTTTGCGAAATTTGCATTTCCCGCGACAAGATTTTCTGTTTTCGCAGCGGTTTTCAGTCACTTCTTTGATCGCTTTCGGAGTTCTCACAGTGCGCGGACGGCCGGATCTTTGACGGTCTCGTACTCCACCAGTATCCTCAAACAACTTCCCAGCACGATAGTTGAACTTTTCTATTGAAAGAGAAGGTCTTCGACGCCATGACATCTCACTTCCCACTACACTTCCCACTACATATAATATTACAAGGGTAATCCTTAAAAACGTCATTTGATCATATGAATAAGTTTGCACAGTATTTGCCGTTGGTCTGTTCTGCATTTTGAAGGTAATCGATGTGTATAATGTCACACACTATTAATCCATCTCCGTACTGTGGTATAGATACCACATTTGACCCTTGTATACCGATTCTATTTACGGAAAGATTCTTTAACGGTGAAGATTTTCTGGTCAGCAAATTTATTTTATTGAAATAACTGAAGCTAACAAGTTTTACGCCACAACGTCCCATAACGTTCCATGTGTCATGTCAAAGTGAAACTCGTGCAACCTTTCGTAAGCAATAGAAAAATGTCCACACCTATGTATAAGGCTATTAAATGGAAAATATCATTGGCATTCCAAAGATAATGCTATCTATCTCCTTTAAGATTGAAAAGCAAATATTGCAAATATTGTTGAATTCCCTTTAGGAATCATTTCAGTCTAAATCTTAAAAGTTGTCTGCCTAGGTTTGATGGGTTGTTTTATTATGTAACTTCTCCACAAATATTAATCAATTCGGGCCAACAATTGAGACATGAATCTCCTCCTATCAATCAACAATGATCTATGCACAGAATGTAACGATACAGCGATGCCACTATCAGCTTCCTTTGCTTCTTCTTTAAAATTAAAAAAATTGTTTGCTCATAACTTCGGACACGAATATAATAAAGATCATTTGATTGATCCCCTACACAGATGTCTATTTTGAGGACCTTCTGAAATCTAACTTTTTAGATGGCTGAAAAAAATCGGAGAAACGATTGGAAAAGTTTATTGGTATAGAGCTACAAGAAGATTACGTTAAAAAATACAAAAAAAAACTACCAAAATTAGTTTGTGGTTCTATCTTAAGGACTTATTGAACGACCCTCCTATTTTGTTCTCTTCTTGACTTACAAGACAGCATGATATACTAGAGTAATTAATCATTGCATCTAGTGTCGCGACACCTGCTAATTGTCACTCTAGATCTCGATTAAGAAAACATTTCTATAAGATTCTGGGCTATATTTAAATTTTACAAATATCTGAATAGAGAAATTAAATGCATAGTCAAGAAGATGAATCGATGCGTATATAGAACAAGAATTATTTCAGTATCCAGTACCCTTTACATCGAACATGGTATTCAAGACCAAGATCAAGTGCGCAAGATCTAAATATAAATATTGGTTTGGTCGTAAAAAAAATTTAAGATGATGAATGAGAAACGAAACGATCTACGCGTAAAGGGAACGATTATCAAAATAGCAAATTTGGTGGAATTTTTTTGCGTCGATTTGTTATCGTGAAAGTACACTGTATAGTGTAAATTTATTTACTCCAAGAGTGGATTTGGAAACATGCAAGGTTGAAATCGCGATACCATTAAGTAACAATAAAAGTGTGTTTTCGACCTTGAAGACAAAATATGGGTGCAGTAATCTGGAAAGTTTATAATAGTTTGAAATAACAAAGGAAAGCTATTACACAAGTGGGCGTTTTGAATGCATATACATATTTATATGTTAGACAGAACAACAAAATTATGTTATTTTTTCCGCCAGAATAAAAAAGTGAATTTAGAAAATATTTACACTTCCTAATAAAGCTACAGATATTCAATTCAGGAAGTTGTCTTTCCATATCGGGATTGGTTTGATTGTCACAAACAACATCTGGACTAAATATAGCCAGGGAATACTTTTTTTTTGTGAATGATTTTTTTTTTAATTATTATTCACTTCATCTCTTATAGATCAAGTTAAACCTGACTATGAGTCAAACCGAAAATATGCCTAAGTGATAGGTGACGTACAGAAAAAAGGAAATCTTGTAGTAGACCTCTAGTAGGTGCTGAGAATAAAAACTTTTTCTGCATATTCTATTCGGTCGTCAGAGAGAATAAAGCATTCAACTAACCAAAATGAATTAAGAAATATCTAGGCTGAAATTAAACAAATCCAGTGGACATGACGGCCTATCTGCCGAGGTATTCAAACCTGCTGGAAATGACTTTGTTGAGAGCATACATATAAACGATGGAATCTCAGCATCGTTTGCTTATCCCACAAAAAAGAATACTCTCTAAACTTCTCCAACTATAGAGGCATATATATCTCCTCAATATCGCATACAAGATCCCATCTGCCAAACTCTACCACTCGCTACTCTGTCAAGATCCACAACGACTTAACTGAGAACCGTCGATGTCAAAAGGACGCACTGTCGTGTGACTTCTTTTACAACACTGAAGACACAATCTTTTAAAAATCTAGTTGCATAGACTCATCGGTCAGAAGCAGTTAGCCCCAACTCTGTTAATAGTTAATTAGATATGCTTGTTAGTTGAGGTTCATGTTCAGCTGAACTGTGGCGCCACCTTAGTAGGTAAGAATATATCTGAGGTGATTAATAATTCAAATCGAAAACATCTCCAACAGTCCACTTTCAGTGCGGAAGAACATACTAAAAACAAACAATGAACGGATCATTAATATTTTTAAAAACAAGTGAGCATTATTTCAAGTACTCAAGTAAGTCAATATACGTTTCATTGTTGAATATTTTCCTGACAATAGAAATATAAATTGTGATCACAACTTATCCCTTAAAATGTGTCTTAGAAGTCAGTTAGATTTGCAAAGTACGGAACAGATAATCAGATTCATAAAATATGATTGGAAATTAAGGAAGAATAGAACATCAGATGGATTCTATTGAATATATAGTACAGAACAGGTGCTTATTTCCCAATGCTGATACACAAATCATCATCAAGTGCGCGATACTTGATAAAATAATGACCTATTTTTCTAAATTCTAGAAACCATCAACAGCACCAAAAGACTCAAATCTGGTCCTGGAACAACAAGCAGTTGAGTATGATTTTTCGAAAAAAATCTTCTATAGCGGTTTAGGCGCATTTTCATCACTCTGCGTATGTTATTTAGACCGAGCTATCCTATACATATGGAGATATATGAATCCTCAAATTATTACAACTATCTTTATTTTATTATTTGTTTTTTAGTTTAACATTGGTAAGCGACGAAATGCTACAGGATCTTCACCATGACTACGCTGATTGTTTCGCTGAAAAAGTTTCCAGTATTGTGTGTTGTAAAACTACGAGAATGTAGATAAATGTAACCATTCGATACACCAAATGCGGGCAAACAATACCAGGTGTCATTTGCTCAAAAGAAGTTGTGTGTAGACAATCTGTTTTAACAAGCGATAACACGCTCGAATGTCTCGTGTTAGTGACCAAGGCTAATGATGAAATACCCATGAATGTGGACTATCACGCATTCAATGTCACGGCCAAGTAACCATTTAATACCCTTGTTATGGGCGGGCAAAAGAAGTTGATTACGATAATTCGGCCGAAATGATGTGAATTTTTATTATTATCTTTCATAGGACCCCTATTAATGTGTGGTGATAGTTAATTCGAGGAGACACCAAGCTTAAGATAACATTGTTAAGAATAGATAGAAAATGCAGTACGATAAGAAACATCTAATCATTTGTTTATTATCCATAACCGACTGGTGTATCTCAGATACAAGAGAACTTACAAAGACGATATAGCAACCTCATATCAATAATCATATGAAGAGTTGTTGCAGGCTCACACCAGAGATTGATGGACAACGACCACGAACATGATTCTTTCAATTCATTCGATTCGATTTTTGGGGCATAAAAGATCTGAAGAGCTAAAGAATGTGATTTATCATTTCTAAGCCAATAAGACCGTCGAAATGCGTTTACTTTTTTACACTATCCAATAACCTAATACATATGCATGTACTGACACCTTTCACCTTACAACCTTTTACGTTACTTTAGAATGACCAGTACCCCTGAATATGAACTTTTCAAATTTGAAGTCAATGTTAGTGAAGAAAAAAATTTGTAAGTTCTCTCGGCCACACAAAAGCTTAAGCTTTGTCTCACCCCAACATGGAAGATTTTTGGAAAGGACCTTGACGATTCAAGATTTAGCTGTTGGGAGAATAAAAGCCATTGAATCATGGAATGCGTTGGACGATTGGGTTTCAAATCAAGTGGAAGATGGCGAAATTGTGTTCACTGATGAAACTCAGTTTTGGCACAACGCGTACACAAATATTCAATGCATCCATATATGTATAAACATATGTAAGTAGAACAAAACATCAACTCCTTTCATACCAATTTGGAATCCGTGCTGAGGGCACTGGTTCCACCCTTGGTATAAGTCGAGGCCCATTTAGGTTTAGGTTGAAACCCCATTCACCGGACCACGGTGCCGTGTTTAAAGTCTTGGCATGGACTACCGGTGATCTTGGTACTTAAACCAGACCTATGACCGGCAGCTTGTAACTTGACAAATCATAGCAAACTTCAGTGGCGTAAAAGTCTGAATATGTTATTTATACGTCCAGTTTTTCTTTTTATTAGACAACGTCATTCATGGAAGAAGACATGATAATTCAGGGGGACCTTATGTATTGAGAACAATCCGCAAGTGGCTCTTCTATACTGTATCGTGTTGTTGTATACCCGTGGTCACAGTAAATGATCGATGGCCAAAAAGATGATCAACGAACAATCTGCAATTTATTGAAATCAGCGTTTTAAAAGTTTTTGTAAGACCGCTGTGTGGGATCGCCTGAAATGCCTGTACTGCTTTGGTGCTCGAAAAAAGTGCTTAACAATTTGACCGACGAGACATTTTTAAATGATAAGTATCCTTGAAATAAAAACATTTTTTATACTAAAAGTAAAGTTAACGTGGTGTAAATTTTTATATAAATTTATTTTTTGAGCCCACTTACAAAAAGACACTATCAAAACCATTTGAATGATCTTAGAGAACTGATAAACTCAAAGCAAGGTGCCATGAACTCGGCGACTTGAATTTGCTACTTGTACTCCCTTCCAAGCGGAAAAAGGAAGAACAAAAAAATCAACTGGTAACACTTTTGCAATATACCTATGCATATAGGTCGGTGTAGTGTTGTGCTGGTGTAGTGCTATGTGAAATGCTCAAGGAAATGCCCCATGTCAGCACAGCACATACTCATTACTTTTACATAAGTGTTACGTTTGTCCTCGGTTACCTATAATCAATGTACTAGAGCCAATGCAAAAAAAAAAAATCAATGAACTAGCTTCCTTCCTTCCCGAATAGACACAGCGCGCACATATGTACATACAATATATTGTCGCGAAAGCTGCGGCAGAGGAAGCAGTGGAAGCAGTGACGGCTAAAGCGGTCGCTCGATATGTTCTCTCCCTTGTCCACCTTGCTCACAATTAAATGCGAATAACAATAAATCTATTTTAAAATTCACACCATCATTTTTCTGTTTTACTTTTTGTTCGACAAACATACTTGCAGTTGTCTTAGACTCAGAACGGAGCGTTCGGAGAAGAGCAAAACAAACTCTTTGCATATGTACTAGGTAGTCGTCCCCCGTCCTTCCGTCAATATATGTACTGAATTCGTCTACATGTATCTATGTACATTTAAAAAAAATTTTCACACAAATATTTTTCTTTTTCTGTTTTCCTTTTTGTTTTTGTTGAAAAAAAAAAAAATTTTATTTCACTTTCGAGGGCTGTGTTCTGCTTTAGCTGAAGCTATGTGATGCCTGCGGACTGCGAAGCTCTTTTGGGTAACTTTCAGCTATTTCTGCTTATTTTCGAAAAGGCAAAAGGTAATGGTGCACCAATTGTTTGCTTTTTTCACGTATTTTTTCAAATTTTTCGAATTTTTCACTTAAACTCTTCAGGGGAAGGAGAAGAACGAACCATCGATGTATACTAGTAGCGCACAAAATATCTTTTATCCTTATTTTTAATCTTACTCTAAAAGGGGGAAAGTTACTGGCACCAAGGCAAAGCGAAAAATTAAAAAAAAATTAAAATAAAAAGCAAATCGATCAAACAAATTTTGAAAATTTTGCAATTCCACTATCCACACGGGTGGAAAATGCAAAAATAAAAAAAATAATAAAAAAAAACACAAAACAAATGGCACAAATGGGTGTTCGATTTTTTCTCGTCTCTTCTATTCTTTCTGGTCCAACAAGAATCCAATCCTCGCAATTCTCACTGCCAAATTCGATTTTCGTTTTTCTTTTTCGTTTTGCAAATCACCACACAAATTGGAAAATTAGGTCGCACTTTGTTCCAAAAAGGAAATTTTCGTTGAAATGGTTTTTTCTTTTTAATTTTTTTTAGAGGACACAGTGGCGAATCGCGGGAATTTTATTTTTTTTTTTTTTTGTTTTTTTAGAATTATTATTAGGGGACACTTACATTGATGTTGTTTCGCTGAATAATTAATTTTTTTAATCGTTTTAGCGGAAATTACAGCACAGAAAACTTTGCACTCGGGAAACGTACGTCTCCCCCATTTTTTTCGAAGCACACAAATACGAATTTTCTTCGTCGTGAGCGAATCGGATGAAGTTTCTGTGACGGCGACTTTGGTATGAAATTTTTTTTTGGTATATTTCAGGCGAATTTTTATGACAGTTGAATGACAATTGTTGTCTCGTAAGAGTGGCCAAGTGCTGTAAGTTAAGTGGTGTCTACACTAAATATCTTTTTTATTTTGTAAATAATAATAACCGATTGCAACCGATTGTTTTAAGTTCTACAATAAATAAGGTGTAAGCTAGACGTGCATAGAAGATCGATAGGCCTTAGGGAGGTTGACAACGCAATGTAATTTATGTTTATTGCTTTAAAAAGAATAGCGACTATAAGTAAAATCTTCATATTGTTTTTATCGACTTGGACATCTTAAGATCCAAGCCTAAAATGTATTCGAGACGTGCATATGCACATATTGTAAAATGTTTAGTAATATATAAGAACAATACGCGAAATGACTTTATATTGAATATTGAAAAAACACGGCCAACAAGCATATTTTCTCACATATCGTCTGCTTTTGAAACCATATCAACGGACACGCGCCTTCCTGCGTGTAAAACTGTATTCAAGTTTTGTTTTTTATTTCAGTGGTATGCATGCACATTCGTTGATAGCAAGTAAGACGACAGCATTCACGATTTTTTTTCGGCCACTTTTACCTAGAAAATATGTTCAAATGTGTGTTATTGTCGCGCAATAAGCAATTTCGCATATACACATATCCAGACAAATTATATACCATGGCTACTACAGACTGCTCTAGAAATATGGAAGGGATTGTAAATATTAGGGTCGAACACAGATGAGATCACTTTTAAAGTTGAATTTGAAAAAGAATAGTAATATAGTGGTACAAACAAAAGATAAAGTAAAGAAACAGTGGTTGATACAAGTGATTGAATTGTTAATTATTGTTGTATTGTGATTTTAAATAAAGTCATTGTGTCAAAAACTATAAGCTCTATCTTTTGAACTCATACAAATCTTTTACAGTATCATTCTTTGTCCCGTTTCCTTTCAGCAGCCGAATAGGAGTAAAAGCCACGCCCCATAGAATCCGTTGCGTTGTCATATTAAGTTGACAGCTGGATAAAATATACGAGGTCTATAAGCAACGGATATGACAAATGCGACGGATAATGTGGGATTACTTTCTAGTTTTTCAGTTTATTGGCAGTTCACACATTCACGCATTAAAGTTCACGCATTCACATATTGAAGTTCACGTATTCACACATTGAGAGTAAGTGTTGGTCATTGGTCGAACATTGGTTTGAAAGAAAGCACTCTCAGCAATGACAAAACTTCATCGGCATGGGATGGACTCTATGGAACACTGCGGCCGGGGCCTTAACGTGGTCTGAACCCAGGGTAATTAAATAAATAAAATAATGAAACAGCGCTCTGGTGTGAGCAAGCAACCTAGCATGCAAATTGTCCAAATTCAAAAGGCGATGAAATGAGGGACTCTTCGCAAACAGACATTGGGTGGTAACATTTATTTGTTATAAATAACCCAGATTTCTAGCGTAGTAGTTCATAAAATAAACCTTTGTGCTTTTGTACCTAATGTGAATTCTTCGTGAATGCCTTTTGAACGAGCAAACCCCTACTTTACATTTTTTCGAAGTCGTACCATAAAGCTTGTGTGCACTACGTAATTATATGTCGATCTTGTCTTCTTAATAACCTATTGAATATATTTAAATTCTCACTCGTTTTTGATTAAGTAGATTCTATTCGTGCATGAGTGAGTAACTTTTCTTAAAATTGTAAGAGTGAAAGTTAAAAAATGTTAGCGACAAATCCAAAATAAGTTGTAACTTTGCCAATATTTTGATAAAAACAATTGTTTAATATCATCAGAAATGTATAAAATTTGGTAAACGATCGAATTGGTCGTTTCTATTTTTCTCCCTTCTACCCAAAATCTATTCTTACATGAGGCTGATAGCCATCGTATTTGAAAGACTCGATCACGGATGAGAAAATGTCCAAATTACGATACACAAAGCACGCGGGAATTCCAAACGTGTGTTTCTTAGCGATGAGTTGTAATTTTCCCCCCGTGATTTGCATGTTGGCCTAAGCTGAGTTTAGACTGACCACTACCTAGAAATCTCGGGTTTGATGAAGAATGCTGGCAAGCAAGCGGCGTCGTAGCGAAGGACGAGAGGCGCGAATGAGCTGGAAGCGAAAGAAATGGAAAGAGCATAAACTTCTCTAGAAAAATAGAAAAAAAAGCACCAGAACCACGCTATCGAAGATATTATACATGTATATACATATATATACATGGGTAAACTTCCGAATGTAATTCCTCTAAATAATATATTATAGCCAGAAAACCTATAAAGAAGCCTGTAGAGATAAAGAAGGATACCTTGTATCAGAATCATAGGCTGTTTTCGAAAACGTCACTTTATCGTCAAATTGATCGTCATTGCAGCACTTAAGGATTGCGATCGTCAAACTGCAAATATTTTTTGCATGCACGTTTCTTCCAAAAGTTTTTGACTTTTTCCAACAAAGCAATATGTTACCATCTCTAGAATTAGACGATGGAGTTCAGTAAAAAAAATAATTAGTTAAAATAAATAACATAGTCGATTTTATGTATGTGCTTATTGTTCACGAGATTCCTTTGATTAATCCAATTCAGTGATTTTTGAGTTTATGTTATTGTGTGGCGTAAATTTCTGGCTGCTTTTTTGCAGCGCTTATGACTTTTATGAACATCTGTCCTGAAAATTCTGCATTATCAAACAAGCTGCAAAAGCATTGAGATTTATGCCCTGAACAAATGAATAGAATTTTGTGTGCAGTGAAATTAGAATACACATGTTTTAATGCGCGAAGCTACATATAAATGCTGCACGCAGCGCTGTTCTGCAACACATCTCTATTTCTAAATTTGCTGCAACCGACAGTGTCACATATAAGTGACAGTAGCTGTAAAATGACAACGGATGCGATTGATTTCAAAAAATATCTACACATCTGTTTCACGGGCAGAGCTGTCAGCAGTACTGCATTTTCTGCACATGTGTTTTGGGCATTATAATGTCGTTTTCGAACAAAAGACTTTCGCAGGATATTTTGCAAAAGCAATTTGATGCAGATGACGTTTTCGAAAACGATCATAATCTATACTGAGAACATGAAAAAATTTACTTCCGCAGACTGTATAACGGCGAAGAAGCCCATCATCCCATCGTCAGGGAAAATAGACCATTCAATATAGACGACGATAGCCGACACTTTTGTCTACCTGATCAAAATGAATTAAGGAAAGCAATATTCAAGCTGAAATCAAAAAAAGCTGCTATACCTCACAGGCTACCAGCCGACATATTCAAAGCTGTTTGATATGACTTTGAAGAGAGCACATACCATTTCTTAAACCTGGCGGTTACAAGAGTATATGTCTGACAAATAAAACCTCAGTATCGTTTGCCTGGTTCACAACTTAACAGCGCCCAGTCTTCTCAACATCGCAGGTCTAACTTGTTATTATACCAGAAACAACAGAAGCCCCACGTCAACAACCTGAGTGGCTCCTATCAGTGCGGTTTAGACAATGAAAGTCCAAAATCGAATAAATCTTCACACTCCGGCAGGAAGTCTAAATCGGTACTGAAAAGATCGATCGGAGGCACAACCTTTTAAAGGTCTGTGCAACTAATACCATACTCCGATAAAATCGACATCAACACACCATATTATCACTAGCGCATTGAATAGTATTCAAGCTGAAGCTTCTAAAAATGAGTTAAGCGGTAAATGGTGTCAACATCGACAAATTGAATAGAACGTCACAGTCGAAAGCTTTAATTTCGATGTCCCAAGAGACTTTGTCTATCTTAGCTCTGCTGTGAATTTTGCCAAAATCTCAGAAATGAAACAAACGATCACTATTTATTTGGGCTAAGAAGGCAATTAAATAGTAAGTCTCTATCCCGAAGAACAAGACCTTCACAATCTCAGTCCTTTATGGTGGAAGTTGTGTTCCTCGTTAATAAGAAATAAAAATAAAAAAAAACATTATAATCGTCCCCTTATAGTAGTTTATATTTTAACATACTTTATAAAATATAACTTTGTTTCGTTTAATTCAATAATTTTCAATAAATCCGAATGAAAGTTTCTTCTTTCAAAAAATTTTAATTTCAAAACAAGGTAATGAGACACACACACACGATCTTAACGTACAAACAAGAAGAATTTACAATTTATTACAATGTTTTGGGATTAATATTTTTCCCTCAGTAAAGAAAAATAAAAATAAAATTAAAAATTATATTTCAATGAAAATTTGTTTGTTGTTTTTTTTTTTTTTTTTTGAGGATAAAAAAATACAAAATTAAGACAAAAAAGAAACTAAAACTGAATTTTGCTCTACAATCAGCGAGAACGGATATGCAGTACAACTGCAATTGAGTGAATCCTGTTCAATTAAAATTTATTATTTAACAGTTGGATATATGTATTCGTATTTATAAAACGGAAAAATGAAACGTTTTCTTTTTTGCTTGGTTTTTCTGCAAATTGCTATAGTTTTTGGTGTTTGTTTTCGTTTCTCGTTTTTTTTTTTCTGTTTGATATTTTAGAATAGTGTTTTTATTTTATTTTATTAAATTAAAAAGCATTTCATCAAATAGATAAAAGAATTATAAGAAATAGAAGAATATTAATTAATTAATTAAATGGTAAATTTGAAAATATATTTTCATATATGGTTTGTTGTTGTTGTTATTGTTGTTGTTGTTTGTTGTTGTTTTTTTTTTTTTTTTGAATATACTCGTATTCATACTTCGTAATAATAATAATATAATAATGCAAGTGACACATAGCGCCCAACCTAACAACCTAAGACACGCAACGCAATGCAACACAGCACGCTCATTCCATATTAACCATTATCACAACATTGACTTGTGGAAAACTTTCGGGATTCATTGAGTTAGATGTTCGTAGCTGTGCCATCCGATCGGCTAAATCAGCGGCTGTATCACAGGTTCCAGGCGGTATCATCCAAATTGTTTCTAAAAGAAATTCATCAATAATTTGAGATCAACTCAATGAAATGCTCATTTGGATAAAGTGCAAGCTTACCTCCAAAGTACCATCCATTTGGAGTACATAGTCTCCACATTATGGCAGGATTCGTAGGGGGTATATCCGCGACTATGTCACATGTATCACCAGGCCGTATTACCGGTACTTCGATTCGTCTCGTCTGACTGGGTGACATGAGGTAACAGCCGCTTGGCCAGTCTTCGTTGCCATCGTTTTGTAATTTCCATGCTTGCTTCAGTTCTGAGGGCCGTGATTGCGCTATAATCTTCATTGATGGTAGCGTTTGCATATTACAAAAGTCCAAAAAACAACCAATCGCCGTCTGTAGATTCCTAAAAAAAAAAGAAAACAATTGCCTTGTTAATAAAACCATCTCAATGGCTTTTATAAAAAACTAAGTCAGACAAAAGTCGCTCTTACTAAGTTTATGCCTCGAGTACAATTCCTAAGAAACCCTTTGTACTTACGCATTACTTAAAATAGGTATGATTATGTTCGTGCTCCATAGATGGGATAAGACATTGCCCAGACAATGTTCTTACCACACGACAAAAAGATCATTCTTGATAACTTTGTCGGCGAAATGGGGCAGCCCTTGAATCTTTTATCCCCTCAAGAAACCTTTAATCACATAAACAACATTGAGTTTGACAAAAAAAAAAACAGCTGGATCATCCGGGATGTACGAACGCTAAAACAACTAAAAATTGCGTTGGGAAAACTTCTCGAAAAGTCAATAACTTCTAACACTAAGCGCTAAAATTCAGAGGCCACATCATCATTGATATCTCATCATATTTTGGTTTTCATCTGGTACCCTTATGTGCGGTTAACACATACATACAAAAACAGTGAGATCACTGAGGCTAAAGATACGCGTACGACTAAGAATGTCGATCTAGGAAATTGGCATCTCACTGGCCTATCGTAGGAGTGGTTTAATAGCAAAATAGTCCCTGCTCGGCAAAACTATAGGCGTCCAGGCAACGCTTGGATATAATGCAACTATTTCTCTTAACGCTAATGATGGAATTGGCGTCTCGCTGCTCTACAGGATTCGTAACTTAAAAGCAAAACATTGCCGGTGGAGCACAACAATAAGCGAGGAGCTGTTTAACAGTCCCAGCGAGTGTACTGTGTGAAAGATTGAGGCTGTCTAACTAGTTAGTACGACTTCGCCACTATTAATTTGCCATCGTCTACATATTCACAACGTGCCATGTTTTACGAAAACCAAATAGACAGGCCATCTTTTCGTCGATTTCAGCACCCTCAATTTGCTATCTCTTCACAGACATCTAAGAACTGTTTGATATTCAGTGTGATGCTCGTGGTTATGCCAATGACAGCGATATCGTTGTCCGTAGGCCCCGTCCTGTAAGTTAAGCTACAGATCTTGAACAGTGTCAAACGTTGATGGAAAAGATATTTAGCGAAAAAACAAGATGCTCTGTAATGGAGAGGGTTTGAGAGTATACCAACTAGTGAATGTCATTATGTCAAATTCGAGGGACTAATGAAGACGGACAAGCAAAGCTTTTACGAACTTGTACTGCCCATGAGCAGTGTTCTAACTTTGATTATAAATTCGTATTCGATGGTGTTTGAAAGTAAACATAGAACATTGTCGGTAAACGGAACATGCATCCCAACTGATCACTAACTTATAGCAGCGAAGGTACTACAGGCAGTACAGCGCCAGGAAAATACTTTGAGCAGGTTTGACATGGGATAGCTACTATCGCAAGGGATCGGCAGAGCCTCAATTTCTTTTTAAATCCTGCCTAGAGAGCAAGTAGATATGGTGCCTCTGACGTGTAAGATCAGAAAGCAAGGACAAGCAACAAAGACGAAAAAGGGAACATTTAAGTAGTAAAGCAATCGGCATGTCTGATCAAGAAAATCTCCGCATCATCCATCCGGTCCTGGAAAAAGAGAGACCGCTTGAATTAAGCCAAATACTACTGCTCAACATCTTACAAGATCCTCGCTGATCTGAAAAGTCCGCCATCAGACTAAATATTTACACCGCCGCAGGTTCAGAAAAAGACCCAAGAACACCATACGTTCAGGACCTTTCGATATATTTTAAGGTTGCGAATGATAGCATCTATTAAAACGAAATACACAGAACTATGTCTAGTCTAGGTTTCATTCAGTTGTGCAGGATATTGATGAAGAACTCTCGCTGTTTTATCAGAGTCGAAGGTAACATCACCGAACTTGTCGATATTAATAAGGATCTTAGAACATTGTTCGAAACTCTTAACTTATATAACAAAACGAGTATTTAAAAATTTGATCTAACTTCTGGCATTAACATAATCGAGAACATAATAGGCTTAGCAGTGCCAACCGCTGTTTTTATGGGCTAAAAAGCTAATTGGGCAGTAAACCCCTTATTCAAAAATCGAAGAAGTCACTATCCAAGACCATCATCACCCACGTCCGGTTGTTTGGCACATGGACGACATGGACACTCTCAAGATTGAATGAAATCTCTCCTAGTCGCTTTGATTCAACGATTCATATGCCCACATCGTCAAAGTCGCATAGACAGTAATGAATCTTCGAATCCGGCTCAGTGGGACAACGCAATACAGGAAATCCTGGATTGTAGTGGCGCACGTAGTTGAAAGGTTATCTCAACCATGTTGGCGTGCGTAATTGGAGACAGTTAACAAGAAATCGGGCTAGCGGGAGGCGCGATGGTTTAGGCCTCAAACATCGTCGGTCCGTTAGATGTCATCAAAAATAAAGTTCTACTCCGTACACTACGTGGAATTCAACAAACAAACCCTGTGTGGAGTGCAAACAAAGTTTAACTTCGAAATAAATTGATTGTAATTCGTAAATGTTTGATTCGATTCGATTCGATTCGAAGATCAATAAAATTAGGTCGAAATCTAAAGGACCTCACACCAAAGCATATTTCTTTTTTTTGAAGCTGTTATATAATTATTAATTCTAAATTGATAACAATTTCCTACCACCAAAAATTCTAGATAATATCAGTCGGCTCTAATCAACGGCCATATAATCATTTGGAGGTTCGTCTTATGACAATTTTATTATAGCCACTCTTCAGCTTGCAAAATTATGTTCAATAACTTATATACGAGTACTCCGCAATCCTTTCCGCTGCACTAAAGATTGCTTGCGGTCAAGTTGTGATAAGAAATCGTAAAGCACCTACCGCACGTTTTCGTTTTCACGTTTTCCAAACGCAAAGTCGACTTATTGATAACTTTTTTATGCAAATATTATTTTTCTCCTTTTTTTTTTTTTTTTGGATAAGATAACATTAACTCTAAATAAATCGACATTGGCTGTGTACATTTATAAATGGTGTGTAGTGCGTGTTAAATTCGATATTTCTTCCAAGTGTCATCTGAACGAAATAAACAATGACAATGCACTTTCAATGTAAAAAGACAATCCCAGTGTAGTTGACCTCTGATTTGGGGCAAATAAGGGACCATGACATACATCAATTATAATATAACTCACCAATTGCTCATTTCAAGGAAAAACCTCGCCGATTCTTTATTCATTTGGTTGTTCATTAGAGTCTGGAATTGATTGATAAGATCCTCGTGATCCGTCGTCCCCAAACAACTGAACTGCTGCAGTAAACACGAATCGATATCAATTTCACTTGATGTTGGTGTTGGCGGTGGTGCTTCTATTGCTCCTATTGGCCAATCCACTCTAACCAGCTCCTGCCTTGGTGCTGTCGTCGTCTCACCAAATCCATTCATCGGAAATGGTTGCACTGTTGGGAATAACAACGGTCCCTGCTGCTGCTGCTGTTCCTGAGGTTGTATTTGCTGCTGTTGTTGTTGCTGTTGTGCATCGTAACTCTCGCTAATATCCATTTTCACGTCCAATGGAACCTCACTTATCTACAAAAGTAAGGTAAAGTAGAGAATAAGTTAATAACTGGCGGCTTGTGCTATAGGTTTTAAGACAAAGAGATTTCCTACTTGCTACTTGATTTCAATTCTCTTTTCTTTATCTTTATCTAGTCTGAGGGAACGAAATCACCTTTTGTATGTTGTTGCTGCTACTAGACTTTATACAGAGTTCTAGTTGTGATTTGTAGCTCGATCTCACTCTCAGTGGGGTGACCAAACAAAAATAAAATTTAAATAAACAAAAAGAAAACAAATTTGATTTTTAATTTCACCACAATGGAATTAGTTATATGGATTTTGTTTTGTCCTCTTTCTGTTGAAGAATAAGGCCTTCCTTGGCTAAGGAAAAACACGCAAAAATTTCTACTGTTCGCAGTTGCAATTTGATAGCTGGTAGTGCTGCTTCTAGTGGATTTTGTGCTGTTATTGACATTTGTCAGACTTTACGTTGTGAATGATACCCGACCATTTTGTTATTGTTTGCTTAAAACGTTAAATGTTTGTCTCTTTCTAATATTTTACGATTTGCTGGTTTGTTTTTGTTGAATTATGGTGTTGGTTGTAATAGGAAATTGTGACTCGTTTGCAATAGATAATTTGTAATTTAATCAAAGTAAATTTGTTATAAATTTAAGCCAGTTCACAAAAATATTTTATAAATACTTATGACATTAATAATTAGTGACAAGTAAAACTTCAATTGTGTTTTTATTTTTAGACTTACTTGTACGGTACAAAAAAAAGACTTGCACGCATTTGGATAAGAGAATATCGTGCTCTATCCATTAAAATCATATTTGATTATGATACATCGTCATTATATAATCAGAACATGAAGTGTCAAAGAAAGCACAGAATATTATAATTGTAACATCTAAGATTACCCAGATATGAAGTTAAAAAGAGAATTAACTTTGTCAAATAGTTTTGATGTAAGATTAAATCTTTTTTTAAATCTGACGCACATAAGTAATTCCCCCGAATGCAGCATACTATGGTTCAAGTCAAGTAGTGGTTTATCGGTTTCGGGAACGAAACGGGAGTAAAACACGTAAATATTCAATATCTCCCCCTGTCCGATCAGGATACTCAGACAAAACTAGTCTATTTAAAAAATTTTATACAATATTTCTTTCAATGTAATAATCCAGTCCGCCGAAGAAAGATTTTTAGCGATAAAGTGCGTACAATACTAGAATTCACCACATCAACACCAAGTACCTGCAGACTAATGCGTACGAAAACCGGATAGTAACAGAAAAAGTGCGCTCTACTAATAGATTTATAATCGGTTTTACTCTTACACCAAATCGCAAATAAAGCATACTTTTGGTAGCATTGACCGTATGCAAAAACAAATGATTATACATACATATTTGAGAAAGTCTATGGAAAGCAGTTTTTGAAGGGACTAAAAACTAGAAAGCTTTTATTTAAGTTAATACTCGTATACCAAAATGATTGGCGTGATTAGGTCAATGATGATGGTCAACGTAGTAAATACTTAAACGTAAAAGCTTCTCCAACGTATTAGAGCTAAGATAAATGAGGATTTTTACAAATAGTCAGAGGGTTTAAAATAGATACGATGGCGAATGAATTCTTATTGGGTAAATGAAAGTTCTCATATCATAGAAGGTGCCCGACCCCCCAGGTTGAGGGTTCAAGGAAGACTTAGGGAGCAGTCCTAAGTCATCGCCAATAGGAACAAAAACGAGTTCAGTAATTCCTATTACTTATAGTGGCGTATTGACTTGGTTTGGCGCCAATGATTCTTTGCTTGTACACATTATGTATAATATTTAAATTTGCTTTTGTTAACATTAAAACCAAATCATTTCGGCGGTTTTTCGATTGAAAGATTAGGGTATGACGGTAAACTGAGAGCGAAGATAATAATCGATGTAATCTGCTAATTTCAGTTGTTCAATTTATGTTTGTTGATTATAAAACTTTTCATTTTAAAGCGCACCTCGTTGTCGAAGCTACGAGTTACTTCAAAAGTATACATTGGATGTGGGGATTGTGTCTCAAGTCGACAATTAGCTCTGCAGACCTCATATGAATGAATTATATTAAATGCAGCTTTGAATTTTGTTACATAGTTGGTAAGTTTCTACTTGAAATTCGTTGATATTACCGAAAATTTATTTTAGTGCAGAGATTTAGTCAAGATTTGCAACCTTGGTTTACTTAAAAGAGAAAAACGCTCATATCATAAAAATGTATTTCTGTTTTCGCCACGATTCATGACCAACACCAAATACTCTTTTATCAGATAGTACGCAACGTAACGAAATTGAAGACAAACAACAATACGCATAGTACTCATTGGCAACTCTGTCAACTACTGTCAGAACAAACTAAATTTGCCAATAAATCATTTTTACTTATTTGTTGAATGTATTATTATTTCGACGTAAACTTTAATGTGAGAAAAACATTAAAATAACCCATAATTCCATGAACATATACATCTCAATTACCTTACATTTATAATTCAAACCAAACGGCCAGATTAACAGCGAGTAGAAATTGCTTCTCAGATACTACGAGTATAGCGAGTAAAATTCTTTCAGCGAGTAACTAAATAACTATTTTCGCTTTCGAAGATGCTGAGTATGTAAACAAAATTCAAAATTCAATTCAAATCGAACATTTTGTTAACACATATCAATTTCAAAACATTTGAAGATGAAAATGAAGAAATCACTCAGCTTATCTGGTCGGTGAGACAGCGTCCGATGCTCTACAACTATAAGTTACCGGCTCAAGAGCGGCGGCGAGTTGATATTGCCAAAGGTTGGCATGAGGTTGCCGACGAAATTGGTGGTAAGTAGACTGACTGGAACAAAATATCATTAGCATCCATCACTTACAATTTATATATGTAGCAGGTAGATTTACAGCGGAAGATTGCCGTAGAAAGTGGAAGAACCTCCGCGACACATACCATCAATATCGATTGCGAAAATCAAAATTCAAAGACTGCTTAGGCAAATGGCGATACACTAAGGACATGACATTTCTAGAAAGCATCTATAGGCCGAAATTGAAATCTGAACGGAAAAAATACTGGAAGGAGCAATCTTTATCGAACAGTGTCTACTCAACCGGTTCTTTAATAGAACTGGACGAGGACTCTTCAAATATATCATTTCACATAGAAAAAAGGGAATATACCATGGCAGAGCCCGATTATGATGACAGTATAGAACACGTTGTTGATATGGAAGAAGTTCAATTTTGCGGTGTAGAAACTGTTGGTGAGATGAATACTGCTAATATGACTGATGAAACTGAGGCTTATTCCGAAGTTTGCCTATATGACGAAGGTGAAGCAAATGTTGAGGATATCAAACATTCAGAAGAAGAACAAAAGTTAAATGTTAGTGATCAACATGATGTTAAATTCGTGGAATTAGGGTCTAACAACTCTGAAGGAATTCATCTAACAGTGGGGAGCGGTAAAGACGAATTAGATTTGTTCTTCCAATTCCTTAAGACAAAAATTCAAAAACTACCTGCCGTCGATATTACAGCGATTCAGATTGAATTTCTGAACGTCGTCTTGAAGAAAGAAGCTGCTTTGGGTAGAAACAATTGAAATTCAATGAAGAGGTCATGGGGCACACAATAGGTAGGTTAGGACTTTAATTTAAAAAAAACTGTAATATACTAGTGTGCAATAGTAAATTGAAAAGATTCTTTCAATTCTTTATAGCTTTGCATAATTTTAAGGTACCGAGTTGACCTCCGTCGGACACGCACGTCATTAAATCGCGGCTGTCTGCAGTGACAAAAAAAAAAAAAGAAATAATATATACATACATATTAAGTGCGGGCATCCTCTATCCCTGCCCCCGGTCGGAGTGCTGTTGCTTGCACTTGGTCACTGCCGTTGCTGTTATACGGCAATGGCAATCACTGAGTGTATGTAACAACCGATGGATGGCAGGTTGCGAATGACAATTTTGTTGGTGTACTGTCTCATATTGTTGTAAGGGCATAACACCCACAACAATTTGTTTCGGTAAAACAACGTCTAGGTTTTTACTTCACAGCCTTGCTTAGCATCGTCGGTGTTTGTGTTTTATTTGTTTTTTTCTTGTAATGGCTCAGAAATTCAGAGTGGACGTAGCAAATATTCGCGGGCTAAAAAGTAATCATTTTTCTGCGTACGTCCACGTCTGTAAATACAGACCAGCTGTTTTGGCACTAAGTGAAACACAGGTAGACCCCCGCCCACACCTCTCAGATCACTCTGATCTGAAGCTACCTGGCTATGAACTAGTGCCATTATTCTTCTCTAACCGCGGCCTCGCCATCTACGTGCGTAGTGATGTAGCTTACCAAACTCCACCACAACGTAGTCCTTGTTGCAATCCGGAATTCAATTTCATGTGGTTAAAATTACATTTCCGTAAGCAAATTATCCACTACTGCTTTATTTACAGAAGCCCCAAACTAGACAGCAATTCGACATTCAACGAGTTTGATGCGCTGTCTGACTCCATACAAAGAATTGTATCCCTGTATCCTCATACTGAAATCGTTATTACGGGCGATTTCAATATACACAATTCTGGGTGGCTTCGACATTCTGGACAGACAACACCCGAAGGACGGTGTGTTGAGATCTTCACTGCGGAAAACAACTTGACCCAGCTTGTAAATGAGCCCACGCGAATCCCAGACGTTGATAGTCATACCGCCAACACCCTGGACTTGTTTCTAACCCCTCACCCTGATAAGTACACTGTTGATGTGCTCTCACCTCTAGGCTCGTCGGACCATTGTGTCATATCAGCTAAATTCTCGTATACTGACCACACAGTTAGAAAAAACAATTCCTAAAAGAATAGTATGGCAATACGAGAAAGCCAATTGGAGCGGAGCGGACACCTTCTTTAGGAATTTTAACTGGTCGTTATGTTTCCTCGATAACGACGTGGATGCCGCTGCTGATATGATCGACACTATTCTCTTTGGAATGAGATCCTTTATCCCTCACCGGATAAAGAGTATCAGACCAAAGGAAAAGGCGTGGTACGACTCGAGCTGTAAGGAGGCTGTCAGGTTGAGAGAAATGTTTTTTTTCGGTCCTTTAAGACCAACCCCACAGAGGGAAACCCGAAAAAATCCAAACGAGCCAGGAATGACTGCAACGCCTTTCTTAAGCGTGTCAAATTTTTATAAGACCAAAAACACAGGCAAAAAATACTACAATGTCCCAAAAGTAGTAAAAATGTTTGGTCGTTCGTCAAAAACATTAGAAATTCTGCCTCATCCTCCATCTCAACGCTCATTCACAATGACATTCCAGCTGTCAGCTCTTTGGACAAAGCCAATCTGCTTGCTGCACACTGCGGCCAGCTCAATGCTTCCAGATTGTGCTTTGTCTCCGCCTACACTTGAGTGCGTCGAATCTTCAATGAGACAAATCCACTTTCGCACTCGTGTAGTAGCAAGAGTACTTAAAGACCTTAACGCTCACAAATCCGCTGGTCCAGATGGTATATCTCCCCTTCTTCTGAAGAGGTGTTCTTCCCCTTTAGGACTCTTTCCGAGCAGATGGAAAACAGCATTTGTCCAGCCCGTCCCTAAAAAAGGCGAATCTTCTCACTCTTCCTACAGACCCATTGCACTTACGTCCCTTCTTTCCAAGGTCATGGAAATGCTGATAAATCGTCAGCTCATGAAATATCTCGAAACACGAAAACTTCTTAATGACCGGCAGTACGGTTTTCGTAGCAACAGGTCCACTGGTGATTTGATGGCATGTCTCACCGAAAAGTGGAATCAAACTGGCGAAAGCAAGATAGTTGCACTTGATATTTCTAAGGCATTTGACAGAGTTTGGCATCAGGCTCTTTTGTCGAAAATGCGTGCATTTGGGATCGATGACTATCTACTTCAATAGATTAGAAATTACCTTTCGGAACGTTCAATTCAATTTGTCTTGGATGGTTTTAAGTCTGATATTCAGAAAATAAATGCTGGTGTGCACCAGGGCTCCGTTCTGTCTCCGACACCCTTTTTAATTTTCATTAATGATCTCTTGTTTGCTACTTCTAATCCAGTTTACTCCTTTGCTGACGACAGCACTCTCTGCTTTTCATATTCGTTCCCGAAATCATGTCCCTGCCCTTCGGCTGAAGAACGGGAACGGCAGCGTATGTTAAGCTCATTAAATTCCGATATAAACAGCATAACCAATTGGAGAACTACCAACAGAGTGGAATTTAATGCTTCCAAAACACAATGCTGTCTGCTGTCGCTTAAGCGAAATTCAAATACCCAGCCATTATCCATGAATGGCACTTGCATCGTTGAAACCGAAAAATTTTCCATTCTCGGTATGTGTCTCAATGACAACTTACGTTGGAATGACCACATATTCGAAGTCGCCAAAAATGCTGCGAAATGTCTAGGTTTCCTTAAGCGATGTAAGAAATATTTCACCCCCTCTGATCTGTCTTCTATATGTAAGGCTTTCATCCGCCCAAACCTGGAGTACAATGCTCACATCTGGTCTGGTGCTCCCAAGACTTCTTTGCGCCTACTAGATAGGATTCAAAACCCTGCGATAAAACTAATAGGTGATGCTTATATTACACAGTCGATTGACACCCTCGACCACCGACGTAATGTCTCCTGTCTCACCTTGTTCTATCGCTATTTTCACCACCAGTGCTCCTCAGAAATTGCCAGTAGCATTCCGCCCCTTCAAACCTCCAACCGTAACACCCGTCTCGCTACGAATGCTCATCAGTACACCCTCAAGCCCACTTTCGGACGCACCCTGAAATATCGTGATACTTTCCTAAGCCGAACAACTCGCTCATGGTATGCCCTGCCGAGCTCTTTATTTCCTAGCCATTACAACCTTCAAACATTTAAAACCAACGTACATCGGTACCTCTCTTTTCTCCCTCCCTAAATTTCCTTCGCTCGCGCTATGTGCAAACATTTTAAGGGTACATAATCCCTTGTGCGCGCGCAAATTATAAAAAAAAGAAAAAAAAATTTTTTTTACTTTTTCATTATATCCATTGATAAGGAGTTTCTTGAGACACAAACTCTTCTGATTAAGAGTTGTCGAATCTTATAAAGGGAGAGCTGGGGCGATCGAAATTGGCGGGGCGAGGTAGCAGCAATGTTGAATGCCATTTGGTGTGAACTCAGCTCTTCCAGGAACATGACAATTCTTCTAAGAAATGAAAAAGTTGACAAAAAAAAAAAAAACACTGGCGCTGGCAGCCTGGTATGGGCCATGGCCTAGCTTCTTGACACTCATTTGTGTTGCTCATGTTTTCATTTTTGTCACATCTGAGCGGGGCCCACGGTTTATCGCCGAGTCCGAACGGCATTCCTTAGAAGCTTTTTCGTAAGCAATTTTTTACTTTCGGGAGTTTGCCATTGCCCGCCGAAAGGGTGATGGCGATTTGAAAAATTGTTGGTGACCCAGCCAGGAATCGAACCCAGACTCTCTGCGTGATAGTCCAATGAGCTTATGAGCTTATGAGTTAGCTCATGCATTCAGGTATGCTCTTACCTTTTCATTTTCTCTTTTTCAATCATCTTTCTCTTTTGCTGTCTTTGAAGTCAGTCCGAATAGTAACGTAGCTTTCTCCATATCTATCTTTTTTTTTTTCTTTTTTGACAATTTTAGCACGAAACAAAAGGGTAAGGCGAGTTAGGATGTATGGAGCAGTGATAAGAACCACCCCCTTCGGATGAACTAGAGCTGAGCAGGTGCGAGCGTACTTCTGTCGAATATGATTTAAAATACTTTTGAAGTCTATGTACCTGTTTATTTTTCTTAATTACTGTGGTCTCAGCTAAGACACATACGCCTTTCACTTCCCGTCACTGAGCCTTCAGTTCAAGCAGCTATAAATGCCCTTAGCTCGCACTCCAAATCATTCATGCACTGCTTCAAAACCCTCCAAAAATGCAGCTCAAAGAACAAGGCCAAACTATGATGGGTTCTTGGAAATGAGAATTTCCATGGCAATGAAAATGCTGACAAACTTACCAAAAGGAAATACCCTTCAACGAACCTGAACCTAGGAGCACTTAAAATGCATCTCGCTGTGGAAGCTGCCCTTCGATAAAAATGCCAACAGATGTATGAATCTAAGCCGGCACGATATCAAAAACCTAGTGAGGTGCCTTACAGGTCATCACTCTTTTAGATATCACCTCAACAATAGTCGCCTCTCCCTTGTGCCGACTTTGTCTTGAAGAAAACGAAACAGCTGAACACATCTTATGTGAAAACCTACGTTCTCCAAGTTCTCTAATTGCTATATTCGCTTCATGTTGACGAGGTACCTACAACTCGGCGCCAAAGACAGGAATACAGTATTTTAGAATATCATGCTGCCACCAAATGTTGCTACGGTTTGGCAAGTTACAATACAGGACCAACAGTAGATCACATCAGAGTTTAAACCCGGTACCGTTTGAGTCAGCGGACACTATTCCTGCAGAAGCAAACACGTATCTGCTTCTTTCTGAGAAACCCGTCGTTTTTGCTCACAGAATTCGTAAGAAATTCTGGCCTTCGTTCCAGTCTCGCCTTGTTTGGTTGAGTTGTTCATCTGAATTTCAGGGGCATCAGGTGCGGCGTCTTTAATGTCACCACTGGTATTCTATGCTTGAAGTTGATAGCATAGCAATTTTCGGGAGGTTTTGGGAAATTCGTTCAAAAAAGGATTTATATCAGCCTCTTGCAATTGTAGCCCATGGTACATCTAATTATAGTATTTCTTCTGTGCTCTGACCTCCGGCATATTCACATTGGTACCTTGGCTACAACAAGATATTTGGTAGATGTTAGCTCCTCGGAATGTTCAATGATCCGGAAGACTAGAGCTATGTCTCATTGAGGGTTTATTGCTAACTTTCTTTATGGATATTGAGTTCTGTCTCTCTGCAAAGTGTAAGCTATATTTCTGCATTTGTGCCGCTAAAGATGTTTAATTTACCAAAAATAAAGTCAACGCTTAGGACATTAATTATCAGTCTAGTCGAGAAGCTCGGAAAATCATTTCTACAGCTGTCCTTTTGGCACTGTGAAGGCGAATTAGGCGTCGATGGGAATTGTGATCAGTGTTTCGTTTTAAATTGTTTGTCTTAGATTTTCTCAGTTGACAATATCACATCCCAACATAAAGTTACTTCTCCTTACCTGGACTGGCAAGATCTTTCAGTATATAGTGCCAATAGCCCCCCAATTATGCAAAATGTCTAGATACCTGGCTGGGTCACCAACAGTTTTTCAAATCGCCATCACCCTTCGGCGGGCAATGGCAAACTCCCGAAAGTAAAATTGCCTTAAAAAGAGCTTCTAAGGAGTGCCGTTCGAACTCGGCGATAAACCGTAGGCCCCGCTCAGATGTGACTAAAATGACAACATGAGCAACACAAATGAGTGTCAAGAAGCTAGGCCATGGCCCATACCGGGCTGTCAGCGCCACAGTGTTTTTTGTTTTGTCTAGATAACAAGAAATCCTCACATGAATTGAGCTCAAACGTCGCAGCCGATTTAACCCAAATAAGTTTATCACTTTGAGGATCATCGACTTTATGTTGGGAAAATAGTCCGTATTGTACTTTATCTGTATCAATAGTGTGCACTGAAGTTCACCTAGCTTTGCTTGTCCGAGCTATTGTGTTTATTTACATTTGCAGGGCCAGATGCAACCGTAAAATGCTGATGGTTGTCCTTATTGTCTCAGCGCAGAGTTTGCTTACTCCTATATACACAGAAAACTTTCCGATGACAGCACACTATTCTGCAACCGTCCAAATCTACTACATAGCAAATAAAAAGCTCATCAGACTCATTATTCGAACATCGGCGTTTATGTATACGCAGAAAAACTGAAAGAGAAACTAGGAACTTTTCAGCATCTCATCGTCCACAAAGTTAGGTTAGCTTAGAGTGGCTTTGAAGGGAAAAGGACCAACCCACTTAGGTCTGTTGATGGACTTTTGATGTCTATATTGCTTAAATCGCTTAAGTCATTGTAGAAGAAGGGTCCTTTGTGGAATTTTCTTCTTTGGAAGAGAGCTGGACATGTACAATGAATGCGTACGATTGTCTTCTCTTCCTCCTCGTCCATGCAGCTTCTGCAGAAGTCGACTCCTAGAATATACTAACCAGTAATGACACATTTGACGGTGCTGAGATGTTTTCTTTTTCGAAGGATCAAACTCTTGAAATATCTCTGTCTCGGCATCCAGCAAAGGTGAATGTTAAACTGCTCTGCCATCTCCATGAAAGACGATCGGCAGTCTATAACGGTCTTTGAGTTTAGGGATTTGATAGCGGCCTGACTGGCGGAAAAGATGCGGATATCCATTCCAGATATTACGTTTTTCTTCAGCAAGAACAGCGCTTCGTTAATTCCCAGATCTTGCGCCTGAAACACGCTACAGTGGTTGGGAAGGTGGAAAGAAAGACTGAGGTTAAGCTTATCAGCGAAGTCAACCGTCAGTATAGAAGTCGTTCACAAAGTTCAACAGAATATATAAATGAGATTGAAAATCCAACAGTGGACTTGCAGACCAAAGGATTGAGGATGTAAGGAACCATCTCAACCACCCGGAAAGAATAATCATACCCAACACAGGCAGACAAACCTTACATAGATGGGACTCCCATTGAATCTTCCGATGAGAATACAACTATACGTATATACCCTAGAACACAACACACAACTCACTGGTTTTACATCATCATTTTATTAAAATATAAAATTCAATCGAAACAAAACAGTAAACATCGCTCCGAATGGAGTAGTGGAAAACTCCCGGACTTCAAATCAAGCCAAGAGCTCTCCGTTTTCTCCAAGAAACATAACTTAATTGATACATAACGAAATTGCTATTTTTGGTGGCACGTTTGCATGCACTAAACGGCCACATCTTACTTCTTGTATTTATTGATCGTTTCCAGGAGCTTGTCAGCCTCATCGGAAGTCTTCACCCGCAACAGCATAGACGTCGGTTTCTCCATTTCTGGTGTAGGTAAGCACACCAACATCACGTTGTTCTTACCCATTCGCTGAGTGGGAATCGATTCGTTTAGAATTAGATTCACCAGTATGTTGCCCAAATTAGTATCAGCTCTGACCAGCAGTTGTGTCTTCTCAGAGTCCTTGACTGGTTTAAGATAAAGCGTGCCAACACCACGATCAGCAAAGGTTCCATCGTTCTTTACAAATACCTTGCAGCGGTGAGAGTACACACTGTCCTCCTCCACGACAGCTTTGAATTCGACCTTCGGTGGTTCATCCTCCTCATCACCGTTTTCAGTCTCTGCAGAAGGCGCTGAAGCTGGTGGTGGTGCAACATTGCCAAAAGAGAACGGCTTTGCTCCAGAAAAGCTAAAACCAGTGCTGTTGGATGCAGTAAGACTAGATGTGTCCGATGTAGTGGTATTGCTTTTAAAACCGAAACTGAAACCGGTAGTACTGGTGGGGGTGACATTCTTGGATTTATCTTCCGACGCCTGAGGAGACGAATTCCCAAAGATGGATTTAGCTGGAGCAGGCGCAGAGTCTGTTGTGTCGGTCTTGTTGTTACCAAAGGAAAATGTTTTAGAAGGTGACGGAATTGTTGAAAACTTAAACGAACTCAAAGCTTGTGGCTGCTTATTGGCAGCCTCCGGTTTGGTTTCGGTGCCCTCGTTCTTTTCGATTTCGGCAAGATACTTTTCATAGTCTTTGAAGATGGGTGTAAGTAGGCAGAGCGGATTTTTGTCGACATGCGTTTTAATCCAGCTCGAGACTGCTTGGTTGAGGCCTTTCAATTTGGCATAATAAGTATTAGACTTGCCAAAGCTGTAGTTGTTGTTATTTGTGGCGAGAATTTGTGTATCTGTTTTGACGTCTGTTGTAGGCGGTGTGAATTTGGACAAGAATGAAAAAACACTTGCGGCCGGTTTGGCTCCGTCAGAACTTTTCTCCTCTTCTGAAGCCGTGTTCGATGTAGACGAGAAACCAGTGGCAGTTGATGCCGTTGATGGTGTTTTTCCAAAACCTTAAAACATAAAAAGAAAAAACAAATTGGTTAAAGCACTGATCATTTTCGATTGCATTCGTGATTACCAGCAAATCCACTAAAAACACTCTTAGCCGGAGGGACATCGGTATCATCAGTTGGGGTGATTGCATTCGCACCAGTCAATTTCCTTCGAGCTTTGCGTATCACGCGATTTTTGAGCTCGTCTTCTGACGCTGATGTGAATGTGCCCTTTTTCTCGGGCTCCATCTCACTATCCCAGTTGTCGTGGTTTAGATCAGACGTAGCACGCCGTTTCGACGACATGGTTTCCATAAAATATTTTCGTTGATAACGGTCAATGGATTTGCGAATTAATGCTTTTGTTTGTTGCAAAATTTACTAAGTAGATTCGCTTGTGGAGCCGGAGTGGCGCTAGAGAAAATGTGTTTTTCCCCGCAAATGCGATTGCGAAGAATCTGTCAAAACGAGTTTTTGTAGCCGGTGTTTCGAATGGACGTGTTCGTTAGGTCGAAACAGGTGTGTTTGTTTGAACTAGATTTTTATGAACACTTTCGAGTCTCTAAATTTAAAAATTTAAATTCTAACATCAATTTAGAAAACAAATATATTCGGACAAGTGGGTTCACAATAAAATAACTTGATTAGATTTGGCATCTATTCTACAACATTGAGATAGTTAGATCTGGATCAAAAGATCGAAAAGATCCATTCTTGTTCTTGACAAACAAATTTCCAGCTCGCTTGTGAAATGAAATGAATTATTTAGATGAATAAAGCAAAAGTAGTGTTACAATATCAGTTCAGTTCATGGTACACGCCCTCAATCAAGAATCAAGAAGTTTGAGTTTTCGCATCCTTAGAATTGGTATATTGGATGTACATATATTTACAATTTTCTATTTGTTCGATGAGATACTTACTTAAGGGCTTCCTTAGATGGCACTGCTGCCCTTAGTCACTGAGTCTTCCTAGAGTAGCATGTTCTTTGAGTGACGACATCCGGTGGTACACACTAAGATCTTTGCGATCTCTTTCCATATTTTCCATAAAGACAGGTCGAAGGGTCTTCGTAGACATAGTTCTAATATGTCGTGATCTCCATGAAGCAGAACTCAGATCATAATCATATTATATATTTTTGACGATTACACTTCTTACTGACTTGCGAGTTCTGCATATATAACTCATAACATTATTAAAAGTATTTATGACATCAGGGATCTGGGTGAGATTGCTACAGACCTTTACGCAGCAGCTGGTGTTTTCCATTACAAGCTTCCTTAAACAGTTAGGTTTGGAATAGTGACAAAATAATACGTGACTGTGCATATCTAGTCACTGCAGATGCTGGCATATGCAACCTAAAAATTGATTAAGAGGTGGTGGGTATTGAACTGGACTTCTTGCTTACCTGTATTTTGCCGTAGTCAATTTTGAACATGCCGGTGCTAAAACTGAAGGAGGTCAACTGAATACTTGACAAATGGCCCTCACATTATACGGGCGACGAAATCTTGAACTCGACGATAAAGAGCCTTATGCTTTAAGCTACCATTTAGAGGGTACCCTTTTTTGTGTATTGGACAAATGATGATGAGGTTCCATTCATTGATGGTTTGCAGAATCGACACCCTCATACTGGAGTCGATCGTATCAATTTGTGACCAACATACCGTTCTGCCACGTACCGAAAGCTTAAGATTATAAAAATTGATAACACAGTCAAGAAGTTTAAGTAAAAGCAGATGCAGTAATCCTAAAACGAGAATTGGACGCCAGAAAAAAGTCACTGGCAGATATTTAGCTCCACTTTGATCACTGGCGAGCGTTAATTAAGAACAAATTCGACTAGGGTCAGTTGGGGTAAATGTGAACTGTTTCTGCAATTTCTTAAAGGCAAATTTTTTCAGGAAAATAAAAAATATTGAATTTTTACCTTTTTTAACTTTGAAAAACGGATATTATATTATAACTTACCAGATATTCTACTAATAATGTCCAAATTATAAGACTTCAAATGTGATTTCAGGTAGTGTTTACATTTACCCCATAGTTTTTTAAAAATACTGGGGTAAATGGGAACATCTTACTTTCGTCTCCTAAGTATTAGGAGTTGGCGTATGGGGTTAAAGTAAACAGAAATGAATTTCCTTTTCAGGTTGAGGTTCTTTTCATGACAAAATTTTCAAACGAAATCCGAAAGCCAGCTGCAAGAGATTACATGCACTGGTGTCGCGACATTTCATATTCTGATTTTTTATTTGTCTGGGTTTCGACAGTTTGTTTTAAAATGTTGAAATAACGGCCGTTTACATTTACCCCAACCGACCCTAAACTTTTTTACAACGAAAAAGGGATTTGCATTAGACATTTTTCCCCAACACATTTTAAGCAAAGAAGACTACGGAATCGGTCTAGTTGAGAATGCTTTTCAAGTGCTCTTTGGTTAGTTGGAGAATGATACATATTTCAATAAGATAACGAACTTACGTGATAATAAAGCATTTAAAAGTTGAAATTTTTAAGCTCCAGACGACAAATTAAACACCAAGGGCTCAGGGCTTACTTACAGGGCTCTTTTTTCTTCGATTGAGCTAAAGAAATATAGAAATTGACGGGTAGGCATAGCCAGTTAATACTTGAAGTTTATTAAAGTAGACAGACATTTAGTCATAGTTTTTGACACCGAAGAGATTGAACGAGCTTTAAGATTAAACGTTCAGAAGATGACAATTTTAGAGTCAACTGAAAAGGTGAAGATAGCATGTAGTGAAATTTCAGACAAGCAATGGACTGGTGCAATTAAATGATGTAAGAAAGTCGGTTCAACAAAAAATGTAATTGAATTTAAATAAATAAAACCCTAAAAGGTATTATGTATCGCAGTTATCAACTAGCAAAGTTACGAATTCTGTGCCAAGAATTTGGTTTTCGAGATGCGGTAATGTAGCATAGGAAAGCGATACATGTACCAACGTATCTTGATTTCGATAATTCTGGATTTGACAGGACCACACGAAAATTTACTCTTAGAAGAAGGGCAAGGACTCGAAAGTCAAAGAAAACTTAGATGAATTGGTTCTAGGCAAATCCCGTGTCCTACCTAATTTTATATTGTTTTTTAATGAAGGTGATTTGCGTCTGCACAGCTAGTTGTAGTAGACCAGTAATATCCGTTGCGTCAATCGGAATAATGTCAATGTTGCTATCAACCGACTTAACAACTTGTGAAGTAATTGCAAGCCACAAAAATGTTCCTATAAAAAGAGTGGAACTACAACCGAATCAAATTAGACAAATAATTGTAGGCTTAAGATTATCAATACAATTAATGTACCTATAGAAAGGCAAAATAAAAAAACAGATTGATTTAAAAATCGAGTAGTCACAGGAATTGACTCAGTCTCGTCTGAAACAGATTTTCCCACGCACTGAAAACTTGCTCTACTGGTTCACCAATCTAAAATTGAGTCTTTATGCTAACGACCTATCTTGTTTACATAACACATGCATATCTACATATTACATATATACCTACAGCATAATTTAAATAGAAATGGTTAAATGATCTTGACTCAATTAAAGCCAATAAATCCACACTCGAGTATTGGACAATGTTACTCACTAGCAGGTTGGACTATGATTTTTCCTCCAAGATAACCAAAAGCCGATCTATCAATGAATTTGGAGCGGCATGCGGTTTCTTTGGTGAGAATATATAAATCAAGATCAACACTGAAGTCTATATTTAGTGGGCTTTATGGCTTTGATTTAAAAAAAGGTTTGATGATTAATGGGGGGGTCTTATTTAAGGTTTTTATGTGCACGTGACGCCAGGGGAGTGCGAGTATTTCTTCTTGTTGAAACAGTTGGAAACTATAGTCGTTGACAAATTTAAGTCTTTTTGATCGGCCTTAGAGATCAGCGTTTGACATAACTGATTTATGAAAGTCTGTTGCGGATTTCTTTACGAGATAGAGAATTAGCAGAACTTGCAAAACGAGTATTTCTAAGAAGGAATATCTCGAAGCAGGAACACTTTTAAATGTAAAAGTCTTCTTACTGAGAAGCGGTTACTGATCATGGTACATAACCCATTAATCATGCTTGGTTAACGTTTTCCAGTTATCATTACTCGAGCTGGGGCTTACCGCACTAAACAAGTTGTTTTTGTCAACGTAATGGAGTAAAATAGAGGTTGTACCTTTAAGATCCTCTCTGAATTGATCTCTTATCAAAAACCCCAAAAATTATTGGTTAACGATCTGGAGCGCAATTGACTAAAAAAGACTCAAATAATGGTCTTGAGGTTATAGTTCATACGCCAGGCGTACCTTAAAATCTCAATACAAAATTGACCAAAATTGAACGGCTTAAGTCAATTAGGCTGTAATAAATGGCTAAATAATAAGTTTAGATCATTTCCGTATCTTTTCGGACTACACAAAACCTATCAAGTTTTTGATGGATGTACTGCTCAGATGAATGATTATCTTCCCAAAACAATCAAGAGCTCGATTCAAAAGTATCTTTAGGAGAAACAATTATACAAAATGAGCTGCCTACGCAGTGACATTGATCTTATCAGAGTAGCCCAAACTAAAAACCTAAGGTAGATGGAGCAGGAAAAGAAAAGCATTTTGGGCTAGAACGCTTAAAACGATTCTAGAAAGAGATTTTCAATTTATTGTGTGCAACTGAATTATCTCTAAGTCGCGATTAAAAGAACACTGGTGTTTGAGGCTTGAGTTCAGTCTGAATTAAACTCCATCTAGAGTAAATTAAAGTACGTAAGCAAATATACTACATAACTTTCGACTACAAGTCTTGTAGTTTTTATGAATGCTCTGCAACGTGTTTTCGATTTGATTGCTATTTTCCAAGTTAAGAAAATTAGTGTGTGGACTAAGCCCGCCTCGGTTGTTGCCGGTTTATCGAAATAAATTACTGACATGACGTAGCCTTACAGAAAAGAATCCAATGACGGGTCCATTTCTTTAAATGATTCTATTGCTATATCTTATTTCTTTTATAAAACGATGTTTTGGTTGTTGGAACCCTTGTTTTTGCATGTTACACAAATTTGGGAACAAATAATCGTTGATTATCGCGTTGTACCGGTGTCTGTTGACGGTAATTTGAGCTTCGACCTCATTTTTTTTAAATTATTAAGCACGGATTATGCTACCGGCGTACAATCCGCACTATGATGTACGAGTATGTTACATTTTTCTAGATGCTAGGACATTTGGTAAATTTATTAATGATCATCCTCGCTCAAAATATGGTAATTCTATTTGCTTATGGAGTTGTTAAACCAGAAATGAGTCACTGCCGAAAAAAATCTTACTGCAAAAACTCAGTCAACTTATTGTTTATTTGAAACCCAATCACTGAACATAAGACGATCTTGCTCTTCCACTAATTGGATTTTATAAGCCTTGAAACTAATATCTTTACCCAGAATCTTGCAGAATAGTGGTAGATTCTAGGGAACGACGACGAGTCGATAAATTGGAGTCCTCTTCAACACAAGCTTTCTCATCCGTGAATTGGGTGCGAAAATTTTCAATAATTTGATAAATTAGCAAATTCAGATGGCCTATGATGTTTACAGTAATTAATTTCACGATGTGCTCTATAAGTTTTGCGAATAGAGCATCGACTTTGCAAAATGAAATCGTTGTTGTGGCGTCAATCTTTTCATGATGAAATTGCAAACTCTACTGAAGATAAATGAAATTCAATGTGAAAGCTGATATGACATTGAATTTCTATTGATAAGGGTTAGAGATTTGACATCGCAAAATGAAAACACCCTTAATTTGACTACTTTGCTTTTTTTGAAGGCATCAATCATTGAGCAGTTCTGGGATGTGTTGAGCAAAATGCTCAAGTTGATCTTTTAGGTCCTTATACTTAGCTTAGAACACCTTCTTCAGTGATATTTGCTGAGTTGCATGATGGTACATTTGTTGCACTTATCTTCAACTTATATGTTCCAGTAAAGGGGTAATTTCAGTTAAAAATCGCCATGTCTTGGAGGACATTCCTTCTTGAACACCTCTCTTCACTAATACAATTTTATTCTCGATCTATATTTTTCTAAATTTCTATATCCCTTCTACAACCTTAAATGCTGCAAAATGCATGAATTCAAGAAGTAGCAAGTTTTAAAGCTTAAATAACATTTTTATGTCACAGAAGGCTACACAGTTTTCGTGCCATCTAAGCATCGCCATGCTTATTCCACATGCAATTTTTTTTGACAGTTCCCTACTGAGACCGATTATTTAAAATCATCGCATTTCAGTACGACAATTTTATGTATAGAATCTTGCATAGTATTTCAACATCTATTTTCAACTTTCACTTAGAATTTTTTAATAGCTTATAAATTTTTTTATCTACGATGGAGCTCTATCAAAATCTTTCTTCTTTTTCTCAATGTTTCTCCATTATTATCTACTCGAAAATGTTGAAAACCGAAAATTTCAGACTGCGTGCCATAAAGCCTCATTGAAGTTTATAAAGTTTAATAACAATCGCTGACGGAGGTCAACAAGTATGTGACATAAGCTTCACCGATAACCGATAGCTCAAAAACTACTAAGTAGGCATACAATCAACTTTCAATGTTTGTTGAACAAAATGGTGAGCCAGCTAATTGATCGTCGATTCTATTTCCCGCGACCCAAACATTAGAAAGTTAGCAGGGTCAAATAAATCCATTCACTGATTTTTCACCAAACAGTTAATTGCCATCAAAATTAAACACATCTCTGTTCGATGACAGTTTAAGTTTTCTCAAAGAAAAAAAAAATCTAACGATGTCATCCTCTAAACAGACATCAGAGCCACTTGGTTTGAAGTCCAACCTTAAGATCCGATTACATTTCCTTCCTGAATTAGGTTCTGGCTAAACTCAAGGGAAAGACAAACTCGCACTTTCGCAGCAACATGAGTTCCAATGTCATTGAATTCGACGGCATGTCCATAAGTTCAGAGTCAAAAGACAGTTGGCATGCAGTGACATTGAAATTCCTTTCTATGACGTACCTCTTCGGTACTTATTTTTCAAACGTAAGATGATTTTTAAAGTGCAGTCCATGATATGAATATCAGGCAAATGGAGATTCATTGATGCATCTAGAGCTGAACCATGCATGTTGAGGAAAACGCCGCGACATTCCGCTTCTAAGAGTCTGATCAAATTGGAAGTGACACATTTACGTCAATCACGTCTAGCGTCACATGCGCTTACGGCGGAAACAGTCTTACAGCGGGATCAGATAAAAATTACAGCCGCATTATCTATATACTATATGTCTCAAGCTAAGCAGAAAGCCGACTAGCGAAGTCGGTGCTGATTCACATAAAACCATCTTTCTTTTCAGCTCTTTCAAAAAATCATTAATCACTAAAAGTGTTTTTCAAAAAGATGCTGACTATTATTTTAAATTCACAAAAATAAAAAATGTAGAACACCTTTTTTATAAATTTTTTTTTGCTAGCTCTTTTCTTGGTTCCTCTATGGGAAGTGTACACAATTTGAAATCTTTCATTCACCGGCTTTCTGCTCCTCATTAGCGATTAAGCATCTTCGTGATGTTGAATGAAAATCGACGTCTTACAGTTGAGCGTGTTAAATGTGCTAATCACTATCTAAACCCTTACAAAATATATCTTAGAGATTGTAGATCTGAAAAGAACTCATGTATCAAATTCTAGTCAAGTAGTGAACGGCAAACTAAAATGTTAATAGTTTCTTCCATTTGAAAACCTGAAAGCACGAACATTTTTCTTTATTAATTTTGGAATTGTGATTTTATCCGCAGTGATCGTAAGACTTGTAATAAAAAAAAGTTGTAAATGTTTTCCTTATTGTGATGTATTTCAAAAATTTCTCCCCAACATATTCGTATAAGTGAAGTGAGAAGAGAGAAGAAAGTTTCAGTCGGTATCCAAGAAAAATAAAAAAGTGTTGTATAACACCATCAACAGTATTAATTGTGCACTTTCAATCACTTCTACTTTCGTTGGCTTTGTGAATTTCCATAACTTGACCTTGACTTTAAAGAAAGACCACCGAAAGTTGAATAACCGCTAAAGAGATTTATAATTTATGCGCAATTCGTATAAAACTTGTCGTAAATTTATCAAATTAGTACCTACAATACATACTTCTTACAACGATCGATTGGATTTTTTTTAAAAGCATCTGTCATATCGACAGATTAATACGCATTTTCAGTTGCATCAGATCATATCAAATTACAAAACAACGAATGACAATACTTCATAATTGTTTGCGATCAATTACGATCGAAGTTTACAAATAAAAACCGGCCTGAGTCTGTGAGCTTTGGTGTTTGTACCAGGTAATGAGGTAGAGGAGGCAGATTCAGTTACTTGTCTTTATCGCGACTAATTGTTTTGAGAAATTCCTTTCAGACTATCGGTTTTTGTTTTCGGAATATTCAAATGAAAAAAAAATAATTATTTGATCACTTAGTCAAGGGATACGATCAGTAATTAAACTTCTACGAGGGTATGAGGTCAAGTTCATTTGGTTTTTAATTTCGAACAGGGCCTGATAATTCAGGGGAGACACTACATTACTAAAGAGACAGAACCTTGACTCACACTGCGAATATTTGGGGCATTGTTCGAAATTTTGGACAAAAAGTTTCGAAATTTCGAACTTATTTACATGTTAACATAGATGTTATGGTCACGCACTAAATAAATCATTGAACCCGATCTTGGATCTACATAATGAGACAAAGAATATTCGTTTAAATAAAAAGTGCGGATATTATGACTTCTTGGTAAATTTGTACAGATAGGAATCGCAAAATTAAACGATTAACGATGAACAAGTCAAAGACACTAGGTGATGGTGACAGAGCAAATGCTATGAGGCACATCTAATCTTTTATAGACACAATGTCTGGGAGTGGTTTGGTGATTTAACGACCAGTTACTGGTGATTGGATGGTGGTGAGCTATTAGTAAAAGAACTGGTTTTGCACGTAGAATTATGTAGCTTAGTTCACCAAAATCATTTTTAATGTCACAAAGAAATTTGTTTATGAATAATGCATAGCGTTTATCGGGTATTTAATTATAATATTCGAAATTCACCTGTGCCTCGCGCGAATCGTTGAGTAAATTATGGGGCACGTGTGAATTGAAAAATAAAGTCATAATTAGTGACCAAAACTGCTATTGTTAAAAATGAAAAAAAAAAAAAAAAAAAAAAAAAAAAAAAAAAAAAAAAACTAATTAGGTAGTGATCAAATAAATTGATTAAAATAGTTTATTAGCTGCTATGCCTGGTAATATGTATCAAGTTGCTGATATAACCATTTTTTGATAAATAATCAGAAAATGTTAATTACCTGCAGGACAAGAGAGGAAATTGTAGTTTTTGCAACAAAAGTGGTTATATTGTCAAGCGAAATTGTTTGCTAAACCATAGAACCAGTTACGTTTCCTTAAAAAAAAATTATATTATTGATCATATATGAGAAATAAAATAAAAAGAAATATTTTAGAACTTTAAATTAAAATAGAATTATCGTATTATTTCAAAGACAAGTTCCCACATTGGTCGAAGATAAATTGCAAAGTTAAAAGATCGATAAAGCCTTTATAGTAATGACTTATATCACAAGCGTTTCTACGATGTTGAATAAGAAATTTATTGATGGCGCAATGGTGCTATGTGAATTAAGGACTATTCTATCCATACTCATCGTTCGTCTTCTTATTTTCTCTAGAAATAGAAAGCTATTTGTTTTTACCAAATCCAAATCCATTGCGTGCGATTTCTGTTTATTTATGCCTACAGGAATCGAACCCATGAGCTCTGCTGTTATATCGGCGAACTTAAGCCATCGTGTCACTCCAACAGCGTGACTTAGTAGACTGATGTTTTGTGGTAAATTTCAAAAACACGAACAAAAATTTATATTTTTTAGGGATGTCTACAAAAAATATTGTTCTTTTTGAAGAGACTCAAAAAGTGAGACAAATTTTCAATGTTTTTCATAGTACATACATATTGGATTGGAATGCCATCTTGTTGAATCGGGTTGAACTGAAGCGAACTATACTCTCTCTGAATATATCCTTATTTGAATAGATCAACTAAGACGGGGTCTTTATAACTGAGATTGGGTGAACGCAAGAAATAAGTTTCTGTCACAACCATTTTAGTCGTCAAATAGTGGGTATGCATGCACGGACATCATCGAATCAACTTCCGAACTTAAGGAAGTCCAGCTGTATCTATTTTAACACACTTGCATTCTAACTTTATTTTAAGGCGGCCTTGACGGCATCATATACATGAACGCATGCTTTACATATGTACATAGATAGCGTTACCATTCCAGCGAGCTATATTGATTACAAGCGGTGGAAAAATATTGTAGTTTGAGCATCTCTGCCTTAACGCTCTACGTTTCCCAGTCATCTAACTCGCTGTGTTCGTTGCCGTCTGACTTGGTCAATTTCGCTGTTGACTGATTAGAATTTGTAGATCAATTTTTCCTATATCCGCCGTCAATGCATACAAGGCTGACGACCAGTGCGTTCTTTCGTTTTTGATAAAAATGTCAGGGCTTTGACTATTTGGTAAAAATATGCCATAGGTCAAGCTGATTCAAGCTCTATCTGTTTAAGACAAAATTAAAGTTTAACTTAAGGGTTCACTCTAAGACAAGACACTGGTGTGCACTAAGATTTTCCGGTCCCGGTTTTAAAGTGAACGCAAAATTCCACAATACTAGTCCTAACAACTGTCACACAAAGAAGAGTTACAAACAAATTGTTGTATATACAAATAATTATGTAAAGATTCGTTGTTTTATATATATATTTCATTACGTAATTTACTCATATAAAAAAGCAATAAAAGCAGCTCATAGGGCAATAAATCACACTCTTTTGGTCTTATAAGCACTGAGCCTTGTCTTCCGTTCATAGCGAGATAGCCTTGCATTCGATGTCGATGGGTCATCTGGAATTACCCATAATTTTTGAAGTATAGGATTCTTAAAATATATACACTTTTCATTTTTGAAAATTTTTGTGTGGTCTTCCACTTTCTTTTTTAATCCACTCAAAACACTGTGATTTATCAAGAGCATGCTTCTATAAGGGTTCCATGCGATTCTGTAGTAGTTTTCTTCAAACTTTAACAGAAAATCAATGCTGTCCGTGATATTATTTCAGGTACGAAATTTTGTTTGTTGAGCTGAAAATTGTTTTCAGATGTCAACTAGGAAATGGCGCCAATGACGCCAATATGGTAGACACATGTGGGAATCTGAATTTGCACTGACTGCCAAGCAGCTATTAAGTATCTGAATTTGCTCATTACTACGCCAAAACTATACCTTTATTATCTTTCAAAGAGATGGCAAAGGGCGCATATTATACATTTTTAAAATACCTGTACATTGTCGAACTAGCCAAAGGTGGCACAATCTCTTAGGAGAGAAAAAGTTCTATTTCACACTAAGAAACTCGAGTTACTTTCTTGTCAACACAATACATGAAAACTCATCCGCAAACTGAATGCGATAGATGAAGCCGCTTACTGACGGTCAGAAAGCACAGCATGAAATTCGACCAAATAAATATGGCCGTGAGATCCACTTATTTGCGAAATGTTTATATCTCATAGTGGATATCATTATAGTCTACTGCTTAAATGGCATGTATGCCATTACACTTGGCCTTCTTTTCAATGATTTTTGCAGGAATTGCAAAATGATGAAGTGTCCCGGTCTCTCAATTTCAACAATAAGTAATCTTCGATAATCTTAGAGATTTTGCACTGAATACGAGTAGTTCAACCTCTGAGATATTCTGTTTTAGATCCTACGTTGCTATTAATGATATTTCTGACCTTTTAAGAAACATCGAGTTTCAATACTAATTAGCTTTGAAAGGGGAAAATCCGAAGTGTCAAAAGACACTAAGGGACATCCAATGTTGTTTATCTATAGTGTTTTTTGGAATGTACTAATAATAATTGAGCACGGATATAATTCCAACTCAAAGAATGACCGTTTTGCCGATCGAGCAGTAGTGATTTTCTATCATTAGAGATCTGCTCCCTACTTTTGAAGAGTAATGAAATGTATCACCTTTTCAATAGATCACTCGAAGAACCAATTGCGTTTGTCAAATTCAAAAAAATTCATTGCATATCTGTGAATGTTTTTCCCGTAAACATAGATATTCGAATGTGTGCAGTATTTACAGTTGAACTTGAAATTGTTCATTTACAATTATTGTTGATTTACATCAAAGGCAAACCATTAGGGCTTACGACAATTTGACGATGCAGCTATTTTTTATTTATGTTTACCTTTAACAAATATCTGTAAAGTTTGTACCGTTTGCACTTTGCGTAGGCTTTCAATTCTTTGAACTCGTAAAGTATCCGTATGTGTTGTGGATTTCCCGTATGTTATGCTCGAAAAATATGACGCAGATGATGTAAATGTTGTCAATAGTAACGATAATGGTTTCATCGTTTGTTTTGCGAGAATTATTTTCAAATATTGTACGAACCGCTGCATAGTCGACTAGCCTGAGACTAATTTTGAATGTTGTGTTTTGGAATTTTTTACTTCCTTCTATTTTCAAAGCTTCAGACTTCAAGTTTTTATCTAAAAAGTAGATATTGATTGGAATTTGTTTCATATGTTTTATACACCTTCAAATACAATTCGATTATACCAGATGAAATAGAATACAATTTTTTTACACTGCTATGTATCCAAATAGTGTTAAATTCCACTTCAAGGGGCTTTATTACAAATATTTCTAAATTAAAATAGAGTTACTCCAAAAAATACAAACATCAAAAAAAAAAAAGTAGAAAGAATGAGAAATTAAGTGACACCAAACCATCGAAAAGAATGGATTTTAAATTTACATAATCGAACTATAAAAACCAATGCTGAATATATGTATTAAACTTTTTAACCATTAATGCCCTGATTGATGGAGGAAGCTTATTAAATTGGCACGATGTTATAGATTTATTTCAAGAAGAGGTTGTAGACGAAATAGGAACAATCATATCATCAGCAAAGTTTCTTCGAAGGTTATACTTAAAAAATAATCTGAATTTAGGATTGTCCTAACTTATAAAAAAAGTTGTTAACACTTTCTAGCAGTACAAATAGCGCGTTATGAAGATATAACAAAAAATGAACTATATAGTACCGACGATGTTTTCTGCATATTTTTCTTAAGACATTCCTGAATGAGAAAATAAATAAAAATAAAATAAATGATTTTATATATCTTATTTGAACAAACATCAAGAATGTAAAAAGTAGTTAAAATATCTGAGAGTGCAACGAAAATATTTCCTTACGCTTTTTGTATGGTTCGAAGAATTTGACATGGAGTGAATAGTGAGTCCCAAATAGTTAAACTCTTTACATTGACTATTTAAAATAATACGTACAACTGCAAGAAAGCGTGTTAACAAAAGAATTCAAAGCTGAAGCACAAGTGCAGTCAGTCAATTGAAATCCTTGTCAATCCGATTGATAAGGAAAAACTTCTGCAATAGCGGCAATTACAAAAAAAAAAAAACAGTGTGGCGCTGACAGCCCGGTATGGGCCATGGCCTAGCTTCTTGACACTCATTTGTGTTGCTCATGTTGTCATTTTAGACACATCTGAGCGGGGCCTACGGTTTATCGCCGAGTCCGAACGGCACTCCTTAGAAGCTTTTTCGTAGGCAATTTTACTTTCGGGAGTTTGCCATTGCCCGCCGAAAGGGTGATGGCGATTTGAAAAACTGTTGGTGACCCAGCCAGGAATCGAACCCAGACTGTCTGCGTGATAGTCCAATGAGCTAACTATCGCGCCATCGCCATCGCGATTACAACTGATGATTTATCATAAAAACATAATTTTAGTTTAAGAGCTTAATTAAATCTATGTTTGGCAACCCAGAAAAAAGCATCACGCATCTTTTAACTTTTCTAAGCAAAACTTGCCATGGTAAAAGCTTTCGTTTTATCAAGGGCTTAGGCCACTCTAGAGGCCGAAAAAGGATGTATTTCTATTAATTTTTTTGTATTAAATACTACAAAATAAATCGAGATTACAAAAAAGATTAGTTATTATACATATCAGTGAGTGTATACAATAATTTTTTTTGAAGCGATTACTTTCAAAGTGGTGGCTGTGCAGCGATTTTGCGATGGCGTCTCCGTTTTTCAGGGTCCACGGACGGGCAAACAGCTCCTGTACTTTTTGAATTATAATAAGCCAATGAATTTTCTTTGATTCTTTATTATAACTGCTATATTGTAGGTTTTATTCGATGTTATTAATTTTTGGCCAAAGGGCGCCATTTTAAAGTGCAAAGTGAACAATATGCCTAAAAAATCATCAGATAATTGTTAATAACAAAGGAAATATGTAATTTTAAAAAAAATCCTTCTTACTTCGATAGACAATGTATTTTTCAAGATATATTCAATATTTCAAATGAATAGGTTAGATAAACGCATTTAAAATTTTAGGTTATTCTTCATAGACTGGCTTGATAGTTTCATACACTTCAATTGGTAGAGCTGGCTCATTTTTGTACTCAGCCAAACTAATTTGCTGCTTTAGCCTTTTGCCATGAGCACCATACATCCTCTTAATCCTGCTTAATGTTTTATCACAATTATTAAAAGCAAAATACGAGCGGCATCTCAAATGAACGAATGCTGAATGTAAACTGCAACTTTTTGAAAACATAGACAATTTCAAGTTCATCAGGAACTCAACACGAACCACTTTAGATTTGCTCGTAGTTCCACTACGCTTTCAAAATGATATTGAACACTTTTCACTTTTCAAAAATAAATTGAGAAGTTTAAGGTGAAGTTCTTTTTTAGTTAAAGTGAAGATTTGAGCTCACTGCATCTAATGTATATGAGCGTTTCTACATTCAATATAGCTACGTTATTTTTGTTGCTTAGATGTTGTTTTGTCTCCCTCAACAGAATATGGCAAATCAAGCTGATTTTCTCCTCCTCCCACAAAGCTAAATTGACTGACATTAAGATAATTAATGTTTCGCCGTTGATTATCTTAGCCTCGTTCGTATATTTTCATTATATACGACATCAATCACCGATCGATAGTTGTTGAAACACGATAGCTCTCTCTCATCAGTAATTTTGATTGAGGCCTACATTTCAGAGCTTATGACTGCATTGTTTCATTCTTTACCCTGCTTGTTTCGGATTTCGAAATTGTTAGCTCCATAACAGTCTTCATATTCATTCAAAGCACTTCTTCTCTTAATATTTGTTTTAAAACGTTATCAAACGCACGCCAAGATAATGGCTCTATCCCTATTCGTTTTGCGTAGGCGTTCAAGTTTCAGCTGGAAGTTCAGCTGCCAATATGATAGCATTCGTACAAATGTTGTTCCATTCTGTCAATTCAATATAATTTATAAGTGTTCGTTTGCAGATCCTACTACTCAGTCCCTGCTTCGAAAATGTTGCAACTTGGCTTCTTGAACGCATCTTATATCGAGTGTCGTAATACTCGTACGTATTCTAGTTTAAAAGTTTTACTCGATACTGTATCCACGTTTTAGTTTGCTATGTAATTTATTTGTTGAGCTCTGATATGGATGTTTCTATACATCCCGATTGTCTTTTCGGAACGCAAAACGCAGTACTAATGAAAGTGAATGTGAAGTTAACAAGTGTTAGAAGAAATCAACTAAGAGATTTGTGAAGAGTTTCTATTATATTATGGAAGGCCTCGTTCAAGTAACCACTGATCGCAGTGATCGTATTCACTTCTCACATTTGGAATGGATGTGAGGTCTCGGCTGATTCCAGCTGTTCGATTTGACGTAAATTCACTCAACGTGTATATGTTAATTATTGGTCTTTCTTATGTCAGAGTTGTAACTTCTTAATTCAGCTATTCCCGTGGAATTGGCGGAATTTATTGCCTATGGCACACCCTTTTTTTTAACACACGATGCTTTGTGTTTAGCAGAGACGCAGTTAAAATCAGCAAGAACTGCCATGTTATCCCGCGGCGCAAGTAATTATTTTCCTATACATCATCTGCTCATACTATCTTCAGATTCAGATCTATCATTGGCCTCATGAAAATTCATTGTTTTTTCCGAGGTCTTAATAGGTCTTGACCCTTATGTAACAAATCTGCTCACGTCTCTTCATACCACTGTTAATGAGTAATTCATTCAAACGTGCTACTGTGGAGTTCTTGTAAATCTCTTTAAACGTGAATGATTAATTAGATACGTTCTTAAATTACAAACCCAGAGGTAGCTAATAATTCATTCAGATTCAACTACTACTAACAGTAGGATCTCAGTATTCATAAATAAATGAAATGTCGACGGTTGCTAAAACAGTGTCTGATCGTTGATGTTAAAGCAACAATTATAATAGATACCTGTTTGTAGGCATTTAATGTTTAAACTTCAGAAATATCGAGTATTTGTATTCATGTATTTCAATAAGAATACTCTTCCATTCAAGACACAATTATTACTCCATACATTTAATTTAAATTTATTCTGAATTTAAGTTAGAAAATCGAATCGTTTACGCATGTCTTATTCTTCATATCAAACGGCGCCGAATCTAAATCAAAGACAGTAAAACCTCATTCGCAGATGTATTATATCTTAAATTTTATTTACTATCTCTACACGTGATGAATCAATTAAAGCAGCCACTTCATTAAAATGTTGTTCTGTGTAATTAGAATAACCGAAAAGAACCAAAAACTGTCTTTTCCTGTATCTGAAACATAAAAATACCTTTACCAACACGTGTCCATGTTTATTTCTCACCAAACAGCTTTCGAAACATTCACATGTCCTTTAAATCATTTAAAGAACCATATTCGCAATAAATTCGAATGATTGAACGACATAATTTCCATAATGCCAAGAACCTTCTTCTTAGAAACTAAACCAGTCGAGGAGCTTATGTCTTTCACATCATAGCATATACATGCTTTTGTGGTCTTTTTTGGAAAAAGTTGCTCGAGAAAAGTAGAACGATGCACAGGCATCATCTTTGGCCTAAAAAACATCAAGTAAAAGTGATCTAAACTAGTGAAAAAAAAAACAAAATAAAATAAATGAATAGTTGTTCCAAGGCCATCGGCTTCCTGCCCATATGGTGGTTTGGGCCAAGAAAATCTTAGCCTCCTAACAAAAGTGATTGTTGATTGTTTTTGGAGAATTGAAAATAAGTCGTTATCTCATAAAAGCATCCACTACCTATAGTTTACCAGATACGATCACTATAAAGTTCCCATTCAAACTTGCGTTACATAAGCCCTGCATAATATGAGTACCACCACCACCGAACCAGAGTCCAGTTTAAGTCGTTAACTAAAATATCTTAAGCGACGCCGCCAAGTCTTTTTCGGATAGCCATCCATACTTATCTACAGTCGTCGCACTTCATAAAAAAAATCGATTCATGATAAAAGAAATTAGCATTAATTTGCTTTGTCTCTTACTCTCCTTAGAATTTCGCCACTAGACTTGAGGTCTTAGTTAGTTTAACTTAAGCCACATGTATACCTTCTTACATTTTTTTTTTTGTTTCCCTTTTGGTCAAGATACTCGTACAAAGTTAAAACTAAAAATGAAATTAAAACCCGAAAGATAGGAGTAAACCAAAAACAGAAAAAGAAACAACTGAAATTCAAATTCAAAAAATAAAAGAAACGCGCGTATATGAAATGAAATCCCCTCATTTTAGATTTCAGGAGTTGCTTCTTGATCTAACCACTGAACACTTACTTACCACTGATCGACGCGACGGTATGGTAGTGGAGGAAAGTAATATAAACCGTTGAATCGTTCTCAACGAATTCAGAAGGTTAGAGCTCTCATCACAGGAATAACCGGCCCCTCTGTGACCGTGACCGTGAATTTGAAACATCAAAACGTTATACAACGCACACAGTGAAATGGCTTTATTTATTCTTACTCAAATTGTAATTTATTTGGCATTATTATTTGCATTTGTGGAAGGCTATATACCAAAGAAATTATCCTGGTGTGACAAGGATTTATGTCCCACAGGTGGGCAGCATATTGCTTGTAATAACGATGGTGTAAGTGACTACATACATACGACTACATTATTCGTTACAAACACGGACATCTTTAAAACATCAACTTCTTTGTAGAACTTCAATTATAGATGTCAACCAGATGCAGTTGTACTTAATATCAAACCTTTCCGACAACAGATTTTGCATGAGCATAATAAACGGAGAAATTTTATTGCATTAGGCCTTCTTCCCGGCTATTATCCGGCAGCCAGAATGGCAACCATGGTGAGTAATTAAGTGCTAAATGACGGTAATTTATGTAAAGTGTAGTGTGAACGTGGGAAGTTTGTTTGATTGATACATTGACCAATGATGCAGACGTGTGCTTAGGCCGTTGTGTCATAATAATTAGCATAATCACTAGCTAAAATAGAAAAAAAAAAAAAAAAAAAAAAAATTAAAAAACTTAAAAAACTTGTTTCAACACACTTGTTTCGAGTAGACACATATGTACATAAACAGAAATTAATTAATTGTATGTTTACCTTTCTCCGTTGCCCGCTCTTGTAGAAATGGGATAATGAGCTGGCATATCTAGCTTCGCTGAATTTAAAGACATGCATTCTGGATCACGACGATTGTTACAACACCTACCGTTATCGCAACTCGGGTCAATGCTTATACGGATTGTATTCGGAACGATCTTTTATCAATATGACGAATTTATTGGAACAGGCTGTTGGAGGATGGTTTAGCGAGTACAATCTAATTGATAACACCTACATCAAGAGATTTCGTGTTGAAAAGCATTTGTAAGTCATTATAGATTTTATTTTTTTCCCCCTAATAAGAATTTCTAACATTTTAATTATTTTCACAGTAAAGAGTACGGACATTTTGCAGAGATGATAGTCGATCGCAACACACATGTTGGATGTGCAGCAATTCGATTTACAAGACCTGACTATCCGTATTATTATATTGTGAATATAGCTTGCAACTATGCTTCAATTTATGCATTGGATGCACCCGTTTATAAGGCAGGTTGGCCAACATCGAAATGTCGAACGGGGGGAAACCCCTATTATCCTGGACTATGTTCGAAAACTGAGAGATTTAATCCGAATTATTAGTAGTGGCTGTGTTATAGAGATACGAAGAACTTTAACAAAGAATGTTTGCGAACGTTCTGTGACTGACATTTTAAATGACGTTAATTTAGTTTGAATTTGTTGTTAGATTAAGAGCAATACGTAGTATTATTTATAGATAGGCAAATGATTTATTGTTCCGATTTAGAGGAGCGGTTATTAAATGTAAATAAAATTTAAAAAATATATTTTCAGTTTGTTATTCTGTTGTCCTTTCTATCACCAAAACTTTCCCTTAGTCAGTGATCTTTTTTTCCTGAGTTTTAGTTTGCTTACTTCAGTTTCGCACTTTAAATTTGTTGTGTTATTTTTTTATATGATGTGCTTCAGAGTCAGAAATGAAGATAACCCAGACTGGAATTTTGATATCCATCCAATCTTTAACGCTGCAATTCATAAAATTCTTCGTCGAATCTGATATTTGTAAAAGAAATCAACACGAATCCGTGCTTTTGGATCTGTTCTTAACAGCAACACTGAAATGCTGAAGGTTTAATATAGAGCCTTCGTTGATATGTTAGGATTTATTACCAGATTCTAGCTGAGCCTAAAGAAATAGAGGTGAACCAAAGTGACTAAGGTTTTAGTTTTAAGGTAGTATCACTATTTTAGTGCGATGGGAAACACTTTGAGTTTTACTGCCTAATTTGTATGGCGATACGATACACAACCCTCTGGTAAAACTTGGTTTAAATGGTTTTCAAAGTAGTGTCTGATGAGATTGAGCGGTCTCTGCTCTTCATGTTATTTTACTCTCATTTTTTACTTGCCGCTTCATATAACTAGATTTTTTAGACGATATCACTGGCCTTTTACGCTATTGGAAGCAACTTCAATGTAATGATTTTTCGCAGTACTTTGTTTTGTTGTTAAATGATCTTTGATATCTCTATTTGTTGAATGACTGCAAAAGATACGGATCTTAATCAATGTTGACTGTTCGTACACTTCAAATAGCCGGAGAACTAAAGATCGTCAGTACGATGAACTCGTTTGAATTTGCATTATCTATGACATCAGTATATATTAGGATTATGTCGGTTTCATACGAATTGTCATCAGACATTCGTTCACGTAACGTAAAGTCTGCCGCCGATTACGTATTCTTATGAACATAGTAGATTTTCATTCTACTCACTGTTTGAATTACGTGTTGCACGATTAGAGAAGGTACTGACGCCGCTCATGTGATTACTGTAACTATGACTGTACATGGATTGTGCTTATAAAATTTCCTCCTGGAAGCCATTTGACTAGAGTAATCTTGTCTAACATTCTGAGAAGCAAATGGTTATTTGGACTTAAACAGATGCCACAACACAGACGAAATACTGTTAGAAAATGTAACCCTTTATGGCAGTAATCACAACATTTATTCTGAGAAACGACTAATATGATGGATTTCACCTGAAGACTGTGGACAAATATGTATTGCAAAACAACTTGCTGCTCGAATGAAGCCTGTTGAGAAGAGTATCGAAATTCAACAATCAAAAATTGTATCGAGAATGGTTAAAACCACAAAATCTTACTTGCCCAACTATGTGAGTTCCTAAAACCATTTGTTAACGACCTGATTGGCCACTATCAGTACAGCTTCATGCCAGCAATTACACTATGGCACAATCGAAAGAAAATACATCCTTATGAAACTCATCACTTTGAATGATGATGGATAGCAAAAGCAGCTACATACAAGTCGAATGCAAGTGAGTTCTTAATCTCATACTTCAAAAAATTGTGCCAATATCAGACGCAGAATTTCTTACACCTTTCTCAAACTTCTTCGATACACTTATGACATTGATATCATTACCTTACCACTGCGAGTTGTAACTGGTGCGTCTGTATGTTCAAAACCATGTATGTATATACCGTAAGCAAAAAGAGACACATAATATGCAGAAGGTAATTTAGCCAAACTCGGCTCTGTTATTAATTCTAACAATGGCACCTCGTCACTCACAAGACGCTCGTCCCAATCAGTCAACGACAGCTAAAGCGGATGAAGATATTGTTAGTCGTTTGGAATTCTCCTTGTTAAAGTTAAGTTTCGTAGCAAAGCTAATTCGATTCCCATGAGAGGCGGTATAGTTTACCCACACAAGTAGAATGCCACCTTAACCACATTGGAGTGTATAACTGGAGGAAGTTGGGCACAAAATTGGCAAAAATAAGCTTATTGGTTAAGGAATCGTAATCGTTATTATTCATAATCTGATTTGTCCCACATATTCTACAGATCTTTCTGCTTAATAGCAACCTAAGTCCCTATAATATAACATTTAACCTAAAAATCCTTCTATGTCAAGTGGCATAGTAAAAATTAGTGCATCATTTTAAACTCAGACTTCTATAAAATAGCGAATGTTCAAGGCTTGAACTTATCGAAGATACTTATAATACGTAATAATTATTTCTCAACTGACAACGGTAGGTAGAACCTAAATTCACATATATCATAGACTCTCAAACTTCTCGAATTTTAAATCAAACACACCTGACACATTTTTTTGACGCTTCAAAAGTGTTTCTGCGTCAGGGCCCTATATTCGGTGTATATTTATTTTTGTTTAATATTTTATGGCTTTCCCTACATTAAGTGCTCAGCAAGGTATACCCAATTTGAAGACTATCCTTTACATTTTCTTATAAAACTACTCATCCCACAGAAACCAACAGAAAAATCCTCGAAGATTTGCAAATCAAGAAGCAACTCTTGCAAAAAGGTGTTTCACCAGTTGCTGTGGGAACTATTCCCGGAATAAATCCCAGCCCAAATCCAGTCCCACAAATGAGTCAACCAGTAAATGTAATCAAAATATTATAATTACATATTATAATTTCATTCCTTTTCAGCAGTTAATTCCATCGCCAAGTACTGAATTTAGTCCAAATACAGCAGTGAGAGGAGCTGCCTTTAACATTTCAAACGCACCAACATTTGGATTCTTTGTACCTCAAGATTCTTTTTATGGAAATACTTTTCTCCCGGTTCTACCCCGTCTAGAACCACCACCCGGTACTCCTCAAAAGTAATGGTAATCGTAAACTTTGTTGAAACTATAACCTCCAAATAATGGCGCGAATGAAACTGAAGAAACTCGAGGAATACCTCCAATGGGTGGATGGATTTGAGAAGCCAAAAATTCAACTAGAGCAATATGCAACACCACCGCACATTGCCAGCTGCATGATTTATAACATTCAAACAAAATACGATGACATTGAGGGAAAAATTATTGGAGATTTAGGCTGTGGTTGTGGGATGCTAAGTATAGGTTCATTTCTGTTGGGGGCACAGTTCACTATTGGCTTTGAACTTGACGAAACCGCTATTGAGGTTAGTTTATAAAATGATTTCTTTTTCATTTTGAAATATGAATTGGTGGCTGTTTTTAGATATTTCGATCGAATACAACGGAAATGGAATTGCCTTCGGTTGACTGTATTCAATCGAATGTTTTGCATTTACAGAATTATTCCAGATGGAAGAATGCATTTGATACAGTAGTAATGAATCCTCCTTTCGGAACAAAAAACAATGCTGGAATGGATATGAAATTTCTCCAAACTGGTGTGGAACTTGCCACTAATGCAGTTTATTCTTTGCACAAAACATCGACAAGGTTAGTTGATAGTTGGGTCTGTTGCTTTCTATGAAATGATTTACTCCTGTTCTGTTGCAAAAAAATCCAAAAATATCCAATTCATCTGAAAGCAGTGGTAGTTTACCTTGTTACGAGCGTCGTTCCGGATATTTATGTACAATTTTCTGATTGTCACCTTTATTGTCAAGAGATTAGGTTGACTAGCTTTCACCGATCAGCTGAATGCGCAACATTCGTTTTCTCGTGAGCTTTGTCGCGTTCTCTTTGTTGCGTCCTCCAACAAAGTAGAAAAAGAAAAAAAGCAAGGAAAAGTATAGTTAACCGAAAAAGATAACAAGAGGAATGATAAAGGAATTTAAATTTTGTAAAAGATTAATGTCGACTACATCCTAAACCTCTCGGCTATTCTAATGTACATCGTCCTTAATGTGTTCCACCGCATTTTCATCTACATATCTACTATTTCGGATATTGATTAATAGATTTTAGGATTTGACCTTTAACAAGATACAAACTGGGATCGACGTGCTACTTCTTCTTTGTCAAAGGAATCGACAATAATGAAAATATGTCTAATGGTCAATCTGCCTTATCTAATGGATGATGAAAACCTTCGGCGTTGCCTTTCTTTCTGCTAAAATACACGATATGCATATACCAATAAATTTTTCGATTTTAGTATGCATGTTTGGAATCCTTTGCTTTTACCGGGACAATCTTTGCTGAAGTGTGATTTATCTCGTCCTTGGAATTGTTGATCCGTTGTTTTAGTGGTTTTATCGGTTTCGATTTATCACTACTTAATTGCTTGACTAGCTCAGTTTCTTCAGCAGCTCTTGAATGCTTTCATTAATATCGTGAATACCATCGGTTCATCGTGAATAAATTCTGTAGTTAATTGTTCTTTTATTTCTTTTCCATGAGTTGACTTTATGGCACTCAAATTTATTCACAATCTTTGTGAATAAACAACTCTTTTGCGGATCAGTCCAGCCACATAAATCTCTGTCAACTTTCTCTTTGAAGTTAAAAATTCAACGTTGTATACTTTGTGAACTGTCGCCGCGAAACAATTTCAACGCCTCTTCGACATCCTTGAACGTAAGTGTTGATTGATGCAGTAAAATTTTTGATTGGGGTATTTTGGAAATTTTGCTTTGCTTACATATTTGAACAAGATGCTCTGAATCGTTGTCATCATTATTACCGTCGTCTTCTTCATTGTTCTCTGGTTTATTAGTTTTCTTTAAAAGAGTATTTCTTAGTCGGGTTCAAAATTCGGGTTTCTTACCTATAGTGCCTAAATTGAAATTTCGAAGTTTGTTTTTTAACTCAGCGATGCCATCGTCATCTTCATAATCTCGGCCTATTTTCACCATTATCGTCATTATTGAGATCGTAAGCCAAATGCTTGCGTAGCCGCTGTTGCGACACGCACTTACTAACTTTCAGGGAAAGCCCAAGAAATTGAAACATTTCACCGATCTGTACTGTCGTCAATTCGCCGACACCAATGTTTTTAGGGTGTTTGATAAGGCCTTCAGAAGCACACGTCTTACTATTTAAAGATTTTTTACGGGATTGAAGCAAGTGGAAGTCTGGTGGTGGATCTGTTCGAAGCAACTCAAAAAAAAACTAATTTCTTCCAAATCCACCAGATTGATAGCATATCCTTCTTTGATTGGATGTCCGCCTTTGCTTGTCTTTCCGATGCTTTCTCTAGCCTATTTCAATTTTTTTTTTGGCTGACATCTATCTATTTTTTGTCCATTCAACGCTTCAATAATGGGTCATTTGCGTTTATCGTTTATTTCTTCGTCAGATGAATTTCTCTCAACTTCATGCGGTACCAAATATCAAGCGTACCAATGGCCATGAAAATTATTATTGGACATTTGAATATGCTTGCACCAATGCTTTGTCATCATTCCAGGGCAATCTCGGCATGCCTACTGGAGCGATGAGCGCCTTCAACTGAAAAATCACCATCACGGAATGGTGCCAACCACCACGTACCGACGCTTTTCAATAGCATCTCTGAGGGCACGTTTGCAACGTCGCCACGGTATTTGATGCTGGTGGCAAATGGGTTGTTAAGAAATTTCTGGAGGTTCTTTTTCGATTGCAGCTTCTCGAAGTTTTGTATATCTTCTGACACTAATGCTTGCTTACTAAGGAGCTTTGTACCTTAGCCTCTAAAAGGTGGTGCTCCGAATCAATGTTGGCTGGCTGGAACGTTCGAACGTCCAAAACACTGGAGCCATTCTTGACGTTAATCGCAATGTGATCACTTTGATATAGCTTTTCATGATTCAGAGACCGCCATGTCCCGTTGCATATATTGATATATTGGTTACTATAGTGATATTTCAACCCGCCGTTTTACCTTACCTTATGTGCTCCTTTCCTATTGCCTAGTATGATTTTAATGTGATACCCGGACTTTGCTCATATGTCTTGTCGAGGAGCTCACAAAAACATTCTTTGATGTCGTCGTACTTGTCTTCCTTATGGGCATGGGTGGCGCACATTACACTTTTGTTAGCGAATGTAGCCTTGAAAGGGACTGTCATCCGGAAATCCCGTGTCGGAAAACCTCGGTTTGCCCATACCATATGACGTATGCTCATCTGAGGATATCACAGTTTTTACCCTCCTTATGTCTGGCCCATCCCTTCGCACTTCCTGGATGGCGGTAATCTGCATAATAGCAGTCCAGTGCTTCTGCTAATTGCCCGAGTGCATGTGGCCTGATCACTTACTTTGGAGGGCGCTTCGCTCGATCTGTTTCTAGCCGCCTCCAGTTTCGCACTCTTAGTTGTCTGAGGTCCATTTCCACTTGCGTGCGCCACCTGAGTCTCCGTCTTCCTCTACTGCGCTTTCTCTCGGGGGCGGATTTGAAGACTTTTCAGACCGGACCGTTGGTGTCCATCCGATCTACATGACCCAGCCATATCAGTCGTTGGATCTTCACTCTTCTGGCTAGGTCGATGTCGCTTAGGCCTGATTAGGGTCCTTTTAACGTCTGCAAAGGTCGTCAATATTTAATCCGATGATTTTACTGGTTCGTCACATTTATTTAATCTTTTCCGTATAGTGTTTTGAGCCCTTTAACGGCGTAGGCCAATATTATGCTACTGTTTGAGCATGCCATTACCATTTTAGCCTGCATGAGTAACGATTTATTCGCGCAGTTACCGGGGACCACCACTGGGAAGAAAGAAAAATGCACCGCTACCAGTTTAATTGTTGTGCTGCTGGCCCGATGCTGTTTTCTAACTGTCTGGGAAGAACCGTAAAGATAGAGTGGGAAAATAAGGAATACCTAAATCATACTCTAAGTCTTCGAGGAATTGAATATATCCACTCAACATAGTAACCCCTTGTTTTATATCAAATTAATCGCAACATAATAATAGAAATTCAGTGCAATTTAATCTTCTCGCGGGATCATGATTAGACTTATCTTATCACGTTTTATTACGTTATTCAACTAAAAATTGATGCCGAAAATATAAAAATTTAATCGCACTACCATCTATGTGGCTATAAAATTTTCCAGTTTACCTTAGAGCTCATTTCAATATGTGACTCATTTCTTAGTCGAACAATATGAATATGCATTATGTCATCTTTGTCAATAGAATAATTAAAACAAAAGTAAACAACTCCGTTTAGGACCAGAAAATAGGAGCAGCTTTCGCTAACAGAATAGCACTTGCGCTGTACAAATAGTTTCGCTCAATAGTCCTTTATTTTTTTTCCAGGGAATACATCAACAAAAAAGCCAATGAATGGGGTGTCAAGGCTGAAGTTGTGGCCGAACTCAGATACAACATCGATTCCATCTATAAATTTCACAAAAAGCAATCCGTAGACATCGAGGTGGACTTTTGGAGGTTTGACGTTACAAATAAATTGTCATAAGTTTTAATTTTTATTAAAAATTAATAAAATACATGTTTTAGTCTTTGTTTGGGTAAAAAGCCAGTTTTCTCTCTTTATAACTATAATTTAAACTTGAAATACAACGCCTTGCGCACATGCGAGCTCCCCAGAATGATTTACTGTGATAGTGGCCCTTTTGCAATACTGTTTCCAGGCATCTGAACCAGATTCGCGACCTCCTCCGGTATGTTTTTCACCACCAAATGCACCTCCAATTTCGGCACCATTTGTTGTAGTGTTAATATTCACAATTCCGCAATCAGAGCCTAGGGGGCCAATCCATTGGAACATCTTTGAAACGTCTTTTGTGAAGATTGCAGACGATAAGCCCTGTTCGACTTCGTTATTCCACGCGATCGCTTCATCTAGGGATTTTGCCTTAAGAATATACACAATAGGTGCGAAAGTTTCCTTGTGTACTACAGGAGAATCATGACGCAGACCAGTAATAATTGTTGGTTCCACGAAGAATCCAGGTCGTTTGATGGGTCTGCCTCCAAAAGCAATACTACCACCAGCGTTTACTGCTTGACTAACAGTTGCGGTGAAGTTGTCAACATTCTGCTGAGAGTGTACAGGACCGAAGAGAGCATTAGCGTCCAATTGATGACCGACTTTGTTCATAACCAACTCGTACTTGCCTTTCAATTGTTGTACGAAGTTGTCGTAGATTTTTTCATGTACGATGATACGTCTAGTGGTGGTGCATCGCTGACCAGATGTTCCTATACAACCGAAGAGAGCTGCATCAATGGCCATGTTTAGGTCAGCGTCATCGTTGACGAGAAGTGCATTATTTCCACCTAATTCGAGAATACTTTTACCAAAACGCTTCTGAACTTCAACACCGACATCACGTCCAGTTTGGCAACTGCCAGTAAAGGAGACTAGATTAACTCTTGCATCCTGGACCAAACTCCTGCCGACGTCAGCATTTCCCTGGCATAGAGTGATGATTGGCGGAAGATGATTACGTTTCAGCACTTCATCGACGATTTTAGTTGTGGCCACTGACACAAGAGAAGTAGTTGGTGCTCCTTTCCATACTATTGTGTTACCGGTGGTCTAAACATACAACAAAAAAAAAAAAACTTAAAACACAATCTTTTGAGATGTCGATTGAAACTCACCAAAGCAATAGCAGCATTCCAACCAAATACAGCATTCGGGAAGTTATATGCTGATATGACGCCGACAACCCCCAAAGGACGCCAAGCTTCGAGAATTGTATGTCTGCTGCGTTCGGAGTTAATCATTTGTCCCGAATAAATTCTCGACAGTCCAAGTGCATAATCACAAATATCTATGAACTCCTGCACCTCGCCTTGACCTTCACTGTAGATTTTTCCAACCTCCAGGCTAACAAGTTTTCCAAGTGGATCTTTGTATTTCCTCAACTCATCACCAATTTGACGAATTACATCACCTCTAACCGGTGCCGGTATATTGCACCACTCTTTATATGCATGCGCTGCAAATCCAATTGTCTCTTGCATCTCTCCAACGGTTCCCATTCGAACCTCAGCGATCACCTCGCCAGTTCCAGGATCTATCGACCGCACTGATTCCCCAGATCCCTTCCATGATCCATTGTAAACACCTGGATTTGTTCTATCTAAGCCAAGATCTTTTAAAAAAGAGTACTCTGCAGTATCGATAAGATAAGATGTGCTATTCAACGGTGCACTGGAGTGAATGCTAGCAAAGCGTTGACCTTGCTTTAGCATAAGCTTGCTAAGTTTTTTTAGTTGTGCCATAGTTTTTTCTACAAAAAATAGAAAAAAAAAACATTAATGCAGGCACGTAGCCCCAGTTGAAAAACAACTTTAGATCTGATTAGATGTCAATTAACACATCGCTGGGAGTATGTGTACATATTCACTTGTACTTACCTATTTTTTTCAATCCAATCCTTCTCCACACTCAACTCATACAATGCAAGTACGAAGTGAAACTGAACTGTTGCCGGTCTTGAAAATATTTTTGTACATTGGTGCGCTGCGCTAATCAGTCTCCCAGTCGAGTTTATCTATATGGAAAAAAGGCGAAGAATACAAACAGATTAGAAATCTTCTTGATAACGCTGCTGCTTGTTGTGGTTGTAGTGAAGGTGATATGCAGGGTTCGATAGAGTGTACTATGTATGAGTACATCTTGACGTCTTGTTTTATTGATTATAAGTTAAATAAGCTCAACATCAAGTAAAGATATCGATAATGTTGTTAACCAAATGAATCTAAACAATTCACAATTTAGTTGCGCTGATAAGTTACCATCCGTGTGGGGTATTGCTTGAGTCTTAATCTAATGTATTTATGTTCGCATTTTTTGTTCTGTCTTTTCAACTGATAAGATGTTCCAGTGAAGAAATACTGAAATACTCTGCAATGTTGAATTTGAAATGCGATGTTCTTATTTGTTTATGAGTTTTGTTAAAGAAAACTCTTAAGATAGAAAGTAAACTTATCTGTAGCCTGTAGTTATGGAGTTTTTTTTCTGTATTTATTTAGTCTAGACAGATACATTCGCTTCTTTTCCTTATAAGACATCTGTGTGCATCTTAATATTTCATACTCTAATTACAAGCTTTTTAAGTTTATTTTATGAAATTTTGTATAAATTGATGAAATAATAATTAAAAACAAAAATATGAGAAACATGTTTCACTGATAACGTGGAAGGTACCTCAGCGTGCTTAAGCTCAGGTCAATAAGGAATGGTTAAAGTATTGAAATAGAAAAAGAAGTGGTGGCGAATCGACGCACCATGTCGGAGATTCTGCGTGCATTCAAAACCAAGAGGTTGATGTAAGGTCGGATTCACTGTTGACAACGGCTTAAAACAAAAAAAGGTTAAGACGTTTAAATCTGCACATGTAATATTCGCATGTTCAGCAAATACCTAGCAGTGGTTCTATACTACCATTAATCCGGACAAAGGGAGAATGAAAAACTGTGGCATATACAATTCCTTGACAAAACCTACGAAACCCTTGTCTCATGAAATTTATGTGTAAACGAAGGAGGGGTAACTTTGTAAAGTACATACGATTATACATATTTATTTCCAAATAGAAAGTACACCTAGTGAACAGAACCGCTGCTTAGTTTGCCTATTTCATAAGCAAGCAGAGGCAACGGTCACCCTAACATCGCATTCAACATCTTGGCACATTGGGGAAGAAACATTGTGGCTCTATAAAAATTAAAAGCAATTTCACCGAGACGTTTAATGTCAGAAAAGATTTAAACAAGGTGGTGCCTATTGTAATCGTAATTGAGAAAATTGTGCAGGGCTAGCAAGTCAAGCTGTATATGTACAAGAACTTTATCTTCCCAGTTCCCGACCAGCCAAAAAAAAAACCAACTTAGCGAAGGTCGATTTAGACAGCCTTATCGAACCCATTTGCTCTATTGTATGAGATTGGGAGAAGAAGACATAACATCGAACAATTCAAGCTGTACAGCTCGACTAAAAAAGTACGCCATCCCGCTGTGTTTTCAACCCAGATGAAGAAGATCAGGGCTTATGTTTCACGAACAAGTGGAAGGAGATTCAGGGCCTGCTAAGCCTTAAGTACCCACAGAAACATAAAGTAAAAAAAAGTTATTTTTCGGAATGTCTGCAAAATACTCCTCCGTGGCGTCCATGATTTCCTCGCGTGAGCTGAATTTTTTATTGATGAGTCATTTTTTGAGGTTGGGAAGAGATAATAGTCCGAGGGTTTCATCAACAGTTTACAATCCAAACACTCTTTCGAAGTACTCTCGCGTTCGTGTTTTTGATGAGCATGCGCGCCACCCAGCGGCAGGATAACTTTTTCATATGCAGAATATTGCCCAAAATATGGCTTGTGCGCTCAGTATTAATCTTTGTGGCATCTGCTAGCTCGCGCACCTTCACTTTCCGGTCAGCCAACACCATTTCATGTAATTTTTTGACATTGTCCTCTGTAAACGTATCGGAGGGCCTCCCGCTGTGAACCTGATCGGTAGTGGAATTGCGGCCACCACGAAACTCTCGAAACCAATATTTGACGGTGTAATCTGAAGGAGCATTAGCCCCATAATATTTATCCAACTTTTCTTTTGTTTCCTTCGCCGTTTAGTCTCTCAAAAAATAATGTGTTATGAGAGAACGAAAATCGTTTTTGTCCATACTCAACACGATGCCAAACACGTCAACAACAATCAGCTGTCAAAACAAAACTAAAGACAGTATCGCACTGAAATTTGGCGTGTCTGCCTAAATATGAACTGACTTCAAGGCACTTCAAGACCGCTGCAGTAGCAGCGCATTCTGGCGGTCAAGGAGGTTACTTTTCACCCGACCTAGTAAACCAAGGCTTACAAGTAACAAACAATACGCAATGTGGGGTTGTTTCGTTTGAAGCAAGACAATTGTTAAATTTGTACTTTTCAAGAACAATTTAAAATGATTTCTATACGACTAAAAAGGCTGTTTTGCGAAAGGTATTCATCAACAGGTCCTGAAAATATAGCGAGGAAGGTGAATATCTGGTCGATGGTGGACTCACCATTTCACTGACAAGGGTATTTTCTTTTGCAACCCAAAGTCAGTATTAGGAAGCCAAGAGAGTCTCAACTTTTTTAATGAAATTTGTCTTTTTTGGAAATTTTGAGAATTTGTCCAGATAATCGATTTTTTCTGAGAAGGTCGTCTCCCTAGAGCTATGCATTCACATAAGATCTGTTCCGCAGCTTCATCGTCTTTCCTCCAAAGCCGACATTCAGTTTTCTGAATAAGACCTATTTTGTGAAGATGATATCGAAGATGGCAGTGTCCTTTTATGTTGTAGGTATACTTGATGGCTTTTTAGCTTGAGGAAGCCCTGGGATGTTTTCCCAGTGAGATATGTACTCGTACATTTTGTTTTCCCAACTCTTTATTGCTGAATTTGGGATGTTACAGACCGGGTCAGGCCCGATAAAAGAAAAGAATCAGTCGAACCATTTCTAGCCAGTTCGTCGGCTATTTTATTTCCGAGATAGCTTTATGGCCCGGAACCCACAAAAGTTTTACCATAAGAGCTTATGGGGAAGATCTTGTAGTGTGTTGAAGCGGTGAAAGACTAATTTGGAGTCAATGAAGTTTAAGCTTCATCGCTTTCCAAACATCATTTGTTATAGAGATGGGAACATCTTTCATTCCCTTTTAAGACGATAAGAATTGCGCACACCTGAATGCCATGTATTTCCACTTGAAATCATTGAGATTATTTCCCATTATTTGCGAAATACTGGTGTATCTTTGATACGACCGTATACGAGGAGCCAATTATGAAGGTGGAAGCGTTTACAATATCTCGTTCGAAACAACACTATTTCGATAATCCCCGATAGGCGCTACAGTCCGGGGTGGACTTGGTCCTCAGTCAACAAGCGTATACAGCTAAGCGATCTTTTGCTAGCTGGCTCCAGTTTTGCACGTTAAGTTGGCTGAGGTCTCCTTCTACTTGCGTGGGCCACCTGAGCCTCGGCCTTTCTCTACTTCGGATTCGAAGACTTTTCGGAATGGAGCGTTCGTGTCCATACGCTCACTCTTCTGACTAGGTCGATGTCGCTGTACATCCACTCACCGTCAATGCAGACTCGAAGAATGGAAAGAAACGATATCCGCCAAGTGGCTGCCGCCAGTGTTGACACACATTTGTGCTCGTTTTATCGCATTTTTCATAACTTTCCGCAAGATTTCCGGTAATAACCGTTTGCATTCCTGTCGAATATTCTCCCTAAGGGTTGACAGCAGAGTATAACGCTCCATGGCTTGCCTGTTTGTATTCTGCAGCTGTCTAGTTCACTAATGTCAAATATGATTGACGTTCGACGCCATTTGCAAAAATTATAACATCTTCCGATAGTATGGTTAATTTTGCGCCACCTTATATGAGTACATATTCTACAAAGACTTTCAGTCTGTAGTGCAAAGGCAAATTAACAACATATGATGTTTACTAGTCTGTATAATGCTTAAGAAAACAATCTCAAGATAAGTATTTATGGCGGACATACAAGTTAAATTAAAAAGATAAAAAACTAAAAAAAGAAAATAGTAAGATATTGCTAACAGACTCAAACTCAAATAATATGCTCATAAAACGTCGGAAAACGTATGGTAAATAGATGGGAGTGCAATATTAGACGGCACAAACAAATAAATATGGCTTTACCATATCTCGTGAGAATCACGTGAATATAAATTGAATCGAACGCGTTGATGTTACAAAACCATTTTTTTTTTTCAAAGAGATACTCGGCTTTCTTTTGTACATATAGACATTATTTATTGCAAAAATAGATTTATAAAAGGTGATTTCACGAGAGATCACGCATGTGTCGTGTCACACTGATTTGGTATTTTTGTTTGACATTTCATCATGGAAAGGCTTAGTCCGGCGCTGCGTCTATAAATTATTCAGATGTATTACGAAAAATCAGCGTTCTCCAAGGAATGTGTTCCGTATACTCAGAGCAACTCATGGTCCACATAATCGGTCCACCGAACGCACAATTCGGTAGACAACACGTAAACCCTATTTTCATAACTAGATAATACGCGACCAAATAGACCACATCTTGCATGTAATCAAGAAAATATAGAGGCGATATCAAAGAATGTATGCTATGACAGTGATGAATCGATTCGGCGACGTTTTCGACAGCTTGGCATATTTTACGTGAGGATCTTGGTTTAATAGCATACAAAATTCAATTCGTGTAAGAACTGAAGTCGGCCGACTTTCCGGGTCTTGAAAAGCTTCAAGAGGATCCACTTTTTTCAACCGAAATTTTGTTCAGCGATGATGCTCATTTCTAGCTCAATGGCTACGTTAATAAGCAAAATAAGCGTATTTGGCGTGCGGAACAATCCGGCTTGAGAGCTGCCCTTGCATCCAAATAAAAAAACAGAGACTACTTACTCGTAAATGGCGAATGGAATGTGCTGGTTCCTAAGCTTAACTTATAGCTTTTCGGCATAGTCGAGAGTAGTCTTTCTAAGGAAAAAAAACACTGTGGCGCTGCCAGCTTCTTGACACTCATTTGTGTTGCTCATGTTGTCATTTTTGTCACGTCTGAGCGGGGCCTACGGTTTATCGCCGAGTCCGAATGGCACTCTTTAGAAGCTTTTTTGAAGGCAATTTTACTTTCGGGAGTTTGCCATTGCCCGCCGAAAGGGTAATGGCGATTTTGAAAAATTGTTGGTTACTCGGCCAGGAATCGAACCCAGCCTGTCTGCATGATAGTCCAATGAGCTAACTATCGCGCCATCACCATCGCCACATTAGAAAATATTATAGTTGGGACCCACTGTTTTTGTAAACAACGTAGCGATTAAGTTTGGCCGGACTGCGGTGAAGGTTATTTGTTCTTACTAACTCACTTAATGTGGTGTTACAGTCCGAGATGGGCCTGGGTCTAGGTCGCTAGCTGCCTAAGGTTTCGCTGGATTGCTGTTATCACCGCTTGAAAGACAAACGCAAGTTTTCCCCACGTGTATACAAATCTAATATGTCGTCCTCCGCCACACCAGGGCCGCGGTTTTGGAACCGTTTTTGAACAAGGAAAATCGATTTCGTATTTTACAGCAATAGGAGTTCTAGTGTCATTGCATCAGAAAGGTACACAAAACCAGTGTCCAAATTCAGTCGGCATAAGATGATTGCAACTCCATTGTGAGTTGTACCAGATACATAATACAACTCATTTTTAATGTTCTAGTTAGATCTGTTTGACAAATTCTTGAGTGAAACAGAAGAATGCTTCCCTATTTTAAAAATCGGTCTTCAATTCTCAACTTTTTGTTCTCATAATCTACCAACTGAGCTGCTACTCGTCAAGTTATGCATTAATTTCTTACCATTAACATCGAACATAACCCAAACCCAAACTGTAGCCGCTGCTAATTCGGAGATGATTAAAAAGCCTGAATTTTCAATATGGCATCGATCGCAAGAGGTAAGTCATCGTGTGTTCACTTTTTGGAAAATTTTAGTAAAATATTTTGAACAGCAGTCGACGCAACTTACTTTTGAAAAAACAAAATGCGGTTTCACTAAAAAGGCCCTTTGTGGCTAGAGTTATTGTGCTGCTTAAAGTCACTCGATTACTACTTGTGGGGTTATGTAAAGTCTTTTATGTACCCTGATAAACCGCAAACTATTCAGGCCTCGAAATCCAACTCGTACCCAAAATGCCTTAAGAAGTGGGCCGAAATCTGATCGATGTATGAATAAACTTTGACTTTACCTTGGCTACTACGGGCAATATATAGGGAGTAAGTAGGGTTGCCAGACTTGACTGCTGTTATCAAAACGATTTTCATTTATGAAGCCGAGTGCGGAGTTGGTTTTTCTTATGTCGTTGTCTAATTGTATGGGTAAAGAAGTCCAAATCGTCATCATAAAATAACACCAAAATCGCGTATCTCTGCTCTGCCACTACGAGCTTAGGGTAATTATAAATAGGTTAGATCCGAAATTACTTGAAATGCGTTTTTAAATCAAAAACAAGTGGAAGGGTTGCATACGTTGACCTACTCATAAGGACTCCGTGTTTCGGGTTGTCGGTAGAATGGGCTTGCAGTGGCAAAACATTGAGTCATACCTAGTTAATGCATTCAAAAACTTAAGAATGATGGAGTTTGGCAACGGCGTTATTATTTGGAAGCTTTTCTTATAGAGAGATAATGTATGCGTGTTTGCAGGAAAAGGGGAGTAAGCGATAGACATAAAGTGCGTTACACTATAAAAGTCGCAAAGAAATACGAGAAAAAAAACAAACGCTGTACCTTACAGTCTATGTTTATATAGATGAAAACTATAAAGGAAGTCCAGCGTCAAAGCACGTGCAATCGTGGTAATACTTTTATTATTAACGACAACGACAAAAAGAAAGCACTTATTAAAAATGCAGTTACTGAAATACATATACAATGTGTCGCAAAATTAATCATGTTATAATTTTTGCAAGGGGCGTCGTCCGTCAATCATATTTAAATTTGTGAACTAGACAGCTGCAGTACACAAATGCAAGCAATGGAGCGCTATACTCCGCAAGAGCGTGGAATAATTGTGTCGATTTTTTTGACTAATAATCGGTTGGTGATGTTAGCGCAGCGTAAATTTCGACATCGATTTCCTAATCGTGTCGCGCCAACTTGGCATACATTCCGACGCTAAGCTACTCGACTCGAACAGACTGGAACCACAGGGGATCATGCAGGGCATGGCCGCCACAGAACAGTTAATGCCTCCTGACCGTCAGTCACGTGTGAATTACTGTCAAGCCATCCTCAATCTCAACAACGCAGAGGACGATTTTGTGTCGAAAATCATTATGAGCGACGAGGCGTATGAGCATGTGGTTCCAACAAGACGGTGTAACAGCACACACATCACGAGCCACAATGGATATTGTGAAGGAAGTCGTGAAGGAATCTTACGGAATGTCATGGAAAATGCGACACAAATGTGTATCAACACTGGCGGCAGCCACTTGTCGGATATCATTTCTTTCCACTTAACAGACAAAATTGAAAAGGTTCAAATAAAAATGTCCATAACTCAAAATCTTGTGAATGGCTTGTTGTTAAATATTGATTGGTTGAGAGACTCCACAATGGGTTCCAAGATGATCGATTGATATACTTTGGTCGATGTTTTCACTCCTTTCTCGCAAAAATTGAGCTACAGACGCGGGATGGTGGTCTCTTTGAACCCTCGGTATGAGTTGGGATGCTACTCTGGATGACCGAGCATACACACGATCGTTCTGCTTATTGAACGATTCTTCTACGGTGAAGACTTTCTCGCCAGTAAACAGAATTTGTCTGTGAGCGTTCTTCGCGTACCGGCTGAGTAACGCTTTCGATCTTCGCTTGCGTTTTTCCTTCAATGCGACCGTGAGCAGGTGTCCAGTGTGTCGCTTGTACGCACTGAGTCCGATATCTTCTTCGATAATACGAGACATGGATTTTTGCGAAATTTACCTTTCCTGCGACAAGATTTTCTGTTTTCGCAGCGGTTTTCGGTCGATTCGTTTCTTCACGGCTTTGATAGCTTTCGGAGTTCTCACAGTGCGCGGACCGGAACTTTGACGGTCTCACCAGTATCCTCAAACAATTTCACAGCACGATGCACAAAATTGCGAGTGATTTCAAGCGATCGCAACGTCCTAAAGATATCGCCTCTTTCCATGTTGCATTTAAGTAGGCCAACTACAACAATACGATTTTTGATGTCGCCCCATTCCATGATTGTAAGCAATTAATGTCAAAAACTTTTTACGTCACAATGAAGCATAAATATCAACTGTCAAATCGCAATCAATACGAAATGGATGCGCAGTGTTGCATTTGTAATGATTGAGTTCAGTTGTGTACCAGTATTTATGACTTGACTAGGTACATACTCATAAACTTCGAAGGTGATAATCGAGAAATGAAATGATTGAACGATTGGATGAGCTACTTAGAAATCAAGTCAACGCTCATTATACACAAATTGAAAAACATTAATTTGGAAAAACTGTTGTTAAATGATATTTGTATGTAGCTTGCTGATGTTTAAAAAAGGCTACATCTGCCATCTGACGAAGAATAATCAAACTACCAATAGTGACCGCCTTCAAAAATAAAAGTTAGAGCCGTTGGCTTGGTAGGTAAAATCAAAATACTTTGTTATAATTTTTATTTCAGGTTTCTCCCAAGGGAACGATATATGCTCGTAAGAACCGTACGCTCTATGCACGATTACTACGGCAATTTAAGGCAAAGGTTGGAGTATTCCAAAAAAGTGTTCAAAATCTTCTAATGTTGTGTAAGATTTTGTATAAAAGCATTGACAAGCCCGCGATGTCTCTTTTTTTTGGGGGATTGAGAGCAACGATACGATAATTTGGCGTGGGTTAAAAATTCCACTGCATTTTATGCCGAAACATGCCGCTTACACATAAAGATCTTTTATACACAACCGTTGTTCGTCCAACTATAAATACGCATTGCAATGTTGGACGATATACGAAAAATGAAACGAATGTCAGAGGGCGTCCAAAAACGTGATTTAAAAGTATGAATGCTCGTTAATTCGTGGATATCTTTACATTTAGAACCAGTACTTGCTGACTTTGCATTGTTCAACGTCTTAGTTTCCATTCCAAAAGGCAAGACAAAACTATTAAATCACTTGAATGTAAAACATCAGCAGCAACGATGTGGTCCAAAAATAAACGGCCTGTAAAATGGTTCTTAATTTTTTAATTTATCCAATAATAAAAGGGGACGTGTAGTGAAGTGAGTTTAAAGTTATTCTTAAAGTGGCAAAGGAAAGTCGTAATCCGTAAAGCAGTGCATCCGGCGGATTGAATGATCAAACTTAAGGTGAACGCGCATTGAATAGGTGAAGTAAATCTCAGATCCGTCGGTTTGAATGATAAGAATGATTAATTCATGTTTTACAAGCTAAGAAGATTATAAAGACAGAACAGAAATTAAATGAACCTCATTCAAAGAGCAACATAAAATAAAGGCAAAACGACAAACTTTTTATATGTAAAATCGACATTTTGTTCTTTATTTAAAAAAAAAAAAATAGTATCTCTATTACAAAGTGTGTGTGTGTGTTTCTTTTTAAATATAATGTTTCACGTTTTTTTTTTTCTTTGTTTTAAAATTGTTTTTAATCAATTTAACTATACACAGTCATAACATTTAATTTTGTTTTACTTTCAAGGCATCTTTTGTTTGAAATATTTATCTCCTTCATTTTACGTACTATGATTTTCTACATGCGTGTAACCAAGGACGCCTTTGTGCTAGACAGCTGTCTGTACATAGCTGCACACAACAACTTATATTCATTACTTTAACTTAAAAATAAATTTATTTACTCATTACGTTTAAACTAACAAGACCTAAGAACCATACCAGATGCGTTCCTTTCGCGCGCTTACAAAATCGCACCCGCAAAAGGATTTTTAATCCAAATCATTCAGAAATAGGCAAACGAAAAAAAAACAACAAATTATAACAATAATAGTAAAATTGCACTTGTTAAATAGGAGATGAATATGCAAGCAGATTAAGCAATCTACTGCGGCGATACTTAAATTAGAATGTCTCCCGATTTTTGTTTCTTCTGTGTAAGCGCGTGTCAATTAATTAAAAAATAATAATAAAAAAAATTTAACTAAGAACACTCTCCCAAACCCGGAGAAATATTTGTAAATTTTGACTTTGTTTCTGTTGAAAGGGGGATATGATGAAATTTGAATAAGTTCAACGGAGAATGCTGTTTTAAAGAAATTCGCGTTTTTTTTTTATACCATTTCTTCCCCTAAAATAGGGAGAGAAATTTAACGGCGGGCGGATACAGCAGACCAAACAGAATATGATTTTGTTGTATGGATTTTTTTTTGTATGTTTCTTCATTTTGTTCGTCATTTTTAACTCCACACATCGGCTGAATATCTCTTTTGTGCTTCCATCTTCTTCAGATACTGCACTGCATCAGCTTCTGAAATTCCACTTTTGGACGAGATGACTTTAACCAAAATGTTTCGGACATCCACAGCCATGTTCTTAGCATCACTGTAACGAATAAAAAAAACAAAATACCAAATCAATTAACTATATCAAATCTTTGTGTTTGACAGGAAAATAAATTTAAAAAAAAAATGAATGTTCAATGTGCGATGGGACAGGTAGTCGAAAGATTGTTTGCATCAATCTTAAGTCTGTTTTTCCATCACGAGTTTTTTATAGCATGGCTTGGGAAATAGAACATGGAGTTAAATATCATGAACTATTGTGTTTTCATGCATAAAGTGGTGGTGATAGTGAGAGTCATACAAAGGTGGCCTAGCAAATGGATTAGAAGTGGAATTGGGATCGGAGGCTTTCTAAGGGTGTTAATATTCAAATCTAAAACGTATGATGGTAATAATCCAATCTAAACTTACAACAGATGGATGAATTAAATGTTTTTCGTTCTGAGGACAAACACATACCTCTGTGGCCTTATAATTTTGATTCAATTTGTTCCCTTAGTAGTACTAAAGATCATAAATCGATAGGGAAGTCTTCGGCATAATTTACTGGGAACCAGACTGATCATTAGCCAATCCTACAGTATTTTTGGGAGGCTCGCATTGACTCGGACAACTCCCTTGTTGAAGTCAAAGAACGGTTGCGAAAAATCATGAATATTCTTTAAAAAATTAAATACTCTTAGAATGTTTGACGTCGAACTGCTACAAACGCAAACTAAATGACAGAGCATTTGCTGATTAAATAATCTCTTGGATTTCTTTCCGCCACCACAACGAAAACAACTGTTTCGACAAATACATGCAATAAAACAACAAGGCAATGCTGCAAGCAAGTACGAGAGCTAATTCCCCCGGGTCAACAACACCTTCTTAGGATGACGAAAGGCAATGCTCTTCCAAGACAATCAAAGGTTTTACGAAAAGGGAAGATGACTATGTTAAGGCTATAGAACCCGAGCTGATACCTGCAAAACAAGAACAAGGGATATTGGCAGTCGGTGCTGAGAATATTGAAGAACCTTTTCTGCTGACTATAAGGAAGAACTTACTATCTAATCTGAACGATCAAAACAATTCCAACCTAAACGAAGTCAGGCTAGCCAGGTTTGAATTTCGGTACAAAAAAAAAAATCATGGAGGTCCTATACGCTGTTTAAAAATCCCTCATCTGCAAAAGATGGATAAATGGAACTTATCTACAAGAAAAATGATCATTTTGATTGCGTTAATTATAGAGCTATAGACGTTTCTACCAGTTTCTTTTTACTGTATTGTTCTGATGACAAATAAAGCCTTTTTGTTGATTCATAGGTCAGAATGGCTAAGCATAGACAATTTACGACACTCTTGAAAAAAAAACAACGATTAATCGATTGTTCAAATCTACATAAGATTTTTAACGATTTTAAACTTCTTAAGATAGGATCTATATAGACAAATGCCATGCACTCTGCTCCCCTTAGGTCGCTGATGTCACCGAGACCTTCGATATCAAAAAATGGTTTGGGCAAGGCGCCGCTTTGTAACGAAATTTATTTTTAAAAATCATCAAATAAACTTTGCGAAAAACTCCCTCCCTAAAAGCAAAAGCATACACTATCAAAAGTCTACTTATTTACTCGCATACATTGACAACATTGACGTGAACGTAAGGATGCAGCGGGATCCCAAAAGATCCTTTGTTCATTTGCGTTTACTGATTTTTTTGTTCTTCATTTCAAAAAGCACTTTTACGACTTTTGCTTTTGAAAATTTAAATCCTGACGAAATTCTAATTCTTTTTTCGTTCTCGACTTGCCTCTTTCTTTTAATATCAAAGATCTCCTTTGCTTTCTTATTAAGATTACATCTTTCATGGATTCCGTCGAGTGCTCTTAATTGTTGTTTGTGATAAAAATTTTCAGTTTATTGCTTCTGCTAATTTGCTTCGTATTTTATGGTTTGTTACGACCCTAGACCTGGTCCATAGCTTACTTTCTTCGCTTGATCAATAGGTTACTTATCAAATTGATCACAAAGCTATGGACGCAAACACTTCCCTACTGTGACACGAAAGTAAAAATCTTTTTGAGCTAACGGCTGCACTGGCTTGCAAGAAGAGGGCTACTCGGCAATAGCGAGGTTGCTGATGTCAAACCACCCATCCGCACAGTAAGGGGCACTATTGAGGAAAAAATCATAGAGGACGCCAGCATAAGGTGGTTGAACTTGGAAGTACATAGGGTATCAAAGGCTCTATGGCCACTTCTCGACGGTAACAGATTTAGGAAGCTTATTAAGCTGAATAGGGATAAGCTTAGGACACTAATAGGAATAATAACAGAACACTGTCTACTGCTGAATCACACAAAGAGGCTAAAACTGACAAATACGGACACTTGTAGATTTTGCGGGGATCTACAAGCTGTTGAGGACATAACACACATATTGTGTGAATGTGAGGCAATATCGCGTAGCCGAAGGAAATTCTTAGGAAAATATTTCTTTGAAAACTTAGAGGAAATAGACGGTACGGACTTCAAAGGCCTTCTTGGCTTTTGTAGAAAAATTAGGTGCTTTAATAGGGAAACAGTTTAGGTTTTCTGCAATTTGGAGTTGGTTTTAACTGAACCCACGGGAATAGCGGTGGGCCCATTATGGTGCCTAGTGTCTGTGTCTTATGGCACACTCTATTTTTCCTAACGGCTGCACTGAAAACCGTTATAAAAAAATAAATAAAAATGTTTTCAAACCTTGAAATAATTGAAAAAAAAACCGCATTAGCCCAACTGTAGAAGATGCAACTCGAACTAAATCAGTCTCTAATGATAAATTAGGAATACCAAACTAGCTACATAGTCATTGTTATTTGCCGGACTCTCTTTTATGGCAATCACCTCAAAACTAAAGATCTGTCTAGGAAAAGTAAAAGAGACGTTCTCACAATTAAATAAATAATAATCCTCTGAAGACCTTGTTGAAACAACAATCACCACTCTTTATCTCATTTAACTTTTAAACAATGTGCAACGGGACAGGTTGTGAAGAAGCCATTGATTAGAACTTCTTCACTGTTTTTCCATTCCGTTTACTATAGCATGGCTTGGGAAATAAACTGAAAGAAATATACTTCAGCTCATTGTAAATACATGCCTTTAAAATGTTCTACTTAAGCTGTTACTCATTTATAAAATGTTGTGCAATGGAACAGGTAGTGAAAACATCGTCAATCAAGATGCCGTCACTGTTTTTTCCATTCCATTTCTTATCGCATGGCTTGGGAAATGAGTCAAAATGATTTTCCAATTGGCCCATTATGAATACATGCTTCACTTGAGTATCAATAATATTGTACAGCGGGACAGGTAGTGACGAAATTATTAATGAAATTTCGCCACTGTTTTCCCGCCACAAACAAAACATTTTTCTAGCATGACTTGGGAAACTAGTCATCAAGTAATGAAGTGACCAATTATGAATACATGCGAATGGAAATAACTAGAGGAATGCTTAAAAGATAATAGTAACTTACCCGCAAATATAAAAGTGGCCTTTGTTTTCACCTATCACATTCCATATCAAATCGGAGTCTTTCTCTAGTAAATGTGTTACGTAGACCTTCTCCTTCTGGTCTCGTGAGAACGCAGACTTAAGTTTTAAGGTGCCCTTTGAAACAAACTCTTCCATTTCCTTTAACAAAATAAAAAAAAATAAAAATTTAGTTTACTCCTATAATTGTGGGTCGAAAAAGTGGAAAATACCTCTTGGTAGATAAAGTCTTCGCTCTTCTTTCTACAACCAAAGTAGAGAATAGTTTCTCCAACTTGTTTACCCTCGTCGCGGAGGTACTGTCGTTCTTGAACAAAACCTCTAAATGGTGCTAATCCAGTACCAGGTCCAACCATGATTATGGGTGTCTCTGGTTTGGTGGGCAGGCGGAACTGGCTCTTTCTTATAAACACTGGCACCTTTGGCACTTCACCGTCCTTAGGAAGTTTCTCTTTCAAGTATGTGGTGGCAACACCTTTGTTTACACGGCCTGTTGGTGTTTCATATTGCACCAGGACGGCTGTCACATGTACGGTTGTGGGATAGAGCTAAAAAAAAAAAAAAAAAAAACTAATTTTAAAAAAATCCAACACAACTCTATTTGAATGCATCCTACCTTGGCAGATGAAGAAATGGAGTAGTATCTTGGCTGTAGCCTTGGCAATAATTCACAAACATGATCGATTGGCGGTTTACACGATTTGATATCTTCTAGAATATGTACAATGTTTCTACACGCATCCTGAATCCAAGATTGATATTTCGCCTTTCCTTCGGGTGTAATCGAAGCCATACTTCTCAGCAGTTCCTTCTCCTTTTCATCTGTACAATATTCAGCCAATTCTTTAAGGATATGCGTCCTGGGAATGGCTGTGATTTCCAAATAATGTGTTAGCGCTGTCCTATAAGTTGTAGGACAAGGGAATGGATGTTTCTTGCTGCTGTCTGTATCGGTGTTGATCAACGAGAACACTGTATCCAAGTCAGCACTACAAAGTTCACCCAGTTTGGTGACCAAGTCCTTGTCGTTAATTGGATACATTGCAACATGGTCACCAGCATCGTAACGCATTTTTGATCCATCAATATCCAATTCAATGTGCATACATGATCGTCCACCACCTTTGTGCAATTCTCGGTTAACCCTGATGCTTGCCAAGAATGGATTCTTAGCATCGAATGGTGGTCTTTGGTTTTGTAACGAATGCAAGCGGGCTATCTCCCCTGTGTAGATGCGATCGGGCTGTACCTCAGGCTGTTCCAGCAGCCTATATTGACGGATCAGCACTTCTTCGCCGCCACCTTCAATGCCGTAGAAGTCACAAACAGCTGGCCAGAAGCGATCCTTCCACGTAATGAAGTCATCTTCAATGCTACAAGGGTAGTAAACCACCGTAAGTAAGAAACATATCAATTATTTTTCAACGACATAACCATACTTAGCATCATCATCGCCGAGTCCCAGCTCAAAGACTCTTGTGGCACCCAGTTCCTCAAGCCTCTTGTCCACATAGATGGCAACTTTATTGTAGTGCTCATAGGTTTTGTTACCCAAACCGAACACCTGCAGTGAGAAAGAACAAAATTATCCATTAGTTTCTCCCGCTGTATATGTCCACCCTTACCGTTGACCTTATTCTATTAATAATACTCAATCGTTGACCACCACCACCATTTAAAGCTAACGCGAAATGCGAATAGCTTCGTCGAAAAATTCTACTAAACATTACTTCTATTTAATTTACTCAACTTACTTGTGACTTATTTTAGAAGGGCATTAAATTTTTTTAAAAAGCCTAAAAATTGTTATTTTATCATTTTGACTGACCTGTTCTGTTAGAATTTGAATTTAAGACCAATTAAACCATCGAATTACATGAAGCGCACATTTTTTCCCATCGTCTGACTTACATCACACCAGCGAACACGTTTTAAACACAGGAAAAGAGAATGAAAAGAAAAATAAAATGGCGTGTGCTCGTTCACAATGGCGCAATTTCAACGAGTGTTAAGGCGTGGTGAAATCTGAAACTGTTGAATAATGAAGTAGAGGGAGCTCTTGGTGTTAAGGTTATAACACAGTGATCAGGGAATTTGAGGTTTACGTTGATAAGTTTAGTCAAACCATAATGTGATGGAAAAGTACGTTTTTAAAATGACTTTGGACTTCGCCTGACAACTAAATATACAGAAAAATTCCATGATAATTAAATGGTTAGTTTGTTGCTAACGTCCATGTCAACCAAGTCATAGTTGGAAATATTTTTCCACTCTTTTAGGGGATAAAAAAATCAAGTTTTTGGGAACTGTTAAAATAATGACAATGAAAAGGAAAAGAAAGAATATGAGACCTGTACATTTGCGATTCGGTTGCAAATAGCCACGAAAATTGATTTAATGACGCATTACTCGTGTGCAAGTAGAGCATAAATTCCAATCTCCATATAAGGGGAATAATTTAATCCAATATAAAAAGAGTGTAAATATTGCCTGCCAGCAAAATTACCTATTCTAAAATAATAAGCAGAAAGATGCAATTTTTCAATTCCTAAAGCTGAAATCGGGGGAACATTATTTTACAATCGTGAAAGATTCTACGCCAAACTTATATATAATTCACAAAACACTAGATACACAGTTTTATGAACTGACTCGGTCTAAAAGTGACGAAGCTAAAAAAATGTCTAAGCACATACGTGTATGTCATTAATCCAGCAGTTCGAATTTTATATCACAGGATAACTTAATTGAAGGAATATAATTTATAATTTAAAAACAATATGCACATCTTGGCCTCAGCACACAAGCACAAAGTGCCATCTTTCTTCTGAGCCCTAAAACAAATTCACATTGAATACAGTTAGTAAAAAAAATAGGGCAAGATAAAGTGTTTGCTTACAAACATAAAGTTTAGACGTTTGGGATACTTATTGCTCTTGATAAATTTACTCGATGTTCGGCAAAGATTGGAATGAAATGACCTTGAACAGGCCGCGTGCAGGAGGGGATGCCTTACGCTACTATAAGTAGATATCAGCGCAATTTAAAAACTATGATGGGGGATGAATAGCAGGGACATTTACTACGGTGACTTCTAGAGGGAACTATTTTGGAATGGATTTCTTGTAAGCAAGGATTTAGAAATGAAATCTTGACCTGTCGGCACGTGCCCGAACGCCATGTAACAAGCATAAAAAGATACAGATGGTACTACCAAAATCTTTATCTACGAGGTCTTCGTCAATTCAGATGATGAGAGTCTTGTATAAACGAGGGACGCGACATCGGAAAGTGGATGTACATAAGTCATACCAGCTAGTGCATGGTTACTCTACCCTAAAAAACGTTATCATGAAGTTTATTTTGTTGCGAGATGTTGAGGAGATTCAGCGCTGATAAGCTCCAGTCGTAAAAGTCCGCCAGAATCTTTGCGGTTTGTAAACGCTTTAGCTTGTCAAATAGTCCAATGCAACCTACTACCACCTATGTTCTAGATTTTTCAAAAATAAACTCACGAAATCTGCGGACATCTGCTGAAACAAGTCGCGTTTTAATCACGAGATTATTTGAGTGACTTTCGAAGAAGCCTCCGACTTTGATGCTACATTTTATTTAAACGGAGATCTCAACTAACTTTGAAGGTAGATAGATAAAAAACCGGGCTATCTACAGAATTTAATTGGTTGAAGCACTGGTTCATCCCAGACTATAGCAGCAGCAAAGCAACAACGTCGTTTTTGATATGATAGAACACAGATAAAGCCGAGGGTCATGCATAGGTCAATCGATTACAAGATCGTAGTTGCAATACGAACATATAGTAGTCGTTTTCTACGCTGTCAGGTAAAAGTGCTGTAAAATATGTTTTTTTATCTGCGAACATGACCCTTTACAAGAAAATAATTAACAACAAACTAATATTTCTGTTTGCTATTTAGACTTACATAAGATAAAGCACTTAACGTTCAATTGCAACCACTCAATGTTTTCTATTTGGATTTTCCTTAAGTGCATGTTCGTGTGTAAATAATCGTATATCAAAAGAAACTAAATAAATGAAAATTGTTTGAATAAGAAATCTAGTTCGTCACCTACATATTGTTCATTAGACGTCTGGTAAACTCTCTTGACTTCTTATTGTCATTTATTCAGTGATAACCTCAGTAGAGATACCCACGTGCTTAATTCAATTTTTGGCTTATTAAAGATTGAATGCTGATAGATTTCAAAGGTCATTGGTGAATAATAATCACTTCATTTACATTATCAGCTTTGGGACGGAGAACATTTTGTTGAAAAAGTTCATTCGTTAACCCATTAAAATATATGCATGAACAAATGTACATCCGCTCTTTAAAGTCATGGTCCAGAGGATCAAAATTCTGTTTAAACTTTGCTCTGACAGGTAGTAGTATTGTAGTATAGTTGTGCACATTCTTATCTGCTAGAACTTTGAACGGGTGTGATAAGGATTAGAACAAGCCTCCTTTTCTATATAAAACGATGTTAAGTTTTTTTCCTTCTTTTTTTATTGTTTTTTATAGTTCGAGCTTAAGTGTTATCTCTTCAGTTGAACTGTCTACGTTTAAATTGCGGTTTTAAGTTAATAACAATAAAACATAATAGTTCTACGTTTGGGAATACATAGAACATCACCCACCCTTTAATTGCGGTTATAAACAGTTAAACAAGCTTTTAATCTTCATCATCAAAAGCAGATAAATATCAAGAAACTCACTGAGCTGGCGTAATCATTGCAATTACTTCTTTCTCTAATATACAGTTCGTTTCGCACGCATTCTAAAGTAGCATTCGATGCGGCGACAGTTTCTTCTGAGAGAATTATAGAGTAATGAGGCAGACCCAAATTTACGATGGCAATCACGCGATGCACAAACACGGCATTTATACTCTAAATTTGCAATCACAGGGTGCAATGTCTCATATGATGGGAGAGAGAATGTTTACTTTTCTGAAAAGAGCAACCCTCATCGCAAGTAGTTTTAAGCATGACAAATAGAAGAAAACAAAACAAAACACTCACAATCACTAATTAAGTGTTACATCAACAAAACAAAGAATCGTATTTAACTAATATTAATTATTTTGAAAATTGCTTATTTGATTAGTAATGTTTGGTAATACCTTTTACCGCAACAATTAAGTCATTGTGATAATAAAATTCCGGAGTATGAATTTATTTTTGTCAATGTAGTGAGAAGATTCACTGTATTGTAGTTGTTTACAATATGAATACGTCAGTGAACCATTTTTTTGGTAATCAAATATCTGATGTCAGACCATTAACGCCTTCGTACCAGTTGTTTAGAATAAAACATCGCGGCTGTTCGCCTGATTATGGCCAAAGTCCAATCGACATTAAACACTTCAAAAAGCATTATTCGGTATATTCTTATGTGAGCCTACAGATCTTAAACAGCAAAGAGTGTTCATCAATCGATTCATTAAACAACAATTGAATGGTAAGCTTTCCAACAAACTTGTTTTCAGCAATGAACTCTACTTTCATACTGTTGGCTACGGTAACAAGTAAAATTGGCAAATTTGCAATGGCGAACACACACATGTGTTTCAAGAGAAGGAAATGAATACCAAATGTGACACATTTTTTGTGAATTGTGGGTGGGAGGCGTCATTAAACGGACACACTTCCAGTCAGTCAATGGCAAACGGTGTCGAAGAATGACAATAATCCATTCTTGAGCGTTTTCTAGAAGCAGATGCCACTTTCAACACATTTCGTGAAACAATGGCATTATGGAACGAGCCATTCCAGGGTCGTATAATCCTCCGTTCTGGAGATCAGAATAAGACGCCTAAATAGAACGATTTGAGGTTTTTAGACTTGACTTTTCTTTCGCGGTCTTTTAAGCTTTGGAAAAGATAAGATCGACATCTTATCACTGGAAGCTTGGTAACATTTTTGTCCAACCATAATCGAAAACTTCGTCAAAAGAACGCAGAAATATAATCAAAGCAGAGAATTAAATTTACCAGATGTATTGTTTTTTGCATACTCGTAATAACTATATGTCTTCTTAAATCACAATCACACACACACTGTTGCGCTGGCAACCCGGTACGGGCCATGGCCTAGCTTCTTGACACTCATTTGTGTTGCTCATGTTGTCATTTTTGTCACATCTGAGCGGGGCCTACCGTTTATCGCCGAATCTGAAGGGCACTCCTTAGAAGCTTTTTGATAGGCAATTTTACTTTCGGGAGTTTGCCATTGCTCGCCGAAAGGGTGATGGCGATTCGAAACATTGAAGGCGATGCCGGGGATTGAACCCTCTGCTTGATAGTCCAATGAGCTAACGATCGCGCCATCGCCAGCTTCTTATGATATGCTGAATGATATGCAGATTGTTGGCACAGACACATTTTACCAATTTAGGTGACATTCGATTTATTACCATTTGTAAGCAAATTTCGTTAAAAAAGTAGCACTCTGCTCTGCCCAAAAACAACTTCTCTTTGGCTACGAATACAGATAGTCACGTTTTGCGGGAGCCGTGAAAATATAAATAGGATTTAAAGTGCAGTTACGAGTATTTACTACATGTTAAATGGGGGAAAAACTGTTTTAACGGATTTGTTTCAATTAAATGCCATGTTAGCGTGATGTTTGCCTTTATTTGAAGGAAAAGGTTCGTTTAAAACCTCCGGCAATCTTAAGATCATGACACCCTAATAATACTACAAATACTACAATTGCGGGACAAATGATAAGGTGAAAGATTGAAGATACAAGATTTAAACCACAGCCACTACGGTAAGTATCCTCTTACCAAAATTAAAAGAAAAAGCATAACCAGAGTAATGATAGGAGATAGACCTCTCTGATATGTAAAGTTTCTTGACAAGAGGATTTTTGCATAAAGCAAAACAAAAACATCGCCGCTGGAGTGCCAAACGTAACAATAGTTATCGTGACGGCAGTAGGCTTTGAAGCTCTCAGTTTCCATCTTCAATTCTAAAACAATTAATTAAAACTTATTCACACAATTACCATTCCAAGCGATATACGTGAATTCTTTTAATTTATAAGCCAGGCAAAAAAAAAAAACCCAAAACTATGCTTTAAAACGTAAGCATCTTGCCTGTTCCAACGAACAATCAATAGGCTAAGAAAACGCACTCTCTACACTCGATTCACATTGAAGTTATTTTTAGCACGTCATTTTCGCAACGCCTTAAGCAAATTTAAACGATTCTCAATCACTGCGAAGTTTCTTTGTTGACGTAAAAATAAATACGTCCGTCTACGTGCAAAATGGTGAATCGTGATAGACTTTGTTCACATTGTCATTAGACAAAGTTATTGGAATGATGTTACTGATATTGAATTCCATTCCTAAATATGTTTGCTGTGTATTGTTGTGTCTATCAATAAATACGAGTACAGTGAGTAATGGCACATGTGACTGAAATGATTCACTGTTTAATCGCATAAACAATGGTCACTGTTTGTAACCACCTTCCCAAATATAATTAACGTTATTTATTATTCGTCGTTTCTCAGAACCAAGGCTGTGGTTGCTTAAAAATTAATTAGTGTTAACAACACAATAAATTTCGGAAAGCCCCTCTATTTGATATCCTAACTTTTGTTTGAAAAAAAAAGAAGTTTACTTACCGCATAGTTCAAGCCAGTCATATCGGCATCACCATTTGAAATCCACTCGTGGAATTCCATTGCATTATCGGTTGGATCTCCTTCACCATATGTAGCCAAACAGAAGACGGCCAATGAATTTGGAATGTCTTTCAATTTTAAAAGTTCTTCCTGCAATTAAAAATAATACTTTCTAAGTTCACAATGGACAGAATGATAATCAAAAACCTATCAATTACCATATCACATTCTTCAGGATCAGCAACCATACCCTTCATCTTATAACGGATACCTTCTTTGGCCAAACGTCCAGCAAATTCTTCAGCAGTACCAGTTTGTGAGCCATAGAATACAACTAAACTACGACCAGAAGTTTTCAACTTCTTTATGAACGAGTTCTCAGTTGCAACTGCTGTTGTTACTGTTGTTGGCCTAAGAAAAAGACACACACAAATGAAAAGAAATGTAAGGACTGAGCATCCGTTTCAACTTACTGTATTGAATATGATCGAATTGGTTCCTCTTCTTTCTTTTTGTTCTTAAGGAAATACCAAGCACCACCAATCATTAGAACTGCCAATAAAATGATGTCCAGCGTTCCAAGGAAAGGCTCGTCGCCAGCGGCGACAGTAGCGTCGATTTCAATTTCTTTTTCCATTTTCACTGTAACAAAAATAATGGAATACAATTAGAAGCTGTATATGATCTGAAGAAGTCATACATATTACGAGCTACATAGGAAAATTGAAACCAAAACCGCGAATCGTTTAAAAATAGAATGGTAACAAACGAGCAGTAGACACATATTGTCTGGTGTAGATCTAACGAAGTTTTGTTTTTGCTTTTAACGAAATTATCGAAAACGTAGAATCTAGAGTTTATGTACATCCTTGGCTGGTACATGATCAACTATTTGAAGCACGAGGCTCTACACACGTATTGCTAAAAATTCCTCCCAATGGATATAGGAGTATGCAATTGATTGCAAACAGATTGCCTATAAACAGGTAAACGCTATCGTTCGTATTGAGTTTACATTGGCTTTGAATAATGAGGTTCAGGTCATTACTACTTATGTGTCCATGTTTTAAGAGACAAAGTGTGGGTGAAAGATCGGAACACTGGGGCTCACCAGCAATTAATTTATAGTTATCGAATTTTTCAAAAAAGTCTGGTGCCAAATTCTTTTAAATGCCATTGGAATATCAAATGTAAATAACTTGGTATCGTCAGATTGGTGAAGACTTTGGTTTTACTTTTTGGTTAGACAACTAATCAAATAACAATCATAGAAGAATTCTTGTCGTGCTTGCAACGTTTTTAAGTTTTTTTTTTTTATACTGAAAAGAGATTGAGAGTCTTGAAAAGTAGGTTTGGTTTTCGAAGTGATTTTTCTAACGTTGAAGAACCTCTTTAAAAGAAGGGGAATTATTCCATTGCTATCATGCGAGTGCGTAAGTGGATTCGTTTTATACCTATACAGTCTGTTTGATAACATCGTACACGACAAAAATTAAAGAAGAACTTTTAATAATAAAAAAAAAATCAATTGTACTGGTTTATTTTGTTTATTTACATGAATGCTTTTCAATTAATATGTTGTCCACTCTCCTCCATTATCAATAATTGCTTGGAGTCATCGAGGCATGCTTTCTACTAATCTTATAGCATAATCTTGAGACAAAGATCTCCATAAAACTCGTATTTTTCGTGATAATTGTTTGACCGTCGAGATCTTCTTTCTTTGGGGCTTTAGCTTCATGAATCCCCAAACATTTTCAATGGGATTTGCATCCATCCGGCGACTGTGATGGCCAATCTAAAACATCGACGTCATTTTATTCTTTCCACGCACTGCACAAACGACTGCGATGTTTCGGGTCATTATCTTCTTGCAGTAACCAATTCCCATTCCTTCTTTTAAACCACCTTTGGGCAGATGGTAATAAAGCCTTCTTATAAATTTTGACCATGTTGGGTGCGTTTAAGTTATTTGTAAACATGAACAAATTGTCAAATCCTTGTTTTGAGAAGCATCCCCAAACGTGCACCTTTGCCGGGTGTTTGAAGGTCCGCTGGATTAATTTATTGGATTGTGTACACCAGGTATGAGTGATAGGAGACCATGTCCAAAAAGAAGCTTCATCCGAAAAAATAACGTTGTTCCAATCTCTTTCCAAATTCCCATGGGCCCAACTGAGTCGTTTTTCTACATGTTTTTTTTGACAGTAGTGGTTTTTTTTCTTGTGCTTCGAAATTTTACATTATTGGCTAGTAAACGTCTTTGTATCGTATCACAACACACATTTAGACTCGTTTTACGTAAAATCCCTTGTCCTCCACGTAACGATAGAAGAGGATTTTTTTCAAACACGCGTAGAATCATTTTGTCCTGCTTTTTTGTTGTTTTTGGCGTAGACCCACGATCCGGCAAATCATCCACATTTTTAACTTGGTAATAAAGGTGCACCCACTTGCTAACAAATGCTTTTGACTTTTTCATGTATTTAGCAGCTTATCCGTATGACATTTTCGGTCCTTTTGGATGCGTGCACAAGAATACTGCTTCATAACGTGATGCAAACGCGACACTCATTTTAAAATACTCCCGTCTCTGACAAAAATTGAACAATCTTTAATTTTTTTTATTCAAAGCATCTTAGCAGAAGTATTTTTTATCTGCTAATGCAAATGCCACTTCCAAACCGGTTTTCATAAACGAGTTTTGCCGTATACGATCTTACCAAACGGACTGTAAATATTTTAGAAAAGCGTTACAGTCAATTTTTCCCTGTTTGAAAGGGAAAACAGTTCTAAAACGTGACAAACCTGAAGAAAATTGCATTAAAGTGTTCGCTAGACATGTCTGAGGGATATCACAGTAAATTCTGATATTTAAACTAATTTACACGATTACTTTAGGATTTTGTTGGCTTGCTTCTTAGAGAAGAAAAAGTGAGTCATATTGAAGGTAACCATGAGTTTCGTTACAGCTAGATAATTTAAATCTGTTTTTATATCATTGTTGAAGTTAAAGAAAAAATCCGAAGCATAGTTTGCCGTGAGCATCCAGTGTCGTATAAATATAAGAAATACACATAAACAAAATGATGAAGTAAACTAACAAATGATGCGGAATAGGAGAAAACTGAACATGGACTTGAACTTCTATCAATTAATTATTATTGCGTGCAGTATTTTGTTATTGTTACTATCTATGTTCCCCCAATTTTATTTCAATGCCATCACCATTTTAATCAAAATATACTCAACGTGCTGAGTGTAGTCAAAATATTTATTTGGCTATCACTATGATAGCTCCATAATCATGTGAAAATTTAGGAGTTTGCTAGATTTCTCAGTTATAAAAGGTTAATGGTTATTGTACTTTGCAAAGATTAAAAACTATTATTCGCAGGTTAATACAAGGTTAAGGTTATTTTAAAAGCACTCAAATATTTACCTATACTTATATTCATTTGTGTTTATTGGGTACACCTTTGTATGTTTCCCAAAATTTATAAATTTTGAATTTGGAAGTCAAAGTATCGACTAGCGTACACATTCATTTGAATAAGGTTTGTACTCAAGTCTAGACGCAAGTGTGCTTGCGTCATTATATAATCTAAAAGCACTGATGAAAGGTCAAATATTGTTCTATTTTTGCGCTTTGAAAATTGGAATTATATATATAGCAATATTTGATAGAAAATTGCAAAGCTGTTAAGGCGCTTATAACAAATTTTTACGTTTTTTTTTTACAAGTTTTAAATATAAATGATGGGTTAGCTATAATATAATACTTCTAATATGTGATTCTGAAATTTATTTGCCAACATGTTCTTTGGGGCTCAAAAACTGTAACAAGGAACATAAGGTTAGAGTAACTCTCGTTGAGGGGCACTTAGACTAATCGTAATCCCATTGTGATTTTACTGGAAAAGTGTGGAAGGGTGATGCCCTTGTTGATCCTAGAGACAAAGATATTAAATGATGAATATGTAAAGATCGGTTATTTTCATCAAAATTGGTAACTAGCCTGGGATCGCATTTTGATATATGTCAAGACATGGTAATTGCAAACGAAGTGCGTTATGGATTCCTCTTTCTCTTCATGAGTTCTTAGATAACTTTTCCTTTCTCTAAGGGATCGCATTGAATCGACGTTTTAGTCCATGTCTCATGATTGTCCGCATGAGTGTTATTGAAAGCGGCCTACTATTTAATCCTAGGGATGAACCTGTGCTAGCTGGTAGGTTCCAAAATTCAGAAAATATTTTACGACTTGTTGCACAATGAAATGCAAGAAGACAATTTATCTCGTTTTAAGTCATAAGCCGAGAGATTTGAAAGATGTGTAATCCCAGGGAAAAGACGTATCGTGTACCTGTTAGTTGCACAGAAATGCAACTAGAGACATTATTGAATCATACCAATATGTGTTTGTCTGAACTCTTTACAGAATGAAGACTAGAGATGTCTTCTTCTAGTTTGACTGCAGATATCGCATTCTTGCTTATTTAGACCACTTGATCAAAAAGTTCCCGGAATAACCACCGTGTGGCGCTCCCAGTGTTCCAATTTGAGTACTGTTTTTTTTTTGTTAAGTTGGTACATCTGTTGTTGATATTTCCTCTAAATCTTAGCGCCATAGCTTGACATTTGCAAAAGTTACGTAGCCAAGAGTACATCTATCTCTGTGTGTTGGCGATTTTTTACAATTTTAGAAATGAATTTAAATTTACAACAACGAACTTGTATTAAATTTTGCGTAAAAAACGGATTTAATGGTCCACGAATGTTGGCAATGTGGAAAAAGTGTTTCGGCAACGATTCTCTAAAGAAAACGGTGACTGTGACTTCTTTCTGTTCAATCGAGTTAAAAAAACCACTACGGGGAACGCGTTTCAGCAGCCGAGAGGAAGTAATGGCAAAATCGCAGAAGCACTGATGGACATACCGAAAACCGAATATAAAAAATGTTTCGAGGATTGGATCAGGCACTGGCATAAGTGTGTTGCAGTTGATGGGGATTACTTTGAAGGGGACAATATAGATTTAGATGAATAAACTTGTGTTTTTAATTTTCTGAATAAATTCCGGGAACTTTTTGATGTAGGTGATATAAGGGCTGGATTACATATGTCCAGCGGCAACCACGATTTTTTTCCTGGCTATGGTATTTCAACTGAGACATGTTTGAAACACTTTATTGCAAGCATGGCATAGTGCCAATAATCTATACTATAAAGGTCAGGTCAAAAGACCAACATAAATGAATAGTAATTAATAAAAATTCGTTTCACTAAACTTGAAATCAATCTACTTAAGATTCGTTTTCATAAAAATCTTTTTTTAAATCTAAACTACGATATAAGCACAAATTTTGCATATTCCAATACTCCAGTATGACCGACAAATCCAATTCAAACCATTCGTATCTATCATAAAGCACAGAAATGAAAGAAATAATGCGAACGTATTCAACAGCTCAAATTTTGCAACCTTGGCACATTCCCATTAGATTTTCCCGTCACTTTATCACTCTTGTTCAGCAAAAAAAATTTAAATTTTTAACAAAATCACTCGAGTCGAATATAATTAGTTGAACCTACGATAGGTGATAATCTGAAAATAAGGTGACTAAGCAAAAAATTCATTTCAACACATTTGCCACTATCACCTAAAGCGTAGTTCAAATTAATTTACACATCGGAAAGAGCCTTTAATCAGTCCTTTTGTATTCTAAATGATAAGGAAACAATATTTAAACTACTCATTTCCGTATTATTTAATAAACAATGCGCCACCGCAAATGCCAAGCATATAAAAAAGTTATATAAGAAACACGTTCCACACTAATCTTCACTTACACTTATCTCAATCTGGCAGTCTTAAAAACAAAAAGTCTCTTTTCTCTAGTCTAACTATACTGCGCGACTAACAACAGACACTTGAAGATCTGATTGAGAACTGGCCACCAAAAACTAAACACTAAACGCCCCGATACTGAAACACCCTGAATGAACACTGTTCAGTGCAAACTGAAAATGAAAAATTCAAATAACAATTTACGACTGCTTTAAATCGGAGTACGATTTAACGATCTGACTATTTGACGAATAGACGACCTCTTGACCGTTGGCTGTCGAAAGCGATTCCTGGTGTATCAGTGTCTTCCTCTATCTCTCACGCTTACACTTCTAGGAACTACTACTTCAACTGTGCTTGTTTTGTTTAATATTATTCGACTACTCGTCAAATGCTGCTGTGCTGCTACCCGTTGCTTTCTGTTTATGGATGTTGGATTTTCGAACAACGTACAAAGTCCTCGAGAATTCCAGATCTGTTTAGCATTCTGTCCCGAAATGTTAATCGAGAATAGCGTAAACGATATTGTCCGACAATCCATTGAATGATACTATGTGGCTCAGAGTTAAAAACAAAGACTGCCTCTACCACTTGAAATCGGGATGATTTTGGGCCAACCTGAGACGGCAGAATGTGTGCAGTTTTAGATCGTGTAAATTTACGTGTGGGCTTAGAACTTTGTACTCACACGTAGTACGTGCGACGCAGGTAATGTGTGGTCAAGCTATGCCAAATATATAAATATTTAAACAGGAAAATGCAAATGAACATATGGAAGGAAGACTATTTCTGGTGGGTATTGGTGAAGTTTAGTTGTGGATTTTATTCTACTCCACAGAGAGACTATTAGCCTCTATTCAGCGATCCAATATAATCTACCGATTCATCGGTCATCGTTTACACCGCGCATTTAGTATTTATTTATGCGGCCACATTAAAAAAAAAATGCGAGGATTACGATCGATGAAACGAATGCGTGAAAGAAAGCAAAAGTCACGTACGAAAGTACATAAGCGCTTTTACGCTCCTATTGTTGTTGGTGTTTGTAACTTATGTGGACGACAGCGGATTCAATACGTAACTTAGTAACTAGTATATACGAACTTGTGGTCACTGGAAGATATAGAAATATGAAAACATTAAAACGTTATGACGTACAAAGCTGAATTAATTTTGTACGGGTTGAGTAGGTTTATTAAAACTACTGATGACATTGATATTGAACGAAAAACATGAGTATCGCATGATATTGTGGTCATAGACATTAAATAATAATTCCACAATGCGAATACTTTGTCTTGAAAGACGTTCAAAGCATCAACATGATTGTTAGTTAGAAGATATAATAGGGTGGAGCCCAATTAAAGTTTTTTTTTTTCAATTCTGAAGACAAGTAAATAAACAAACCAAAATCGCGTGCTAATTCAGATGTTAAAAGTACGTTTAGTCAAAGGCGGAAGGAAGATAAGGCATACTACTATACATATCAGAGGGGCTGGTCACATCAAGGCCAGCATTAAAAATGAAACGTGCCACTGTGATTTGTGGCGTTTCAAATTGTCTTCAGACTATAAGATGTAAGAAAACTCGATCTCAAATATTGTAAAAAAGAATTCAAAATTATCGAAACAACCAATCTGACTTTGATTCAAAAGGTTTGTAGACTTCACTACTTTTAGTTTGGTCTTATTCTTCAATTTCAAAATCCTTAAATCACATCCAGAATCCTTCTCCTAGTCATATGCCAAAAACACGTTATCCCAAACAGGTACTCACACATCATCAGAAAGATCATCAACAACGCAATCAAACCATTAAACTTTTGACGTCAACAGAAGGGTCAATTACGAATTTATTTAAAAGACTAACCCGACAGATAGCAACAGCATTCAATGATAGATCAAAGGTTAAGTGTAGGAAGTTTCCGAAATATTTAATTCAACTGTTAGAAAGATGTTTTCCGATTTTAATACCAAAGTTCAAGTTGATTTTTAAAAACAGATGCGATCAACACTGTGGTAGGTAAAACAAAAAAAAAAAAAAACGATCAGATTAGACGAAAGCTACTCGTACTTCACAAATATTTAATTATTTTTGAAATCGATAAATCAATTTTACAAGTCGTTCGGCTGTGGTATCAAGAAGTTCAATGTCACAATAAATACGTGTACTGGCTAAAAGCGCCTAGATACAAGAAACGATATCGCAATAACAATCTCTACAAAGATAACGACAACGCGAAACAATTAAGCGAATCTTTATTTTAGAAATCCATTCGCTTTTAGATATGCATTCAAAGTAGGAATAGATTAGTAAAATTTGTTAACTCATAAAAGAATATATTATCTATTATTAGAAAGTCCGGTATCTGTTTTTTGGCTGGAAATCCTACACGCTGTTCCACTCAGAATAGATCACAAGCATAGAGAGGTATACATTGCAGATTAAATGCATTCAATAATGTCTTTTGCGCTAGCATTCTGCTAAATGTCTTAGAAGAATTTGCTTCAAAACCATCTGATTCCGACATACGAGCACATATTTTCGTCAATGACACGGCAGTCGACTTTAAGCAATCAGATAGCATGTTTTCCATATGTGCTGCCATTCGCTTCACTCTAATAATCCAGTCTCGACTTTCATTTTGGTACAAAAATGGGCATTTTTTCCTTCTATTATTTTTACCGGACTTGCTCTAATAGTATCTGCCAAGAGCCAACCCCATAAACGAAGCAACAGCGATGCTGTAAAAATTGGAAACTCGTTACGCATAAGTTCGTATAACGAGGGAAGGGTTAATAAAAGGATAAGAAGAAGTATCTGCTAAAAGCATTCTGTGTGCATAGCCAACTGCCAGTGACGCGTTTCTGTTTACAGAGTACAGCTCTTTAATGCGGCCACATAAGTATCGAGTAAATGAGCTTACACTCTTGTTGCATTGCGATGAAAAGTCAGTGCTTACTGCCACAAGCTGAAAATCCATTGCGTTTATATGATGGAAGCTCCAGACCTGCATCCTTCTTTACAAAAAAAAAAAAAGCACTGTGGCGATGGCAGCCCGGTATGGCCCATGGTCTAGCTTCTTGGCACTCATTTATGTTACTTATGTTGTCATCTTTGTCACATCTGAAGGGGGCCTACGGTTCACCGCCTAATCGGAACGGCACTCCTTAGAAGCTTTTTCATAGGCAAATTTACTTTCGGGAGTTTTTCTTCTTTTAGAATGGTCTAAATAGTCACACAGTAAGTACGACCAGTTGGATTCTCTTCCTCGTCTTAGCTTCTGCTAAAGGCAGAAATAGAGACATGAGTTACGTTGAATTCTTTGCAGGCTCCAAAAAATCTAGGCAGTTCAATGTGAAGTGTACCTTCAGAGTCTGTAAGGGTACATAATCCCAACGATGGTGTCTAAGTCATAATTTTACTTAGACGAATTGATTTACTGGTTGATACGATAGATTGGAAATAGTTTCTCCGGAGTTCCTTTTTGGTGAGTTTTTATCTTTCTCCTGATTTATAGAATGAGCCATAAAGTGGTCCGCCTAAAATGATAGCTATATGAAGGTGAACCAATCTGTGGTTCGTTCTTTGGCAAGGCTTTATGTTGTTCTTGACTAAGGAAAAGTATTCTGATTTACATATTCCATTAGAGAAGACGATTTGTACTGTCCGTCCTATTCATCAGGCAAATTGAGTGCAACCATAGAAAGAGCCAAAAAGTGCGAAAAGGATTTGCAAGACCGCACTCTAACTGGATATTCACTTTCGACACGGTGCATCACACTATTTTTTGTTATAAGCTGCTGTTTAGCTTCGACTTCTCTCCTCTTGCAGTCAAACTCATGCACTCGTACCTTATAAATCGTGAGCAATGAGTGGCAGTAGGAAATGAAATGTCTTCCTTTCTTGGATTGGCTGCAGGGGTTACCACAGAATTCCATCGTCGGACCATTATTGTTGTCGCTTTATGTAAATGAACTCCCTCAAATAGCAAAACATTGCTGCGTGCCAATGTTTGCAGGCGACGTTCAACTTTATCTTTGCTGTCCGTTAGACAGAACTAGTTGTGCTTTAGAAAACATAAACGAAGACATGTAGATTATTCAGCGGTGGGCACAACTTGTCCCTTAATCCATCGAAATCGAACGATCTATGATTTATAAACAGAAAACGGATATATCCAGCATCCTGCCCATTAAATTGGGACAATCTTCCATTAAATACGTTCATACGGTAAGAAACTTGGCGATAGTATTCAATGATACCCTATCTTGGACCGACTATGCAACTCTCACAATCGGAAAAGTCTATAATGGTCTCCGTTTGTTATGGCTCACCCAATGCTCTGTGCCTGTTAAAACCAAGATGATACTTGTTAAGACGCTACTCTTGCCCATATTATTGTATGGGTGTGAAGTGTTTTGTAAAGTTCCTACTCTAATCAGATAATGAATCTAATGAACTTTGTAAAATGTTCCCATTATCATCATTTAAAAAATTGTATTTCGTAGCTCAACATTTTTAAAAACGTTTAATTCTTAATTTTGTTACAGCTTGAATATTTTCTAAGGTTTTCACAAATTATGAGATATTGTAATCTTAATGTGAAACTACAATATTTTGAAATAAATTAAATGAGTGTGATGTTGTTTAAAAAGACGTAAGTATGACATTAGGATAGCAATTTCCAATAGATGTCTCTTAAGGTAAGTTTGCTTCAAAAAGAATGTATGGAATACCCCAAGAGTCGCACTTAAGCCCTGATGCTGTTTGTTTCATATTTCTATTGTTATAATGTCACTTAATTTGCATAAAACACAACGATATTTAATATCCAGGTGGTTTGGACATAATCGATTAATAAACATCAATAGATCTCCATAATGGACCAAAAGCTTGTAAGCAGTTTGAGCCGCAAAGACAAGGGAAATAAAATTCAAACCTTATTGTAATCCAAAACATTGTGGCATATGGACATATTTTAAACATATATAACGGAACTTGTGAAAAAGGAATCCCTTCAAATCTAATTCTTTTGTACTATGTAGGTGGGGTGGGGTGCTACTGCAGCGGTCTGGAAGTGCGTTGAAGTCTGTTCATATTTAGGCAGACATGCAAAATTTCAGTGCGATACTGTCTTTTGTTTTGTTTTGACAGCTGATTGTTGTTGACGTGTTTGGCATCGTGTTGAGTATGGACAAAAACGATTTTCGTTCTCTCATAACACATTATTTTTTGAGAGGCAAAACGGCGAAGGAAACAAAAGAAAAGTTGGATAAATATTATGGGGCTAATGCTCCGTCAGATAACACCGTCAAATATTGGTTTGGAGAGTTTCGTGGTGGCCACAGCTCCACTACCGATCAAGTCCGCAGCGGCAGGCCCTCCGATGCGTTTACAGAGGACAATGTCAAAAAAATACATGAAATTTTGGGCAAATGAAAAGTTATCCTGCCGCTGGGTGCCGCGCATGCTCACTCCTGAACAAAAACACGAACGCGAGAGCACTTCGAAAGAGTGTTTGGACTTGCTGATGCGGAATCGGGCGAACTTTTGGCGTCGATTGGTAACTGTTGATGGAACCTGGATCCACTACTACACACCAGAGAACAGAATGAGTGCCCGGCAATTGACAATGAGTGCGCCGGAGCGGCCGAGGGAGGCTCAATGGGTCGGCAAGGTTATGGCGTCGGTTTTCAGGGATTGTTATGGCATACTCTTAGTGGACTACTTCGAAGGCCGAAATCGCTGCAAAACGGCCTCACATGAAACGAAAAAATTTTGTTTTTGAAAGACAATCCGCCGGCGCATAAGAGCATCGCAACCACGGCTAAAATCAATGACTTACGGCTTCAATTGCTGTCGCATCCACCGTATTCGCCTGATTTGGCTCCCTCGGACTATTATCTCTTCCCAAACCTCAAAAGATGGCTCATCAATAAAAAATCCAGCTCTCGCGAGGAAATCATCGACGCCACGGAGGAGTATTTTGCAGACCTTCCGGAAAATTACTTTTCGGACGGGATCAAGAAGTTGGAAAATCGCTGGAATAAGTGTATCAAGCTTAAAGGGGACTATATTGTATAAAATAAAAAAACATTTAAAAAAATTTTTTTTTTCATTCCCAAGGAGGTTACTTTTCACCCCACCTTGTAGAAGAAGTTGTTAATACAAATTATCTGTTTAATGATAACAACATCACTGATTATTTCTTTTCATTTTCATTGATATAAAAAAAAGGATTTAGATGTTTTATGGAATGCGGAACACAGATAAACATTTCTAGACCCGATAACACTGACGCGTTATTAAAAATAAAAAAAAAATTCACTTACTAGACATATTTTAATATGCCATTGTTCGCACAGTAATGATAAGAGCTCATATAAGGCTATCTTAGTTTTCTGAGAGAGGACTTTGGTACTCACTACTGCATTGTCACAGAAGAAACAAGATTGGCAATAGTAATCCTTGGAGAATTTGTGCCGAAGAAGATAAATTTATTATCTCAAAGTTACAGTGTGTTTGGCAAAAGCGTGTGGCTCGTAAAAATTAACCCGTTAGTTGCAGACGATAAGAACTTTTGGTTTCAAATTTTACTTCAATTGCATCTCGTTTTTGCAAGTTACAAGACTTATTCCGTAATGAGTGCTGCATATAAGGTTCGGTGTCTTCCACGGGGACCAAAATTATCCGTTGCAGCTGTAGTAAAGTATCTCGAAAATCAGAGAGTTTTGTGAGGAATTGGGTGAAACGATTTAACGAATTTGGAAACGTTGACGAATTGCCAGAACGGGGAAAAACAGGGACCATTTCAGAAAAGCAAGGCCAATGTTATTAGAAAGAGATCACGCGATCCTTCTTCAGTATTCAAAAAATTATCGAAGAAAAAAAATTCAATTACAAAGCCGTTGTAGCCAAGCCTTTGTTAACTGAAAAACATATTTAAAAAAGACTTAAGTGGGCTCGCCGCTACAAAGAATTATTTTCACTAACGAGGCTTCATTTTTTTTAAACGATCCCCTGAGACGTGTGTGAACTGCCTATGGTGACACTGTCGTCACGAACAGTGAAACATGTTCATGTAATAAAGTGCATGTTTATGGCTGACTCTGTGCGGCGGGTTTCGGAAAATTAGTTACCTTTACCGGGAATCTCGATGCTCAAAGAACGACCCGACTGTACAAATAAGGATTGTTTGCATCCGCTGAAATTCTATATGGATGTGGAAACTGGGATTGGCTCCTACAAGAGGACATCGACCCGAAACATCATAGTCATATCCGTCAGGCCATCAAGGAGAGAAATGACGTCAATGTACTGGATTGGCCATCTCAGTTTCCAGATGCCAATCAGATTGAAAATTTCTGGGGACTTATGAAGCACAGGATTAAAAGAAAAGATGTAAGGACAATAAAACAACTTAAACTGCTTTTAAAAAGAATTTAGCGACAGTTACCGCAGGACTATGCAGAAAAATTGGCTCTAAGTTGTCGACAAAGATGTGAGGCGATAATTGGGAATAGAGGAGGCTGGACAACATATTAAGAGAAATGCTAAAAGTTTTGAAATAAATAATTTTGATTCCCTTAGTCAAACGGCTGGTTTCTTTTAAACCACACGCTTTTGTCAAACACACTGTTTATCTATCTTTCATTTGTAACGTTCTGCCTTAATCGTAGATGCTGAATGTCGTTTTTATTTAACAGTACATACTCGTAGCTTGTTTCATTTTATTAACTTTTGCAGCTTCCAAAAGCCCCTTGCTTAATCGAGAAAAAGAAAGCATTGAATGATACAGCCTCCAAAGTATTTATATTTCGCTGTATAAATGCAAAGCCGAAACGAAAAACTGTAACAACTATTGATCTGTGACACTAATTTCCCACATAATAAAAATTTACGAGTATCTTCTGGATAATGAACAGACAGTGTAATAAATGGCACATTAAACTATCACTGAACGTATAAATAAAAATTTGAAATGGAACGATATTGTAAAATAACTTTCTTGTGTCCTGTATCTTCTTGTGGGTCCTTAGGCTTCCACCACACCTATATCGCATAGCGTACGATTTCTTGAGTTTACGGATTTACGGATTCAATTGTGTAGTACGCCAAGGAAATAAAGTGTTGCCTTTTTAAAAAGTACATATGTCCAATTCACTGTCTATTTTGTCTTTGTTCTATTGTAATCTCTGTTCGAGTTAGAGATGCGGTTTGACCAGACCTCACGATGTCCCAAGACACATTTGCAAAAACGTTTGCAGTATCCTTGTGATGGTGGCAGACAGTTTTTATAAGTACTTCACCCATACATATAACAGCACAGATGTAGAATTTGACTAGAACAGTCATAACGCAATCGTTAGGCTTATATAGGTACAACAGCCTTGCTTGTTTATTCCATTATCCGTGATGTAAGGGAAGCCTTTTGATTTTAGTTTTGGCGTTTGCTTGCCCCTTTGCTCTCATAGATTTGATACGAATATATTGTACTATTCGATGATAATACACAGGATTTCGATATGATTCCATGGAAAACATTCTTACTTGATATCGAGTGTAGCCTATTTACCTATTAGTTTGCCAATCAAGCACACATATTGCTATCCAGTTTTTACATTCTACAGGACTTAATTTTCTTGATATTGTAACACTTATAAATATCTCTAACTTAATATAGACATCTACAGAGAGAATCGGAGGAAACTCCGGCTCAAAGCTACAATAAATTAATAAGTAGTTAACAAGGAAATTTATGTCTGCGTTAGCCTTCAATAAAAGCAACCCTGAAAACGATTTGTCCGAAGTTTTTTTCTTAAACCGGTATCAACCGATGTTGAGTGTATATGGTTCTCTAAGGTATTAACTATGTAGTTAATGGAGCAGCATTCTTCATATGAGATTAACTACAATACAATACATCATTTATTAAAACCAAAATAAATTATAATTTTTATTACAAGATTTAATAGCTCTAGCTGCCAGGGCTTTCAGCTGTGAGATAACCTAAGCATAGAGGTCATTGTTATAAATGATTCTTAACAGTTTATTATTTTGTAAAAACAATCCATCTACATTAAATTAGATGTTAATAAGCACACATGGTAATGTAAGCATTTTTTCCCCTTTTTCATTTTAAACCTATTTTGCATTATCACTCAAAAAATGCCACTGCACGTCTTTTGAGTTCAATCATTCATCAAGCCAAGTTTTCACTTCTTTGTTAGAATGAAAGTACTATTCCGAAAATCAGTGCTACATCGATCGAAACAAGTAGTGAACAGAAGAGGACAGGTCTGGTGAATACGGCGGGTGGGGCACAACATCCCAATTCAACAATTTTTTGGCTTGCAACATGTGGACGAGCATTGTCGTGATGAAAGATAACTGTCTTTGGTTGGCCTGTGTTTACTTATGATTTTTCCACTTGGGGTTGTCGAAATAGATCCATTTTTCATCGTCGGCAACAATTCGATGCAAAAAAGCATTCTGTATATCGCTTGCGGAAACCTAGACATTTCGCAGCATTTTTGCTGGGTATTTGAATTTCGTACAATATTTTGGAAGCATTAAATTCCACTTAGTTGATACTTCCCCAAGTGGTTATGCGGTTAATATCGGAATTAAATGAGATTGACATATGCTGCCGTTCTCGTTCTTCAGCTGAAGAGCAGGGCCGTAAGTTAGGGAACCACTATGAAAAGCAAAGAGTACTGTCGTCAGCGAAGGAATATATTGGATTAGAAGCAGCAGACAAGAAATCATTGATAAATATTAAAAAGAGTGTCGGAGGCAGAACAGAGCCCTGCGGCACACCAGCATTGATTTTGTGAATATCAGACAAGACAACTTGAATTGAACGTTCCGAAAGGTAGTTAAATATCAAGTGCAACTACCTTGCTTTCGCCAGATTAATGTAAACTTTGGTTCCACTTTTCGGTGGAATCTCCAGCGGACCTGTTGCTACGAAAACAGCATTGCCGGTCATTTCGTGTTTCGAGATATTTCATGAGCCGATGTTTTATCAGCCTTTCCATGACCTTGGAAGGAAGGGACGTAAGTGCAATGGATCTGTAAGAGGAGAGAGAAGATTCGCCTTTTTTAGGAACAAATGCTTTTTTCATCTGCTCGGAAGTAGTCCTAAAGAGTAGGTTTTGCCAGCGTAGAAGAACACCTCTTCAGAAGAAGGGGAGGTATACATCTCGACCAGCCGATTTGTGAATGTCAAGGCCCTTAATTACTCTTGCTACTCCTATTGAAGATTTGAAGTGTTTAGCAGATATGACACAATGGTCCAACAAGCCTAAAGGGGAGAGCACATCAACGGTGTACTTATCAGAGTGAGAAGTGAGAAACAAGTCCAGGGTGTTGGGGGTATGACTTTCAACATCTGCTATTCGTATGGGCTCATTTCCGCAGCGAAGATCTCAACACACCTTCCTTTAGGTGTTGTTGGTCCAGATTGTAGAAGCCACGCAAAATTAAGTGGTAAAACTGACAGCAAATAGTTCTAATCTGGCACAAGCCCATAATCTGGCATAAGAATATGCCATCTGTCAAATTCACATAACGTATTAAATCACTGAGTGTCTGTGTGTGCAAAAGTGAACAAAAATTAAACGAATCGACTCTGGGCTTATACTGTTTTGTCTCATAAGTTTCTGTGTAATGGCATGTTTGAATATACGTGCATATTCGGACGAATTTTGATTATGGCTCTCTCTTTAGAATGACCAGCAAAATCTAAAGACCTTAATCCGAGAGTAAACCTTTGTTGGCATCTTAAAAGAGAGCTCTGTGAAATTTCCAAGTCAAGTAACAGATTGGAACCTTGGACAAAATTTTAAAGAAATTTGGAGTGAAATACCACATTCACTAAGCCAACAATGTCTAGTAGATGCAAGGCTGTTACACAAAAAAACGGCAGCACCACAAAATATTCATTAGAATTTTCATGTTCAATGTCAATATTTTTGTTTTTACTTGACATATGCTTATTTTATTGCACAACTAAAATCATTGCGCGTTGCTATGTCCGGTATTACACGGTGACTTTTGAGTCACGACTCACACAAGTGCAAAAGAGAAAGAAGATGAGATAAAAAATCACCAACCTTGTGAGTCGTCGGGCAAAATTTCAATGGGCCAGCGCACACTGGACTAATTACCCCAGGGTTACCCCGGTTTAAAACTGATTTTATAGAAGAGGAAGATGAAGTGCGAAGAGAAAACGGGGTAAAATTTTGAACCAGAGATGAAGCGGTTGAACATCGGAGTAAAACATATACACGCATAAATCGTCAATTTTAAGAGTGAGAAAATCATCAGAAATACCACCACAAACAAAATCGGTTAATATGTATACACAATTTTACCCCGAAATATTCATCCCGTGTGCGATTGAAGTAAAAGTTACCCCGGTTTAACACTGGGGTAAAAGTAGTCCAGTGTGCGCTGGCCCAATGACTCTTTTTAAGTTTTCTTCTCTCCTTGTTCGTTATTTTTCTAAATTGCTTTATTTCGTTCTTCACAAATGGTGGTTTTGTTTTTCCGTCTGGTGCATATACAAATAAATCAGAAGGTTTTCTGACGCCTGAACAGGCCACATACGTGTATAGTTGCCCATGAGAGAAACACGGACTTTCTAAATTCAGGATTTCTGTTGGAATCATTGGAATCCAAGGCAATTGCACATCTTCTCCTTTGAATTTTCCATTCAAAATAGTAGCTCCGATGACATTGGCCACCATTTTTTCACTGAGGGCCTGGTACCGTTGGAAAGTCGTGGCGGATTAATGTTTCGAAGCAAAATGATAAGCACGCCAATTTTCAATGTTAAAACGTGCGAAGGTATGCCGGGTAAATCAAGTGAATTCAAGAACTCAGTTGAATAGTTAACAACTTCGTCTTGATTCATCACAGTATCGATGGATTTATATGTTTTCGCTTCGCCTGGTATTTCGCATTGAATAGTGAAATTAATGGAGTTAACATCGTTGTTTTTGGCCGCTAATATAGCACGTTCACTGAGCCATTAATGGTTTTTGTAATTTCTTGCGATATCTGGGAAATTTTGGTGTATTAGCTCGTCTGTAGTATACGTTGTGTGGCTTCATTGATTGATATTTTACCATTTCCAATATCCAACAATTTTGCAAAACGTTTAGCAACTGCTTTTTCGTTTTTGCTTGAGATGTATTTCTACCAATCGGCAAATGGGTTGAATCAACTGAAAAGGTCAGAAGTCTTCAGCTCTTGAGTCAATTGAACCTTGTAATCGTGTAAATCCAAAATTCGCATGAATGATGTTCGTAAGATGTTCAATTGTTGGGCACAACGACTAGTCGAGGTTGACGGCTCTTCTGCCACACTATCACGAACAACAGCAATGTTTTCCGCAGAACGAACTTGGCAAGCATGCACAGGTGTTTTCACAGACCCGGTTTGCTGAAATCGACACATTTGGTCGATTATGCTGACCAAAAAAATCACGAAGTGCACGAAATGCATTTTGATTTGAACGCCCATTTTCGTAAAAGGCTTCAACAATCTTAACGCGCTGCTAAATTCTGTAACACTGAAACAAAGAAATGTCAAATTAAGTTGGGCAAAAAACTTGACGTTAAAGTGTGACTCACAATTAACATCGTGCATTATGGTTGGACCACCCTTTATATTAGAATTTGAATTGAAATCCGCTTTGGGCACTGATTGCCCGAGATACGGGTCTAGGGTTAATGTGGGAAAAACAAAACAAAACACTGTGGCGCTGGCAGCCCGGTATGGGCCATGGTCTAGCTTCTTGACACTCATTTGTGTTGCTCATGTTGTTATTTTTGTCACATCTGAGCGGGGCCTACGGTATATCGCCGAGTCCGAACGGCACTCTTTACAAGCTTTTTCGTAGGCAATTTTACTTTCGGGAGTTTGCCATTGCCCGCCGAAAGGGGATGGCGATTTTGAAAAATTGTTGGTGACCCAGCCAGGGAATGTGGGAAAACTGCATGAAAAACTCACAAAATCTGAATCGAGTTATACTTTTTGATATTTAGATCAAGTTTTAAATACACTGAATAGAAGATTTTGAGTATTTTTGCTCTATATCTCGTCACTGGTACTTACAATTGGAAACATGCCTTCACAAAAATTATAGCTTTCAATATTTCCAACAATATTTGCTTACATTGCTTCTTAATTTTTGCAAAAATAGATCAATAAATCAACATTTCCGATTGTAACTCATCAATCATGTGTCCGATCAATATAATTGTGTCTATTTATAAAGTTTTGCATGAAATCAAAGTTGGTACCAAAACATTTTTCACAGAATTTTGAACAAAGTTGCCAAAGACATCAGTGCTCTATCTCTTACCATTTAAGAGTCTATAAAGGACAAACAAACAAACATTGATTTTTATATATAGAGTAGAGATTATAAATTATAATAGTCTCTGATCGGTAATTTCCGGGAATTCCACACTCACAAAACAAGCTGATTCAAGACATTAGAAAAAGGAGGAGAAGACAAATTTCATTTTCTTTCTGAAAAAAGAAACCCCAACCAGTTGTTGTCACATAAAGTGCCTTTCGGTTATGCAAACCTGATGCTGATGTACTTAACAGTCAAGAGAGTCGCCCAAATGAAATCACCTCATTCTATGAATACTTTTTTCATCTGTCTTGACACATTTGATTGACTGGATATGTTAAAACGAGAAGCGATATGTTAATAGATAAATATTCGCATTTGCAATAGACAACGTAAAATCGGAAGAAAACCCATATGCGTAATTGGATGGCATTACGCAACCGAAGAAATACATATTATCCATAGAAATTGCGAATCATATAACAAAGTTCGAATTGGTAAATTACCTTTAATCGCATAGTTATTACCGGTAATAACTGCGTACTGCACAAACAGGTTTTCATGATCGCCACTGGTTGTTGCATTGAAACACTTCCGAGTACTTCCCGATGGCATTTGAGGCACAGAGCAGCTTTGTTATTAAATAAACGAATGACAAAAGAAATTTGTTTGAGGCGGCTCGGAGATGTTTACAGTGATGATTTCTGTCGCGACTTGTGAATTACCTACATCTTCGTAATGTTACAAGTTCAAAGTTATATGTAAATGGAGGCTAACACGTAGCAGAGCCCATGGTCTAATGAAGGTGAAAATGATTTTTTTTCTCTTTCTTTTGGATTAACACCTCCCTGATGCAATTACGAGTAGTTTAAAAACTAAAAACTTATGTATTAAAGTTATGCTTGAGCGTCAAAATGCGTGTAAAAGTAAGTCGATACGCTTGACCAACGTAACGTTATGCTGGCGGCGTGATATGGTGAAATGGCATCCCAAAATGACAAATAGCAATTAGCGGTTAAATACGGCACAGTGACAAGGTGAATTGAAAAGCTTGAAATTGTTTCACAAAATTACTTTTCCAAATAAAAATCTAGGACGGGGTAAAGGTAAAAACGCATCTTGATTGAATGGAGAATGACGCAATTTTTACTTATCGCCTAATGTGGTTTGTCTTTAAGACACTCGATTTATAAAAATTCCCCTTCCGCTGTTGAACTAGTGTTTTTTATTAACTTGCAATGTGGACGGCAGTTTATTGCGATGTAATAATATGGCATTGTAAACAATCTCATCAACACTTATCAGCGGGACGAATTTTATTGAATTGAACAAATTGTAATCGTAATACGAGTATGATGCATTGTATTGGTGTCATTTCGATTCATTCAATGAATCCGGAACAGACGAGTTACTTGAGTGTACGGGTATAAAAATGAAGTAAACACTTATTTGGCGAGAGATAACTTTTAGTATGAATTACTGAAATATTCAAAGTCTAGTAGAAACTTGCTGTCTGGGTACAAAATTCAACTGCTATCATGCAATTGTAATGCGAGGAAAGCGTTTTTGTGTAAGATTGTGCACAGCACTTACAAGGTGTCCAGCAGAAAATTTATCTGTACACTTTTATACTCACAAAATACTATTTTTATGACCAGCCATGAAGATTAGACAAAGCAAATAAAGGCGAATGTAATTTTACGTTATTTACCAGTACTTAGAGCTGTAAAAATGCTATTTCCGACTACCGATACGGTATGTTAGCTATTCCATTCAATTTTAAGGACACAATTTCTTGTATTCGAATTTTATTCCTTATCAAATTTAGCCAAACAACTTTGATTTTGGCATGCGACGAAAGCATTGGAAAAATTCCCATCAATGTTACTCGTAAATTAGCCAAAATAAGTCTGCTTCCAAAAGAAGATGCCGGTGAGAGTGGTCCTTGATAAAAGATACGAGAAATTCCCTAATCATGATACTAGAATCGTTTTAAATGGTTTTTACTCAAAAATAGAAAAGGAAGACATCATCCGTAGTATGAAGGCATAACTTTTGCGGCACCTGTCAATAAGTTCTATGCAATATTGATTTAGTGCTACGGACTAGTTGATTCGATACCGAGGAAGCATGCTGGGTTTCTTTTGACCAAAAGTGCAAGCAAGTAGAAACACGGCTTGATGGACGTCAGTGTCTCCGAACAAAACAAGAAATATTAGGAGAAGGACGGATTCAAAGTACTACTCCAAGAGCAATATTAGGAAGTTTTATCAAAATATCATCTTAAGGTAACAAGATCGTGTAGAGACCAGCAAATCAACTAAAAAGTGGAGTCACAGTCGGTGTTGAGAGTATGGAAAATCACATCTGTAGTATAGAATAAAACCTGACCAAAATAAAGTAACAGCCAATCCAAATATTTTATATCTAATTATGGCTTCTCTGCCAATCTGTGCAAAATGATAATACGGAAGCCTGCTCCGTAAAAGTTGACACCAATCTCGTCTGTGCGAAATTAGCAAGCCAGAACTAGGGGTACAATTCCGCGGGTCTGTCCAACTAAAATGATATACAGTGGAGCCATCTCTCTGTTACTAATATTTTCGCTTTAGGTAATGATATCGCCATCTGTCAGAGAGGATCTTTATTTTGTTTGCTTGCCTTTCAAGTCGAAGTGTAAGTTTTCTCTGGTCAGAAAAATAGAGTGATAGTGATAGTGATTTAACATCTTTTCTTAACACAGAGTGGTTTAAAAAATGGTCATTTCAAGTTATTTGAAAAGGTAGCTATGAAATCTATTTCTGCAATTTAAAATTGCTTAAATTTCGTAGCAATTTTAAGTAGCTATGTGCGAATGCGATGGCGCGATAGTTAGCTCATCGGACTATTACGCAGAGTCTGGGATCGATTCCTGGCTGGGTCACCAACAATTTTTCAAACCGCCATCACCTTTTCGGCGGGTAATGGCAAACTCCCGACGCGACCGAAAAAGATGGTGAAAAAAGCTTTTTAAACAAAGGAAAATGTGGAAAACTGAGGCGCAAAACGAAAAACTTCATACCAAGCCGATCGAAGATTTGTTAGTGCGGCCTTTCAAATTGTTCGCATAGTATCGAAATCGAGCTAGACATTAAAATAAATGAAGAAGAAAGATTGCAGGGGTTAAATCTTAATGGGAGATCTTTGCGAGAAAGGTTCCACTCCAGAGTAGACAGCATATAAAGGCATGTTTGCAGATAGTAACAGAGAGATGGCTCTATTTCCATGACCACCACTGTAAATAACATAGAAATACTTATAATGGCCATGGCATCGAATTTAATTGTAAAGTGTCTTTGGCGCTTAAATATAACTTCAGCCTATGAATGCCGTGTCTTTTCGAACTAAAAGCAATCTAGAAGTCGAACTTTAAGGGTCATATACCGACAATAACTCAAACTTCGGCTACATCATCCATCGTCTCGGGTTTGTTGGCGTTGACTAGCGGGAGTGTGACTCCCAGAAAAGTAATGAAAGGTGTTAAATCACATAATTTTCGAAATTCAGAGCGTCGTTACACAAAAAACACAGCAATCCTGGATCACAAACTTTCTTTTAATGATTCCACAGGCCCGTTAAGCACGCCAAACGGTAACAAATGTGGATGCAACGGCTTCTTTTATGGCTAATACATCATCTTCACTACAAATGCGGTAAAATTGCTTGTTGACGTAGCAATTCGACCAAAAATGAGCCCCATGGCTGAATAAAATTTTGTCATAAAAAAGGATCAAAATCAAGTTAATTCATGTAAATTCATTAAACGCGCCACGCACACCATACTGAATCTTGCATAAGTTAGATGCGCTCAAACCAAGATCTTTTTGCAAAATCATCTATAAAGTGGATTGATACAGCTCCGATTGCTGAGCACAATGGATCGTTTCATTTTTGAGTTTCGTATATAACACTCCATAGCAGCAACAGCATCTTCGGTTGTGACCTCAACATAAAGATGGCAGTACTTTTCAACAAAATTTCCGGAAAGTGTGTACAAAAACACAGTCGACTATAAAGTTTGAATTGTCTCCGAAAACGCGAAAGCTATTCCTGTGGCATGAAGTTGTCTTAATCGATTATCTTGAGAAAGAGAAAACCATTACAGCAGCATACTACGCATCAATACATGATAAATTGCGAGTAACAACGGCTACATTTGCAGATATTTTTTGTCTTCACTGAGAAAATGCGCCGCCTCTTCGATTTCAATCCAAAAGGATGATGCAGAAGAACCTCAACCACGATGATTGAGGTGATAGTCCTTTCAAGCATCATATAACCAAATATGTAGGTATTTGGGTGTTGTGACTTAATTTGATGCGTCAAAAGCTACCAAGCCAATATAGGTGCAAGAAGACATTGGACAGGACATTACCATATACACTAAAGACGGTATTTTGGATCTATACGGCTATAACAGTTCTATACTGTGGTTTTTTTTTTTTGGTTCAATCACCTTTTACATAAATACATCACTGCTTTTTTTTACAAGTTTTTTAGTAGTCCAGATTTCTCGCAAGGACAAGACAACAAGGACTTTGCGCATCGAATGTCTTTTGGGGTCTATTCATACTTGGATTCCGTGAATGCAGTTATACGAGCATGTGCCATAACTCTACAGGATGTAGGTAAAACAAAAAAATGTTAAAAATCTTTGCCATTCTTGCTTTGCAGAATTAAAACTGCTTACTCTCATTTTAACGTTTAACCTTTATTTGGTACATTTTGAGGTCAACGTCTTTGAAAACCAGCTTCATAACATAACGAGTTTACAATTTCATATTTCTGTTTTTTAACTAGTCGCATTGGGTATACAAATTCTTAAACAAAACTCAGTGACGTCATCACCAGCCAGTACCCGATTCTTTTTGAGTCATCTGCTCATTCAATTAAACAAAACTCGGGGACTACCTGTTTAATGATTTTTTAATTTAAGTGAAATCATAGCGAACATTTTGTTGGTAGTACATCCATTTGAATTTAAGTGCATTCAACTGCAAAATCATTCAACCCAAAATATATATTTATCCCCTCTCTGGAACATATGCAAGCACCGTAATTTGTTGCAAATTCTTCGTTGTAATAAAATCGTCATTTAGAAATCGTTCAAAAGATGTTAAATGGTACACATACTTCTGATTCACAGATTATTATTTACGCGACTTCCTTGTTAATATGTATAAGTCTGGACACCCAGTTCTACTATATATGTATTAACAAAGCACCGATCGGAAAGATGTACTTGAGATCAAAGTAATTCAAGTTTATCAACAATCACAGCCAATTTATACTTGACATTGTACGATGTTCAAGTTTACAAAGCAAACCGCTTTGAAGGTTACATTTCACATGTAACTGTGTATGTTTTACTATAGATCAATGCGTTTTGTTATTCCTTGGTTCGACGTTAAGCTACCGGCAATTTATGTTTACAATTTTTGTTAATAAAGAGTGTGCGATTTAGGAACTTAACTTCCACTAAATGCGTAATGTCAACAATCGACGCACGCTTGTTTTGTATACATAAAACATGAAGGACACAATGAGAGGAACTGCAACTTAAGATGGAAGATGACACAGAAAATCCTCTCATGCTGAGACTAATCGATCTCATAATCCCTCATTTAACAAAAAAATCGATTCAACATCTGATCTTCCAATCGTCCAACAATTGGCAACCAATGAGCCAATAGACTTAATTTTTTTTTGTTGGCATAACAAATTCAAATACACTTTTCGCAATAATTTGGTGAAATTGTATTGGATCTTTAAACTCTTTGGAGGCATTAACAATGGATAGACCATAACGACGATGTAACATAAGTGGCAATTGATCGATCACACTCTCAAGAAGAGGGACAATTATGCAATCGACTGTATGGAAATTAGAGGTCTACCATTGGATCATTCGTGCACAACTGTGATACTACACAGTGAAGACAAACTTCACGGAAGTTTATTGGCTCTAATTAAAGAAGAGAGAAGAAATAATCTATAGCAGCTGTTAGCAATTGATGGCGTTAAACAATGAGATGACAGTTAAAGTAGCAACATACGCACAATGATAAAAATATTTCAGTAATTAACAATATGTTTCATATGCTGAGGTTATGTAATGTCTCATCTAATCCACAATATATCCGTACATAATTGCATAAGCAATGTCTGCTAATTAATAGTATATTTGTTGGCTCTTACTTAAACGCTTTAAATAATGTAGGTAAACCAAGGCTTCGTCTGTCCAAGATCCAGATCATGGAGTTTGCTTTGAATTAAAGAATTGTTGATTCACTCACTCACTCAGCAGTTCTTTTTATCAAAGAGACTAAACAGCTAGAAACCGGCTATATATAAGCCATAAACAGAACCGATACTCGTGTGATAGGTTTGATTTGAAGAAAAGTTCAGACATGTATGCTTGACAAAAGCCATATGCGCAAGAGTGAAGGCAACGCTTTGAAGAATGACGAACTCTGTCAGTAAATGAGACGAAAGCAACATCGACTTCTCAGAAAGAAAAACACTTTGGATAAAAAGGGCTCTATAGAAGGGTGCTCTTGGGGTGCTGTTTCAGCACAAAAAGTGTTCGGAAGTTGTATCAATCGAAAATAACTTGCCAAGGACACAAATATTAAACAGAAACATTCTACTGAGAATGTTCCAAAACAGTGGGGATCTGATGTCAAATAGGAATTCCGACAAGTTGAACATCATATTTTTCAAATTGTGCGAAGATCACAGGCCAATACCTGAATTACAATATTTCTTTACATCTGTTACCATACGCTTACTACATTCATGGTATACCAAGAAATCAAAGAGTTGTCACTGGAGCGTTTAAGATGATAAATGAGAGTGAAACAAAGTATAAGCTATCGACAAAGCCTCGGACACGCCGAAGGAACAGGAAACTACATATGTAGTTGCACTCGGCCACCATCTCGAAGCCAGGTGCAAAATTACTTTGTTTATCTGAGTTCCGCTCTAAATTCAAACAACGATGCAACTGTAAAAATTATTGCTGTTTCCTTGAACTAAGTCTAGGACAAGAACATGTAAAGATAGCAAAACGTATAAGAAAAATTGACTTTTTCTTTTTTTTTTAAACCTGACTCGCTAGTGGCGATTGAGAAGCACTTCGACGTAAGAAGATCTTTTGAGCAGAATTAGTCAGAAATGAAAATTAGGCTAGTAGGGTTTCTACTAGCTGATTCCATTGAGGGCTGGGCAGTCACGTAAAATGTGTTCAGCTGTTTCTTCGTATTCGAGACAGAGTCGGCATTCTGCGGAGTCAGCAAGTCCTATTTTGCTCAGGTGATATGTTAAACCGTTGTGTCCTTTGAGTTATCCTACTAGGTTTCTGATATCATGCCGATTTAGATTCAAACATCTGTCGACATTTTTATTGAACGGTAGGATGGCTCATTTGGCTTTTCTTAGGCCTGGAGTCTCCTTTCAGTATGAGATGCATTTTTAGTGCCCTCATCGCGTAATGGCTAAATTTACTGCTGTTTTAGGTATACAGCAGAAGGGTTAAGGTTCGGTGAAGGGGGTTTCTGAACCTTTCCTGGCCAGTTTGTTTGCCTTTTCGTTTTCGTCAATGCCCTTATGCCCAGGAACCCACCATATTTTGGTCTTGTTTCTTGAGCTTAGTTTTTAGAGGGTATTGAAGCAGTGCATGACTGTTTTGGAGTCAATAACCTCCGAGCTAAGGCATTTATAGCTGCTTGACTGTCCGTGAATATATAGATGCTTGCACCTTTGATATCAGAGTTTTATATCAGATTGGCGCATTCTTGAATGGCGTGTTTTTTGGCTTGGAATACACTAGGATACTCCCACTCCCGTTTCCATTTTAGAACCATCCGTATACCACTGTTTGCCATTTTGGCTATTTGGTGGGTGTTTACTAACCCATGCTTCTTGGCTGGGAATCTCCGTGGAGAAACCTTTCTTGAAATTGACATAGTCAAAAAGGCTGGAATTCACTGAATTCGATGGTAAGCACATGTTAAGCACCTTCAACAAAGTACCTTTAAATAAGTTCTGAATGGATGGCGCAGTGAAAGAAGACTTTTCCCTTAGGTGGCAGATTCAAGTAGAAAGGGGTCTCAATCAATTTGCTGTGCGCAACTGGATTCGATTAGTGCAAAACCACGAAAAAAAAATAGAGAATTTTTGGTTGAGGCCAATGTCAATTTCAGAACGTAGCCCCATCAGTAAACCTTTAATCTGCTTTACAGTAAAATAAGTAAAGAAAAGTTCCAGCCAATAACCTAGATTGCACAGCGCGTCCAAAATAAAAGACAGCAGAGATGGTGCCATTGAGTTAAATAAATCTTACAAAAATTAGACAAGTCTTACCAATTGCTGTTGCATTTGACTTTACAGAAAGACAGAATTCTACTACATCAGTGTAATCCAACCAGATAAACAGTTAAAACCATAAGCACATCAAAATTACTTACGGTTCACGTCGTTGCGATCGGTACTATTCCACTAGTTAACTTTTGTTTACCGAATCCTAGTTGGTGAATATTGTTTCACATTTTACGATCATCAGAAGTCCAACTAAAGCGATTGGAATGCAGGTGGGTCTTTAATTGATTGCTTGACTTCCCCTGGTGATTCGCCTAATTACGTTTAACCATCCGCATTCTAATTTCACTTGCCAACCAAGTTTTGGCGCTGTCTCTTAGAATTTCTGTTGCGATTCTTACTAGAAATCCAGTCAAACGACAAATGTACATTGTAGAGGTACATCGATTTAAGTATAAAAGTAAAACCAACAACAATTTTAGCAATTTGGCTTATAGAAACATTCAAGTCCTTGAACCCGCAACAACGCAGCAATAGTAAACTTTAAAACTTTCTGTCTTAGCATAAAAGATCTGAATGAAACAGAAAGTTTTGGCAATACAGATGTCCCGAAAACTAGATTTGTCTAACATACCAACTTTACTTCAATCCACTGGTACACTGAGTGGGTAATAAGCTACAGTCTTATCAAAGTATTAATCGGCTTGTTTGTTAAGAGTTGTCGAAACAAAACCATGTCATAATGCTTGCAAATCATGATCAACACTACTTTTATGTGAATCGTTTGTCCAATCAAGTGAATGTTTTTCCAAAGTCAACTTCAGGTAACCTACAATACTATGAAAATCCTTTATTAAAAGTGAGACGGCCCAACTTTAGTCTTAGTGTTACGGTAGAGCAAAAAACATCACTTATCGAATCTAATCAGTATGTGAGCTCTTTGTTGGACTTTGATAATGTAACAACTTTGCAGTTGCAAAACAATTCATTCAAATCAGAAGATCGAGATGTTAAAAAACTCATCTACATCAGGATTTCATACCGAATTCAAATCACATTCAAATTCTACACGTACGAATAGGTGCGGGTACGTCACTTACGATTTCCATAATAATTTTGTTGTCTGTTTTTTTTGTTCTGTCATGTGCACACGTATCTTTAGTGTCTGTATTTCTGAAATCAAAACTCATAATCTGTTATTGATTTCTACCAACTGATTTCCTATTAATTAGTGATCTCATTTCATACACACTTATGTATGTATGTCGCGATTATTTTAAGAGAAACCACACGAGCGAATTAACAAAGCAATAGAAATTTGTGAATAAGTACAAGTACCTCTAGCTAGGCTGTTGATAAGCATTAGATAAGTCTGTTTGTGTGACCGCCTGCTGTGTTTCTTTTATATGTCAATGTTTCTAAAGTGTGTTATCAGTACAATTTAACTCATACTGCCATTTATCTTTATTATCTCAAAAAGTAACTTACTCAGATAAGAAGGAAAACATATTTAATTCTCCTTCACTTGACTAGAATTCGAACTACTCGTATAGCACCTACATGTATGGTAGGTTAGTAGTAAAGTAAGCAACGTATATTGTTACTAGCCACTTAATTAAGTAATTCCAATTCAATTCACATGGAGTATCAAACCAATGACGATTGAGAAAGATTTATATACATATGTTCGACCACACTAGCCATTGTATGATTCTCTGACTATAAAAGGTAAAGCCATTGTTGGAGGGATCTGTTTAAGCGACGTGTAAAAGTCGTTGTCAGCTCATAGTTTTGAATTGAACCTGAATAATTAAGCCTCACTTTAAAAACCCACATACCTACTTGCAATTTAGCAAAAGCATTTCGATCGGCAATCGACAAAAATCACAACCTTGACCTTTGTTTGGTTAATTTACAAGACACACGTACGCTTTCTGAGGTAACAAATAACCCAGTGTCCGTGTTTGACTTTCAATTGCCAACATACGCTCTTCGTCGCAATGAATACAAAATCTAAAAAAAAAAAAAAAACAAACGCGACACAACGAAACGAAGGAACAAATGAAAAAATCAAATAATAACTTATGATTACGGCTTACCACTCGAGAAAAGGGGAAATTTGTTAACTTGTTATCCAAAAGATACTGAATTGTAATATTTGCTCAATTGCAAATTGTTGTTTTATTATTTTTTTATTTTTTTTTTCGTTTTTTTTCTTACACATATGAGAAAATTACGAATCAACAACGCGACTATAATGATCTGATCACAAACGACGTGTACCTACACAACACACAATCGCGAATGACTATAATCAAAATTAAATTAAACAAAAAAAACAGAAACAAAAAACACAAATGAAAATAAAGATTAAAAAATGGAAAAAAAAAAAGGAAAGAAACAAAACCCCCTAATCGAGAAATGGCAAGTTTGAGGGAAGATTTCACGTCAAACCCACTTGGGAACTCACCAAAGACTGACCGACGAACACGCTTAGACTGAACTGATGTGTTTGAAGTTATTTATTATTTTAATTTTTGCAGCTCGCGCGCGATAAGTAAATGAAACAGCACGAACGGGTGTACATACATACGTAGGTAAATAAGCACAATGTATACGACCAATACTATGACTGGCTAAGTGATTACAATATATTATTTGGAGTTTGGTGCTTGTATTGCCTCCACGTCAGATGCCACAGGTTGACTGTGTAGTTCAATTGTAAGCCGCAATTTTGCTTAAGCTGCTTTCGGTTGGAATGATAAAATGCTACTGACTGAACATTGGAGATTGAAACTGATACTGCGACTGAGATTGACAGTATCAAAGCAACAGAGTTCGAGTTGTATTCTGCCTTTAAGTCAAGTGAATGAATCTTCAATCTATAATACTACCACTGTCCACCGTCCACTTTCATCTTCAGCGTTTTTTAACGTTCAACTTTCCTTGCCCTTCTTGTGGTAACCTGAAACCGAATCAAAACTGGTTTCGATTTCTTTCTCTTTCATTTCCTTCATCGACTCCATTCCAGGTGCATGCAATATTCAAAGTCCAATTTAATCGATCCAACAGTTATAGCCCAAAGACGACAGTGCACTCTATTGGTTTAGTCTCTATGGTTCAGCATAACCGAAGCAATCAAAAGATATGTATACTACTTCCTCTGGCTTTCCTTGGATTTCGTTCGCATTGAAGGGTCTCTTGTGGATAACAATATCTATAACGAAAGTCTGAGATATCACAGCCTACAGTTAAGTGTTAATTAAACTGTAGACAAATGTTGCGCGCTATTGTAAAAGATTACGTCTTACGAGTTGCAATCAAAATATATTTTCCGTTGCGAAACCTCGCTATTAGCGATAAATTGTAAATGTTTTAGATTTTGTAAATAAATAAAAAAAAAAAAAAAACTGCATAGTTCAACTCCAATCCTGACTTCCAATATATTCTACCCGGTCTATCCGTTGACCCTCAAATGCTTGCCTACGTGATAGTTTAACTGAATTTGTTTATTTTTTTTTTTTGCAGATTTGTACATACGTGTGTACGGCATGAGTTGCCATTTAAATTCTTTTTTAATGATATGGTCGATAGTGTTCGGTATTGTTAGTTGGAATCGTTACAAACAATTCAGTTTAATAACTATCTTAAACGCTGACTTTTTGATAGGCGAGGGCTGATAACTCTAATACACATTCGAAGGTCGTATTATGAAATTTAAAACTTTAATGGAAACTAATTTGAGAATGTGGGCGTAGGAAACTGTTATCAATTGAAGCGCGATTCTCAGCATGACAATTTTATTTTATAATGATTTCTGATTGAAGTTAGTATCCCCCCACAGGCATAAAACATTCGAAAAATGCCAGAAACATTGAACTATGTGCCGAAGATATCCAAACAAGACGTAATATGGTTAAATATTATGGAGATGACTACAAAAGATTATATTCTGGAGACCCAAACCAACATATTAGACAACCTTCCGTCGATTTAGGCCAGCATTGCTACATCTTTCGACTACACTTTCTACTACACTTTCGATGTAAACAGTGGTCGACACGGGAGGATTTTGGTCGAAAATCTGATTGCTCGGCAAAGAGTGAAGTTCCAAGGTGTATATATACGTTTTTTTCGGAACGGACATTTCAAGTGAATGTTCTTAAATGGTTGGCACTCCATGTAACTGACTGTTTTCGCTCCTTATGCAGATGTTTCCTTAGTTATTACCCGGCCAATGAGTTCTTTGGTCGGACGTCATTATACTCGTACTTGCGAAGCCTTGTAAAGATTCAGATGAGTGATGATAACGTGATGGTCATGCGCAAACATTTCAAGGTCTCCTACATGTCTGCTTCCGATGTGTAACTGACAACGCGTGAAATTATAGCTTTTCGCAAGCTGACTCCGAACTGACTCTGAGCCGTTCCTTGTCGACGCATATACTGCATACCACCTTGATCAAAAAGTTCCCATGTGACGCTTCCATTGTTTCGATTTGAGTTCTGTTTTATTTTTTAAAGTTGGTACATCTATTGTTGATATTCCTTCTAAATCTTAGTGTCATAGCTTGACATTTGCAAAAGTTACGTAGCCAAGAGTACATCTATCTCTGTGTGTGTTGGCGATTTTTTACAATTTTAGAAATGAATTTAAATTTACAACAACGAACTTGTATTAAATTTTGCGTAAAAAACGGATTTAATGGTGCGCGAACGTTGGAATCGGCAACGATTCTCTAAAGAAAACGGTCGTTTACCAGTGACACGAGCGGTTCAAAAGTGGTCGTGAGTCAATCGAAGATGATGAACGCAGTGGCAGACCATCGACGAAAACATTGATGAAGTAAAAGAAATGTTGGTCAATAACCGCATATTAACCATCAGAGAGATAGCGCGGGACTTGAACATTGCCTATGAATCCGTCCAAGACATTTTGGTTGGTGCCATCATTATTCGTAATTTTTTGACAAAAAATGCAACAAATACCATCCAACAGCCACCGAATTCATCTGATTTGGCTCCCTGTGACTTCTTTCTGTTCAATCGAGTTAAAAACCCACTACGGGGAACGCGTTTCAGCAGCCGAGAGGAAGTAATGGCAAAATCGCAGGAATCACTGATGGACATACCGAAAACCGAAAAAATGTTTCGAGGATTGGATGAAGCACTGGCATAAGTGTGTTGCAGTCGATGGGGATTACTTTGAAGGGGACAATATAGATTTAGATGAATAAACTTGTATTTTTAATTTTCTGAATAAATTCCGGAACTTTTTGATCGAGGTGGTATACCTAAGTTCACCCTTATACGCAACTATAGTAAGTCTATTTCTCCCTCTCCTTTACGGAGACGCTGATGTACTGACCTCCTTATTTGCTTGTAAGGCACACGAGTCGTTCCTGTTCTTCTCTGCAGCGGCTTGGCTGCAATAAAGTAGTGGCAGTGGCCCGGTTCGATGTTTATTGTACTAAGAAAAATCTTGTGGTGATTGCAAGATGATATTTTTAGTTGACCGTTTTATGATCTAGTATCCATGTTGCACAAAGTCGATATCCAGACTTTGTGTAAGAAAGCCTAATAAGGTTGTACTACCAAGGACGTTTTCTAATCACGTTTAAGCTTTAAAGTCATAAAAAACGATACTTAGGGCATTGCTAAGACGTTTTTTGATGGACATTCTTTAGTAGCATCATCATTTTCTTTTCGAACATGAGGGTGTTCCGAACGTAATTTTATTGCGGACTGTTGCAATGTGTTTGTTACGTGCCAAAAGCTGTTTTTTTTAAATTACATCATTAATTCAAAACAAAAAAACACTGTGGCGCTGACAGCCCGGTATGGGCCATGGCCAGCTTCTTGACACTCAATTGTGTCGCTCATACTGTTATTTTTGTCACATCTGAGCGGGGCCTACGGTTTATCGCCGAGTCCGAACAGCACTCCTTAGAAGCTCTTTTTTAGGCAATTTTACTTTCGGGAGTTTGCCATTGCCCGTCGAAAGAGCGATGACGATTCGAAAAGTTGCTGGTGACGGGAATCGAACCACGGACCCTTTGCGTGATAGTCCAATGTGCTAACAATCACGACATCGCCACCACCATAATTCATAACGGAAAACTATAAAAAACAATAATCAACATTAATTTGTATAACCTTAAAAAAATTAAGCATATGCAATCTTTAATTCATAAGGAACTAGAGGCGAAAGCAGTAAGCGAAATACATATTTTGAGACAAAAAGTGTACAAGTGGTGGAAGTCGGGAATGCAGCTTCACCGGTTTTAAGCAAAATCTTACGCTGCTCTGTTTTGACTTCAAATGTATGCGTGCTTGGTAGCAAATGGGGCTCTTTAAACTTAATTGTTTTCGGCTGCTTTAACTTCGAGGTATTAAGAGACCTGTTTACCCGGGCCCTGCTATAAATTTTGCCAACGACACATCAGCGAGAATATAACGAAGAATCACTCTTGCCAATCACTGTTTTTTTTTTTAAGCTATGAAAACAGTTCCCAAATCCCTAAAAACTAAGAAAACTCTATATAAAATCTTGATCATCTCAGTCCTACTTTATGGCGATGAAGCAGGAAATCCATCGAAAGCAGATTAAGATATCCTCAGTCGTTTTGAGTGTATAATCCTTTGAAATGTATTCGGTCTCATTTGCTTAATTCAACGACTAAATATACAAGCTGTACAGTCACATCCACCTAGTGAGAAAGCTGCCCATCAGTCGTTTTAGAGGGCTAGGACTCTGGCTCTGCCTTCTCAAACCCGAAGACACAGAGGAAGACCCCATCTTATGTGGAGCGCACAAGTAGAAAGGAACCAAAACCGAATTTTATTTTTGAATACGAATCGTATCAGACTTGAAACCATTCAAAATAACTTGAATTGAACGTTCCGAAAGGTAAATTATAATCTGGCTATCGTCAGATTGATGTACGCTTTGATTACAGTTTTCATTGAGACATGCCATCAGATCACCAATGCACCTGTTGCTACGAAGAAAGCCTTCCTCAGAAGAAGAGGAATCTGGATTTGAGTATGTTAAGATCTTTAAATTCTCTTCCCAATACTCGAGTCCTTAAGTCGATTCGTCCCATTGAAAATTTAAAGCATTCGATGGTGAGTAGTGAAAAGTCATAATCTGGAAGTGTTGAGCTCCCCGCAAAATGTAGAGCAAACAGATTGATCCTATCTAAAGAGCTGGCAGCTGAAATGTCATTATGAATGAGCGTTGGAGAATGAGGCAGGCTTCCAAATATTTTTGACGAAGACCAAAAATTGTAACACTAGAATTTTTTGCCCCAATTTTTGATCGGAATGTCTAAGAAAGACGTTGTAGTCATTTCTGGCCTGTTTGAACTTTTTTTGGGCTTCCTTCGTAGGTTCGGTCTTATAGGACCAACAAAATATTTATCTAACTCTGACAACATCTTAACAGTTCGAGTCTTACGACGACTTTATTATCCGATGAGAGATAAAGGATCTCAACCCAAAGAGAATAGTGTCTGTGAAAGTATTAGCAGGGGGAACCACGTCATTTTCGAGAAAACATAACAAACAGTTAAAATTCCTAAAGAAGCTATTAAATCAATTCTAATTGGGTTTTTTGTATTGCTTTACCGTTCTTTTAGGAATATTTTCTCTAAATGTGTGGTAGGTATACGAGAAATAAAGTTATGTGACATGGTGTTCCAACGGGACTAGAAAGAATAGTTCAGAGTGTTAGGGGTACAACTATCAACATCTGGAATTTGGTGGGCTCATTTACTGGGTAAAGTATTTTTCCGTAGCTATGATCTCAACACATGATATAAAGTGGGAATGGCGAGTGTTTGTTATGTAGTGTTTCAGAAAAAGGAGCCATTCGTTGTTAGACAATCTAAAAGAGGTGCGCGTGCTTTAACTACCATTACGCTGGAATATTGAACGCGTACTGGTCTTTCTGTCGTAAAATCCACAAGTCAGTGTTAACGCAATATTAGTTTAAAAAAACATTAACAGCCGGGTAAAGCACGGTAGCACGGAATCGTACCGCACGGGGGACTGAATCTTGCTTCTTGCTTGCACCACACTCGCCAAACTTGGTCCCGGCTATCTTTTTTCTTTTCTTAGTTGAAGACTACCGTGAAAGAAGATCTCCTTTTGATGACATGGAACATTTCAACCCATTGTACTCATGGTAGCATAGAACACAGACTGTTGCTAAGTAACAAAACTGACAGTTCTGGTAAGGAATCAGCACTCTTGGGAGGCTTAAGCCGAAAGCATTCAGCCAGATGGTTATCTAACATTTTATTATTATGTCTAATGAGATTTATCTTCTACGTTTACTCTAAGCAAGCTTTTAATCCTCCATTATTCACATACAAAAAATCTTTATGGATTCCTGTTTGAATACAAATTACATACTATCTATATCTATATTGGCACAAGCAATCTCGGTCTGCGTGACACCTTCAATTGAAGGTGAAAGCATTAACAATTCCAACTCGATTTCATTTGAACCCAAGAAAAGCACACAAACAGACTATCATTGATGCCGAAAGATTTATTACGTCGCGTCGTCGGCAAACGTTCCGCTCTAAGTCAACTGGAAAACAAATTTTGCTGACTCTTGTCGCTAACTATTGCGAGAGCCTCAGAATTTTTCTACTCCCAGATTAACTTTGTTAGCCTTAATCAATTCCATTGCACATATGTTTGCCCACATGATTATCAACAAATTCAGTGATAGGAATATAAAAATGCCAAATCATTCTGATCCGTTGTTAGCTCAATGAAATAATTCAGAGTTCACGTGTGAAAAATTAAAACTAAATCCAGTTTCCAGTTTTCTCCGTTCACACTCTCAATAATCTTTCATGATCAAGGGCACGATCGCTCCGAATCAATATGAGTGCACAGAATGTTTTGTTGTACGAAACAAATTTAAAACGAATATTGGTTCTTTGCAATTTCAAAAGCAAGTATTCGATTGACAAAGCTCTCGGCGCCCAATCGGGTTGAGTTTTCTGTTATCTTACACAATGGCAGAGGTATGTAAATGCCAAATGTCTGATAGCGATTATGGCATTGCCTATAACAATTATGAAATTCACATGAGAAATACCCTTCCAACCAGAGTAATTAGTTGTTAACCAATTTGAACGGTGAGTAACTTAGGTCAGTCTGATTAGATTTACGATAATTTATACACGAGCACAAAAAAACGTTTTTAAGAAATAAAAAGGCACTTACCACGGATATTTTTGCGATTGACGCGTCACACTTTTTCGAGAAGATACGTCTCAACAATGATGAAAATAAACCCGTTCTTCAAAGCCCTCTAGTTCAAGTTCTTTAAATACTGAAGATAGCCTTCCACTCAAGCGGACCTATGCTATGCGTCGCTTGCTTCTATTTGTTAGCGCGGAATTAAATTTATTGCATCAATCAAATTTTGAAGCACACGGGCATTATTCAATTCAATTCGCTTGGAGATGGAGTAAAAGTATATTTTTAGCCGACGATCGCACAATCATCCACATCCACACAAACGCTAAACGCTTACGAAGAATTTATCTTCCTCCAGCAGTTTCCTTTTATTATTTTTCATTCATTTATTCTTCATAAGCAAGTGGAATTATGTGGTAACGTCAGAAGTGACAATTAGTGGTGGATATAAAGAAAGCAACAAGTGCATTGTGGTGAGTTTTCGTCATGATTGTGACTTCTTGCGGGTCAATTCACAATAGGAATATATAATTTTGGTTAGAAAAAATAGAAAATCCTATGGATTGAATGGTCTCGAGCAATATTTTTTCCAGGACGGAATTTTAAGATAAAGTGAATCATAGGCATTTAAAACAGTCTAAGAAACAAATGGTTTAATGTTTCTGGTAATAAGAAATGAAAGCTGATAATACTAAGTCGCCACTAAACAACACAACATACGAGGATTGCCTGAAAAGTTTTCGACCGCAACGTTAAGATAGCGGTACTCGTCAATAAAAGCTAGTGAATTCTAGTTGTGCATCTTTTGACAGTTACTTACCGAAGTTTCAGTAATTTTGGGCGCGCAGTTTTTAGTTGGCAATCCTTTGAGTGAGTCGATGTGAGTGTTTTTTGTGAAAATGGAAAAAATTGAGTATCGAGGTGTTATTAAATTCTTGTTTTTGAAAGACAAAAGAAAAATTAATTGAACTCTGTGTATGGGGACTCTGCACCATCATTTACCACTGTGAAATTTTGGGCAGCTGAATTTAAACGTGGCCGAAAGAGCTTGGGAGATGATGAACGTCCGGGACGTCCAAAAACTCCAACCACTGACGATAACATTGCTAAAGCTCACCAAATGGTGTTAGACCGCCGAATTAAATTGAGATAGATAATAGAGGTTATGAAAATGTCCAAAGAACAAATCAAGATTTAGTCATGAGAAAGTTATCCGCGCGTTGGGCGCTGCGTTTGCTTACGTTAGAACAAAAACGTGTTCGAATGAACATTTCCAACGCTCTATTGGCGCAGTTTAGGCGCGGATGCCATGGCGTAAATCCATGAATTACAGTTTGAACCGCTTGACCATCCGACTTATTCGCCAGATCTAGCCCCAAGCGACTTCTTTTTGTTCCCTCATCTAACCTTGATTAATGTTAAGCAGAATACTATAAGCTATATAACAATGTGAAAGTGGTCCACAAAACTAAAACACATTCAATTTTCTTGTTAGAGCATATCGGTTTCATCGTGCTCCAGCCTGTCACTTCGTAACGACAACAAACGAATCATTTTCTGAAGCTCAATTGATTCCAAAATGTCGAAATCGAAATCGGGATCCTTGTGAAATATCCAATAAGTATTTTATTCTCTCACAGGTTGCAGGAATTAAGCACGGCCAATAGAAACATTGAGAAGAAGATGATCGAACGAATTGGTGCATTCTAAATTAATTTGACACGTGCATGGTACGTGCAACTCTTTGGCCGACATAGCAAGAAAAGATTACACTTTTTTGTAACGATGAGTCGCAAGAACGTTGGGGTCGTCCTTAGCACTGCCCTCCAGTAATATACATCAATTGCCATTATTTTACTTCCACTACCAGACAAAAATAGTAACACTATAAACGGGACAGCGAATAAATTCCCCTGATGGAATCAACAGTGAAGTAAAATCCCAGAATAACACAGTTGATAACTTATTCGGACTATTTCGACATATTTGAATCTCAGGCCGGTAGGGATTTCCGAGACTATTCAGAGAGGAGAGACGAATACTGACTTCTTAGGAGGAAGAATAAAGTGAATAGCCATATCTACGCATAAAACAAAGCTGTTGGACCGGACGCACTGAATGCCGAGCTCTTCAAAGCGGCATGCGATGACTTGGTAAGAAGCAAACAACTTCTTCTTACAACTCATCTATAAATTATGGTCAGACGAAGGTGTGCCAGATGAATGGAAACTTTATATTGTTTGTTCTTCTGAACTGCGCCAACTTCAGAGGCATCAGTCTTCTAAACATTGCCTAGAAGATCTTATCTGCCCTAGTATGTGACCGCCTAAAGCTGTTCGTTTACAATTTGATAGGTCCATATCAGTGCGGCTGCAGGACAGAAAAGTCCCCCATGAACCAAATATCCACACTGCGGCAGATCTCGGAGAAAACCAATGTGCTTCAGATCGATACACACCATCTATTCATCGTGTGAGGCGTGTATAGAGGCGAGCTTTACATAGCAATGTCTAATTGTGGGATTCTTGGCATGACGATGAAGAATGTACGCTGCTCTCACCGAGACCTTTGATATACAAAAAGGATTTAGACGCGGCAATGCACTGTCATGCGATGCAAAACTCACGCACCATTACATGAGGAACAATCTTTTAAAAATCCGTCCAATTACTCGCATACACCGATAATATTGACATAATCGAAATAAAGCAACCTTATGTTGCGCAAGTGGAAAGGAACTCAGCCAACTTAGCATTCGAAACTGGAGGCAGCTAGCGGAAGATCGATCTGGCTAGAGACAATTGTCCACCCATGACCGTAGCGCCACCTTAATAAGAAAAAGAGTTAAACGAGTGTATTCAAAAGTGTAAAAAATTCAGAAACTACTACTTCTGGAGATGAAGTAGGTCTTAAAACCCAGATGACGTGAGCGATACCTCATTTAAGGTGCTTAATTTTACAAACTGTTCAAAAACATCTAAACACCGATTAAATTGAATAGAGCGTTAGCGTTACCGTGAATTTAATGCAAAAAAGTCGATCGGTCAAAATCAAAACTGGTACATCTACTACTGCGTTTTAAATGGCAAAATGTAATTTGGTGCAGACTTGTCATTGGATACAAATCTAAGCTTAAATCCTTATGTTTGAAATGCATTTTAATAAAGTGACTAATAAAAATCCATATCGCGGTTTCATTCGCCAACATCAGCTGGATATGGGCACATGTCTTAACGGAGAAAGGAAGAATTACGAACGATCTCCTAAAGACAACCTTAAAGAAGTGGTCCAAGTCAGATTCGAAAATCGTATTTACTGACTTTAATGCCAGAATAGAAATGGTAGTGTCGTGCATATGTAAAGCCTGAGCATCATATCCGAAATCGGACAAAAACTTATTGAACGATTAACAGTCTGATATACTTATTTGAGATTCACAAGGCCTGTTACTCGTAAGTACGAAAAACTAGATTGATAATATTGCTATACATGGGTATCAATTTACTAGAAACCCACACATTCCTTCAACAGCATTTTCGACCGCGTTTTCCCCAACTTTTCGCAGTGAATTGCACATCAAGGGCATTAAGACCGGATGTACTGGATGCTGTCAGGGGTTTATCGAAGATGACACTTTTGATGTACTAGGTTACACAACGCGATTACCGACAGGAAACTTTTGGTACGATAATTATGGTACTTGCAATGAAACAGAAAACGTGCAAGGCAACATGCGCGGACGAGGGCTAGGATTAAAGTTACGGCACACAATCCGGCACAGAAGAAGGACGGGACATAAACTTCTTCGAAGGAAAAATTAGGATCACGAAAAGCACAGAAGGTAAAAGTTACGTTATGTGACAAAATCCAAGCTCAAGACTGTAAGGACAATGAGAACAACACAGTAGAGACGTAGTCAACGTTGGAAAAACAATTCTGCAAACCGAATAAATAGATTCCTGACCAAATTGGGATAGCAACACCTTCCTATGGACTGTTTTCGCCCAAAATCTGAGCCTAAAAAGAATATAGTCTACGGCAACAATGTTAGACTTCACTTCTCATTATGAAAAAAGCTGAAATACACGCAATCCTCATGTCAACGAACTAGAATGTCAAGATTCATTGGAAGGGCAGAAGCATTTGCATCAGTAGCGATAGCCAAGATCCGCTGAAGATTTTGGCAAACTTTTTTATGGTTCTCAAACTAATTTGAGAATACAAGACTTCATTTGTCTGGCTCCTAATCCACAAAAGGATCATTGAAAATAAAATAAGTATTTCAGGACCTGAATTAACGCTAGGTATGTATCCTCGGTTAATTCTTCTATTGACAATTGGCTTCATATGAGTACAACTACTGACTAAATGGCTTCCCAGCTTGCCGTCAGACCAAGCGAAAGTTGTCTGACATCTCTAAGAGATAAGCGGCTTTTCTGGTGTCGCTTAGTCTGTTTACTGGTTTCAAGACGTGGCACTACACCTTTGCTAAGCACTAAAGTGTGTTGGGCATAAATAAAACAAAATCCTGCGACCCTGGTTGTGAGGTTAATGATGACACCCCGCAGCACTACCTTTGTGAATGTCTGGCTAACGCCCGCATTGAGTTGCAGCTGTACTGTAGGTATTTTAGTATTGAAGCGCTTACTTACTAACTTTATTAAAAGGTACTTACGAGTAATACAATGGACAAGTTGGGTCGGAGTGCTCTCTTCTGCCAGAAAAAAAAAGGTATGAAGAGTGGATAAATGCTTGTGCTCAGACTGCATTATTCTTCAATTCAATCTAATGAGAGATGTAGTAAAAGAAGACCTTACATTAAGTAACGCACGTTGTTAAAAGGGGACTTCAACCAACCCGGCGAGCATAGCTAGTGGTAAAAAAAATAGCTAGAGGTGCATGTCGTCTATGAGGCATGACTGTCATGTTCTGTTACATACAATCCAAACTAAAGTCGAATAATTAAATGCTTTTGCTCTGAGCTCTTTTATATAGGTGAAATATGATTCACTGGCAATGCGTGAAAAAGTTCTTCGAATCTATTGATATCGATAGACGCATAAATGGATCGATAATAATGAAAAGATAAAAACGAACTCCTTAATCGAACTCAAAAATGAAACGACACCACATTCAGTTGAATTATTTTTAATTTACCAAAAAAATATTAAAAAAAGAGAAATTGCAAAAATTTTAAATTATTACAACACAGAATAAGAATATAACAGCTACTTAAAACTTATACAATAATTATTACGTTTGTTTTGTTTTACTTCTCTTCTTTTTCTTTTCATTTTCTGTTTTTTTTTTTTTTGAGTTTTTTTTGTTTCTTTGTTTTGTTTTCCTCTTTAATATATATATATATAATTTCTTTATAATTAAATGTTTTCTTATTTTTATCTCATACATATCTCTTACATGTATATTTATTTTATTTTTTTTGTTTTTTTATTTTTTTACTGTTTTATATTACAAAATACAATTATGCTTAAGAAAAGAAAAATCAATTATATATATTTATATGTATAAACGAAGAAAATCAACTTAAATTTTCTATTTTTATTTTTTTTTAAATTATTTTTCACTTGTTGGCATTTGTAAAAATATGAAAAAAATAGAGAGTGACATGGACAGAATAATTATAAAAGAGAACATAAAAAAAAAAACAAAAAACAAAAACATTATCTTTAACCAAAATGACACTTTTTATTTTGTTTTCTTTAATAGAATTAATTTAAATTAATAAAAAAAATAAACTATTATTTAAAGTTCTAATTAATACATAGCTAAAAATTGTTTTATTATAATTTAATGTACAAAAGAATTCTATACACATTCGTTTCTCGTTTCCTTTTTTTGTATTGTTTTTTTTTCTGTTTTTAGTTCTTCTCAACAATTTATTATTTTTAAATACAATTTCAATTTAATTTCTCACGAAAACACATTTCCTTTGTTTCTTTCTCTTTCTTGTTTTTTAAACAATAGAAAAATAAAAACTAATAATTAATAATTATTAAAAATTTGGCCGCAATTAATTACTTAAATGTTTCGTTTTCCCTTATTTCCTTTTTGTTTGTTTTTTTTTCTGTAGTTTTCTTCTTTTATTTTAAATAATACAATCTAATAAAAAAAAAACTTTGAAAATTGCATAAAAATGTACAGAGAAAAGCAGTTTTCAATTATTTTTTATTTTTTTAATACAACAATTTAAATACAAAACGGTTTAATCAGGTGGTACATACGTTCATTAAGAAAAAAAAAAAAAAAACAATACAACACAATTTGTTTATTTTTTTTAGTCCTAAAATTAAGTTAAAGATCTGTTTTAAAATGTGGACTTACTTACAATTTAATATTGCAACAAAATCACGAAAAAAAAACCATTTAGGACTTGACAAACATCCTGCATCCAGCGGTTATCAAAATACGACGGACGGCCACGTGTAAATTCGTTGAATCAATATCTCACGGTTATCATAGATAGTGGAGGGTTTAAAATTTGCGAAAGACAAAAAGTAGTACTGTTGCAATACGTATGGTATATCAATTTGGCTGATCAATGTTGCAAGTAACTGACTGACAATGTCTTACTTAACTTAAATGATGAATATTAAATTTTTTAAGAGCGATGCCCTATCATAAATCTTCCATAATAGATGTAATTTTAATGGCATTTCGGTAGTAGACTCGACAACTAAGAATCGACAAACTTCAGACGGTAGATTACGCATAAAGAATATACAAGCGCCAGGATCTTAAGACGATATTTGTGGCTTGAAAATTTTAAAACAGCTGCTTTTGCAACAAATTTGACTCCATCTATATAGGTCAAATTAAGAAAGTTTGTTTTTTTCTGTGCTTTGGACATGAAAAAGATAGAGACATTGTCAAAAGAAAAGGGGGTCCAATCCTATCGTCTCATTTATTCGCCTGACACAATCGGAAAAATCCTGGAGCGTTTTCCATAGACTACTGCCAGCAATTACAATTCAAGGAAGCCTATCGTTATACCAATATGGTTTTCGTAAGTCGCGTATACCCTAGACGCAAGTTAAGTCGTTTTAAAAAGAGCTCGAGTCGTTATAGAGGACTTGGCTTGGATGGGATACCGCACTTCTCGCCGCGTGTATTGCGAAAAAGCCGTAATTGGCTTAATAAGCGACGGAAAAAGAAAATACGAAAGGAATCGTAGTACTCGTATGTATAATAGTTTGGAAAAAATTGTTCTTATAAGATCAATTCGGAGAGCATCCCAAACTAGACAATTTTGTAATGTACAATGCATGTGCATAAGAGTGTTTAGAGTGCCAACATAAAACAAATAATACTCAATCGAGTAGAGTAAGGTCTTTAAGCTGATCCCGCAGAATAATGGCGGACACAAATTGGTCAGTTCAGGTGTTGATGGTCATTTGGTAAAGAATATCTAATAGCCCGGTCGCAAAACCAGATTGTGCTGCATAAGAAAAACGTAATAATCGACAAAAAGGCTAAATTATTTAAACGGCCTTAAGAGAAAAAGTGAATATATATTCTTTCTGTCGTAATTAAAATGCTACACATTGAAGAAATATGTTAGACCTATCTATATCAGCATGTTGGAGCTGCAATTGAAATATAATTCACTCAAACACCGGACTCTAATACTGGGTATACCACACTGGCAACATCTTAACTTTCGCCATTCAAAACGACGGGAGTCTTCATGAATTTTCACTTCGAATTGCATCTAATAAGAAATTTGAAGTCTCAATAATGATGGGTCACAGAGTACAAACTTTCGTGAGTGCACAAAAAGTGCAGTAGAAATTTAGATTCCTGGGGATAATGTGTGTCACGAGATGAACGTACGAGTATATCCTTTCGCATGACTCACATCTTAGATTGAGAGAAAAGCAACATGTTAGCCGTTGGATTGGAATCTCTCTGAGTTTTCAAAGGAACTTAACATATACCAACTTTTTATTTGCCCTCGATTAGCCACTTTCTCAAATTCATAAGGAAACTTGTAAGGTTTCAAGTCGAGTCAACTTTCGACACAAAATATTCCTGAAATCGAAGTTATAATGGCTTTTTAAAACTTCAACTAAACTAAATCAGCCGCACAATTAAATGAGTAAGATAAAAACCCAATAATAAGTTCGAAGCAAAAACGATCAGAGGAACACAAGCTCGCCTACCACTATGTACCCACCGAAATCATCATTTTGCGGCGGAGTTACTATTTCTATTTCCAACTCAAACGTTGGACTACTATACCGATGTGAAATTAGAGTGACCTCAGAAACTTTATATAAAAAGGTTGCCTGATGGGAAAGGTTTGTCATACCAAAGAATAGTCTCCAGATAAAGGAATGATGAATTGTAAAATATGTAATTTGACAAAATCCGTAGAGCAGAACAAGTTCCAATATAAAATCAAGAAGCAAAGCAATATAAACTTTATCTAAACTAAAATGTCATTAAAGATTGCATTTGATTCGTGATGTCCTACTTACTAGGAGTCGTAATAACAAAAATAACGACATTTCGAAACGAAACTTAATTTTAAGGGTACTATTCGATAACGATAAGAGCTGAATTGTCTCTCATCACGCTGGATTGCTCTAATTCCAATTTCATAACAATAAAATGCATTATAACTAGTGACGAAACATAGGTCTACGAATTCGACAAGCTAACAAGTCAGGAGTTTTCAGAATAAGGGACAAAAAACGAATTGAAATGGAAAACACCCCATCATTGTGTGGTGCATTACCAATTCCTTAAAGAGGGATAGGCAGTTAGTGAAGAATACTATTTGGTCATTCTGAAAGGTTTCGCGTAGTAAAATCCATCACAGACAGCCAGAATTGTGGAAGAACCATTGGTGGATTACACACGACATCAATGCGCCATAGCAGTGATGACAGCTATGGGCGAATTTAGATCCAAAGACCCAATAAATACCACCAGTTTCCTTAAATTCCCGAAACATTTCAATTGAAACAAAATTCATGGAAAGATTTATAAAAACAAAAAATATATCCCAGATTGGACAAATCAATGGCATATGTGTATTGCATCAAATGAGGCCTACTTTGAAGACGACAAAATAAAGAACAGACAGACGACAAAAAGGAGAAACTGTGCCTTTTATTTAACAATTTCAGTTTTGAAAATATAGACGAAGATACAAAAGAAATTCTAAGTAAGGCCACATTTCCAACTTGCTGTTCCTTCTTTGAATGCATTGCACTCGATTACATGTTAAATAAAATCAGAGTAAGAAAGATACAAAAAAAAAAATCTCGCTTTTTACACTTATGTTTAATGTTAGTCGTTCTTTTTCATAACCGGTTACTTCTGTTGAAACGCTAGTTTAATTGAAATTTAATCAAAAAATTAATTAAAGAATATAATATCAACAACATTCACAGGTTTATACATTTTCTTCTTTTTGTTTTTTTCGTTTCAGCTTTTTAAAAGATGTTTTTTTTTTAAAATCATTTTTATATTGCGTTTTTTTTTGTTTGTTTGAGTTGAAGTTAGATTTAAAATAAAAATAAAGGTTTCTAGGTCCTGTTATTAAAAATTTATTATTGAGTTTTGTATTGAAAAAAATTATTTTCCTTTTATTTATGTGTTTCCTCGTTTTTGTTTTTTTTTCTGTTTTTTAAGAAAGAAAATTAAAAGTACTTTAAGTATAAAACTAATAATACTCTCTAAAATCTAGTGTTGTGATTTTTTATATATATATATATATATATATATGTATTTTACTTTTATACCTTTTTCTTGTGTTATTTTAATATATATATATATATTCATGTATATATATAGTTTCAATTTATACTTATTTACTTTCTTTTTTTTTTATATCTTCATGTAGGCACTATTTTTTGGAAAATTCCTTTTTTTTCTTTTTTTAAATTTATTTTAAGTTTTCTTTTTGTTTTGCTTTGAAACTCTTTTTGTAATGTTTTATTTGTTTTATAATAAAATGAATTATTTTATTTATTTAACGGTGGATTTATTCGAGTGATAAGATGAGGGTTTGGAATTATGTTTTTTGTTGCATCGTTTGTTTGATTGAGTTTTTACTTAATAAAATTGGATATGTTCTTTGGTTTGATTTGTATACTTTTTGTTTAAACGATTTTTTTTATATTTTTTTAATGAATGAGATCAGTTGTTTTATATTTTAATTAAAGGTTAAACAAATAAAGATAAAAAAATATTGTTTTACTTGTAACTTGGGTGTTGTACATTTGATGTTACCAAGTGCTGCGGTAGGGAGGATACAATTATTTGTGAATTTTTCATTTAAATTCAAATTAAATTAGCAGGTCCTTTATTAATAATGAGTTATTCTTAATGCCTTTCATTCTTATTTTTCGATGGTCTCCCGTTTGGAGACTGTTTAAAAAAAAAATAATAGCGCCGGAGTTAAATGTTTTGCAATCATCAATGTGAAGAAAATGGGAAAACCAAGAAAAAATGGAGAACAATTCTGAAGCATGCTCAGTCAACGAATCCTGAAATCGATGAAGCCTTGTTAAAATAGTTTAAGAGTAAGAGATCTAAATGAACCTCAATAAATAGAACAATTTTGCCCCTGTTCATAGATCAAAACAGGCTCCAATTCCATCATTGGAGCATACAGTATATTTACTGTCGAGTCTATTGTAATCACATTAGTTGATCTTAAAAATTTGAATCCCATTTCAAACAATTCGAGATAAAAAGATTGCTTCCAATAAAAATCGGGTAAGCGGGCATATCAGTATGAGAGATAAATGAGACAGTCAACTCTGGGCAAAACCTGTGTCTTCTAAGCAACAATATGATTGAAATAAAGACAACTTTGGTGAATTACTGCTTAAAATATTCATAAGACTCCGACTTCCCCACATATATAGTATGTAACTCACTTTTACGTTATCACCAAGGGTCAACCCACTTGGAAAAGGATTACAGAATACTCTGACGGCTAAATACTCGTTCAGAAACGTTTTAGTCGGATAATTAATAAATTAACAAGGTTTGAGCAAACTGTCGACAAAGTTATTCGAGGAAAACTTCGATCCTCTTACAACTTTCAACGCAATTTGAAGGCTACAGGCTTATGTTTGTTTTAATGATTTTGGTGGAAACGTTTTTTGTCAACTTTCAACTTTTGAATGCTATCCATCTATGTATAAGAAAGAACAGTTTATGAGTTCTTTGATACGAGGAGAGTGAAACATCCCAAGCTGTCATAGGGACTTAACGTTCATATAGAAAAGCTCGCAGTTGTTAACGCCTGTACCCCAGAAGTGTTCAGAAGACCTAATTAATAACAAATCAATATAATCCATTTGAGAGAATCACACACCTGCTATACAAGACAAAGGCATGGAACTGCAACCGATTCCAGGGCCCAAGAAGCAAAAAAACTGGGGCCACTCCCCGTCGGATAACACGATCAACCTTAGAAGATCCAAAGATCCCGTCTTTCTCCATTGGTGAAGAGCTATCAAGGTCTATCGCAAAAGCAGGGACCCTCGTACAGAAGGGATTATCGATAGTAGTAGACAAGATGACCATCTTGACAGACAAATATGGTGTATTGGATTCTGACGGTGTCTACCTGACAACACTAATGGCCTTTTGCTTCAAGGTAATCTCCACACGTTCATCAACTCCATTGCTTCCTCCATCCCGAAAACCCGATTTCACCGAGAGAATGAACAGATCCCTAGCTCTCAACTTGAATAAAGGTTCAGCCCATCCCTTAAATTCTTCTACAGATTGCAACTAATCGAAGTTAATCAGTTGCCGATTCTGGGGATCGAAATTTCGGGAGAACGTAGAGATGAAACGATTTTCAGCATACACCTACCGATTAGCCTCAACTCATCTGAGTTTAATCGCAGCATTAAACTCGTTAATATGCGAAATTAATAACAAATATAAGGGTCCATTAACTCAAGACCAACCAAATTTGCCAGCACATTGAGAGAGCTGCAAATATCCGAAAAAACCCAGGATGAAAGTAATCAGACGGATTCAGACTTTAAGTCATCACAGAGCTCGGAGACTCTATACCCAGCTTAACCAAACCTGATTGACTAACACTTCACCGTCATTATGTAAAAGAGATTGGATAAAACTACCTTGATTCGTGTAAGATTTGAAAATAGAAAATATGTACACATACGGGGGGAAATAATTCCTGACCGTGAAAACATTACTGCGATCCTCAAGTTGAGCAACTTATATAGGGTAATTCATTTCGTACTTTCAAGTTGGTAACGCTGGCATTTGACACATGCCAAACTCAGCTTTCATTTGAAGTGTCATAATGTTAGTTGAATGTTTGCCATAAACAATAATGGATCGCTTACAAATCGGACAACGCATCAAAATTATTAAAACTTACTACAAAAGTGGTGGTTCAAACGTAGCCACTTTTCGCGCATTACGCGGTGATTATGGTCTTCATAATCGACCGCAAGCAGTCGGTAAAATTGTGAAGAAATTTGAAGAGAGTGGAAGCGTTACTGATGTAAGGCCTGTGCATCATCGTAATGCACGCTCAATCGAAAATATTGCTGCTGTAAGTGGAAGTGTTGCTGATGATCCGAATTTATTGATTTTCCGGCGTTCGCAGCAATTGATCGTGTCTTACACATCACTATGGCGTGATCATGACTTGGACGATATGTGGTTCCAACAAGACGGGGCAACAAGCTACACAACATGACCAAATATGGCTTTATTGCGTGAGAAGTTTCCTGGTCGCGTAATTTCACGTTTTGGCGATGTCGATTGGCCACCAAGATCATGCGATTTGACACCGTTCGATTTTTTCTGTGGGGCTATACAAAAGACCGTGCTAACGCGAATAATCGCCGAACTCTCGACACACTAAAAACCAACATTACTCAAGTTATGGCCGGGATACCGCCCAAAATGTGCGAAAGAGTGGTTAAAAATTACCTCAAAGGAATCGCATGCTGCGAATCTTCCCGAGGCGGCCATTTGAATGATATTGTTTTTCACACTTAATGGCAAAGTCCAAACTTTATAATGAATTTAAATTTTCATCAAAAATGTATCGCTGTGTGTGTTTTATTTAGATTTATTTAGATACACCATAACCGGTTCAACTTTGGATGATACTGTGAACGACTACACTATTACTTATAAAATTTGTGTTAAAGCTTTCAAATTGTCAACATATTTACCGCAGGATGAATTTGTTATTTTGAATGTAAGGGTCGATGCAATACATTTTCGGTATTTTAGAGGCCCTAAACTTCTGCACTGCAAACACCAACTTGGATCACTAACTGCTTATATCATCAACTCGACATCGATACTCAAGAGAACAAAACACTATACAACGAGGAAATCGACGCCAGATGCCTATAATCGGAGGAGATTACATAAAACTTGAGTAAAGCGTTCGCCCGTCAATACCAGCATAAGTACTTTCTTAAATTAATACAGTTCTTGATATGAATGCTAGTAATATTGACATATTAGGAAGAAAGCCAGGTTGACAGGTACTTTTGTCAACGTAAATTATAGCTCTCTATACGCTACAAAGCTAAAGTAGTCCCTGTCAATAATAACGTTCATCTGAAAAGAATCATTACCCTATGTTTAAGTATCAGGCATTTCGAGATGAAATCCTTTTTCTGTTAAAAAATTACAATCAAACACGAATCTAGTCCATGATATTTGGAATAAGAAAGGTCTTTTGAGGAAGTTTGGAAACTTGTTCTTAACTTGCTAGAAAAAAAAACACTGTGGCGCTGGCAGCCCGGTATGGACTATGGCCTAGCTTCTTGACACTCATTTGTGTTGCTCATGTTGTCATTTTAGTCACATCTGAGCGGGGCTTACGGTTTATCGCCGAGTCCGAACGGCACTCCTTAGAAGCTTTATCGTACGCAATTTTACTTTCGGGAGTTTGCCATTGCCCGCTGAAAGGGTGATGGCGATTTGAAAAATAGTTGGTGACCCAACTAGGAATCGAGCCCAGGCTTCTCTGGTTGATAGTTCAATGAGCTAACTATCGCGCCATCGCCATCACTAAAAAATAAAAAGGGGAAAAATGAGTACCGCTTGTAGCTTAAATTAACCAGTTGCATCAACTATATGTATATCGTAGTCGACTCCTAGATAAAAGACAAATCTAAGACAATTAGAAGGACTAATTGCGCCCAAGAATTGCCTAAATAGAACGAGCAAATCCAGATCGTTTTAGAACCTGAAAAGTGATATGGCAGTAAAGGGTCTTTAAATATCTTTTCTTTAGAACTGGCAGAACTGTCTTTACACCAAAAAATGTCTACATTAGCACTCGAAACAAGATAAACAACACTCAAGCCCCAAATAAAACTACACATTCAAAAAGTAAACCAAAAAACAAAACCAAAATCAGTAAAATACAAATAAACTCCCAAATCAACTATCAAGAATTAAATTCAGATTCCAATAAAAGAGACTACAAAAATAAAACAATTCCAAATCTAATTCCGTGCACAATTCCCTCTTCTCATCAAATCACCGGTCTCATCGTGGCGTAGTAAAGATGCCGACGCCGCCGCTGTTACTAATCTTGATTGCACTATTCCGGACGAATTAAGTGGTGTTGCAGTCGTCGTCGTCGTCATCCCACCAGCTTTTCCAATACTACTCAAATTCAATGCATCCTCATGTAAACAATCGACAACTTCGCCGCCACCATACTCAGTGGGTAACTTTAGAAAATGCAATGGTGATGATGTGGTCATTTTTAATGCATTCACATCGACCAAAGGTATCTTAGCAAAGGATGACATTTGCATTGAGTTCGTGGACGATTCATCAATATTACTATGCACATGTGTTGTAGTATTATTTTCAATTAAATTTAAATTATTGTTGCTATTGCTGCTGTTGTTGTTGTTGTTATTATTATTATTGTTGTTGTTGATACTTAGATTTAAATTTAGATTTACACTAGTCTCTCCACTAAGATTATTATTGTTTTTTGACCCCGTTGCTTCCATGTCCTGCGATAAATTACAAGAGATTTGAACTTTATCCTTAATCGTACTAGAGCTATCGTTACTACTTGTATTCCTATTGTTACTACTCATGCTATTACTTATTCTATTCATTAAATTACTATGATATCCTCCAGATGATAATGTTGTTGCTAATGATATTGACGACGATGATAATGATGCTGATGCTGATGCTGATGCTGATGCAGATGCAGATGCTGCAGCGGCAACGGCGGCGGCGGCAGCAACGGCAACGGATTGCATTGATGAATGATGCAGCAGCGATTGTGGTGATGATGGTGATTGGGGTGAAGTTTTCATTGATGTTGAATACTTTGATGCTGATTGTTGGTGCTGTTGCTGTTGCTGTTGGTGTTGCTCTTGATGTTGATGTTGCTGCTGATGTTGGTGGTCATCGGATGTGATTATTGGTTGGATTGTGCTATCTACAATTTGTGGTGGCATTACCACTGCTAAAGGTTTAGCCATTACAACTGCTGTCGCAGTCAAAGGTGATGGCATTATTGCCGACAAATAACTGCTGTTGCTATTCAGGTTCATTGTCTCATTATTATTATTGTTGTTATTATTACTATTATTGTTTCTGCTACTGCTGTTGCTGTGGCTTACGCTTAAATTATTGTTCTCGTTAAGATTGTTGCTGCTGTTATTGATGTTGATGGTGGTTGTGTTGCTGCTACTACTGCTGTTGCGACTATTGATATTTGCCAAAGGAACAAGCTCATGCTAATCCTTTATCAATCGATAGATATGATGTGTTGCAACACTATTTTGAGCTGCCACTTCGAACACATATGCTATGCAAAGGAGGGTTTCTTGTGTGTCACGCGATGCAATTACCTAAAAATTTGCCAAAACCCACAGAGTTAACCATCAACGTTCGTTTCGATAATTAATTGTAACAAACAAACCTGTAATATTGTAAAATTCTCTAGGACACTATTCATCATATATCGCTCAGGGAGGTTCTTCAGCTTTTGTATAAAGTTAATCATATACTCGCACATTGGCGATTTTTGTATGCGATAGACAAAGCGGCCGTTTTCAAGTCGTGAGTATTCGGTTTCGACTTTTTCCACAACCTGTGTACCAAACGAACACACCTTTGTTGAGCAGATAAGGACGACATTTTCATTACTTTCATATCTGAAATTAAAGAACATCATTTAAGTAGGTACTGCTGAGGTAGATTGAGAGGGAGTATACGAATACTTACTGGCTGGTAACGCCATAAAATACACCCGCTTCTCCCGATATTTCCGTGTTCAAATCGGCCCAACATTTAACCAAGTAGAAGGCATTTTGTGGCCCCTTATCATAGAGATCCCTTAGACCGCCGTTCTTCTCAGGGAATTTGTCAGATATTTGTCGAATGTCAACAGTCTAAAACAAATGATAAAACCGAGTTAGAACATTTTCATAAAGTGATAAAGATTTCAACTTACCTCTAGCTGTGGGTCTTGGTAGGATGGTTTACCTCCAAGCTGTACAAAAAGGTGCTGCTTATACTAACAAAAACAAACACAAAAATATTGAATTTTTTAAGTTACTCGTTTATCCATAACATTTGTAGAAAAATACTTACACCCTCTTCTCTTTGGATTTCCATGAACGCGGAGAATTCTAATAATCGGAATTTGTGCGTCGCTATCGCTCTGCCTTCCCATAATGGCTGAGCTGGTGGAAGACCTGCTTCTATTTCACCAGACACAGCTGTGGATGGTTTACCGGCGGGATATGGTGGTTGTGCAAATGGCTTTATGCTGGAAAGATATTCTCTACTTAATTAATTCATTTACCATTCTTAGCTTTACTTAAAGTTCGAAGTATATAAACTTACTCTTGTGAGGTGCTCGGCTGAAGTCCCGGTTGCCAGAATTGCTAAAAAAATTATTTTAAAGACTTGAGTTAGTTATTTGTTTTCTAATTAATTTTTTTGTGATTAAAATGAATAGAGACAAGAATATGAGAGAGATTTATTGTATAGTATACGAGGTTAGATAATAGCCTGTTGAAATATGGCAAATACAAGTTAGCAATCCGTTTTTTTTTTCTGTTAAACCATTGATGATGCTGGATGTTGATGACACCTTAAGCGTTTGATGAGAGATACATATAGTATGTGAGGTAAATGATTAAAGCATGATGGTACCTAGATGGAATCTAAAAAAAATTCGTCCAAACGTGTGTTTTATAGGACACAGATGTTTAACTTATATAACGTTTCATTCGAACAGACTGTTGAAAATTCTTGAACTTAGAAGGAGTTATAAATTAACGTGTAGCAAGTACGTAAGGCAGTGTTATTAATTAAAAAGATCGGTCGATATGATCACTGTGGCAAATAATAGCCCGGACACTAGTCAAATCTTAGCAACCAATAGCGCCATCTATTTAAAGCTTGAACACTTATTTATTTGACAATTATAACACTTTTTTTTCCAGAACACCTTTTCATTTGATGTCGCAAATTTCAACATGGAACAAAGAGCGGTAACTAAGTTCCGCGCAAAACTTGGTAAAAATGCATCGGAAACATTCCGATTAATGCAACAAGTGTACCGTAATGATTGTTTGAAGTAAATCACTTGTTTACTAGTGGGATGAATGTTTCTTTTTGGGCGGCAGAGAGACGCTGGGAGATGATAAACACACAGGAAGGCCAATTTCAGTTCGGACGTCTAAAATCATGCAAAATTGTTGCAGAAGATCGCAATGATTCATTGAGAATGATAGAAAAGGCCCCAAGCATCAACATAAAGATTATTCGAATGATTTGGGCTAAACAAAGTTGGTCTCTGTAACACGATAATGCACCGAGTTATACAGCACTCATTGTTTGTTAAGTTTTGACTCAAGATCAAGTGTGTGCGTTAAATCATCTGCCATTTTTACCTGATTTGGCACCGAGCGCCTCCCCTTGTTCCGAAATTGAAATTGGAGTGGAAAGTATGTTTTTTCGATGACATTCCGATCATTCAAGCAGCTTCGGTTCGGGCACTGGAGGCAATTCTGCAAAATGAGCTAGAGCTAGCTTTTGAATCACTATTGAATCGCTGTTACAAGTGTATTGAATCGGGAATAAAATATTTCGAATAAAAACACCGAGAAATAAACAGAAATCGTGTTTTAATTTTGTTTTCTTCTAGCGCCCGTACGGAATATTATTTGCCACACTGTTTACAATAGGCTTTTATTTCGAACAATCTTTTGAAAAAAACATTACTAAAAGCCAAATTGTCCGGATCCGGAATTTTGAAATGCCGATAACAGTCAAAAACAAGTCACCGACTTCTATTTCTATAACCATTTGTTACTTATTTTAGGTGGCGTTACAGCCCGGGGCGGATCAATGGGCTTAGAAATGTAAAATTTCGAGTACTTCAGTTCAAGATTTAGGAAAAACCATAAGTTTTCAACAACGTGTTTGATCAAGACTACTTATAATTGCCTTGCGGTCTCGAACTGTGAGTAGTTTCATCGGTACGTTTATCTTAAATGAATACCTTAGAAGGTGACCAATTTACCAATTTATCGATTTTTCGTCGCTCGATGCAGGTAAGCCTTTGTCCATCCACTATGTGGAAAATTTTACGTAAAGAATTTGTTCTCAAGGCCTAGAAGACATAATTGGGGCAGGAGCTAACGCCGCGTGACCATTTATTTCATTAGGTGTTCAATGATTGAGTTTTATATCAACAACTTTTGTTTTCAGTGATTAGGCCCATATTCTGTAAAATGGCAACGTTCGGTAACGTTACGTTACGCCAAATTGTCTAATTTATAGCAAGGGATATAATCAAGAAGTTCACCAAAAGCCATTATGGTGCGGATTACTATCAATAGGTACGGGTACTAAGCGATGATGAACGTTTATTTGTGAAAGAATTATAGTTCCAAGAGGATGGTGCTCAGCCCATACTACTAACGAAAACATGAATTTATTGAAAACGTGATTTGGCAATACAGTTATTTCAGGAATTGAATAGGGTCATCTAATTCCTGGTCGGTATTTGACATCCCTATTTCAATCACATACGTCAAACCGAACTGTCAACTGAGGCTGTGTATGCTTAGTTTAGGATTTGCTATTTTACAATATGGATCGTTTAGCAGATTCTACAGAAAACATGGCTGCCGTTACAAAAAGTGTTGAAGAAGATTCAAATCTATCGACTTTATGGCGGATAAGCCATGTGGGTTTTTCTTACGGGACAATATGATATATTTTGCATTTGGATTTGCTTCTAAATCCTTATAAAGTTCAACTCGCTCAAGAATTGAAAGCATCTGACCACGAAATGCTTAGAACATACGCCGATTGAACATTAGTGTTTGGATGACGAATTTTCACACAATACTTTCTTCAGCAATGCGACTTATTTTTCACTCGGTGGATACGTTAACAAATAAAATCGGCGCACATGGGGGAGTGAAAATCCACATATAACTGTCGAAAGATCATTGCATCCACAAAAAGTCTGGTGGTGTCATTGGTTCATACTTTTTCGAAAATGAGGAAGGTGTTACAGTCATTGTAAATAATCTTTACAATAGCCAAAACCCCAAATCGAGGATAAGGTTTTAAAAAGACGTCGTGTGGTGTGAAGACCAATTTTGGCTTTAGAAATTTTTTAGAAAAATGTCCTAAGCACTTAATTTCACGTTTTGGTGATGTGATCTGGCTACAAAGATCGTGAATTAAATTTCTCTTTGTGAAATATTGTGTTTACGCACACAATCTGCAAACTCTTGCCGCTTTGAAAATAAATATTCGTCATGTTATTGCCGGGCTATTGCTAGATATGTGTCGAAAATTACCTCGTCAGAATCAAGTCCTGCGAACACTCCAGTGGAGGACATTGCATGATGTTAAATTCCATTCACATTGGCAAGATCCAAGCATTATGTTGTTCTATAAATTTGATCGAAATCTTAATCATAAATGCGTTTTATTTAAATTTACTTTCGGAATAACAAAATGGATGACCCTGTATGTCAATTGGCCACCAAGATCATGATCATAGGATTACCTAAAATCAGACTTCGAGTAGTGCTGTACAATGTGTAATAGATAAGGCTCCTTGGAACCATTTCAGACATGCACTATGTTTGGGAAGGAGATGCTCTATAAAGTAATAACACGTAAGAAGGAAGTATGTGGCGTATTTGGTACATTTGGTGACGATATTGTAATAATTGGCTTTGTAGAAGTGTTTAGGGAAAAGTAAGCATTTACTTTTGCTAAAGTAAATGAGGGCATGGCGTAATCAAACAAAGATTTATTTAATCGTCATTTTGATCAGAGTTCGTCATTTCGTATCAGGGTAAATGTTAGCTACATAAATAACTAGATTTTTGAATTCATTCTAAACAATTGTACGTACATATGTTTTTGCATTACAGAGTCAAGCGGGTTTCATAATTCGTGCTTTGGACAAACATGATCTTGCTACTTCTACCCTTCAGCGCCTAACAATGGACGATAAGCAGAAATCATGGTCTGATTCCACTGATTAAAGAAGAGAATGAACAATTGAGAAGTCATAAATGCCACATCTAACATTAGCGTATGGTAGCCTTGTTCTGTATCCCTTAAGGCGGATGCCTTTAATCTAATGAATTTTCCACCACTACTTGTTTCACTTTCTTCCATACAATCAGGGCGAAGCTATAGATTAATCCAATTTAAACATCAGTGACAACAAATGAGCCAAGTTCAGCAGATGGCATTTAGCTGAAGGGAGACATGGAGACAGAACCGGACACCTTGAAGCGCCTCTAGGGGACCTCACACTGCAGCAGAATAGTCAAACACTCGTCTCCACCCCAAAGTGAAACAGGTCAACTAAGGAAACTTCGTGGAACAAGATACTGTGTATGTCTGACATAATGACACAATGCGAATGTTGATTGAAAAATTAGTACACACAAGATAAGAGCTATACGTGGAAGGACATCCAATGCTTACCAACTGACAGTTCGACTCAAAAAAATAATAAACATCGAACAATAGTAGAAGGTAGAAAACAGTACTGCACCATTAAAAACGCCTGGAGAATACTGAGAGTACTAGCTTCTCTTCCATTCCGAAAATTCTACACCTGGCACGGAAAAGTGGCTTCAGAAATACAAAGTTACGAAAGAGGTTGCTCAAGGCTAAGTGTCAAATTCATATATGGTACATTGTCACATAATGAAATGCGATTCCAAGGATGTGGCACTAGAAGACAGCTTTCGCTCACCGTCCAAACAGCAAGCGTGCAAAAGAGCTCAGCAAAAGAGTTTAACTCGCTCTCCGATATTATCTTCTTCGTATCGTCAGTTTAGATCGTAAACTTAGACCATAAGCCTTATAGATTAGACTAGTTTGAAAGTCACCTGAGTCAGTCGAAGTTTGGAGCTATACTCTGTACATTTGTATTTCGGTGACAATGAGGTAATTGTAATAAAATTTCTTTTTAAACATTAACGTGATTTTAATTAAAACCTGAAACATATTACTATATACAACGATAACACAAAGCAAACAATATATATTCGGTTATACTGGTCACGTAGCAGTTACTGTTATAGCGAAAACGTTAGAGCACGTATCTAAAAAAATGCAGTTAATCTATCTGAGACCTGTGAGTGTTACTATAAGCAATTAACCTGGAATTTGCATACAACTGAAGCAACAGAACACAATTAGAGTCTTATTATAGGTATTTAGATTGGCGATCAAACTATCGGACCGCATCCGCACATCGTATACCTTTAAAAGTGTTCGATCACAGCCTCAACTTCAAACAACAACGAAGTAGGCAGACCAGAAACTTTTTAAGGCAGTATCGGTATTAATGATTTTTTGAGAGCCTCATAAGCTTATAAGGAATCTGTTGGTAACGATGCGTAAGTCCATCCTTTTGTACGGGTCCCCATATGGATGTCGACACATCGCATAACATGAAACAGAAGAAGGCTGAACTTGGTGTACAGAACCGCATCATAGAGAGTGTCAGAGTCATCTTTGTTCGATCGGTTTGCAATTCAAAAAGTCTCCATGCAGAGGCCAGAAGAATCACCTTCCAGACCAGAAGGGCAACACCCAAAACTTGATGCACAAATAAGTTTATCTTTAACGTAGGGAAATGCACTACTCGAAATCATAAAAAAACGGTTTTTTTTCCCCTTGGCATGATATTTATTCCGCTCTGGCGGTATTTTGAATCTAAGCGACGCTGAATATTTTTCTATAAAGATACTTTGGCGGCCAAATTACACCGAGTGCACTCATACTTCTTGTTTTCATGCTGATAACGGCGGTGATACAGGGATTGAAAAGCAAAGAAGCTAAGTTTCAGACTTTCAATGTTTTCTGCCTGTCTTAAAACTAACAATATCTTTTAGTTGCTTTTAAACTACACACTACGCATTTAAGGTCATAAGGCGACACAAGGATATTCAGGCTCACCAAATTCAACGATCCACGATCCATAAACCAGGCAAAAACAAAGAGACTACTTTAGGTGTGGGAATGAATCACAATTCAGAACCGCTGGAATAACTATTTCTAAATTTCGTACCGAAAGAGCTGTTTTGATCAGTTGCAGACAGAACATGGGACGTTGCTAGTAAGCTAGGAGCCATGATCCAATTAACATTCCGAGTGGATCCCCCATTGTGGACAGCGATGTTTAGGCAAGGTGTGACTAAACGTCCCAGGCCCAGAATCCCAGAATCCCAGAAACTTGGTGTTACAATCTGAATTTCAAGAATATGAAAAAGTCATGATGTAACCCGAAGGGACCTCTGACTGGTCGAATCCAATTTGGTAAGTAAGGAAATGCATAAAGAGCATCCTTTTGAAATTGAGGCATTGGTTAGGAAATAAGAAGCTGACTTTGAACAGGCTCGAAATGTTGAAGCGTTTGTTTCCCGGGACACTAAATCCAAATATCATCTGTTATTGTTGCATTGTGACAACGAAACCACTGAACATTTTCTGATGAAATTTGATTACTTGAAAACTTACATTGAGAAGGGGAACGCCTAACATTCCTCTCATACTTCCAAGTCCCTTTTTTCAAAAAACATTGCACTATTTTAGTAGCAGTTTTATCTATCTCAAATAGCTCCTTCTATAATCTTATACAAAAAGCCATAATGAGAGGATCATTAGAGAAGAAATTGTTTAATATCCAACGCATCATTTCCTTTTAATATCAAAGAAGTAGTTACCACTTTGTGCCCCTAAATATTTGAGAATGTACATTGGCAAAAGTATTGGGCACAATTTTCCACAAATGTCTCCACTTAAGTGATTTACGACCAACAAGAGTTCACACAATCTTAAATCAAAAATGCATTAGCTCCCAAAGTACAAGTATCTTCAACCGCGGCAACGGCGGCGGCGACAAAAATCAGCTGCTATAAAAATACCATAAATCAATAAAAGCCACATAAAAACCAAAACTCTCTAAACACAATGTTACAGTCATAAATTAAAGGTAAAATAAAACTAAAATTAAAATAAAAATTAAAACTAAAAGCGACCATCAAGCATCATCCCAAAAATGAAGTCGTTTCCTTTCGCCAACAACCAACAACCATCACCAGCCAATGAGATTTCTTAAATGTTAGTGCGCGAACAGCAAAATTACCGGTGTTTGTTAGACAACATTGATTGGTTAGTACAGTGAGGGACAAACATTTTCTACCACCAAACATACAAATTATTCACAATGTGTCTGCTTTCTCTGGGACACATATTCTTTCGTTAAAATGCGAGTGAGTTTAAATTTCAATCTTTCCAAAGATACGAGTAGATAAGAAAGAAAGGAAAACTTTTTAGCTTTACCTTAAAAACTAATGTCAAACGTCAAATTAAAAAAAAATGTCAAAAACCCAACAACAACAAATTCGTTTGAAAAGAGAGACAGAGAGCAAACGAAACTAGCATTAAATGCATTTGATGGATGGATGCAGTGTTTTGTATGTTTTAATGTGGGATGCAGCATTTGTGTTTTTTTTTTTTTTTTTTTTAATTTAGCGAAGGCGCATTGCTTAGCAATTATAAGACGTTTGCGATGCTAGCAAGTCACGTCTGCAATTAATAATAAAACATTGCGGGTAAAACAATAAAAAAAAAAAAAAAAAAAAAACAACATAAGGTATACTAGACATGAAAGAAAGAAATTTTTTTGTTTTTTTGTTTTTGTGATTCTTCTTACACCGGGATACAACGGCGGGCGGTGCAGTGGATGAAGATGGTGCGAATGAAGTTGTGACTGCTGCAGCTGATGTTGTTGCTGTTGTGGGTCAAGTTGCGCCAACATTGCCAATTGTGGAAGTTGTTGATGCGGATGATGTTGTGCATTAGGTGTTTGCCTAATTTGTACAGCCAAAGTTTTGGCAACTGCATCGGAAACAATTTGCGCACTTGACATGTTGGATATTGTATGGAGGGCTTTCTCTTTTCCGCTGCTATTACCTAAATGATCCTAGAAAAAGAAAATTGGGAGGAAGCAACCGCATGTGCTTTGTTTGAGATTTTTGAACGTTTCTTTTTTTTTTGTTTTTGTTTGTAATGTTTCTTAAATTTAGCTGAGATTATTTGTTTTTGTTTGTTAAGTGTTAAACTTTTTTTTTTTTTTTTTTTTTTTTTTAAAAAAATATTTAATGAATTTGCAAGACGTTCTAGAGAGTATATGAGTTTTACATGAACATGAAGTGTGAAGGTGTCAGTTGTGAAGGTGCTTACGATGTTTTTTTATGCAATTAAAATGATGATGTTTTGTTTTGAGTTTTATATGATGAACTTAGCACTGAAAATTGTTAGATTCTACAGTAAATAGCATCACCCGTTACAGAGTCTCTTATTGTGAGATTACTTTCTAGTTTGCTATTTTAGATAAAGCGAACATATTTGAGTTTAGCGGCGTAATTTCGCGATTTTTGTTTTTAATTTTATTTGTTGATAATCTGTTACCTCTTTAATTTTTAGCCGACAAAGTATTATAGATATCTTAAACGAACAGGACCGTTACAGCTTTGCAAACAATACTTTTGAGAATCCCGATTTTGCCAACTCAAAACGAAACCTTAATGGCCAAAAACTCAGACATTGTATTTAGGTTTCTAATTGATTTCACGGCTTCCCGAACCCTCTCATGTCTTCCAAGTAGGTTATTTTTTCAAGAATCTCCAGACCCTTTTGCCCAAGAATAGTGTGTCCTCCTTCAGGTTGGAGATTGTACTTAGGGTTGATTACCCAGCCAGGTAAGAAAATCAATGATGTGAAGTAATCCATATCGTCTGATCCATTCCTATCTTTTGACGAATGGGGTTCGTATCTGCACATGGAGTGTAAGGACTTTGAACAATCCAAAAAAAAAACCCGGTCTACAAATAGAGGTATTTTACGGATATAGAGCACCCATAAATCCCAGCAAACTCGTTTTAGCTGACCACCTCTACGAAATTCCTAGTTTTAAAAAGAAGCATGAGGAGCAACCGTGGAAATGGAGAGCGCTGCTCCCGGAAGACGTTCTAATATTTTACAAGACATGAACAAAAACCTGAAAATATAACCAAGGAAGCAGAGTCTCTGTCGACGATGAGGATTTACTGAATCGTTGCCAAAGGTCTTGTCCAATCTTCATAGTTTGCTGTATGACGCAGTTATTATTTGCTATATGGACTTGTTAAAACGACTGGACAAGACGTGGCGTCATAAGCTATGTTATCGCTCAGCTCCGTTGAGTTACAGTCCGTTTGATAAGATCGTATACGGCAAAACTCGTTTATGAAAACCGGTTTGGAAGTGGCATTTGCATTAGCAGATAAAAAAGAGTGTTCAATTTTAGTCAGAGACGGAAGTATTTTAAAATGAGTGTCGCGTTTGCATCACGTTATGAAGCAGTATTCTTGTGCATGCATCCAAAAGGACTGAAAATGTCATATGGAGCAGCTGCTAAATACATGAAAAAGTCAAAAGCACTTGTTAGCAAGTGGGTGCACCGTTATTCCCAAGTTAAAAATGTGAATGATTTGCCGGATCGTTGGTCTACGCCAAAAACAACAAAAAAGCTGGACAAAATGATTCTACGAGTGTTTGAAAAAAATCCTCTTCTATCGTTACGTGGAGGACAAGGGATTTTACGTAAAAGGGGTCTAAATGTGTGTTGTGATACGATACGAAGACGTTTACTAGCCAATAATGTTAAATTTCGAAGCACAATAAAGAAACCACTACTGTCAAAAAAACACGTAGAAAAACGACTCAGTTGGGCCCATGGGAATTTGGAAAGAGATTGGAACAACGTTATTTTTTCGGATGAAGCTTCTTTCAGGCATGGTCTCCTATCACTCATACCTTGTGTACACAATCCAATAAATTAATCCAGCGGACCGTCAAACACCCGGCAAAGGTGCACGTTTGGGGATGCTTCTCAAAACAAGGATTTGACAATTTGTTCATGTTTACAAATAACTTAAACGCACCCAACATGGTCAAAATTTATAAGAAGGCTTTATTACCATCTGCTCAAAGGTGGTTTAAAAGAAGGAATGAGGATTGGTTACTGCAAGAAGATAATGACCCGAAACATCGCAGTCGTTTGTGCAGTGCGTGGAAAGAATAAAATGACGTCGATGTTTTAGATTGGCCATCACAGTCGCCGGATGCAAATCCCATTGAAAATGTTTGGGCATTCATGAAGCTAAAGCTCCAAGGAAAGAAGATTTCGACGGTCAAAAAATTATCAAGAAAAATACGAGTTTTATGGAGATCTTTGTATCAAGATTATGCTATAACATTAGTAGAAAGCATGCCTCGAAGACTCCAAGCAATTATTGATAATGGAGGAGAGTGGACAACATATTAATTGAAAAGCATTCAAGTAAATAAACAAAATAAACCAGTACAATTGATTTTTTTTATTATTATAAGTTCTTCTTTAATTTTTGTCGTCTACGATGTTATCAAACAGACTGTAAGTCAAACTCTGTATGTGAAAAATAATTCTAAAATAGGGAACGAAAAGTTACACCTTCGCAATTTAATGCTGTACGAGTTTCGAAGTTAATGTTAGAACTCCAACAGAAAACATTTAGCGCGTTCGTTTATATCGTGCTCCTACCTTAAGGACCATCAAAAGTATGTAGTTTGCTAAAATTCGAAACGAAATTCCGAGATTGATGCCGACATTGTGCCAGGTTTAGTCAAAAATAACCCGATCATTTAAACTCAAGAGATTGCTGAGAAGACCAAAAATGAACCCTTTTTTGATCAAGTTGTAAGAGGCGACGAGAAATCGATTCTATACAACAACGTGCAACGAAAAAGCAGGTGAAGGTGCAGAACGCGTGGCAAATGAGAGCTTGCAGCCAATGAAGGTATTGTTATCTGTTTAGTGGGATTACAGGGGTACCATTTTTTTCGAGGTTCTTTCAACTGGTTAAACCATCACGGCGAATAAGTTCTGTGAGCTTCTCTCTAAGCTTAATGAGAAAGTTTTAGAAAATCCTCTGGTTTTGGCTAATCAAAGAGCGTCATCTTTCATCATAATAACGCCATGCCATATGCGGTCGAAAAACGCTGCAAAAACTGATGGAGTTAAAGTGGGAAATCCTTCTGGGCTTGCGTATTTCCAAGATTTTCGAACTTGTAAAACGATGGCGGACAGTTGTAGAAAACAACTGGGACTATATGATTGATTAATAAAATTGTTTTCTTTAAGGTGTTATCGCTTCTGCTTTTTTTTTTTCCAAATCAGGCAAGAACTTTTGCAATGATGCAGTAGAAAACAGGGGATGACCTATTGGTCGATGTCAGGTAGAACGAATTAATAAACTTGGCGGATTAAGCCCAATATTTTCGACTAAGATAAGGTAAAGATAGTAACTTCTAAGCTTATATACATATAACAGGACTACCGGAGTAAACCGAGTTATTTGATGCAGATTGAAATGACATCACATTTCGAGGATTTTGAGGCGCCCCATTTACTCATGAGGACCCGGAATAACCACCGTGTGGCGTTCCCATTGTTCCGATTTGAGTTCTGTTTTTTTTTTGTTAAGTTGGTACATCTGTTGTTGGTATTCCCTCTAAATCGGAGCATCATAGCTTGACATTTGCAACGGGAACGTTCTGAACAAGGTAGTATAGTACAGAATAATGAAAGAAGATTTTCTACTAGGTACGAGTATGTACATAAATGTGGGAAGAAATCTTACAGTGACCTTTGTAGTCAAAAATAAATTTGAACAAGGTGATGAGGTTTAACATCGTAACATCCTACTTGTGACTCGCATCACATCAAAGGTGAAGATTTTCAAAAGTATGTCCAACTACTTGCATACGCTGATGAAAAGCATACGCTTTGGAAGAGGAGGGAAATTCTATGAGATTTGAGCAACCAGCCGGAAAAATATTCTTTATTCGAATAAGATGATCCAGAGACTATTTAATTCTAACAACAACAGCACAGCTATTGAATCTTTCTGTTTTAGGAATATATAGGTACAGGAACTCGGAACCTGTTAATTAGAACCTGAACAGCAAAACATCATGATTAAACAACAGATCGTGAAAGCGAAGTGCTGTCTGGTTAAAGCTGCAAACTGTATGCTGTTTTTGAAATACTATTTACAGTACAGAATGTATATTATGACGACCAAAGCCGAGGTGACAAGGGAGTACAAAAATATTTCCCGCTATAGATACTCGCAACTTTCATCAACAGACGGCAGCAGTATTTTAGGTGATGTTGGACAAGTATATTTCAAACTAATGGGGTAAATTCAAAAACAAATCACCATACGAATGTGAAGTCTTATATATGTATTTAATCACAACCAACTTTGAGAAGATTTTTCTACTGTTATAGCCTCATTGGGTGAAACTCCTTTAACTTAGCTTGATACTTAAGCAAAATATAGATCTCTGTAGATGAGCTGAGAGGAGCCTCAAAATTGGACATGCTTTTATTCTGATAAATGCCTTTGTAGAGGACATAGAACCGAAAAACACTGGAGGCTGTGCCATCGAAAATAAAGTATTAAAAAATGCTTTTACTACGTGTTAGGAATGTGATTTGGTTTTACAGTGTTTGTGTACGAGAATAAAGTTTTTGAAACCCTATTCTATCCGACGAATATGTGCTAAAATATCTCACTTTTACAATTACATTGTTCATTCACCTTCTCCACCCAAATATCAACCTCATCAAAAGCCAAAACACTCTCTATTATCTAAAACAAATCTAATTAAAAATATCCCAAGTACAATGCCACAAAACTTGTTTGACTTCTACCTATATTCTCCTTGCCTCTTCTCAAAAATATTTGAACTTACTTCTCAGAAAAAAAAAAAACTTTGAAAACCTTTGCTAAAACTTTTCTTCCTTTTCCCCAGAAAGACAATACCAGAGAAAGCAGTAGTACATAATTCAAAAAAACTATTCGTAAACCACAATATTGCACCAGTGGTGCACATGAACTCACAGAAAAGGTGGTTACCATTTTACCAATGTGAAATGTGTTCTCTGTACCCCTTTTCTCCCCCACAAAATTCACTAAGTTCGAAACAATCAAAGAAAATTCCTTTAAACGTCATTTGAGGTTTCATTCTAACCACCTTTCGGCAAAGGTAAAATGTCGAAAAATAAAATAAATGAAAAAAATAAAATTCAGCGCGCACTTTGTGCCAGTTTTCGACGATGTTTTACTTTTCGCCAGTAGTTATCCTCTTAACTTCAAGTCCATTTTAGTCGTATAGTAGATGTTTGCGTTCCTAAAACCTATTTCCTTTGAAGCGAATCGAGGCCCTTGGAGAAGTTTTATACTCGTTCGTACGAATATATGCAATCCGTTTTGCCAGGAGCCACAAAACGACAACGACATAGCTTTAGTCGATGAGTCTTTTAGGGAAAAAGAGACAGAAACCACGAGAGAAATTGTTTTCTTGAAGGACGACAACATTTTTGGTTTCGATGTTTTTTTTTTCGCCCTTTTCTGGGCCTTCTAGCTGTACTTACTAGTAAATGGAATGGAGTTCGCCATAATCCTTTGACGCAAATGATTTTTCTTTTCTTCTTTCAGTGCATTTGTCGTCTCACGTGGATTCTTGATATTATAAAGGAATTCATTAAGTTCTTTCAATAGATCTGGCTATTGAGAATTGGAGGTGTTTATTGGCATGGTGTTCTTTAGCGGCTTTAAGCTCCAGAGGGTCCAAGGTTGTGTTTTATTTAAATATTATAAAGTTTTGTTGACGTGGCGTTATAGTTTAGTTTTTAAATGCCCCACTGGTGAATATGGGTTCAATTCGGAGATGAAACACCGAAAAAGAATGTCTCGACCTTCTACAGTTGTAACTTCCACATCAAAAAAGTATAAAAGACTTTTGAAGTTCGCAAAAAAATGAAAGGCCCCTTCCACTGGCGACGAAAACTAGGCGAAAACGAAAAAATTGAGGTCAAGACGTTTGCGTCCTAGAAAACCTAGCAAGATGAAAAACGTGGCAGGCGAATCGGATGGTGATAAGAGAAAAACCACGAGTCCTTCCAGTTATGACGCCCGAGCAAGTTAATGTAATCTCGGCGATGAATTTTGATCACTATTGTTCTTTAGCGTAATCCATTAATAGTAACAACTGCATACACTTAATTTTTGAAAAAAGAGGAAAATGCGCTTTTCACTTCTCAGCAATCATTCCTGGACTGTCTAATTCCCAAATGCGCCAATTCTGCTTATTTAGAAAATTTAAATAAAGGATTGGCAAAGTTACGATGCTGCTGATGGTCGGATTTCTTAAGTTCTTGCGTCAATTGAAGCTTACAGGCTTTCTGACGCCAGTCCATCTCCAAAATTCAGTAAATTCCTAGGCAATATTGCCAATTGTTATGACAAAATGGACATAATTTTGGTTCTTCGCACCAATAACTTGTTTCAATAGCTCAATTATCTGAACGAATTTCGCAATTGCCGGGCGCGAAGGTGAAGAAAACTTTTATCCGACTTGCTAAAGCGATTTTTTTATTTTTTTTTGCATTGTTGAAGTGTCTACTGTTCCATTTTTATTAATAGCGTAGTTCTTTTAATTTTTTTTTTTATTAATAATTAGCGCTCGCTCAATAGGTTATTGGCACCTTTTAAATGTTTTCACGCAACACGGGCGATGGAAGGTTAGGGAGGAAAGCAAGAAAGGTACCGGTGTACATTGGTTTTGAATGTTTACAAGTTATAATGAATAGGCTAGATCAGAGAATTGTTCAGCTCGGGAACGAGTTACAATGAGTATTCATAGCGAGACGAGTGTAAGGGTAGAAGGTTTGAAGGTGCAGATTGCTACTGACAATTACGAAGGAATATTGTTGACAAAAATAGTGATAGAGCATGGTGAACCAGCAGATATTACGTCGAGGTTTGAGGATGTCAATTGATTACAGGTCATTGGCATCACCTTCAATTTTTTTCGCACAATTTTAAAACTCATCTAGGGGCACCTGCCCGGATGTGAGCATTGTACTCCAATTTTGGGCATGCTAATGTTTTTTTTTTAATCATATAGTATGTTACATTAATATACACAGCCCTTATTCGCTTAAAAAATTTACAGAAACTCAGTATTTTACTTTCGCCATACGGCATGGATCGGTTTACACTTGAACAAGTTTGGGGAATATTGTAAAGTTACTTCTGAAACAGTGCGAATTCTGAAAAGAAATTTTAGTCGAAATAAAGTAGGCAAACTTGTGAAAAAAGTTCGTAAGATTTTTCTGCTAACTGATAAATCGAACATATTTTCGTGTGAGCCATCACACGGCGATGGCGCGATAGTTAGCTCATTGGACTATCACGCAGACAGTCTGGGTCACCAACAATTTTTCATATCGCCATCAACCTTTCGGCGGGCAATGGCAAACTCCCGAAAGTAAAATTGCCTACGAAAAAGCTTCTAAGGAGTGCCGTTCGGACTCGGCAATAAACCGTAGGCCCCGCTCAGATGTGACAAAAATGACAACATGAGCAACGCAAATGAGTGTCAAGAAGCTAGGCCATAGCCCATACCGGGCTGCCAGCGCCACAGTGTTTTTTAATTTTTTTATTCCCGTGTTCGTCCTGTGCAATCTATGGAGAAGTTGAGCCGAAAGTGTGTGCTCCGATCCGGGAACCATAGGGCGCCAACTGAATATCAATCGGACAAGCATGAGGAAAATTTTGCGTAAGGATCTGGGATTATTCGCTTACAATGTCGAATAAATTCAAGTAGTGAAGCAAAATCACCAACTGCTTCGTTATCGGTTCTCTATTTGGGCTTTAGAGCAGCTTGAAATTGACGACAATTTTGCTCAAAAAATTATATTTTTAGATGATTTAGATGATTTAGATCTTTGGAGTGGTGGCATCATTCAACCAAGACGACAATAGAACAAACGTTACAGTCAATGGAGAATGATAATCGACTATTATGGTCAGAAATTGAGGATTTGGACGAGCTATGATTCCAGCAAAATAGGACTACGTGCCACACAAGGCTTGCAATAATCGATTAAATCTACTCTAAGTTCAATAATCGTTTCAGTCGTTTTGGTGATGTTGCTTAGCCGCAACTGAGCGGCAACAATCTAGAGACGATTCAGGCACTTAGGAATAAAATTAAGGCTATTCGTGAAATAGGGGGTGAAACCGTGTATTGAATTAGAAGTAAGTAGATAAGAATTTATTGGGCTGACTTTACGGACCGGAACGCTATACATTACCCAGCCATGTCAGTCCTTCGATCATCACTCTTTTGGCTAAGTCGATGTCGCTGCAGAGTCCGTACAATTCGACGTTTAATTTTTTCTCCCACTCACTGTCTATGCAGATGGCACCGAAAATCGACTGACGAATTTTCGTCCAAAACAGCCCTCATTCATTTTTGAAAAAGTCGATACCTTTGTGCCATGAAGCAGGACTCCGATTATTAAAGTCTTATCTGGAGTCACTTTCGTTGTTCGAGAGAGGGCTTTACTTGTCAATTGCTTTCTTAGATCAAAGAAGCAGCGATTAGGAAAAGTTATTCTTCGTTTGACCTTATCGCCGGTGTCGTTGTCTGAATTGATAGCAGACTCTAGGTTTACAGAGTTCTTAACTTCCTCAAAGTAATATTTGCCGAGGGTGATGTTCTGTCCGAGACGTCAACTGTAATTATTGATAATTTCTTTAACACTTCCTACTTAACAAAAACCTTTCTTTCAATATAAACAATTTAAATGTTTCCCATTCAACAGAAAATTATTTGCCGAAATAAACTATAATTATAATAAAAAAATAAAAATAAAAGAAAGGAGCTAAAGATTATGTTTCCGAATGACAAATGAATTAGAGATGATTTAGTAAGGACATTTGGAAAATGTGGATTTAGAAGAAAAAAAAATAAAAATTTACAAAAATGAAAAATAAGCATGAAACAAACAAATTCAACTAAAATCCCTTTTAATTAAATTATAATTATTTTATTTTTTAAGTTGCAACTACAAGAGTTAAATTTAAAAGTAAAAAATTAAAAAAAAAAAACAACTAATAGAAAATTTAAATATTATAGAATTAAAATCACAATATCTACTTTAACTTACAACTTTGAGTTTAGCCTGGATTTCCCGGAGTTTCCGTCTGGCCAGGACCTGAATATGAGAGCTGACCTGCTTTCGTGTTCTCGTTTTTCCTGTGCGAAGTTTTATATATCGTGCTATGAGTTCATTTCGTCCTGCAATTAAATAGAAAAAAAGGAGCAATTATGAAGGGGAAAAAACGGGATTACCACAATTAGTTTTGCAATAGTTATTGTAATTAACCAGGAACAGAGGGTGGCATTATTTCCCTATTTTCCTGAGACTTAAAATAAAAAAAACAAAATCTGAAAGGACATGAGGAATTAATTTCCCTAACTATGGTACTATACACATATTTTAAGAGTCACAGGATACAAAGCGTAGTGTAATTTTCATATCAAAATGAAACGCCACGAACAGAAAAAGAAATGGAAATCAAAAGATTTATGACAAAAACACAAGGAAATCAACTCCGCCTAGTTACATCCTGCCGAAGAAGTCCTTTGACATATATCATCCTTGATCATATACCATTAAATCATCTTCTATCCATTTGTCTTTCGTCCGCTTGTGTGAGGACGGGCAATGTGCGTGCGTATTCACAAACTGATACGAGTACCTACGAATGCTCTAAGAGGTCATATTTTGAAAGGAAATGTCATTTTGTCCTTTGGTAGCTTCGTAGTTTGGTTCTGTTGTCAGTCGGTCGGCCGGTCGGCTGGTCGGTTGTTTCAGTCTATTTTGGATGAATGTGATATCATTTCTTAACTAATAGGCGTTCACAGGATATTGTCTTTTCCCAGGACTCGTAAGAAGATTAATGAGCGGTTGTCTTCTATCTCTGGCCTTATCAATTACTCGCGCGCACACATATGAATAGTAATGTTTACGGCCTACGGGTAACTACGAAAAAGAAAGGGGGAGGGGGGCGTCATCAACGAGCGCTATTATATCTTCGAATATAATCAATTATCCTGGAATGCAATAAAAATTGCTTCGAAAGGACATTGAAGGTTTAATTACGTGTTTTTGTTTTTTTTTTTTGTCTTCTTCTGTTTCAGTACATCTCTCTGTTCTCTTACTGCTCCATGTGCTATTATTAATTTTATAAATCGATGCGACGCACGGGGGGAAAGGGAAAAAGCAGAATCAGTCAGAATCATAGTCAGAGTTAGGACAGCTTTAAGCGTGAAGAGGACTTTAATTATCGGCTGTTTGGTCCTTTTTCTGTGCTATGTTATCTCCATTGCTTGCTTGTGTAATAAAAACTCCCCGGCACAAATAAAAGGAACAAATTAAGAAAAAATAATAAAATCAACGACAAGTGAAGGAAAAGGGAGTTATCTTCGTCGTCTTTTGCCTTCACCCTACGTCCTTGGAGCTGTCGTTGTCGTCGTCCTCGTCGTTGTGGAAGGAAATTGAAAGTGATGATCTGATGACGTGTAAAGGATAATAAAACGACTCTAAAAGAACAGCCAGTAGACTGAACAAAAATACGAAAGACAGGCTCTTGCTGGAGTTGACTGGGACTAGGTTCCACTCGCTATCAGCTTACAGCTTCTTCTTCTGTTTATCATGGTAGTAGACGTCAGAAAATATCCTCCGTATTCTCGTTGCTGCTCCTCGTTCTACTGAAGAAGCAAGAGCGAAAGAGCGTTTAAATTAAAATGAGAAAGTTTTTATCCTTTTTCTCATGGGTTGTTTTTTTTTTTTTTTTTTTTTGTTTGTTAAAGGGACAATAAAAAAGGACAAGCGAAATATAATGGAGCAAAGAAGGATAAGCATGAGAAAGAATTTCACTGCCACCACGAATGTAGATGGGTGGGGGAGATTGTTCTTCTTTTTATTTTTTTTCTTGTTTTGGGGAGTCGGATGGATTTTCTAAAACGTTTAACCTTAAGACACAGGAAAACAGGAAAAGCGATCTTAGCAAGCAACAGACTGTCGACTGAGTTTTAGTCAAATAAAGCTTCCAAGCAGGAAGAAATGGTTATAAGCGCGGGTTTTTTAAGTACACTGGGGAGCATCCTTTCTTTTATTTTTATTCTTCTCTTCTCTGCTCTCTTCCTCTTTTGTTATCTGTCATCCATGTTTTATTTTTCCGCTGTGATATTCTTTTGAAATTGTGTGAATTTCTTCCTTTTATTGGACTTTATTTGATTTTACTATTTTTATGACAAAAACACACACATCTATACACATTCGTTTATACAGACAATGAATGAAGGATGGCAAATCCTTAGAAATTAAATTATCTGTGAGTAATGAAATCAAGAAAGAAAATAAGTGAAAAAAAAAAATTAAAGATTGCAAAGACTTTGTTGTGAATGTGCTACAGGTAGAAGACATGGACTTAAATGGGTTGATGGAGAAGGGAAGGTATAATTTTAATTTCCAAGGATACAGACAATGAGAATGAATTGAATTGAATTTTCAAGTGCAACAATGAAGATGTTGTTACAAAATTTTATTACACAACTGTGAATTTTCGTGTTGGAAAAGAATTTAATTGATAAATTTTCTTCAAAATTGATTGACATTCTTTGGCATTCTTCATGTACGAGCATATGTGTCGATAATTTATTGTATGTATGTATCATTTGGAGTACTCGTATTTTGTTGTTGCATGATTAACTCATCATGGCATTCAATTGAAACTTCCTGTGGTTTACAAATGCAAATTTATCACTTTTGAACACATTCTTTCGAAAATAGGCTGGCAACGTCTTAAAGGTTTGCTTTTGAGACTCAGGCGCTATCCAGGCTTTCTGGTCTTGATTATTTTTCCAGAACTAGAGACTTAATTTTGCCCACGGCCAGGATTCAAGGAATCTCTCAGCTAAAGCGTAGTGATCCATTCACTTTTTAAGATGATACAAATATGTATAGTCTTCGTATTCTAAGTCGTGATTTTTAACTTCTTTCGCAGGACACCAATATCAGCTATATCCCCTGTTTGTTGTTGAACGCTCGGTATTACAAAGTTAAACTGAGAGGCTTAAAGTTTGTTTTTAGAGCAATATCTAATTAATAGTTTATAGCTAACGAAAATAGCGGAGGCCCTAGACTGTTGCAAAGCAGACATAACCGCCATTCAAGAAATGCGATGGGATGGGCCGGACAAAAAGAAGATGAAAAACTGCGACATCTACTACGGCAATTGCTATCGACGGCAAAAGCAGCGCTTATTTGGATGCGGATTTGTTGTCGGACTCAGACTAAGACAAGAAGTCCTGAGCTTCCGGCATGTGAGCGAGCGCCTCGTAGCAATCCGCATCAAGGCTAAATTCGCCAACATTAGCCTTATATGCGCGCATGCCCCCACAGAGGAGAAAGATGACGACACCAAGGATGCCTTCTATGAGCTCTTTAACAAGGCCTACGAGCAATGCCCTAGCTATGTCATTAAAATTGTCCTCGGTGATTTTAATGCAAAGCTAGGAAGAGAGGGTATCTTTGGTGGAACGATCGGAAAATATAGCCTGCACGACACCACCTCCGATAACGGATTCAGGCTAATCGACTCTGCGGCGGGGCGAAACATTGTCGTGGCTAGCACGCGGTTCCCACATCTCGACATATACAAGGGGACTTGTGGAACTCCTGATCAATCAACAGTCAACCAGATTGATCACATTGCGATTGACGCAAGACACTCCTCCAGTATTATGGATGTCCGAACGTTCCGAGGTGCCAACATCGACTCGGACCATTACCTTGTTGTAGCCAAGGTACGGTTGCGGATATCCCAAACTACGCCAAGACAAGCTAATGGTATGAGGAATTTCGAAGTCAGACGGCTACAATCGTAAAAGATCGCCAAGTCCTTTCACGATCGAGTGTCTCTTAAACTCCTTATCGCTTCAATACCGCCAGCATCAAGCATCGAAGACCATTGGAAACAATGCCAAAACGCCATCAGAGATGCCGCTTCTGATGTCCTGGGTTTCACTCGTCCACCACAACGAAACCCTTGGTTCGATGATGAATGCCGGCAAGCACATGCAGCTAAGCAAGATGCATATAACGCGGCGCTGCTTAGAAAGACCTGAGCTGCTCATGAGCTCTATGAGCGGAAGGGAGAGACGAACACCGGCTTCTCAGGAACTAAGAAGAAAGAGTAAGAGAAGCGCGCGATCGAGGAAATTGAGAGATGCTACTCCAGGAATGAGGTTCGGAAGTGTTACCAAAAGGTAAAAATAACATGCCGCGGAAACAAACCCCGAACCGAAGCCTGTAGAGATGAACAAGGGAACATCGAAGTAGAATCGCAGTCGATGCTGAGGATTTGGAAAGACCATTTCTGCAGACTGTATAACGGCGATGACGGACCAAATACCGCTGTCAGGCAGAATCAACCTTTCAACCTGGACGATGATGACCAACAATTCCGTCCACCCAACCTGGATGAAGTGAAGATAGCTATATCGAAGCTTAAGTCCAACAAAGCTGGAGCGGATGGCCTGACTGCCGAGCTCTTCAAAGCAGGAGGCGATGAATTGGTAAGGAGCATATACCAACTCATCTGTAAAATATGGTCGGACGAAAGTATGCCCGATGAATGGAACCTCAGCATTGTTTGTCCGATTCTCAAGAAAGGAGACCCTCTGAACTGCGCCAACTACAGAGGCATCAGTCTCCTTAACATCGCATATAAGATCTTATCCGCCGTATTGTGTGAATGCCTGAAGCCGTTCGTCAACAACCTGATAGGTCCATATCAGTGTGGCTTCAGGCCAGGAAAGTCCACCATCGACCAGATATTCACACTACGGCAGATCTTGGAGAAGACCCATGAGCTTCAGATCGATACCCACCACCTATTCATCGATTTTAAGGCCGCGTATGACAGCATCTATAGAGACGAGCTATACAGAGCAATGTCTATCAAGGTCGGTAAAGATCTCACCGAGACCTTTGATGTCCAGAAAGAATTTAGACAAGGCGATGCGCTGTTATGCGATTTTTTCAACATCGTACTTGAAAGAATAGTGTAAAACTCACGAGCAAACACAAGAGGCGCTATCTTTCAAAAGTCCGTCCAACTACTCGTATGCCCCGACGAAATTGACATAATCGGGAGAAAGCAGCGTGATGACATCAGTTTGAAATAAAATGCGGGGAATTGCAAAAGGTATCCTCAGTGCATTGTCTCAGTTTGACTCAAGACAAGGCATATTACTCTTCAGAGGAGGAATTCCTCTAGATAAATAGAGGTTAAGGTTAAGTGGTTGTTTGAGCGGTAGCCTCACTTAGGTTAAGTCATTTAATAACAAGTCATTTGGTGATGGAGGAGTATGCCAGGACATTTAATCTTACTTCTATAGTGAGCTACTTGTTATACTTAAGTTATCACTCCCTTAAATTAAGGATATTGCCTCTGTGTTGCTGTGGATCTACGAACAGAGAAAACCGAATTATATTAGTCTTAAACGTAACATTCAAATCTCGCCTTGCGATTTCAATATCAAGTTAGGAAAGGAGATCTTAAGTCCCACTCTTGGAGAACATAACTGCGCGATTACAAACAAGCATTTCCCGGATTTCAGGATCCACAGAAATCTTCCGATCAAGACACCATCCATCACATTGAGTAAATTCCAGTTGACGCAAGACACAGTTTTAGTTCCAAAAATCTACATTGCCTTGTCCGACTCAGGTACGAATATAGATACCTTGGCGGCAGAAAGAAAGAAGAAATATTTGACAAAGAATGGCTGCAAACAGGAAGTGACTGATACAGATTTTGTTGGCCAGACGAGCGAACAACTCTCTTAGAGGCTTTTTCAAAGGAAAAAGAAGAGTGTTAAGGATACATAGTCCTAGCTCATCCCTTAATGTAATCTAATAGCTATGTAGTCAGGTAAGGCCACCACTGACCAGATATTAAACTTACTTTTGGAAATTAAGTTGTGAGTTAGCTACTGTGAGCAGGATTCAAGAAAAGAAACCACAACAGACCGACCCAAACGATGAGCACAACTTCTTGCTAGTGAAAGACTTTTGTCTACATAGAACAAAATGACTGGATTCTAGTATACGACGATATACGTACTCGTATGTACTTGATTTGAATAAAATCAACTCTGTCCGCATTGCAGGCGATGTACATAGACATCTGTTCAAGAGAGTACAGATACAACTTTGTATTATAAAAGTTTGAGATGTCATTCAGATGGCTTATGAGAAAGAATCCTCTACCTAGCTGGATAGAAGAAGGCCCCAGAATCCATCACAGTAAGTTAGTATGTCATTAAAGCCTTAAAAATGACATAACGTACTTTTCGAATTCAATTGGCGTGTGGAAAATACAAAAAGCAATTTAAATCTTTCAAAATAATTCCCATTTCAGTGTTTAACTTCGATACGATCCTTTAATCACAGAATTTCAAAGAATCATCCTTCTTTTGGATAACAAATCTCTTGGAAGCTACGTTCTCTCACACATGTTTTAGAAATCATTTTTCCCTGAATGGCTTCCTCCAATTTCATAGAGTATAGTAGTTTCGTGAGATGCTGCGTTTTCGGTTTCACCTCTGTTTGTGTCTTAGATTAACAAAATTAGTTTTGAGTATCATATTCTATTTCGTTAAAGATCTGCACCCTATTTCTGGCACTATATTGATTGTTGCTTGCTTTCAGAGTTAAAGTGATGAGCCCATGTATAATCATCTTTTACGATTCGGTTGAAAAGTGACGAATTTCAACAAAGATCCCTAAAAACCTTACATTCACAGATCCCTATAAAACTCGACTTGCTTCTAAAACACTATAAACATCTGGGTTACCCATTTAGCATGACCTTTGAAGGGTTAAGATGCTCAAAGAGAATAGTGTGTATAGTACAACAAACAAACAAACAATTGGAATACCTCAGGATACCACACAAAAGACTGTCTTTTTTTTTTCTTTAAATTTGCCCTTATAATCGACCAATTGCAATTGGTTTTTGTACAGTTGTAATGGGTTTTCTAATAAGAACTTGACTACTTTTTTTTTTAAATAAAACCCAAACCATTTGAGACATTTCAAAAATTTTACTATCGGCTTGAAGTACAATCAAAACATTTATGAATGGAACTCGACTTCGTTCATATGGCCACCTCGGGCACGTTTGCAGCGGTCGATTCGTTGGACCCAATTTTCAACGACTCTGATTTTGCGATGAAATTCACCATCTTGGCCCATCTTCTCCAGAACCCAATCGGAGAACGTACGTCGCTTCAAATAGTCCATCAGCTTCTATTCTAGAGTCAGCTTGATCTTGTATGGGTGTAAACCAAGATCGTTACGCAAAATACGCCATAATGTGATCTGATCGATGCCCAATTCCTGAGAACGCCGTGGAATTGACTGATTTGGATCGTTTGCTACGGACGCCTGAACGGCAGCGATATTTTTTGACACTTCCACCAAACCGTTGTCTTACTGACACGGCAAAATCACACAACGAAGATGTAGACTCAAATTTTTGCAGTAAACTTGTTATTGCCTGTCTACTAGGGCGAGAATTACGACCGAAAATTGGAATTAACGCTCTTAAAGTTGCAATCACCGACTCCGAATTTCGGTAGAAAATTTTTATAATTTGCACACGTTGCTCGTTCGTGTACTTTACCATGATGAAAATGTTGAGCTTACCGAATAAATTGACAGTGACAGTTTGATGATTAGTGAAAGAGTGCGTTTACAAATTAAATTCAAAGTTGTCAAGTCCCTATTGGATCGCAACAGTTTGCCTTTGGTCTGTTTCTAATGTTAACACTTTTGGAAAAAGTTGTCGACCTACATACGTGGGCGGACGTGGCTTAAGTGGTAGTTTATCGGACCGATTACGTTTAATCTAAACAGCGCCCGAAAGACATTCTTTTTTTCACGCAAAATAAACCGATGGCGCTTCGAAGCTTTCTTAAGAGTGTCCCTGCACCAAATAGCTTTGGAAAAAGGCGCAAATCTAAAAAATAATAATTATCACCCCGAATTGGTGAACAGATGAAAGATTAATTCCTAACCTTTATGGTGCAGCCATCAAACTCAAACACAAATTCTGAGACAACCTCATATCCAATTTAACAGCAATCAAACAGAGCCTTTGCCGTCTACGAATAATACCTCGGCAAAAAAAAACAACAAAAAACAAAGAATATTCCATCCTTCACCCATATCCTAGCACATAAAGTGCGAACAAAAAACACCATCATCTAGCTATTAAACACAAATAATTCATTTCACAATGGAAACCCCCAACAACAAACAAAAGTCAGCTGAAGAGACGACTTTCAAATTTCCAGATACGAATAAACCTCCAAGGATAATGAATTTAACAAAAAACAAAAAATAAAAATAAAAAACAGAGAGAAAATCAAATAAAGACAAGAACACTCTTCAGCTACACTGGTATGAATACAAAGGAAGAATACAATAACACCCGAGGGAGGAACTGTGGAACTCCAAAGTCCAAGAACCAGTCAGATCCAGATCACAACAAACTTCATATATTTTTCCCACACAAACCTAAAACCAAAAAAAGAAGTCCTTCAGGATGAGACGAACGAAAGAGGGTAAAACGCTTCGTAGGACAATGCGCATAATATAATTTGTGTTGGAGAGAATTTTTGTCAGGAGCATTGGAGAAGAATAAGTTCACCAGGATGCAAAACGACATAAAGAACAACAGGATGAGTTATATCCATCTGAGGCACCCTTGGATTTATGTAGACATTGGACACACAATTACACCCATACTCTCTTGCGAAAGGGCAAAAGTTTAAATTTTTATTTAAAGCTCCAAACGAGTGCTTGTCTGGGTGTAGGGTGTTATATTTTATAATGTACGAGTATATGCACGAGTGTCCAGAACCAGATCCAGAACCAGATCTGAAGTCAGCTCTATATCCAGCATTCAAACACCGAAAAGACATGCCAAATTTTTTTTTCTCTTTATTTTCGGATAGTGTCCCATCGTTGTCAGAGAGTAGTCACAAAGTGGGCGGCTGACAGGAGTTTAGAAAGCCAAGAAGGATGATTCTTCCTGAAATGGTTTTGAATAAAAATTCTATTTACATTTCTATATCTAAATGAGTGCAAAAGTATAAGTATTGTATATGTTACCCCGTAATCCATGCTGCCTTTGATGCTTCTACACGATTATATAAGAAGGAGCACGTTTGATATTTTATACGAGTACTATGTGCAAAAGGACAATGATGACGACTACGACTACAACTACGACGACGACGACGACAACGATAAAGCTAGAGGCAAAGTGAAAAGCTAGAGCTAAAGTTGCTTATGCTTCTACTATTGCTTCTGATTCTGCTTATGCTTATGGTGCTTATGGTGCCGGCTCTGGCAGCAAACCCAACGGCTCTAAAACACGCTTCGTACACTCACTAATTGCACATTCTTGGCATAGTTTCAGTTCTAACCGAATTCAAACCAGTTTCCCTGCCCTTCCTCCAATCTGAATTCGTCTCTGGAATACTCGTACAGCCGAACGTCCTCTGAAGGTTCAAAACACCATCCCACCACCCATCCAGTATAACCCATTTGCCACCCACTTTTTCCACCCTTCTTTTGTATTTTCTCTGGTTGTGTGTCTTACACGTTTCTAAGTGGTGTGTAGTTTGCTCTGTTCTTGTTGTTTTTGTTATCGTTATCGTCGTCGTCGTAGTCGTAGACGTAGTCGTAGTCGTCATCATCAACATCATCGTATGTTGGAGAGTCAGTCGTCCTTCGGATATGGTACACTTTGTCGTATCCGTTTTAGCATACAGAAAGCACAAGGCACATAAATAAAATAATATCCTTCTTCATCCACTCCCACTCGGCCCCACTCTAACTCGGCCCCACTCCCAATCCACACATACATGTACTATAAACAATCAGCTATACTCTTGGATTCTTTCTCATCTTCGGTGCGTTGGTGTGTGCATTTGTATCCTGAACGTATTTAGAGAAAGGATAGTTTAGAACTTAGTTCGGTCGAAAGCAATGAGAGAGTCAAAGGACTCTTCGTTTTTTTGTTCTTCATCTTTTTCTTGCCTCCATGTTACGTCTCTTTGGATCCTGTGGTTGATTGTTTTCTGCTTTTTTTCTCTGCTTATGTCCCTTTTTCATGGAAATTATCCAGTAGACTGTCTGTATGTATACTCGTTGGTACGAATGTCCTTTCTGTGCCACACTGGTTCACTTTATAAAATTCAATTGTGTCGTGTGGAGTGAGCTGAGTTTAACAATGCTTTACGAAGACTGAGTCGGATACTCTTGGAGTCTTGAAGTCAAAGTCATGTTTATAGTCAGTTCACGTGTGCATATTAAGATTGATCCTTTTGAAGTTTATAAGGAGGCTGTTTGCTGTTGTTCTTATTGAAAGTTAAAGAACATTGGACAGGATAAATTGTGGAACAAAGTTTTAAGTTTTCAAAGGAAAGGAAATCAATATGTCCACTTTAAATATTTCCCTAAAACCGTAAGTCTGGTTTTCTTCATAAATGACTCAAAAGGAATCGGTGGAGCTTCTCTCATGCCATTGCTTACATTGTTGGGAAGACTGTTGAGGATATGTGTTGCTGTACGTGCAGGATTCTTCACAAGATTCATCGCTTTGTCAGATAAAAGTGGTGACATCATTTTAAGAGCATTGCGAACAATTGTATTTGCAAACATTTCTATTAACTAATCAACTATCTAGGTGCAGTTGCAGCGAACAGAACACAAGAGCTTAACTTTTCAATAGGCCATACCCTGATGTTTACAAAGTAAGATAGATGAGTGTCGGAAGTCCAAATGACAACCACAGAGAGCCAAAAGAGGTGGCATCGCAACTATTTGGTTTTCCAAAACTGCTCCTATGTTTTGATATTCAAAAACTCAAAGGAGTCAGTACTTGTTTTTGAATTAATTTTACGCAGCATTTTATGGCATAGAACCAGGAAATAATCGCTAAGAAACACTGACGTTCTCGACACAACCTGACTGGGGTTGTGTGGGGTAATAATTGATTTCCTAGAGAGAAGCGTAAGTGATAATTGACCTCACAAATACTATATTGAAGAACTAGAGGAAGATTTGAGACTAAATATTGCCCAAGTGGAACGAATATGTCTTAAAGTGCCACATTGAGTGTGTTTTAAAGGCATGACAGTTGAAAAAGGGGGAAAAAACATCCTCTGGGTTGCCAGACTTCAAGAAATCTCAATTTGAAGACAATTCTCTTAGATCCTTCTATGGCCAATATATTTTCATGCGACAACGTTCTATGATACATAAGTACACCGTGATGTATCGAATAGATATTGTCAGCTAGTGCAATGCGTTGACTGAGTAAACTACTACGAGAGAGGTTCTGGGTTCGATACCCTGTTCAAATACTGAAAAAGAGAAAAAACAAAAACAACGTATTCAATTTCAAAGGGAATGTCGGAGCTCTAACTGGGACAAATATCTTTTGCTACTGTCGATGAATTCAGCTAGAATTGAACAGTGACCAATGGTCCTTTTACCAACACGTTCCACGCTCACGAGTCTAAGAGCTTGGAGATTTGACACCAAACTAAGCGAACAAAATGTGTTGGAAGATATACCATGGAACCGTAATAATGCTTTTGAAGGCAACGTGTTTGAACTTTCGCTAATTTCTTTTAGCGATTTTGTTTGGTTGAGGCTCTTTACCAAACAAGACCCTAATGTGTAACTGATATTCCTTGTAATAAAGATTCTGCATAGCTAACATGCAGATAATGCCATGTTCCACTTTGATGACCCATCTTTTTGTTTTGTTGCCTTTTGCAAAATATGGTATTGCGCAACCTCGTACTGCTTTTAGTCCAAGTTCTGTCGTTGTTCTTATTGAAGATTCTTTTCTGAGAGCCTGTTACTTTGATGACCCATCTTTTTGTTTTGTTGCCTTTTGCAAAATATGGAATTGCGCAACCTCGTACTGCTTTTAGTCCAAGTTCTGTCGTTGTTCTTATTGAAGATTCTTTTCTGAGAGCCTGCGAAGCGAACCTTCGAAATTTATTCGGCAAATCTTTTTCAGATTCTTAATTTGTCGGAGACACAGAAAGGAGTATCGAACATGAGAGTGAAATCAGCTAAAAACTTTAAAAAGTATGAATCCATTAATCGTATTTGACCAATATTATTAGGTGCACATGACATATGACACAACTGTCTACACTTTACATTGTCTTATCCAAAAGAATCCAGTTGCGGATTCCTAAATAAATGGACTTATCTTAACTAGGTACCTTTTAGGCCATTTTCTTAGATATTCGCCACAGATTCCGAAATCCAAAACAGTGTCGTCATTTTGAACTTTCAGTTTCTGGTATTAGTGAAAGGATGTAGAAACCAAATTTATACAATATTTTGCTTCTGTTGTGCCTCAAATCACCCACCGAAGTTATAGCCAATGACTAAGTACTCGTGTGGGTATCGTCTAGGTTTAGAATTACGTTTGCAAAACAAAGTCCTTTGTGAATAGATATTCTGGAAAATATGACGAAACAATGAACGACGTAGGGAGTAACTGCTAAGGTGTTCTGAGCTGTGGCACTGTATATTTGTTCGACTCACCGCCTCATGATTTTAATTTAAAATAATGTGACAATCATGAAGTTAATCTACACAAGACAATAGCAACCCTTATAACCTTGCAGTATCTTAGAACTGTGGGTTTGATTGTTTTGAATAAATGCTACCAGAGTTTGGATAAAACAGAATCACAACAAAGTGAATTTTTATCTCAGCTCACAAGAGTATGTTCTTGAGTGCCGCAGGATAGTACTCTCAGTCCCCAGTTATTTCTTAGTGGATTTTCGAAGCTTATTGTTTTACATTCTCTTTCAAATAAGGCTGGAAATCTGACTCATCTCACATGCGTAATATGTAGTGTCTGTTCCGTTATGTCAGTAAAACTTATCGTATTGGACATTGTAAATCGGTCATATCCGGTCATGCGAATTCAATAATCCATTTATAATAACTCATTCAAATGTGTAAATGACCTACAGGAATGCAAGTAACCTAAATGACTTTCTTCTTGAGCACTCAAACTGCTTGTCATTTACTTAAGACATCTTTCATCTCGTTTTTGGCCTTCTTGTTCTGTCTCAACATACAATATTTTCACACACAAATAAGATTATAGTCCTCATTTATATAATAAAACCTCAATTCCACATCACAACAAAAAAATTAAAAATAAAAGAAAAGGCCTCACTCACCCTAACCCAACGATGTGACCATTTAAATTTATTTATCTATTTATTCACGCTTGATTGCAAAAAGTAAGCTCACATTCGTTCTGACGTCTACCCAACAGACAGAACAGAACTTAACACTTATTAGGTGTACGTAGTGAAACATCGAACAGACATTTGCAATTCTTTATTCTTTAGGTCAAAAAGTCATCAGTAAAATAGTTCCCTTTTCCACATTCTTAACCTTAAGTCCAAAGTTCCAAGCGAAGTAACATAAGTTTTGTTTGACGATTTTTTTCTTCCTCAACAAAAATACCGTTAAACGTTTAAGAAACAAAACTAGAGTCGTACCCTTAAGCGGATTAGCTATGCACTTCGTCTTCTTATACTCGCCTGCACAAAGCAGAAAGCAGAAAGGAAAAGTAATCGTTTTTGTTTTCAATTTTGCTTTTGCTTTTGTTTTTATTTTTCTGTTCTGTTTGCTCGTGGAATTGCGGGGACAGTTCATCCAATAATAATGTGTGATGCGAACTTTATGACAGAACTAAAAGCGGATGATGGCTGTGACGAGTAGTTATTCATCATTACTGTCAGCGACTGTCAACTGTCCAAAAGTAGTAAAAATATAGAAAAAAAAAAGGACAAAAGTTTAGGATGAGAAGACGAAACTGAAGAATAATGGAATGAAACGGAAGAAAAAACTTTAAGCTGATTATTATTGTTAAGTTGAAGAGACATAAATGTCATTTTGATTTGAACCTGATTGAGGTTAGGTTAGTGGGTTGACGCAGTAGAGCGTTGTCTATGATATGGGTCTTCAGGGGTGGTATTCAAGTAGATTTATGATTGGAAAACGTAGTAGAAGTGCTGAAAGTCGAGAAGAATTCATTGCGTTCAATATTCGTTTTGAGATGCCAGAAAATTTCAACCCGAAGATCCGGATGCAAATAGATTTGTACTACAATTTTAGGACCTCGAAGTCTAAGTGTTGTAAGTCTGTCAATTTAGAAATCTTTTACAATATAGAAGTCTTAATTGTAGTTCTTTATATTTTGCACATTTTTGGCTGAAGCTAAAGTTCAACAGGGTTAGATGATCCTTGATGAATATGATGACCTTCCTACTTTTCCTGTTGTAAACTTATTCGGGGTTTGGACTTGGACTTGGCACATAAAAAAGTGTTCTAATTGGCTCCTACTATCTATTTAGTAATGAAGGTCCAATGTAGCCTTCGTGGTTTCTGCAAAAGCATCACCAACATAATTGACTTCTCGAAACTACGACAAGCTCTGTTCAAAACACAACGAAGTTTGAGCATGCTTGGGTAGTAGTAACTATGATGATTTAGAGAAGAAGTTCTTGAATCTGGTCATGAAAAATTTGATATCCATTTTGAAAGCCTGTTTAGCTATCGGTAAAATACCAAGTGGCTGGACAGGAAGAGGGTATTAATGTTTGTTCATGACAACCAAGGAAGGAACTTATTCCTTTGCATAAAATGTTTATCAAATGACTTTTCTCGTAGACAACATGGGCAGTCTGAAGCGGCCGACTACTCAAGAAGTTAGCTTTTATAACGGATAGATAGTAGGTTAGTTTGGATTGTTGAAATCCTTCCGAATGCAAGGACATTGTTAGGGCAGAGATATTTTATTGTGATACCTACTATGCTACTATACTATGATTACATTTATTGTTTGCGCTCTCGCAGGCGGAGTAGGAGGTACAAGTGTATAGGTAGAACTTTTCTTTTATTAAAAATGCTTATACATTACATGGGACATAAAATAGTTCACAATAATTGGTTGGGTCGAGTGAAAAGTTCTTAGATTCGACCGGAAAGAGCAGTTTTCATTTTATTTTTCTTTATGAACGCGGACACGAAGTTTCGAGTCGATCCGTCAGACAGTATTGATGTTGGGGTCCATTCCAATCGACCAACTCGTGAGTTCTTTAAAAAATAGAGACAATTAAGCACCGAAAGAATTCATGGTTAAAAAAGGCCTATCGCTCATTGAGATCCACAATATTCGGATGGGTTGCAGAATTCAAACGTGGCAGACCAAGTGTGAAAACTGACCCACGTTAAGGACGGTCAAAAATAGCAGTTGTTCCAGAAATTATCGATAATTCCAGGATATGGTAACGGACGGGTACGCAAAATTTTATATCAGGAAGCTTCCGCCAGATGGGTATATCGTTTGCTCAATTCTGAATAAAGGCGTGTGTTTTGGTCCAATCCAAATCGGACCAGCTAAAGTTCAAACTCATCCGGCACCCAAGGTATTCGCCAGATTTGGCCCCCTCGGACTTACAACTGTTCCCTAAACTTAAAATTTTCTTGGATGGGCACCGTTATTCAACCAATAACGACGTCATGACAGCTGTACTTTGAAGACCTTACGGAAAACCACTTCGAGGAAGGGATAGCTAAGCTGTAGAAATGATGTGAAAAGTACGATGAGCGCAGGGAAGAATATATTGAAAAATAAAGTACTTTTTGAATTGTAAAAAAAGCATTTTCTTGCGAACGGAGAACTTTTTACGCTACCCTCGTATGTAGCTTTACATCTTTCAATTGGACAACACGCCAACTTTCGTGGTTCATTGTCCATCCATCTACTCGTATATAACTAATATAACTAAGTTCACAGTTTTTTTTTGCTCAGAATATCACTTAAGTCTGATGAAAAATGTCCGAATAGAACAAAGTAGTACGTATCGAGTACTTCGGATTGCTTCCTTTGTTGTACTGAATCTTCCTTAAGTGTCAAGGGAACAAAAAAGAAATAGTACTTCTACTTCTGTAAATTTTTGATCAGAACAGGCAAGTCGTCGACCTTTTTTTATGAAGCTAATGTGTGCAGTGGTCGGTTAGCTCATTGGAATGTCACGCAGAGGGTCCCTGGTTTGATCCCCGGCATCGAAAACAAATTTTTCGAATCGTCATCATACTTTCGGCGGACAATGGCAAACTCCCGAAAGTAAAATTGGCTATTCGGCGATAAATCGAAGGCCCCGCTCAGATGTGAGAAAAATGATAGCATCAGCAACACAAATGAGTGCCAAGAAGCTAGGCCATGGCCCATACCGGGCTGCCAACGCCACAGTGTTTTTTTTTTTTTTCTTGTTATGTGTGCGGTGTAAGGCTAAGGACCCCTTACATCATTTCGGCGAAAGAAAAGAGAGGGACCTACGGCTTTTTTTTTTGAGCAAATCCGGATGAAAACAGAATGCCCTGCCTTAAGAGTTTTGATGTCAGAAATGTCAGAAATGATTTTCCTATTTTTCGGTGTGTCGCCCGAGAATCAAATCCGAAAGTCCTGGCCTTGTAATCAACTAACTTATTCACCACTCTATGGAAGGACTAAGGAAATTGTCTTCTACATACTTGAGTGGGAGCGTCGATTCCTAACGAGTTCTGAATAGTCAGAGGAAGAGACTGTTGAGCCCTGAGATTCTGGTTTTTGATTTATCCTTCAAAGTTGTTGATTCAGTCACTCGTTCAAATCAGGACTTTCATTCTAATGTACCCCATGAAGTCATAATGTTTAACCACGTGCAAGCTTCTCAAACCACTCTCATTGCAAAAACTTTTTTTTCTGCCATATGTCACACTTTCTTCGGCTGTGTCCAAAACTTTCCATTACACCACCAAGCACCACATTTTGTCCTGAACTAGCACCTCGAAACTATCTAAAATACAATATAAATATATCTAGTATCCAAAATATAAAATAGAAAAAAAAAACTTAAACCACGAAAAACTGCTCATCCAGGACTGCACGTTGTAGAAAATTCCATCGTGTAGTACAAGAGGAGAGGACAAAAAAAACCTCAAAATATTCAGCAAACATGTTATAAAGGATTGGATCCTTAATATGAGTATTCTCCATTAACCCCTTTCGCCCATTCCAGGACATGACATTCAAGTGAGCCGTCAAAGTTACCCGATAATTCGCCAAACTATGAAAGGAATACGGGACGCGCGTACTCACATTTTTGAAATGTTCATCTCTTATCACTTTCGAAAATTTTGATTTCCATGCAAAAGTACCGACATGAGTCTCTGAGTTGAGGAAGGTGTCAGTGTCATAGTCAGTGACAGTGTCAGTGCCATGGAGTCAATGTTGTGCGGCAGGGGGTTTGGCTTCGCTTTGGGAATGTTTCGAAACACTTTGGTGGCAGAAAAATTAATATAAAACCCCAAAAATGTCATCCTGCCGCCATCGCTAACATTGCCGCTATCATGTTTAATTGCACCATGCGCGCAAAGTTTTCATGATACCCAAGCGGCTGCTTCACAGTCAGCTCCAATGGTTGTTGTTCCATACTGTGCCACAGACACTCGTGCTTGTGCTGGAGCAAAGGGGTTTTTTTTTTTTTTCTCTTTCATCGTTTCATGCGCTTCAGTTTTTCCAATGTGATTCTTTCAGAGTATTTTCTGCGCCACAACTAGTTCTGGGTCAAAGGGTTAATCATCTCCAATTTCAGAGTTGTGCTTCATCGTAGTGGTGGTTGTGGATGAGATTCTTTTGTGTCCCCAACGAGTTGTAGGTGCCTCATGGCACTCCTTCTCTGCCAGATATGGATTCTGTCCTGGTCGATGTTTTATTATTAGTCAAGTTGAAAATAACGCAAGCTTCCACAATATCCGTAGATGGATGGATTTGTTGAATGGATGGGTAAACGCAGATGGATAGATGGATGATGACAGTTGGTTATTCGTAGTTAGCTCATATATGAGGTTTCACGGATGGTTTCTGCTTCATATTGAAAAATTAAATTTATACGTACAGACAGTTGGTAGGTAGTTGGTACAAGTTAACTCCACTGTAGAGAGGGGTGAGCGAAAAACTTGTTTGTTAACGGTGCTATGACCAGCGCCAATGGGGGTTACGTTTAGGGTTGTCAATGGGAGCTTAAGTACGAATGAATAGTCTGATCAACTGTTTTGGGGTGGAAGGCTATTGAACGATTTTAAACTCGTAATCAATACTTCATACTTGGGTGACCATATACCACCTTATGGTATTATGGACATAAGTGGTCTTGGTGAGAATGAAAACGGTTGAAAATTGTTGGCTTTTCACAGTTTGCTTTCCATACCGAAATGAAGGATAAGTTTTGATATTCATACAACCACTTAACGAATCATCTTTTCCTAAGGGAGAAGAGTCAGTAAACGAATATTTTTTCGATAGATCTCTCGACCGTAGAGTAACCGAGGATAAATCGGGGCTCCTTAGAGTAGAACATATAGAAAGAGTCAGTTCTAATGGGAACCTCCACGCCCTTCTCTGGCTAGTACAGCTCTATGCATGGTAGGCGTTACTTTCTCTTCGGAAGGTTCATGTCTGGCCTTGTGTTTAAAGTCTTCATCGAAGACAATATTTGGCACTGAACCCAACAAACATCCAAACACTCACAATTCAAATAGTCCTACTTCAGGGATACCATAATCGGGTATAACTAACAAACCCTGCAAATGAATATGGAAGAATGGAAGTGCAATCACATTTCTAAAAGGCAGAAATGCCAAGTTGGCAGCTTAAACCGTTCAATCTCTCGAGGAAGAATTGCTTTCCCAAGAGAAGGAGGAGCAATGGAACTTTTTCTGCTGATGACTTTCGACCAGCATAAGGTCCAAATCAGTTCTGACTTGGCAAAAGGAGAGAAATTCGTACTATCGCAAAACAAGCTCGCATCTGCTGTATAACGCTTACTTACTAAGAAAGCTGGCAACGGCAATTGTCTGAACGACCCAAAGGGCCAACACTTCGGAGATTATATATATGGAAACTAGACCAAGTGCGTGCAGACAATATTTGCATCCAAACTCCGGATACATGTGAATACCGAAACCCTTAAGTGACTAAGCAATTCTTTACTGCATTTCATATATTGCGATTCGATACTCCGAATACAAGTTCTAACTGCGGCAGTATTAAGTGCAATGTGTAGCTATCACCACCTCGACTTTATATTGTCGCCTGCCAAAGCTGCAATGCAATTTTTGTTACGCAAACAAGACATAGACTAGCTAATAGATACGTTGTCCAATGGTACGTTGAAAACTCACGGTTTCGTAGATTCATAGCTTACGAATCTTATTAGTGTACTGGTCACAGTCCATAGAATCAGGCCAATTAAAGGTTCACTACCAGCTTTTGTCACAGCAGATGGATACGAGCAAAGTTGTAAAACGTGTCAAGTTTATGCCTGTCATCGGTGGATGTATAAAATATGCTGCTTCGTCCTTAAAATACATCAAGGCGACTTGGTTGTTTGTGGCTGTTAACCATGGTCAGAATATGAACTGGTATACGAACTATACCATTAGACAAGAGTAAAAGGATCTTGTATAGTAAAAATAGGAAAAGATGAGAATATTTTCGCCCAGATATTAAGAACCATGAATTCTACTTCCTTATTGCTGAAGAGTATGGAAAAAGTAATTGAATTTCATGCACACAAGACTTCCGTTCTTTCAAAAATGTAAGAGGCTCACCAATGCAGAAGATCTAGCAATACTGCGCATCAACGAATGCGCATGCCTCTAGCAACGCAACTTTTGACATAGATAGATGACGTAGAACTGTAGTGTCTGTCGGATCAAACATAGTTACTGATTCCTTCAAAGTGCTGCCTGACATAGACCTAACCGACGATTTATCGCCAGAAAATAAAGAAGGAAGCTAGTGGTAAAAGGTATAGCTAGATATGTAGTGGCAAAAATCGCCAAAAATGTTTCGGTTTTCTAGTCTTCTTATCCTTTTTTTTTAGCCCTTTCCTCGTTATACGAACTTATGCGTAACGAGTTTCCCATTTTTACTGCATCGCTGCTGCTCCGCTTATGGGGTTGGCTAATGTCGCAGACCGCAGTACGCGTCTACATAATGCTCGGTCCTGGATCGCTTCAGGGGTTAGCCCCAGGCGTTGTTGCGCATTTGCCATTTGAGTAATCCAGGAATTCTTTTTCCGACCTCGTTTTCTTACAGTTGGAGTGACCGTAGTTGATAGTGCCTTTTTAACCGGATTTTCCGCAGATCTTCTTTGAACGTGGCAATACCAGCTTATTCTATTCGCCTCAAGCTGTTCGGTTACCGAATTCTTTATATGTAGATTTCCTCTTATACGCGTAGATCTAATACAATCGTGTTTAGTGACTCCACTAGACATCCTTAACATTTTCATTTCCGCTTCATTTCGGTTTTCTAGTATTGTAAGGGACTTTTGGCAAGATTGCTATCGAGGAGAATTCATTGGTTTCTTAAGACTAAGCGACTTTGACATAATGTGTCGGTTTTGGGTGCGATAGACCACCACGTTCGTCAATATATCACTGCTGCCTTTGCTTGGATTTTGTCCCTACCTTGCTCAAGACGAAGTGATTAATTCATTTTCTATTGATGGGCTGTATTCTGAAAGCCATATTCCGGCTACTGTCTCTTTTGTCTGATATAATAACTCTTGAACACTGGCTATTGAATTAGCATCTTTGTGAGGGATAACTTAAGACGTAGCACCGGGCATTGCTGATCCCTTTCATCACTTCGAATGTAATTCAAAACGCAACGCTTCTGTGAATCTATTTGCAAACCTTAATTTACAGAGGATTGTCTAGAATTGACAACTGGAAGCAGCGTGCCCGGCATCGTAGGGGATGGAAGGCTGCAGTGTCTCAGGCAGAGACTACACGGGTCGGGAGCCCGTTAAATAAGTATAGATAAGCAAGCCTAGAATTCAGGTACCTATGACATCGGAGGTGCAGATAAAGGCTTAGAGGATGACTTTTCAGAACACAAAACTATGAAGGCATTTCTGCGTCCTACTAAATGAATGCTTAAAAAAAACTCAGTAAAATGAGTGAGATTAATTTCTGTGATACCTGCTCTGTTAGTGTTCCACTTAGGCTAACTTCATGCTACAGCAACTCGGCAATTATTCATCCTTTCAAAAGAGACCGATCAGTTTCATGGAAATTAATTTAGAGTTCTTTGGCTGAGTTACATACATCGCTAATAACTCCTCAATCTTTCACATAGCAGACTACAATCCTTTTCCCAAATTCAGCAGAATTTTGCAGGCTTCCCTTTCAAAAACTTAAAAGGCTTAAAAATAGAGAGGAACAATTCGCTTTTACATATTCTTATTTTCAATATAAAATTCATCTTCTATTATTTTTTTGGTCATAAGCCTAACATAACTAATCTTATGACACTCAGAACATGGTTCATCAGAGTCCTAGAATGTTTTTAATAAAATCAATTTGCAACTACAAATTATTACCATCTGCAACTGAATATCCAGACAATACAGCAATCTAGCCAGAAATAGCTCTTCAAAGAATCCCCCGGACCCAAACATATTTCCGTTTAAATCACTCACCTGACCACAAAATATACCAATACAAAAACACTACCAAAAATCTACCTACATCTACTGCCAACCCCCTACATGCACGTATTCGTATGGTTCCTTTGGAATTTGTGCAACTTCAATTTTGGACAATCTTGTCCCTCGCCCATCTCTGACTTTGTTTAAGGAATTCCCGAAAATTTCTGATGCACATACAAGTAAAATACAGACGCAGCAACATTCAATTCTAAGGATCTGATGCTGACGCACACATTTAATAAAATCAGCAAAATTATTACTTTCCCTCTGACATGGGAAATTAATCTACTTGTAGTCACAGCCATAGCCACACGTATTCTTGTGAGACTATGAGACTACTCGTAACTCTCCTCGTTTCATTCTCTTGGGCGAATACAAGAATACCATATTACTGGCCCAGACTGGTCCTGTAAATTCTCCGAAAGTAGACAATGCATTTTCGGGTTGGAAATCGCTAAGGGATGCACAGAACCAAACCGAACTGAAACGAACCGTCGGTCGTCGTCATGACGTGTGCTCTGGTTCGTATTTTTGTTCCTTTGGCTCTGTAGTATCCCTGTCATTATCCTCAAGAGCTCTGGCTAGAGTCCAGGTTTCATTGGCACAGCTTCCTTCATTGAGGACCCATGTACGAATATACCGTCTTCAATTTTAGATTTAGAAAACTTACAAAAGAAAACCAAAAACAATACAAAAAAAAGAAAAAGAGTAAAATAGGACCAAGAGGTAGGTAGAAAACTTTGGGGGCATCACCGAATTCTCATATATCCTTCGCCTTAACACTCAACAGTTTCAATTTTAGAAATTTAGACCAAAAACAGGACGAGTATCCGAGCATAAATAGAAACAAAGCCAACACCGTTCACTTCAATTTCTTCTTAACTGCTGGAGTGAGGGTGGTAAACGAACAAACAGTACGATTAGGAGTTGGGCCATCAGAGAAGGATATACAAACACACTGATAGAGAAACACACAGGATAAGGACGAAGAAGGCCAAGCATCTTTGTTGTCACATGGTGAAATTAATTACTTTCCAAAAAGCAGAGAAAACAATATCCTGGGAACATAAATTACAGGCCTGCTGGTCTTTGGCCTCTTCCTTATGTCATCGAGTGGGTTTGCGCCCCATCTTAGTAAGAGTTTGTTTGATTGTGATCTGTTCAGAGCCCACCTCCATCTCCACCTCCAATCTGCCTTTCGGAAATGCCTGCCGACATATAAAGCTTTTGTCTTTTGGCACAGTAGTACGTACATACAGACCAACTTTGAGCCTTGCCTTAGAAGTTTAAGCGCTACACCAAAGGCAATGTGTGTTTGTGCTAAAAGGGCTGATGCCTTCTCTAACATATATAACGACGAAGGACGTAAATATTATTGTGAAACACTTGAAGGGGATGAATTTTATTTATTTGGCGGGATTTCCCCAAAGCTACTATGCCAGCGATTCACTTGTAGTAACAAGCTGCCACGAAGGCAGACACAGAAAACATAGAGGGTGAAGAGTACTAGGTCCTGAGGCAAAGGATTTACCGGGATTATCGCACAAATACTTTCCGTCGGCGTGTGGCGCAACGCGCTGGCGATGGTGGTGACGGTAGGGAAATTTATTCATTCTACAATGTACGAGTACAACGTAGAATGTACGTTGTAAGAGTTTTTCCGAGGCTTTCTTATAAAAGGGATTGCCCAGGTGGTTTTAGGGATTGGGGTGTGAATTTTAGCTTTTCAGTACACTCATGTCCTTAGTACTTTGTGGTGGTATTTGGTGCGGTGGTGATGTTTTAGGTCGATGGTTGTCTCGATATGTGGTGATGGTGGTGGAAATTTTGCTGACGCTTTGCACCCAAGTTAGTTTGTGTGGAAAGTTCTCTTGATTTGTTGAGTGTCATTGGTGGAAGGAAGTGGGTCAGGAAAATTATGGCGAGGGACAACGATTCTAGATGTTGGAATTATTAATGACAGAGCGTAAGGAATTGCTTAACGGAGTGGAAAACTTTAGTGTAGTTTTAATGGACAACTGGGGGAGCAGAGATCCCAACTACTATTTCTACAACATATTACCCGATTGTTTAATTCAACACTGCGTAATAGGCTCAGAAGGTTAGGAAAAATGCGCTCGATTTAGAAGAAACTAAACTTCTACTTCAGTATCAGGCAAACCTTGAAGGAAGAAAAGTGTTTTCACGACCTTTCTGCTTAAGAAGTTCATTGTTTGCCAGACAACACTTGAAAGCGCATCGAAATACGTTAAGGGTGAGGGAACTTACCTTCGGCAGTCACACAACAGCAGGCCCATCACATCAGGGTTGTCCAATTAAACCAATGCCCTTTCAGACGATGAAAAAATGTCCAAAAGAAGTCTTCCTGCCAAAGTCCCTACAACAGGTTGGCGCGTTCTTAGAGTCCCAAAGGAAAGGTGTGGAGGAGATTGTGACATTTCGATCGAGGAAAAATCCAAGAAATACTTGATGGAGAACAATTGCAAGCTATTCCTTTACTTCTTGGAGACACAGATACGCGTCAAAGGATTATTTTAAGCCCAAAAACACACTGCCGCCGCTCGACAGAATATATCGCCCGTGCTTCACTTTTACTTAATCGAAGAGAGAGATAGGGGTGGGGTGAAATGTGAATAGCAATGAACACGCAGATGATTTATATATACATAACGTTTGGTCACTGACTTAGAGCTGGCATAAAAATTCTTCCTCGCAATCTAAAGTTGCAATTAGAGCAGATTATTGAAATCAAAGTCTACGAAGAAGCTATTCATCTGAGAGAAGTTGAGGCAGCTATGGCCGCAGTTCCCTAAATCCAAATGTAGAAAGTTTCTCCAAATAAACTGAGAGTTTCATTAGCCCTCAGCCAAAAGTGGTCTAAGAACCATCTGGTTAGAAAAGAAGACCCAATCTGGGGTCCTAGATTCAAGCGATCGCTGCGACAGGCAGCGTCGACCAAAATTAAAAATTATAGGCTTCTTTGAACGCTTTTAAAAGGCGTTTAGATCACACAGATTACTGGGAAAATCTCAAAGGAGACCTTCTCGAACAATGGGCACGTAGTTCCCGTGGATAGAGTTAGTCCAACTTCCGGAAATTTCTAGAAGGTAAGCAACTTGCCTGCTTATCACCTATAGCAGCGGAGGCCACGAAACGCAAATAGATTATCACCTCTCTAAAATGCCGATGAGAAACCATGTTAAGGACTGTAAAGTAATAATTGGAGAATCGCTAGTAAGCCAACACCGTCTGCTCATTACAGAAATTTTCACAGCGGAACCACCGAAGACACGGGCATCGTTTGGAAAGCCAAAAATCTGGTGGTATAATCTATCGAAGGAACGAGTATTGCACTGGCTAAAGAAGCACTTCGACTTAGCCCGCAAGAAATGTGGAACAGCATGCACGAGGAATGCATAACACTCGCAAAGTCCCTCCTGGGGACTAAATCGAGATACCATCACGTCGGCAAAGAAACATGGTGGTTGAATGACGAAACCAAACGAGCTGTGGCCGACAAGAAGAATGCATTTCAAGCGTGGACAAAATGCGATCGGAGCGGCGATATCGAAAAAGCTCGACAGGCTCTTGAATACGAACGTCTTAAAAACGTCGCAAAGAAAGTCCTTGCTCGAACTCGAGGGGCAGCAGCATAAAACCTGTACCAGGAGTTAAAACAAATATCCGCACGATCGACAGACTGAAGACAAGCTATACAAGAAGTTCAAACGTCGTACAATATTAAAGTGCCAAATATTTTTAAGCTCGCTGCACGGAGACGAAAAAATTCGATGGAAATAACCTTGCCGAAATACATCAAAAATGCAGACGGTCGCTTAATAAACAGTTTCCACGTGATATCGTGCCAACAGCTGGTCTATTCGAGGAGGAAGATTCTGATTTTGCAATCGAAGAAATAAGTATAGTAACGGTCACTGAAGCTGGGGCTAACCACTGAAGCGATCCAGGACCGAGCACTTGACAGCGAAGTTGTCTAAACAACCGTTTGATGTCAGAGGGCCGGCTAAGATTGCTTCTGACATTTACGGAGCATTGGGCGTTCTTAAGCTTGAAAGGCACACTCAAACAAGACATAGCTCATCTTTCTTTCCACAGTTGTACCTTTGCTGCAAGTTGGTAGAGGTCCGATTTTACATCGGCCGCTCGTAATTTTTCGAACACCTAATAAACTGGAAGAGAGCCTTGCGGCAATAGCCAAATAATCAATTTAGTTGATTATGGCTTTTGTAAAAATAGAGGTGTGAAGTGGAGGTGTTCATATTCACCCATTATTCGCAACAGAATGGGGAGAAGCTCATACTGAACCCAGAGCTGTGCCTTTGCCACAAAAATCTTTAAAGAACTCCTATGGCCCGCTATAAATCCGCTCCCAGACTTTCGATTTACGACATTGTCAACGAAACTCATTCAAGCAAGCGCCTTCTCTGTCTACCATCCCCTCCTCACATTTGTCATAAAACATTTCGCTTATTCAATTTCGTGTTAAAGTTTATGACATCGCTTTGTCTTTCTATTCAAATCTGTAGACTGACCCACTATCCGCAATCCACAACTGCAATAGTACAAACTCAGTCTAAACTCTAAGTCACACTGTCTTAATTTGTAATCTTCATCTTGGCGTGGGCACACAACTAACTTAAAAATAAAAAAAACAAAATTCTACAATAGGACTTTCCTGCGTGACAAATTTGTTTAAACAAATTACACTTCATTTGTTGCGCGACTATTTGCGACTATCCTCCGCTTGTCCGCTTCATAAACACCACCACTACCCTCATCTATCTTTAAGACAAAACAAATGCAAAATAGTCTTTTCCACAAACTGTGAGAATATATTTCACAGATAAAGCACGAAAAAAAAAAATCCAAATACAAAGCAAATCTTGACAGTACGGCTGGCTAGTACTAGTACTCATAGTACGGAGTGCGAATACGGGCACTCGTGTGGCGTAGAGGAAGCGTGTAGGCGTCCTCGGGCATACGAGCGAAGGCGTCTTACTCAGGCCAACTAACAAATGGAACATTCGGGAAATGTGTATCCGTAGGGTTAACCAACAAAAAAATATAAATAAAAACCATCCGTGGTAGGCCAATTATGTATGTTGTGAACTCTGAATGGAGCGTTTGCTATAGACTTTGTTTATGTATCTACATAGTCGACTCCTTAAAGTAGCTTAGAGACAATCTATGTTGCAGTCAGGGACACCTACATTCGATTGGTTAACCAGGAACTGCATGATGTTGATGGAATCCCTTGTAACGTTTTGAGTAAATTGCCAACTTTGCTTCAATTGAGCCAACAACGAGTACGGCTGAGTGCGCTCTGGTGATGATGATTTATAGCCTGCGATCGCTTGTCACGACTTAAACCAACAACTCGACTACAGTGACGCGGACGCGCAGATAATAATTTTAAACGTCGACTATTCTTTTAGGATCATTTTGCACGCGAAAGATAAATAGCAAATCGGCTACTGGAATTGCTTTTTCGGTTTCTATCCGACGACGACTACCAAAGTGAGAGTTCCAGCTGAATAGATACGAGTAGATGAATGCAGTGAGCAGAGCACGTGAAGTAAAACGCCTACGAGGGACTATCAGTTAAGTAATGATGGCAATTTTGCCACTTTTGATGGCTTTTACTTGTTACTAGGGTTAATGTTTGGATTGATAATGGTTAATCAAGAAGCAGCACTTACCGTACATCTTTCCCTCATCGGAGAGAATGATTTTTCTTCGGCCACATGGAGGGTATATTGTTAAGGCTTCTTGAAAACTCTGTTCGATGTCAGGACTCCAGACACCTTCGGCATCGGCTGATGAGAGATCTTTTTCGTCCTGTAAAAGAAAAAAACAAACAAAAATTGTAGTCATGATCCATTAGTGATGTTTCCTTGTCATCTAAAATTTTAAGTGAATTTTCTTGATCTCTGTGGGTCATGTCTTATTTTTCGGATCTAAGACATCATATTATGCCATAGGAACTGCTACTAATGAAGTAAAGATTGTTGCATATTGCAGTGTTGTATATAAACTAATAAACTGCGTGATAGAGTATAGCCAACGATTACCTTCCTGAAAAAAATACTCTGTTGGCAAAGGACATAATGGAGCTTACGCATGTCCAGAATCTATATCAAAAAAAAAAAATCTGAAGAAAAGCCGAGTCACAGTGGCAATCAAGCCAATAATCAGCAATATTTCCGACTAGATAGTCTAGATTCAAAACGATTAGAGGGCAAACTTTCTTATTTATTCGGCAGCAACATGTACCGGACTTAATAAATTGAAAACTGCAGTGTCTGAGGCAGAGCAAACAACCAACCATGTTTCTTAGATGAAGTAGGATAACAGAGTTTTCCCGAAATGTGTAGAAAAAAAAATCATTCGAAAGGAATTAAGACAAGTGCAGAAAGTCCAAATACAATAATTGCTTCATGTCTGATTTAACAATATCAAAATGAAAAATGAGTCGTTCTTGTTGATTCTCACGATTTCAAATCATATTTAAATGTAACGCTGATCAACCACAATCTTCAGTGTGTGATATTTCTGACTTATCTCAGTGCACATTCATGAGTAAACGTAGGAAAACAATTTGTAATAATTTATGGATACTTTGGGGTGACTGGGTGCTGTGCCATTAGGGTATGCACTGAACGGCGTCAACCTATGACTAGGCATAAATTGTGCTTATTTTACCTCCTCGTGATAGGCAACCAGCCACGGGCTGATCTTCCCCACTGCTTTGACTTGACAGATTTAAAATGATGAATTTGAGTACCTGAATCAACAGCCTTGTTAATAATTCGCAAGACTGGTTCCCAACATGAACTACTTCAACAATTTGCCAGGATCATTGAGGCTGCTGAAAAAGAGATAGGTTGTGACGGATACGATAACATTTCGATCGGCTGATGTAGGCTCGGACCGCTACCAAGGTGCAGCGTATATCAGACGCCTCAGCCACCAACAAATAGAATGAGGATATTTGAGATTGAATGGCTATCGCGTTTTCTTTCGCCACTCGCCAACGCCTTTACAATCTGAATTAAGTGCTGAAGATCACTAGAGCAATGATAAAAAGCCATACGAAATACTCGTACTGTGACTATTGTGTTGGCTCACCCAAACAACGATGAAAAGCACGTACTCGTATTTGATAACAAGCACAGGCAAAGACGTACACACAAACAACTCGGCTACGAAGCGGCATCGCATAGAAGAAGCTGACGGATTTGCGAACTCTATAAGTAAACGAGGAAAGAACATCGACTTCTTTAAAGAAGGAGCATAGCGTAGAAAACGAGATTTCGAAGAAATAAAGCTGTACTCCAGAGAGAAAGACTGCAAGTCTTAGCAAAAGGCAAAAATATCATGTCCAGAGATAAGCAAGAGAATTTTCTTTTAGAGTTTGATGGTACACAAGGACATAGAAAAACTTTTTCTCCAGACTGGTAAACGGTAGGCACCACTCAAATTCTGCTGTAAACAGAATGAACCGGAAGTCCTCGCATTGAAATTAAATTGAGCTATAAATGAAAGGATTGCCGTATACCCAAATGAAATCAACATAGCAATATGCTAACTTCAGTGCAAAAAGCAGCGTGTATCAGTGGCGCTTTCGCGAGTATTGAGACGGAAGCGCAGAAAATGGGTTTAGCGGTCAATGAGGGCAAGACCAAGTATATGCTGTCAAGCAAAAAGGACAACCAACACCGATGTCTCGGGCAGAACGTCACCTTCGACAGATATAACTTTGAGGTAGTTAAGGACTTTGTCTACCTAGGCTCTGCTATAAATACAGACCACGACACCAGCGCTGAGATCAAGCGAAGAATAACTCTTGCCAAGCGCTGTTTCTTTGGGTTAAGAAGGCAATTGAGTAGCAAAGCCCTCTCTCGGACAACAAAAGTCACCCTTTATAAGACCCTAATAATCCCGGTCCTGCTCTATGGCGCAGAGGCATGGACATTTTCAAAAATGGATGAGGGTGTTCTTGGTTGCTTCGAGAGAAAAATTCTTCGAGCGATCTCCGGTCCCGTCTGCATTGACGGTGATTGGAGGAGGAGATACAACGACGAACTGTACGGACTGTACAACGACATGGACCTAACCAGAAGAGTGTAGAAAGGCTGCTGGACAGGATTGCGTGTAATATGACGTCTGACATATTATTTCCATGCCTAAAATCATTTTTTTTTATATATATATATAATCGGCGCGCGCACAAGGGATTTTGTACCTTAAAATGTTCTACATAGCGCGGGCGAAGGGAATTTAAGGAGGGAGAAAAGAGAGGTACCGATAAACGTTGGTTTTAAATGTTTGAAGGTTGTAATGGCTAGGAAATAAAGACCTCGGCAGGGTATTCCATGAGCGAGTTGTTCCGCTTAGGAAAGAATCACGATATTCCAGGGTACGTCCGCAAGTGGGCTTGAGGGTGTACTGATGAGCATTCATAGCGAGACGGATTTACGGTTATCAATGGTTTTGGGCCGGTTAAGGGTCAAATATTAACCTTAAGCTAGATCTTAGAGAAAATTCGCGAAGTCCAGATAGACACTGTTGACTGTCAAGCACAAGATGGCATTAAAAGAGCCGACTGTACTAAGTGTGTAGAATGACGAAAGGAAACGCTTGCTTCTACAAAGAGATCACATGTCACATCTGCTCTTTCTTAATTAGTTCTTGACAATTTGTTTTCTTGTCGCAGATCTTGTGCTATTGACTGTTTACACTCGATATTATAAACGTTATGGATAATCTTCATAATTCTACATTAAAGAAGATTAGGGCATCTGCGATGACATAATTGTAAACGTACGCTCAAAAGCTTCCATGCCATTTTAGGTTAGGTAGCAGTTTAAATTTCCGTGTTTCTGCCTCTTTGATCTTCGGCAGCAGCTTTTTTGTCCACCGGCAGTTTGTCGATGTGGCCGCTTTATTTCTTGGTCACCCTCATCGTTTTCGTTGTTGCGTGTTAATATTCTGTCGTTATTCTTGCCTATCACACTATCGTAGTCGACAATTCTGTCTCCAATCTATTCTCTTATCATTTGCAGAAGGCAGTTTGCCATTCGTGTATTTTGTAACGATCTTATGATGATGTTTCAACAGAAGCCGTTTTTGACATCTAGGTTCACGACGATTTGTCTCATTTTAGCCACATATTACATTCTGCTTCTAACAAATGTGGGGTGCTTCGTTTTTTTCTAAAGCCATATGCTTCTTCTTCTTATCCTTTTATTAACCCTTTCCTCGTTATACGAACTTATGCGTAACGAGTTTCTCATTTTTACTGCATCGCTGTTGCTCCGCTTATGGGGTTGGCTAATGTCGCAGACCGCAGAACGCGTCTACATAATGCTCGGTCCTGGATCGCTTCAGTGGTAAGCCCCAGGCGTTGTTGCGCATTTGCCAACTGAGAAATCCAGGAATTCTTTTTCCGACCTCGTTTTCTTACAGTTGGAGTGACCGTAGTTGATAGTGCCTTTTTAACCGGATTTTCCGCAGATCTTCTTTGAACGTGGCAATACCAACTTATTCTATTCGCCTCAAGCTGTTCGGTTACCGAATTCTTTATATGTAGACTTCCTCTTATACGCGTAGATCTAATGCAATCGCGTTTAGTGACTCCACTAGACATCCTTAACATTTTCATTTCCGCTGCCGTCATTTTGTTTTTAAACGCTTCGTACATTGTCCAGCACTGTGAACCGTATATAAGAGCTGGTCTAACAACCGTGGTGTAGAGTTTCTCCTTTAATTTAAGTGGAAATTTTCGGTCGCAAAAGATTCCCGAATTTTCCCGCCATTTCATCCATCCCACACTCACTCTGTGGTTTACGTCGTCGTCACATTTCGCTTCCATGTTAACGATTGATCCTAAGTACTTAAAGATAGTGCTTTTCGGAAGAACTATTCCGTCTTACATTATGTCCGGAACAGGTCGCAACGGATGCGCAAATGGGCACGTCAAATGCTCAGTCTTTGAACGACTTATCTTAAACCCGTTTCTCTCCAGCGCATTTTTCCATGAATCTAAGGCCATATGCATGCATACGAAACAATTCGACGATAGTTGTTTTGAGGGTTTATCACTTCTTGGGAATTGGGTTAGACCGCCTTTTTCATTCGTGTAAAAATTATCCTCCAGATAGCTTGTGCTCGATCGACTTTGCTAATAAGTGGTATATATCCCAAAGCCCCATTTCGGAAGTTCTCACGATTTAAATTCAACTTAATGCTGCAAGGACTTCTGCGCTTGGGATGATTTCTGGAAGCTTGACACTGTCATTCATAGGTAAGACGCCGCTGACTATTATATCCATCAAGCACTGCTGGTTCAAAATGATTTTACGATTTTATCCTGCACAAGATTCAGCAAATGTCTTATTTTAGTCCTTTGAGGGCTTTGCGTTTACTCTTTTTATGCTTCCCGTATTTTATTGGAATTTTCTTGTGCGATACTGCTTCAATTGAATTCACAGGCACACAATTTCCAACTAAGCAACGCAATCGTTCCACATACTAATCTACTAATTGTCTTAACGATGTAAAATGAGTCATCACTTGCGAATTTATCTGTACTTATTTGACTTAAAAAAATAAAATCGACTCATACTTACGTCACTCATGTCTCCGACGTCTAAATTTTTGGCATCCGCCATACTGCCATTTGTGTCTGCCGGTCCCAATGGACCTGGGGGACCGGCACTTACTGGTGTCCACCGCGACGTTATGGTGCCGGGTCCTACAATACCGTCTGAAAAACAAAAAAAAAAAACAAGAAAACTTTACTAAAAAAAATCTAGATATAGATACAGATACATGTAAACAGAATAAACCCAGTTGAAACCTTCTGCTCCTATACTCTAGGGATGAAAATTAATTTAAAAAAGATTTCGCACGCGCTCAATTCGATACCCAAATCTCTTCCTTTGAAAAAGGGTTATAAGTGTTGAATAGAAACTCAGTCACATCCAAAAGGTGTGTAACGCGAATAAACGAATTCAAAATATCATTCTAACTCTGAGAAACCATCCTTCACCTACCACGTGTACCTGGAATACCCTTCCATGCGTTTGAGTTAGAGCCGCTTTGATGGTTTAAAGTCACCTTTTGTTGTGTGGGTCGGGGCCGGGGTTGGAGTTGAAGTTGAAGCGGCTCTGTTGCGGTTAAACGAGGTATAGATGAAAGATGCGAACTTGATAAGTTCTGCTTTTCTTTGTTTTCCCATATCCAAGACACATCGCTCCAAGTAATGAATGCTTTTCCGCGAAAGATACAGATATTCAATAGCTATGTACATGTACATATAGCAACATAAAAGCGTAGGGATTTTTTTCTTTTTGTTTTTGGAAAAACAAAACTTACCCACCAAGGGAATAGTATCTTTTATATGATGAATGAACGAAGGTTCCTTCCATTAGAATTTCCTTCATCGCAGTGGAAATGCAGAGAATTTCGACAAAGACAAAGTGAGGAGCATTGAAGATACTCGTCTCCTCTGTGTGGTGGAATATTAAATGTGATAAACATACAAATTCTTCCATTTGGTTAAGGGGTGACGAACTGACTGACTCACTTACTTCTGATGATAATGGCAAACGCTGGTGATGATGATAGATTCTCAACTCGAGTCAACAGTTTCGAGACAAAAGTAATGGAATAGTAAGTGAATCTCTAGTCTACAGATACACATCAAAGGTTTCCTTTGAAAATAAGATAAAAAAAAAAAACCATTCACACGAATTTGAAAGTGTGGCAAGGGAAGGAGTACAAATTTGATCAAGGAAATCAAAATTTGCCAGCAAAATAATTTAACATTTTTGGTTTGATAAATTCTAGACATTTTACAGTTTTAGTTTTAATTACGAAGTTCCAAGAATAGACAAACATTTCAGCAATCTAATTTCCTTTTGATGTGCTGTGTTTCTGACAGAAATGCCTAGGAGACACGAGCTGGAGTTCCTATCGCGAATCAACATGATTTTGGTTATTTCAACTAGATGTGATTAGGTACCATGTTGGGCGCCATTTTTACTACATTCTGGTAAGAAAATAGGAGATGACTCCCATAACTAAAAAAACTGCCAGCTTAAACTACTTACGACAGTTAAGGTTGCAATCAAATGTTTAAGTCGTTTAAATGGAGTGGGTGGCATTGCATTTTGGCAGAATTAACTTAACTTCTCTGGAAACATAACGAGAGTTTTATAAACACGTTCAGCCCGAATTGGGATTCATTATTCACCTTCATGCAGTCCAAATTACCTTTCAGAGCATTCAATGGAAGGGTTCTGACTGTGAAATCCTCCGACACTACTATGACTTCGAGAATTAAGATATCTGTTTATAGAGTGGGAAATTTTCAGGTATCTTTTTAAACTGAGGAACATTTTGCATACAAATCTAGGATTATTCGCTAAAAAGGTTTAAAGAACTCAGGAATTGAAGCTAGATGACGAACCACTTCGTTATCACTTCTTTGTTGGGGCTTTAGAGCAGCTCAAAATCGGCGACAATTTTCCTCAAAAAATCATCTTTCAGGTGAGGTACTCTTCCATCTCGATAGCTACAATTGCCGCAATCATAGAGAAGCCAATGCATCCAGAGCATGTGATTATTTTGTGGAGTATTTGGAGTGGCTATTTTTTTTCCAGGACGACAATGAAAGAAACATTAAGGGCAATGGAGAGCGCTTCGAGACATGATAACCGACTTTATATGGCCAACAATTAAGTATTTGTACTTGGGCGAGCTGTGGTTTCAAAATGGGGCTACATGCCATACAAGTCATCGAAAAATCGATTGATTGCACATTAGGTAAACTAATCGAATTATCAATCATTTTGGTGGTATTGCTTGGCCGCCACGGAGTGAAGTGACATTAAAGATCGATGCTATCCGAACAATCCAGGCACGATTCAGACACTGAAAAGCAATATTAGTTAAACTTTTCGTGAAATAGGGGCCAAAACATAAGGTCTCTACTGCGCTGACCCTTAGGGGCTGATTCGAAGACTTTTCTGATCAAAGCATTGTTCTTCATCCGCTCTACATGACACTGACACCACAATCTTCTGGCTTAGTACGTGTAGAAATGTCTAGTAAGCCCGTTGTTATGACTAAAACTTAAACTTTACTGCAGCGAGAGTCTTCCAACTTGTCGATTGACTCGATTCTAGCCAAGCCGTGGTCTCTGTACAGCTCGTAAATTTTGTCGTTGTATCTCATAATCAATTCACTTAAAGAATTTTCCGCTTAAACCAGGTAAGAACACCGTCCATACCTCTGCGCCATAGAGCAAAACTGGGATTTTTGTTTTTGTTTTGTCTTATTTGTTCTTAAAGTGAAGGCTTTGATAGTCAATTGCAAGAGTTATTCTTCCTTTGATCTTAAAGCCTGTGTTATTGTCTGACTTGATATCGGAGCGCGGGCTGGGCAGACAAAGTTCTTAACTTCCCCAAAGTTATATCTGTTTTGAGTGAAGTTCTGTCCGAGACGTCGGTGTTAGGTGCCACTTTTGGTTGTTGACAGCATATATTTGCTCTTGTCTTAGTTGACTGGTAAACCCATCATCTTAACGCTCGCGAAAGCCCCAATGACTGCACATTGAGTGGTGGTTTAAAATAAAGTTTTGAAATAGAGTCTATTAGTCACAGGGTTCTAGAGCAACAACTGATAGTGACTACAAAGTTGAGGAGTTCGACAAGAGGCTACATTCTGGCTCAAGAATTCCAAGAACTTTAATCCGAGCTTGAATGTGAAGTTGGCTTTCTTATAGAAGTAGTGGATTCTGCTAATGGACCTTAAATTGCATCGGCAATAGATCACTTCGTGGCACATCATGTGTTGACACTCTTTATGACTTCTGGCCAACCAACAACAGATTTCTTGTAGAAAATAATAGCTCAATGGATGTAGAATTGTACTGCAACTTGTTGCGATGGCCCACAGAATGACTGTGGTTATAGATAGGCTATGAATAAGAAAGAAAAGTGTATTTCAACCCTTAGCAACCCATATTCAGAAAATAAGATACGGGAGAGACTTTCCTCTATCATCAGTTAAGGTTTCCATTAACACTTGGATTTCTTGTGATCACAATAACTGTTAAATGTTAAATTCTTTAAAATGTTATCAGATCGAATAACGTACGACATCGCAATCATTGAAAGTTAGCGCCAAATTGACAAAGGTTTCCATTTTTGAGCCACTCAAGCCAATCGATTAAAAACCATTCCTAGACGAAAGTTATAATGGTCGACTCTGCAGAACCATGACATCAGAATTTGTCCCAATTCTCGGTAGACGAAGTCATAAATAAAATAATCCTCTCTTACAAGTCTTGTTGAATTTTTCCGATAATTTCTTGGTAATCAACTACAAACAGATATCAACCTTCTTCACTCACCTCACCCCAGTCTTACTTTTCTAAATGCTCAATTCGAATTTAAATAATTAACTACGTTGGATAACAGAATTAATATAAAATTCCATGGAAATAAATTATCGTCAATTTTGTTCATGTTTCTCGCCCTTCGTTTTAATGTTGGGAACCGTTCAACTACTGCCCGTAGGAATGAATGGTCACTCTACTCTGTTCTGATTCTGGGATCTGGTCACTGGCTGTTTCATGCTCCCCACCGTCAAATTCATGAAGACATCAGACATGACAACAACAACAGAAACATGAAATGTGCTTCTGCTTCTGTTGCTGTTGCTGCTACTTCTGCATATCATTTTTGAATAATTCTGCTTTCAGCTTGTTCTTCTTTTGTTTTCTATCACTTAAGCTGTTGCAAGTCTTTTGACTTTGCGACTGGGTCTCAGTGACGTCCCGTCTTGTCTAATGAATAAATAATGCCACCACGCCGACTGGCTGACGTAGGAGAAGGGTTTCAGGGCTTCAGGGCTTGATGTGCGTTTTAATTCATTTTATCATTTTGAGTTGAGGACGGACCCCAACAACAGTACCGTCCTCACACATATGCTCATAAATCAAATGTCCTCGAGGAATTTCTGTGCCATAGTTGAGTACTACTGAAAAAAGAGGGGGTACAGTGGGGCTTATGGAAGGGAATTTCAAAGCGAAAGAGGTGTATTGTGTATGATGACAGTAGACTCTGGGAAATGCAGTAAATAATAAAGTTTTCTCTTTGCACCCTGCCTCCGGGTTGGATTGGGTAGGGTCGGATTGGGTTGGGTTGGGTTGGGTGATTGTGTGCGTTTGTCCGTCAACCTTGTAATATATCGTTGTTCTCTGTTTCCTCTGCTACTTCTTCTACTTCTTGATGATGTTCTGCCATTGCTACTGGTACTGCTACTATGTTTTCAATTCTTTTTTTTATTTTTCAACTTTGGGTGCTCTTCATCTTCATCATTTTTGCGCTGATGGACTTTTCTTCTTCTTTTAGCCGGGCAAACTGAGTGTCAGGATAAAAAATTGTGCATGGGGTGCAGCTTGATGTGTTGCACTTGCACAAGTGACTGTATGAGGATGAGTTGCTTTGCGATGATGAAGTTTGTCATATAGTGACAGTGTCAACTTGAGTTGTATTTTTATTATTAATTTTTTTTTTTTTATTAGAAGGGAGAACAAAACAAAGGCTACAAATACGAGTTTATGAATATTTCCATTAGATGAAGATTTAGTAGTTTCCATGCCATTTTAACTCGCATAGAAACTCACATTGTTGCAATTACCATCACAGTGTGACAAAGGCAATCTATCCTCTATCTGTCGTAAAGTGCATATCTTATGTTTTTCATAAAGTTGACATTAGGATTCTCTAATTCATTTCTGATGAGGTCTCATTATCAGAAGTAATAGTGGAAAGTCAGCATCGACTTTAGAACTTTCTGACGATCCGTCGAAGTCGTGCGTCTATTTTTGATGACATCATATACTTCGTTTAGTCCCCATTCACAGATTAAGCTCTGTTTGCCGTGTCGGTTTCAATACTTGCAAATAGTTAAGTAAAAGCCCGCTGCGGTCTGTCAAAAACATTATGCCAAGTTGAACAAAGTTTATGGAGCTTAGAATATGGTGCCGCAAAGGATTTAGTGTCATTTCTTTCAAACTTAATGAATCAGAGAGTCTTCTCATCGTTATTCTGATCAATCTATCGAGTTCAACAAGAATGGGAAGACAAGGCATGGATCTGCGTAGGTCTGCGCTATAGATGCAGTCTTAGATAGTCACTATCTATCCGGACTTCTTAAATTTTTCTCTAGGATTTGTGTCTAACAAATCATTCCCAAATAATTGTAAGCCTTCGCACAATACGCCAAATAAGACTTTATTCAAGCAATTAGTGTTTGCTTTCTTGAAGGTCGCCTTAACGATGATGAGGAGCCATCCATAAAGCACCCTTTTATTCGAACTAAGTCAACTTAAGCTGTCTTTAATAGCTTTCTATGTAAGCCAGCCCAGCCTAACACTCTTCCTATATACATATGTAGGCGGACGAAAATCATTTCCAGTGTTGAATAGTTCGTCTTAACAGGCAGTGGAAATTAGCCGTCTCCACTGTTTGCAGAATGAGTTTTCCGTTGACCCACAGGACTTGTAGGTTGAGGGATAGCAACATCTCTTTAGAGTTTTTCTCCGTTGTTGTTGCGTCTAAAATTAAGCAGAGGCAAATAATGATACTCACGTACTAAGAGATCTTCAAACAAATTTTAGCAATACCTCCTCTTCCGTTTCAAAAAGGCTAACGAATCCAGATGCAGATGGAGCATGAGTGGGATTTAAAATGGGATCGCTCAATCTTCTGATAAAAACTCATTTTGGCGGAATTCCAGACTCGAGATACATAACGAAGTTCACATAGAAATAGCGAACATCGTTTGGGTTCTCGCATAAGCTTAACTGTCACTTTGAAGTTAATGTTGTCATTCAACAGAGACACGAATCCACGGTTGTTTTGCCGAAATGAGAGATGGCTGAAGTTTTCACCCTGACGGACGGCAGAAACGCAAAACTCTGGACAAAGTCCACTATGCTCACCAAGTGTAAAATATTTCAATTTAACTTCGGATATTTAGATGAAAAACCACAGCAGTTCTCATCTATTAGAAACAAGTGATTGATGACATGTCCCTCGACTATACCTATAGATAAACCTAGTTTGTTTTCATTGGGTTATTCAATGGCTACAAATCTTAGAACAACTTATGCGAAATGACTTCCATTTGCCTTCCAGCACGACTTAAGACGATGTGGCCACTCATCGATTGCGAGACGCACTTCATGCATGGGGAAATTGTCCACTACACGGACAAGGGCTCCCTTCAACGACTCAATATTTGAGTGTCGAGTAGAGCAAGCCATCCCCTCTAATGCGGACCAAAACTTGCAATCCAACGGGTTGAGGTCTGGACTACCAGCTGGCAATCATCGGTTGATATGAAGTCCGGAACGTTGTTTTTGAGCCACAGTTGAGTCGCTTTTGCTTTGTGAGCTGGAGCAGAGTCTTGCTGGAAAGTCCATGGCTTGTTGTTGAATATTGATTGGTTAAGAGACTTCACAATGGGTTCCAAGACGGTCGATTGATATACTTTGGCCGATGTTTTCACTCCTTTTTCGCAAAAATGGAGCTTGGTAACGCCATCGTAGCACACTCCCCACCATACCATTACAGACGCGGGATGGTGGCCTCTTTGAACCCTCGGAATGAGTTGGGATGCTTCTCTCGATGACCGAGCATACACACGATCGTTCTGTTAATTGAACGATTTTTCTACTGTAAAGATTTTCTCGTCAGTAAACAGAATTTGTCTGTGAGCGTTCTTCACGTACCGACTGAGTAACGCTTTCGATCTTCGCTTGCGTTTTTCCTTCAATGCGGCCGTGAGCAGGTGTTCAGTGTGTCGCTTGTACGCGCTAAATCTCTTTGATAATGCTCTTTGATAATGCGAGATATGAGTTTTTGTGAAATTTGCATTTCCTGCAACAAGATTTTCTGTTTTCACAGCGGTTTCCGGTCGATTCGTTTCTTCACGGCTTTGATCGCTTTCGAAGTTCTCACAGTGCGCGGACGGCCGGATCTTTGACGGTCTCGTACTCCACCAGTATCCTCAAACAACTTCACAGCACGATGCGAGTGATTCCAAACGGTCGCATACGATTTTCGATGTCGTCCTATTCCATGATTGTAAGCAATTAATGTCAAAAACTTTTTACGTCACAATGAAGCATAAATATCAACTGTCAAATCGCAATCAAAACGAAATGGATGCGCCCAGTGTTGCATTCGTAATGAGTGAGTTCAGTTGTGTACCAGTATTTATGACTTGACTAGGTACTTAACATTAACTAATACTTTACGAGCAGAAAACTTGTTGGTTTTCGCAACTTGTTCACTTGCTAATAATGTTGAACGCAACAGGACTCACATGATCTGCAGACACAATGAGTCAGATTATATGTAAAATATGTTGGAAAGAGAGCGTACTTGATAGATGAAAAGAGGCTGTGTCTAATATTTGTTAACAACAGGTCGGGACTCAGTTAAGAAATCTTGTCACTGATATTTCTCTGAACTTAAAGGGCCTTTCCCCTTCCCCATCTTTAACCTAACATCATGGAGAATTGTCATTATAAGACCAGATTCACTTAGAATCGGCGAATTGCTGTAGCATCCTTCCCAACCAGGCAAGAAATAGTCCATACTTTTGTGAAGTCGTCGTTAAAACAACCATCGGTGGTATCGATAAGAATTCATCTACCTCCACTTACCCTATAATCATCATTCCTATCGATGCGTTGCAAAGTTAAGGTAAACTAGCAACACAGTTGCACGAATCTCAAACAGGAAAAAAAAATACAGAATAGTAAAAATCGAAACCACTTCTAAGCGAGAAAACAATTCATTTCTGTGATGAATAGAGAAATTGAGAAAAAAAAAACAAACAAAGAAACGCGAAAACTATTCAGCTCTCGATTCAATTTCAACACCTCTTCGAATTCCCCGAATTGAAATTAGAGTAATTTGAAATGCCTCACGTCCGCACTGAACTATGCCGCTACCGCCTTGCTATGAGTATCTAAAGTATCAGCCAACCATCTAGTCAGGCAGTCAGCCATTGAGCCAATGGAGCCATAAAGCCAGTCAACGCGAGCATCATCCTCCAGGAAAGTGGCAAACATCAAGCTTCCCCTTTCCCCTATGCGTCCTCAAATTCAACACTTCAACAGTAGTTGGCATGATAGGCACACAGCCTGTGTGCGACTAAAAGTTTGAGGTCTCCGGATAAAACCACACATATGCACTCGAAGCTGATGTGTGCATCTAAAGAGCTGAGATTTTCGCATTTCGCATCAAACCTATTCTAGCTACCCTCTCAGTACAGCCACCAACCATCAGCGTGATGTTACTCGTAGACACGGATACATTCAAGCGAGATTGATGATACTGCTACTTCTGGTCTGTGTGCCATTTTTGTGGGTTATGTGGATTATTCACTTTACTCTTCTTGGATGCACGTTGTTGCATCCTCATCACAGCACAGCAGCTTCATGCTGCTCCATTGCTCCTTCATGATGATGAGGATGATACTCGACTCACAGTACTACTGATGCAGTCCGGAAAGGGATGTTACAATGCCAATGATTCGGCAGAGTTCCTCGCGCACACTTCTCTACTTTTTACTCATTCTGGGGTTGTGCATTTTTTACACACCCGCGTGGTCGTACTTGGAATATGCAGTTCTATAAGTGGGTGTTGGAGCGGCTAAAGCTAAAGTTTTTTTTCCTTTTTTCGTTGTTTCTACGTATTTCCTATTTTTTTTTTTTTTAATTTCCTAGTGCGGATTTAACTGCGTTTGGCAATACACTTGGATGGATGAATGTGTTGGCAAAGCCACAGGGATTCGACTGCGAGTAGTCACAGTTAATTCACTTTGCACAGAGCTTTACCAAGTGATTCACTTAACACAGCCATAGACATAAACATGAACATGGACTTGAACAGAAAATAGAATTGGCAGTAGTTTTTGTACTGGATTAGTTACTTATGTAGCTAACATCAGATAGCTGGCTGATAGATACTAAAGGAAATAGAATTTATCCGACAGGTTATACAGCAGTGACTAGTCAATCGTCTGTCTACATATGGCGTTATTTTCCCCAAAGGACACACGGTTTACTTTGTAATTATCTTGTCACAGCTCTAGTCATTCCTGTCGCAAATTACTTATTCATAAGCGCTGTCGACGAGCTATAAAAGTGATTACAGCATGTTCGACAAGTGTGCCATCATTAGTGGCAACTTCAGATAACAAGCCTTTTGTGTGTACTCGCGGTTTACCTACTTATCGCTATTAGATCGCATAGAAGACTCTAAACGGAGGTAATTACGGATACATGCTGCTAACACTGTTAAATCCAAGTCCATAAACAACTAGTACTACGGGTAGTACTGACGTGACTATCGATGAGGTGAAGCTTGGATTTTCTTTTAATACAATTTAATGGTTGTAAGTTGTAATTGGTGGGAGAACGAGCAACAGGAAAGTAATGGTTTCCATCATGTTTTAGGGGATCTATAATCTAGCGCTAGTGGGATAGATTACCGTTATCCATGACTGTCACAGTGCAATGAAAAGAACTCGTCTCAAGTAACATGAAGAAATAACTACAGCCAACAAGATAGAAGCTATCCAAGGCCACATATTCTGCAATTTTTTGGTAAAGGACAGTTCTTATTGCTTATCCAAATGTATTGGATATATCAAAGTTCAAGCGATAAACTTGCAGAGGCTTGTGAATTATACATCTAGCTTCGCCACTGACCCTGATTTCTATAACAAGTATTCACAATACCTAATATTCGCTGTATTCACTGTCAATTTATTCAGTAAACTTAACATTTTCATCATGGTAAAGTACACGAACGACCAACGTCTGCAAATTATAAAAATTTTCTACCGAAATTCGGAGTCGGTGAATGCAACTTTAAGAGCGCTAATTCCAATTTTCGGTCGTAATTCTCGCCCAAGTAGACAGGCAATAACAAGTTTAGTGCAAAAATTTGAGTCTACATATTCGTTGTGTGATATTTCCGTATCAGTGAGACAACGGGTTGGTCGAAGTGTCGAAAATATCGCTGCCGTTCAGGCGTCCGTAGCAAACGATCCAAATCAGTCAATTCCACCGTGTCCTCAAGAATTGGGCATCGCTCAGACCATAATCACTGATTATTTTTGGCCAGAATTGGAAGATATGGACTTGGAAAACATGTGGTTTCAACAGGATGGTGCCACAAGCCACACAGCACACGTTACAATCGATTTATTGAAGAGTAAGTATGGTGAGCGTGTTATCTCAAATGTTTTGAATGTACTTCAAGCCGATAATAAAGTTTTTGAAATATCTCAAATGGTTTGCGTTTAATGTAAAAAAAAAATTTGTCAAGTCCTTATTACAAAACCCATTAGTAGGCATTCTGTATCATCCTTAAGAAATAAAACAACATCTCTCATAAGGAATGGAAGCAATGAACAATCTAGCGTCCTACGCATCCAAGGATATGTTTTAATGTTGTAAAATATGCTTCAGATTATATCAAGGATGACACTCTAAGTGTCCTTCTGGTGAAAGCACCTAATAACTTTACTTGCAGCAACCGCAGAAGGAGGAAGCAAAGAGTTCGGATCATTATTCCAAATAAAGATAATAGAAGTACGGCGTTGCGTGCGACGTGACAAACGTTGTTATCAACACTATAGATACAGGTTAAGCAGTTGATTGTTCTTTCTGCAGAACCGTTTACAAAATCACCACAAATAACAGCTGATGGAAGGTTTAGAAGGCTCCCTGCACATTTCAGAATAAGATCGTATGATCGCCAATGATATGCAACCAAAATACAAGCTTTTGTGCCCCAATCCACGGCTATGTAATTACAGCAATAAGCAAGAATTTGTCGAGAACATTCTTGGGAATTGATTCTGTCTTGGATATGGCTTGCGAACTCGAAGTAAATCCTAGAAATCTTTGCAACTGCGCACAGAAAATTGAACGCTTTCAAAGTCCTTTGTAGATAGGATAACTTTATGCTGAATTGATGTATTTGATTCAAACGATTTTATCATAAGTTTGCCACACTCACGCAAAATCGATCAACGTCATCACTTCACATAGCACATGGGGACAAAAATAAATAACGCCATTCTAGTAGCAGGAATGAAGCCTTGCAGATGAATTCTAAACTGGAGTACTGGATTTTTATAACCAAACTGAAAATACGGAGCAGCTGCCTATTAGTTGAGAACTCTCAGAATAACAAAACTCTGACTTCTTATATGTTCAACCTGCTGCTTATTGAAAAGTCTCTCAATCCCGCCGATTGCAGTATACTAAAGAGGGGCCTGTATTAGAATCGAAGGAACAACGAAAACCACCAAAACAGCTGGATTAGAGGCTCTAGTTAACCCAAAACTCTTAAATCTTTTAATTCAAGAACCTGTATGGCTCTTCAACTAAGACAAACTGAACAGTCTGCCTAGGCTAGCCGTATACTAGAAATTTATTTATTTATTTATTTATTTGTAATGCTTATACACTTTAAGATACAATATCTTATAAGATAGTGAAAGGCAAATTAAAAACAATGAAAGCTAGTAGAGTAGATGTACCAAATTAAAACTTAACTAGAAAAATTTATAAAGGTACAGACTAAAATTCATAGTAATTATGCATTAATTGCTTCGAAGAATTTAATTACAGATTTGTAGAGAAATAGCTGAAATCCTTTTTAAGCCTTGCTGTGCTTGTACCTAAATTAGTTCTTAAGTTTCGCGGTAGTGAATTCCACAATCGGACTGAATTTACGATCCCTCTGATGTGTATTGGGGGTGAATTAATTGACCTGACCTATGCGAAGAGGCAAATCGAATCTTTTCGTATAAGTATGATGGTTGACGTGTTACTAGAATATCCGATAGCAGGGCTAGAGTGCGAAACTTGAGATAGCTCTCAAAAGGCATGTCAAGCAAACGAGAAAATAACTACTTACTCTGTCATGTTTGCGTTGCCCAAAAACATAACGTACTGTGCTATTAAAAGCAACACTGAGCTTTCTTTTACTGATCGAGTCACAGCTCCAAAGATTTCACATCCGTAGAGAAAAATAGGAATAACCAACGATTTAGCTAACATCAAGCGCGTTTTAGTTGGAGTAAAAGACTGTGTTACCCATAAATTCCGTAACACCCTATATACCTTTCCAATGGCAGCGCTGATGTGATTTTCCCAAGTTAACTTGTGATTAAAAGTGACCCCAAGATTCTTTGCAGTCTCAACATAATCTATTGCGTAACTTTTCAACAAAATAGGTGGAAAATGCGAAAGATCCAGTGGTTTCTTCGATATGACTAGGCACTTCGATTTTTTAGGGTTTAGACTAACGTGAAATTTCGTCAACATCTTCATTGATAGAGCAAACTCCGTTCTCAATTAAACCAAGTGGACAGTTCACATACATTTGAACATCATCAGCATACATATGTGACGAATAGTTGTTTATAATGGATGGAAGGTCATTTACATATAATGGGAACAATAAGGGGCCAAGTATAGAACCTTGAGGGACACCACTAAAAGTTGCAAGATATGTATATTGTCATTGAGCTGAACTGATTGCATTCTGTTGTTTAAGTAGGATGTAAGCAGCTTTACTGCATATAATAAAAAGTTATATTGCCGAATGAGCTTTTTACATGTCAAAATGTCATGAAAACAAACAACTTGCCAAGAAATCAACAGACTCCAAGATTGGATATTGGCGTTGTCACGACAAACTATTCTGTAATTCTCCGGCGTGGTTCTATCAGACCGACTTTATCAGCGTTTTCCAAACAGAGGTACTGCCAGTATCAATAGCTACCATACAAATTGTAGTGGCAAGAAAGCATCCCTTGAATTTAACCAAGGAGCTGCTAAAGATTCTATACTGTACTGTAACCCAAAGTAGCATGCGAGACCTAGTAAATTTCTAATATAATGCATTGTCAGAACTGTGCTCTTTCAAAAGAACAGAAAATAAGCCCTAAAAGTTAACTCCTAGATCAGAGCATTTTATTCTCTATCTGTGCATCTGAACGATATTAATGAAATGTTAGTTAAAGTGTTGGATGTACGTATGGGCTTAAGGGAATACTTGGAGTCAACTCTTACTCGAATTCCTACAGCATGTCAGAACTCATTGAAAGCAAATGACTCCTTTCACATTTATATCGTTTAAACTTCTCGACGATTTTGTACATCTGTTACACTGTAACCAACCAAGTACCCAAAGATTGAATAACCGAAACGAATCCGACAATTGACGACCATTATGGCTTAAGTGGTTCTCCACTTCAAAACGAAAAAACCTCTCACCGACCACATGAACCGGAATTGATTCGATCAAAATGAAAAAAAAAAAAAATAATAAACAAGAAATTTCACCTTTTCCGGTCATATGACTTCATTATGCATTCGATGAACTATAATGGCAGCAGGGAATACGGAACGGATACAATTCAAATCGAAAGACATATCGCCTAAGTGGACACAAATGAGAAAATCGAGGGTATAGGCAACAGCCAACAGTCAACAGCCTACAACCTATAACAGCCCCTTTACCTTCCAGCATCAGTTGATTTGCTGCTAAGCACCTCTTGGCTTTTACGACCTCAACTTGTGTTGAATAAATAGCTTATTATTCACATTACTAACATAACTCACATCTGTTGATATTGACTTTCCGCGTTCGACAAAAAAAAAAAAAAACAAAATAAATAATGCAACAAAACTTTGAGTTGAGATACTAGCACGTACCGCACAACACAGCTTGTCTACGCGTCATAAACTACGAGTAACTAGCAACAACAATTTAGATACAGAGTGCTCGAATTTGTTTCTTACACACAGGGTACATACTCGTAAAGTACACTGAGTGCCATCAAACATTGATGATTCTATGCGCGACGGTTGGTTTAGTGTAGGGTAATTATAAATGCATTTTATACGAGTATATCGCGCCGATATACATACATACATACATATATGTATTCATAAACGGTGCTGTTACACCTGTAACATAAGTCCATCATCGTAATCGGTAGTCAGTGCATGAATTGAATACCTACCTGCCCAGGTATACGACATAACACATCATCACATCAACACGACACTACGACAATCTGACAATTATGAAAAAAAGGCATAATCTTGAACTCGTGGTACCTCAATGATAGTGTCTCTCTAATGATCTAACCCAAATGTGAGTATACATAAGTACGCGACGAACTCTGATGTACTCGTATCTGGCGATGTATGGCTGCTTTCCAAAAAGGTCATCATCATCATTGTCGTTGTCGTTGTCGTCGTCGGAGCCGGAGTCAAGGTGTCACGGAGTCCCGGGCGTAATTAGTTGTCGTCTGTATGGGAAGTGCCGATGGTATGGGAGTTACTATTGGTAGACGCAATTGTAGGAAAGCCATGTTTTGCTCTATCCTCATTTAGTTCTTCTTGGATTTGCTTTTATTATGTTTCTTTTGTTTCTGCCATTCTTTTTTGCAATTCTTTAGCAATTTGCAGAGGCGTCAGTCGGTCGCTCACACCAAATCGCAGCATAGAATCAATGGTACGCACTGTGAATGACTAATGACTTCTTGCCATGGTTGGTGGTACGATTTGGAAGCAAAGTCTGAAAGACGCATCAGGAAGGCAGGCAGGCACTGGGCTTATTTGTGGCTTAAGTAATGTGAAACTCGCGCGGTCTTTATGTTGTTATGATGACTCCTGGGAGGTTAATTTTGGATTTTGTGGTTACCTAGGTGATTGATAATTAAGTGAGTAAAACAGGAAAGTTTCTGTTTGAAACTAATTTACTGGAAAGGTGGAGTGTACTTTTTAAATTGGTTATTAAGAAGTTATATCCACTAACGATGCTATAAGATAGACAAATTTCATATACAAAGAAAGAGACCTCCTTTAAAAATTTGCATGAAACTGGTGGGCAACGGTCGGGCAAGAAATAGAAGATGAATACGAAGAACTTATCTTTAGACTACCAGATCTGAACTAATACTTTGTAAAACTAAACTGATGGTATCCAGAAATCAGTCCTAACATCTTAACTTTAACGATTCCATTGACAGAGTCTCTTATATCCTAAGATATTTATGGGATGTCTCCTACTTGGTAAGACACCCGAGAGATCCCAAGGGAGCACGAGTACATTCGACAACAGAAAACTACTTCGCACAACCGAAATTGCCTGATAAATCTTAAGTTTGGTTAGTGTGTTATGGAATTAAAGGATACAATAAGCCCAAAGATTAGACTCATTGTGATGCCGCGTTGCCAATCTTACCTGATTTCATTTTATGCTAAAAAAAATCTCTAAAAGAGAAAGGCAACCTAGACCACATCGTGTATTATCGCCAAAAAAAACAAAAACAATGGTGTTAATACACAACCTTGGAGTACTTCGCTGCCTATGTCAGGGTCCTCCGAACTTTCACTATTGTCTCGGATCAGACTCGTTGCAAATTTGATGACGACTAAGAGTTTTTTACGTCCTCTGCGCAAAGCATTTCAAAAAGTAAATAGAGGAAGGCTTACATGCCTGGGGCAAAGTCCACCGCTCAATACTCGCGAGAGGTTAGCGCCATCAAAGAGAGTGACACCGAATGCCCCCAACGTCTCCATGAAACATGGGGGAAACATAGAGTGGTAATGACAAAACTGAAGGACTATAGGACCCTTCGAATTACATGTCCATTAATGCCAAGATACATATGAAATCGTATTTAACTGCTAAAGGCATGCACCAAGCCAGGTGACAACATCCCGGCGGCACCCCGAAAAGCGACAATAACCTAGTAAACGGAACCTTTCCTAATAAATGGAAATATAGCACTGGTGGTGCTAATAACAATAAAGTAAGTTTCCAGGTATACGAGGGTAGTCCAAAAAGTAAGTACCCGGCCTGAGTAATAAGTGCGGGGAATTGTAAAAAAAAATTCTGCAATGGAAAATAAAATCTTTCAAAAGTTAAACATTTGAGAAAGCAACGTTACTTTCACCTGAAAGGTCTCAGTCTAACCGATATCAAAGACGACCTGAATTCTACTCTGGGGGAGTCTGCTTCTTCATTTACAACAATAACATATTGGGAAGCTGATTTAAGCGAGGTCGTACGAGCTGCCAAGTCAAACACTGCAGTGGTCGACCAAGTGAGGTTGAGTCCAGAAAACGTTTAAAAAATCAACAAAATCGTATTGTATGACCGCCGACTGAGAGTGCGAGAGATTGTGTACGTGGTAGGCATTTCAAAAAGTGCTGTGCTGGCCGAAAATTTGAACACGACAAAGCTGTGCGCAATATATAGGTAGATGCCACGCTTCCTCCCAAAAAGCACAAACAGCAGTGAGGATGTTTCCAGAGTTTTTGGGAATATTTCCTAGGAATAAAGCCGAGTTTGCATCGATTCATAACCATAGATGAGAATTGAGTCCACCATTTCACACCTGAGACGAAACAGTCAAAACAATGGACAAAGGGGAGAAACGGTTCCAAAGGAAGCAAAGACGAATCAGTCAGCTGCCAACGTCATGGCATCAGTTTTATGGGCTTCGAGCTGGATAATTATTATTGATTATCTTAAAAAAGGCAGGACTATCAATGGTCAATATTGTGCGGTCTTATTGAAGCGTTTAAGTGAAAAAAATCAAGGAAAAACGGCCGCATCTGGCGACGGAAAGTTTTGTTTCATCAGGAAAACGCACCAAGAAGGTGTTATCTTTGTCATCGACCTGAGACCGCCTTCGTACCATCTGCCTACCGTTCAAACTCTGACCCATTTCGAAGTCAAATGCATAAATACAATGAAAATTCAAGAAAAAGCAACGTCAGCCTCGTTGGGCCAATGCAACATTGGGTAGGTGGACTTCCATATAAATCGGTAACGACAATCAAGTGGATAATTGAAAACCTCCTGAATGGTAATTACTAGTGCCATCTTACAGTATGGAGACTATCCTGCCCGAAATGTCCATGAAGATGAACATACGCAGCACGTTGTTGTTTTTACTGCACACGCTTTATGGAGCGTGGAACGTCTGTTCAGTTAGTCGTCATTTCTCAATCATATATTGCGGTCGAAAGGGAATTGCAAGGCAAAGTGTTGCTAGCTTTGTAACAAGGAAAGCTTTAAAGAGCAACAGAAGCAGATGGAAAAGGACGCATTTCAAGATTTACTAGCCCAGCGGAGATGTACTTTCTGCCTATCTCCATGAAGCAACAAACAAAGCCAAAAAAAAACCAATAGGTGTCTTCATTTGGCGAAAAGCTCAAACTGAAAATAGTCGCCGAATTGAGATATTTTTTTTTTTTTAAATCACCATTCAATTTAACTATCTAACCTATCACATAACATAACAAACTCAACACTTCAAGTTACTATATGTTTCCCGGATGACTAACCAACGAGGACGTTCTGATTAAAAAAATTAAAGGCACTTCCCTGCCTCAAAAAAAACAAAAAATTGCTCTGATGAACCACGGTTCTGTCGTGCAGCTGGCTCGGCTCATCCTCATGGTGTTTCTCCCCTGAATTCTCATCATATTTGCATCACTGAATATTGGCACGTGGCATAAAACTCCTCACTGCCAAAAGTATTCGTAGAACGCGAGTTGCTTTTGTATGAAAACAATTTCTTTTGCACACCCATTTGTTGTTGTTCACAGAGATTATCTTCCAACCAAGGGTGACCCTTATTCAAATGAGTAAAGCACTTCAACTTTGGTCAATTTTTGCATCCTTTTAACTCATCGCAGCAACAAAAGAGACAAATATTCTACTCGTATTACATAACGTTGCACCCGAAATGGAGGGGAACAATTTAATTTCCTGTCACAAAGGACATTGTCGAATTGCTTATTAAAAACTTTGTCGAGTAGTGAGAGAGCGCACCTACGGTACACGGATACTTCAAGTGCTATCTCTAAAACAGTTGTCTATACTCTCACAGGGTGGTGGAAAGGCGCACTTTTCCACAACAAAAAGGAATTCGGTGGATTCTTATTCCTTTTCCTGTTTAAAGTGTTTTTTTTTTCACATTTTGTTTGTTTTCAAGGGATGAACGTGGTTATGTTATGTAGACTCATATCCCATTGTAGAACGCTCTATAATCCACTCGAATTAACGCTCCACTGATTTACGGTGCGGATACCATCAACGCTCAATGAAATAAATGCCACTCAAAAGATTCGACTCAAAGGTCTAATGCAGGATTTTGAAACTTTTTGACGACTCTTCATTCCATTCATATGGACGTGAGCTCGTGCGTATTCTAATCTGTTTCCTATGACTGGGCACGCATACGAGTTATATCAGTACAAGTTCGCTACGAATAATTTGAATGCGTGCATACCCCTGGCACGTAGTCGAAGCGTCATTGCGTGGATTCATTGTGACTGTTCGAATGAGTTACGATACGGTGCTTAGTTAGCTTTATAGGCAACTTAAAGGGTGTACACTAAAATTAATGCACGAACATGCAGTTACTCGAGGCTCTCGATATGGGAAATTTGTTATGTTTAACACGTTTCAAGTCTAGGAAGAGTTCTTTAGCTGGCTAAAAGGTAAAGCTTAGCTTCGATTAGACAATGGACGAGGTGCACAAATGGTTTTTTTTTTTTTTTTTTTTGAGAAAAAAAAGGCATTATCAGAAAACAAAATAAAGTGTGGTTTGGAATTTTTAATGTGGGCATTCTAGGGGGAAGCGAAGACATTTTTCTACAACAAACAAACTTGGGCATACGAGTAATGTATGTGGTAATTAAAATCTGATCGTGATGACAGGCCCTGGATGGTTTTGAGTTGAAGAAAAAAGACTTACAAATAATGGAATCGGTCAGTCTAGGAGGTCTACGTAGGTCTTCCTCATAGGTCACAAACAGCAGAGCCAAAATATAAATTATTGCTTTCAGTCATCCGAAGATACGAGTATTTCCTTCCTCGAAATTTGTATTTATTTATGTAAACAAGGGGGAAAAATGTCAGTTGATTGGAAAATCTTTGCTGCCGTAACTACAATATGTTGTGCCGAAAGAACATCAGAAAAGACACTGCAAAAATATTTCAGCCAAAGTCAGCATTGAATTTTGAAAAGTCGACCAAAAACGGTCTATAGTGTTCGACGAAACAATACAACAATGCTCAGCTCAGCTATTCTGCATCACAATTACTAGAACACAGCATGAAAATCGAGGTTCCACAAGTGTCGCTGCTATGATCTGTCTTTTTATTTATTTTTTCATTCATTGATCATGTTATCTAGATACAATAGAAGGCGTAGGAAGGACAACATCACAATACTCGTATATGAACTCATTGAGAGAACATTAGACAGTAAACATCGTACTTGATGCCCATTGTGCTTCAGTAGGGACGGTAGGCACCTTTGGTAGCGATTTGGGCATGGATATCAACGTATCAAGAACACGTTTCTCGGGGCTTAGAGTTCCCAACGCGAAAGACATGTACCGGAGATGGTAAAAGTCAGCGCATTCCGAGGAGGTTGGATTGACGTGAGTTTTAGTTAAGCATAGTGGCTGCAACCGTAAAAGATCACGAAACTTTTGACTTTCTCATCATCACAGCATCACCAAGTGAAGACTAGTGACGATTCTGCCAAGATATCTTTAAGAGACCCACCACTGATGTGCTACGTTTAACCAATCGTGGTTCGACAATGAATGGCGAGGGGCAATTTCTCTTATGAATGAAAGCAAATATGAGAGTTGCTGTGAATACGGACCAGAAAAAGAGAGGAAACGGAGCTCAAAAAGCGTGAAATTTAGGGAGAAGGTACACAACAGATGTTAGTGCAACAAAACTCGAACTGGTGCTTGTAATGGTAACCACAATTATTTGGAAAAACCATTTCAGAAGCTCTGTAGCACGGTTCCAGCTTCAGTAGCATAGTACATTTTGCGTTACACTCTACATGCATTCATCAACAAAGTCAAATGTTATGCGACATTTTACATGCGATGTTAGAGCAAATTCGAAACACACATTGTAAAACCCTTGGGTTCTAGGACAACACATTCAACTTCAGATGACTGTCAGATAGATCAGTTCCCAGTGAAAGAAGACTTGTGCGATCGTAACTTCAGATGACTGTCAGATAGATCAGTTCCCAGTGAAAGAAGACTTGTGCGATCGTAAACATGCCAATGTCGTTAGAATACCAAATAGCAGTCCGTAATCTTTTAAGTTAAGGACATTGAAGAAGACGGGAAGAATTTGTTTGGAGTCATTTTAAGTACAGCTTTACTCTTGTACTAAAAAATACTTCTCTAAGTGTCAGAAAACATGTTCTTCCCTGGGATCTAAGACTTCGAAAGCATTCAGAGAAGTTTAAACTTGAAAGTAGTTGGAAGGTTAATAGGGATAAAAGCGCATGGTTAGTTTCCCGGCAGACACCGATTGCAAAATAGTTTATTATCATCAAAAACTAATACCCAGAGAATGCAACCTAATCTTGGATAGTGCTTCTTTGAAAACGTTTAAGTTGAGAAAAAATTCGAGTCGATTTATTCACTTCATGATGTTTCCGTGCCAGTGAGACTGCGAAATGTCAGAACTAAAGAGAAAAGTGCACCTTATACGATTCGTAGATCCAAAACCGCAAGCAATTGATTCCGCTCCGTTCTTTAGAGCTGCGCATCTCTTCAACGTCCAGAAAACACTTGACTATACGTCCGTTTAGCATAGTTTTACCCTAAGAGCTAAAGCCAAATGACCATCGTGCACGTCGAGCTGATTGGACTCTATTCAAGTTGGAAAAAGATCCATATTGCCACCGAAAAATCATCCTCACATTTTTCGTTACTGATGGCACGTCTCGTGACTGATGGCACACGCAGAACCTTTTGATGATCGATGACTTTTGGCGTAGTCGTTCCGTCTTTTAATTTAGAAATAGCTCTCGGGGTATTGGAATTCACATTTCCTTTCAAAAATCGCCAAAGAATGAAAATCCATGGCTTCAAATCGCATGATCTTGGTGCACAATTCACTGGACGACGAGAAGGTACAATTTCGAATCGTCCCCGCAAAAATCTAACCGTTTCGGTAGTAGATTTTTATAATTTCTATGCGTGATTCTTCATGATTACACCTTAATGTTCAACATGACAGCTGTCAAACAACAAAGCTGGCCAATAGAGAAAAAAAAAAACACGGTGGCGCTGGCAGCTTCTTGACACTCATTTGTGTTGGTCATGTTGTCATTTTTGTCACATCGAACCACATGCCCTTTGAGTGATAGTTTAATGAGCTAACCATAGCGCCACCACCGATAGACACAAAAAAAAACGGCAAAATTCAAAATAGGCGGTCTTAATGTGACACCCTATAGTCAACCGAGACCACTACTGCTCAATGCCAACCAATTCTTGTTGGGATAAATCGAAACTGGAATGCTGGGAAGATATGAGGGCCACTTGCCAAACTCGAGTTATTGAAAACGGTATTCGGAGATCGTATTTTTGTCAGAGATGACGCTGCCAATTACAATTCAACCTTTTTCTTTGGAGCAACAGTAAGTTTCTGAACTTGGACTTGAACCACTTGGATGCGTTCATTCGACGTAAATTCAACCAAACTATGTCATGAAAATTGGATCAAGCTGTGTAAGCTGTTCCTTGGAGGACATTTGAATAAATTGATGTATCATAACTTATGGACGAACACTCTAAATAAAAAAAACAGGGTTCAAACAACCTCGGGTCGGGTACATCAAGGAGGAGAATGTATAATGAATGATCCGAGGGTCGTCCCAACCAATGAATTTTATTTTCACTTAAAAGATAAACTAAGTTTGTAAGATGTTCACTTAAAAGTGCATTTATACGAAAACAGTTTCCAAGATTTAAGAGAAGAAGTAATAGACTTACGAATGATTTCACTTCCATGTAGGTACTCGTATCACAAACTCAAAAGTTTGAACGAATTAACCGCCCATAGCTGCCTATTAGGTTAATGCTAACTCGAATTTAGAGCAGATTTCTAGTATTTATCTCAGGGATTTTCAAGCACATTAGACAATAGATTTTTTCTGCACCATCCAACATTTTTACCCGCAAGAAAGAGGACAGGATATCTTGAGATTCATGATCTGCAGGTCGGATGTTATTACTGGCTTTTAGAATTTCCAACAGCACGATTTAAATAATTTTTTTAATTTGGGTATCATATTGATTTTAAGAAACATATTTTATTCCTGTTTCAAATTAAAAGAAAAAATCAAGTGTGCCGAAGGGTTAGGATGCTGGACCACTTTTGTTTATATTTTAAGGAAATTGCTCGATGCTCGTTACAAATCAACGATGCTAAGGCAGCAAAATCTAGCTTTGACACTTGAAACTTACCACAAATTTTGATGGTGAATATTTGTATCCGAAATCCGAAATTAAGTTTAGATTTCTTTTAAAAGTAGCTGCTCAAAAAAACACCAAACAACAACACAAAAGAATTATAAGATATCAAACAAAAGAAACTGTGCGAGAATTCATAGATACAAGTACAACCTCCCGTTTTTAATATAAAACTTTATATCAAACCCATGCACCAACACTAACACAATTGAAACAAAACGCAGCTGCTACTTAGCATTTGGTCGGTATGTGCGTTATGAATTAACGATATTCGAAGTGTGCTGCTTACTACAAGAACTTTATAACAAAAAGGTTATAAAAACTGTTTTTAAAATAATTTTTTTTTTAAAAGGCACTTGCATCCACCGAATCCTATTTGGAAATCGTATTACGCACAAATCGTTTTTTTTTTTTTTTTTTTTTTAGAAAATACAATTTCAAGAATCGACAGATACTCGTAAATCGAACACAACTCACAAACGCACCGCACTTTTTGAATTCCCAAGCGTAACTGTTTTTGTATGGTGTGAGCGGCGGGGTCGTATCTCAAATAAATATCCTGCCAACGAACCCTGTCTTGCATTCGCATATACTCTATGATTTCCCGTACTAGTCTAATGGTGGTAGTTTTTAGTTTTTTTTCGGAATAGTGCAATCAACCCTCTGACAATAGGGATCGAACGAATGGGCGGACGACAAAAAAAAAAAAAAAAAAAAAACACAAATCGACACACCACGATCAAATGGAATTTGAAAAATTCTATGGAATTCGTGGTCACCCCTGAAAAAATATTTTTATTTAATTCCTGTTGTGTCTGTTCTATGTGTGTGTGTGTGTGTTTGTGCGTGTGCGTGAGAATAATGAAAGTAAGGGTATCTCAGAGTTGAAATCTAAACAGGTAGGCTACCGTACTGGCCTAATGAATGAGGGATTGACCGTTGTGGGATGTCGAATAATGACAAAATGATCCAATTAGAATATTGAAGTGATGACACAGCATCGGTCCATGAGCATGTGACTTTAGTGAGCTTGACCCTTCTTCAGTTTAATGTGACAGCAGAGTTCGTTTACATAATCAGACGATCTTTTAGTCGTCAATTTGGAAAGGAAAAGCAGTCGTGAATACGAGTATTTTATTTTATTTTGTTTTTATCCAAGGTTTGACAGTTCATTGACATTTGAGTGACATAAAAATTATTTCTGTTTTTAACAAAGTGATGTTTACGTGGTTATTGGTTCATGTTTCCCAAAAAAAATATTTTCAGTCTCCAAATTGTCTTATGAGAAAGGAGATACAAAAATCATAAAACACTTAAAAGACGTATTCCACTCATTAAGGCATAATATGATTTGTTGTCTACGACATCTTATATTTTTATTTAAAAGTCAACCGTGATTATGAGATACATAGAAAGTCAACAAATCAAATGATTTCTATAAGAACAGGAGTACTTTCGAAAGAACACTGAAATATTTCCTGTTTTCTATAATCGACACTTAAAAACAGTGTTTAACTGGAGAGGTCTAGAAAACTAATTAACTTTATAGCTGTGATTTCAAAACTCTTCAGACTTTTGTTTACTTAGCGGTCTTTTGTTTTCGATCAAAGTATCTCTCTTATTCGTAGTTACCAAAAATTTGAATTTTAGCGACCCTTATAAGCGGTTTTTATATGTGAGGCTGTCATGATAATACACGTGCACTGAGTCTATTTGCCGACGCGGAGAGGAGGGAGCACTTACGTTTGTTTCTGTGTTTATTTTATTAATTCGTCTGCTTTCTCAGATTCTTATATTAGGTCATTTTCGGTATTTAATTTCCAAAGTAAGATTTGAATCAAATGTTTTAGTACGACTCCTCTCTTTTAAACATGGTCCTGGTTTAGAAGCAGAGCTCTTTAACAAAAGCCAAGTTCATTGTACGCTTCAGCTATAATGTGCTAACAGTATCTATTTATTGGGACTGTAATTTAATAACGTGCGGTTTGGTAGGAGATGGCGTAACTTGTATTATTCCATTGGAACATGCGTTGGAAAGCTACTGTTGTACATTATTTCAGTATATGTCATTCATTTGAGGCGTAAACAACAATAAATTTTTTTAACTCAAATATTTCGAACTTTGTGCCTGAAAAAGTGTTTTTGCGGGGAGTTCTTCTTCATTACAAACGTTTAAAAGCAGCTGGATATATTCAAAAGCAAGGAAATTGGGTTCCACATGAACTCAAGCCGAGAGACGTCGAAAGGCGGTTTTGCATGTCAGAAATGCTGCTGGAACGCCACAAAAGGAAGTCATTTTTGCATCGGATTATTACTGGTGATGAAAAATGGATCCATTACGACAACCCCAAGCGCAAAAAAATCATATGCGAAACCCGGCCAACCAGCTAACCAGCCAAATCAACGGCAAAGCCGAATATCCATGGCGCGAAGGTAATGTTCTGTATTTGGTGGGATCAGATGGGTGTGCTATATTATGAGCTGCTAAAACCGGGTGAAACCATCAATGGACAACGCTACCGAACACAATTAATCCGTTTGAAGAGAGCAGTACCCAAAAAACGCCCGGAATATGCGACCAGACACGAGGCAATAATTTACGTTGCTATTCCGGTTAAGAACTATTTTGAAAACAGTGGATGGGAAGTCTTACCCCACCCGCCTTTTAGCCCAGACCTTGCCATTTGTTTTTTGACTACTACCATTTGTTCCGGTCGATGCAGAACGCTCTCACTGAAACACGGTTCACATCAGAGCAGAATATCAAAAATTGGCTTGATTCATTCTTGACTGCCAAGCCGGCGCAGTTCTTTTAGGATGGGATCCAAAAATTGCCAGAAAGATGGGAAAAAGTCATAGCTTCAGATGGGCAATACTTTGAATAATACTATTGTACATGTTTTTCTTAAATAAACGTTCAAATTTAAAAAAAAACGCACGAATTAAGTTATATACCCAATACATCAGCATCTTGTACCTGTAGCTTCATGTCCAGCTTTACTCTAACCTGCAATTTTAAGATCATGGGGACAGCTAACAATACGTTAGACTCTGAACTGTTAAGGTGACCAATAAGGCCCTCACAAATCTCAAAACTGGCCGCTTAAATTTTTCAAATGTATCTTGTCATTGGACAATTAGTGGAGAATCTGATCCTCTTCGGCAAGGAGACCTGCTAACAATCGATCCGTGTTTATTATCCAGCATCCTGACGAGTTGCGCAAACTGTTATTGTACTCCGAAAAAATCCAAATGCCGAATCTTCAGCTTTTGAGAAATCTTCTTCTTGGTCCCATTAGGCATGTTCAAAACTTGACCTGAAAGGCAAGACTTAGTCAATTCAGATTTCCGATTCCGTTTAGGCCTAGATTTTCATCTAGGCAGTGGTAAGAGGGCTCAGTCCAGCTTCACCCCTTCGTCAAGATATAAAGGGTGTTCCAACAAGAGGCGTAGGATTTGTTTTTTGAATAAGACAAATAATTTTCGAAATATCTCTGAAACCTTTATTACTGCATAAAGTAGTCGCATAGAGATTATTTATGGAACACAATAACTTCCAAATGATCGTCTCAGCTCTGAGGCTAGAGTCTCATCCTCTTCGTTTGCGGATAGTTGGGGTAGACTTCGACAATTTTCTGATCCGCCAGTTGCGAGATACTGCACTTTGACCCTAAAGATTTTTTATACAAGTTTGTCAGAACTGTGGTAAGGCTAGTTTATTTTCTACCTTCCGAAGGTATTCCGTTAAGTGCTGGATAGTCACAAAAAATGAGTTCAGCTGCTTCGACTTCTTCAAGACAAAGTCGGCACTCCGGAGAGTCGACTAGTCTTATTTTGTTGAGGTGATATCTTAAACCGTGATGTCCTGTAAGGTACCCTACTAGGTTTCTGACAACGTGTCGACTTAGATTTAGACATTTTTTGAAGGGCAGAAAGACTCGTTTGGCCTGTCTTAGACTTAGAGTATTATCCCAATATGAGATAAACTTCCACTGCTTAAAGCTAGATTGACTGCACTCTTGGGGGTACAGCAAAAGAGTTTAGGTCCATTAAAGGTAGTATTTGAGCCCATTCCGGCCAGTTCGTCGGCATTTTTATTACCATCAATTTCCTCATGCCCAGGAACCACCATAGTATGGTCCTACTCCCTGAGCTGAATTTTTGGAGAGTTTTGAAGCTGACTTGGATTTGGAATCAAAGATGTGCGAGCTAAGGGCATTTATAGCTCCTTGACTGGTCGACATAGCAAAGCAAGATGCAAAAGATCGTATAAAGCGATCCTCCTTTGCAAAAACGATACGAAGAACCAGACTTTTTTAATAGACAAAAGAATATAAGAAGGGGCAATCGGAAGTCTTTAAAAAGATATTGCTCCAGGGATAAATAACGGAATGTTTATAATAAGATATGAAGGCCACGTCACATACTGAAACCTAAGGCGTGCACACTGAGTGGCGAATATGATACCACTTTCAAGACTTTTAAATGACGACTAACGACACCTCAAAGGCAATACGAATCATGCAATTTGGATGATGATATTCAACACTTAAGTCGACCTCCTACTACCAAAAGATCTTTTCAAAGGTGGATTAAGATCCTCTTCATAAGCTTCAGGTTGGCATAAACGTTAGCGCTCGCTCATAAAACTAAGTCCACATTCCGACAGATCTTGAAAAAAAAAAAAAAAAAAACAAAGAAGTTCTAATTCATACTTCAAATGCACCTGAATGGTAGAACTGGAGTTGGTGCTAGTAAAGCGGGCAATTTGAAGAGACTTGATGTAGCGCTACCTATGTAGCACTCAATACGACCTAGTCTCCACATCGGCTTGTGTTCAAAGTCTGTCTCCGCAGTGGATTTGCTATTCTGTAGTCGCTCTCCATGAGTATTGCGAAGAAAATACTTTGGCTGTACACGTGAGGTACCCGTCTTTATATGCAATTTAGGTCTGGCCACTTCCCAGATTGTCATCAAATTGTTCATAACTACAAGGTGACCGGTACCCGGTATGGGTCTTGCTTGCTTGCAGTATTCTTGAAGGTATTTCGGACTCTCTTTCGGTCACAAAATTGTAGGCCAATTCCACAACAATGTCACATTTGAATCGTTGTGGTGGACTTTGATAGTACCTCAAGAATTACTGTCAACACACAGACATGATATTTTTCATCAAAAAATCTTCAAACTGCCGCCCGAAAATATTAATTTTTGAATTCCTACCCTTTTTACGAATAGGGACACAAAAATAAAAACCAAAACAAAGCCGCACATTTGTACAACCTATCAGCCTTTTAAAACAAAACACAAACTTGAAACATTCAAAAACCAAAAATGTAAGCCCCTCTCCTCTTCATTCACCTTTGCAAACTTCCTTTTCAAAAAAGGGGTTTCTCACTCAGAAGAGACTTGTGTGCATGCAGCATTTTGGAGTTTGTGTTTTCGATTTTACCCTTTTTTTTTTGCTCGAACTTGGAATGTTGTATCATAGACAAAACTTCCAAAAACTCACTTTTTACCTTTCAACGCTTGCAAACAAAGTAGCCCACCACCACCATGGCTACTACTACATACATCTGCCATCGTAAAAGCAACCACCGCCTCTAAGAATGATGTTATATACATACATATATGTATATGTAGGTACGGGTAAACGACGGAAAATACATTTTTGAAATTCTTCGCAACATTTCAATATAATATTCATTCATTCATTCACATTCAACACCGCCTCTTCCAACTGCCAGGATCCAAAGAAACAGCTAACCCACACTCACACAATTACATGGCAAAGGGGTGTTTTTGTGCGACAACGGAAAACCACCGAACCGATGACAATCAAAGTGGATATACTCGTACAACGTTTTCACTCCAGCAGCGCAGCCAACGAAGTCGAATCTTTGTGTTGTAACGTAACTATGCCAGAAGTAACTTTACCGATTCCATTCCGATGTTACGCAATGCACTCACTATACATACATTCACAGTCCTGTTGCAACACAAGAACCAAAACCAAGTGTTTGCAACGTTGAAACTTGGAATCCATAGCTCACATACAGAAACAGATCCAAATGCAGTTGTGTTATTATAGTTCCGCTTTTACTTTTGCATTGGCACCCTGGCTACATGAGTGCATATCCTTTTGTGAGGGTCAGCCCAGCCACACAGGGAAATCGTATGTTTTTCCTCTGAGCTAATGGGTCGGTTTCTTGTGTTTGAATTATTTGGTGGTGCATGAATTCTGGTATTTCCCATTCTCATTCTCATAGAACCCCGGGTCCGGAGTACTAGAAGAACACACCACCAAAGGACACTCGACTTGGCTCAGCATAGCCTTGCATGAATTTCGAAGGGGTGAATTACCATCGTTAACTGTCGCCGATATTGTCGTATCGTCGTAGTCATATAATTCTCCTCATAGTTGGGGTTGAGGACAAGGCAGGTGTGTGGCGTTCCTTGTTGTGTGTTGTGTAGCTAGCTCTTCTGTTGGTTGACTAGCCTCAATTCAATGGATTCTATGGCTATTAATTGCGGAACGGTAATAGATTACGAGAAAAAGGGTGCTGTCGTGGCCGTGTCGTTACAAACTTGCAAGCCCATGTTATATGACATATCTGAGATAGAAGCGGAGATTAATAAAATATGCAGAAGCAGATACTCGTATTTAGATGTTTGAACGCGTTATTCAGCTGACCATTGTCATTGCCATTAATTTCGTTCATTTATGACTAACCGACCTAGACAGGAGCTAATGAATGGCGGTCGGTTGGTCGGTTGGTCGGTTGGTTGGGTGGTTCGTGGCTTACTCTAGCAAGAGTCCTTGCAAGTTTTTAATTAAACGATAGAGATGGTTGGAGCTGTTTAGTGGTAGAATGGTAGACAACGTCTCTCATTGGCTGTGAAACTTGGGGATTGTAGCAGGAGAAAGGACAGCTTTTCAGACAAGAATTTCTTCATTTGCAACTTGTAATCGAATGTTTAGATTTTGAGGCCGTTTTGGGGACATTTTGAGGAATGCCAATAAAACAGAAGGGAACTTGGAAGAGTTATGCCTTTTGGCAAAATAGACAATCCTTTACTTTTGTCATTGCGATGCTGCAGCAATTTATATTCCTATGCCAGCAATATTGATGAATGGGAACGGACAAATTACTTGGAATTAGGTTTTTGGGTATCGTGATATGATATGAGATATTCATTACATTTCGTAGGTAAGGATAGACAGATAAAAAAAACGTACATACCTACATACCTGCCTTATGAAAGTGAATTTACGCGATTGAATCGATCTAAGCATCAACAATAAGCATTACAAATGCCTTAAACTCGTATGAATTACACCAACACATCTGGTTTGCGGGGGAACACGTAACGGGGGAAACCTTTAATCTCCGAAAAATATTACTTACTCCCAAATATCCATCACTTTGCGCCCAAGGGTACCCAACAAGGACTGACTTTCCATGTTCGGAGATATGTGTTGTGTTGACTAAGTGGCCACATAAAAGCTACACTGTTACCAAGCTCCAAGAGCCTCGGTCATCTTTTAAAAAGATGACAACTTTGTATAGCCTACGCGACGCCATGTCTGGAAACAGACTTAGATTTATTGATTTTGCGGAGGAATATTATAGCTACCAACAGCTTCTCCACCATAATATTCACAGAGAACATGGATTTTACCTGATCATCAGAACTTCAACCAACTTAATCAGATGCGACCAAAGCAAGGCAATCTCTTAGTATTATAGATATCCGATCTGGCAACATGGGTAGATGCGAAACCACTACTTTGTTGCGGCAAGGTAAATGTGCAGACGACTAAAGCACCACGACAATGGGTCTCTACCGATAGTCCCCTGCGGTTTTGGTTGTTCACATGTAAGGCCCAATAAGTAAAGCTTATACCGGGTATGCTTAAACTGTGAGTATTGGGCATTATGATCTTTTATGTTACATATATGCATAACTAGCAACAGAAATAAGCTGCAAAGTAGGTCCTCTTTACAGATGCATATCGGAAGATTTAAAACTAAGGCGGAAGATGAACCAAAACTTTCCTCTAAACAACCATGGCCAGAAGGACCACTGTTTTTTGAGTTGACGAACGTGCATGCAGTAAACTCGAACCTATGCATCAGAGAACACTAAAGGGCTCCGTTAGAATATTTACATACCTACACCAGCTTGGAAATAAGGCTTGAGAGACGCATGGAATTTGGAACCCCATCAAACTGCTTAACACACCTGGCAGCACCTTTCTACTAGCTCTGGGTGCCAGGTCATTGTAGATACATATGTTGCCACCTAGGCAGAGAATAATCTGGCTTATTCGATTAGTCTTATAAGAAGCTGCATCAATTACTGATTAAAATCTAAAGCACTTCGTTAATGAACTGAAACTTAAAGCAAGTGGAATTTTATTTTTATGAATGTAAAGGAACCCAAGCAGATTAGTCTCGAAAAACCCGACGAACCATTTGATTTGTTGTTGATTTCTTCATAGAAAGCTGTCCAGGAGTCCTCCTTGAATTTTTCCTACCCAAATTGGTGGCTCTGCTACCTGCCTCGGTATAAGCGTTAACTCCACGATTCCAAATGTGTGTGTGGCCCAAAACTGACCTACATACGTCGACTACAATACGAATAGACAACAATGCACTAGATCAGAAGTTTTTGAACTTAGCCCACAAGTTCGAGGCGAGAGTAAACACCGTATCTAGGTTGAAATATTATTGCGGTTACTAACGTGGTTTGAATAACTTACAGCGTTCGTAGGGCTTTCAACCCATCACCGCTTTGGGTATATGTCCACCACGGTTAGATCTAATGAATGGCGAAAAAGTTTAATACCACTATACCAAGCATTTGTGGGCACATGTCCTTCATAACACAGATATTGTTGTCTTCCAATGGGACGATTGTGATTAGTTTGTCAGCGTAAAGAAAATAATCAAGAGGGCGTCAAATTACAGATCCATTATCATGCGTTCATCGAATATTACCTTCAATACTTCAAAAGTTGATTGTTTCGTTTGGTGTATGACACTTAGCGCCATCCTCCTGGAATCACATCTCTTCCACATTCCTGCCATGCAATCGTGGACAAAAAAGTCAATAATCGTGAATTTATAGCGAGTACCCTTAATCGTAGCAAGCTGATTAACTTCGTTCTTAAAACAAAATTATGGTCCGACAACTCTGACAGCCCACAGAACGCACCAAATTGTCAAACGCACCAATTGTTATTTTTCAAATGCAGCGGCGTTTCGATAATGTCATGGGGATTATCTCCGCTCCAAATGCGACAGTACAATTGAGCCAAAAATAAGCCTTATCGTTGAACACAAGTTTTCGGAAAAACAGCGGATCCGATGGCAGTTGATTTAAGGCCTATTTATCTGATCTGCTTTAACGTATCCTGAACAGATACAATATGCCTTCAGTCCCCAGTCTTCTTATGCGTCTAGGTGTCACTATACGAGGGTTGTCTGAAAAGTTTCCGACCGCGAGGTAAAGATAGCGGCACTCGTCAATAAAAGCTAGTGAATGCTAGTTGCGCATCTTTTGACAGTTACTTACCGAAGTCTCAGTCATTTTGGACGCGCAATTTTTATTTGACAGTCGTTTGAGTGAGTCGATGTGAGTGTTTTTTGTGAAAATGGAAAAAATTGAGTACCGATCTGTTATTAAATTCTTGTTTTTGAAAGGCAATATGCCTATGCAAATCAAAAATGAGTTAAACTCTGTGTATGGGGACTCTGCACCATCATTTACCACAGTGAAACTTTTAGCAGCTGAATTTAAACGTGGCCGTAAGGGCTTGGGAGATGATGAACGTTCAGGACGTCCAAAAACTGAAAACCGCCGAATTGAAGTGAGAGGGATAGTAGAGGTTATGAAAATGTCAAAAGAACGTGTTTGTTACATATTAAATCAAGATTTGGGCAAGAGAAGCTGTCCGCGCGTTGGGTGCCGCGTTTGCTTATGTTACACCAAAAACGTGTTCGAATGAACAACGCTCTGTTGGAGCAGCTTAGGCGCAATTAATCCGAGTTTTGGCGCCGATTTATTACTGTAGATGAAACTTAGTTACACCATTATACGCCCGAAACAAAATTTTTGTCAAAACATTGGACTGCAAAGAGCGCGGCGGCTCAAAAAAAAGCAAAGCGAAATTGCGAAACAAAATCCTGTTTCACCAAGACAACGCGCCGTCTCACACCTCAGCGGTTGCCAAGGCAAAAATCCATGAATTACGGTTTGAACTGATTGACCATCCGCCTTATTCACCAGATTTAGCTCCAAGCGACTTCTTTTTGTTCCCTCGTCCGAAAACTGCGCTCGGAAGACAGAGATTTTCGTCTAATGAAAAGGCAATCACCTTCGTGAACAACAAGTACTATTTGGACGGGTTAGAGAGATGGAAGCATCGCTGGGAGAAGTGTGTAGAGTTACAAGGAGACTATGTAGAAAAATAAAAAATAAAAAATTGAGAAAAAATGTCTTGTATCATTGTTCGGTCGGAAACTTTTCAGACAACCCTCGTATATTCCAAAGAAAATGTTTTTCGAAAACAGTCAACAATACGGCGAATGGCGGTCTCAGATCGTCGATTGAAGAAGAATTCAACAAACAGAGCAATTGAATGTGTGATACTTCATCAAGAGAAGCGTCAGACCTTATTCTAAGAGTGGATAAAGGCCGGCATCCCGCCTCAGTCATTACAAATAGCATTAGCCAACTTAATTTTTGAGAGAAGAATTAGAAATTTTAACAAAAAATTGGGCTGAGAGATGTTACGCAAAAGCATGTTCACCAGCTAGCTGTGGACATTTCAGAAGATTCTGCTTCAGCACAAAAAACTGAGGCCATTCAGCAGTGGCTCAAAAACAAATTCCCAAATTTTATACCAATGCACTGGCACTCCGAAAGATTAGAAGCTCTAGTCCATTTTAGCCAGCGTATCGTACTCTTCTCGTCCTCAAAATATAGAGTTTTTCAATCGAGTGGTCCAGGAGTACTGCGATCGTTGTTTGATCTCAGGTCGTATTGGAAGACAAATGTCAGCGATTTAGAATTATATGGAGTCAATATCCGCTGGTATTTCATATAAATCGAGGGACTAACAAGCTTAGATGCACTCGAAAATTTTAGCCAATGATGTCACCTTTGTACGATCTCCGGAAATTTGGATACAGGGTAGAAGCAAAACGACAGATTTGATCGTACTAGAGAACTCATGGAAGTCACGAGTCCTTCAAGAAGTTCGATTGACGAAATGTGTAGATAGTTTCCAAATTTAAGAGCGTTGGAGCACCGTATTTCACTCAACTCCAGTTTTATGGGATCATTTCCATTCCACTTTCCAATAAAAATAAGCACGCTCACAGGCAGTTCTGGCGAAAGGTGACAAATTGGTGAACTTTCCCGACGGATATTTAACACATTCAGCTAGTAATTACCTTTAAATGATCGTTGTCTTCGTCGTAGATACTACTGAATATTTTTGTTGTGTCATATCTGGTTTTATTATAAGATTTCAATCTCTCTTCTCGTCAATGGAATTTAGTTCGTTCCACTCTACCCATGCCCAACTATGGACTTATTGTTCGAAATAACAAAATTCTTCTTCCTTAACTACAATACTCCTATATTCCGCAAATGTGCCCTACTAAATCATTAAACTGCAACTACGAGTATAAATGACTGCTCAATTATAATGCAACATTAATGCGTAACTTTGTTACTCGCCGATATTTCTTCAAGCATAAGAGTGCCCGAATGTGCGCCTTCTCGCTTATAAAAATGACGAAAATATGAAGCAAAGGCAATAGCAAAAGCAAAGGTAAAAGCCGCCTCGAAATATGCTTCGTAGCCGAACTAAATTGCAGAAAAAATTAAACCACTGTGAGCATAAGAAATTAAATTAAAAAAAAAAAAAAAAAAATACTTCAACTTCACAACTTCGATTTCTACACTTCAAATCCAAAAGATACGAGTACAATGCAAATGGCAATGATTCGCCAAGTGATTTGAAGCCGCATTAACCATAAAGAAGCTTCCAACATCAGCAACAACAGCAACAACAATCGAAAGAAGAACGCGCCAGCGAATTCAAAATGCAAACTCGAGTGCGCACTATTTCAAATGTTCGATTCGATTGTATCTTCCATAAGTAGACCATGAGCTGGCAGAGAAGATAGATACTCTGTTTGTACTCTGCATAGGTAGGCAACAGTAGGCGAGTGCAAGCCATTGCGCATCGATTTGTATTGCTGAATGTTACTGCATGTAATTTTTGAAATTGCCACGCTTGTAATTCCACAACCCCAAAATGGGGAGTGCAACACCGCGTGCAATGGCACTGCTGTAACAACTCTGTTGCATTCTGCTCTTTCCCCACGAGGACTATACTCCACATATTGACTAATAATCCTTCCTTCCCCTGGCTGGTTTTCCTAACAATAGATACATTGATGACTTGCATCGTCGCTCGAGCAATGTACGAATACCTACGAGTATGTACATACTCGTATGTATATGGATGGATGTACGCTAAGCGGGCGAGGGAGAAAAGATAGTACAGAGTGAATGAATACTCATATACACTACTGTAGCAAAGAGCAATTATCTGCGGTCGTTAACGCAAAATTCATTAGAACGCGCGCATGTTTGCATTGCAAAATTGAAATTTGAATTATTTTCTGCGAGTTTATCATAGATATTCGGTGGAATTGAATGCGCCTACAACTCCTCATAATGCAGAACCGCATATCTTTATATCTGTATCTGTTGATTCCGGGGTAATTAAATCGGGGCCAGGCTAGCCGCGCAGTCAGAACTGTTGCACTCGAGTTAAGAGTTGTGGCGATACCCTTTTTTTTTTTTCGTTTTGTACTTTTGCGCAGACGCCGCCGCTGCCGTCACTCCGGCCGCAACTGATTCCACCGCCAAACGTTGCCATTTTGCATGGAAAAGTGTAACGCTTTTGTAAAAGTTATTAAACATTTCACAAGCGACTGGCATGTGTACTGAAATTGGAATTTAATTGGACTATGAGTACCAGTACGAGTATGAGTACGAGCAATGTGCAGCTGGGCCGCCAAGAGACCTGCCTAAATGCCTCACTGCTAAGTTACTTTAATTATTCCTCCAGAGTTAATTAGCGATGATGTACGCGCGATGTTTTGTAGCGGAAGCACTTTGAATTAACCAAACGTACGGCGTATGTAGTTTTTAATTTTCGAATTGAGGTGAAGGCATTTGCTTATGAACTTGGACTTTGCCTGCAAGTGATGGTGGTAGTGGGAGAGTTAGTTTCTAAAAGGCGGACCTTGATTAGTTATTGGTTGCTAAATTAATACATATAATGTATACAATGCGATTGAAGGCTTGCATTTACTAAATTCTAAGCTGCAATCACTTACTTTTTTAAAAGAGCAAATGTGGACTTCGTCATAGGCATCGTACAAATGTCCATGCGGAACCTTACATACGGAACCTTATAGTACGAAGTAGGGATGTGATTACCTCCGGCTTATTGGATCGACTGGGAAATCTTCTAACGTAAAGATCTGTGGTTATGGTAATGCAGTATGTACCTCTTGTTGTGGTACATCTGTGTTCAGAGCAAAAATGCGAAAGACCATGAAGGAATATTATTTGTGACAGAATTATCGTGGCCTTCCTTAGGGAATCCATCCGCTGCGAGATGTCCACTTTCTACACTATCTGTTGTAATGCAGAGACCTGAAGTAGGTGAGAAAATTCTCACTCATATCACCATACAGCCGGTTCGGCACTCGTTAGGGCCCTCACAATGTATGTAAAGCATTACTCAAGTTCCTGTAAATTTTTGTAAGAATTTCAAGTCAGTCAAGATGGTAACTGACATGCCCAAACAGAGTGCACGCTCAGCCCAGAATACCAAATCTGCTGGCCGTTTTGAGTCATAGATTAACCAGAGATTGTGATTTTTCTATCACATAGATGAATTTTTCCCGTTTTTATTTATATCCAAGCGTGACATGTATGGCAAACGTCTGCGTGACTTACCTTACCAGCTCTATCCCTGGCTAGCTGCCTCCAGTTTCGCTAGCTAAGTTGGCTGAGGTCCCCTTCCACTTGCGTGCGCCACCTGAGACTTGGCCTTCCTCTACTGCGCTGTCCCTCGGGAGCGGATTCGAAGACTTTTCAGACCGGAGCATTGGTGTCCATACGCTCTACATGACCCAGCCATCTCAGTCTTTGGATCCCCTCTCTTCTGGCTAGGTCCATGTCGCTGTACAGTCTATACAGTTCGTCGTTGTATCTTCTCCTCCACTCATCGTCAATGCAGACGGGACCGAAGATCGCCCGAAGAATTTTTCTCTCGAAGCAACCAAGAACACCCTCATCCATTTTTGATAATGTCCATGCCTCTGCGCCATAGAGCAGGACCGGGATTATTAAGGTCTTATAAAGGGTGACTTTTGTTGTCCGAGAGAGGGCTTTGCTATTCAATTGCCTTCTTAACCCAAAGAAACAGCGGTTGGCAAGAGTTATTCTTCGCTTGATCTCAGCGCTGGTGTCGTTGTCTGTATTTATAGCGGAGCCTAGATAGACAAAGTCATTAACTACCTCAAAGTTATATCTGTCGAGGGTGACGTTCTGCCCGAGACGTCGGTGTTGTCCTTTTTGCTTGACACCATATACTTGGCTTTGCCCTCATTGACCGCTAAACCCATTTTCGCCGCTTCCGTCTCAATACTCGCGAAAGCGCCACTGACATCACGCTGCTTTCTCCCGATTATGTCAATATCGTCGGTGTATGTGAGTAGTTGGACGGACTTTTGAAAGATAGCGCCTCTTGTGTTTGCTCGTGAGTTTTGCACTATTCTTTCAAGCCTTGTCTAAATGCTTTTTGGACATCAAAGGTCTCGGTGAGATCTTTACCGACCTTGATGGAGCAGCGTGCATTCTCCATCGTCATCCTGCACAGACGGACGAGTTTGGCAGGGATGCCAAAACTAGACATTGCTCTGTATAGCTCGTCTCTATAGATGTTGTCATACGCGGCCTTAAAATCGATGAATAGGTGGTGGGTATCGATCTGCGATGTTAAGGGACTGATGCCTCTGTAGTTGGCGCAGTTCAGAGGGTCTCGTTTCTTGAGAATCGGACAAACAATGCTGAGGTGCCATTCATCGGGCATACTTTTGTCCGACCATATTTTACAGATGAGTTGGTGTATGCTCCTTACCAAGTCATCGCCTGCCGCTTTGGAAAGCTCGGCAGTCAGGCCGTCCGCTCCAGCAGATTTGTTGGACTTAAGCTTCGATATAGCAATATCACTTCATCCAGGTCGGGTAGACGGAATTGTTGGTCATCATTGTCCAAGTTGAAAGGTTATATAGTCTGCAGAAATGGTCTTTCCAAATCCTCAGCATCGACTGCGATTCTACTACGATGTTCCCTTGTTCATCTCTACAGGCTTCGGTTCGGGGTTTGTTTCCGCGGCATGTTATTTTTAACTTTTGGTAAAACTTCCGAACCTCATTCCTGGAGTAGCATCTCTCAATTTCCTCGATCGCGTGCTTCTCATGCTCTTTCTTCTTCCTCCTGAGAAGCCGGTGTTCGTCCCTCCTTTTCCGTTCATAGAGCTTATAAGCAGCGCCGCCTTATATGCATCTTGCTTAGCTGCATGTGCTTGCCGGCATTCATCACCGAACCAAGGGCTTCGTTGTGGTGGACGAGTGAAACCCAGCACATCAGAAGCGGTATTGGACCTTTTAAGAAATTAAGAGAGACTCGATCGGAAAAGGACTTGGCGATCTCTTGCGATTGTAGCCATCTGACGTCGAATTTCCTCACAGTATTAGCTTGTCTTGGTGTAATTTGGGATATCCGCAACCGTACCTTGGCGCGATTAACCTGAACCTTAAAAAAAAACAGTTGACCCGATTCGGTCGCGCTTTGTTTTTGCAATTGTGGCTCGAACATTGAGAATTTTCCATATCTTGTTTTCATACATCGAAAAGGGAACAGAGCATCTTACGCAAGGGACAAGCTGCGTAAAGTTTATTGCCGAAATGTCGTCAAAAAGCTGTAATGCCATACCATACAAGGTTCCGATTCCGTGATGGCGATTTATGGTTGAAATGTCATCAAAAAAACTGCAATGCTATGCCGGAAAAGGTTGGCCCGATTCCGTAAAGATGATTTTTTAGTTGAAGGCGCTTATCACTTCGGTGGGTCTTCTGAAATTGACGACGATAAAATCAAAGCATTGGCGCATGCAAATAAGTATTCAATACTTCGATAGCCTGCTATTGCTCATGCGAACAACTTACCAAACGTGAAGAAAACTATGCATTCTAGAAGCCTGTGATCACAGGCTATGAAAAACAGATTGTCTACAGGAATGTCAGTCGAAAAACAAAGTTGTAATAAGTAAGCGAGGGTGAACATTCAACAAAAAAAGGTTATGATGTAATCTGGTGAGATTAGAAAGAACCAGTCTTCTATGAGCTGCCTTGGAAGGACGAAATTATGTCTGCTGTGACCACATACAGAAATTAAGTGATCCCATCGAAAAGAAATGTCGCAGGCTGACAAGGCGTAACCTAACATAAGTTTGTTAACTTGACAAAAATTGTTCTTGCAGCTTAGTTGAGATGTGTTGCCAGATCCACTGTATTGCGCCTTCAGACATCCGCAAAACTCCTTAAATAGCAAAATGATTACTTCTTAAGAACTCATCAAAAACCAGCGACCCGCCTTGATCTAGGCATTTAAGTAAGTAAGATAGATTCCATTACGAGTTCAGCTCACATACAAGATGACCCTACGTCCCTGTATTTTCCTGTGCTGGAAAAGTTTAAGGACAACTATTCACAGCTTATAATCGATTGCGATGCAAATTGGTACCAAAGAATATATATCAGGTTAACCAAGATCAGCTTCTATTAGAAGTTCACCACGAAACCCTTGTTTAGATAATGAATATCGCCACATTGCCGAAGTCTGGAAAGCTTCGCTGTATCGACTGTTGATAGCATTATGCTTTAAAATTTTATTTGATTGATGCTCAACCCAGTTACACAGCCATTTTTGTTATATAGCCTAAGTACAGAGACGTGAGTCCAGGAACATGTATGAGAAGACAAGAGTACGAGTATTGCCATCAGAAACAGAGCGTATACTGCTTTAAAAGTAGCTAAAAAGATTCTTTTAATTAAAATTTAAAACAGTGTGGGTAAAACGGCAGATCCCTGAGGCACACCAGTATTAATTTTGTCGACTTCACACAAAAACCATATCGGCTTAATATTTCAAAGGCTAATTTACTCCGTCAAATACCTTTGGAAAATCTTCTTCTTATATGAACTGTGATTTTATTTTAAAGTTAGGTATGTGATTGAAGTAACATACTTGTTGCTACGTGTGTTACATGTTGATATATTTATTTCATGCGTTGGCGATTTGTATTGCCTTGAATATAAGGAATATGAATATATTGAGTCTGTATAAAGAGAGAGTAGAAGGAAGGATACCTCTTTAAAACCAGTCGACTGAATTTACTATCTGGATCAGCGATTTTGTGTTTATAAACATTTCTGCATCTACACGGCACTAGCTCGGAAAATGGAATCGGGCTTGGAAAAGTCTCATCATAATTAGCACATGTCCTCTACAACTGTTATAGACCCCTGGTCAAAAAAAAAAAGACAAACACACAGTTCTAGTATTCTAAATAGTTGTCCATTGTTTTCAAGGAGCCAACAATGCCGGATGCCGAAAACTTCACTGAATTGTAACAGCGAACGGTTAGAGAGACTGCAAGCTGAAGATCTAATCTGTCGTATTTGATGTGCTAGATTTCATACGGCCACCACCACGAAATCCTAAATTTCACGTGTCGATTTCAAGTGTCGATAAGCTCATTTAGCTAAACAAGAGGCGTGAATATAAGCTTCTTAGAAATCAAAAGGAGCGGAAAAGTGTTCGTTCGAGAGGTTTCAATGTTCTCGGAAGATCTATCAGAATATGAAATATCAAACAGAAACATGCAGAATGGGAACGTTTCTTTAGTAGGAGCGCAGTCGTAAAATAAATCGGCCATCTTATAATGGACCGTGGAAAAACTTTCGGAACCGCAAATCGATGGCCACAATTTGATTTTAAGACCGCTTAACGACATTGGTATGAATATAATATGAGCAGTTGAACTAGGTGCCACTGAAGAGCTTGCGACCAGTCAACGAAAAATGATACACAACATACAGGGATCGAACAGAATGCCACAACGAAAAACTATAACTAGGATTCATAGGCTCCAACGGCTGGAACAGCAGCTTACGACCGGAAGGTATTTAAATCAATTCTGCAGGGATAACGTGGTGATGAAAGACCTTGCACCAAATATAGAGATAAGGTAGGATTTTTTAAATGTTCTATCTGCTACTTAAGTGCGAAAATAAATCCGTCCCATGCAATACATAATCGGAAGTGTTGATTTGGCTGTGAAAGCTGCAGCAAGCAGATTGACCTTGTCTGAAGAGCTGGGTGTTGAAAAGCTGTTAGATGGAAGATGAATCACATATCCACAATATAGTATCAACCAATTATTAATTCCCACAAAATTAAAAAAAAAAAAAACTAGACTATATCTCGACCAATCCATTCCATAACCCTTAAATATGTGAGAAATATTAAACTAACTCTCGTGTTTTCACCATGCATACTAGGAAATATGAATAAGTGAATGAATCTTGGTTGCTACTTTGAAGTAACCATCTATTTTACGTCTAGTCAAACACTGGCCTTTGAATCAATTATGGCTAGAGACATCTTGCAACCACACCTACTGCTAAGTTGCTACTAGAAATGTCAGGATGCTTGATTATGAGCAAGGTAAAAATATTAGATTTCTTTATTTTAACATCAATAAGTTTCAAAAATGGGGCTTAAAATTTGCTCCTCAACCAACAGGGTCCTTAGAAACAACATAACCAAACTATATTTAGCCAGGACAACAACCAATATGTTTACGATCAGTTAAGCTTCAATCCATCTTAGACACCCTTTTTTAGTTGACTTGACACCAAACTCAGCTTCAATCAATGTTCATTCAGATCACAAGTTCACTGATGAAAACTTATGGATTACCACCATTAAATCAAAATAAGGTCAACTTAAACTCTTCGTGTCTTCATCATCAAATCATGTGAACGACTGCTGCCAAAATATTAAGCCGTTAAAGTTTGATCTTTCTAACGATTTTCACCAAAAAGAAAACCCATTCACCACATTTACCTTATGAATCGCTCAGATTGTTCAATTTTAAACGAGTCCTCATCAATAATTGGCTTTGGAAAAGAAAATGGCTCCATGAAAAACAAGCCCCAAACACTCACAGCACTCTCTGTATCTAAATTTAATCGGCTATTTAATGGCGATCAATTTAACAAAGTTAACTCGGCTAATGAATTCAATCAATAACATTAGCTGCTTCCACGAAAACCAGTTCTTCCCCAGTACCCCATCGGCGTGGTTTCTTCAAATCCATACATACTCGTATAGTACATATGTGTGTATTCGTAGATACTAGTACGAGTATCTATGTGCGGTTGACTGTTGCTCCTCGAAATGATCGAAATCAAGACCTCAATGCTCGTTGCCCCCAATGCAACAACATGACCAACTTTAAATTGCATCAAGGGAACTAGAGGCAAAAAGAGAACTCAAAACAGATGCAACCCAGACCCAGTGAATGAGCAAAAACTACACAAAAAACAAAAACGACTCAAAAGATTCATCATTATCATAAAGATTGTTTATGTGTTGGTTTAGTTTTTTCCTTCAACTTTTCTGTATTAAAAATAAAAAACGATGAGGAAACATAAAACGAGACCAGACTCAACCCAGAACGAATGAACAAGTCCAGATCTTGTCGTCGCTTAATGATGAGTCATCATCCTATGATCGTTTCTCGTTGCCCCCCAATGGGTCACTATAAACAGTCTCCATCGCACTACACTACACTATACCCATACAATCACATACCGAAACGCTACAACCGCAATCAGAGTGCTCAACTTGTACCATAGTGAATGCTCAAGTGATCTTTAGAGTGAAAATTATGTATGCGCGCGTTTAGTTGACGAGTATCTTTGGCGTGTTTGCATTAGCCATGGTTTGTCATTCAATTGGCGCGAGCATTGGGTACTCTTCGCATTTTAGAAACCAGAGCTAAAACGGGCGAATGCGAATGTAATGCGTACTCTCTATGCATGATCGCGATCACATGTAACCAAGCAAACTCTAAATAGCTTAGGGATGAGTACGATCAGTAGATTTTCTTTATTTTTTCTTCGTGGTGTTTGCAAGCATTTATTCTTCCCAAGATTTGAACGAAATAATAAATGAAAAGAACAATAAAATATACGACAGAAAACTGTGATCAGAATGCTGATGATCACATACGCTACGATCACATCGTCACGAACCGTTAAAGATCGACGTTATGCTGACAATTCAGGAACGATTCAAGCACTTCAGCACCATTTTGATCAAATTTGATGATTAAATTCGGCCTGAGTTCATCGAAAATAGACAGCAAAATTGGGCGTAAGAGATGCAAATTTGAAACCTTTATTTGAGTGACTAAGATATAGTCGACGATCAGCTCATGTCAGGATTCATCAGCATCTATCCATGTTGAAATTTGAATGCTCGCCAAGATTTTAAAGAAACCTAATAGCAGCGATAATGACCCGCTCTATGTGGTCCTGTCAGGCATTGTAAAATTATTGCAGCTTATACTATAAAGAGGATGCGAGTTATTTTAATTTCTGACGGCTGGAGCGAAGGAACAAAGAACAAGGAACACAAATGTAATGTTCTTAAGTTTAGACCATACTCAGCCGAACAATTAATAGAGGCTCTAAAACGCGTCAAAAGATATATTTACTTAGCATTGTCGTCAAAAAAGTGAGATGAAAGAAGCTGTACAATAATAAATGTACTCATCTTAGGCGAAGTTTGCTGCAGAGTTAAGATGGAGTTGAATTCGAATATGCCGTCAGAAAAGACTTAGCCAAGAAGTTTTGACTGTTTTGTATTGGCATCAATACTGAATCCGGCAACTTAGAACTAATGTTCAGCATACCATAGCCGAGAAGAATGAGGACTTTATTAAAGGCGGCTTCTTCAAACAATTCGGCCAAATATATGAGCACGATGTTTAAATCATCCTCGATGGTATATCGCCCTCTAAAAACAAAAAACCGGCCAATCGCCTTGGATACAATGTTAGTAAACGCACATTTCCTACATCTCAACATCCATGGAGCATGGAGCATTTCATACAGTCCTCTTGTTTAAAAAAAGGGTATCTGAATGTTTCTTATACCCAATATTGATTTGGACCCCTTCCTTGTTACAGCCAAGGACAAGTATGGATATTTCAACACCAAAGACCAGAAGAAGTACTGAGTAGAAATTTGATGTTTAAGGACAGGAATCACAATTGCTGGCTGGAAACTTTTGTTACGCAATCTCGGCAAAGCGAAAAGTCAGTAAAGACATTGTCAACAACCCTCTTGTACGCCTCATCGTTTGTGGTGGTTATGATTGCCTGCATATGAAGATGAAGACCACCAACAAGACGACAAGAAATAGCTGGACTATAAGGACGGACGCTTCTCGCGAACTACAGAACCAATGAAATGGCATGTGCACGTGATGATAGTAGCGAAGACACGAAAACATTCGACAAAACATCGAACTTTAACTTGGTTCTTGCAGTTAGATTCGACAACAACATCTTTGAGTTTAAAAGGTTAATAAGTAGCAAAGGCGTATGATACCACCGTGACTTTGCAGAAAACAAAAAAAATTTACATACATAGTAGGGACTAGGACCTACTGTGCACGAGCATAGACGCGCACCAGGTGATAGAAGTATTCTTGACTGCTTTCAGGTTTGCGTTCATACAGATGCAGAATACGAGAGAAGATGCGAACTGAGGTGATTAGGACGTTCCATATGTTCGACGATCCTCCAACTTGTCGAACGACGCAGCAGAAAATGACTCTAAATTGTGTGTGCATTTTGAAGAGAGGGTAAACTAGACGTAGTAGGTCTGAGAACCTTGTATTTCCTTTACGTAGAGCAGATAAAAATGAAAGGTACCGCTGTACGTTGGTTTTAAATGTTTGCAGGTTATATTGGGTCTATCACTTAATTCGCGCGGTTTGCCAAGAGATGGCGTAACTTGTATTATTCCATTGTTATTATTCCATTGAAACATGCGTTGGAAAGCTATTGTCATTGTACGTCATTTCAGTATATGTCATTCATTTGAAGCGTAAACAACAATAATTTTTTTTCACTCAAATATGTCGAACTTTGTGCCTGAAAAAGTGTTTTTGCGGGGAGTTCTTCTTCATAACTTTAATATGAAGAAAACTGCTGCCGAAAGTCATCGTATTTTGGTGGAAGTTTATGGTGAACATGCGCTAGCTGAGCGACGTGCCAAAAGTGGTTTGCACGATTTAAAAGTGGTGATTTTGGCTTGGAAGACGATGAACGTCCTGGGCAGTCAAAAAAGTTTGAAGATGAAGAACTGGATGCATTACTCTATCAAGATTGTTGCCAAATACAAGAAGAGCTCGCAGAATCTTTGGGTGTCACTCAAGCAGCCATTTCAATCATTCATTCAATCAACCATTTCAGGCCTTTTTGGATCGGATTGTTACTGGTGATGAAAAATGGATCCATTACGAGAACCCCAAGCGCAAAAAATCATATATGAAACCCGGCCAACCAGCCAAATCAACGGCAAAGCCGAATATCCATGGCGCGAAGGTAATGCTCTATATTTGGTGAGATCAGATGGGTGTGCTATATTATGAGCTGCTAAAACCGGGTAAAACCATCAATGGACAACGCTACCGAACTCAATTAATCCGTTTGAAGAGAGCAGTAGCCGAAAAACGCCCGGAATATGCGACCAGACACGAGGCAATAATTTTCCATCATGACAACGCTCGGCCCCACGTTGCTATTCCGGTTAAGAACTATTTGGAAAACAGTGGATGGGAAGTTTTACCCCACCCGCCTTATAGCCCCGACCTTGCCCCTTCTGACTACCATTTGTTCCGGTCGATGCAGAACGCCCTCACTGAAATACGGTTCACATTAGAGCAGAATATCAAAAATTGGCTTGACTCATTCTTGGCTGCCAAGCCGGCGCAGTTCTTTTGGGATGGGATCCACAAAGATGGGAAAAAGTCATAGCTTCAGATGGGCAATACTTTGAATAATACCCAATATGTAATGACAAGAACTCAGTAGAACATTCGATAAATGAATCGATGTGCTCAGAAAACAATAACGATGTTTCAGAATACGGCCGAAAGTAGGTGTACTAATGAGCATTTACAGTAGGAAGGGTATTGCGATTGAAGGTTTGAAGAGGCGAAAATGATACTTGCGACTTTGCTGGAGCGAAATTGGTGGTGAAAATAGCGAAAGACCATGCTAAGGCAGTAGACATTACATCGGTGTTTGAGGGTGTCAATTAAATGTGTAATATGTGAGCATTGTACTCCAATTTTGGGCGTTTGAATCCCTTCGGGTTTTCCAATAGGGACTTGACAACTTTGAATTTAATTTGTGAACGCACTCTTTCATTAATCACCAAACTGTCACGGTCAATTTATTCAGTAAACTCAACATTTTCATCATGGTAAAGTACACGAACGAGTAACGTCTGCAAATTATAAAAATTTTCTACCGAAATTCGGTGTCGGGTCGATTTCGGTCGTAATTCTCGCCCTAGTAGACAGGAAATAACAAGTTTACTGCAAAAATTTGAGTCTAGATCTTCGTTGTGTGATTTTGCCGTGTCAGTAAGGCAACGGTTTGGTGGAAGTGTCAAAAAATATCGCTGCCGTTCAGGCGTCCGTAGCAAACGATCCAAATTAGTCAATTCCACGGCGTTCTCAGGAATTGGGCATCGATCAGACCACATTATGGCGTATTTTGCGTAACGATTTTGGTTTACACCCATACAAGATCAAGCTGACTCAAGAATAGAAGCTGATGGACTATTTGAAGCGAAGTACGTTCTCCGATTGGGTTCTGGAGAAGATGGGCCAAGATGGTGAATTTCATCGCAAAATCAAAGTCGTTGAAAATTGGGTCCAACGAATCGACCGCTGCAAACGTGCCCGCGGTGGCCATATGAACGAAGTCGAGTTCCATTCATATATGTTTTGATTGTACTTCAAGTCGATAATAAAGTTTTTGAAATATCTCAAATGGTTTGCGTTTAATGTAAAAAAAATTTGTCAAGTCCTTATTGGAAAACCCGATATATTGAGGCCGCATCTTTCTAGGAAACTTGGGCATTTTGCACCATTTTTGACGACATCGAAGATGTGGTCACTCCAACGTAAGTTGTCATTGACACACATACCGAGAATAGACAGTTTTTCGGTTTCGATGATGCAAGTGACATTCTGTTTTGAAGGCATTACATTTCACTCTGTTGACAGTTCTAAAATTAATTATGATCTTTGCACGGGATTTAATGAGCTTAACATAATAAGTTGCCGTTCCCGTTCAACAGGGACGTTACTCCGCGAATGAATATATAAACCAGGTACTACTGTCATCGGCAGGGCAATATATTGGATTAGACTGGGTATAGGTGAGATCAAGTTGACTCAAAAACTAAAGCCAGATGACCATTTGAAGCGTCGAACTTCCTCGAATTGGTCTCTGGAAGTGGTAACAATTGATTCCAAATTTTATTGCAAAATCATCTTCGGCGATGAGTCTCAATTTCGGCTAAATGGCTTTGTCAAGAACCAAAATATATGCCATTGGACGGCCACAAACCCAATGTGATTCATGAGAACCGGCCGGCGGCATCTTAGGTCATATGTTTTCGTTGATGATGATGGTGGCTACGTTGTTATTAATGAAAATCGGCATCAAGATATGCCAGCGATTGTATTCACTCAACATGCATGAAATGTGATTTTAACAAGATGGTGTCACTTGTCACAGAAAAGCAATAGAGCAATTGAACTCAAAGTTTGGCGAGCGTGTTTTCTCAAGAAAAAGACCAATCAATTGGCCTTCTCGATTTGACACATCTGGACTTTTTTCTTTGGGGCTACACCCATTTATTAGTCTATGTCAACAAGCCAGAAGTCGCGAAATTTCTAGAATATCGGCCGAAATGAATGGTATATTGGTCGAAAATTGATTCCAACGAATCGATCATTGCGCTCGTTGTGAAAATATGAAAGAAGTCGAGTTTCATTTTAAATGGTTTAAGATGTACCTTTTCGATCTCTTAAACATCAACGCTCTGAATTCTAAACAGGGTTAGATACGAGTACATTAAGACTCAAACAACTTGGGAGTAGGCGATCGACACTAGCCCAAGATTTAACCTAATAGTTCCGCCACAAACTCTCTAATACTACCTCAAAAAGTAAGCCTTAACATTACCCTCACCAAAGTGAATCCGAATTCTTCTCAAACACCTTCAAATTGTCGCCATGTAGAGCAATAAAAACTGACAATTTGTCTTTAACCATTCCTAAATCAAATAAAATCTGGCCTCTTCCAAAATGTAAAACTATTATAATTATCACCAAATAAATTTACAAATTTCAACTTGTGGAATTACAAGTATTAAAAGGTCGTAAAAACTTATCTCTTCCTGACTATTAACACCAAACGCCCTTTGTAGTATTTCGTCTATTTACGACTTCCTTCTCCCTCAAGAACTTACCTGTAAGGAGAAAAAGGAAAAAAAAGAAATCATTAATAAAACTATAAAAAGAAACAGAGAAACAACTTCTATACATAATTGTAGACCGGTCCCCCGGTACGGGTACCTACAAATTAATAACCGATTAAATGCTAAGCATAAATAATCACCACCCTGTTGTCGTGCCGACATAAAACTTCTCAACTTCTCAACTTCTCAACTGCTCCAACTTTTTAATTGTTTTTTTTTTTTTTTTTTCATTTTTCGCAGTTTTTCTCCGTATTTTTGGTCTTTCTCTTCTCCCCCGTTTTTATGCTTCCAAAGGTGCATGCCTTGTTTTGCTACCCTTTTTCGTTACCGTTGTCGTATTCATAAAGACGCTTGTAAAGGTTTTGTCAACACAATACTCGTACTACCGAAGAGCGCGCGTTTACCCTATCGGGATAATTTATTTCGAACTTGAAGCCGCTACTAATTAATGCGAAATTGTAATTAACAACTTCACACCATTTAGTGTGGGCTTTCCTTTCTTCTTCATTTTTGCTTCTTTCTTTTTTTTGTGTTACTTTAGCAACTTGGAACAGTGAAATGGAAGAGCAGTGTCGAGTAGGAAGAAAATAAATTACTGAGACTGACCCACCCTTCATCAGAGTGGTGGTATCTATGGCTTTGCTGTTTTCGTGAGCCCCCTCGACAGGCAAGCATATGGCACATTATGAAGTGTTAAAGTGTGGCCTAAGCCACTTGCCTATGCAGAGATACAGTAACATTACTCAAGCCATTTAGATTGTTGATTGTATCTCATGTTTAAAGATGTTCTTCTTGCTCGGAGAGTACCTACAATTCATTGCATGTAATGAACTCGTCAACTTCTTAACTTATAAACTGGTCATCTATTCAACTATTCAACTGTTCAACTGTGAAAATGGACAATAAAAATTCGCGCCCGCGATCGCCTAAAAAAAAACTAAAATTTCCTCCATCATTCTCACGAATACGACATGGCAATTAATCTTTTCTTCGTTTCTGTTGAAAAAGAAAAAAATTCACAAAAGCAAGAAGAATGAAGATAGATTCGAGCAAAGAACAGATGAGACACATGGTGTTTAGAACCATGAAGCGCGGAAAATTACTCATCATCATCCACTAACGTGCTTTTGGCATGTTGAGGTTAAATTGTGAAGACGGGTCAAGTGGAAACTCATGCGATATTAACTACTATACTGGCATGACACTGACCATAAAATTGAATTGGAACGACTTTTGGTTTTTTTTTTGTTTTTTCTGAGAAACTTATCAGTATCGTTGAAGATAAAGTTATCAAGAAATGCTTGAGGATTCGTCAAGATTTTTAGAGCGACAGGTCTTTGTTGAAAGAGATTGTGTTTTAGTTTTTTTTTTTTAAATCTCCAACTATGCAAGTAAAAGAAGCTGACATCTTCTGTGGTGATTGCTACAGAGAGTGGATGCATCGGGCATGCCAAGTTTAGCTTGATACGACATCACGCCCCCCCACGAGGACGACGTTGACAAGAATCGCTTTTGAAAGCTCTTCGATAAGATTTATAGATAATATGCTAAGCATGACGTTAAGGGCATCCTTGTTTAACAAGGTAGTAACAGAAAACGGGGGTAGATTTTGAAAACATAGTTTACACGACAACAGTTTCGGAAATGGCCTTAACATAGCGCAAGCATAGTTTTTGCACAATTCAACATCCACAAGGGGACTTGCCAGGCCAGCCAACTGAGGAAAAAAACTGTGTGCCAGATTGATGACATTGCGAGCGATACAGTACACAGCTCAAATATATATTTTGGATGATCAAATGTTTCAAGAAGCCAAAATCGCGTTAGAGAACTACCTTGTTCCAGCCAGGGTCCAAATACGATTATCCCCGACATAAAAGTACCGAAGGAGTATTCTGAAAAAAATTAACGTTGGACGGCTCCAATCGCAATAACCAATCCAGCCTTCTCCGCAGGAGGCTGATGGCAATATCAAATTTTGAAAAATCCCCCTGATAGTGTCGGCAACCGCATTAAGGCAAAACAAGCTGCAAACAAGGTGGCACAGCAAAGAATGACTAGAATTGATCACAAATTCTATAAGCAAAAGAGACGTATGGTACATCGACTTCTTGAAATACAAAAAAGCGAAGTGGCCAAGCGTTCGATCGACGCCATGGAGCGGCGCTTTTGCCAAAAACTCGAATGCCCAACAGAAGCTTGCAAAGGTAATGGTACTCGTAGGTATGTAATAGTTGTGTTGATGCTATAAATTAAGAACGGTTACTTATGACTTCAACGTGAACGATAATCACTAAAAACGACGTCGACCTGAAAAAAAAAACAGAGGTCTACATAGATATAATAATGATACGAAAAGGATTTCCTTTATAAGAAGTATAGTCCAACTTATCTGTAAAAGTAGAGAGTGTCTCGGCTTAACCGCGTACAAACTTTTATCTATCGGACGACGTCACTGTTTCGTATCCTTGCTACTCCGGAAAAGTCGGTAATGATACCACCGAATACCATTTGATATGAAATAAAGTGTTTCGCTGTACAGTTCAACGTTAAAACTTTCAACTCCGTCATTAAACAAACGATGCCGTATGCACAAACCCACATGTGCTTCCAAAGACTCCATTGCTTCCACAAAAAGTGACCGTGTGTTGTGGATTTCATACCGGAGGTGTGATTAGGACGTATTTTCTAGTCGATTGAAAATGATCACCGTGTTACGGTCAATGGAGTTCGTGCCACGTTGGATAACAACTTTGTAGGAGCCCAGGAATAATATCGAACACGAAATTGCGAACGTTCCGGTCAATATGGTGAAAAATTGACTCCAAAGAATCGATCGTGGCAACCATGATCACGTTGGTCATATGAATGAGATCGAATTAGCCCGATATTGTTCTGCGTTTTATTTAAATACAAAAGGGTTGTGTCTTCTTTGAAAAACCCTTTATTTAAGCACAATAAATGCAAACCCTGGTCTGCTTATGTTAGCTTGAAGTTTTGATCATCTAATTTGGGTTATTTGGCTCAATACAAGCCATATTGTATAAACTAACTAAAACTAGACCTAATTTTAAAACTAAGGTCGGTTGGAGTGGTGAAGGAGATTGGATTTGAAGCAGGGAGTGGTGAGATTAAAGATTAAAGTCAAAGACTTTAAGGTTTGAATTGATCTTTCGTGGCATACGGGAGATTGGTTCGTTCGCGCCATAGGAAGTATGGCGTGTTGGTAAATAGAAGAGACGAGGGGTACATAGATTACGAGGGTTAGTGTTGAGGAAGATAGAGTTAAGAAAGGACACGCAATCAACGTGACCTGAAGGAATCGGTGAATGAAGAGAAAGTCGGCTGCACCTCTGCGTTCCTCAAGAGTGTTGAGAAGGTAGAGTCGGAGAGAGATTGGTGTCGCTTATGTGAAAAAGTGATGGACTGGTATTTGGCGAAGTTCTAAATGATTTTGAAGGCACCAGATCGAGAAACTATCAAGGTCTTGTGTAAGGAGGAAGGAGTCATGGGATGAGGAAATGGTTTTGAAAAACTTGGTATCGTCGGCGTGAAGGAAGACAGACGAGTGTTTGATGATCCTATCGAGATCGTGATGAAATCCGGCTCTGTCCTGCACTTGCTTCTGGTAACTTGCCGATTTGTAGATGTATCAGTTTACATTGCATCTGTCGGGGATAGAACCTAGGTTTTCCTAGGCAGCGGAGATAGAGATTTACCACAACAGAGATTTTTTATAAACTCTTAAGCACTTAAACAGCAGTTAGTGCGACCTTTTCAGACATTTTTTCATTCGGCCATCAGATGGAGTATCAATGTTCCATACAATCTGATTGACTGGGTTAGGTGCGTCACTGCAACCAATTTTATATTAATGAGGACGCAACTTGAAAAAGAGCTCCTTTTGCCATTAGGGCTCTAGTTTAAGGTATGTCAACGTTCTTCTCAACCCCCCAGAGATCACCCCTCCTAGAAACGACTAACATTACAATACTGCAAGTCAGATAGGGGTCCTAGGAAGTAACCATCGCCCACTTCACAAAATGGAAATGCGCTCGACTCAATATCTTGGCAGCTTAATGATGAAAGCATATTCTCACTCAGATTTTGGACTGGAGTAGGAAACTTCACGATAAAACAGTGTTTTGAGTATGTCTGGTCTAACGATGAGCAAAGATTAGAATTACTTAATTACAGGGCTAAGCGGTGTCAACAGAGAAGCAATAAACTGATTGATTGTCAACATTAAAGTAAATATCTCCTTGGTTGCGGAATTTGGTCAGATCAGCTAACATTTTTGTTGCCATTCCACTACTGAAGAGACGTGTTTTGAGTCCGGAAACAAACTGTCCTAAACAAGTGAATAAATTGAGTCAGAGGTAGTAGGCAGGATACCATCAATAAAAATTAAAACAAATGTCGAAGTCTTCGGACACCGATTATCAGACACGAAACGGTCTACAACAACTCGAAAGCAAGAAAATAGACAAAAATTCAATCGATCCCAAATATAAAAAAAAAACGCAAGTTCTACGACAAAAGAATCTAATGCTGGACTCTGTCAATACCTTGGAAATAGTTCGTAGAACTGTATCACAATCGAAGACTCCGCACCACATCTGCTGTAAAAGGGACCAAGGTGCAGCTTCTAATAGGTGATAAAATGCCCCACACAAGTGACGCTTCTCTAGATCTGTTCCACTCGTATAGGTTTTATACTTTTAGACTTAATTTAAGGTGCCCACTTATTTCAATGGTGTTCCTGAGAAATTTCGTTTTTTAAACGGAAATTTACGGGTTTACCCCAGCGGTCATAACATCGGATTATTATCGCATTTCAAAGCTAACTCTTTAAAACAAGAAAGTTTTGAAAACCGACTCAGTCAATGGGAAACAACGTTACAGACATCTTCCGTCAAACATGAGTCACCATGAACAAGATCGGTTCAGTATCGCCCTCACAACAAGTCCGACAGCTGATATTTTCGTACATCACTGTGAGGAAACAATTCAATTTAACTGCATCCATATGTACGAGTATAATACTCGTATCTTGCGTCAAAACCTTTTCAAACATTTGCATTTCACAGCGTTTTCAACTTTAGAATCGGAAAAATCGAAATGTGCTTGAAGAATGCGATAGAGAGTAACACTGACGTTCCATGTCAATAGTTAATGTCTGACTCATTTGACAGTGCATCACATCCGTTTAATGTTAAACTTTCACTTTTACTTATTTTTTAATTACACTTCTATAAAAGATAAGTATTTCTGACTAATTACTTGTACTTTGTTATGCTGAGCTGACCCAGTTAACACATCCGAGAAGTATTCGTAATTATTGTTCGTTTATTCAGAAGTCAAAGATAAAACTTAAGACAACACAAAACACAAGGGGAAAAGAAGTAGTCAAAAACAAATTGGCCAATGAATCCGGGTGTAAACACAACCAGGCAACATTAACAGCAATAGCACTCCTCTGCCCTCTGCCTTTACCTTTTTTTTTTTACAGTCTTCTTCTTCTTTTGCTACTACTCAATGTCAAGGTTAATGTCACGATGATACCAATTGTCTCTGTTTGCCTTTAAGTGTATTGAACTGCGGTTGTCAAAGATTAGGTCTGTGACGGTGTGAGTTTTTTTTTTTTTTTTTTATGCGTGTGTTACATTGTGTTGTCACTCAACTGACATCAATTTTGACAGGTGATTTTCGAAAATGAACATGGTACAGCTACTTGTTATGTAAAGTATTTTGTACTGTCAAATGAATGTCAGGTGGGAAAAAACACGGCTATGGTGGTTCCTACTTGTCAGTTCGAATCGAATCTGTCAATGTTCTGAGCTGGTTATCGAAACTCTGGAGGGCAGATACGAATATACTATATGAATGTGTGGTGTGTGGGTTTAGTTGGCAATGAAAATGGTAAATTTGTCCAAGTGGCCGTGGCTGATAATTAGAGAGTAAGTAGGCCGAATTACTTTTTGCTTGACAGATGTTCGCTGTAAACCTGATTTGAAAACAAATTGGTAGCACTGTACAGACACAGCATACATGACGAAATTCAGTTCAGTTTTGACTTGTGTTGAAACTAACATCTTTCAACTTAATTCGTGTACTTGCAAGCCAACAAATGTGGTATCGTCAAAGTACTTTTATTATTTAATAGTGAATGTTGCTCTAAACCAGCTCAATCTTTCGCTAGCTCTATCCAGTTTCGGACGCTAAATTGGCTGAGATCCCTTCCACTATATGATCCAGCCATCCCAACTCGTTGGAACTTCACTCTTCATGGTCAGTCGTGGGAGTGGTGTGGTTTTGCATTATTCCTTCAAGATAAGATGCTGTCACTCGGGGAACAGTCGAAAAATAGTCTCGGTCATTGGGAAAGATCTCAATTTAAACAAATTCCCAAGAACCTATAGATGTGATCGACGCTGTATGATTCATTGAAGACAAAATGACCATTTAAAAGAAATCTTAAAGCATTTATTTAGTCCGGTGGCATCCAGAAGAGTCATGATAGATGCAGGTATGCTCATTAGGAACACATCACTGACTGAGGCCTTGCATGCGTCCAGACCCAGTTTCGTCTTCTAAAAAACTCTCCCAGTAAGTCTTTTCTAACAAGTTCAAGGCGATATCATTTCCCGTGATCCCATGTTAATCAAGGACCCAAACGAGGTTCAGTGAAGTGGGTCTTGCAATTTATTTCAGAGAAGCCAACCATTCTCGAACTCGAAACTTTGAAGCGGTGAGAAAAAGAGAGAAAAGCAGCTTGACTTTGTATACTTTGTCCCGCTCACCGTATCCTCCAAACTCAGTTTGTTGATTCTTAAAAAACAAAAAAACGATGAGGCGCCGGCAGCCCGATATGGGCCATGGCCTAACTTCTTGACACTCATTTGTGTTGCTCATGTTGTCATTTTTATCACATCTGAGCGGGGCCTACGGTTTATCGCCGAGTCCGAACGGAACTCTTTAGAAGCTTTTTCGTAAGCAATTTTACTTTCGGGAGTTTTCCATTGCCCGTCGAAAGGGTGATGACGACTTGAAAAATTGTTGGTGACCCAGCCAGGAATCGAACCCATCGCTGCGTGATAGTCCAAAGTTATGTATATTTTCGAACGACAACCTAAGACGGTTTTGAAGCTGTGAAGACTCAACTTCCTTCGTTTCCTGTCTAAAATTGCAAACCATTCTTTTTAACTGGAAGACGGCTTTAAGAATCTTGTTCGTGAAGAAGGATGTTCGTCAGTAGGTCTAGGGCAGAGTCAGATTCCGGTGAAAACATCAGTGACGTCGTCACGTGAAACATTTGCTGCACCAAACAACCAACAAATATAATTTGTATTAGCACAGCCCTGCGGATCCAAAAGACTCTTCGAGATGATAAGCCCATGTCTTACTAATATGATACCTTTCTTCTTCTCGTAAAGAGAACAACCTCAGTTTCGGTAGGATTAACTGAAAAGACAGTTGTAATGTACAAAAAAAATCACGTCTATGCCTATCTCCGCATGAAAACAAGGGAAACAAGTGATCCCACAGAGAATATAGCAACAAGGAAACTTCTGTTAACCACTGGATCACAAATTGCCCGCAGTTAACACCCGCAATTAGTATTTTATTCCTAAGTTAGAGCTTTTACTCACGAAACTAATGGCTGGTGTTGCCTACACATGGCGTCAAAAGTTGAGCGTGACTATGTGCAGCAGTTTTGAAGCGCGGTCATACAGACCCTTTGACGTTGGTTGGGATGTTGCATCTTGGGCCGAAAATGCTTTTACAAAACGGTTTTACGCACATAACTTCAACCATATCGTTAAACATGAACGAATTCTGAATTTTTTGGGGAATTTTTCCATGAGCAAATCTAAATCCTCCGGCTCAAAGCACTCAGTGCCGTCATCTAGTTTCAAAATGTCTGTAGATACCCGATAAGGGAGTTTATTTCATTGATAATGTTCCGATATTTCGCCACGTATGGCGTTCTCCTTCTCCGCATTTCATCCAAAATCTCAAGTGTTGGGTCATAATAAAAAGGAGGTCAGCTGACCCACTATTTTAGACTGCGTTCATCACCTTGTACGAGTATATAGGGAATTTGCTTGTCGAAGATCAATCGCAATCAAAATGGAATTTCAAAGAATTCTCCTGCCGTTGTCATCTCAACAAAATATCTCAGCGTATATTTGAGTATGTTTTGCCCGTGCCTGATATCGATTCCATGCAATGACCTATTAATGTCTGTCACTTCCATCTTGGTCTTCATCTCAAAATAAAATCCCAAAATTTCGAAAGCGCCTTTACGGGTTTTTCAAGTTTTCGTTTGGTTTTGTTGTTTTCTTATTTTTGGTTATCTCCCAACTCTCAGATTGGAGATTACCACCATGTGTCACTTTAATTTAATTTGCATACGAAAAATAGACGGACAGAAACGATAGACGCAAAGGCAAAGTCATTACAGTCCGGACCGAATCGGACCAACCATCGTACAAATCGACAGACCACCAGACTAGAACACATCTTAACACAATTAATTTTGAAAAAGCAAAAAAAAAAAAAAAAAAAAACAACCAAGCAGAGAAAGATATTAAAAAATTGGTCAATTCAGAAAACGCATGTCCATCTTCTAATTTAATTGAGATACTCGTACACTTGTGGCAAAATAGCACACAAATAATCCTGTACAGTCTGGGGGGCAGCCAGAGATACCCGTTTAATGTTTCAATTTGTGGCCCATGACATAATGACGTACGCCCCTGTGAGTTTCATATGAGTTTTAGTTGGTCTGCCTTTTCTCTCTGTATAACTCGTAATTCCACTTCTGATTCTAATTTGGTTTTTATAGTTTTTACTGATTTTTGTACCCCTCTTCGTTTTTGATAATTAGTTTTGTGCTGAATCATAGAAATTCTTTTTTTTTTTTTTTTTTTTGTCGAACTGAACGAGTGATGTCAATAAAATCAACAGAGGCTGCCTTATGCCCCCGATGGCGTGCTTGTATCTTAAAGTCGTATGCCTTTAGACAACGATTGTAACAGTATCTAGATTTATTTTAATTCTAATTCCGCCAAAGATATATAAAAAAAACAGGCATTATCTCTCTCCCCTCATCGTTTTTGAACGAGCATCTATCGCTGTCGTATCTTGTAGATGTATGGCATGGGGCCAAATGTTTTATAACATATCAATCAAGAGTCGTGTTTGAATTTTATGTGGTTTGAGGCGCGAGCAAACCACTCTACCCACCAATACTCAACTACAACGAATGTGGGGGTCGTCAATAAGAATGGAACGTTCTCGTGCCTAGATGGTACTCGTATATCTTGGTTTGCTGTGGAGACATGGCTTGCCAATCGGGCTGAGGGATATCATTGATGAACGATGAAATTAAAAGTTTTCTAGTTTTATTGCATTAGTCGAGGTTGAGGGAAGTTGTTAGATGGAAGATTAATTTTTTCTAATTTTTATTGGCACTTAACAAAAGGTAATGTACGAATATATGCCTGGCTGCTGCTTTGGGGGGTACATAAACTTTTAACTTTTATTACTTTATTTATGAGGTGTGTTAGGGCATACACAGATGGCGTAGGTTGCAATAAATGTGTTTTTTTTTCTTGTCAAATTCCTGACCAACATTCAAATTAATCTGGAATGGAACTTCCTGAGCATTGAAATTTGGTTTTGCGTCTCTAATAGTCATACATCTACGAGTAGGTATGTTTATCTCAAGTGCGCCCATCGGGATTACGCTGATTTGCATGAAATTTAGTTCAAGGAAGCCTGCCTGGTGGTAGAGAATTCTATCGGTCGTTTTAAGCATCGTTTTAGATATGCCCAGCAATTGTCTTTAGTTATCTTGAACATTTTTCACAGTATCAGTGTTATCTACCTAGTCAAGTCATAAATACTGGTACACAGAAAAATCAGCGTCAAATGAAAACGAATTTGTTTTTATTGGGTTGTTCAATGGCTACAAATCTTAGAACAATTTATTCGAAATGACTTCCATTTGCCTTCCAGCACGACTTAAGACGATGTGGCCACTCATCGATTGCGAGACGCACTTCATGCATGGGGAGATTGTCCACTGCACGGACAAGGGCTCGCTTCGACGACTCAATATTTGAGTGTCGAGTAGAGCAAGCCATGCCCTCTAATACGGACCAAAACTTGCAATCCAACGGGTTGAGGTCTGGACTACCAGCTGGCCAATCATCCGTTGATATGAAGTCCGGAACGTTGTTTTTGAGCCACAGTTGAGTCGTTTTTGCTTTGTGAGCTGGAGCAGAGTCTTGCTGGAAGGTCCATGGCTTGTTGTTGAATATTGATTGGTTAAGAGACTTTACAATGGGTTCCAAGACGGTCGATTGATATACTTTGGCCGATGTTTTCACTCCTTTTTCGCAAAAATGGAACTTGGTAACGCCATCGTAGCACACTCCCCACCATACCATTACAGACGCGGGATGGTGGCCTCTTTGAACCCTCGGAATGAGTTGGGATGCTTCTCTAGATGACGGAGCATACACACGATCGTTCTGCTTATTGAACGATTTTTCTACTGAAAAGATTTTCTCGTCAGTAAACAGAATTTGTCTGTGAGCGTTCTTCACGTACCGACTGAGTAACGCTTTCGATCTTCGCTTGCGTTTTTCCTTCAATGCGGCCGTGAGCAGGCGGCCGTGAGCAGGTGTCCAGTGTGTGGCTTGTACGCGCTAAATCTCTTTGATAATCCTCTTTGATAATGCGAGATATGAATTTTTGTGTAATTTGCATTTCCTGCAACAAGATTTTCTGTTTTCGCAGCGGTTTCCGGTCGATTCGTTTCTTCACGGCTTTGATCGCTTTCGAAGTTCTCACAGTGCGCGGACGGCCGGATCTTTGACGGTCTCGTACTCCACCAGTATCCTCAAACAACTTCACAGCACGATGCACACAATTGCGAGCGATTCCAAGCGATCGCAACGTCCTAAAGGTATCGCCTTCTTCCATGTTGCATATAAGTAGGCCAACTACAACAATACGATTTTCGATGTCGCCCCATTCCATGATTGTAAGCAATTAATGTCAACAACTTTTTACGTCACAATGAAGCATAAATATCAACTGTCAAATCGCAATCAAAACGAAATGGATGCGCCCAGACAAACTAATGCTGTGAGAAAATTCGACGTCAGACGGCTACAATCGCAAGAGATCGCCAAGTCCTTCTCCGATCGAGTGTCTCTTAATCTCTTAAGAGGTCCAATGCCGCCAGAATCAAGCATCGAAGACCATTGGAAACACTGCCAAAACGCCATCAGAGATGCCGCTTCTGATGTGCTGGGTTTCACTCGTCCACCACAACGAAACCCTTGGTTCGATGATGAATGCCGGCAAGCACATGCAGCTAAGCAAGATGCATATAACGCGGCGCTGCTTAGAAAGACCAGAGCTGCTCATGAGCTCTATGAGCGGAAGAGGAGAGACGAACACCGGCTTCTCAGGAGGAAGAAAAAAGAGCATGAGAACCGCGCGATCGAGGAAATTGAGAGATGCTACTCCAGGAATGAGGTTCGGAAGTTTTACCAAAAGTTAAAAATAACATGCCGCGGAAACAAACCCCGAACCGAAGCCTGTAGAGATGAACAAGGGAACATCGTAGTAGAATCGCAGTCGATGCTGAGGATTTGGAAAGATCATTTCTGCAGACTGTATAACGGCGATGACGGACCAAATACCGCCGTCAGGCAGAATCAACCTTTCAACCTGGACGATGATGACCAACAATTTCGTCCACCCGACCTGGATGAAGTGAAGATAGCCATATCGAAGCTTAAGTCCAACAAAGCTGCTGGAGCGGATGGCATGACTGCCGAGCTCTTCAAAGCGGCAGGCGATGACTTGGTAAGGAGCATACACCAACTCATCTGTAAAATATGGTCGGACGAAAGTATGCCCGATGAATGGAACCTCAGCATTGTTTGTCCGATTCTCAAGAAAGGAGACCCTCTGAACTGCGCCAACTACAGAGGCATCAGTCTTCTTAACATCGCATATAAGATCTTATCCGCCGTATTGTGTGAACGCCTGAAGCCGTTCGTCAACAACCTGATAGGTCCATATCAGTGTGGCTTCAGGCCAGGAAAGTCCACCATCGACCAGATATTCACACTACGGCAGATCTTGGAGAAGACCCATGAGCTTCAGATCGATACCCACCACCTATTCATCGATTTTAAGGCCGCGTATGACAGCATCTATAGAGACGAGCTATATAGAGCAATGCCTAGTTTTGGCATCCCTGCCAAACTCGTCCGTCTGTGCAGGATGACGATGGAGAATGCACGCTGCTCCATCAAGGTCGGTAAAGATCTCACCGAGACCTTTGATGTCCAGAAAGGATTTAGACAAGGCGATGCGCTGTCATGCGATTTTTTCAACATCGTACTTGAAAGAATAGTGCAAAACTCACGAGCAAACACAAGAAGCACTATCTTTCAAAAGTCCGTCCAACTACTCGCATACGCCGACGATATTGACATAATCGGGAGAAAGCAGCGTGATGTCAGTGGCGCTTTCGCGAGTATTGAGACGGAAGCGACGAAAATGGGTTTAGCGGTCAATGAGGGCAAGACCAAGTATATGCTGTCAAGCAAAAAGGACAACCAACACCGACGTCTCGGACAGAACGTCACCCTCGACAGATATAACTTTGAGGTAGTTAAGGACTTTGTCTACCTAGGCTCCGCTATAAATACAGACAACGACACCAGCGCTGAGATCAAGCGAAGAATAACTCTTGCCAACCGCTGTTTCTTTGGGTTAAGAAGGCAATTGAGTAGCAAAGCCCTCTCTCGGACAACAAAAGTCACCCTTTATAAGACTTTAATAATCCCGGTCCTGCTCTATGGCGCAGAGGCATGGACATTATCAAAAAAGGATGAGGGTGTTCTTGGTTGCTTCGAGAGAAAAAATTCTTCGGGCGATCTTCGGTCCCGTCTGCATTGACGGTGAGTGGAGGAGGAGATACAACGACGAACTGTATGGACTGTACAGCGACATGGACCTAGCCAGAAGAGTGAAGATCCAAAGACTGAGATGGCTGGGTCATGTAGAGCGCATGGACACCAATGCTCCGGTCCGAAAAGTCTTCGAATCCGCCCCCGAGGGAGAGCGCAGTAGAGGAAGGCCAAGACTCAGGTGGCGCACGCAAGTCGAAGAGGACCTCAGCCAACTTAGCGTGCGAAACTGGAGGCAGCTAGCCAGGGATCGAGCTGGCTGGAGAAGCTTGTTGACTGAGGCCTAGGTCCACCCCGGACTGTAGCGCCACCTAAAGTAAAAGTAAGGATGCGCCCAGTGTTGCATTCGTAATGAGTGAGTTCAGTTGTGTACCAGTATTTATAGTCAAGTCATAATGGGTTTGTATGACTTGTAATGGTATATGGGTTTTAGTTGTCGAAGTTCTCTCAGTAAGTCTTTTCCACGTTAGCTTAGAATTTTTCGCTGACACTTCTTTCCCCCGTATTTTAATGTCTGAATGTATACTACACCGTTATTGTGAATACTTCGTACACGGTTCGACCAGAAGGTTTCCAACTGAAGCCGATGAAATGTACGCATTTTTAGTTCAAAGTAAACAGCCAAACTTGCTTTTTGTGCTAAAAACATTGGTTTTGCCGAGTTTTGCCAGCTTACCGAATGTGGTTTGCGAATTCTATTGCCGACTATGGTGGTGTGCGTTAGCATATTTTTCACAACTAAATTTTGTGTCAAGGACTCTGTTGGTGCACTTGGAGCTCTCCACCATAATTTCAATGTCTGGCTGATCATGTTCTTAATCAGCTGACTTCGTAGAGATCAGAAAGATTCATACTTTAACAGTATTCCTCCAATGACCAGGCTCTTAGCATTGTAGAAGTGCACAAATCTTGCCTTGACTCTTGTGAATTTCCTTCGCCGCCGGTGTGGTCCTAACACATATTTGCCTGTTGTCACTGACTGCATCAAAACTATACGTTATGATCAGGATGACTTAGTTCATTCAAAGGAAAATATATATATAAAGATACTCATACAGAAGACAGGATGCTAACAAGCTCGATGGACTCCTCAACTATCTACCCTCAACTAAATTTATCGTATTGCTCTAGGTGACCATTCCTTTCGAGAGTGCCTGCATTGAATCGGACGGATATCCTTTATCCCTTAAACTCTTTCCCTGATGGTTATCCCGAAACCCATCGTCGAAGCTGCAAACAACCCGACTGAGATGCTACTTCTTTACCACCACTCCGAAATAGTTGGTATGACTTCGAGTCCCGGCTGACACCGGCTGCAAAGGTGGACTTAAGCAGATCATTTTACTTGCGCTATGAGTTCAACAATTCGGTCCACCCATCTTCGACGAAATGAATATCCAAATCTTTCCGCAGGGTATGTTTTTGTGAAGAACTTGCAGCTAATCACCTCGTAAATATGGCCGAACGAAAGCATTTCAGATAAGCAGAACACCAACATTGAATGTATCTGGCCACGGAAATAAGAGTAGAGTTAAATTTTTATGAACGAGTTTGAGAAAATGTGAGAAAGCCAGTAGTAACAAAAATTATAAACGAAAACTCTCACCTACATCTGACATTTTGCAGTCACAGTTTCCCAAAAATGGCACTTAATCACTCGCGACAAGTCCTTACATCACCAAATGAAAGACAAAACATAAATACCCTCAAACAGATAACAACTTCAATCCAATCAACAACAAAAAACTACAAAAATTGGCAATCGAATTTGATTGTGGTAAATTTAGACTCGACTGCGAGGTATTACTAAACATTTTCAACAAACAGTCAAATGGTTGAATAATTTGCAACATCGTCATAGCGACAGATGTGATTTTTCTTAAAAACACCAAAAAAAAAAAAAAAAAAAACGGAAACAGGTCAACCATCAACCATTGGCATTCGATTCTTTATCCAAATCTCAATACGAGGTCAAAGTTTAAGCAAATTCGAAATAATCCATCTGGCAGATGTTAATTACGTTTAATCGGCTGATACAGCACGTGCACGGGTATTTTATGTTACTTCTGGTATTTGCGGTTCTATTTGCAATTAGAAAGAAATTTTAACTAAAAAAAAAATCTTGTGATTGGCAATTGTTTACAGAGGTTATGTCAATGACTGACAGGAAAAATATTTAAAATACGACTTTTGTGATTTATTTTTGGTTGAACAAATTGTTTAGGGAATTTGAGAAATATTTTGTAGTTTGCCATTACATAGTAGGTATCAAAAGAGATTTAGGTCACCAATTCACCTTTAGTAGCATGTTGAAAGTATTTTCAATTCCAAACATTCCTTCTTACGAGTGATGTACATAAAATTGGTCCTTTGAGCCGAGTTGAAACTCGTACTGATTTATCAGTTACAGTGCTAGATGATTGAAATGGTACTTTAGTTTGAGTTTACCATTTATTTAGTACTTTTGTGAAACTGAAAGCAGATTCAAAGGTGGTGTCATGACTTAAGATTTCATCATTGTCAATATATCCACTCTGCTTGGTCCTTTGCCTTTCCTTAAGATGCGGGTCTAACCACTTACAGTTCGACGGCGTTCTTGCAGTTTTTGGCTCAAATTTCCTTTCCACTTTTCCTCCGCTCAAGTTTCATCTTTTAGAACAACAAAAGCTAAAATGTGGACAGTGTTTAGCAGAAGTTCGGTTAATATTGATTCTAGTATAGGCTTAGCATCTACTCCGCTCAGGCATGACATGGCATAAACCTTCTCCAAACACTTCGTTCAACTTACATATGAATCCCCTCTAATCAATCCTTGAGATGTTTGTACATAATGGCTGCAATCTCATTTCATGGGCCTTCTTTCAAGGGAAGAATACCTTAAAGGTACACCCAGCATAGAGTTTGTATGAAGTTGCTGGCTTGCTCTTTGACGCCTTCTTTTCGTTGGACCTGTCAGATAATGTGACGGAACTCGTTAAACGCGATCGGGAAAGGTAGGGATGTTTTCCTAAAATTGCAATATCAAAATTCCTTATATTATTTCCAGGTTATCCCAAGAATAGATACAAATAACATTCTAAGACAACATCGGTCTCATAAAAAAAATGCAAACTTAGAAATTGAATTGTCTTGCGCTTGATCACGACGTGATCGTCGGAAATTAAGACTGATGTAGTCGAAGGCAATAGAAAATAATGTGACTGGATACTGGGATCTCAAATTTCTTTTTACGATGCGGATCTTGCTGTCGGAGCGTAGCAGAAAGATTAAAGCAACAAATTTAAGCTTATTCATAGTTTTATAGATTTATAAGACTCAAGATACTAAAACAATATGTTAATCGCGACGTGAGGAGATCTGAAGATCACACCTTCCTCATTACGATGGATTTTATCTTTACGATCACTTTGTAAAAGTCTCCACGCAACTACCTCCGCAAATCCTAGTCAAATGTTGCTAATTAAAGTCCCTTTATGTGCGTAAATATCCCCTGTGTTAAGTAATGAGGGCGGTGGCGATGGCGCGATGGTTGGACTATCACGCAGAGGGTCAGTGGTTCGATCCCCGGCAACTTCAACCATTTTTCGAATCGTCATCACTCACCCTTTCGGCGGGCAATGGTAACCTCTCCGCTCAGATGTGAACAAATTAAAACCACAGTGTTTTTTTTTTTTTATTAAGTAGTGAGCAGAGTGATTCCAAAAATTGCGCAGCAGTTGTCCATAAGCAAGATATAAAATCCCAAGCCAAAAAGATTGCCTTGGCTGCTAAGGCTTTTAGTTAGCGAAACAAGGAAAAATATTTTCGACAAATGTACCGAATTATGAACACTTTTGTAGATCGAAGTCTGAACGGAGTAGAAGGACTTTACTACAAGGAAAGGCTTGTTGCCCTTAATATCAAAAAAGAAAAAAAAGCATGTTAGGTTGTTCCGAAAGCATACACAGTGGCAACAATGTCATATCTGAAAGCAGACACAGGGTAATTGGTTTCCCAAGTAGAAAGAACATAGTTTTAAAGCAAGTAAGCATCTAAAAGTCAGACGGGAGACACACATCCAATACTCCAGATGTCCGCTCATTCCAACAACATCCAACTACTTCGTAGTAATCCAAATACATTAGCAAGAGACCATCAATGATTTTGTCGACCACCTTATTCCGCATCACCTGCATAATACGCGAAAGACCAAGCCAGATGCTGTCTTGAACAGGCACACTTTCACAAGAAACACATAATTTGATTAGCGAGAGACTATCCAACATTGAATGCGAGAACAATAGCTGCGATGAGACCTGCTTTTGTGAATAACCAGCGAAAAAAAGATTCCCATTTGGACGAATCTATTCTTCAGACTTTTCAGAGATAATAAACACAATGCTATCAGGCAGGACGCAGCAACCAACTCGTACAAAGACCACGAAAACTTACTTACTTACTTTTAGTGGCGCTACACTCCGGGGTGGACCTGGGCCTCAGTCAACAAGCTTCTCCAAGATCTGCCGTAGTGTGAATATTTGGTCGATGGTGAACTTTCCTGGCCTGAAGCCACACTGATAAGGACCTATCAGGTTGTTGACGAACGGCTTCAGGCGTTCACACAATACGGCGGATAAAACCTTATATGCGATGTTAAGAAGACTGATGCCTCTGTAGATGGCGCAGTTCAGAGGGTCTCCTTTCTTGAGAATCGGACAAACAATGCTGAGGTTCCATTCATCGGGCATACTTTCGTCCGACCATATTTTACAGATGAGTTGGTGTATGCTCCTTACCAAGTCATCGCCTGCCGCTTTGAAGAGCTCGGCAGTCAGGCCATCTTCTCCAGCAGCTTTGTTGTACTTAAGCTTCGATATAGCTATCTTCACTTGATCCAGGTCGGGTGGACGGAATTGTTGATCATCATCGTCCAAGTTGAAAGGTTGATTCGTCATCGACGTTATACAGCCTGCAGAAATGGTCTTTCCAAATCCTCAGCATCGGCTGCGATTCTACTACGATGTTCCCTTGTTCATCTCTACAGGCTTCGGCTCGGGGTTTGTTTTCGTGGCATGTTATTTTTACCTTTTGGTAAAACTTCTGAACCTCATTCCTGGAGTAGCATCTCTCAATTTCTTCAATCGCGCGCTTCTCATGATCTTTCTTCTTCATCCTGAGAAGCCGGTGTTCGTCTCTCCTCTTCCGCTCATAGAGCTCATGAGCAGCTCTGGTCTTTCTAAGCAGCGCCGCTTTATATGCATCTTGCTTAGTTGCATGTGCTTGCCGGCATTCATCATCAAACCAGGGGTTTCGTTGTGGTGGACAAGTGAAACCCAGCACATCAGAAGAGGCATCTCTGATGGGGTTTTGGCAGTGTTTTGAATGGTCTTCGATGCTTGATGCGGGCGGTATTGGACCTCGTCGATTAGCCTGAACCCGTTATCGGAGGTAATGTTGTGCAGGGTATATTTTCCGATTGTGCCACCGAAGATACCCTCTTTTCTTAGCTTTGCATTAAAATCACCGAGGACAGTTTTGATGTCATTGCTAGGGAATTGCTCGTAGGTCTTGTTAAAGAGCTCATAGAAGGCATCCTTGGTGTCGTCATCTTTCTCCTCTGTGGGGGCATGCGCGTATATAAGGCTAATGTTGGCGAATCAAGCCTTGATGCGGATTGCTACTAGGCGCTCGCTCACGTGCCGGAAGTTCAGGACTTCTTGTCTTAGTCTGCCCCCGACAACAAATCCGCATCCAAATAAGCGCTTCTTTTGCCGTCGATAGCAATCGCCGTAGTAGATGTCGCAGTTTTTCATCTTCTTTTTGTCCGGCCCATCCCATCGCATTTCTTGAATGGCGGTCATGTCTGCTTTGCAGCAGTTGCTCGCCTGCATGTGGTCTATTAAGGGGTCTAACAATTCACGTGAATATCCGAAGCTCATTGTCCTTAAATCGTTTGCGTGGGTTGTCAACAGTAGATCCGTCCATATCCGAGGCTTGTTGATGCTTCGTAACTTCTTGTTTTTTTTTAAATGGCAGGGCAGTTACCCCGGCGGCACAACCCCCAACCTGGAGGACCAGTTCCATTTTTAATGCCCCTAGGACGAGGGGTCGGTTACACCGAAGCCAGTAACCCGTTCCGAGATATGAGCGCTGCCGTTGGCCTTTATAGGGCTCGTCCACCACCATCCCTTTTCCAAGACCCTGACTAAGTCCTGAAAATCCTTACCGGCCTGAGCTCCAAATATGTCGGATTAGCTTAGATAAGGTCATGTTTTGTTTTTCCGAAACTAATCCTGATTTATGGCGCAGGAAACTCGTCATTTGTCCCCTTCACTTCGCAATCTCTAGAGAGATTCCCAGATGGCGCCACGAGGAGGCGTGAATTAGGGCTTATTAGCAGAGCTGCAAGATGTTCGGCTGTAGAGGCTCATTCTCGTTTTTTAAAGAACCAGCACCAGCACCAGCAGGAAAATGCTACTTCTACGAGGCCTTATACTAATCGCTGCCACGAAAACTATATTTCATAAAAATGAAGTGGAAAGCAATGCTAAATTCATTCATCCGCCGAAATCAATCTAGGAACACTCACGGGGCTTTGTGTGAATGAGCTCCGCTGAACAGAATCTCAGTATCGTCTATTCTGTTCCTGTAAATTGTGCTTACAAAATGAGCATAAACCGTCTTATTTGAAAATTTAAGGGCCATAGTAAGCCTCCTGAATGGTCGATATTAGTGGAGTTTTAAACTTGGTAAAGCCCTCATCGACCCAGTGTCCACACTGCGGCAGATTTTCGAGAGGATCCAAGAAATATTGGCACTGACGCAGAGTCTAAATGTAAAAGTATACAGAGATACGTATGTCTAGTATTAGCATCCTCGTCGAACTCTCATCAGATTGGACAAAATGACGATGAAGAACCCCGTTGCTTCACACGGGTCAAAAGCAGTTTTACTGCGATTTTTGATCCCAAAACGGTTATGAGAAAATGATGCGACTTCTTCCATGTCCTGCGGATGGTGTCTCAGGTGATTTTTGGCCGCATCAATGAAGGTAGCAAGGACATCGAAGTCTTCGATTTCCGTCCATCTTAGTAGAAGAACATCTCGCCTTAAGTGGCATTCACAATCAGAAGTGGACCTTAACGAACTTGAAGAACGGAAAGAGTGGGAGAGGTTCCGATAAACGTTGGTTTTGAATGTTTGCACTTTATAACGATTAGGAAATAGGAAATTGGAGCTCCGTAGGGCATTCCATAAGCGAGTTGAACAGCTTGGAAAAGAATCACGATATTTCAGAGTGCATTCGAAAGTGGGCTTAAGGGCGTACTGATGAGCATTCAGAGCGAGACACGGTGTTACGGTTGTAAAAGTGTTGCTTTTGCTTGATAAACCACTTGTAGGTCTATTAGATAAAATCTCATTAAAGGCTTATCTAACCCATTCTGAATATTTTTCGAAAAAAATATCTCGACAGGCTTATTGTCGTCGTTTTATACTAACGGATATAGGCGACCATGAACGAGTACCTACACACAATATTTGATCTTGCGCACGCATGTTATATCTATCCGTTCCTCTTCCAAACCACAGAGGCTAATCAAATAAATTATCATCTCAAATGGATTACTCAACATCTAAACAATCGCCCAATAATTCATCTGATTCTTTTGTATGTTAATTTTTCCACACAAATCTTTTTGTCATCATCATCACTACCTGTGAAGGTATCTTCACCAGTTTACAGCTTAATTTCAGTCGCATTCAGTGGCAATAAAACTAAAAAAACAAACTCTCTCCTGCCCTATTACACAGGTGAGTGTTCTTTGAGTCGAGTCAGAATCTGAGTCTAAAAGGGCGGTCAAGTCAAGTCTGCGCGTTGTACTACTCAATGATGTGCATATTGAACAAAACTAATGAACAAAACCACAAGCAATAAATAATAAAGAAAAAGAAAAAAACAACAAAATCGAACACAAACCGCCAACAAAAATGGGTACCACGAAAAACAAAAAACTACACACCAAAGCCCCTAGAGCCTACAAAAAAAAAAAACAAAATTACCAAAAACAATCAGATGAACAAAAAGTATCTAAGAGAAAAAAAAAACAACTAGAAATCATGTTTTTTTAGAACATAATCAGCGCAAAGAGAACCGAAAAAGTATGGAGAGTAAGAAAGACAACAGAAAAGAAGAATAAAAAAACATTTCAAACAAGACCACCACAGAACACTAACCAGTAAGAGTCAACCCAGCCAACCCAACCAACAACAACGACCTAAACTCAAACCCAACCAATTATTTCCGATGACTCACACAGGTGTTTCCACTTTTGCCAACATTCAGATACTTTAAAGCAGAATCACAGCAAAATGAAATGATGAAGAACGATGGAGCAAAAGGTGACAAGTGAGGAAAAGAGCACTAAGGGGCCCAGAAAACTACGAACAGTGGGAGAACAACACTCGACAACCAAACGACATCGAGTGAGCCAACTGAAAACGAGTTTTTCTCTAAATCTTTTCCTTGTTTTTGGTTTTCTTTCGTTTTTTCTGTTTCATTTCCTATGCCTCCCTCCGACGGTCTTTTATTGTTTTTTTTTGCAGTTTCTGATTGTTCATTCGTTTCTCTTGTATTTTTTTTTTTGACAAGAAAATTGGTTTGAAATTAAAAGTATCTGATGGTCGATGGATACCGTCAGAGAGCCTGTGATGGATACAGGTACTAAGTTCTTTTCATGCCCAGATCCATGTCCAGGTTCGGGTCACAAAGGTACTTTACACTGTTTCTAGTGAAAAGAGATGTTTATCTGTGGCAATAGAATCCATTTGCTTGCGTCATTAGTAAAAGATACATTTCAGATATTATTTGTAGTTTTTTTTTTTTTTTTTTTTTGCAAAAAAAGATAATACACACCATCGTTGAGAGAGAGAGGAGTGAGAGATATCCAAATCCGATAGGTAGATTATACTTAAGTGGATATACTCGTACTCGTACTTGTACTCGTCGTACACACAAAGTATCTACACAATCAATTCGAAGAAGGAAGCAAAGATATGTAAAAGAAAAAATTGGAAAAAAGTGAATGGCTTCTGAGGAGAACCGAGTGACAGAGAGGGAGTGCGCGCGATCAAGAACAGCTAGCAAAAGAAGGCGCCGGGTGAGGTAAGGGCGCTGTAAAAACCCAACTTAACTCAACAGTCAGCACACAAACCACTTTTTTTTTACTTCTTCTGCTTCTCATTCTTCTTGTATTAGTTGTTTTCATGTTGTTTTTTGTTTTCTTTCTTTCTTTTTTTTTATTCGAAAAAGTCAGATTTGATTGGATTTAGGTTTCGGTCGCGGTGCAGAAGGTGGCAAAACAGGTAAGACAACTTCTTGTTGGTAGTGCTGTGTTGCTTTCGTCTACCCTGCTGGTTGCTTCCTGATGCCTATATGAATATGAGCGCCTGACTACAGCTACAAATCTACTTCTAGCTGATCGTGCGACACCGCACTAATACCTCCCAGAACCCTCCAAACACATACGGTTTGGGTTTAAGTTTGATTTAGCGCATAGAACTAAGTGAATAGAGGAAAAAACAAAAAAAAAAAACAACCAAGACATTTCTAGACCTAGATACAAACCAATAGATAGATAGATACATTTAAGATCAAATCAAGCAAGTAGGTACCTTCCAAATGATGCGTTATGATTGAAATGGGTTTTTGCGGATTATCCGCTATCCTGGTGGCAATATTTGCAATTGATACAACAAAATTTCCACTCACTTCCTCACTCACTATCTACTCGTATCTCACTCAAGATACATACAATTTTCTTATTTCTTTTCTCTTTTTCCTTTTGTATTTCACGTTTATTCGTATATTTTTTTTCTTCTTCTTTTTTTCTCACTTGAAGATATGATTATGATTCACTTTAATATATCTACAAACTCGCACTCTGCTACTGTGGCCCACACTCAATGAAGTAAATACACTGTATGTCGTGAAAATAATAATAATAATAAAACTAGGACGTCGTGATCGCTTCTTCTGTGTAGAAACGATCGGATGCGATCACAACAAACTATCCAATAGTGCAATGAACATTAATGCATAGAAAACCAATCGAAAGATTCGAGTTGTTTTCTTCAGAATTTCTTGATTTTTTGACCACAAAATTAAATAAGGCTATTAAAATCGAGTGTATCTACGGAACAACGGGGCGAACCGCTTTTGTAACGCGCGCGTACGGTATCACACTATTAGGGCAGTGCACGAAATCACCTCGATGTTGCTCGTTGGTGTTAGTTTGGTTTGATTTGGATGTCGTTTCGTGTGCCCAGTTTTTCTCTCAAAAAATAATTTCTTTGATCGTACTGTGGAGACACTGTAGATGGAGAATCACTCAGTCTGAGAACTGAATTGTCCAAGATCAATTGTTTGAGTTGCATGCAAATTTAACTCGAACATGGTGAAAAGAGTGATCTGATTGAGTGGATAAATTTAAAGGAGTGAAAGTGAAGTTGAGTTGAGTTAAGTCTGATTGGAATACAGTACGAGGTTGAATTAGTTGGACGTCTTGAGTGAAATAAATAAAAGACTTTTCTAATTCATGATATACTCTCAAGATTGCAAAATTTACTCGAAATCAGTTGTGTCGATTAGACGTTTGCAGATTTGTATTCTAATTTACTAAATCTCTGTTCGTGGTAGGTTGTTTGAACGAGTGAAAAAATCCTTCTCCACCTAACTTCAAAATCAGAGTCTAAGTAACATTTTATTATACAGAATAGTGACCATTAGCATGGGTCACTAGCTGATAGACACACACGCAGCCAAAGACCATAACCCATTAAAGGTGAAAAACCCCTAAATCTTGTCCATTGAAATCGAGTATCTCATGGCCACGGCTAGCGTAAAAGCAACTATTTTGAAGTTACTCGTTGATCTTTCCTCGGCCTAAGGTTAAAATATTACTGAAAAGGATATTAGAGTCTGAGAGCAGGATGTTGCGATTGGAAGTAAAGGGCCAAAAGAGTAACTTAAGATGTCAAGAAAGGCAGGGTATTTTACGATTAAGGAAGGTACTGAGAGGCATCAACCTGGCGATTCACAGTGCTTTAGCTATGACTACCACCTGTCGCTTACCAATTCGGCAATTTATAAACGCGAATGCTGAGCATGAGAAAAAATATCAGCATGGCTGTGTACTGGCTCCAAAATACAGATCTAGCCGAAACATTTTTTAACAATTATTTGTTCCGTTCGCATTGGTGGGAAATATAAAAACGAAGTCCACAAGCAGTAGAGGGACATTGACGTTGCTGGAAAACTATGCATTTGCCGCCTGAGATGGCTTTGAAATATGGAGCGAATGAATATCAAAGCTTTGGCTTAAAGAATCATCGATTATCAATCGAGCACCTTCACGGTACAGAAAGACCCTGTCTAGATGGCGCTAACAAGTGATAGAGGATTTTTATCTTAAAGGGCAGTCAGACATAGACCGCGCTAATTGGAGAGGTTTATTGGGTGAGACCCATATCTGTAGTGCCATCTATGAACGTAAGTAAACAGTAGCCTCAATATTCTAACTATCTTACGTTAAATGTGAGAAAAATGTCTTCAGCGCAAGCTTTTAAGTTGGAATCGGTTCTCGTTTTGAGGGGATTGCTAAAAATTTTATTCAACGAACAAACGGTCTAACGAATTGTTTAATTCTACCTCCCTTTCGAAAAATTCAGCATTTCAACGGTGTTTTGTCATAAGTACTGAGCTGAAATATAGAGGCTGCGGAGCATTTATTTTGCTATAACCGCAGAGTAATAGAATCCGAGCAAATGGATGTTGTTGAGATGGACTTTATGATTTGCCTTAGCCTCTTAGCATTAAAGTAAAGTCAAACCTCAATCGAAGACATTAACGACAGCTCAAAAACTCTAGTTGAGTTGTCCCAGTCGCCCACAAATATTGACAAGCGTTTGACTCAAAAAAGAAAAAAAAAATGGCTACGACTGCATCAAATCACATTGAGTGAAACTACTTCACATCAACTCAGTTGTCAATATGCATGTGACAGAGTTATACTCTCGCAATTAACCCTACTTTATATTCACCACACGTTGTCACCCTTCATCTGTGTATGCTTACGGTGTTTGCATCTACAGAGCTATTCTAGTAGCCCCGCTCTTGGTTTTCGCTTCATGGATTGTGTGTGCACATTATGGGCAAACTAAAAATAGTCGAAAACGCAAAGCAAGAAGAAAAGAACCAAAAGCACAAATAGAATGAGATAACCGACTGAGCCGACACACAACAAGAAATTCCACTAAAACAGCTTTCGTGTTGTGGCGCGGGTTGTCATAGCGATCGGGGCAAACTATGAGTAAGCACGATCAGCATTCAACTCATACAGACGATCGGTCGCGGTTGGCGGTCGGCCCAGGCCGGCAATACTGGTCATGCAAACCACGGCAGCTAATTACCCTCGACCATATGATTCCCGCCCGCCACCCTCATCAGATTGCCGACGATCGTCATAGTGTATCGTAACCGCACACAGTCCCACTTGTCAAAGTGACGTCAATTAAAGCGTTTCATAAATATCACTCATTAGAGAAAAGGGGGGATGACGATTTGTGGTCACAACACAACACAACACTAAGCGGGAAGTCACAATTGGAAGAAGAAAAAGTCAAACAAACCCCAAAGTTGGGCGTATGTGTGTATGTTGTTCAAACTGACAGTGACGCCAGAAAAATAAAAACACAACCACAGCCACCAGAGTCAGAGGAGGAATAGTGCAAAACCGATCGCGCCGCCAAGATTGTATCCATGTCGTGTTCGTGTAAATAAATCTCTTCCTCTATGCAGTCGTTGAATTCTATGTATGGGGCCACGGTTGCTATTACTGCTACTTCGGCTGCTACTGCACTGTGCCGTTATTTTTGGACACCATCATCGTCATAGTAAAGTCGGTACAGGCAGTCAGTCGGCCAGCAGCGCCGCCTTCCCTTACCATTCTTTCTACACGCGCCTTCTCGCGATCGCTCTATAAGCACGGGTATTCATATTACGGTGCGGCCAAACCACAAATGGCAAATGCAACGCTCATCTTTGTCTCCTCGGGATCGTCGACGGGATCTACATCTACATGCAGCTCGAGGTGTTAAAAAGTAAAATAAAACTCTGATCACACTTTCAGAGGTTTTTTTTTTTTTTTTTTAATTCAAGTAGGCGTTGCAGCCTCAGATGGTGTTTACTGTTGATGCTGACGCTGCTGCAACTACTGGATCTACACGGAGTACGATCATTTCTTTTGCAAAGAAGATCGAAAGGTACCATGTTGGACATGATAGGAGAGGATGGCTGTACACGCCTTTGTCGAGATGTTTTGAAGGAGCGAAACATTTACAGTGATTGAGAAAAAGTTGTTCCAGAACGTTACAATGTTGCCAGAGGTGGGAGCTCTATTGAGAAGCTTAATGGGGTTTCTTGGGTGACATAATGAAGAAAGGTTTGTTTATAGATCCCTTTGAGCCAGGAACAGTGATTTGTAAGGGCTGATGACGGCACTAAAGAGACCTTTAAATCGAATGAATGCAAAGAAACCATTTCTTAAATAAAACGAAATAATACATTCTTGACTGCGGAATCATCTTTAGAAGTAACCGGATGCACAATTTTAGAAATGGCTGCAAGGGTAGATGTCATGTTAAGGTATATTGATATCCTATTTTTGATGGATCGACCTGCTGCCCAAAATTGCTTGAAAGTCATTAGACGTAGGTCTTCGAACTCCGCCGGCAGCGAATCTATGATTGCCAGAATTCCAGTGCAACATGGCGACATCATTTTCTATGAGACTACAAGATATCGCTGAATTTTTTGAGACATCGAGAAAATTTCGTTTCGTCCTGGATAGTCATGCAATCTTTAGTCATAACGCAGATTTTGGTTCTGGTCCTGAAAAACTCTTCTTTAAACCTGGCTTAGCAAGCTCATAGATGATTTCATATAGATTGAGATCGCATTGTGACTTGGGCTCCATACAAGACTCAAGGAAATCACTCATATTGGCCATATTGTAAACATTTTCAGGATGACACCACCGGAGGTTGCTACGATTTGAACTGTTACAAGCTGCCGGTCAAAGGTCCTGTTATGTGGCAAAACCACCCGTAGTCCACATACGGACTTCGAGTACGGTATCGTGGGAGTCAAGGGTCGCAGACTTCTATCCGGGCCTGACTTGTAGGCCCTTAAGTGCGTCTTAAGCGTCACAGTGGCTGTGGTTTCTTCAGTTGGTTTGAACCCGAAGAGGAATTGCAAAAGGTACTGGGTGCCGCGACCTAAGATTTGCAAGAGGTTTTAGGTCGCAACTTGTGCCCTCAACACAGCTTCCCTTCTGGAATTCAATTATATGTGTATATGTGAGCGCTGGCATATCTGACCTCTCATGGACGTATGGGCATTCCGCAAACTTAAGCCTCACATGGACAAGTTTTACTTACTTTAGGTGGCGCTACAGTCCGGGATGATTCTGGGTCTCAGTCAAGAATGGTCTCCAGCTAGCTCGATCTTTTGCTAGCTGCCTCCGGTTTCGCACGATAAGTTGGCCGAGGTTCCCTTTCACTAGCGTGCGCCACCTTAGTCTCGATCTTCCTTTAGCTGTCCCTCGGGGGCGAATTCGAAGACTTTTGGGACCGAACCGTTGGCCCAGTCATCTCAGCCATTGGATCTTCACTCTTCTGGCTAGGTCAATCTCGCCGTACAGTCCGTTCATTTCGTCGTTGCATCTCCTCCTCCCTCATCCGTTTTCGGTAATGTTCATGAGCAGGTCTGAAATTATGAAGGACTTCTTAAGGGTAACTTTTGTTGCTCGAGAACAGGGCTTTACTACTCAATTGCCTTCTTAGCCCAAAGAAACAGCGGTTGGCAAGAGTTATTCTTCGTTTGATCTCTGGTGATCTGGTGTCGTTGTCTGAATTCAAAGCGGAGCCTAGGTCAACAAAATCCTTAACTGCCTCAAAGTAATACCTGTCGAAGGTGACGTTCTGTCCGAGACGTAGGTGTTCAGTGTTCTTTTTGCTCACATAGGCAGGCGTTCACCCAAAAAACCAAAAACATATCTGCCTGCCTCTAGGACATACGTAACTCCTTCACCATCCACACCGATTCTTCACAATATAATTCATTGCTATCGGGATTGCGTATATCTTCGCTTGGATGGCGAGAGGCTAGCGAGGGCTAAAATCTTACATTGTCGTCCCCCAAAAAGATACTAGCATCATAGATCAGTTTTTAAGACATCTATTAATACTCGATTTGAATCCTTTCTTGCCACAAGAAAACATCAACTTCGTACTATCGCAACAGCAGGAGTTCCACGTTAAGTCCTCCAACCTTTAGGTGAAACGCCTAGGCCAACAAAGAAAACTGCTAAGCAGTTACCTAATTCTGAATGAATGACAATGGACAGCTAATTACTGAACGTGATCCAGACCATGCTTTTAGTCTGTTTCGGTAAGCTTTGTGCAATTCCCGATCATTTGAGTTTTAAACTGAAATATTTGGTCTCAAAACCCTGGTACCTAGGATTCGAATTCTCTGTTAGTTGAAGCAATATCGTTCTTGATTGTTCGTCATGCTCGTGCTTCTTTGATCCTTGTATCTATAAGAAAAAGTTGTTGCCACACTTAAAGCATCGGTTACCACTTGGCCACTGGATGTAAACAGCGTTGAGCGCAGTGAACGTTTGTAATTTGAGTCAGAAACACGTGGAGTTTAGCAGAGTTTGAGCTCTTGAAAGATTTGTTCGAAAAGCAGTGAAGTCTACAGGTTCGTAAAATCGAAAAAGGACATTTCAATCTTTGTATCTCAGCTTTTTAGAAGTCTTATTCTTAGTTAGGGATTCAACTTTACGTTGGTACACCAAGCTTTGGACTAAATTGGTTACGATTTGTTGGGGTTACCTGTCTTTTAAACTAAAGTAGCAACGGTTTCCTATAAAAAGGGTTTTTCTTTAAGCGCTTCCTATCTTTGAATTTAAATAAAACAAAGTGTGTGTGGGATGTCACCGAAATTTTTTATCTGTTTGAAAGGTCTATCGATGCCAATATGTATGGAATATAACATCGTTCAAATGTCCGCCGTGGCTTCTCTGGGTGGCGCGTATCCGAAGTGTCCAATTTTCCATGACTCTGGCGCATAAATCAGGCTGAATTTGACCGATGGCATAGGTTATGTCGGCTTTGAGGGTCGTTGTGGTTTGTGGCTTATTCGCATATACTTGCGCATTCAGAAAACTTCACAAGAAAAAGTCTAACGGGGTCAAATCGCACGATCTCAGTGGCCAGTTCACAACATCTCCATGTGAGATGACCATGTCCACGAATAGATCGTGTAGAATTTCTAATGTGGCGTGAGCTGTGTGGCATCTAGCGCTAGCCTGATGAAGCCACATGTCGTTTGGGTCCATATTATCCAATTCAGGCTAAAAGAAATTGAAAATGATTGACCCATAGCGCTCGTCTTTGATGGTGACGGCCTGGACAACGTCGTTCTCAAACAAATATGGACCGATGACGCCGGCAGCCCATAATCCACACCAAACAGTGACTTTTTCTAGATGCATTGGGCGCAATTGGTTATCATGTGGATTGGTATCGTCCCAAATTCGACAATTTTGTTTGTTGACGTACCCATTCATGAAGAAATGGGCCTAATCGCTGAAGATTATTTTTCGATAAAAATTAGGGTCAGTTTCCAACTACTCCAGAGCCCATTTATCGAACACACGTCGTTGTCTATGGTCGTTTACTTTCAGCTCCTGGGTCAGTTGAATTTTGTACGGGTATAGGCCCAAGTCACGACGCAAAATTCGCCAAGTTGTGGTATACCAAAGACCGACTTCTTGTGAGCGACATGAAATCGACTACCTCGAATTCTCCTGCACCTCACAGACAGCGGTGATGTTTTCGGCAGATCTTGTGTTTCGTCGTCGTACGGGTGTTGGTTTATAATTAACTGAACCAGTGGACTCAAATTTATCCTCCACACTGTGAATAGTCGACCGTAAAATGGACGAGAGCGCGAAACTGCCCAAACAGAACACCCATTTTAATAAAACCCTTTTATCATTTGCACGTGTTGTTGAACGCTTCTTCCATCCATGGTGATTTGGCAGAACAAACTGAATAGATGACAGCCAATTTGACAAATGTAGCTTCAACAATATGACTGCTATCAACTGCCAAAGTTGGGAAGTCCCTATTGGAAGACCCTTTACACAAATCGTCCGAAATAAATGTAACATCCCAGCTCATCTAGTTATTTGATCCATAAATCCGCAATTTTGAATAACTCTTACTACTTCAGTGTAAACTGGATTTAGGCTTTCGATGAAAAGAGCACATTTCTGAGAAGTGTTTTTAAGTTGTTTGCCTTTCTGGTTGTTAAATATGTTCTGGAGCACGGTGCACGTATATTTCAAGAGCCTACCACTTCCACTACCTTCTGAATCATCATCGTGACTGAAAGGATGCGTTGTTTCTTCCAGAAAAGATGTATTCTCTACATAGTTTCGTATGGAGAATTTTCGAAGAACCATAAACATCAACGAAAGGGGTGACACGTTATTTTATTCAATTTGAGATGACAACATATCACAGATAGGGAGTCCATTACTCATTCTTTTTTGAGGGAAGTCTAGAGGGACTTGGCTCTTTTATGTAGAAAAGCATATTCATCTTTGTTGATTCCCTTTAACGGCCTAACATTGGATTGAGATAATTGTATCAGGACAGAAAAATGCACCTCAGTAGCCACAAGTGAGAAAAAGATACTTGTAAACCAATCAATGGCTCAGGAAATTTCAAATTTTTCGGTAGCTACAGTTGCCATCTTCAAGATATTTTTGCCGTTTCCGAAGTGCATCCCATATAACACTCAAAAGTTCGATCGAAAACTAAATAAGTAGAAAAAAAATCTGTGGCAAATTGTAAAGGTGTTTCCACCAACCTAACAGGCATAAGTTAACTTGTAACTTAACTGAAAGTGAATATTTCGTCACAACGTTATCAACATCCGCCCAATCCAATCAACACCGTCCGCCACTTGATCGTAAAGTAAATTTGTAATTTGCCCACCGTCTTGGATACTAAAATCAATAAATATTCCCAAACCTTTTTCTCTTCCTAACCACCTCACTGGAGACTAACAAAATGACCAAGAGAAAGGAAGCTAGCCAGTCAAAGTGCTAGAGGAACTATTACGTAGTTGCGTACATTGCTCAAACCAAGTGTTCCTCTTGCTATACACTATACTTTATCTGGAATCGCTTCACAAAGATTAGGACATACTACACGAGGCAAAAACAAATAACAAACCTATTTGCGTCAGGTAATAATAACTCAAAGGCATAACAATTTCCAGGTGCAAAAGAATAGATTTGCGGTTTTGTTTTTGTATCTGTTAGTGCAAACACACAAGAGTACGCATACGAATTCGTGGCCACCTCCAGCAGCACCTCGCGCAATGGGGTTCAGTTCAATTCGATCGACTACACTCAATAATAAATGATGACGGCGATTACGTAGAGAGATGTAGTTCTGCGCCTGCTTGGGCTACCTAACCTAACACACCACACTACTCCAGATGTTGCATGGTGCTAAGCTGAATGGAGCCGATAAAGTGGATACTGGAAGCTGGGTATCAAGAAGAAAAAAAAAAAAAAGTTGCGTCGTCGTTATTGTACTCGTACATTGGGTGCTTCGTGAGGTCACATTCGTCGTCGCCGCCGTCGTCGTTGCACTATTGATGGTGTTCGTCGTGTTGCTCCTGATACTCAGCTGATTAAGCTTCAGTTTCTGCTTCTGTGGTCTCCCCTCAGGTGCAGGCTGGGCTATTGGAAACTTGTTTCTTATACCAATACATATATATTTTTTTCTTCCATTCCTTTTAACTGTCATTAGTTTCCGTTGTAACTGAAGAGAAAGATAGGTTTACGAGGTTTACGAGATACGAGAGGCTTCTGTGGCAAAACAACGCGCACATGCGTGCGGGCAACGGATACGTTTGGCTTGGCTTTTTCGTAGCTACTCGTACATTGGCTTTGTCGCTTTGTGAACTTACTGGAGTTACTCTAAAGTTACTTTGAATGTTTCAACTTCCCTCGATGAAGGCCAGGTGTATGGGGTTTTTTTTTTATGATTTATCTTTTGTAGGGAGGACTTGAAGATATACGAGTACAAGCGAGGAATAAGATACGAGTATACGGATATGAGGTGATATGAACGGCAATTGATTGGGGGACACCATTCAATTAGTAAGAACGTTGTGGAGTTGATAATTGTTGGTTGGTTGAGTGAAGGACGTTTTGAATTCGACAGCCAGATTAAGGCGGAAACATGTTTGCCCTACTTTAACCGTGAGATCGTTTGGAAAGTGGCAGCTGTATGGTTGTCTAAAAACGCATCGTTATTGCCACTCAGTGCGTATAGCGAATAGTGCTTTGATGACAGTTTTTGGCTTAAATGCTAGTACTCCTATCTTTAGCACTTGGGTCATCTTTTCTCTTCTTTGCCGCCTACGAAAAGCTAACAGAATTTTTGTATATCAAAAAGGCAGTCCAAAGTTCCATCATCCAACCATTTTTTCATTGCAGAATGGTACGAAGAATGGTACGAAGATAAGGCAACAGTAACTGCCAAGATCTGTCATTAAAACTTGTTAAGATTGGTAGGAGCTGAAATGTTAATGTCACACGCTGACCAGAGAGCATATGGTAACTGCAGAGAGATAGTTTGAAACCACTCGTATTTCTAGAAGATCCTATGATAGGGAGCCCCATATTCCTTAAAGAGGTGATCAATTATTTACAACTGAGGATATTTTCATCCGATTTCGATAGAGACCATGCTTCAACTCCATAAAGTAGGACTGTAGCGATCAAGATCTAGTAAAGCGTATCTTTAGTTTTCACAATAAGGCCTTACTACTTATTGCCTTCTTAGCCCAACGAAACAGAGTTTGGCAAGAGTTATTCTTCTCTTAAGAGACAAACTTCCTAACTATCTCAAAATTATAGCTGTCGACTGTGATACTCTGGCCAATTTGTCTATGTTGTTGACATAATTTATTTAGCTTTACCCTCATTTAGCGATTAGCTCATATTAGCGGCTTCTCTTTCAATACTAGCGAACCCACTGTTGACAACCCGCTGTTTTGATATCATCGGCTTACCCTAGAAGTTGCACAAACTTTTAGAAGACTGTGCCTCCAGTGTTTGCTTGTGCGTTTTGCATAATTCTATGTTAAAGAAGTCACATGACAGCGCTTCACAATATCTAAACCACTTTTTGACATCAAGAGTCTCGTTTAGTTGTTACCGATTTTGACGAAGTAGCGGGAGTTCTCAATCGTCATTCTATACAGACGGACGAGCTCTTGGCAGGGATGTCGAAACTAGACATGGCTTTATATAGCTGGTCTCTATGGTTGCTTTTATATGCGGCCTTAAAACCGATGACAAGAGTATGGGTATCGCTTCGAACTTTATAAGTTTCCTCCAAGATCTAGCAGATTGTGGACATATCTTGTCTGAAACCATACTGAAAGGAGCCAACCAGATTGTTGAAGAAGGGTTCACACATTATGGTAGATATGAGGAGATTTATACCTCTATGGTTGGCGCAGTTAAGTGGGTTTCGCCTTTCCCCTTTTTTGTGGACCAGACATACGGACTCTTCTGATCAGATTTGGGAATTGAGTTAATGTATAAGTACTCTCTACGAGGTCATTTCCAACACCTTTGAATACCTCCGCCGGTGAGCCGTCAGATCTAACTGCTCTTTACTTTCAGGTTGGATATTGGTTAACATACTTCATTTTAGTCAGGTGGATGCAAGTCTTGGTTAGATATTGCAAAATGAGTTTTTTTCATATTCTCGGAACCGACTGTGATTACTTCTTCATCTCCACAGGTGTCTATACGGTTTTCTTGCCGTGACACGTTTTCTAACCTATTGGTAGAATTTTAAATTATTGTTCCTTCACTTCTAGTGTTATTTCTTCTTCTTCTCGAGAAGTTGTAGACCTTCTCGTATCTTATGCGACTTTTGTACTCGTGCGCTTCTTGTATAGCTGCGTGTGCTTACCAGCGTTCTTCATCGAATTGGGGACTTATTGGTGGTGCTCAGGTGAAACCCAGTACATCAGTTCCGGCGTCTCTGATGGCACGTAGACAACAATGCTACTGATCTTCGATAATTGATGCTGGTGGGATAGTTGTTGAGAGATTTCGGGATACGCGCTCGGTCAAGATTCTGGCAATTTCAACGTTTTTACGTTTTATCTTCTCACAGAAGTTTTTTTTTGTTTTGTCGCTTGGCAAGGTGGTCTTCAAAGTCAATGTTGGGTACTCGGAACGTTCGGACATCCAGAATACTGGATGCATCCCTTACGTCTATCTCAAATGTAATCAATTTGGTTAAGCGTTTCATGATCCAAAGATCACCATGTCCGTTGTGTATATTAAGCTGAGGAAATCGTGTGGCCGCTGTAGTAATATTTTGTACCGCCGCAAAGTCTTAGTCCTTTGCCAGACGTGGTGTCGCTTACTAACTGTTGAGTAACTCGTACAAATATTCTATGGTGGCGTCGCATTTGTCTTCCTAGGTGGGATGTGTGCATCTGCCGTAAAGTTTTCTCCTTCTCTCCAGCTCTTCCCATCGCACTTCCTAGAAGGCGCCTATATCTGCGTGATAGAAGTCAAGGGCCTCTGCTAGTTGCTAGGTTCTACATGGTCTGTCCAAAGAAACCCACGTACAGATTTGAAAGTCCTTGTCCTTTAAACGTTTGCAAAGAGCGTCAATAGTAAATCAATTCTTATCCGAGGCCATTAGTTGGTTCGTCACATATTTTTAATTCCTTTCATTTAGGGACCCTATTACAGCGTACGACAGTATTATATTACAGGCCGAGCATGCCCTTGACATTTGAGTATGCATAAGTAAGGATTCACTCTAGATACATTGGTGAAATTTGGTTGAGTCACCATCATAGGCAAGAATCATTTTCAGCTGAACAGAGGTCTCAGAGAAATCGAATGCTTGTGTTGAATGAACTCTTTGTCAGAATGGACTTTAATCCTCCAGATCACATTTACTGTTTTTGTTGCCTTTAAGACCAGTGCCAGAATGAAGGGCCAACTACCTAGTCAAAATTTAAATATTCAGAGGCCACAGCTCTATTTCAGGATTTGTGGTGCCCGAGGGGTTCCCACCTGTCCTTTAAACGGGATATTTAAGAAGCATACGCACTGATGTACTTAGATGGCGCTTCAACCTGACATAGACATTGCCAAGTGATTCTCTGTATCTAGTATTTGCACTTGATAACTCCACATTGGTGAAGGTTAACTTCCACTTGTCAGCACAGACTAAGAAAAGCTATCCTTCACTGCGTTGATTCTATAGCTTAAAACGAAGTTCTCTTCTTGCCGGAGCATAAATATTATAGCCACCTTGGATGATTAATTCGCATTCTGCCAGAAACATCATCGCCGATCCATAATGATCATAAGCAAGACTCAGTGAATTTAGCAATCCAACTGCATTTAAGCAGCCCGACATCCTTACGCTAACTTCGTTGTGGTGGAAGAAGTCAAAAAGCACTTTAGTCTTTAAATTGCCATAAGATGTGAGTTTTCTCCGCTTGGAAGGCAGACACAGGTTTGCCAACGAGTACTGAAGTCTTAGCTCGTCGTCCTTGACAAAGAAATCAGCTAAATATCATAGATCGGTTTTGGAGCTATAAGTGAAGCTTCGACAACATTCCTTTATTGGCTTGAATTCTGTCCGAAGACTGTGTGGACATTGATATGATGTAGTACTCTAAAAAGCACCTTTTCTTGTCCTTACCACCCAGCTTGTTGACTAAGAGATGCCATCTAACCTCATCTCAACTTGATTTTTTGGAAAAATGCCTTTAACTACTAGATGAGTCAAGGGCATAACTGGTGCTTCAATCGCCGACTTGTCTAGGATTGCCTGTGCTTAAGAGGGGACTCCCTTGTCGAGTGAACTTTTGCGTTGGTAGTTCTGTTGTATTTTGGACACATGAAGGCAGTTGGACTTAAAGATCTGGTTTTGGAGCTACTCTCACTGTTCGCCAGGGTTCGGTATAAAGGCCGATACCAGACAATCCATGAATCCTTTAATCATGGTAAGAACGGATTAAGCCCAACACCTGTGCGTTTGAAGAATTGATGATTTTGATGGATTGGTCCATCTAGAGACAGCAAGATACAGAGACAGCTGACTGATTGAGAGCCAACAGTTTACACTCAGCGAAGTCAAATTCATAGAAAATGGAATCCCGAAATATGGTATGCTGATGTGGTATGTCCCAGTCCAAATCAGGGTATTCGAAGTTCGTGACGCCACACCATCTTTCCTTCACTCAGAAACTAGCTGGATGTGGCTATCATTTGAATATGAGATACATGAGTTTCTGACCTGTTTTAGTCGAAACCAAAAAAAAAGGGAGCTCAATGCTATGAATCCAACAATTCGAATTCATCAATTAGCATCAATGCCAAAATTCGATCTGTTCGAACAGCTAGCTAACTATTTTTCGCTGGTATACGAGTATATGACTCACCTAACCACACATCATTACGTACAAAGCAAAATTACCATTTTTGCTGGCAGTAATTCCCGAAAGCCTTTCATTCGAATTGACACTCCATATAATTACGTTCGACAATCAGTTAAACACAGACAAACCCCACCATGTCAATTTTCATCAATCATTCAAAATATTCAATTAACCATCCAACGCTTCTCTTGTACAACATTACGCTACACCAACACTACAACGAATAACACATTAAGCGCGGGTCAAAAGTCTCCAAACAGTGGTTGAAGTCCACAACATCTTTAACCCAAGTCGTAAAGCATGTCAGAGGAGACCACAATTCATCTCTCCGCTTCACATTGATTGCTGAGCCACAAATCGAGGAAGCAATGAATTTCCTTCGCCATGAGCCAATGCTAGTGCCAGAGCATACCATATATCTACCACCATCTGGTAGTTTTTCCAGCCGCCAACCTAAATTGCACCTTCATACCGTTAACACTACACCGCCACCGCTGTCTGGTGCGTGCCATCTTACAAAACCACAACAACATTATACTCGGCGCGGTTGTAAAGCGAACCGTTAAAAAAGTTAAAATTGAAAAATTGAAAAACAAGGAAGACACAGACCAAGAACTGTCAGAGTTCTCTTGTTTCGATGGTTCTTCTACCTCTTAGGCATCCTCTCCCCAGCATCTCCTACCTCTTCAGCAATACCAATCATAGTTGGGCCAATATCGAGATTGGGAAAAATGAACCACCACCAACACAACCATCGCCACTACTGCCATCAGCGGCGGTAATGAGCTTTTTATTTGCTGTCAGCATGCAGCACGACAGCAAAATTTGCATAAAATTCTTTGCCAGCGCTCCTGGTCGTGTGTGACCCTCATCCGCGAATTTCCAGCGGGATCCAAAGACCAGTAGCACTCACTTGGTAAATGGCAATCTGTGCCAATTCAGAGTAATCTGCACATCCAATAACTCTGTCGCCAATAGTAGTAAAGTTGTGTTCCCACCAAATAACCGTCATCCATACATCATGATTCCAAGCCACAAACTGGTTCCACCATTCGAGACCAAAGACGTTGATCGTGATCTGGTTCTCTGGTGACACAAACCCGGTTAGGAACTCAACTCAATTCCACTCAATTCTTCAAGAAGTTTCTCGTTTTGTCCACTTGAAAATTGTACTTTCCACCGAAAGAGCTTTGAGCCAGCTTAAGACTTGTTTTCGGCAAAAGGTTGCATTGTCCACTTGCCTTACATCTAATTGGAGCGTAACCAATCAGGTGCCTTCTGCTGGTGTTTCCTGAGCCAAGCTGTTGTTGTCAGCTAAGTATTGGGGTTAAGTTTAAAATTTGCTTGTTACGTAATGGAAGCGCACCACAACGGCGCAACTATAAATCAGTGGCACAGTACCATTCACTCGGATTCGCTTGGAGGAACTCGCGTGTACTGGCGATGCAATTTTACGCCAACTTCGACATCGAACATCGAGGAGAATGGAAATTGTGGATATGGATGTTGATGTGGATGTGGATTTGGAATTAAAATTAGATTTGGGTGTTCCTCGAGGCGCAGCTAGCGCAGCAATCTTCTCTAGCATGACCAGAAATGATTTGGAAAGGTGATTGCTTTGATTTTTATAGTTCATTTGTCTTGATGATGGCTTAAGCGTGCCACTGCTGATAGTCGTACTCTTCATTGTGTAATTTCTATTGTGTTACCAATGATTGTGGATATGTGCAAAAGAATTGATGGCCTGACTGGTTTACGGAGTTGCAAATCGTAATTGAGAAGCAATGAAGATGAATCTAATTGGCTTTAGATTGCGACTATAGGTTGACAGGAGAAGGGATTCATTCTTAAAATTTTCCGTGGCAACAGCAATCTCTCAACACTTAGAAACATGGGATGCCACAAGGTTGTATTCTACAGCCACTACTATTTTCGTTGTGATTAGTTGTATCTCAGGTGATTAAAACGAATTATGCAGTGGTCTTCAAGGTGGATTTGCGCAGAAAAATTAGTTCAAGATTCGCTCTGTTTCTGAACATGGCATACCTTTAAATAGCAGAATCACAACAAGTTCGTTGGGTAGCGTAGCGAACAGTTGGTTTGAATGCTCAATTTTGACCAGCTTTTTCCTGATAACGCAGGATCAGAGCTCCCAGAAGGGAATCCTGGTCATTCTTGGAGGGTGCACCAGGGGCTTGTTATATAGAGCAGTAGTAGGGTTCCTATAAAGATTTTCCGAGCGTAAGTCACAGTTTTAGCAGGATAGCATACCATCGCTCGGCATCAGACACTTTTAAGCTATCAAAAAAAGCAACATCGCATTAAGTGGGCTCATCCGTCACGAAAATCGGTAACAGACATTAGTTATAGCGGATTATACTATTCAGATGTCGAATAGATGCTTGACTTAGGGACTGAGTGAACGAGGATTTAGCATTTGACTAGATGTTGGTATTATCAGATTTCCGGTCCTTTCGTCAGAGTTATAAAACTCGGAAACATCTAATGTGCCATATGCGCTCTTCTACTTCTACCATCAGCGAATAGATACATGTATTCGTCGTAGCTATCAAATTTGGAATGATGGTCCAGTCATTAGCTTTGTAACCGTAGGACAGCGGATAAGTAGGACCATTATATGGTAAACATCTTTCGCTGAGGTAACATACAGTCGGTACAATAGACGTCTAAGGTTGGGATTAGTTGAAGCTGGCCAGGAAGTAGCCTTCGTTGTTCTCTTCATTGAAGACCAGTTAAAAATTCTCCGAAGTCAGAAGTAGTAATACAACTGACTCTAAGATACAGTGTATCATCCTGTAGTTGGATACGGAAAACTAGCTTCTAGTGCAAGGCGTGAAATCTTATGCTAGTAAGCTGGAAATTCATATATCCGCAGTGTCGTCAGGGTCGCAGAAACTGGTGAGACATGTAAAGCCAGTATACGTTGACACAGATAAGATGCCAGTTGCAAATCTTAATTCATTCCTGCCGACTTGGAGCAGGACCGCTGCTAAATTTTTAGAGACGTCCGGACAAATTTATTTCTTTTCCTTGCAACAAGGAGTCATGTCGCCTTATAAGTCATCGTAGGTAGGTCAGATCTAAGTTCTCATCTAGCTTAAAAGATACCAGGTAGTTTATTAGATTTTAAGTGCAGTTTTGTCCATTCGTTGCTTAAAATATGGTAGATACATTATCGTTAGGATTGCGTATATGTCCGATTGGAAGAACGCCACAAGTTTCCCCAAAAAGAGGTAAAATCTATAGTTATCGTCGTCTGCAAAGATGTCAGCGTCTCGTCCTAGCTCGGTTTTGGAGCGGTGGATATAGATTCAAAAAAAATAACCAACTGACTCATATTCTGACCGAAACCTGTCCTAGTACCTACAGTAAAGTTGGCTTTGTATCCCCGACCTGAAAGTCTTTACCCAAAGCAGAGGCAGGTTCAAATCTTTTTGATGACTGGCAGTTTTTAGCTTGTTTCGGGAAAGCTTCTGATAGAGGCAATCGCCTTTTGGTCCATCTGAGGATTCGAGGCTCAAGGTTAACGCAGTCTTTGTAAGCGGCCTTATCTACGACTCCGACTACGGTTCAACGCACACAGGAGTACGTATGAGGTAATGTATCTGTGTATTTCCTCTTCGTTCAGGACTCGAAAAAGTAAAGTGAAACGAGTAGTAGGATCATGGTTTTGTAGGGTATCGTCTTAAGATTCTTTTGAGTGGGTGATGTGACTGTATTCTTTAAACATTCTATTCTGATAATTCCGTTGTCGTCAACAAAACTTAATAGCTGGATTGAGCGGAACACGTCGAAGATAGTGCCTTTTACGTTCACATTTAGTTTAGTACGTGTTCGACTTTAAAATCACCGATAGTGTGTTCTTTATTTTGAAATAGGGCGTTGCATGAGTTCTTTCTTCAACTACGAGTATTTCCTGTTCCTGTTCTTCTCTACTTCTAGGTCAGTCCTCTCATGGTATCCGTTTCCTGTGCGCGGATTTTTACAACTCCAAAGTTGCGAAATCTTTATCCTTAATGATTGCGTTACACTGAATCTATTGTTCATTGGTGATGATAAGTCGGAAAATTTATGTTTTACCCAACAAATCTCAGACGAACTGCGTTCCAAAAAAGCCATGATTCAACATTTGCATTCCTACTTATGTTACTGCAACGATACCCGCGTAGTTATCAACTCAGGACGGCAGCCCCTGGTAGAGGCTTTGCTTTCAATAGCGCTTACGGCGACACTAGATTCAAACAAGAAATAGTAGTTCATAGAATTGCAAACCAAAGGTGTACGTGGAAGTTGATAGAAACCAAAACGGTGGAAAAGCAACAGGGAACGGATCAAAGATTCTAATGCAGCAATCTCATTAGTATAGGGAATCAAGTTTAAGACCAGATACTGCAAGAGCGAAAAGGATCGAATTGTACCGTAAAATGAAGAGTAACAGAAGAATCTTTACTAACCTCTTTACTTAGGGACTGACTAAAGAAGCAGAGACTCGGTGCGGCTGTGTAACTCTCTCCAGCCACAAAAGGAACATCACAAGTGGCCATCACATCAAACAACTGGCAAAAGAAAACCGCAAACTATTAGCCATTACTATGTATAGCAGCACAGTAGATTGAAAAATTTACCAAATCTCTATATTAAGGATGCAAAGATCGACAGTACGAGATGAAACTGAATCGGGATAAACATGTACGAGTATATGGTAGTAGCTCTATCTCTAAACGCTATTGAAAGGATCAACATTTAAAAAAAAACAAACTGCACAGTCTTTCTCCTACTTAATTGCATATCAACTTTAGTTAATGTGAGTTACATTCGTACCATATCGTATTTTTCCCCGGGCTCCAAACTGAATGCCCTTTGTCACAGCGTGTCTAATGTCCATACTTTCAGATATTTTTTGTTCCCATCGCAAATTCCACCAAACCTCCTCCTCTCGACGCATTTGCATGTAGTAATGCAAATTGCCACAAAAGTCATAACAGCTTGGACGTGATCTTTCCTAAATAAGACTTTCATGCCTATTGTGGCTCATCTACGGCGGTCCATATACTCGTAGATGTTGAAAACTTGCTGGTATTTAACGATATTTTGACTTTCCACGTGTGTGTCCAAATAACTATAAAGCGCAATTTGCTCCGGCTTTTGAGTGTGCAATGCCGCAAGTTAGCTACGGTATGTCTTCTCCAGTAACCTGTCACTAGGAACCCATATCTGAGCGCAAGAGCAGGCAAAAGAAGGAACCCCCACTATAAGACAAGAAAACCAACATAAAACTACAACTGAGCAGTATTCGTACAACGCGAATTAACTTGATTCGCATGTGATCTGTGACATTCAAGTCAAGACTGTGGGAAGCTTATTCACGTTAAGCGAGTTGGTACTAGTAATTTCCAAATCGACCTGAATGACAACCCACGCAGAGTTGTCTTTTATTTGGCATTCTCATTAACTGCCCACCAAACTAAGATGCAAGTTCTGGATGTCAAGCTCGGAGGATTTGAGGTAAACTCCTCCTCTTGATACATACTCGTACATGTAAGGCTTATGCAATCCAAAGGTAGTCCGTCAAATCGGATAACTTGTTTGGAAAGTGGAACTGGAACGGACAGCACAAACTAGGAAGCACGTGCGTGTGTCAATAACACTGGACGGTATCGCCATGCAAATAAATGACTTGGCTTAGATAAGAGGTGTTGCGATAAGGGAAAGTATCTATCTAACCGTATCTCGTTTGTATTTACATACGTCTACACACCAATTGGAGGGAGAACTTAAATAAATCACCCGGCACCTAGTTAAGCTGACTACGCTCTTCGGCATTTATTGTATTGACTCATGGCTTTAAGATTAAAGGTGTTGCCTGTTTGGATTTTACTACTTACGTGCCTAAGCAAAGTCTGCATTATTAGTAGAACATACCAGTAAGTTGCCGATTAGTAAAACACCGCGATTTGTGCATAATTTGGGGAATTATGCAAAAAAGGATTCAGTTATCAGCCTTCCGATTGCATTTAAAAAAAACTTTGTATTCTCGAACTAGCTTGGCTACCACTATATACTCCTAACCACTCCATTTGAAAGATATAAGCAGGTTGATCTAACGACCAGGTCGGTGCAACATCAGATACTGGTCAAAACTATCCCTGTGCTCAGGGAAAGTCAATTCGGTTATTTAATAGCAAGAGGAGTTCTGATGTCTGCTTAAGACGGCATGTCTCTTCTTTTTCAAACGGAAGATGGCATTAAGAGTGCCAAGCATGATCTAAATATTAAGGAAAGGGAGATTTATCAGTGCATCTAGAACAAGAACTGGTATACTGGGGGCAGCCCTTATGTAAACAAAACAGACCGTTCTTTGGGGTTATTGGTAGTCTGGCAACTTAAAGCCCTATGAATGCAAAAGTGTCTTTTATGGTCGCAAGCATCACAAACGATGTTAGATGCCATTTTCTAGTTACGGAGGCTTGTAATGCTTGCAGTTCCAGTTATAGACGCTGGTTGTTAGCCGGTTCTATTCGGGTCATCTGGAAAGGGAGTACCGAGTAAATGACAACCGGACTTTGCTTTCAAATTAGTGTAGGCGCATTAAGGTTTCTTAGTGTTTCTAGTCGGGCTGAGGTTTAGTTCTTCGTCCTTTTAATGAAAGTTCTTATGGGAAGCACTCTTTGAATTCCAAAATAAGCTATCATTAACCTGGATCTGCGAAGATTCCTTCAAATGTAATCGCTGCAAATTTTCGTTTTTCCATTGAACAAGCAAAGGGCAGAAGTTATTTGTGTCAGGATCAGCTTAATTGTTTGATGGGTTCAGCTTCTTAATAGCATCATCAATCTTTCGCATTATTCCGAGTTTAGATTGAGTATTAATAGAATTGTCGAACTCCTTCTTAAATGTAAATAAACCTGGCATTCGATTGTCCTTATGGTCAGACAAGCAAGATTCCAACAGTATTTCCGGTATTCTGAGCATCACATCGGAGCGTATGGTAAGTTTCATATTCCTGAAATGCCTTTGCTGGTGGCAGAGGTAGAGCATTACATGGGAAAATGCTAGGCCAACAACGAATGTGCCATTTTTCATAGCTCAAACCGTTTTTTACTCCTGTGTCATTCAATAAGTGACATCACTTTTCTTGATCATTTTTTGACATCAAAGGTATCGAGCTGCGAGCATTCTCCATCGATGCCAAAGTAACATGGCTTTGCTAAGCTCGTTTCTATAAAAGTTTTCTATGCCGAAATTTTTAGCTTTAATTGCACAAGTTTTCGGTTGGTTCGCTTAGCTTTCCAGTAGAATTTAAGTTCTATCGGCAAGGTGGTTGAGCCGCTGCTGTTGGAGCTACCTGCGATCTTTTAACGTGGACCAGCTTAACATGTTAGACTTAAGTAATGGGACTTAAGAAGCTAATCACTGATCAGTTTAAGTATCAAATGGTATTGGGTATATATTGTATAACACTTTCGTGCTGGGGCCTTTCTGCACCGTCTTGTTAAGGGGTGCTACGTCACATGAGTCGCAGTCTCCCTCAACAGCGCTGTTACTCTGGGGCGATACGAATACTTTTCGGACTGGACCGTTGGTGTCCATCGTCTCTACATGGCCCAGCCATTCCAGTAGCTGGCTAGGTCGACGTCGCTGTACAGTCCGTACAATTCGTCGTTGTATGTATTTCCTTCTTCACCCACTGTCTTTGTAGACGGGACCGAAAATCATCTGCAGTCAGGAGCACCCTCATCCCTTTTCGATAATGTCCATGCCTCTATGCCATAGAGCAAGACTGGGATTATTAAGGTCCTATATAAGGTAACTTTTGTTGATCGAGAGGGCTCTTCGTTTGATCTCTGGTGATCTGGTGTCGTTGTCTGAATTTATCGGAGCCGGAGCATAGGTAGACAAAGTCCTTAACTACCTCAAGTTTTACCTGTCGAAGGTAATGTTCTGTCCGAGACGTCAGTGTTGAGTATCATTTTTGCAGACAGCAAATACTCGGTCTTGGCCTTATTGACTGCTAAACCCATTTTCGCCGCTTCCGTTTCAATGCTTGCGAAAGTACAACTGACATCACGCTGCTTTCTCCCGAGTATGTCAAAATCGTCGGTGTATGCGAGTAGTTGGACGGACTTTTGAAAGATAGTGCCTCTTGTGTTGGGTCGTGAGTTTGCACTGTTCTCCCAAGTACGATGTTGAAAACATCGCATGACAGCGCACCGCCTTGTCTAAATCCTTTCTGGACATCAAAGGAGGAGCGTGCATTCTCCATTGTCATCCTGCACGTACGGACGAGTTTGGCGGGGATGCCGAAACTAGACATTGCTCTGCATAGCTCGTCTCCATAGATGCTGTCATATACGACCTTTAAATCGATGAATAGGTGGTGTAGAGAGAATATTTAGGCGGTGATGGACTTTCCTGAACTAAAGTCACACTGATATGGACCAATCAGGTTGTTGACGATTGGCTTCAGGCGTTCACACAATACGGCAGATAAGATCTTGTAGGCGATGTTAAGAAGACTGATGCCTCTGTTTTTGGCATAGTTTAGAGTGTTTCTTTTATTGGGGATCGGACTAACAACGTTGAGGTTCCATTCGTCGGGCACACTTAAGCGATTAGCCTGAATCTGTATCGGAGTTGGTGTCGTGCAGGCTACAGCTTCCGACAGTACTACCAAAGATGTCCTCTTTTCCTAGATACGAATTGCTTAGATGAGCTCGTTAGCACACCAGAAGCGCAAGATTTCTTCAAGTAACATGTTAGGGTTGTTTACCCTCTATTTCAAATATATAAATGTATTATCCAAAGGTTCTTTAGAGAATATCCTCATTTCTCTAATGACGTCGACCTTTTTCTATTGCTGACTGCCTTTTATGAGATTTATCTGCGGCCTATATCGACGTGGCTTAATGTTCATCATTAAAGACGCCTTCTTGGTCCACATTCTCACTGATAACACTCAATTCTCTTTAGCTATCCAATATGGAAACTTTATTTTTCAAGGCGCGGAAATTCCAATGCTAGCCCGGAAGCAACACTTTTTCGTCAGCAAGGATAGAAAACTCGATAGTCGTAGGACGAACAGAGGCTCATACATATGTCACGGTAAGATCACTAGTCGATCAGTTATTGGTTACCGATAGAGATATCTACATTGTCCTGGAGTACTGTCAGTTTTAAGTCGCAACTTCGAGTAAAAACAACATACCAACCAATTCTTGAAAAAAAAGCTAGGATCAGGGTGTCCTCTTCAATCGACAGATAACAGAATGATTCATCACCAGACAGAGAGTCTACAAAGCAACATTTTCGACGATATTTATGATATGGTGGTGGCGATGGCACGATGGTTAGCTCATTGGACTATTACGCAGAGGGTCCGTGGTTCGATCCCCGGCATTACCAAGAATTTTTCGAATCGTCATCACCCTTTCGGCGGGCAATGGTAAACTCCCGAAAGTAAATTGAAAAAGCTTCAAAGGAGTGCCGTTCGGATTCGGCGATAAACAGTAGGCCCCGCTCAGATGTGACTAAAATGACAACATGAGCAACACAAATGAGTGTCAAGGAGTTAGGCCATAACCCATACCGGGCTCTCAGCGCCACAGTGTTGTTGTTTGTTATTTATGATGCGTAGGTTTATATCCTTCTATGTTTGCGTACTTTTGTGCAAGTCCTATTTCAAATTTGGCTTCAGCAATTAACAGCTTTACTCCCGAACAAATTTAAAAAAAAATTCCTTTTCTAGCTACTTGTGTTGTCAGTGCATGTAAAGTTTCATATCATTCCAACGCGACTGTGAGTTATACTCGTAGTAGGTTAGCCATTAAAAATGGCATGTGGCATGAAATTGGAACAAAAAAATCATGCACATCTGGCTTGAAAAGGCTTGAAATTGTCGTTGTACTCTTTCATATCAGTGAATCAGTGTGACCAAACTATCACAGCATCTCCGACTCCTATTAGACAACATCTCAAGTCTAATTACTAGCCGGCTTTTTGCCTTTGCCAATTCCGGTTACATTACCGCTCAAACTCATATCTTTCTTTACACATCTTTTACTCTCTGTCCATGTCTCTGTATCTCTATGTGTGATGTGCACTAATTGAGGTTACCGTCGCTGGCCGCCCGATCGCCAATTTACGATTGTACTCGTATCTATCCAAAACAACAAGCAACATCTATGTTGGGTATTTCTTTTGTAATGTTTCAAATGACTTGGCGCATTTGTCAACCTCACTGTTGCTTTTATCTGAAACTCTATTACAGACCAAGACGTACAAGTCACGCCCAATGAAAACAAAACTCTGCGGCAGCACAGGCTCAATGAATTTTCGCGAAAATTTTGAAATTTCTTTGTTTGGGATTTTCATTTACTTTCTCGGTGTGGTTACCCCGGGATTATGTAATCCCCGTTCCGTCTATGCAACCGAATTATGGGTTGAAACGACAAAAAAATAAAAAAATAAAACAAAATCCAAAAATATGACGAAATTCGACACAGTGCATAGAGCAGCGTGAGAAAAACGCTTGAAATTGTTTTCCATGCATCATGCCATGTTGTTGGGCGGTTTTGGTTTTTTCTTTCGGTTTCAGCCCACGCGTAACCAAACGGAGCCGCAGACTAACGAGTAGTATCAGCCGCAGTGGTATTTGGTTTTGAAATTATACCACCGCGCCGTGTAGTCACAACGGAGAACTGCATACGATGTACCAGTATAGGTTGACTCTGGCGGTTTCTTGAATGACCACTGCATGGTTGTTAACCAGGTTCACTGTGGGATGTGCTAGGAGGTTACGTGCAGATTTTTTATTTTGCTGCATCGGGAGGCGTGATCTTTGTTGGATTTGTTCTTGTTATTTTATCTGGGACGCTATTTTCAACGATAAACAAAGTATAACTGTTTTTACCTATCTGAGGTCTAAGTTAGGCAATCAGAATAATCTTCGCCCATTAGCCGGAAGTCAAAATGTTGCTCTGTTACGATGGCAACCTTTTCGTTCTCCAAAAACACTGGTGCCTTACGTCGTGATAATTTAAGCCCAAAGAACTTTGTAGTCCAGGATGACACTAAAACGCTTAACTTCGTTGGAAAAACGGATTGTGAGGCCTTTATCCTTAATCTTTTTCGTAAGCAGACTTCCTTCTGCCAGGATCGACTGAAAACCCATTTCTAGTACACCAATCGGTAGAGGCATATCAATTTTTTAGTAAGACAGTTGCAAAGCATAATCCGTAGACAGTAAAGCTATACCATACGACGGCTTGCGGGTAAGTGGTCACATGGTTGGCATTTCCAACCTTTTCACCAGTATTACTCAAATATATAAAAGTTTGGGTTGCTTGACCGAGTAACACATCTTCTCCTTCTTATCGTTTGCACCTTCAATTCGGCCCACCAGACTTTGAAGCGTATTTTCGCTTAATCTTTTTCGTTGTAAGGAATGTTGTAACATAAATATAAACGGATGCATTTGGAAGACAGTGTTGCCCACATGATGCTGGACCAATCACTCTCTGCTCTTCAACATGAACAAAGTCAGATTGATAGCTCTGAAGCTCTTGGTCTGAAGCGTGTAGTCGTCTTTCCCGACTTTCATTACAAAGGCTACTCTAACTTTTCAACAGATGTTTGGTGTGTATGCCAGTGCTCTGTATATCCGCAACTGGTCTATACATTTTGTAGCATAACTAGGTATAGTATGTTATCGGTGGCAGGCGATGTGAAGCCCACGAAGCAAGCAAAGTCATATATGATGGTCTCAACAGTCTCCACAAACGACAACAGCTTCTAGCTACGGTGGGTTGTGATATTCAGCTCACTTCAGTGAAAAGAGCTTGTTAGTCATCTGGAAATTGAGTCTACAACGTGAGGCTTAGAGACTCTGCTATTAATTTACTGTCGGTCCCATCAGAACTTCTGAACATTTTTTTTTTTTCGAGTTTAGGCGAAACATTGACTAGTTCATCCCTAAAACTAGTCCACCTGCCTGAAAATATCGACTCGGATCTATAAGTCATCATAGCCAAAGTATGAATGCGAATATCGGAGCACAACAGCGGCCAAATGCGATAAGGAAGCCTGATATCGTTCGGAAGGCTGCAATCGACACTGTAAAAAAATTCTTGATCGAGTATGTCTCAATCCCTCGAGAAGGTCTCCTTCAAACATTGTGAAAAAGATTCTATTTACAAAATTAAGTGAACGCCTACAGTTTTTTCACAAAATCGATGGATTTACAAGCCCACCGTGCTTGTCTCCAAAATCTGATCGATACTCACCTCTTGGTCGCTTCAATCTATTAAACTGGAAACGTGTTTTAAGAGGACAACATATGTCAGCTTTACAGCAAAACTCGTCCGTCTCTGCAAAATGACAACGAAGATTGCAGTCCTTTCCACGCGAATAAACGTATTCTTAGATGGTTAAGTTCCGTTTGTATTGAAGGAGAATGAAGAAGAAGATTTAATGAAGAACGGCGGCATAACAGAGGCATAACAGATACACCAATCTCCTCAAACAAAAAAAAAACATTTACACAGACGTCTGCAGCAGTTGAGATTGCTAGGATTTGTGGGGCATATGAACGTGGTTGCTACTACTAGACGAGGTCATATCCATCCCTCTAGTTGGAGGATAAAGACAATCATTTGGGTCTCGGTCATGCTTAACTGGGGACTGGATTAATTTTTTGATTAATTTTTCAATTAATTAGTCTCTGGGTCAGATTCCTCAGCTCTGTAAAAAAGAAATTGCTCTTCCTTAGAAACGAGAACCTATTCGGCGTGTGGGTTTACTCCTGGCAGCCGTGTTTTTAGTGCAAGCAGCAAGGACAAGCCGATGAATGGGTTCAAAGCACATTCCTGGCCTTACTTGTCATCAGTCGAACTGTCAAGTTCAGGGTACTTGAAGCCATCAGTTCAGGAATAACTTTGAGTCACCAGTTACTAAGGAGCTGAGTCATACTCTAGATATATAACTACTCCCAACAAGTACCCATTAAGTGGCAATGAGTGGCAATGCCTGTTTCGATTTAAATTAACTGCACACTATATCCCAGTGGCACCTCTAGTTCGATATTAATTACCAGACAAGTTGCCTCAGAATGCGAAAGAAAAAAATCCAATCAATTCCCTCACGAAACCTCCATCAACAAGTCCAATTAACATCTAAAATAAGCCACACACAGACAGAATACCAATCGAGAACATGTTACTCATTTGTATCTTGACGTTCTACAAGCAGCTGCTTTAGCTGCATTTATTCATGCGGCCTCAAGCCAAACAATCTCTAAAACCATGATAACTATCTGAGACATTGAGAGGCGGAAAATATCTCAAACTAGACTGGGTGCAAATTAAACGGTGCTCCGGGCGTTAGCTTATTAACTACCAAACACACCACGCCATACCTAAGTCGAGTACGAATTGTTTAATCCTAGAGTGAGAGTTTCCGTTCTAGAATTCGGATCTTTGATTGACTCCAAAGTCAATTTAAAATTTGTTTTTCCTTAATCGACTTGCATTTAGATTCGAGAGCCATCTTTTGTCTATCACTTTTGTTATGCGGATACCCCGGGCGTTATTCATAAATATGTATGGGAAGACCCTTCGTTCTATTGGACCCGTGGGAATAGACTAGGTCAATTGGAAGATCTATTAACTGTGAGAGACATACGAAGCTACGGAAGTCCGAACCTTGATTAGAAGAAATCTATTCTAAATCATCACTCCAAATCTGAATTGGTAATTAGTTGGATTAGATTAAAGATACTCATGTGGATGTGTACAGTGGTACACCCCGACAAAGCTGGATTCTGTTCGTCAGTAGATGAACCGTGCGTCGTTTATTCGTTTAGATTGTAGATACATACCTAGAAAGAGAAGAAAACGGGAAAGAGTTAGTTTTTTTCGATTTTAAATCGATTTGAGGTAAAGAATTTCTAAAAAAAAATATAAGAAAGGGCTACGGCTAAGGTAGAGGCAATATTGGGTGGATATGTGTCTGATGTATGCCATCAGAATCACTTCTATTCTGAAGATTCAGAAGAATCGTTCTTAGAAGATGACTTGTTTAGAGTGGCAAGGAACAAAACAATTTAAAACTTCGTCTCGTCTGAGTAATTTTTCTCTATGTTGCTCATACCAACAGATAATTCATTAAATCAGCTCCAAACTGTAGTAAACAAACAATACACCGTACTGGAGGTAGCCCATATTAAAATATCCAACACAGATGGATCCATCACCATCCGTACCCCCGGTACTTTGCATATAATTACGGACTCGGTTCCAATTGTTTCTTTCAGGTAAATACCGAACACAAATGGATACACAAGAGCTTAGCCCTGGTCACAGATAACGATCAGCATTTGGTGCTATGATGACTATGACGACAACCCCAACGACGACGACGACGACGACAATGGTGATGATGATGATGATGACGAACCAAGTTAAGATGGCAAGCCCATTTTTTTGTATTTTTTCTGCTTATTCGATCTAAAGAGCTGCAGGCATATAGTCATAGACATCTACAGATACAGAGATACCACACATTGCTTTAATAAATTCCATCAGATGGAGATGGATGATACTGCAGCATGGCTATGGCTCCGTAACCAAAAGGTTATAAACTAGATGCTTAGTCTGGCCGTGGAGTTCCAGGAAAAGCCCTTCGTAAATGCTCTTCAAACAAGACTCAAGCTCATTTGTACACAAAGTTAAATTGTTGTTAAAGTCATTTGATTTAGATTAGACCAAAGGGCTCTTTTCGATTTCGTTTTTGTAGTCTTTCCTTCTGTTTTAGTATCTTATCGAAGGTATCTGTATCTTTTGCTGTAGGTGGGAGGAATGATAAGCACTGTATACTTGGAGTAAACACATGGATGCAGATGGCAAATTGTTTTTGAATGAGCTGGAAAGACAAGGGTAAACAAAAATTAAGACAAGTTAAGCACAGCGAGATAAGAATCTCCTTTAATGGGCTTTAGATGGCGTTAGAGAATTAATTTTTTAACGCTACAACTAGCTAATATTTTTGGTGTATTTTGAAAGGAGGAGATTATCTCAAACAATGACAACAATCCAAAATATAGGCTTCCCCATTGTTTGAAAATTACTCAGATTAAGACATATTTTAAGTGTCTTTTTAAGAGGTAAGAATTGAGTTATAAGTCCAGAAAGTCCGCACAAGAAAGCTAAGAAACCATCAGCTATCTACAAGCTCTAATGCCAAAACCATGCTTCGCCATGGACGTCGCCAAAAGCTCCAAACATCGACTGTATCATGGTGCTCAGGACGAAAAGCTGCAAAAGACTGGAAGAACTCTTCGCCATCTCATGTCTACTTTTCAGAGAACACGGGTCTTCCCTAAATCAGATGGTATGTCCTCATCAAGAAGAAATCCTAAGAACTCTGTCTGAAATACACTACCCGGGCTTAAGGAAATTTTAGTTCTGATTCTACATACTTCGAATCTATCGCAGCGATAGCACAAGCGACTGTCTGTCGGGAAAAATTGAAATGTACAACACAAACGCATTTGAACCTTTCCAGCTTTGATTAACCGTGCGGCTTCCATCCTTCTAACTATGCCTGACTTATTTAGATCTAGCTTCGATCTGGGAGACTTCCGGCGAGTCATCTTTTTTTATTTCAGAGGCCAAATGCTGGTCATAAGGGGTGCTTTTTCACCCTTCTGTGGTCACTTTTTCTCTCCGGTTGGAGGTTTTTAGGTATTCGGAAAGGTTCTCCGAGACCCGATCGAATCTCTCATTAGCCTCACAGCACCCCACATTTACGAGTATGTTAACTAAGTGACATTTCCCATGACAGTCAGACTATCACGAAGGGAAGAACATGAGGTGAAATGATACAGATATTAATGGACTTGTCATGATCTCCAATAAGCGGTCAAGCTGAGCTCCATGCCAACCACGAATGTGAAAGAGCCAGAAATCGAACAGAAATGAAATGTGTCCCAATGCCTATACCTACGGACCGCCAAGCAGTGTTTTGACTCTAAATGAGTGCTACACTGCTTTAATACTCTTCAGGGCTTATCTTAAAGAAAAAAACGTATGAAAGACGACGTTTAACCGCACGAATTTTTGAGACTATGGGATCGAGCAAGCCTTCTTTGACGAGAATATCGCTTCCGCGCCTGTAGATGTCGTAGATGATGCGCCGATATCGACAGGACGACGTACCCCGCAATTGGGTATTTCATGTACGTCTCTGCGGCGCATTTAGGTGCAAGACTTTAAGATGTTTCCTAACAAAGTGCAGATAGTAGTTCAACTAATGGGTGTTAACCGTGAATCGCGTCTAACCTATCCTCACGCCCTCCGTAAAAATTTTTGGGCACAGTAAATTCGTTAGTAGTGCACGAAAAGCCCCATCACTGTTCGGTGTGTTGTTTATTCTGGAAGTTGTTTTATTATGAGTTGTTTGACCATTTTTTTAGAACGCTGCGGGTCCAACTAGCACCGCGGATGGTGACCGACATTGTAAAGCAGGGGTTTCGCGGCCTTCCGATATCGCCTTTTGACTGTTTTCATGTGAACTGGCCATAAACTCTGGCAGTCCTCAGAAAGAATATCTGTCAAAATGTGGAGAGCCTGTTGGCCGATGTTCTAAAGAAATACGTGGAAAATGCACTAAAAAGAAGTCGAAGGGCCTTGCCGGGCCTAAGTCAAAAAGCGTTTCCAGCCAGCTCGATCCTTCGCTAGCTGCCTCCAATTGCTTAGTTGGTTGAGGTCCCCTTCCACTTGCGTGCACCATCTGAGTCTCAGTCTTTCTCTAATGCTCCGAGCCTCGCTGGCTGATTTGAAGACTTTTCGTATTGGAGCGTTGGTGTCCCTCCGCTCCACAAGACCCAGCCATTTTAGTCGTCGGAACTTCAATCTTCTTGGTCGGTGCCTTTGTACAGTCCGTACATTTTGTCGTTGTATCTTCTCCTCCACTCACAATCTATGCAGACGGGCCCAAAACTTACTCAAAGAATTTTCCTCTCAAAGCAACCAAGACCACGAGTTTGGCAAGGATGCCAAAACTAGACATTGGTCTATATAGCTTGTTTCTAAAGATGCTGTCATATACGGTCTTCAAATCGATGAATAAGTGGTGTGTATCGACCAGAACCTCATTCTCCAAGATCTGTCTTAGCAGGCGTTCACTTAATACGGCAGATAATATCTTGTATCCTTATTGAGGATCGAATAAACAATGCTGGGGTCTCATTCATTGAGCATATTTTTGACCGACAATATTTTACAGATGATTTGGTGTAAGCTTCTTTCCAAGTCATCGCCTGCCACTTTGAAGTCAGGCTGTATTCATTTGTTGGTCTACATCGTATAGGTTGAAAGGTTCGTTCTGCCTAACATCTATGTTTTGTTGCCACTGTTCATCACACTATTAGCTTGCTTTTGCGTTTTTCGGGATATTCGCAACCGTACCTTGGCTACAACAAAGTAATGACAATTCATAGCACTGATGCAGCATCTTGCGTCAATAGCATGTAGTCAACCTGATTGACGTTTGATTGATCAGAAGTCCCCTTGTTATGATGTGGGAACCGCGTCCTAGCTACGACAATATTTCGCTCCGCTGCAAAATCTATTAACCTGAATTCTTTATTATTCATACGCCGGAAACTTAAGACTTATTGCCTTAGTCTGCCTCCAACAACAAAACCGCATCCAAATGGGCACAGCTTTTACCGTTGAAAACAATCGCCGTAGTAGATGAGATCGTTTTTCATCTTCTTTTTGTTCGGTCCATTCTATCGCATTTTTTGGATGACGTTAGTGTCTGCTTCGTAGCGGTCTAGGGCGATTTCTAGCTATTCGGCTGCACATAGTCTATTAAGGGACCTAACGCCACGATGTATCATTCTGGTCGAAGTTCAGAAGGGTCTTTGCCCAAGCTCTGCATTACCATACCATACCAAGACCAAGATGTAACTTCCATTGGCCCATCAAACTGGAGCTACATTATAGTTGAATTTCTTATTATGGTCACTCCATAAGAGAACTCGTTAGTGCCTTGGAAATAGGTATGAACAGGGTGTTCCGACTCGTAGTTTCTGATTCGTAACTTGTGCACTTGATTCTATTGCAACAAGTTTTTCTCCAAGCAATTTACTTGGACTTGACCTTGATATTTCCCATTTTATCTTCCGCAATGTTTGGAAAATATTGCCAACTGCGCATATCTCGCTTAAAAATCAATAAAATTTAGAACTTACCAAATGTCAGCGGGCGTAAATTTATTGCAACATCTCTGGACAGCTCTCCCACGATTATACCTTTTAAATAGCTTCTGATCATCGTTTCTTTAAGGACGCATCTGCTCCCAATTAAATGTAGCCACTCCAATAACAACAGGAACAGCTGCAAGTTTAAAACCCATTAAAAGTCGGCTCTTTAGCACCATTTAATAGCTCCTCATCGTTTAAGTACCAATTTCGTTACGCCAAAGCTCGTATAACATACTGACCCGTTTCCCTCGAAATATTATTCACGTACTAGTCTTTGACTTACTAACCTCAACAACACGCATATCGACTGAGAATCACCTTGAAAATTTGCAGCTTTGAGTACTAAATCTAAATTTTCTCGAAAGTATCTACAAATTTTGTAAATTTTACCATTTTCTCAAGATCAAAAAACGTATCGAATTTTATTTCGATTTTATTTTTTCGATTTGTTTTTTTAATTTCGCCAAGAACGACTGACTTTCTCTAGACTTTTCGGCGCAAGTATTTTTAACTATAACACGCTCGTATTTCTTCTCTCTGATTTTAATAATTCTATTAAGCATCTGAGATTATAGAAAAATTATCGTAAAAAACTCAAATAAAATTATTTATGTCTGTACACCCACTGAACTGACGACATTTTCCCGATAATTTATAAGATACATTATGCGAACAGTTTCTTGATTACAAAAGTCGGTGCTGTCTAGGACAATGAATTACGTATCACAACATGGGCCATGACAATCAATCAAAATTCCGAATTTTGTTTTTTCATTCAAATTATACGAACGGATGGATATGTAAATTCGAGAAGGAAAAGAACATCCAAACCCACTTGCCCCTTAATAAACAGAGATGAAATGTGAACAACGAGCAATAACAACAGAGACAGAGACTCTTACTGTGACGGGGAAAACGATGATGATTGGGGATTTCCAAGGCGAACAGATCTAAAATTAAATTCACATTTTCCTCGTCTTTCTCAAGTTTTTCGTCTGTTTTCTTGCTTGCTACAACTCTCTTTAAGTGTCGGGAAAAATTCGCAGAAAATTTGCAAAAATAAGAAAATAAAAAAAAAATAAAAAAAAAACAAAACGGAAAAACTTCCCTCCCCTCTGAGCTAATCTGAAACACCCTTGAGTTGGGGCACGAGTGTGTATATCTTCATATCCATGTTGAGGAGGAACAACAAAGTTCGTGTAGAACGAGTGAATATCCAATTTAACTGTAACTACACATTTCCTCACAATTGAGGGTCATTTAAGTTTTGTTTTTAATTTTTCTTCTATTTCAATTTTTTATGAATTTTTTCTTGTTTTTCAAAACATCAAAGCTAACAACTTTGCTTGTTAACTGGCCTCCCCCCAAAAAAGAAAAATGGAGGAAAGAAGAGAAAACTTATTCACCCTTCATGAGGAGTGAAAAGTTTTGGTAAGACTTATCTTTTTAATTCTTTGTAAGTTTCTATGGAGTAAGAGTACTGCCGTATGTAGTTCTTGTTTTGTTTTTTAAATAATTCAAAGCCAATTGGGTAATTTCCAAGAAGCCGATACGTAGGAAGTGCTTTAAGATACTGCACACGTGTAGATATTTACTTGTCAGAATTAGCGGTCGAGTTTTAAAATACAATATGGCAAACAAGTGCTCCAATGCACTGTTAAATTACTGTTTAAAGACACCACTGATCGCCACAGTCCTAAAAACTTAAAAGAACATAAAGGATAAGCCAATAGATGGTGTGGATGTTGGCTGTCAATTACCGTCATTCACTGAATTCAATGTGGTTGATATTTTTGACAGATGTCATGCAATCTTTGGCAATGGATTTTTGTTTTTCAATCTTATTACGAAAGTGGGCGATCTGTAAAAGTAACATTTCGAAAAATTCGTGAAATTTTCGGTCAACATAATCTACCTAGTGAATCCGGAATTCGTGTAATGGTGAAGCACTTTGAAAAAAACTGGGTCGGTATCGGGTCAAACTCCATCAACTCCAGCAAATACGCGACAAAACATCACTACTTTGAGCGAAAGAGTTCAAAACCAGCCATGCACCCCAATTCTTCTCCGAAGTCAACAATTGGGCCTAACTTATGGCACTTTGAGGCGAATTTTCAAAGTTGATCTTCATTGGCATGGCTATAAAATCCAAATTACACTACAACTGAAGTTTTTGAACAACCTACGACGTCCCTTGTTTGTGAACTGGATGTTGGATCGCCAGGACAATTTGTCATCGAATTTCCGATAAAGGTCATTTTTGGAAGGATGGGTAGTAAATAAACAAAATTGTCGTTTCTGGGGACCGGAAAACTCATACGAGATTTAAGAAAAACCAATCCATCCCAAAAAAGTCACTGTATGGTGCGGATTATAGGTTGGCGGCACCATTGGCCCGTCTTTTTCGAAGAACAGAAAGTTACAGTGAATGGAGAGAACATTACAGGAACATGTTGAGCGGCTATTTAGTTTCAAAATTGATTGAATTGGGTCTGGGTAGGATCTCTGGTTTCAACAGAATTGTGCTACCGCCAACACAATTTTGAAGAAGTTTGAAGATCGCATTATTTCGTTTAGAGGAGAAGTTGATCGACATCCAATGTCATACACTTTTCCTGTGGGGTTATTTGAAGAGTAAGGTCCATGCCAATAACCTAGCGATAATTCAGGATCTAAAACATAACATCCAAACTGAAATTGCGGCCCTTCACCCACTTATTGTTCAAAAAGTCATCGATAATTTTGACCTTCGGATGGTCGCTTGCAACAGAAGCCATGGTTTTTACATGAGCGAAGTTGTATTCTATTCAAAATTGCCATAGACCCAACTATACTAATCAATATAATTCTACATTAAACTTCTACAATAAACTTCTACACTAGCTATTGGCTCACCATTTAGTACTCGATATGGTAGCAATGCTCTAAAACATGAGTATTTTGCTTTATCCACTTACATACCTTTTATAAGAGATTCTTCTAGTCGATTCTGCATCGACTTCATCTGTCTAAAAAATGTCGAATTTAGTCTTGTTTACTTACTTATTTTAGATGGGTAACAGGTCCCTCCAGCTACCCAGTAGATAACTGCCCTTAGTTACGCATTCCAAGTAGATTAATGTCCTTACTACTTATCGATTTCTGCGCTCCAGCTAAGTTAATGTCTGCCTCTACTATGTTCTCCTTCGGGGTTAAATTCAAGACTGTGGACCAGAGCATTGGTGTCCATTGGCTCTAAATATCCAAGCCATTTAAGCCAGATGCACAGTTTTCTGTCTAGGTCGAAATCACTTTACAGCTCCTTCGCTCGTCGTTGAATCTTATCTTCCAAAGCCCTTCAACGCAAATGGGACCGAATATTTTACAAAGGATTTTCGTCTCGAAACGACAGAAGATATCTTCATCCGCTATTGATAGAATCCATGCATCGGAGCCATAAAGTAGAGCTGGAATCATGCAGATCACATCGTTTTTCGTTTTATTTTTTGTGAAGTGTTGTTGGCAGAATCTCTCATACTGAACCAAAACTCTTATTCGTTAATATTGTGAATCACTTGTTATATTCTCCTCATTTTCCTCCAAACCCATTTTGAAAATTCTAAATTCTGTCAGTTATGTTAATATTATCAGCGTACACTAGCAGTTGATTGTGCTTCCAGTGTTCACTTTTGAGTTACGCACAATTTTTTTCAAGTATGATGTTAAAAAAGTCATTTTGACATCAAAAGCCTCGGTTAAGTCGTCACCAACTTCGATGCGAAAACATTGCTATATACTACCTTGATCAGAAAGTTCCCGGAATAACCACCGTGTGGCGCTCCCATTGTTCCGATTTGAGTTCTTTTTTTTTGTTAAGTTGGTACATCTGTTGTTGATATTCTCTCTAAATCTTAGCGTTGGTCAATAACTAACAGACAGTAAACAAAGAGTATTATTTGGGCGCCGAAAGAGACCAGAATTGTGGGCAGAAAACTCGTGGATAACGCACCGTCGTCGCACAGTGCCATCATTATTCGTAGTTTTTTGACGAAAAATGCAACAAATACCATCCAGCAGCCACCGAATTCATCTGATTTGGCTCCCTGTGACTCCTTTCTTTTCAATCGAGTTAAAAAACCACTTCGGGGAACGCGTTATCTAATCGCTGTCCTAAAATTGATGAATACGTGGTGTGTATTGATTTAAAAGCTCATGCGTTTACTCCACGATCTGCCGGAGTGTGAATATTTGGTTGATGGTGAGCTTCCCTGGTCTAAAGTGGCACTATTAGGACCCAATCAAGTTGTTAACGAAGGTTTTCAAACGTTCACACAATTTGAGAGATAAGATCTTGTATGCGTTGTTAAGAGCACTTGCACCTCTATGGTTCTTACATTCATCAAACATACACTCTTCTGATGGGAGAAATGAGTTGATGTATGCTCTCCACAAAGTCATTTCCAGCATCTCGCCCGGAAAGCCGTCTACTTCAGTTGCTTTGCACGATTTCAGTTTAGATATTGCTACAAGTACAATACTTCAGTTTGGTCAGGTGGACGGAAGTTTTTGCTATCTATTCTGTCTAACGGCGTTTTGTTAACCTTCTTCGTCGTTATACAGTTTGCAAAAACGGTTTTTCATATTTTTAACACAGACTGTGGCACTACTACAGGGCATTCTTCTTCATCTCTAAAGGCTTCTGTATGAGTCTTCTTACCTTGGTATGTTATTTTTACCTTTTGGTAAACCTTCCCGATGTACATTTCTTGTTCAAACTTGGGATTTCTTAGCGGTGTTCGGATGAAACCTAGCACATTAGTTGCGGTTCTAATTGCTTGGCTTTACGTGCCCTGTTATGGGTCTGAATATTTTCTCACAAATAAGAAGGTCTTTGTCCTTTAAACGTCTGCAAATCCATTTTTATCCGAGGCTTTTGGTTCTTCATATCTTTTTAGTAGACTTATATTTTTTTTTTGTTTTTCTGCTCCTGGTCGAGCATGCTTTTGCCATTTTAGTCTGCATAAGTAAGGGTTTACTCATGCAAATTTCCGGGGACCGCCACTAAAAGCGACGCCCTTGATTCTTGTAATGGTGATCCAATTCAAGTTTTAGGACAGTCCACAGTTTCCCGGCTAATAGCTACGCAAATCCTTCGAATTTCGTCTAGATTTCTTGTTTAAGCCTCCCAGAGGCCAATCTGAGTGTAATGCTGCTCAATCTACTCCCTCCACAGAGCTTGACTTCTGTTTTCTCGCAATTTTTGGCAGACAAACACCTGCAACCGCTCTTTTGCCTTAAATCAACATCAGTGTGGGCCAGCAAGGACACTGGTTATGCTTCTATCAAGGAAACAACGAGACCTTTTCATGAAACAACGATTTCACCATACACAGGCTATCTTTCTGAAAGGCTAAAGCAGGGTTCTTGAAGGACATATCGTTCCGCTTTCACATCAAAGGCTAAAGACGAATGGATGGAAGTTTTTCTCAGACGGACTTACGAGTAATCTTAGTTTCTCCTTTCGCATTCCTGATCACAATATCATCTTGATGAGTACGATGACCTGTGACAGAGAAATTTAAGGAGTGGCTAGTTAACTTTATAATAAAATTGTGTATTTCTTATTCCAATCAGTTCTTAGTATAAAAGTTTCAATGGGTTGCAGTGAAAAAACAAACAATTCTTTTACACTTTGTTGAAATTTTGCCAACTTACTGCCTTCGAGGAACTTTTGCTAGGTTTCCAAAAAAAGGGAACCGAAATTTTAAGCTGAGAACTGAACTGCTTCCCAATTTGTCAAGCTATGATGATAAGAGCGTTGAAAGGATAAACACGAGTAAGATACTAGCCTGAACTTTACAGAGAACAGCAGACTCGTATCTGGCCAACTCTATTCGCTTTCAACATAACCATCAGATATGAGAGCAACGATATTATACGAGTAGGTGATTGATGGCTTCTAGCAGATTTCAGTTCGTCTTTTACATAACACTGCTAGAGTATCTATGATTATGACCATTTCTCATGCATTTGTGGTGTAAGGATCCAAAAGCTTGTTGTACGTAATGACCTGGGGTTTGTGATATTTTCTGCTATCGTTGAAGTTCCAGAAGGTTTCTTCTTAACTTTTATCTCCCTGCTGATGTTCTTGAGCCCATAACACAATTTGAATTTAACGTATTTTAAGGAAAAATATGTATATGTATCTTCAACATTTAAATATTGGATAGTTTTCAATACCTAAAAAAGAAGAAATTTGAAAAGACATTTGAAAAATATGAGCAAGATCTGGAGATACGAGTAGTTTGCAACTACATTCGAGTACATCAATACAGCAGATGTCTATAATACAGACTTTGAAAATAGGGCTTGCGGCTAGTGGAATAAAATTATGAGACCGTAAAAACCTGGGAGATCAAACTGACGTGTTACAAATCAAATGCAGAGAGTCTAAACAGTCGCATTCCTCGGAAACTGGAGTATGCAATGAGCTATTTCGTAAGAGGTTGATTATAAGAAACGAGAAAGCCCCTCTTGATAATGATCTGGTAAAAATCCCGAAAAGGAATTTGGTTTCGTTGACAAAAAACCCGACTAACATCTTCCAAAAACATCAAAGACGAAATTCTACAACCGCCAAAAGTACAGAACAGATTCAGGTAAATTTTTCTCATAAACATTATAGCACTCCCTCATCTAGTATGTTCTATATACAAAACGTACGAGTACGAGTATGTCTGGATGAATATTTGTACAGAAGTGTAAAGGAACATTAATTAAATTTGATTTTTTTTTTTTTTTTAATGTACTGACATCGCCATCATCCAGCATCGTCAATGTCAACGCTGTCTTTTGCTTGTCTTCACTGTCATTGTTGTCATCATTATCATCACATCAATACTCGTATCGTATGTATAGGATTTCTCATCGGAGCAAAACGACATACCGATGAAGTGGCAGTAGCAAGCAAAAGAAAAAAAAAAAAAAAAAAAAAAAAAAATGTTCACATTAAAAACGAGGCGAATACCTGTCTCCTCCGTCATGTAAATAAATACCCGCGGACATGAAAGCTAAGGTGGTGAAGCACACTCATTCATCTTACATAACAACGCACCCCAACCCCCATACCCACACATGTTGCACAATATATTCTCGCAAATGTGGATGACTCACACTAATATCAATGTTTATCCTGACAGCTTCTCAAAGACGACTTCACCCCACTGAGTTAGATAGTATGTATACCTATCTACTTACCTACCTTACCCTACCTACATATCTATCCATTCTATGAGAACACGTGAAGCGCGGGCTTTTTTCTCTCAATGTTCGTTTTTTTTTTTTTTTTTTTTTGTATTTTTCTGTAGACCCAAACAAAGTGAAATTCATGGAATTCCATTTGATATGAAACGAAAAATCATAAAAATGCGCCGCGGTTACGTTTCACGTACAAAAGATGAATAAAACAATAAATGCGACGAGAACGAGATACTCTGACTCGCACTCGTACTCGTACTCGTACTCGCACTCGTACTCTTAGCCTCTACCTTCGCGCTTACCCTCCTTGGGGCCAACGTATACGTAAGAGCCCCCCTTTATGGAGTAGGTATCTAGATTCTAGACTGACTAGCTATACGACGACTATGAGTACTCGCATCTAACGCTTTATAATTCCACAAACACACACGTACTCGGTTAGTCGTCCTACAGTCTTTATATTGTAGAATGAGTTTACGTTAAGTTTTTGTTTTTTTCTATTTTTTTTTTAGTTTTTTCTGTTTTTGTATCTTGTATCTCTCTATTATTTAATTTCTTTAAAACAACTGCCGCAGGTATGTCGAGTTGAGTTTCTTTGTCTGCTCCTCGCCCCCAATGGAATAAGTTAGCTCGGCCTTAGCCCCCTATCTGCAGCTCCGACCTCAGTCTCAGCCTGCTCTTCGCCTCGTCGGTCGTCTGTAGGGTAAAAAACACAATCCCGTTCTAGTCCAGCAAATTATATTTCATCTAGATACTTTGTGCTTTAGCATTTGCTTTGCTTTTGCCAACATTTTTAAGTTCATAAGAATAAGGAATACAAAAAAAATTGCAAACATTCTTTGAATACCGTTCCCAGGTACGAGTAAATACACATAGATACAGATATGGGTGGATACTATAGACCGAACGTAAAATGAATCGACGAGCGACGGTCTGTCGAAATGACAGACAGACTGCGGACAGACGAAACGGAACGGGACAGGGTTGTGGTGGTTAGGGTTTTATATCATTATTTTTTGTTTTTTTAATTTTATTTTTAATTTAAGATTTGTTTGTTCTATTTTTTTTTCCCCCAGTTAGAAGGGTTAGGTCCAGCTGTGGAATGAATTTACGAGAAAAAGGTTGAAGAGCTTGAATTTTGTTATGCTTTATGCTTACCACTAACTTCTGTACGAGCAGGGAAAAAAAGAGTTTCTTTTTTATTTTGTTATATGTCAGCCTCCTTTTGTATTACGTGCATCTTAGATCTGGGAAAAGGGCGGTGGTTGGGCAATATTTTTTTACATTCATAAGTGCCGAGGTAGATTAGTTATATTTTTCTCTACTTAAAAAAAAAAAAAAAAAAAAACACAATTCTTACAGTTTCCCGGATGAGGTTAAGCCCATTTGACCCTCCAGAGTTATTTTATATTTATTTCTTCAAAGGAAGCTGATGCTTTTTAAAAAAATATGATTAAATGTAAAGAAGTAGCAAATATTTATAAAATAAATTACAGGAAAGGGAAAAATGTTTAAACCCATTTTTTTTTAAATTTAAATTGGTTATATCAAAACAATGGTCAGAAGGGTGTATGCCTGATGAATGGAATCTCAATATCATTTGCGTGATCCACAAAAAGAGGGACCCCGCAACTGCGAGAACCATAGAAGTACAAGTCTCTCCATCATCACACAAGTTTTATGCAATATTATGTGAATGGCTTAGACCCTTCGTCAACAACTTGAATGTCCCCTATCAGGAAGCTTCTGAGCACTTCAAATCATTACCATTTCATCGATTTTAAGGCTGCATAATTTATTACGACGTGGACCATAGACCCATGTCTTATTTTGGCAATGAAAACGAAAGTTATCTACCCAAAGACTCGGGTAAATTTGATCTTCAATTGCTTAATTGTAGCTGGTTTACTCACGTACGTATTGTAAAATTAGCTGTTCACCGAATTGTTCTTCCAATAAAGCCATGGTCTCTCGGTCTGTATAGAAAGTGGCACCGTCTTGTTCGAACCAAATGTCGTCGAGATTATGGGCTCCAGTTTCAGAAAATAGTTTCTTATCATGAAACGATAACGGGCGCCATTCAAAGTTACATTTCGGTTCGCCTCAGTTTTGAAGTGATATGGACCAATGATTCCACCAACTCATAAACCATACCAAACCGGTGTTTCGTCTGGGTAGGTTAGGTGCTCTTGAACCTTTTTGGGTTTCTCCGGAAGATCCGAATACGTCTATTTCGTTTATAAACATAGCCATTAAGTCAAAAATAGGCCACATCGCTGAACAAAATATTGGTCGGAGGCCAATCTTCTTGAAGCTTTTCAACAGCCGACTCAACGACTTAAAGAGAAGCGATTTGCAAGGTGGGCCGGCCTCAATTCTTGCGCGAATTGAATTTTTATACTCTTAAGCCAAGATCTTCACGAAAAATACGACAAGTTGTTGCATATAACAAGTCAAGCTGTTGACAACAGCGCCGAGTAGATTCAAAAGGGTCATAGGGCACACTACCCTTACTGCCGTTTTATTTTCTTCACTAAGTGCTTGACGTGGTCTATTTTGTATCTAATACGAACATTTGGCGTTCTATTGGCCGAATATGTGGACCATAAGCTACTCTTAGCGCACGGAAAACATTCCTCGTAGGACACATTTTTGTAATACTCGTTTAGCTGAATAATTTGTAGACGCCAATCAGGCCAATCTTTTTATGATAAGTTATCAAACAATACTGAGTAAAAATTCTATATTAGTATAACACGACGCTTTCCTGATCACTCATAAAATCCCATTGGAAAAAGTACCTCCACAACAATCAAACAAAACAAAACATAGTTGCGCTGGCAGCCCGGAATGCTTCTTGACACTCAATTGTGTTGCTCATGTTTCTATTTATGTTACATTTGAGCGGGGCCTACGGTTTATCGCCGAATCAGAACGGCAGTCCTTAGAAGCTTTTTCATAGCCAATTTTACTTTCGGGAGTTTGCCACTGCCCGCCGAAAGGGTGATGACGATTCGAAAAATTGTTGGCGATGCCGGGGATCGAACCATGGACCCTCTGCGTGATAGTCCAATGAGCTAACCATCGCGCCATCGCCACCACCCTTTCATAAAAAGAGTTGCGGGACTCGCAATCGAGCACTAAAAGCACAATTTTTCAAAAGTATGTGCAGCTACTGGTGAACGCTGATAATAAGAAACTACCAAACTGCGTTTAATGGTAAATGAAGCCAAAGCAAAGAATATGCTGCCGACAAGAAGGGCCATACAGTCTCGGCGTCATGGCGGAACATCACTATCGACAGCTATGTGTAGTAAGGGACTCTATCTACCTTGGCTCTGCTTAAAATACACCCAACAATATCTCAGCAGAAATAAAAATAAGAAACACTCTTGCTAATCGCTGTTTTTTTTTTCTGCTCGCCCAGTTCCACTTCATGGGGCAAAGCATCAAATGCGGATGAAAATATCCTCAGTCGCTTCGAAAAATGTTTGGTCCCGTTTGTGTTAGCCGGCTTTCGATGAGAAGATTAAACGATGAACGAACGAGCTGTATATGGACATCGGCCAAGTAAGAAAACTGCGCAACAGTCGCCTGAGATGGATCGGATATTTCGCGGAGTCTTCGAATATAACCCGAAGGAACAACACAGTGGAGGAAGACCTCAACGTAGGTTGTGCACAAGAGGAAGGGGGTCTCAATAAACTTTGAGTGCCCTTCGGGAGACAGTTAGCTAAGGATCGGACTAACTAGAGAGGCTTGTAAGTTAAGGCCACGATTCACTCCGAATTTTAACGCCGTCCAAGTAAGTAAGAAAGTATTTCTGTATCCGCGACGCATGCTGTGATCCTGTGATCCATATCTCATTGGCTGGTTTTAGAGTCATTACATTCCTTTTTTAAGTGGTTGCAGCTATTTCTATTCTAAAAAAATTTATTGAATAGAATTCAGTGTTTCGTTTCAAAACAAACAGAATTCGCTTCAAAGTGTTCGTTGTGTCCGTTTTTTGACGACAATAAGGTCTTTTATACTGAGAAACTCCACAGACTTTCTAGAAACGTCAAAAAGCATGCATTTGAAGGGCTTAAGGCAGTAGAAGCATGCTGTAGGCTCAATAGCCGACGGAAGATCTAAGGAAAGTCTTTCTCTGAGTCTCGCTTATCCTTTTGCAAGGGCTGAGAATTAGTGAATTCATTCTATCTCTGAAGTAGATTGTGATTCAACTACTAGATATCGATCCTATACGTATTAGAAAGACACTTATTGGGTCCGGAAGTCGCATGCAAGTGCGCCATATGTGAGTATGGGCTCACCATTGTGCACCATTTAGGGTTCAAACTCTAACGTTTTCCTCTTGAACTCTTGCAGATGAAAAGATGAATTCTTTCCCTTGCATACAATTTGACTTTCTGTCTTACCATTTAGCACGACACACTATTAAATACATGGATACTGGCCGCTTTTAGCAAGAGTCAGTCAGACCTTTCAACTTATTCTTTCTCGTTAAGGGAACAACCTCAGGATAAGTTTGATCCACGAGTATAGTATCTCGTCTTAGCCAAGATACAAGTTGTTTTGGAAACACTTTCTACGAGTATGAAGATAAAAATGCGATCCATTCATTTTGACAACATTCCTCATTCAATTGAAACGCAAGTGGCCCAAGATGACTTGCTTGTGGGACCCCAGATTTTACGTTAATATGTTAAAAACAGAAACTTCTACGAGTAACGCTACACTAACGATTGAAATAGTCATGACAGCAAGCGGATGAATAGATATTACGGAGATTTGAAGACAGTCATTCATATGTTTAAAAGTTAACCATGTTAGAGTTGAAATCGACGAGAACGTTGCCAATCCAGAATCCCTGAATAAAGTAGTCAGTTGTTTGCAATTATTTTGGGTCTGCAGATGGGTAGCTATGAAGTTATAAGATACTCGTAGATGAACAGGACCGGGTGTTGGGTCGAGCTCTATTTCGTTAATTACTTAGGAGTCACATCACAAAAGGCGGAGATGGCATTTTACGAGTATTTCAAGATGACATGAACGATCCTCATTATATTACATTTGCATCCTTTATCCTATGTCTTATACAGTCATGTTGGTTGTAATCCTCTTCTAAGCCACAGAATCATGTTTCGAATAACTATATTAAGCCGTTTTTACAGACAAGATACCAGAGCAAGGAATGACTTTGCTTGCCAAGTTATACTTACTAAGGAAGTTAAAGATGGTTAAGTGGTAAGGAAACCTCTCAATAGCCGGATAACAGTCTTTCTCGAATACAAGCTTCCCCTCTGTTTCTGGAACGTTTTTAACCATTTCTAATCCTAAAAATAATTCTCTTTATCTGAAAACCCAGAGCATGACTAGTTACCTCCCAATGCGTTAGTTGCACCGGTAGCAATTTAGTAGCATTTCCCGTCGAAGAGTGCAATGATCTTATCGAACTTCTGAATCTAAATTCAACATTACTTTGTAAAACTGCCAAGATTCCGTGCTCCAAAAAACCAAATAAATCCGCCATCTCTCGATGGCAGGGTGAATCTATTTATTACATAACCAAACATCACAGCCGTGTGGCCGTAATTGTCAGAATTTCCACTTAACTCGTCATTAGATTCAATTAGACCATAAGATCAGAAGATCCAACAGAAGGAACGATGACACCAGAACAAGAACCATCAGTACCAATGTCCGGCGACTGCTTATTCGTATATTCGTACATTTCGCGCGTTTTCAGTCGTCACTAATTATTTATCATTTGTTTCTCCGCGCGTTAGCGTATACCCTGCCACACAGAAAAAGTGTCTTCTCGCGAAATTTATGGACAGGAAATACAAAAAAAAAAAAAAAAATAACAAAAGACATAGCATACTGAATGTGTCTCCACAATTCCACGAATTTCAAGTTTAAAAGCCGCAAAAAACGACAACAACGACGACCGGCAAAAAATATGTTTGGTTAATCTAAGAGGGTCCGGACCCCACGGCTTTAGGAAAACCCCCTCCTTCAGAAAAAGGCCCAGTGAATTCCAATACAAATATATGTGTACTCGTACTCGTATAAGCGTTGGTGTTGACTATATGTCAATCTGTCTGTCTGTCTGTCTGTCTGTTTATCTGTTCTATCCATTTGCTTATAAATTCACTTTTGAGATGGCAATGAGCCAAAACTCTATTTACGTTGCTCTTTGGCTTATGCCAAATGAAAATAAATGGAAACCCGGCAAGCAAAAGACGCGCCCAATCCGACGTTAACACGAACATCTCATTTGAACTTTTTCGCAAAACGTTTTTTTTTCTTCATTTTCGGTTTAGATGACGCGCGTGGACACTGTATGGGGCGCATACACGCGAAGCCTAAACAATTGCTCATTATTATGATCTTTGATGGCTCTGATTGGAGATGTGATGTTTTGGTTATGCTTTCGAAAGATATTCACCTCTGGGAGTTCTGTCTAACTTCAAATTTGAACGACTGCATTTCTCTAAGGGCAACCCGAAACAAGTTAACAGACGTCTTCATGACGAAGCAAGGTAAAACACAAAACATCAATCTGTCGGGCCACGGAAATTTGTAACATTGTAGTTACTGACCATTTTATCTACCGTGCAACGCTTATTAGTAGTAAATGTCGAAATTTAATGACGAAATCCCCCCGAGAATCTTTGATCTGTTGTGTGTAGATATTTTTGTTTACAGCGATTGCTTCACACTTTTGAAATTGTCCGTTTGTCCGTTGGGTAGCCACGACAGACGCAACAAAACATAAGAAAACATCGTTCGGTTGGTCGAATATAGTAGATTCGATACAGAGATCATCCACAGAATCTATGAAGCGTGACGAAAGATACAAAGAGATACAAACAAAGCAACAACAAAAGTGAGAAAGAAAGAGACGTTAACGCACTTGAAAGTGATTGAAAAGATTTGTTAGGAAAGGTGAAAATTAAGTGCCAGACTGATGGGTTCAACGGGGTTAGAGGCGGTTGTATGCGGATAGGTTTTGTAATATAATTTGAGCAGGTGGAGTAGTATCTGAACGTGATATTTGACGCGGTACTTCAAAAAGGCTGAGAAAAACGTGTGCCAATTTGTTAGGAGAGAAATCGGCCTTGCAGAAAAGGAACTGAAAAAGACGCATATGATGAGGAAATTCGTCAAAGGGTGTGGTGTGAGTAATTGCTGCTTTCCGGTAATCCGGATCAATTGAACAAATTGCAAAACAGAAAGAATTTTTCAAGCGATTCGAAATAAAGTGTCTGGTCCGCTTAAGATACACATTTTACACAAACTCATTCCTTTGTCTTGTCTATCATGTCACAAGTTGTCGGTCGCTCCATTTTACCTGAGGAACCACACTCTGAAACCATTCTTAGGACTAAGCTAAATGGCTAAGCTACAAAGAATTCTTAGCAAAACTTTTCTATTTTTTATCACAGATGCGAAGTGGGATTGATGTTATAGTTAAAACATCTCAAAAAGTATATTGTCTTCATTGGAGGGGAATAATCGTCTTAGCTAAACCCTATAGTAGAGTAAGAAATGCCAAGACTATGCACAATGTTGTGCCTTTCAAGAGTGTTGCGGATAAGGCCAAAAAAGGAAATTTCTTAACCAGCCACTAGAAGAGGCTCTAAACTGCTGCGAATCATACATTAGCTCCATTTAAGATATGCGATCGGTTGGGCCGAGCAAAAAGAGGATGAAAAGGTGCGACATCTACTACAGCGATTATTATCGACAGCAAGAGCAGCGCCAATTTGGATGCGGCTTTTTGTTTGAGGCAGAGTTAGGCAATAAGTCTAGAGTCTCCTTTGTCAAGTCACGCCCCCAAAAGACGAGAAAGATGAACACATCAGAGATCTTGACCAAGACCTACGAGCAATGACCTAGCTATGACATTAAAAATGACCTAGACGATTTGAATGCAAGGCTAAGAAGAGAGGGCATCTGTGCTAGCACTGTTGGAAGGAATTACCTGCACGATATCAACTCCGATAACGGATTCAGGCGTATCGTCTTTGCGCCGAGGTGAAACATTGTCGCAGTGGCACGTGGTTCCCACATCTCGATATTCAGAAGGGGGCTTGGAGAACTCCTTATCAACCATCGACTAGATTGAACAAATCTTGAGCAGAAGCCTGTAGCAACGAACAAGGAAAAACCGTTGTAGAGTTGCAGTCGATGCTGAAGATTTGGAAAGAGCATTCCTGGAGACAGTACAACAGCGAGAACAAATCAAATACCAATGTCAGGCAGAACGAACCTTTCAACCTGGCCTGAATACCGACCTTTTCAGATCGGCAGGTGATAGTAAGGTAAGGAAGATACACCAACTCATCTCTAAAATATGATCGGACGAAACCGTGCCCAATGAATGGAGCCTCAGTATTGTTTATTCGATTTTTGGGAAAGGAGACAGAACGTCTCTTGTGTTTTACGTTGACACCTGTCGTGAAGGCCTTATCCCATGGAGAGCTTACGCTCATAACAGGGTTAAAATGATGCGTCAATCAACGCCCTTCTGATAGTATCAATACTATCTCCGGTACCTACTAGAAGTCATGTGTAAGGCACGATCTTCTCCCTTGGTATAGGGTTGAGGCCTATCTAAAACCTCTGCCATTCTGTGGGTCGTGACACCCGGCTGCAATCCAACTCGGCATCGAGCACACCAATTAGCGCCACGGCCATCAAACCGCTGAGTATATGTTGTAGCATGCTACGACCTGTCCAAGCACCACTTGGCCTACTCTCCCCGCGGTTTTGGGTATAAACCACAACCACCACGATACTTCTACAAGGATGCCAACTCCTAGGTCAGGCCGGAACTAGGTTCCGGGGACTCCTGACCTCTCGTGGTACCAGAATATAGCCTCCGGCTGAGCTTCGCAACCTTACGTTTACTTCCAGTGGGGCACCTTATTGCCCAGGACTGGCCGCCTTTTAGCCCTGCTCATTGAGCTTCAGGGTAAAGCTACCTAGTTCGACGCCTAGTAAACACTATGTTCGCATAGTCCTAAATCCTTGCTATTTGCGCGTTGTTAGTTAGAACACTGCCAACGTCGCAAACACCGTCTTCAAACCTACGCCCATAGCTTCAAGATCTCTAACATCATCATACAAAGAACATTCACACAAATCGTGTATCCAGTCCCCAAAAGGAACTCCACACGAGCAGCCTTCCACCTGGCTTAGACCCCTCTCATGCAAAAATGCATTAAACCATGGCCAGACCAGATTAAATCTCAGCTCAGGCCGCTCTCGCATGAATAAGACATTCTTCAGGAAGCGGTAAGTAAGCCTGACGTTTTCGCTATCGTCCTATCTAGATTGCCATCTAGATATGACGCATTCGTCTAGCAGGCTCTTAGGATCCTGGAAGGACATTTGGTTGACTCCACCATCAGGTAACCAATCACGCCCTCTTAATGATATACCCGTCTTCACTCTGAAGGCTAATCCACGGCGGATAGCCTCCAAGTTGGGAAAGGAGACAGATGTCACTTGGGTTTAACGTGAATACCTGTCATGGAGACTTAACCTCACGGGATGCCCATACATCCATGGGAGCAAGGGTACGCCTTGCCATCGCTTATTTGCTACATTAACTATTAATACCAATGCGGAAATGTGTTGAGGGCACAAATCCACCCTTGGTATGAGTCGAGCCCCACCTAAAACCTCTTACTGATCTTGGGGTCTCAGCACCCAGCACTTAAAGCCACTCCACTCCGGGTATTGAGCCCTAGCAGGGCCACCCTCCCTGCGATTTAGGTTTAAACCACAGCCACCGTGGCACTCCCACAAGGGGGCAACCTCAACAAGTTAGGCCCGGACTGAAGTCCAGGGCGCTCCTAACTTCCACGGTACCGTGTTTTAAGTCCTGGTATAGATTACCGGTGGTCTTGCCACTCAACAAGACCTATGACCGGCAGCTTGTTACTGGACAAATCATAGCAACCATCAGAGGGGAAGGGTCTGATAATGTTTATGATAAGTCCAGTATTTACTCTGCCCCCGCTTTATATTAGACAACGTCATTGATGGGCGAAGCCTTGATAATGGGGCGGGGGCCCTGAGAAAGGAGACAGTCTGAACTGCGCCAACTACAGAGCCATTAGTGTTCTTAGCATCGCCTACAAAATCTTATCTGCCGTATTGTGTGAACGCCTGAAGCCGTTCGTCAACAACTTCGGCAGATCTTGGGGAAAACCAATGAGCTTCAGATCGATCCACACCACCAATTCATCGATTTCAAAGCAGCATCAGTAGAGAAGAGCTTTACAGAGCAATGTCTAGTTTTGGCATCTCTGCCAAACTCATTCGTCTGTGTAGGACGATGATAGAAAATGCACGCTCCTCTATCAAGATCGGTAAAGATCTCACCGAGAACTTTGATGTCAAAAAAGGATTTAGAGAGGCCGATGCGTTATCATGCGACTTCTTCAACATCATTCTTGAAAGAATAGTGCAGAACCATGAGAGTCCGTGCGGAAACATAAGAGTCCGTCCAATTACTCGCATATGCCGATGATATTGACATAATCGGAAGAAAGCAGCGTGTTGTCAGTGGTGTTCATTGGGTTTATTGGTTAATAAGGGCAAGACCAAGTATATACTGTCAAGCGAAAAGAACACCCAATCGATACTGCATTGGTGTTTCGGATAGAACGTCCCCTTGACATATATAACTTTGAGGTAATTAAGGACTTTTTCTACCTAGGCTTCGCCAGACAATAACATCAGCGCTAAGATCAAACGAAGTATAACTCCTGCCACTCGCTACTTCTTTGGGCTAAGAAGGTAAGTAACTAGCAAAGCCCCCTCCTAAACAACAAAAGTGATCTTATATAAGACCTTAATAATCCCAGTCCTTCTCTATAGCGCAGAGGCATGGGCATTATCAAAAATGGGTGGGGCTGCCTTTGGCTTTTTAGTGATTCTTTTAGTGATTTTCAACGACGAAATGCGCGGACTGAACAGCGACATCGACTTAGGTAGAATAGTGAAGGTATAACGACTGAGATGGCCGGGTCATGTAGAGCGTGTGGTCATGAACGTTCCGGTCCGAAAAGTCGTGTAGAACAATGCAGAAGAGGAAGACTCAAGTGGCACACGAAAGACGCTTTTTGCCTGAGGCCCACGTCCATCCCGGACCGAACCGCTACCTAAACGAAGTAAGTAAGTTGAGTTAAGAGTTGAATCAAGTTGAAAGGAACTACACTAGTGTAGACGACTTAGGGCTCCTAGACACACCAGTGTCCTTAAGTCCTTAAGACAATCGATATACAGAATGTAATTTCTCAACGTATCTGTTAGTACTAAGCTTCGCTTGGATTGTGATACCAATTCATGTAAACATTTCCTTGTCCAGGGGACAACAACAGTCTCGTCATTCTCTATTTCCAACCAGAGGTTTGGGTATCTCAAACGTGATATGTAACTGTTTCAACAACAAGAAAAATTTAATTTAATGAGCGGTCCTGCCAATGTATAACGAATTGCTTCAAATCTACAATCTTGTCGTCTTCTAATGACATTGCTACATGGAAAAGTCACTCATCATTGATCCACTGAGCTGCTGTTGCCACACTTTTCTGATTAATAATATCAAGTCGCCAATTTAACTTCGTTAAACAATTCCCTCATCAGCTGTACGCCCTCCAAAATCCAACCTCCCAAAATCCTAACCGAAAGAAGGAACTCATGTTTCATCCTTTAATTTTGAAATTTCATTACAAAAAGAGCATGTACTCTCAAATTTCGAATTAAATCAATTTCACTCATTACGCGTATGAGGTGGAGTCAGCACAACCCCTCTCATAGAACAAATTTTTTATTGCTATAGCAATAAAAAAAAAACTTCCTCTTACATATCCATGATATCAAAGGGAACAGATGGAGTAGCTATACTTGTATCCAGCCCAAAATTCAATGGTTTTTCTGCCACCCACCCCTCAAGTCAACTAAGAGAGAAACGAATGACTTCCTGCAGCAATGAACAGAAAATCGCAATCCTATGAAATGGAGATACACAAAATACAACAAAAAGTAGAAAAAAAACATTGACTACGACGACGACGACGATGACGATGACGATGACTGGGATTGTTGCGCAATGTCCGTCTGTGCTGTGGCCCAATAAATACGTTGTTCTGGCATTCTATACCAAATGCACATGCATTTGTGGATAGACAAATCGTGTCCCTGTCGCCCACTTCCCTGCTTCCTAGATCCATACGAGTACTCACATATGTAGTAAACAGCCAAAAAGACTTCCTCTGCGCTAAGCTCAAAAGTGGAAAACCAGAAATGTGTGGAAATCCGAGAAGCGAATTTACCATGGTTTTTTGTTTCCATTTTTCTATTTTTCCATTTTTTGTACCACCAACAACCGCCCCTTCGACCAGTATACCCTCCCGCTAACTCATAGACGACAACAACCACTAGACCAACAAACCGACCATGTGAATTGGGGTTATGCGCCCTCTCATAAATCGTGCGGTGTAGAATAGAGTCATCGTTTCGAGGGAGAGCAGGGCCAGCGAGGAGCTACTGGGCTATTTGGACTGAATCGGAAAGCACCCTACACAACCACGTGAGCTGCAAGTTCAGTTCCCTTCTGAAGTGATCTTTTGTTAAGCGGGAGGGCTGGTGATGGCGATGGTGATACCACTCAGCACCAATGCCAAGACTCAGACCCAAATCCACATCTAACAGAGAGTGTGGAGATAAATTTTGAAAATTTCGAAAATTAAATCAAAGCCCAAAGTGAATTTCACCGTCACTGGGGAGGGATAAAAGTGAAACGTTAAACGTTCACCCCTCCTCCTCTACTTCCATCCCTGATTGTGTTACATTTTTATTTGAATTGCTTTCCCCATTCTCCAACCATCTCCATCTATTGCTCAGAATTCATCATCGCCGCAACCCACACACTAGTATGAAGAACGAAGGTAGTAGCAGCATTTGCTTTTATGACCCTTTTATCATTTACACGTTGTTCCCCCGCCTATCAACAAGGCCAAACCATGCCATGGAGTGTTGATTTAAATGGTGTTGCGCGGGTACTTCTAGTTGATGTAATACTAGGGAATGACCTGGAGCTGGAACTGGGTACGTAAACCCCTCCAAAAGACAACAAAACTCACAAAGTTAAGTCGTAAAGTGGGTTTTTATTAACAGAGCAAGAGATAGGAAACATTTTTTTGATTTAAACAATGCAAGGCGCCCGTTTGACTCTTTTTGGTAATTTGTCTCATAAATCAAAGAAACATAAACAGCGAGGCCTCTGTTTTCGGTTATAAATGGGACAAATGAGTGTTTTCCAAAACAAAACACCGAGACTGGCGGTTCATTTATCTGAACTGCACGTAAAGATACTTATTTCTCCCCCGAAAGCAGATACTTTAAAAGTTATCTACATTGAGCAGCAAATCGGTGATTTCGTATGCAAAACTCGTTGAATGACGGGACGGCACTGTCGAAAACTCCTCAAGTGGAGGTGCAATTGTTTCTTATTTTTAAGTGCGGTCGGGTATTTTGAACTTAAAAACGGGAAATCGATTTGTTTACAATGGGAATGAGACTTGATTCGCAGTATTGTTAACCAGTATTGGTATTACAATGAAACTGACATTGGACGCTGCATTGTTTACACGGACTTAATAAATAGAAGGTAAACAGAAGTCTTTTTCCGTAGCCGGACGATTTTGCGTTGGTTAATAACAACAGTACCTATGTATCCACGCGGCAAACCATGAAGTAGTAGAAGGCTTTGTCGATGACAGTTCGATGGCCTAATCTCTTCGTTAATATTGTGGATAGTTGAAATGGCGATGATGCCAAAAATGTATTTTTAATGATCTTTTCATGTAAGTATACCTTGGGACTGAACCTAAATATCTTCTTCTTTAAGTGGCGCTACAGTCCGGTTCCCTGCCACTTGCGTGCGCCACCTGACTCTTGGCTTTCCTCTACTGCGCTGTCTCTCGGGAGCGGATTCGAAGACCGGAGCACACGCTCTACATGACCCAGCCATCTCAGTCTTTGGATCTTCACTCTTCTGGCTAGGTCCATGTCGCTGTACAGTCAATACAATTCGTCGTTGTATCTCCTCCTCCACTCACCGTCAATGCAGACGGGACCGAAGATCGCCCGAAGAATTTTTCTTTCGAAGCAACCAATGACACCCTCATCCATTTTTGATAATGTCCATGCCTCTGCGCCATAGAGCAGGACCGGGATTATTAAAGTCTTATAAAGGGTGACTTTTGTTGCCCGAGAGAGGGCTTTACTACTCAATTGCCTTCTTAGCCCAAAGAAACAGCGGTTGGCAAGAGTAATTCTTCGCTTGATCTCAGCGAGACTCGCGAAAGCGCCACTGACATCACGCTGCTTTCTGTGTATGCGAGTAGTGGACGGACTTTTGAAAGATAGTGCCTCCTGTGTTTGCTCGTGAGTTTGCACTGTTCTCCCAAGTACGATGTTGAAAAAATCGCATGAGAGCGCATCGCCTTGTCTAAATCCTTTCTGGACATCAAAGGTCTTGGTGAGATATTTACCGACCTTGATGGAGCAGCGTGCATTCTCCATCGTCATCCTGCACAGACGGACGAGTTTGGCAAGTATGCCGAAACTAGACACTGCTCTGTATCGGTGAATAGGTGGTGTAATGTGAATATTTGGTCGATGCTGGACTTTCTTGTCTTGAAGCCACACTGATATGGACCTATCAGGTTGTTGACGAAGGGCTTCAGGCGTTCACACAATACGGCAGATGAGATCTTATATGTTAAGGAGACTGATGCCTCTGTAGTTGGCGTAGTTCAGAGGATCTCCTTTCTTGAGAATCGGACAAACAATGCTGAGGTTCCATTCATCGGGCATACTTTCGTCCGACCATATTTTACAGATGAGTTGGTGTATGCTCCTTACCAAGTCATCGCCTGCCGCTTTGAAGAGCTCGGCAGTCAGGCCATCCGCTTCAGCAGCTTTGTTGGACTTAAGCTTCGATATAGCTATCTTTACTTCATCCAAGTCGGGTGGACGGAATTGTTGGTCCAAGTCGGGTGGACGGAATTGTTGGTCATTATCGTCCAGGTTGAAAGGTTGATTCGGTTGATTCTGCCTGACAGCTGTATTTGATTCGTTATCGCCGTTATACAGTCTGCAGAAATGGTCTTTCCAAATCCTGAGCATCGACTGCGATTCTACTACGATGTTCCCTTGTTCATCTCTACAGGCTTCGGTTCGGGGTTTGTTTCCGCGGCATGTTATTTTTAACTTTTGGTAAAACTTCCGAACCTCATTCCTGGAGTAGCATCTCTCAATTTCCTCGATTGCGCGCTTCTCTTACTCTTTCTTCTTCCTCCTGAGAAGCCGGTGTTCGTCTCTCCGCTTTATATACATCTTGTTTAGCTGCATGTGCTTGCCGGCATTCATCATCGAACCAGCGGTTTCATTGTGGTGGACGAGTGAAACCCAACACATCAGAAGCGGCATCTCTGATGGCGTTTTGGCAGTGTTTCCAATGGTCTTCGATGCTTGATGCTGGCGGCATTGGACCTCTTAAGAGATTAAGAGACACTCGATCGGAAAAGGACTTGGCGATCTCTTGCGATTGTAGCCGTCTGACGTCGAATTTTCTCACAGCATTAGTTTGTTTTGGCGTAGTTTGGGATATCCGCAACCGTACCTTGGCTACAATGGTAATGGTCCGAGTCGATGTTGGCAACTCGGAACGTTCGGACATCCATAATACTGGAGGAGTGTCTTGCGTCAATCGCAATGTGATCAATCTGGTTGACTGTTGATTGATCAGGAGTTCTCTAAGTCCCCTTGTGTATGTCGAGATGTGGGAACCGCGTGCTAGCCATGACAATGTTTCGCCCCGCCGCAGAGTCGATTAGCCTGAATCCGTTATCGGAGGTGGTGTCGTGCAGGCTATATTTTCCGATTGTTCCACCAAAGATACGCTCTCTTCCTAGCTTTGCATTAAAATCACCGAGGACAATTTTAATGTCATAGCTAGGGCATTGCTCGTAGGTCTTGTGAAGGAGCTCATAGAAGGCATCCTTGGTGTCGTCATCTTTCTCCTCTGTGGGGGCATTCGCGTATATAAGGCTAATGTTGGCGAATAAAGCCTTGATGCGGATTGCTACAAGGCGCTCGTTCACATGCCGGAAGCTGAGGACTTCTTGTCTTAGTCTGCCTCTGACAACAAATCCGCATCCAAATAAGCGCTGCTTTTGCCGTCGATAGAAATTGCCGTAGTAGATGTCGCAGTTTTTCACCCTCTTTTTGTTCGGCCGATCCCATCGCATTTCTTGGATGGCGGTTATGTTCGCTTTGCAACAATCTAGGGCCTCCGCTAATTGTTCGGCTTCACGTGGTCTATTAAGGGATCTTACATTCCACGTGCTTATCCGAAGCTCATTGTCCTTAAATCCGGTATAAAAGGCGCCAAACTTAACCACTGCAAGGCAAGGGTTAGCGGTAAATAACTGCAGATTTTAAAAGGAATGCAGACTTGCCAGTGTAGCAATATACAGGGGTGTCCAATTGAATTGCAACCAACTTCAGAAGGCTAAAACTTCCAAAACAGTTGGTAAAACTGCCTCAATGAGTTGTATAAAGCCAGTTGCATTAAATTTGCGTCTCCGTTTGGTGGAATGTTTCTTTCAAACGTAGTAGTGTGGAAGTGCCATATATGAATGGAGAGTCACAAGTGGCTATCGTTGGAGGCTGCCAACACCTCGATGCCTGTAAATCTCTCTTGTCTTGAAGCATAGCATATTACAACAATACTGGCAGTGTTGGAAAACGCTGTGATAGTGGTAAGAAAGTACAACAGCGCCAGAAAGTGTTCGGAAAGTAAAGGGTTGAAAAGATATCCACGAAACCGATATTGAATTTTTTTTTTTTTTTTATAATTAGCGCGCACTAAAGAGGTCGTTAGTACCAATAAAATGATTGCACACAGCGTGGGCGACGGAAAGTTAGGGAGGAAAGAAAGAGAGGTACCGATGTACGTTGGTCTTGAATGTTTGGAGGTTGTAATGACTAGGATATGCAGACCTCGGCAGGGAATTCTATAAGCGAGATGTTCGGCTTAGGAAAGAATCACAATATTTCAGAGTACGTCCGAAAGTGGGCTTGAGGTTGTACTGATGAGCATTCATAGCGGGTGTTACGGTTCGAGGTTTGAAGGGGCGGAATGCTAGTGGCAATTTCTGAGGAGCACTGGTAGTGAAAATAGCAATAGAACAGGGTGAGATAGGAGACATTACGTCGGGGATCGAGGGTGTGATATTAGCCTATTAGTTTTATCGCACGGTTTTGAATCCTATCTAGTAGGCGCAAAGAAGTTTTGGGAACACCTGACCAAATGTGAGCATTGTACTCCAATTTAGGGCGGATAAAGGCCTTATATATTGAAGCCAGATCAGAGGGGGTGAAATATTTCTTACATCGCTTAAGGAAACCTAGACATTTCGCTGCATTTTTGGCGACTTCGAATATGTGGCCATTCCAACGTAAGTTGTCATTGACAAACATACTGAGAATGGAAAGTTTTTCGGTTTCAACGATGCAAGTGACATTCATGGATAATGGCTGGGTATTTGAATTTCGCTTAAGCGACAGCAGGCAGCATTGTGTTTTGGAAGCATTAAATTCTACTCTGTTGGTAGTTCCCCAATTGGTTATGCTGTTTATATCGGAATTTAATGAGCTCAACATACGCTGTCCGGGAACGAATATGAAAAGCAGAGAGTACTGTCGTCAGCAAGGGAGTAAATTGGATTAGAAGTAGCAGACAAGAGATCATTAATGAAAATTAAAATGAGTGTCGGAGATAGAATGGAGCCCTGGGGCACATCAGCATTTATTTTGTGAACATCAGACTTGAAATCATCCAAGACAACTTGAATTGAACGTTCCGAAAGGTAATTTCTAATCCATTGAAGAAGAGAGTCGTTGATCCCAAAAGCACGCATTTTCGACTAAAGAGCTTGATGCCAAACTCTGTCAAATGCCTTAGAAATATCAAGTGCAACTATCTTGCTTTAGCCAGATTGATGTAGACTTTGGTTCCACTTTTCGGTGAGACATGCCATCAAATGACCAGTGGACGTGTTGCTACGAAAACCGTATTGCTGACGGCTTATCAGCGTTTCCATGACCTTGGAAAGAGGGACGTAAGTGCAAATGGTCTGTAAGAGGAGAGAGAAGAAGATTCGCCTTTTTTCCGGACGGGCTGGACAAATGCTGTTTTCCATCTGCTCGGAAAGAGTCCTAAAGAGGAGGATTGATGGAAAAGCTTACTCAGTGGTTTCGCCAGCGTAGAAGAACACCTATTCAGAAGAAGGGGAGATATACAATCTGGACCAGCGGATTTGTGAGCGTTAAGATCTTTAAGTACTCTTGCTACTACACGAGTGCGAAAGATGAGCTGAAGCTAAAACTTTATAAGTTCAAAAACGGACAAAATCTTATTAATGCTCACAAAAACGTTGAGTGCATTAGAGCAAAGGCGCTGTTGCATTTGCACGAACGTGGCCAATTACCGAATATAGTGCACTCTGATGAGAAAAATTTCCCAACAATCGTTGACATCTCATGGTTCAGCGTTTGTTTAAGGGTGCTACGGGTGATGTTGAGACATTTCATGGCTTAGGAACTGGTTGGTCTACTTGATGTGGAGTGCCATGACCCATAGAAGAACTAAATAACCAGATAGCCCTCGACGCACACAGAAATGGGAAAGCTCGTGCCTTACACACGAGCTAGTACTGGTGATGCTACTTGGACTACCCGAAGGGCGCTGATTAACGTTTTGTTTTGATATGTCGTACGAAGGCGTACTGTAGAATAAAGCCTTCAAGGCAGATACCTACATACGAGTACATTAAACATTATTACTTACAGCGCTCCAATTAAGGTCCACCGTGTAAGTTCAAATGGAGAACCTTATAGCCGTCTTTGAACATTCATTCACTCTTAGACGACTTATGTGCATTAGTACTTGAAAAGGCACCACTGACACTCTTAGTGTTTTGGCAGCAGTGGCGAGTCTGCTAGTTCCTCAAGTAGAAGTCACGAGAGGGTCACATAAACATCATCATCATCATCATCATCATCATCAATTCTTAGGTTTTCTTTGGAATCTGACAAAGTAAGAATATTTGGTCAACAGCGGGCTTCAAGCCAACCAGATATGGAGCAGTGAAGTGGTTTACAAATTTCATCAGAGACTCACACAATATTGTAGATAAAAGCATCATTAGCGTGTCAAGAGTCTCTCGAATGGCGAATCTACTTTATTGAATAACGGTCCCCCGGTGATAGCAAAAAAGAACGAATGTAGGCATCGCGAAGATATTCTCAGTAATTCCATCTTCACCTTCACAGAGGGTTCTAAATCCGAAAAAGTTATTGGCGCTGGGTCCTTTCCTTATTATTGTTTCAGGCTAAATCCAATACCTGCGTCGGATATTGCAATATACCTAGTCCTGTCATAAGTTCTGTTACACAATTTCCAGCGCTTATTATTCGAAACTTCTTGCGGAAATAGAACCATTAACTTTTTTTTCATGGAGTGGGGCGTTAAAGAGAATCGAGTCGCGGTAATAGCGTTGCATAAGTGCGGAAAGAGTGCTGGTCAAATTTTCGAATTGATAAAACCACTCGGAATATCGAGAATATTTGTTTATCGGGCTATTACTCGATTCGGCTAATTGTCTGGAGTAGGGGACAGGCCATGAAATTGTCGCCCGCGCGTCGTCCGTAGGAATGCGGTAGTAAAGGCAGTGCGTGATTGAATTCCGAGAAATCCCCTTAGGAAGCAGAAGATCATGTCCAAGGAATTGGATATATCACATATCCATGTCTAGGCTGATTTGGGAAGATCTGCATATGAAAGCCTATCGTCGGTCCACGGGTCATCTTCTCCTTACTAAAAAAAAATTAGGCTGGAAAGATGCAAGCGACTTTTGCAGTGGCACGTGGACAATGGTCATGAAAACATTCTGTTTACGGATGAGAAAATGTTCACCATGGACGAAGTTTTCAACAACAAAATTACAAAATTGATGCCACTTCATCTAAGAAAGCGAAAACATGATCCCGCTTCCGTAATGGTTTTGTGGGGGGTCTCTCACGACGATGTCACATTCCTCCATTTCTGTGAAAAATACGTGAAAACTGGTGGAAAGGTTTACCAAGAAAATGTGTTAGAGGGTGTTGTGAAGGGTTTGACCAATACCCTTTCCAATGCATACAGATGGATCTGCTCCAGGGCACACAGCCAAAACCACACAGGCTCAGATTCCATATTTTCCTCTTTGTAGCAGCACAACATTGGCCGTCGGGGAGTCCAGATCTGAATCCACTGGATTATGGTTTGTAGTCAGAATTGGAGAACATGACCGGAAAGACTCCCCACAGAAATTTGGAAAGCCTTAAAACAGCATTAACCAGAGCAATTACGACGATCTCCATGGAAACCGTACGTGACGCTATAGTCCAATGGCCACCCCGTTTGGAAGCTTGTGTTAAAGCAGAAGGCAGTCATTTCGAGTGAATTCAATTTTTTTAATAACAAATATTGTGCGTTTTTTTTTAGCGTTTTATATTTGCAACAGAACTTATGACAGGACTAGGTACATAGATTGGCCAGCAGCATTCAGATCCTTAACTTCGAGCACCATAAAGTCGAAAGCGGATCTGTCAACGTAATGGCTTATTAGCACAAAACTTCACTCTTTTTGATTATGGGACACACAAACTGTGTCATCAGCTGGCCAGACTCTCGGATTCCTAATCAGATAGTAGGCTGCTAGGGAAAGTAAAATCATGAATGACCTGCGCCAAAGCAATGATTCAAATTCAAGCACTCTTTCTGGCCACTAATGGATAGACTTATCATCAAATATGTCCCATACTCGTTCCCAAATAATCAAGAAAGCTTACAAACCTTAGAAGAAAGGATATGAAACCTTGTAAGAGACCTCTGCAGCAGCAGCAACGAAGATGAATAGGGTTCTGAGGCACAATTCTCTGGAAATTGACCTTATTTAACACATCAGAATGGAAACCCTTGGCGTTTATCGCTTAGGAGTTCTCAAGAATCTCAGATCTATGAAGGTCCCGGACCCTGATATATTTTTCAATGGCAATCTCAATTGTTCCATGATTAGCTAGGTCATCGGTCTGCCACACTCTCTCTGTATTGTTATAACAATGAGCCTAAAACAACAATTCTAACCTAGCCTATTCCAGATCTTGCTATGAATACTTACAACTTGGATGATCTGCCAAAACTTCAACAGGAAGAGCGTTTTTGTATTATGTCTAGGGCAGCCTTCAGAGTCCATTGATTTATTTGTCTGAAAACTGCAATCTAGAAGACCGTCGTTTTGACGTGTTAAGCACTCCGTTCAAGAAACCGAGCGCCCTCTGTCATTACGGGATAAACACAAGACATGAAACCTTGACTGTTTTTTAGGTTGAAAAACACACTAGTGCAAGTCTGTTGAAAATAACTTATTAGTCAGCCAACTGGAACATTTCATTTCATTCATCCGGTTCAAACAAATCTCTGTTTTGTCTACATTTGATGACTCACTCTTATTTTCACCTGTTGGCCCGAAAATTTTCCCTGAGTCAGTCCTCTCCCATAATCAATAATAAATCCCATTCATCTTTAACGGCCAATAAACAGTCTCGTTTCGCTTCCGATTTCTAATCGATCCATTGAACGATTTCTATAGCGTCAAGATACTTAAAACATCCCCTAAGTTAATTGAGTCTTGACGGCACCGCTTGGCGCGTTCACTTAGGAGTACAATAAATTTGTCCAGTGTGCTGTGTTGCTCCCTATGCTGGCGATACACATTTTTAGACTCTAACATGCACGCAACCAGTCACAATTACTGTGACATAAATATCAAATCGAATAAATGCGACACTAAAAGATACTTTATATACTTTAGATCTCCTCATCGCTTTCTAGCATTTAACTATCCGTAGCTCAGCGTTGCGTTGGTATCTTTCCCTCTACTTATCAAACGTCGTTTCAGTCTTTATTCCATGTAGTGCCACAGCGCTATTCAGTGCTGCTCCTCATAGATACAAATTACAAATATACTTATTCATATTACGGATAGATACTTACTCGTTATCCATTTGATTCCGTTTGGTGCCTATTTTTATACATTGCGTAGTCCCGCGCGTCGATTTTCATTTCTCGTCTCTTTTTTTTCAAACAAAAATTATTACGAGTCGAGTACGCGAGTACACGTGAGTGAGTGTTCGCGAGTACAAGTACGAGTATCTGTATCTTTGAGTTTATTTTCTTGCCTGTACAGCGGGTATTATGCAATTGGACGACAAACAAAATGAAAGGAACTTTTGCAATCCGGCCTCCTGAGACACTCAATAGTCCACCGGTGGCGGTACACACCATACAGCACCTAATAGATACAATTTAATTTGCTCAATGTACAACAACGAATACAAATACGAATTCGAAGGCGAATAGCGTTTTTTGAGTCCAAGTATCTCACTCGCATTTGGTAATTGAATTTGTTTCATAAATGCTGAACGAATTTAAAGGAAACATTGTTCAGATACTTTTCTCCTACGAGTATTTCCTTTGCAAACAAATACTGGGCCGGCAGATACCACGGTGGTAACGATGGTGCTAATGACGGTATAAGGCGGTACGAGTATGTGGCGATAATTTACATTTAATTACTTCAACACTCAGTGGTCAATAACATGCAACAATGTTGCTCTTCCCAAAGTTATACTGTTCCCAGAATATCCATCCGTTCCGTATATGGAATGCTTTGAACTAAGATGGAGTACTTGACTTGAAAATACGAGTACGAGTATGAGTACGAGTACGAGTACACTTGCCACTTAGACACTTATGGACAAGATACAAGTACTTTATTCCAAGCCATAAACACGCAATATGTTCTATGATTTGGGTTCTTAAGGCATTTTGGACGGGCTACCTAGATTCTGAACGTCGCTTTTTGGACTGGTTTTCCATTTCAAAAATTCTATCTCGATACAATGACTGGTTGAGGTTTCAGCACGTGCTCACCGAGCATAAATTAAAATTAATTTGTGGGCCGAGTTTCCTTTTCTTTTGCGACCCTCACAGCACAACGAATTCGTTACGTGTAGGAAGGTAAGTACTCGTAAATGGCGCCAAATTACAATCCGATTACCAATCGGAGCGCCTTGGTGTGGAAGTGGATACGGAGATACTTTTACACAAAAGATTTATGTCAAAAACCCAATCAGATAAAAAAATGTTTAATTGGACTGAAGGAAAACTTAAATGATTCTTGATTAACAGGGGGTAGCTGTATCTAAATAATGAGTGACGGACAATTTTTGGATTTTTTTTTTATCAAAATTCGAAATCCGTAAAATGAAAATAATTAACCTTGGCCTGTGAGGACGATGGGGCCGGTGGTGGTGTGAATGAAGTTGTGAAGTTTTTGCACCAAGAGTATATGCCGGTTTGGTGAGTGTTTTGCTTTTACTCGTACTTCTCAACCATTTTCACAAAGAGAAAGAGAATGAAAAAATAATAAAATCAGGTCATGGCAGAAAGTTTTCAAGCGAATATGGGTCAAGTTCAATTATCGGGTGGTTTGCGTCATTGTCGTTGGATTCTTTTTTTGTTAACTTTTTGTTTGCTCTTAATATGGAAACTGGAGTGAATGGAATATTTTTTCGATGATTTACGCAGCTTGATTTTGGAATATCGATTCAATCTCAACATCTACTTACTTTTAAAAATCCGTTCTTAAGGAGCAATTAGGAATTAAATAGATAGAGCTTCAGTGATAAATTACCAGCAGTTACAGCACCTGCATCTCTATATTGACATTCTTTTGCAGCAAGAGTTGAAGGAGATGATGCTACTTATGGCCAGGACACATAGTTACTGACGAAAATCGTAATCTCCCGTTGAGCTAAATAAGAATTCTACCCTTTTTCATGCTGTTAAAATGCGAGAGCCCTGCTGAGTTTCTTAAAACGTTATTTCATCTACTGCAATCTGAAAAGATGTACTTATAAGAAACTTGATTGCCAATGAAAGCTTTGACCGAGCATGCCAACGCGGATTCAGGTTCTAAGATGTCCTCCTGTGAATCTTACTAAGAAAGTTCATGGACGGTCTTATCTTTTGCGATTCAAATGTGACTTTGATTCCAAACAATACTCAGTGCATTCACCTTCTCAGCTCCATTTAAAGAAACCATGCACTACCACATGTACTTCACAAAATAGTCCATTTGCCACCAGGGCTGCGTATGCCTCCATTTATAGTATATGACACAGTAACCAGATTTTTAAGTCAAAAAACATTCAGTGTGCTATGTCATCAAAAGGTGCATCGAGCAAGCGCAAGAGCAGAGCAAAGCAAAAAAAGGGAGACCTCAGCGTAGCCAAAACAAATCATTTTATGGAATCTGGGAGATTATTTTAAAGATACACGCAATAGAGCTTTGCATCAAAGAGAACTCAAACAGATCTGTCACCAATGCAACATTTATATTCTCTTTGATAGCAAGACCACCTTGCTTGCTACCAGTGCTTTTAAGACAACCTCAAAAACTGTTAGGAATTGCATTGAACTTCCCATAACACTAGTCAGCACCAATAGAAACCATTTAATCAGAGTACTAGGTCACAATAGTTATAATAATAAAGAAAGAGCAGACAAATTGGACAGAAAAGGTTCTGCCTCAAAATTCATGTTGCCACGACTATTCTGCCTATAACTTACAATTATCTCCACAAAAAGCTACATAAACAACTGACTAGAACTCAAGCCACTCCTTCTCTAGATGGAAACTAAAGGTAATAGGCAAGTTAAAAACATTCCCTTAAAAGAATAAAACAACTCCTACAGCTTTCTCGAAGTCAGATACAGGCAGTAACTGAATTCTTCAAGGGTCACTGCAGAGTCAAAAAACACTTCAAGACTTTGGAAACTGCACAAGACAATACCTATCGCATGAGCTAGAAGGACAAAAAAACAGCAGAGCATATCCTCTGTAGCTATAATTGCCTAACACCTCTAAGCCTTCTGGATGAGCACTACGTTGATGCAGAAGATAGGACTGGCAGTTTATTCAAAGACATCACAGTGATCTAACCTGGCTGCATCTAATGGAATCTGATAAATACAACAATGACGTATTTCGTGCGTGTATATTCCACAAAACAACTGACTGATAGAGTAGAATTGATCCTATCATAAGCTAGTGAATTCAGAGCATCCTCCTCGAGGACAAGCCTCATGTCTTGCTGAAAACTCCCTTACACTACGAAAAGCCGACAACGCATTTGCTGTTTTCAACGCGATGTATTTCGTCCAAAGAAGTTTGCCATCCAGGATAACCTGTAGCTTCTAAGTTTTATAAGAATATGACAAGGCTAAGCACTGGATTCGTGAGACCAGTCTCTTTGCTCATTTTTGCGGAGAAGACAAGTTCAGTGCTGAGGTTCGAAAGTCTATTTCTAGAGCGCCAATCGTAGGTCACAAACAAACCTGCCTACGATTGAGAGCAGACCTCCGCTAGGCATGATCGAATAGACGGTAGAACTATTAAGAGTGAAAAGTAAAGTGCCGACCAGCACGCGCCATAGTTATAAAGACATAGTTATAAACCCTCTTCAACTAACCGCTGTTTATCGCCGCTGTTATATTTTTTGAACGCAATCAGCGACTTGAATCTCAGACTAAGGAGTCATTCAAAAAGCAGTTCTGCAAACATAAAACTTAACGATCCATATTCTTTAGTAGAAAGGAGGTCAGAGTGATCGATTTAAGACTTTTTGTGAGTAAGTAGCCATCGTTAGCGTTTTCCGGCATACGGGCTTGGAGTCCGGCTTGTAGTTTTAAATCTCTATAGGGCTGGTTTTAACTAAAATAAAATCAGTGCATCAAGGTAATTTGAAGCCATTCAAAAACATAACAGAATATTCGCCACCATACCTGATGTTATATACCAAAAATTCAGCTCACTTGCAGTTTCAGTGAAGGAAACTGAGTGCGAATCGGTCCTGCTCTTGAACCTTGGAGGTAAAATGAAGTAAATGATCAGTAAAAGCTTTTAACTTCTTTCACTGAGACTTTCTGATAGTTTCTAGTATATTCTTATTGAGGTCGTAGACTAGTCTTTACTTTTTGAAATCCAAATTAGCATCTTATATTCTTTTTCTTCGATTTGCGTATCCCAGACAGAGCAGATATGGATTTCGAAGCACATATGTACTGACTTGGAAACCGTCGGTAGAGCTCAGCGTACGTGTAGAATTAAAGACGACTTTACGTTTTAGTTTCATCAGAGATGTCAGTTAGAAATCAACACAATTGATTACCAAATCATACAGATTTATCAAAATAAGGAAACCATGCCTTAAGCATAAGTATCGCAAAATTTAAATAATTTGCTGGATTCTAAAAAGTACCGAATGTACCGATGCACAGAGGAATTGACGACGAATTCGTCCCATTCTCCATAGCTTATAACTTTAGCAGCAAATCTTGAAAGCAAAACTGTTCAAGTTAAGATGATGAGAGTAAATTTCGCACAACAAGGCAAGAAATTGTCAAATTGGTCGACATACGTTGGTGGGTTTTCATCCTGTAAATATTGAAGACCGCTGGATAGATATGATACCTACATGGATATTGTTTGAAGCTCTGTATTCAACACTGATGGCCTAGAGGGGCACCAGTAACCTTGACACATTAAACGCTAATCTCAGTAAATATCAGTAAATATTGGTACTTCTTATACCCAGAGGCGTATTATGCGTGAAAGTTAAAAATAAAAAAAAGTAAAAATGAAAGAAAAAGTTTCTTGTAGTAACTTGTGAGCATAAATTTCAAAACGCTCGTCTAAGTATATGGACACATGAAAATATATTCTAAGTGCTCTCAACGGAGAGAACAAAATTATTCTGCGCAGAATGCACACACGTGGCTTACATTTACAACCTCCAAGGAATCCAAAGAAGAATTCGGCACATTTTCCAGAATTAAGCTCTCAATTTCGTAATATTGTAAAAACCACGGTGAAACCAAGATCAGGTCATCGAGAATGTTAGATAGTGCTGATTAGAGTAGTTTGACTTTAAAACCAGAGATTTATTTCCTTATGACGAAGACTCATCCAACACATTGTTGGTCAATTCTTCGTTGCTGTAGAAGAAGGCTATGATCTAATGTTTTTCTCAAATATTTTAGGAAATATGCAATGAAAAAATATTCTAAGACAAAAGTAGAGTTAGATGTATTTTGATCGCCTTTCATATTACTAGAACAGCAAGTGGGTTTACAGGCACATATGACCTGGCCTTTAGGATTCCCATTGCAGCCAACGACAATCTATAAGAAATTGATTAAGAATTCAATATTCAATGTGTTATTCCAATGTTTTGTTTGACAAAATCAATTTATTCTTCACGGATCTCAGCTTCATTTTACCTATAGTAGACTTTTGAAACTTGGTCTGCCACTTGAGCCGGTTTATTTTTGCTGTCGTAAGCGTTATTGCAGTGATAAATGGTGCAAAAGTTATCTTTTAGCTGCTATTCAGTGCTCCGTAGGGTATATATCACTTTGGAGGATAGTTGTTAAGGCCATCAACTTTCGACAGCCTAAGCCCTTATACATGATTTGTTGTCAACTTAACATGCTCTCTCAGGCGCCCCACCGATTCATGTTCTGATCAAATTGTTGCATGTTTTAGTCATATTTGTGTCCCCAATAGTGACAACATGTTGTGGTATAGTTCTTGACGCAAATTCGACCGTGATTAAACATCGAAGATAGAGAAATGTCTCATCAGACTATATCTAATATATTGACCGACCAAAACCATGGCATCACTCACAAGTGTTGTAAGTCAGGACTCGATTCATAGAAGTTATCCTCTTTTCATTTGGAGTGTTACAGTGTTCGAAAACCATCGTTAATCTCACATAATCCTTAGAAGTTCTGTTAAAGTCATTATTTAACTAACCTTTAGCCAGTTTGATAGTCGATGAGTGAAATCACCTCCTGCCTGGCTCTTTAAAGTAAATGAGTAACTGAGGGTATCGACGGTGCTTGAAGGATTATTTTAGAAACCTATGAAACCTAAAAAATAAATTATTTCGGCGGAAGAATTCCTTGAATACGAGACATGATACATTTTATATAGCTTTGCTACATACTACGAACTATCCAGAACCCAGTTCTTAAAAGATAATTACAATTTTGTTTGGGTTCTGAAATAGAAGATGTTCAACATCCTCATCTGTCATTAACGCCAACCATTCCTCTCTCCTATGAGAGAGGGTTGAGGGTTGTGCGTCCACCAAAACACTCCAGAACGTAGAAACCGCGTTCTGGATGTGACTTCTTTGGGTAATGGGTCCCAAACTTAGATTACAACCAACGAACGTTTTGAGCTACTGAAAAAAACTGAAAACGTTACGTAGGGCAAGTTAGGTGGCAGTACGACGTCAAGAAATTTATTCTAATCCTCTGTTCAAAAATAAAGATGTTGTGACAAAAACGCAAAGCCTAACGCTGCGGCATAGCCTACAATGCGCGCTTAGGCATGAAACTCTTTAGTTCGCTAGGGCACACTGCAAATTATAACGAAAAGTGGTCGTAGTTTCGCAATATATAATCATCATCGTTAAGATGGGAAATTATAGTATCAAATGTGTGTTGAAAGATCTATAAGGCAATGTGTACCTTACTTACTTACTCTAGGTGGCGCTACAGTCCGGGGTGGACCTGGGCCTCAGTCAACAAGCTTCTCCAGCCAGCTCGTTCCCTGGCTAGCTGCCTCCAGTTCCGTACGCTAAGTTGGCTGAGGTCCTCCTCCACTTGCGTGAGCCACCCGAGTCTTGGCCTTCCTTTACTGCGCTGTCCCTCGGGAGCGGAATAGAAGACTTTTCGGACCGGAGCATTGGTGTTCATGCGCTCTACATGACCCAGCCATCTCAGTCTTTGGATCTTCACTCTTCTGGCTAGGTCCATGTCGCTGTACAGTCAATACAATTCGTCGTTGTATCTCCTCCTCCACTCACCGTCAACGCAGACGGGACCGAAGATCGCCCGAAGAATTTTTCTTTCGAAGCAACCAAGGACACCCTCGTCCATTTTTGATAATGTCCATGCCTCTGCACCATAGAGCAGGACCGGGATTATTAAGGTCTTATAAAGGGTGACTTTTGTTGCCCGAGAGAGGGCTTTGCTACTCAATTGCCTTCTTAGCCCAAAGAAACAGCGGTTGGCAAGAGTTATTCTTAGCTTGATCTCAGCGCTGGTGTCGTTGTCTGTATTTATAGCGGAGCCTAGGTAGACAAAGTCCTTAACTACCTCAAAGTTATATCTGTCGATGCGGAAGTTCAGGACTTCTTGTCTTAGTCTACCCCCGACAGCAAATCCGCATCCAAATAAGCGCTTCTTTTGCCGTCGATAGCAATCGCCGTAGTAGATGTCGCAGTTTTTCATCTTCTTTTTGTCTAGCCCATCCCATCGCATTTCTTGAATGGCGGTCATGTCTGCTTTGCAGCAGTTGCTCGGCTGCATGTGGTCTATTAAGGGGTCTAACAATCCACGTGCATATCCGAAGCTCATTGTCCTTAAATCGTTTGCGTGGGTTGTCAACAGTACATTCGTCCATATCTGAGGCTTGTTGATGCTTCGTAACTTCTTGTTTTTTTTTAAATGGCCGGGCAGTTACCCCGGCGGCACAACCCCCAACCTGGAGGACCAGTTCCATTTTGAGTGCCCCTAGGACGAGGGGTCGGTTACACTGAAGCCAGTAACCCGTTCCGGGATGTGAGCGCTGCCGTTGACCCTTATAGGGCTCGTCCGCCACCATCTCTTTTCCAAGACCCTGACTAAGTCCTGGAAATCATTTCCGGCCTGAGCTCGAAATATGTCGGAGTAGCCCGGATAAGGTCTTGTTTTGTTTTTCCGACACTAATCCTGGTTAATGGCGCAGGAAACTCGCCATTTGCCCCCTTCACTTCGCAATCTCTAGTGAGATTCCCAGATGGAGCCACGGGGAGGCGTGAAGTAGGACTTATTAGCAGAGCTGCAAGATGTTCGGCTGCAGAGGCTCATTCTCGTCATTTAAAGAACCAGCACCTGTCGGAAGATGCTTCTTCTACGAGGCCTTATACTAATCGTTGCCATTGTGTACCACGGCCCTAAATAACTCTTCTAACTCATGTAAAACTGGAAAATAATTGGTGTGACATGCGGTTTCAAAACTTGTTGAATACTCGCATTCAACAAGTAAGAAGATCAAGGACATAATCGGAAATTTTTTGAGCTTTCCAAAGAAGTGCATGTTGTCTTTACAACTTATATACGAAGATTACATTGGCCAGTCACATCGAAGAAATGGACCACTATGTTCCGGCTGGGAAAATTTTCAATTCCAGCCCAAGGATCGAGACGTAAATGAAATTTAAGCCCCGATTCAGGCGGTCATGTAAGCAAGCACATGATAAACTGGAAATTGAATGACTTAAAACAGAAAGGGCGTATCTACTCTGCTTTGACCGAAATCAAATTACGGGCCTAGATTAATAGGCAGCATCTTGTTTGCCTTTACATTTCAATATAAGTGATGTGTATTACGTTTGTCTTACAAAAGCATTTAGCAGCAGTAATACTACAATTCTAATTTAATGAAGTAGCGACATTTGAACAATTTCCCCATTTTAAATGATTGTTATCAGCCATGATCCATTGATCGTTTATAAGTCATGCGAAGCTGGCTCACTTAGTTAGAAATTGAGCTAAACAATTGAAGAGTATGTAGGACTCAAAATATGACAGCTATTTCCAAGAATGTCTAGCCGTCAGCCAAAAGAATATTGACTAGTTAAGCTGCCGATCACTCTTTTATGCACGCTTGAGATAAAAGTTGCAGATAATATTTTATCAGCAACTAATCAGCTTCGCGTATTTATTTCAACACACACCTCCTTCCATTCGATAAGCCTGCACTTGATGATTTATTACACCGAATCGCAGGTCAAAGTGTCACTAATCAGTCAGCCTTGATTGTCAATGCAGTTGTTTGTACCTTAGCTCGCACTAAATTGAAATTCATGAATCAAACTCAATTCCTCATAATGGTTCACTTTTTGCCGGAGATCCTGGTGTTTGCGAACTTCAACTCGAAAGCGAACTCGAACGCTAATGCGAATGGCGATTACCTTGTGCAACTGTCTGATTGTATTGCATTGCTTAGCTGAGTGAGTTACTGAGCCAGTGAGCTGTTAGTATTCGTAAGCGCGATGTCAATTAATTTAATTAAAAAATACTTCCACTCAATGTCACATGGTGACATACGAATACGAGAACAGAGCCTAATACACACAGCTACTCGTACACATATGTGTGAGTTATTAACTTTCCACACAATTTACGCCAAAGAATTGAAATATCAATCTTTCGGATTCGAAAATTAAGGTCATAGCTATAAATCTGTCAGCAAAAGTTCACGTCACCATCTCTCTTGCCGAAGGTGTAAGTGTAAGTAACATGAATGCGCCCGATCAAATAATTGAACAAAATACGAATACCATATCGCCAACGCCAACACTAGGCAATGCATTTCGAGTTGAATTGTTATATGCAATCGGACAGGACACGATAACATGACCAAGTCCATAGCGTGGAAGAGGAGAAGGTGATGGTTACTGTACTCGTAGGTGGATACGAAACAACCTCGGATGCATGAATGGATATCAGAAATAAAGACGAATCGCATATTTCGAGTATCCTTTCTCATATCCTTTCCTAAGAGTGCATACTCGTATGTAGTATTCTCTAACTCGTACTAAACAACGGGGTTTCTAAGTCCAACAGAGAGGAAACATATTTCCGCAATGAAAGGATTGCATTTTTGTTCAGGATATGGATAGATTCCAAATTCCAAGAGTCATTTTCTGTCAATCCAGTAAACTGTGGACCAGTGAAATCGATTCGACTATGGATTGTTTATTTTTTTCTTCTTTTCTGTTTGTATCTTGTTGGATGTGATATATATGGTTCCCCCTTGGGGAGCTTTTTATCATCCACGAGCAGTTCAACTATGTATACTACCCTTGTCATGTGTGAAGGTAAGACGAGAGCTGGTATATAAATGTAAATAAAACTATCAAAGTCAAGTCTACCATTTACATTTATAGGTAAAAAGAGTTAGAAGCGCTTGTCCCAGCCAATGTTATGTAGAATCGTCAAATCTATTTAAAAAAAAAAAGTGCTTTGAACAAAGTTTGATGTTAGAGTGTTTTAACTTGTAGTCCGAAAGGTTGTAGTAAAGCTCTAAACATAAAAGTGATAGTTTCGAGTCAGGTTCAGGACTTCGGGTATTGAGGTGTAGCATCCAAATCCAAAGCTGGCTTTACACCGAAACAGAGGGACAAACGTACAAAAGAAAAAATCAACTTTGGATACCTACTGAAGCAAAGAATAGTCAGAATTTATAGATAAACAAAGACACTGTGGCGCTGGTAGGCCGCTATGGGCCATGGCTTAGCTTCTTGACACTCATTTGTGTTGCTTATGTTTTCATTTTTGTCACATCCGAGCGGGGCCTACGGTTTATCGCCGAGTCCGAATTGCACTCCTTAGAAGCTTTTTCATAGGCTATTTAACGTTCGGAAGTTTGCCATTGCCCGCCGAAAGGGTGATGGCGATTGGAAAAATTGTTGGTGACCCAGCCAGAATAATCCAATGAGCTAACTATCGCGTCATCGCCATCGCGATATAGATAGCAACTTTTGGTGGGCATACGTTCCATAAGCATAACTGAACATTGTATCATAGCCAAACGGGGAGCGGAGACGACCTTAGACTAGTAGTTTGAATAAAAAAAACAGTTTGCTTATCAGAAGTTTGGAGGTAGTGCATAAACAATTAAAAGCAAAAAAGGATTGCGTTGCTTAGTGCTCTTTAGTTAGCGGTACAGACCGGGGTGAAGCTGAGTCTTCATAAGTCTTTCTTTATGTCTTAACCGTCGAAGAAGATAAGTTTTAGGCCGTGTATCCAAATCAATATTTTCTGTGGCAGCAGAATATATCTTTCGCTCGAGCAGACACTCCCAGTTATACACATCGGGTGGCGGCCTTTGTTACCAAAGACAACGTCATAACCGTCAAAATAATTGAGACACTCAAACAGAACATGCAACTTGACAGTGCAAAATTTTCCAGCCAAACGAATTCAGCTTTGGTGTTGTCACTAAAGCTGTGTATGGTCTGACGTTTTCGTGATGGAAAACAACGTCCTTCCTGTTCGCCAACTCTGGCCAGTTTTCTTCCACTGCCTGCTTCAAAGTATCGAGGTGAGATCAGTATTTAATGGCATTTTTTGTCTGATTGCTTGGAACCAACTCGAAGTAAAGGACACCTTGCCAATTCCATCAAATGCTCAACATGATCTTTTTGGGATGCAAATCTTGTTTACCGTGCCGTGTTTCACCAGGAGCACACCATGACCTCATAGTTGTAAACCACCCTTATTTCTTCTAACGTAACCACTCTTTTCAGGAAAGTCTCAAGCCAGTTTCGTCCCAACAAAGACTCACAGACTATTATGCGAATCATAATGTTTGAGAGGAACTCAAACATGGCCGTTTTCCGACATTGCAAGCCTTTTCAGCCTCAGCGCAACTTTTGTATGAGCGATATAAGACCGCTGAGCGATCTCCCGTGTCGTCAAATGCCTATCAACACTAACTGCAGGCAAAATTTGATCGTCATCTGTGGTAAGTGGACGTCCAGAGCAAACAGCATCAGCAATATTTCCTCAACGAAAGTATGCAAACTAACGCAGACAAGTGCCAGTGCTTCTAACCGAATCTCTATACACGCTGCAAATCTCCCGTTGCGCCTCTGTCGCTTTGACATCGTTTTTGAAGAAGGTTCAATCAGGGTCTCCGAAAGCCTTTCCAACTACCCTTCCCGGCAAATTGCCAAACACAGGAAGCAGGCTGATCCCTCGATAAGATCTAGATTCAAGTCACTATCCCTATCAAGAGACTTTAAAATTAAATCCAGTGAATTGATTATGTCAATTACGCCAAATTCCCTTTCCGCCTTTGCGGAAGGAAACGCTGAGTGAGAGCTGATAAAAAGCGCAGCGATGCCGAACGTATAAACCTGGAATATAAGCTATCAGATGATAAAGGCTAAGCAAAAACACCAACCCGCGGATTGTCTCTTATAATTTTTGTTGTGTCGATCGGTTAACTTTCTAATCTTCTTTTTTGCTTGATATTTGTAGATCTATTCACCTATTTTGTTGGTGGCGATGGCGCGATTGTTAGCTCATTGGACTATAACGCAGAGGGTCCGTGGTTCGATCCCCGGCATCGCCAACAATTTTTCGAATCGTCATCACCCTTTCGGCGGGCAATGGTAAACTCCCGAAAGTAAAATTGCCTATGAAAAAGCTTCTAAGGAGTGCCGTTCGGATTCGGCGATAAACCGTAGGCCCCCCTCAGATGGAAACATGAGTAAAACAAATGTGTGTCAAGAAGCTAGGCCATGGCTCATACCGAGCTGCGGATTATTAATGAATAACCTGCAGTCCTCCAGCAACCTTGTGCTCACGCCTTAACCACTTCCTCAAACAATCTTATCGCTTAGTTCTTAATAGGCTTATTCCACGTCAAAAATGTCCCCATATCTCAAAACCCTGTTGCCTGTGTGGCAATGCCAAAAGTTAGTGCACTATTCGAGGCGAATGTCTTATATTGCGAAGAACTTCAGACCGATCAGTCCGACTGACAGCCTACATCTCGGAGAACATTAATAAAGTGTAAAACTACTTTGTCAATGTATCCTCTGTCAGCGATGCAACATACCTACCACTGTAGAAAATCGTGAAATACCGCTCTTCAAAAGGGTTTGATAGACTGCTGATACACTAGAGCATACGCTGAGCATTTTAATCGTCATTGATGGACCTTTTGGCAATCGTGGTCCTGGTTACATATTACAAATACATATTCCATATGCTGAACAAAACGGGCAGCACTAGTTATGGTTCAGCAAGACGTGGGCCTTTTTATCGGTCTACAAGGCTCTCATTAGCAAGTTCTACCCTACGCGTCAGTTGTTTGGTGCGATTAATTGTAGTGAAAAAGTGTCATCTCTGCCAGATTCCGGTTTATTGTCTCGGCGGTTTGGAGTAGGAAAAGCTCCTGAACACCCAATGCGCTTTTGGTCAGTCTCACATTCTTATCATACGCTAAGTTCTCAAAATCATTTCCTTTAAAAAAAATGGATGAATACAAAGGGCAAAGGAAGGACCTTTCGTACCGATTGTCTTTTAACTATGGACTCTTGACAAGCAATCCGACAAAGTGTACCCAGAAAACCTGTTGCTGTGGTAGAACGCTGACCACTTTCACTGCATCTTCAGACATCGTTCCAAAATCTATCTAAGATATGGCGCTGGACCGTAGACAAAATCGGCAGGATAAACTTGAGTTTGTCCTTCAGACGGAAGCATGAGCAATGCATTCACTGAAGGAAGACTGCATTCCCTGAAGAAAGACTGCATTCACTTAAGGAGAATGAAGATTAAGGTTGCATCATTTATAACTTATAACTGTGGCATTTACTCACTTACTCACCATTCCACAAAATAATGCAGTGGTAGTTCGTCGTATTTGTATCTTCGTATCGGCCATGAAGAAGTTGTTTTTGTAGGAACAAACCACGAGTTTACTGAGATTTTGAAAGACGTTAAATCTGTAGTTGTTGTCGCACAACAACTGAAAGTCCGAGTTCAAGTCAATCGTAGTAATTGCAAAAAACTAGGATTGGTGCACGTCGAAAAATTTTATTAATTTGTTTCACATTCAGAATAGACATCAGGCTGAGCCTAAGAAACTTGGAAGACAATATTATTTTCGATTCACATTTTTAGATACAATTTCGCTTTGAATAAGTTTTCCTTTTCTGAAAGCAAAGTGTGTGCAAAATACCGTAAATAGCTGAGCTAAATTCCTTATTTTGGATTTCTTTGTAATAGCGCTGCCTGAGACTTGGAACAACAAACATGTGAGAGTCTCAGAAATTGATCAGGAATCAAGAATCAAGAATTTTTATTTCGAAAAGATTGATATCCTCTTCAAATTCGTATATTCCGGCAACAAGAATATCGGATGCCCGATTTTCCAGTGCATTCTTTCACAATTTCACTGAGAAATAACTTTCTGCATTCCAAACGAACGTCCAGAGTGTTCCTTTTTGATATTTCGATTAAAAAGCAATGACCTTCTCGATGGCAAGTGCTGGTAAAATTGACTTCAGGTATACGTTTTCAACCCCACAAAATCATAACCGGATACATTTTGAATATTATTTCCTCTCGATATATTTTTTTTTTTTTGTTCGTTGCTCTATAACTTCACAGGGCAACTAACCATCTCACCAACGTTGAAACATCCATAAATTGATACCTTCAACTGCATTGCACGAGTAGGTCGTAGGCATGCTCAAATAGTCCAGGGATGATACTGCATAGTCAAAGCATCTGAGCTGGATTGGATGTACGGGTATACCTATATAGATAGATATAAATGTTGCTGGGCACCTCTGCTCCATCACCGCCGAAACATTCTGGGAATTGGAATTTAAACGAAAATTGTTAATTAACATGTATTCTGTGTTGGCTTGGTCGGGTGGACCCTTTAAGCTCCCACCTATCCATGGCTAGGATCGGAATGAATTGCATGATTCCGTGTTTTGTTGTTGCTGTAGGTTCGGTCTTTTAATTTTTTTTTTTTTTTAATTTTTTTCCCCCAGACTTTTTTGACCAGCACACATATGGGTATAGTATGCGAGATATATATTTTATGTGATGATGTCCGGTTTGGAAAAAGCCGTCGGTTGTAGTGAGCTTTCAGTTTCAGAAAATGGACATGAATGGAATTTCCATTCGAAAAGGAGGAGTAAGTGAAGAGTGAGTGAAATATTTTCTCTACTGCAGGAATAAGATACTACTCGTATCAACCCTCTTGCAGTATTGACCAAACGAAACTCTGGCTAGTGGTTGTTCGTGATGAGGATGATCCAGATGATGATGATAATGTTGATGATGATGATGCTATTACAGTTGGCCAGAGCTTGATGGTCAATCGAACGTATGGAATGCAAGCAGGGAATGGGAATGAGATGAATACAGCAACACAGCAATACAGCAACACAGCAGCGGCAGCAGCAATGAAATTTATAACAACCTCATCTGCATTCACATTCTCAATGTCCTGGACCCAAAGTACCAGTAACAGGGCGAGAACCTCTGCATTTTATTTTAAAATAAATGTGCTCCACACACTCACACACATTCAAGGCAGCACGGGGGATGAGTTAAGGGAACAATCCACAGACCGGTAGCATCTATCACGAAATATTCAGTCTCAATCCAACACGAATGAATCCAACGTCACAGCGGCAAAAGCAGTAGCCGAATCAGTCCAATGGCCAGTATCAGTACCAGCAGCAACACAGAGAATCAGATGAATCCTGCGGTTGCATTAAAAATGCATTTTCCATTTTCGAATTGGCAGAAGGAGTGGTACGAGTATGGTTCAAATGATTCGAAAGGCCCAGTAGTCCATCTCTCTGTGGAATGCACTAGGTCATCATAAATGAAAAATAACATCTTTTCATTATGCGATTACATCCAGGAGTCAACCAGCCGACCAGTCGGACGGCAAACCAAAAATACAGGACCACACTGCCGACAGGGCGGTTGGGGGTAGATTTTGAATAAAATTCCCTTCGCACTCATTCCTGTTTGAGGATTCAATTCATATCCACACCCACTGTGCGGCTAGCAGGCGGCAATGGCAGTAGTAAATTTCGGGGGTTATTCATTACACATATTCTGATACTGCCACCGCCACCGGCAGCGCTATCGTCGTCGTCGCCTATGATGTGCCGCCCACTCGTTCAAACCACCCCCCTGGATAAGCGGAAAATATTTCAGGGTTGAATGAGAATAATTCATTTGGAAAAATTTTTGAGGATATTTTTATTAAGTGAAATTATTTTTGCAGTCGTTGTGCGTTGTGTATCTCGGCACAGTGGCAGGCATCTACAATATTCCCGTCGTCCTCCCGACAACCCCATCAAACCCATCAAACTCATATAAGCTGCTGCCATAGACTACTCTAGCTGTAGCTGTGCTCTGACTGAGTTTTATTATGTTTTCTGCTGATGGTTTCATTTGTAATGATGTGTGAGGAGATTCAGGGGGTGGGGTTTGTGGAATGAGTGGGGTTGGTTTACTGCTCCATTATAAAAATGAAAATGAAAATTGACGACGACGATGACTACACAGGGGTATAGTAGGGTCATGATGCACATTCGACTGAATTTGTGGTTATGCGTGTTCAGCTCTAATAGTCGCGCCAGCAGGGAGAGCTGCAAATATTCCAAACTAAATGAATATTTAGCGGCTAAAAGCGGGGGAAGGTGACGAAACCAAATAATAATGATAAAACCAAAAACAAAAAAAAAAAATTACTACCGCTCCACACAACACCACTACACTTGGGAATCTTAATTAACTCGATGATGATAGTGGTTAAGCATTTTTGTGTCCACTATGGGGAATTTTTCTATCGCATATTTTAACATTCCTGAATGCAGAGGTACGGCTGCAGAGGGACCAACTGAAACCAACTGAAATCAACCATGATTGGTTTTCGGCATTTTTGCCCTTGCAAAAAAGGGTAAAAGGTACGAGTATTCTGGCGCTGGTCTATTAATTGCTAAATATTGATTTGGTTTGATTAGGTGGGCGATGGTCAAATAAGTTAACTGTGAAAGCGGATAAAGGGTTGGCAATTGGGTTTTCTCTCTGAATTATATTAAGTATCCCTTTTGAGCGATGATTATGATATTGATGGAGGGCAGAGAACTTTTAACATTGAACGCCCAACGATGTGGATAATCTGTGTAACGGTATTGTACGAGGTCAGTGGTTCGAATTGTAAGTGGTTGAGGAGAAATATATTTTTTATACCTCAGGCAATAGAAGGACATTTGATGGACAAGGAATTCCTGAAACAGTTAGTTTACAAAAGTGATCCTTGAAACTTGCCATGGAAACCTATACCTATAGTGAAGCAGTTAGGCACTTTGGGATTGGTAATCGTGCTGACTGATAGAATGATAGAAGATAAGAATACAGTTCAGTTGGCTTTGATGGCGTGGCATAATCATCAAAGAGGAACTAAAAGAAGGCTCTTCAAGATAGAAAAGCAAGTAGGATTAGGTCTTGTCCCAGATTGTTTGTAGGGAGAATGTATAGCATTGAGATTTCGTGGGGCATTGTGTTGTCAAGCAGTGCCTCACCATAACAGGCACCATAAGCACAAAAACCTGCTTCCTACCACAATAGCATAGCAGCGCCCATCGAATACAAGGACTGTGACAAAATCAGATTGTTCTCGACTAATTCACAATGTACGTACACTTAATCAGGTAGATCACTTTAGAAATTGCATCCAATCCGTCTGTAACAGACCTGGAATAGAGGTAGCTAAACGTCTTAGTACTGCATCTGTAAACAGCAATCAATTAGTCAGAAACAGTCAGGAGCTTCGCTCCTTTTTTATCAGAGTCAGACACCACTCCTCCACTTTGGGAGGAATCGATCAACGTATTGCACTCTAAACGAATTGAAGCAATCTCAGCAGTAGAGTGCCCGGAACTAGAGGCCCCGTACCGCATGAAGTCTAAAAACGGCAAATGAAAAGACGTCAAGCAATATCTGCCGGACTGGTCGTTCAGCCGAGAATATCGCGGCTGTGGTTGCCGATGTCGCGGAGAGCGAAGAAACATCAACCAGACGACAGGCCACGCAGCGAATTTTAGTGAAAGACTAACACATGTTCCCGTACAAAGTGCAAACAGTGCATTAGTTAATGCCCCCTGACCGTCAGTTGCGTGTGAATTACTGTGAAGCCATCCGCATTTCCACTTAAGCGGTTACGTCAATAAGCAAAATAGCCACTTGGCCGATATCACCTTTTCCACTTAACAGAACAAATTGTAAAGGTCCAAATAAAGATTTCCAATAGCCAAAGTAAGTTGAGCATCCCGTAGCGAAAAACACTCCTAATCATATCTGCTCCATCATGCTGGCATAACATCGGCCAGAATAAACAATTAAGTTAAGATAGACAGTAGAGCTTCCAAGCCGAGTCCAACTTATAAGGACACCATAGGTAAATCGAAGCCTTCCACGATGGCAGAGGAAAGCAAACCTGATGGAAAGTGCCGAAAGTGGCGTTATCCCGGCTATGGATAAGCTTTAGCATTCGACATCGAAGTGGATCCCTTCTGTTGAGGTAAATATGGTCCCTTCAATTTCTAAGCATACACAAACTCACTTTACTGGATATCAAGTCGAGAGTAGTTTTTTATACCTTAGAGCTGTTGCCTCAGAGGATTGTGGTTCCGAACTGAGTGTGGTAGCAGAATTCGCAAAACAAGGGTTATATTCTGAAGAAGCAATGTTATCAACACAAAAACTAAGCTGAGACCACTTTGATCGAACTCAAAAAAAATTCTGCTACTTAGTGGGTGTAGTACATGGAAAGTGACCATCAGGGTTACGAGAAGGGGTCTCCGTTTATTATATGACAAACTTCACACGACAACTGCGTCTTGTGGCAAACACCACTTCTTTTAAAATGGAAAGGGCTTTGAAAGTTCAGCATAAGATATGAATACCAAGGGGAGGGAGAGCGGAGCTAGGCATGCTAGGGAAAGGCTCCATGCAGCTGAGACATACCCCTTTTTGGATTCTGGTAAAAGCACCAATGACGTATTTTCTTATTCCACCAGACAATCGACGCATAGGGTATAATTGACCTCAAATCCAGACAATTGTAGACCCAGGGAACCCTTCTCGGTGACAGGTTCCATATCTTGTCGACAGCTCCCTTGAGCTGCCATAGTTATCCAGGGTGACACCCAAATACTTAGTTTCTTTTGAAAATTGGATGGTGGTGTTAGATGGGTCAGACTATACAGCTCCCTCTTTATAGTAAAGAAAACTACCTGAGTAGACGATCGCTAAGCACAATTCAACAGCCAATACACCTTCATAATCGGCGTATACTTTTGTATAGACTTCAAAACAGAAATAAGTCGACCAACTATAGCAGCACAGCAGCACAAAACACCGCCTTGTCAACAGCCCCTGTTTAGTCAGCATCCACCAGGTTTACTTTTATTCACAAACTAGTAATTCATTTACACTGGGTTGTCGGGCAGAGTAATGCATACCGTCAAATGCTTCGTTGTTGAAGGAACTCTCATTGTCGATAAAAATTTCGAGCGCGTATTCCTTTTTGTCGAGTACGACAACCAGGTTTTGAAGCGCACCCTCGTTAAATCTTCCGTGTACCTATGCGTGTTGCATCACAGACAAAACATGCATTCGGAAGGCAGTTTTGCGCACACGGATCTCAACTATTCGCTCCATGATCTTCAACATAAAGGAAATCAGACTTATATAGGTCTAAAGCTCTTGTCGTGTGAAAGATTTTCTCAGACTTATCAGCAGCGGATCTACACTCTTTTTTAACATAACTGTGTTTAATGATTTGATGTCAACCGAATTGAAGCCATCAAAGGAAGCAACAGATTGCTTGGTGCCTTGATTTAATGATTTGGAACAGTGTTGGATCATTTTCAAAGATTAACCAATTGTGAAAAAGGTCAAAACTAACAAACTTTAGCCCACAAAAATGAAAAATTTAACTGAACGTAAAAAGTGCAACTTATACTCCTCCATCAATTCCACCAGTCATACTTTGTCAGAAATCAAATCACGTGATATCCATCGATCGCTGTTTCTTCAGACAAGGATGCCAAATAAGTCATAAGGTCAAGGAATATTATTTGAAGATAAAACTCTAGAATTGACTTTTGAATTTGTTTGCGTTTGCGTTCAGGTGGTGTGGCAAAATATACTAGTGAAATTTTTGACCTGTCACATTGACAACATTGACTTCGTAGAACAAATAAACATATAATAATAATTTATAGGGTGTAGTACACTGCGACCTTGTAGTCTTTTGTGCCCTCTGCTTAAACTTTGGAAAAGTTTGCTCCCTCTTCCAGAGCCCCCTCACAGCTTAATTCACCAGGAATTATGTTAGAGTGTTTATGCTCTGGCTTTGACAAGGAAACCCACTCAGAGCACATCATCCAGACCAGTTTCTTTTATGAATCTGGGAATGAGCAGAAGATCCGTAGTTGGTAAAACCTTGTCTTGAATTTGGTGTTCTCTCAAATATGTGAACCTTTTTATTGGTCAGTGCCCCGCAGGATTCCAGGATGTGTTCTGGAGTTTCTGTGGATGCAGAGACCTTCATCTAAAATCCCCATCGTCCTTAGGTGTTCCCTGAGTGCATGCTTTAAATCTTTTGAGACTGTAATCTCCTAAGAGTTTTTTGGCTTGCCTCAGACCTTGGGGATCCCGAAAGGTTCTAGCCTGTTTCTCCTTTTCCGATTTCCTGAATTCTTCGTGCAGGGTGTGTTCCTCTATCCCGCAAATGGTTTAGGTCCTTTGCTGCCCTTTTTCTCGCTAGAACGTCCGGTGCCTCGTTACCAATAATGCCCACATGGCCTGGTATCCAACAGACAGATAATCTATTTTTCTTGCCCAATTTGTTGAGACTTTGTAGGCATTCCCATACAAATTTGGATTTAATGACAAAGGATTCCAGTGCTTTGATAGCTGCTTGACTATCTGACATTATTGCTATGTTACAGTTTCTGTAATTCTTTTCGAGATTGATTCGAACGCATCTTTTAATGGCGCATACTTCTGCTTGAAAGATGCTGGCCCAAACACTCCTGCACCAGTTCCTTCGTCAGTTCTCGAGCCGTCTGTATGCCATTTTATCGGGTGGTTGCTCAGTCCATAGATACTGGATTCATCGCTCCATTCTTTCTTGTTGCCGAGCTTCGTTAAGAAATTCTTTTCAAAGTTGTATTTCTTCATGCTGTCACTTGGAATAGCCAAGAGTGGAAGTTTTCCGAGTAGTGCATCATATTCTTTCTAACTAATGCATTTCCCCCTTCCAGTTCCTTCATTTGCTATTCTTAGAATGGTTTTATTCGCCGCCTCTGAGACAATCAGGTGTAAGGGAGTTAATTCTAATAGCACCTCCATTGCAGAAGTTGGGCACGTACGCATTGCGCCAGTGATGCATAGGCACGCCAGTCTTTGCACCTTGTTGAGAGATTCTCTCGTTGTGACAAGACTGGTTCATTTTGCTAATGCTACTGCACCATATGTGATCATTGGTCTCACAATCCATCGCAGAATGTTAGGGTTACAACCCCACGACTTCCCCGCTAGGTTCTTACATATCATAAGAGCACGGGTTGCTTTTTTAGCAGTTTTCTCGGTGTGGTTCTTCCAGAGTAGTTTGCTGTCTAGTCCCAGATACTTCACATCATTGACCGGTATCAGTGTCGTGCCTGACAAGTCTTTGAATCTTTGAAGTTTTCTTTTCTTTGTGAATGGCACTATCGTGGTCTTAGTCGGATTGATATTTAGCTCGGCCGTGAGGCACCATGGCTAAACCATGAACTACAAGATTCCCGACAGTATTAGAAGAAGTAAAACCTTGTAGAACAAGACCTTAACCAACATCGAGTATAGGCGCAAAGGATTACTTGCTCTTTCTTTCGAAAAATATGCTGGCTACGAGATGCACTGCAGTTTATAGCCTGCTATCTAAAAGGGATGACTCATATTTAGTTAAAACATTAAAAAGCCACAAAAGGTTTTAGCAGAGCTCTAGAAATGTCTCAACGATGTTTTCTACTGCTAAGAAATGTGGCTGGATAACTGTGACTGACGCAATGGCATCTCATATCAAAAATCAATATTTGTATGTTTCAGTTGCTAAGAAATCCATGTTGTCGGGCTTAAATGGAGTAAAAGCCAGATAGATTTAATGGCCAATATAACAGGTCAGACGAAAATATGTGTAATACATCAGAAGCTTCGCAAGATCCTCATGCCATTGGCTTACAAAATTTATTTGAGATAAAAAACATTCGAAAACATAAAAAATCTCCTGCATTCATTTCGAAATTGAATAGAAGAATTCTACTATATGCCCGGAGCGACAATTTCGACAGACCTGCTTTGCTGACTCAATCCGCAATTGCCTTTGCCTTCGAAGAGACATTCATCATTCTATTAATTCAGTTCCATAAAGCGAACATACGTGTACTTATACTCGTACTCACATGTTCATAGTCATTCATAATCGAGTTCGAAAAATTAGAATGGAACTACAACTCTATTTCCAATCCAAGATCATCGACTTATTACATCCATTCAACCCCGTTTACCCTCCAGGTGTGCCTTCAACTTTTCACCGCCGCAAAAAACCCACATTCGCCTGAAACTTTAAAACAATTCAGCTGCGTTTGCAGTAATTGTATGCAACACTTGCATAGAACAAATATCTTACAGCCATTTCAATACAAAAACAAAAAAAAAAAAATTATCTAGATACACTTATGTTAACAGACCAGGAGTACGAGGAATACGGGTATGAGCAGTTTGTCTGTTTGCTCTGCAATGGCATGACAAAGCACAACTCCTTTCCAGTTGTTCGGCTCATGAATGTGCAATAAATTGAACCGAACATTGAAACGACTGCCAAAGTCAGCCAGAGTCAGAGAGTCAAGCTCTAATGGAAGTTAGCTCTGTACAGAAGAAAATATCGTTAATTTGATTTTGAAGACTGACGGCTGACGACGTCCATGACAACGGTAATGATGTTCAAGACGATGATGCTGACAGTCATGAAGATGAAAGATACTGGCATTGGAAGCACCCTGAATCCAAAGTTACCTCCAGTGAAAGTGAACCGCGCTATACGGTTACTGGGTAGAAACTCTTCGATCGATTTTTAATAATCCCACAAATACAAATTGAGTTGCCCCAAACAGATTGCCAGATAAATTCGACAAATTAGAAGATAAAGCCAATGGATTCATAGAACTATTACTGTACTCACTTACCATACAATGCATGGGACGAGTTGTGTGCTTTCTAATTGTTAATGGTTCTCTGTGAAATGATGTGGAACTTACCTGAAAGTAAAAATTAAAAAAAAAAGAAAATTAGTTTTAAAATTAAAAAGATAAATTAAGGTTAAAGCAAGATACTCGTAGTGTTAAAATTGATTGAAAGAGTTGTCTGAGAGAGAGTCAGATGAAGACCCAAATCTTCAAAATATAGGAGTACTCGTATGAAGCAGCGAATGGTTTTGGATAGCACATCTTTTGACGACCAGCAAATCAATGAATTTCTTGAAAATTCTTCCCTGAGAATCTATTGAAGAGGATGACCAATATATGTTCGTAATCACGTTTTCATATTCATATTCTAACTTCGATCCTAAGAAGTTGCCATTCACATCAATAAGAAATTTGACACTGAGATGCCAAAACCCAAAGAAGAGCACATCGATATGGAATTTGTGTTGCAATGAATAAGAACTTCAGACAACTAGGGGCCCAGAATACTTACTCAAGGAGCACGAGGTACAACAATGAAAAACGATGGTGCTTTGCATTTATTGGCATCGAAAGTGTAAAGACTAAAGTAAGATACGTTTAATTTTGGCCTTCCTGTTTGAAACTTTTAGGCACAAAATTTGGAAACAACTTCTCCCATATGCTGATGACATTCACACAATCTACCCAATCTTGAGAAATTAGCGCTCTGTCTGCAAGTAAGAATTTCATTCCGTCATCCCCTACCACTAGTTCTATGGGCTTAGAGTAAGCAACTGAGTACACAGCCCTATCTACAGCAACTAACAAAATCAAGCAAGACCCGAGTCATCCCTGCAGCATTATACAGGAGAGGAGTGGCTATTTTAAGTAAAAGATTTCCCGATTTTTGGCACGGCATTCGTTGATAAACTGTATGAAGGCGCGACAAAACGGATCTTTGAAGCTCCTTGTGGAGCAAATCAATGAAGGAAGACCTTACTTTAGGCAGAGTATCCAGTTAAAATTGAATTTTGAATAACCTACCATGCCTCATTGTAGGAAGTTAGCCAGGGACTAAAGAGAAATGTTAATTCCCTCCTAGGCTGTTGGAAAAAGACCAACCCACTTAGGCCTGTTAGCCTGTTGGGATGACAAGTGGATCTGTGATCTTCCTACTCGAGAAACAATATTGAGCTTTTGACAAAGCGTAGGAAACTTTTGATGCCTGTACTGTTTCTTCTTGGGAAGAGAGCTGAACATGTACAAAGGATGTGTGGGATTGTCTCTTCCTCCTTCTCGTCCATGCAGCTTTTGCAGAAGTCGTTAGTAAACATGCTAAGCTTTCATGTTTGTTTACCTAGAAGACAGTGTCCAGTGATGAGACCTCTTAGAGGGATTCAGATGCAGTTATAGCCAAATTTGGTCGCTAAATATGTCGATAAAACCATCCACCTAAGATTTGTTGTTCTATTAGCACCCAGCTTTAGTTCTAGTTTGCACGAAGCGATAGGTATACCAATGTTACCTTTTTCAAGGATTTCGTTCGTTCGGCCCTACAGTTACCTGAATATCTTTATATCCTGGCACACAACAAAGGTAAATTTTGGACTGCTCCGCCATCTCCATGAGAGATGATTGGCAGTCTACAACTGACTTTAAGTTTAAGGAACATGAGTCCAGGGATTTGATAGCGGCCTGACTGTCGGAAAAGATGCGGATATCCATTGTAAATATTACATTTTTCTTCAGCCAGGACAGGGCTTTCTTAATTGCCAGAACTTCCGTCTGGAAAACGATACAGTAAGTGGGAAGCCGGAAGAAGAGGCTTAGGTAAAGCTTATCAGCGAAGACACAGCCATCGACCCCACTATCGGTCTTTAAACCGTCGATATAGAGGTAGAATTATTTGTCGTCCAAGAAGGCATTTTCCTCCCAGAAAGATCTGGATAAAATGGTTACGTGAAAGTTTTTGTCAAACCAGTGTTTGGGTATGGTATATTCGATGTTTTCTGTTATGATTGCGAGTGTGTTAAGAATATTTGCGTGGTCAAAAAGTTTATTTGTCCACTGTAGAGTTGCCTCAAGGCGAATAGCGGCTACTTGTCTGCTAAAAATTTTGACAACGTTCAGAGCAGCGGCGGGAGTTCAGCGCAGGACTCCGCTTATGCTCAAACATGCTGTTCTTTAGACTTTGCCTACCTTCATGCAGTTGACTACTTTGTCTAGACCGTCCACCATACAACCAGTGAGTATCGATCTTATAACCCAGGCATATAGCTAATGGGCAATATGAGGTTGTCCCCGATGGATTTTTTGCATGAGAATAAACCTACTGAGGCTTTTCTTACTCTTTCTTAAATATAAGGTTTCCAGTTTAGTTTCTTGTCGAAAAATAGGCCCTGGTATTTCGCTGTGTCAGAGAAGACCAAGCTGGTACCGTTGATTAGGGCAGGGTCTTATCGAAAATCGGAATATTGTATTTCCTATAGAAGAGATGGATTTTATGGGAGTTTATTCCCAATCCACTAACACCCTAGTGTTAATAGTATAAAGATGTTTTTCCAAGACCACCCTACTACCCCATGCATCCAGGTATATCAGCAGTTCATAAACCAATACGTTCCTGCGAAGGGGTGAGACCTTGCGGCGTACCTCTGCTGACATATCTTTTAACAGAATATCGACTTAGTTTAGAGTTTGAATCATTTTTGTTTGTAAGTTGCCATCAAAAGTAACTAGGAAAGTGACTTTCAAAAATTGATTGGAAGAAATGTTGAATTAGTAGGGAGTAGCCTAAGGACGTAGGCCTATAACACTAGGACATACACCGACCCGCAGCAGTACAAAGGGGTACTTAAAGCTTTCAAAAATGTTTATAATGTCGCAAAGGTCGTAAGCGAGTTCGACCGAAGTCAAAAACATAGGACTTGAATGTGAACACCTTAATCTAGGCAAGAATAGTAAGATCACTTGTAAAAGGCGGCTAAATTGAAATGTTATATTCAAGGAATTTAACGCCAGGGATCATCCTGTAACTCAATAACATCTAATAAAACTACTGAAAGCAGTGTGTATGATATGATTGGGTTCTCACGTCTGGAAATGGGCATTTACATATTAACAGTGCCATAGGGAGCACAACAATATGAAGGTATGGCATCATGGAATGAATGGTTTATGTACGCATTATCCCGCCTGATACTTCCACTTGTGTCAGAACTTGACGGCTTCCAGGTTACAACAATGACTGTCTAAAGTTCCGGCTGAAACTTCGGGCTCTTTCCCGTTCTCGCAAATGCAAAAAACAGCGCACAAAATACAATTTTACAGAGTTGGCTTCCATAAGGACAGAATATCACATTGGCAACTAAATCCCTATTACAGATAAGATTGAAAGCGTATCAAAAATTAGCGACCGACTTTTGGCCAAAAAACTGATAACTAAATATAAAATCTGGAATATTTTTAGCGTAAGAAGAAAAGAAGATATCGGAACAAACAAATTATTCGGCGCTTCTTTGATTGGTTTTCAAATATATCTAAGACATACGCTTTACATCAGTGGGATTTAAGGAGACTCGGAAAATCGAATTGCGAATATGAAGGCTGCTGTAGAGGAAACGGTATTGAAATGGCAAACTGAAGGAAAGAATATGCATTTGATTCATGTGAATCACACGATCTTACTGTACTCAGCGCGCTATTTTTTAGAATCAACTTCACTGGATTTTGCACAGCATTGATGGACATTAAACTCAAATAAACTTTCATCCATATGGAATTAACACACTAAATTTGCAGATAAGATCTTATATGCGCAGTTCAGAGGGTCTCCTTTCTTGAGAATCGGACAAACAATGCTGAGGTTCCATTCATCGGCCATTCTTTCATCCGACCATATTTTACAGATGAATTGGTGTATGCTCCTTACCAAGTCATCGCCTGCCGCTTTGAAGAGCTCGGCAGTCAGGCTATCCGCTCCAGCAGCTTTGTTGGACTTAAGCTTCGATATGGCTATCTTCACTTCATCCAGGTCGGGTGGACGGAATTGTTGGTCATCATCGTCCAGGTTGAAAGGTTGATTCGGTACATTCTGCCTGACAGCGGTATTTGGTCCGTCATCGCCGTTATACAGTCTGCAGAAATGATCTTTCCAAATCCTCAGCATTGACTGCGATTCTACTACGATGTTTCCTTGTTCATCTCTACAGGCTTCGGTTCGGGGTTTGTTTCCGCGGCATGTAATTTTTACCTTTTGGTAAAACTTCCGAACCTCATTCCTGGAGTAGCATCTCTCAATTTCCTCGATTGCGCGCTTCTCATGCTCTTTCTTCTTCCTCCTGAGAAGCCCGTGCTTGTCTCTCCTCTTCCGCTCATAGAGCTCATGAGCAGCTCTGGTCTTTCTTAGCAGCGCCGCGTTATATGCATCTTGCTTAGCTGCATGTGCTTGCCGGCTTCATCATCAAACCAGGGGTTTCCTGTTGGTGGACAAGTGAAACCCAGCACATCAGAAGCGGCATCTCTGATGGGGTTTTGGCAGTGTTTCCAATGGTCTTCGATGCTTGATGCTGGCGGTATTGGACCTCGTCGATTAGCCTGAACCCGTTATCGGAGGTAATGTTGTGCAGGGTATATTTTCCAATTGTACAACCGAAGATACCCTCTTTTCTTAGCTTTGCATTAAAATCACCGAGGACACTTTTGATGTCATAGCTAGGGAATTGCTCGTAGGTCTTGTTAAAGAGCTCATAGAAGGCACCCTTGGTGTCGTCATCTCCACTGTGGGGGCATGCCCGTATATAAGGCTAATGTTGGTGAATCAAGCCTTGATGCGGATTGCTACTAGGCGCTCGCTCACATGCCGGAAGTTCAGGACTTCTTGTCTTAGTCTGCCTCCGACAACAAATCCGCATCCAAATAAGCGCTGCTTTTGCCGTCGATATCAATTGCCGTAGTAGATATAGCAGTTTTTCATCTTCTTTTTGTCCAGCCCATCCCATAGCATTTCTTGAATGGCGGTTATGTCTGCTTTGCAGCAGTCTAGGGCCTCTGCTAGTTGCTCGACTGCACGTGGTCTATTAAGGGATCTAACATTCCACGTGCATATTCGAAGCTCATTGTCCTTAAATCGTTTGCGTGGGTTGTCAACAGTAGTTCCTCCATATTCGAGGCTTGTTGATGCTTCGTAACTTCTTGTTTTTTTAAATGGTCGGGCAGTTACCCCGGCGGCACAACCCCCAACCTAGAGCACCACTTCCATTTTTAATGCCCCTAGGACGAGGAGTCGGTTACACCGAAGTCAATAACCCATATAGGCCACGTCCGCCACCATCTCTTTTCCAAGACCCTGACTAAGTCCTAGGAATCCTTACCGGCCCGAGCTCCAAATATGTGGGAGTAGCCCGGATAAGGTCTTGTTCTGTTTTTCCGACACTTTCAAAAATTAAAAACTTATAAATGTGCATGCTCGCTTTATTGAAATATTGTTCATTGGTTTCTATTTATATGTTGCTCGAAGTCATGAGAGAAAATGTACTTGTCCTTCATGGGATAATCATGAGTTAATAAAGTTGAAAAGACTTAAATGAAAAACTTTTTTTATGTATAAGAAATGAAACAACCCGCAGTTTAACAATTTGAAAAATTGAGAAAACAATTCTTTTCTCTAAGTAAATTTTTACACAAGGTTTACATCTTGAATATCGCGAACAATGTTAGAACTAATAGCGAATCTTTCTAGACTTCTGTTAGCATGAAGGTCTCTCTAAATGAATGGAAAACTTCTTATTTGGTTCCTATCACTAATTCGGAATGTAAGATGATATTGAATACTATAGGGGAATTTGCATATTTCCAGTTATTCCAAGCTACTAGAAAGTTTAGTATAAACATCGTCCTGAATTTCTAATTGTTAAAATCTTGTTTGATATTCAACACGGCCTTATATCTGGAAGATCAACGTCTACTAATCCTGCTATTTTCTCCTCGTATAACATAAATGTATTAGAGAACCGAATTCAATTCGGTACTGTTTACACAGATTTTAGTGAACCATAAAATTATATTGAGAAAATTTAATCTTCTTGGATTTCATTCCGCAATTTTAAGCTATAATAGGTAATAAGTAAAAAATAAAAAATAAAATTGCCTACGTTCGGACTCGGCGATAAACCGTAGGCCCCGCTCAGATGTGACAAAAATGAGAACATAAGCAACATAAATGAGTGTCAAAAAGCTAGGCCATGGCCCATACCATAGCACAGACATCTCTATGGCACTTAGTGGTGGGTCATTTGTCGGTTGGTGAACAAACTTAAATTGTTTTGAAAAAAATTTGTAGGCGAATGGTTGACATTTTTGCTAATTTATCGGAAAAATTCATCCGAAACGAAGATAATATGATTTGGGAGCACTGTTTTATATCCGCTCAATAGATAGCGGGGATAAATTGACTTAGCGTTGATCGCTATGTTATTGTTGTAATTAGCATGCAAATTGCTTTTTAAGCGGATAGCGGATTCGCAAAAAAACACAACTATGGACACAGATACGCATTGTGTTGGCGCTTACGGCTAAACATATATTCAACTTTTGACAGTTCGATATCAGATACAGATTCAAGCTTCAAATTCACATTCTGATCAGCCCTTAAGCACGAAAGCGTTTTCTTTTTTTTCTTGTTTTTCTAATGTGTGTAAAAGAACTGTCAGCCTCGAGTCACGCTAAAAATTTAAAATAAAAATAAAATACCTTTAAACATATTGTTGAAATTCCTAAGTACTATAACGTCAGGTATGGGGTCAGCACCCCACAACACAAATGTAACAAAAAATTTGTGTAGAAAATCCCTTTGATGCCAAAGATATCGGCTGATGTAAATTGCCGGGTAATTAGAAAATGCCATACCCAACAAAATCCAATCAATACGCAAGATACTCGTATTTGGTATGATGAAAATTATATCTCATCGACGGTAAGGAAAAAAGCTTGCCTTTCAAGCGTGGACTAAGTACAAAGAAAATATCGAAACCGATTTAGTGCAGCTTGAGTCAGACCACGAACATGCGCAACAAAGAAATTGTATTGGGAATTAGAAGAGGCACCATTATAATCTATTGTATAAACCAGCTTGTTGACTGAGGCCCAGGTCCACCCCGGACTGTAGCGCCACCTAAAGTAAAGTAAGTAAGTATAAACAGGCGACAAGGAGTAAAAGAAGTGAGACTCCGAGACACCGACAAACAAATTTAACAGATTGGTGCACATTGAAAAAAAAAAATTCCCAAAAGACTAACTCGCTGAAATAAAGACGAGCAGTCATGATAGGTTCCCTTATCTCCCACATAAGGAAAAACAGCAGATTCAACGTAGTCGAAGTCTACAGTTTAGGCGAAGAGCAGAAATCTTGAATTTCATTTTATAAAATTGAGGGAGCGATATCTTGTGTCACTACATAAAGGCAAAAGCGTCACAAGAACTGTAACGATTGCAGATCTATGAAGCTTATGTCGAATAAGTTAAAAATATTAGAATAAGTTTAGAATACTTAAAATGGTGATATCCTAAAACTCATAGGTAGTCAAAGCTTCCGAAACAGGTTGGCATACGATACGATTTGAATTTTATAAATAATAATAAAGAAACCTCACAACGCTATGAAAGATATGCATGTCGTGTCCATCGATTTTTAAAACCCGCTCAGAGATTTTCGTGTTGAGAGCCCTGCTGAGGGCGCAGATCTTAGGTTGTGCGCAACGTCCATTTTACGGTCGATGTAATTGTCCGTCTGAAAAACCATAGATCTTTTTTGCCCCACACATACTCTTATTGATAAGCACATCTCTAAAAACGTCGTACAGTGCACACTGAATAAGCTGCTTTTAGTAAGGAACGTAGTTTTGAGAAAGACTCACAAAAGTCGATTAGCCTTCTTGGACAGCAATAAAAACCATGTCTATCCACTTTATGGAGAGTTTTGCAAAAATGTCTTCATTTTCGAGCTTAGAAGGTCCATCTTAGCCAACTTGTGCGTCGTTCCTTTGGTGAATTAGCTGAAATCTCGGTTGCTCTCTATTCTGTTAAGCGCTGAGACGCCATTACATCCACAAAAAAAGCACTGTTTGATGTGCTCCATTGGTTGATGTAATTGTTGGTCAATATTTTTCAAAAGCAATGTGCGATAGAACACATAGTAATGGAAAGCACTATAAGTCCCCTCAAGATCATCTGGTTGAACGCCTCAAGACTTCATTATGGATTCACCAGATGGTAAGATGCCATGTAAAAAGATGTACTTCGAAAAATTCACCCAAAAAAGCAGATAAAACTCAAGTTTCAGTCAATGCTGAACGGAGAGTAGGATTGGATCAAAATAAAGTGACTCAGAGAATAGTGTCAAAGCCCACGAACATAGCAAGCTACCAAACCAAGTGAAAGTCTCAATTTAGTCCTTCCAAAGACGGTAGAGGGACTTCTGGATAAATACATTTAGTATGTGTATATTACTCGACAGTCAACCATGCTTAAAGACTATTTCGCCTTTTCTTCTCTATCCGTAGCTCTGATTACGTCTTACTTAAACGGAAGAAAACAATGTGTTTGCATTGATGAGAATAGTTCGAATTCGAAGCGGCAAGAGTGGAGTGCCACAGGGATCAATCCTTGGACCTACTCTTTTCTCATAATACGTTAACAACCTGCCAAACATTGTTAAATACAGCAAAGTCTATATGTATGCTGATGATATGATGCCCGACAGATGAAATAAACCGTGCAACAGATCCCCTAAACGAAGATCTTGCGAGAAGAGACTGATCAATTAAACACGATATTCGACTTAATGCCGACAAGTCAAAAGTATAGTACTCTTAATAAACCGAAGAATAAACTGATCTCTCAGGCCTTCAGCCCCTTCATACAAATCAAATGCCCAAAGAGTGGGCTGTCTCCGCTAAAAACTTTTGTGTGACCTTTAATTCAAATCTTCCTTGGGATACTCAAATTAATTATATCATAGGCAAAATTTACAGTAGATTTCGTACTCTATCGGTCACTCGGCATCTTCTATCAGGAAAAACTAAAATAATTTTAGCAAAAACTCGCCTTTTACCCATTTTATTACGCGGATACGAGATCTTTTGCAAGCCTGACCACAATATTCTGGTTGAAAATGCGAGATACATTTTCCATATCAGGCAGCGTCATCATATCTCTCACTATACAGATTTTTTAAATGAGTAGGGCGCCTTCATTCCCTCATTTCAATTAGACGTGGCAATTTCGCTTAACTTCTTCAATGGTACACTGGGCTATATACCCCAAATTGGAATTGCTTTCGTTGTTTCAAGTGTCCCAAAACCTCAGCAAAAGCTAAAACACAAATATCCAGTACAGGGTAACTTTGAAGTTTGAACTCCCAGAATTTGTTGTTTTGTTCTCCTCACAAATGTCAACCCAGCAAAAAAACAAACTCATTCAGTAAGCTCGCAAAAAAAACAAAATGTGCCTGTTTTGTTTTTCATTCTTTCAGACGGATTCATTTGAAGGCCGCCGCGTGTATGTTTTATTTAATAATTTACCGGATGTAGGCATGCATGACACCTCACAAAATTTGACAAAAAATCAGAAAAACACAAAAAAAAAAAAACAAATTACAATTTTGCTAACTACAGTGTTATCCGTATCTGAACATTCTTTGCACGTTTAGCGGACACAACATCGTGACATTTTTCCTATTTTGCAAATTCTCTACCCGTAGATAACTACCATCACAAAGCAAGAAAGACGTTAAATCGGCGCGAAATTACCTGTAATACCCGATTACACGGAACCAAAGTAATAACTCAGACTATCACCTTTCGTCATAATGCCAATATTCGAAATTCCCATGTACTTGTATAGATTTTAGATACTCGTACTCGTACATTTCGAAAAGTAAAAAACACGTATTTTCCGATGTTTTTATGCTCCAAAAACAATCACGCGTCCGCATCATCAAACTGTCATTTACGTGCTTTAAATGAAAAACTAACCGTGATCGAATCGATCCCGGTGACAAGTGATGACAATTAGGTGAACAAGAAAAGTGAATCTATTACAAGAGTTGTTGTTACCCAAATAAAGATACACATAGATACATGACATTCGTTAAGAGATAGGAAGTACACGTATTACTCGTATATTGTACAGGTACTTCTTTGTGTGTTTAATTTTAAAGGAAAAAAATAAATAAACAGAAACGTCACTCAAGACATTCTGTGTTCTTTTCATTCTGAAACATTCAAGTTCAGACCTTCATGATAAGAAAATCACTGTATGAGGTGAGTACGAAGCTATAGATACAGGTGAACGTATCACTAAGTTAGACGAAGGCATTACATCACCAGTCCCAGTTTGGGTATCTTATCAGCATAATTCCACATTGTTTGAAAACCTTCTTCATCAAAGTCTCTAATTAATTGAGCCTTCATTTGAATATCTCTTGACTCGACAGTATCTAGAATGAACCATGTCATATGTTGTATAGTACGAATTTACTCAGATATTCTAGTATCTTTCAGAAAAATCAATCTGGAGTTTTTTTCTTTTCAATTCTGCCAGCCAATTGTGGGCGGATGAGTGGAGACTGAATTTAAGGTTAGATGGTGTTTTTGCACACCATTATCGCAAGACGTATCTGCATTCATTCGAACATTTTCGATAAGATTTTCGGTGATAGCAACTTTTGCCAAAGGTTGAGCTGTTGTCGTCAGGAGATTATTTTCGTTTTACCCTTTATCACTATCGAAAAGTGAAAATAGATTTTTTTAAAGCGTCACGTAACGAAGCACGATAGTGAGAAATGTATGTATGTATCTTATCGTGAATTAAGAGCTTCTTTTGTTTATGGAAAAATTGCGCTGTAAAGTATTAATTCTCTGCATACCTGTGATATGATTTGGCGAAAATTTGCCGAGTGTGTCACTTGTAAAAATACCTTTGCTTGCGAAGACTCATTTTGACAGTGAATGGCAGTCAACCTTTCTAAATAGTGAAATGTTTGTGTATTCGAAGCGCATCTGGATGTCACTACTGGAATTTGTAACGTTAATTTGGAGAAGATACATATACAAAGGTCTTGCGAAAATTGATAATAAAACTGTTACTCTGATGGCCCCATTTGCAAATACACCTACAGAGCGAATTGATCTTGAAAAATGTGTGCAATCATTTGACCAAGATTGATGTACAATTGTACCACCAAAGACCTTTCACTGAAATTTCAATTCACAGACATGAGTCGGTTAACGAGTATTTATACAGCGGACTTAGAAATCCGGAGCACAGACAGACCCCGATCCGATTTAAACACGATGTTATAGTACTTACCCCCAACAGCTGTCATCGTCAGTAAAAAGCTTGATAATCATCCCAAGAACAGCAGAAAAAACCCAAAAACACCAATAGCTTTTGGGAATAAGAGGAAGCACTTCCAAATCAAAAGGCCTAAATTAGGTGACAACGATTAGTCATGGGAGCAACTATTCCATTCTCAAGCCAACTTAATCCAACAGTTAAGTTTTTCGCCGCTATATAGGTTGTAATCAATGGTGAACCTTCCATCTGACTCCTGATTAGTGGACAAGTTCTTAGTTCCTAGAGCAGCACTTGAGTGCAGTCTCCTTTAGGATAGGTTCATAGCTATGTAGATATTTCGAAAAAATATTAGAAGACAGTTTTAACAGACAGCCGCCGGCTATTCATTAAGCCAACTAACAAGAGTTTTGGAGAAGTAATTTGCAAATGATGCGAATGAATCTACTTCACATTGTTCTATAAGGCAAACAAAGGTAAAGTCAAATTAAATCAATCAAAGATCACATAAAGGTATTTGACAACTTTGATTCAAAAGGACGATTCGCCGATGACAGAAAAATTGATTTAGCTTCTTTTTTTCTTTCAATCAACATTTAGATGTCATTATGGCTTGCTGGTAAAGGATAGTTTAGATGTTCCTGCTAACATTATTTTCTTTAGAGATTTTAAAAGTATAGACTTTCAGAGTTTATTGATATTTATTTGATGCCATCAGTAAATCAGCAGGTCTTATTTTTGATGGATAAAATCTTTGATCAGCACGTTCCACTGCGTCATAGATCCATTTAATCTAGAAAACCCCCTTGGTTTAGTAGGGATCTATTAAATTTGATGCAAATCCGTAATATGGCATACGCTCGTTGGAAACGATATACTCGTAGACTCCGTGAGTTTCACGATAGTTATCGGTCCCTTCGCAACCAAGTAGTTTTTCGTATAAGGGCTGCAAAGCGGAGTTATTACGAACATTTCTTGAACCCCGAAATGCAGCCTAGGTAACGGAAGACAGCGAACAGGTGCGCCCGTTGACTTAGACTGTAATACACTCAATGCGTAATTCGTGTCAGTTGCTAATCCGTCACTGCTTAATCATGATTTCTTGCAGTTTATGAATCAGCCTACAGAAGGTACTGACTCCATGGAAAATTTTAATTTCATTCGCTTAACAGACGAAGATGTGGCCGAAGCATTACTTTCGGTTAAATCTGCTGCTATAGGTTTGGATGAAATAAATCCTAAATTCTTAAAGCTCATTCTTCCTTTCATTCTCAAACATATTGCACACATTTTTAATCAGATAGTCACTACTTGCAATTACACTCTTTCAAACAAAACCGGACAAACCCGGAATATAGACCAATCGCAATCTTACCGTTCTTATCCAAAGCCTTTGAGAAAGCGATATTAAAGCAGTTGCAAGTGCACTTAGGCAGTAACAACCTTTTTAATTCTGCCCAGTCCGGTTTTCAAGCGAAAAGGAGCTGTACAACTGTTCTCTTATGTTGTCGATGAAATTCGCCAAGGTCTGGATGGCAGCTGTCTTACCTTATTGACTTTGCTGGATTTTTCTAAAGCGTTCGATACGGTGGATCACACTCTTCTCTGTAGGAAGCTGTTGCACAACCTTCGACTATGTTTTCCGGCAGTCAAACTACTACAAATTCCTACTTAACGGACCGTCAGCAATGTGTAGAAGTGCGAAACCAAAAGTCTAATTTTCTTGGAGCACCTCTCGGTGTCCCGCAGGGTTCCATTCTCGGTCCCCTACTTTTCTCACTTTATGTAACAGAAGTTACTAAACATTGTTCTGTTCACATGCTCGCTGATGACGTCCAATTATTCTTGTCCTGTCTGTTGGATACGATGCGAAATGCAATTGACATGATGAACGCAGATCTAGATATCATTTAACTAAGCAAGACCCTCTGTATTTATAATATCAGGTTTGATACATCCACTTTTCCACCAATAAAATTAGGTCAATCACCCATAGAATATGTAGCTAAATGTCGAAATTTGGGGATAGTATTTAATGATACTCGCACTTGGATGGATCATGCCGCAATTACAATTGGAAAAGTATACAATGGTCTTCGTTTACTATGGTCATCTCAAAGTTCTTTACTGGTTAAAACCAAGATGATACTTGTTAAGTCCCTATTGTTGCCCATCTTACTATATGGTTGCGAGATTCTTGGCTATGTTGACTATAACACTAGGCGTAAATTAAATGTCATTTATAACAAACTTGCACGCTACGTTTTTAACAAACGCTATTCCGACCATATCTCACACTACTCTCTGCAGATAATGGACCTCAGCTTCGACAACATCATTAAGTTAGGAACACCTATCCTTTTTCAACACATTAAGCAGTCTCATCAGCCTGAGTATTTGCACAGCAGACTTAATTTTGCAAGCTCACAAGGAACAACTGTAATGATTCGGCCCAGATTCCTTGCACTTGATAGAAATTACCTTTCGGAGCATGCAATTCAAGTTGTCTTAAAGTGTTTCAAGTCTGATATTCACAAAATAAATGCTGGTGTGCCTCAGGGCTCGGTTCTGTCTCCGACAGTCTTCTTAATCTTCATTAAAAATTCATTAAAGTCTGTTACTGCTAATTAAATACTTATATACTCCTTTGTCGATGACAGTACTTTTTGCTTTTCATACTCGCTGCCGGACTCACTTCTCTGCTATCTGTATGTAGAACGGCAGCTTATGTAAAGCTCAATGAATTTAGATGTTTACAGCATATCTAATTGGACAACTATCAATAGTGTGGAAATAAATCCTTCCTAAATACAATACATTTAGCTGTCGTTAAAGCTAAATTTGACTACCTAGTCATTATAAATAAGTGGCATTTGCATCGATGAAAAACTTCTCGTTTTCGATATGCGTGTCAAAGATAACCTTCGTTGGAATATTCGATTTCGTTAAAAATGCAGCGGAATGTTTCAGTTTCCTAAAACAATGTAAATAATATTTCACCTCCTTTGATTTGGCATAAATACATAAGGCATTCGTCCGCTATATATTGGAGTACAACGCTCACATCTGGTCAGGTGGTCCTAAGACGTCTTTACACTTGCTAAAAAGAATTCAAAACTATGCGATAAAATTTACAGGTGATGCTTGATGATTCAAGCGAAGCGTCTTTTAATGAATGGTCATCAGTACAGCCTCAAGTTCACTTTCAGACGTACTCTTACGTAATATCATGATTATTTCCTTTCGGATACGCCTTCGGATGACATACAAGGACATATAATTCATTAAGAGAAGATAATCAGATGCGCCATTTGGACCTTTCTATTCTTTAAGTCTCCTAAATTGGAACGTATTTAGAGGATTATGCTGTCAAAAACTTCGACAATCGCTTTGCAAATAGTGAAAAAGACATATTCGTACATATATCAAACTACGTTATACTCATTTTTGTCCAAGACCTTTGAGATATGTCTGGATATTTACCTGGAAAACAAATGTTGCCAACTCAGCAGCTTACAACACACATTTTTTAAATTTAGCATCAAATAAGATGGCAAGCATAGATACAGAGAAATCCATCTCTCTAACAAGTAACCGTCCCTAATATCGTTTTATGTACATAGATGTTGAAGAGCCGTTTATCATCAAAATCTGTGCCATCAAAGAAGCCCTGAAAGCTTGTAGGATAGAACCGCACACTACGATTTGAAGATGTCAAATGCATAAGATCCGCAACAAGACGCACCTTCAAGAATGAGTCAACTCCCCACTTTATAGTAAAACGGTTTTAGAAATTTGATTATGATTCCTGATGATGGTGTGCAAAACACAACCTAACATTTCGAAAGGAACGAGTCCTGGAATTTCCACACACTTGACGTGTTTTTTACCCAGACGATTAGATGATCCTTTGACTACTAAACATATGGCAATGATAATATCAATACAAGACAAAAATATGTTTATTTCCAATACAGCCAAGCCGTGTTCAATGCGATGGTATCTACTATCTACACAACACGTCCACTATTACCGCACAGTAACTGAGACATCATGCCCACGACCCAAATCAGGCTTTGCTTTATACGGGATCATCCATTTTGTGGCTCCGAAAGTACATTTAAATAAAACACATTTTTGATTTAGATTTCGATCAATTGTTTGTTCTAGGCATTCCGTGGCCAACTGGCTTTAAAACTTTAGTTAGTTCAGCTTTATAAACGTGTAGATACAAATCCCAATGCAAAGTTTGCCGTAAAATGTGCCGTAAGACAGGCCCAAACGTTGTGCTCGTCGTGAAATGGTACATATGTACCTACCTAACCATTTTGAAGAAATTTATGCATGATAACCGCCACATAACACCTTACTAGTGATCTTACAATCTGATCTTCTACTATCGTCTCTAGGTACTAAGAGGATCCCAAGCGTAAATGAGGGAACATTTTTATTGTGCGCTAATTTTTTCACAGGAATAGGTACCAACTACACCCTTTCTCTTCCGCTCTCCATCCAAAGTCCCTCAACATTTCTGTTAATTAAATGATAGAAAATAAAAAATTAAACTGGTTAACTAACTGTTCGACTTTAGATGAGTCGAAATTACATATTTCATTCTCTACAAATACTTTCTATCCATTGCACACACATGTTTGTAAGTATGTGTGTGAAGCGGTATTTATGTATGTAAATACCACATACTCAACCTCTGTTATCAAAACAACAACACTAGTAGCCACACACTATAAACAGAAGGATAAACATCACAATACAACATCAGGGGCTAAAGATCAAACACAACCCTTTAACTAACATGTTAATTGATCTTTGATCTTGCCACTTAAAGCCGATCGTACCCTGGTGAGTTGTGTGATCCTGTTTGTTTCTGTTGAACGCTTGGTAACACAAGAAATACTCTGTGACTCTAGGGGCCAGGGCAAAGAAATAACACCGTGCAGCGCATTCACTAGTTTCAAGACAATGCGGCAGTGAACGGAACGGACTTGTCTTGTTAATTTAGCGCCCTATCTGTTACCCCAATCGAAAATTTCTCTACTCTATCTTTCTTTCTCTCCTTCTTTTAAGTGTTATCTGCATCTTTTTGCTAATTCCATTCTCATCCTGACCATATTACAAATTGTACAAGTACAAGTTGGCTGGCCAAGTGTGAGTGTATGTATCGAATGCCGAAGCAGGAAAACCTTATTAACTATCTGCAAACTGTGCAACTACATCAAGTCACATTGTTTGCCATACGAATTTCAAATATTTTCGTCAGAAAATATTTGCGCACATCCGATAATGTTAAGCGTTCCACACACAACGAATGGATGGATGGAAACCCTCGATTCCGAGGTAAAGGATGCATCGGCCCCAGCACCAGTGAGTGGAGCACAAGCTAAAGCACTGGCAACAGCGAGGAGGTAATTATTTTCCGTGCCCTTGTAAAATTGCAAAAATATTTTCCCAAGTTATGCGGCCGTTTGGGACTAACCAGCCAACCGACCGGCACACCAAGGAGTATGTTATGACTCTTTGAACACACATCGAATCGAACAGAGATTGTTGTGGAATGGTAACTGTGCGATGAAGTGGGGGAGGGTGACACGAACAAAACCGACAGACGACAGACGAAAAATGGATGCAGGACAAACATATACAGATGCAAGAGCATATGCATTACTATCCGTACCGTATGTGCACTATGCAGATACCCGTAAACTTCCTTCTCAGTTCAGTTGTCAACGCGCGAAATAGTTTCGTCACAGACTCATGCATCAAGAAGGGGTGGTGGTTGTACATTTGTAAACTGTACATCACACAATCTATTCCCTTCACGGTCAAGACGACAAAGATACATTTCTTCTTGGTGCGTTTTCAAGGGATCCGAATACGGGATACCATATACCAAGAGATGTTTGACTTGATGGGGCTGATGATGCTGAGCTGACGCTATTCCAGAGCAAACTCTTCAGATACTACGTACAGATCCACACATATGCGAGTACAAACATCAGTTGTTGTCCTCGAAGGAATTCATGACATATGCACAAGACTCTCGGATTCCATTGCACTCAACATTCAGAAACCATTTTTGTTTCCTTTCTTTTGATTTTGAAAACTTCTCCTCTCGACTACCCATCACTGCTAGTGCCTACTACCCCTTCCATTTCTTAGTGCATTTTGATTTTTTTTTTTTTTTTTTTTTTTTTCATTTATTTTTATTTTTCTCGAATGCGTTTTTCGGAGACGAAGAGCAAATAATTTACGGAATGTCACGTTGCTTCATTCTTTCAGTGTTTTCTTTAGACTTTGTTTTCCCTTTTCTCTACCCCTGCGAGAAGTATTTTTATTGCAATGGATGAATAAGAAACCCTTTGGTGGAAAGATTAGCTGAGGCGGTAGAACCAAAGACAACATCAAACACAATTTATATAGAAAATAATTTTATGTGTAGCTTTAGATACAGATACTCGTACTTGGTACATTAACAACCGTCAAGATACGACGAAAAATTCCTTCGCAGTTATTCTTTCCGCAAATTCTCGATTGGTGGTATTCGTATTTTGCAGAAAAGATACGATACGATTTCGAATCAAAGGATGCTCTACCCATAGATTGTTGATCTTCTTCTTGTGGACTCTTAATTTGAAGAGAAACCATTCCAAAGTCAGAGATACAAAAGCTATACAAAAAAACAAACACACCTTTGGGATGAACATCTGTTGCGCTTTTATCAATCAGAATGATCCTAAGCGTAACCCTTTTGTCGCACAGTAATTTTGGAAGTTATTTAACCAATCTATCAAAAACTGGGATACCAACAGCTAACATTAGGCTTCGTAGAAGTATCAACTTCCGGTAGATGATGAAAGCCTCTACAATCGAACGTCTTGTTGCTCTATTAGGAAGCCCTACTCCACGCCTTCTCGTGGCAGCATCTGGGAACTTCTTCGGAATTGGTTGATTAGTGGTCCAGCGCACCAACAAGCCTCGAAAATGGATATTTCATTGACGACCTTTGACTATTCGACTCACGAGATGAACATCCTCGGAATGCCAAAGTTCTCCAAATCATCTAGTTGCGGAGTGAGATAAAATGGTTGGATCCTTTGGAATACCACTCGCCCACAAAAAAGCACAATCATGCTCTTTTCTGGAAAACCAGTCGGAATAAATAAAGTGTCCGGCGTATGACTAATGCTTACACCAAATCCAAGAAACAGCCTCATACCCTGTAAGCCCTACAGTGACCGTTGATTGACGGCCAGATTTCACACTAGGGTAAGTAAAATTATCATCATCCAGTGCTATAGGACGACGGAAGCCCTGACTCCGGACGAAACTGGCAGCTTTTGCATTCAACTTTGCCCCGCCAACAACTTAACCCCCAAAAGGGACATCGTGATCGTTATACGAGGTTTCAACGAGAACACAGAGTAATGGAAGTTCATGGCATCAGAGACCGCAATTATAATGGAGATTATAATAAAATTTCCACTCCCGTATTCCGAAGTAAACTCCTTAGGCTCCCCCATAACCCTGCAAGTAGTTGAAAAAGTTATAGATAGGTTCCGCCTGAACAAGGCTCCAGCGGAAGATCGTATTACTTATGAATTCTTCAAAAATGCAACTGATCACTTCTTGCAGAAGCTCACGGAAACATACAATTGTATATTATATTTTTCCGATTCACAAGAAAGCAGATCCAAATGATCCATCCAACTATAGAGGGATTTCGATTCTAAATGCTGTTACTAACATTTTCACAGGAGTCATCTTAGAGCGCTTAACAACATGGATATGCGAAAACGACCTGCTAAGCGAGTTTCAAGCCGGGTTCCGTAAGGAGTACTCCACGATTGACAACATATTTACTCTCACAAACATCGCTCGGATTTACTTGGACTGAGGAAAAAAAAACTATACGCTTTCTTTGTAGACTTTAAGGCGGCTTTTGACTCCATCGACAGAAGATCACTATTTCTTAAACTCAGCAACATAGAAGTCTCAACAAAAGTTCTAAAGGTTCTGCAACAATTTTACGAAGGCAATACGGCGGCGGTGTGGGACGGCAATATCTTGTCTAAACGGTTCCAAACAAACTCTTCTCTCTCAATACTTTCTGGATGATCTAGTTGAATTTCTCCCCGGCGGGTTGTCTCTTGAGGGATTTCCTATAAAACTCTTACTCTACGCCGAAGACATCGTTATTCTCGCAGAAACACCAAGCATGCTCCAAATTATGATTATTAAGCTGCAACAGTTTTGCCGTATGTGGAACCTGCAAATCCAAAGGAATGAAAAATGGACCTGGCAGAACGTGGAACTGGATGTAGTCAAGGAATACAAATACCTCGGAGTTCTGATCACCTCGCAGCCATCCTTTAAAAAACACCTGCTAGAGAAACTGAGAGAATCGAAACGTGCGATTAATTGCAACTGGATAGGAATTCTGGAGAAAAGGAATGTTGCACCAAGTGTGAAGTACAAGATTTTCGAGGTGGTAATGAGGTCAATAATGTGCTATGCAGCACAAGTGTGGGGGGCTTGGCATTTTGAAGAGGTAGAAAAAGTCCAAAGATACTTCTTTAAGAAACTGTTTAGGCTGCCTGAAAATACACCAACTTACATGTTACACCTGGAAACTAGACTACCAATGCTACATATCTTCACGCTTAGACTGCACTTCCTCTATATCAGGAAAGTTTCTGCTCAACCAAGTCATCGTCTTCCTCACAAGGTTGCTATGTATCTTAAAAACCGAAACCTTAATTTCTAATTAAGAACACAATGTGCCCTTACACGAACTAATCGGAAATGAACGAAATTTTTAAAAAAATCCACTACTCAACACGGGCGCGTTTCGAGACGCAAAGTCAACAAAGCCAATCAAGATACACGTATAGAATACTACAGCATGAACTTGGGGGGAAACAGCTACTGTAATGACCGGAACAGCGTAGAGTCCATCTCAACAATATTCAAAGCCAGAGGCGAACTTTTGCACCTAAACTATATGCCATACAGAAACGATGGAGGAGACGTATGTACACTGTGCAATCTGGGAACGAAGCAGGATGTCCGGCATTTTATTGGAACGTGTCCCATATTAAATTTAATCAGGAGTTCCTTTTGGGGAAAAAATGCCCTATCACTAAATGAGATCACAAACATCCTAAACGGCGCAAGCGGAAACACTTTACATAACTTTCTAAAATGCGCACTGAATTATAGGCTACAAATCATAAATTAAGCTTTTAAGTAATTACAAATTTATTAATTTCTTTCTCTCAGCTGACGGCAAAAGCCAACGCTTATTTTTTGTTATTTTTGTTAAACTTGTAAATATTGTCACAGAATAAACAAATATTACTACTACGAGAGCGGGTCAATAAGTCCGTGACTTTTTGAATTTCTGACCTCTTTACTGAAACAGCAACACTGCTCCTGTAAACAGGCATCTGTCAGTTGACTCCTGTCAAAATTTAAACTTGCTGCGTCAGTTAGTTTGTGCTTGACAGCTATTTTTATCAGACTACTCACTAATTTGAGGAGAAAATGGAAAAAAGTGAATTTCGTGTGCTTATTAAGCATTATTTCTTGCGAAAAAAAACCATTACCGAGACCAAGGCTAAGCTTGATAAATACTATGGGGACTCTGCACCATCGATTTCAATGGTAAAAAAGTGATTTACCGAATTTCGTTGTGGCCGTACAAGCACTGAAGATGCCGAACGTCCTGGACGCCCAGTTGAAGTCTCTACACCCGAAACAATCGAAAAAATTCACGATATGGTGTTGGCCGACCGAAGATTGAAAGTGCGAGAGATTGTGGAAGCCGTAGGGATCTCGCATGGCTCAGTGGTTTCAATTTTGAATGATCACTTGGGCATGAGAAAGCTTTCCGCAAGATGGGCGCCGCGTTTGCTCACAGTCGACCACAAACGCAATCGTGTTTGCCATGGCAAAAATCCATGAATTGGGCTATGAATTGCTCCCTCATCCACCCTATTCTCCAGATTTCGCTCCGAGCGACTACTTCTTGTTCCCAAACCTGAAGAAATGGCTTGGTGGAAAAAGATTTGACTCCAATGATGAAGTCATCTCGCAAACAAAGGCCTATTTTGAGGACCTCGACAAATCATTTTTTTTGGAAGGGATAAAAAAATTGGAGAAGCGTTGGACAAAGTGTATAGAGCTCAAGGGAGACTACGTTGAAAAATAAAATTATTCTTTTATCAAAAAATCTGTGTTTTAATCCAAAAGTCACGGACTTATTGACACGCCCTCGTAATGGAGAACGGTTTGTAGACTTCTGCAATACCAACCGGCTAGTCATTGAGCGCACTCCGTGCCACTCCGAACCCAAAGTTTGCTATAAGATCAATCAACAACCCGGCGATGGCGAAAAGTCGACGCTGCAGAAGTTCTGCCCAGATGTCTAAAACGAACGTGGAGATAATGTCGGAATGTCGCTCGATTATCATCTTATGTAAGCTGCTGTATTCGTACGCCGTCAATAGTAACCGTTCAAACTTGCTTCAAGTTTCCAGTTCAATAAGTGTGACAGCGACCATCTTGCCACAGAAGCAGAAACAATCAACAATTCAACGCATGAAAACAGAAATGACCATTGGAATACTGTAAAAAATGTTTTTGTATCTGGGGCATTCGCCTACATCGTTATAAGGCATAAAAGTCGAAGCACCTGGTTATCAGCAAATACCTGGAGACCGATCTATTGTCGCTTCACAGTTAAGGCTGGAATTGCAGTTGCATTATCAGTAGAGAAACTCCAGTTAAAGGCCCATTATTGTGTGAACAGGAAGGAAGTGCAGTCTAATGTCAGCATTCATACATCAACACAATGACTCCGAAGGCTGAAGAATAGTTGGCAGACGTGACAGCAGGAAGGTCTTAAGCATCACAAAAAAAATTTAATGGTGCTCAGGGTTCTAAACAACACCCAGTGAATAGTTTAGATGGCAGTCTGCTGATTTCGGATGATGATCAGACCAACCGATAGAGGGAACATTTCTAAACAATTAAACAGCTTCATAGTGGCAAATACAACGAGAGTGCCGCAATGACAAATTTCCAAACCCCAACTGGGTCTCCAAGCAACACAGCGATAGCAGCGGCTATCAGATCCCTCAAAAATAATAAAACGGCAGACATTGACGGTATTCATGCCAAACTTTTTCAAACGGCGACAACTACATCGGCAGATTTGTTCAACTCGCTCATTTTTAGAGTGAGAAGAGATTATCATCAAGCTTCCAAAGAAGGGTAATTTGAGGGAATGTGGGAATTGGAGAGGAATATGCGGTCTTCCAGTCGTAGTCAAGATAATAGCTAAGATTGTTCTAGAAGGGATAAGAGGACATCGAAATTCAACACTCGATTCGGAACAGGCGGGAACTTACGATAGCTACTCTTACGTACATTGCATCAACACCTTGCGATTCATCATTGAGCAACGGGACAGGTCTCAATTTATTGACTTTGAAAAGGCTTTCGACAATTTAAACCGAGATGTTATTTGCATAGACCTGCACAGGAGGGGTTTTCCGGATAAACTTATAGCAAGGTACTTTGGACAGCACTAAATGAAATAAACCAAGGATTGGGAGCAAAGAAAGAATGATTTTCCGGTTCAATAACTAGAGATTGATGCTCTAAATAGCCAGGTGAATGGTTGAAATCAAGACAGCTATCGGATATACCGGAAGAATCTTTGAAATTATCTGCTTCTCTAATTACAATTTCCATTGAACATCTGCCATCTTCGACTTGTCCTTCTGCCCCATCTCACATTAAGTAGGACACGTCTTTGAAGCCAACAAAAATCTTCATCACTGCCTACTGTAAAAAAGAGGTGTCTCATATAATGGATGTGTTGATGCAACCAGTATAAGTATTCAAACTCAAAATCATGTAGCTTCTGACAAAGTTAGTGTTTTCCCCAACAGGAAGTCAATTTTAACTCAGAATAGAACGGCAAGTTCAAAGTCTTGCAAAATTGAGTCATGTACTCAGGTAACATAAACTCTTGATTAATGATAGAGTTATAGAGTTAATCCAATGTATGGCAAGTGGAGACTTGATGGTGCTTTGTTAGCCTCTTGCTAGTCCAGAATCATCAATTTGATTGAATAACTGATTTACTTGTTCCTCAAGATCAAATACGACTACCGACATGGTGTGCTTGGGAGGGTAGTGCCCTTACAGTCTTATTGTTGGCTTTTTACGTGGTAATCGATAAAAAACACAACTAGAGCTGGTTAATTGAAATTTAGAATCATCGAGATGGGTACAACTAGGAGGAGAGTCTTTTATGAGCTGCGTACGATTTAATGACAGTACTACATGCTGCAAGTAAATGGAGAGACGGGTAATTTGCAGACGTTCAGATTTGCACTTAAGTGAGCTATGTGCAAGTAAATAGCCAACATCTAATAGAAATTAAATATGAAAACACGCGTAGCGTTGCTATGCTTCTTGGTAGATATGTTGTTCTAGTGTTACGAAATGTATTCCCGTATATTTGATGAAAGTCTCATTTAAAAATTTGAGGCTAAATTCGTGAAATTATTTCGAAATTCTTACTTAACGACGTCCTTTTCGTTTTTGTTTCAGTCCCCTTACCAGCATAGTTTGTGAAACAATCAAACTCTACCCCAAACACAACCAATTGTGGGTATATACTCGGATGGCACCTGCTTGATTTCTCGGAGCAATTCTTGGATCTGCCTATGAACACTCACTTCTCGGGATTCTCTTCGGCAAACAACGTCCAACTTACTTTTAAACAAAAAATGGAGCCAACTACAGAACAACTTAGATATAATCTATGCTAAAAATCTAAATTGGCTAGCTGGAGTTTTGAACTATACATGCCATCAGTGTCCGATCGCATCTTCAGAAATACTCTCTCATGCTTTGTAAAAGCCTGCATACAGAAATTCCTCGCTAATTTCGCGTAGATGGTTAGAAACTGTCGCGTATTTCATAACGAGATTTTCAAGCAGGAAATATAGCTGTCTGTTGGGTTACGGAATCCTCGAAAATTCCTCACTTCAAACACCCTTAACTTTAAAAGGTTTAATTTGATCGACCGGCACGCTTAAGGATAGTTATGCTTACAAGAAACCGAGCCAATGGAATCCCTATCAGAGGACGTCTTAATACAGTATCGAGTCCGATGCTGCCCTTTAGCAAATTCTTGTTTCTCGATGCCATCGCATTTTAAATCCAAAAAACTAATAGTTAGTCTTGTCGGGCCATCAAAAGCTGAGGAGTGAAACAAGACTTCATTGTCGTTGTGCTCTTTCTTGTCTAGTGTGCCTTCAATTCTGTCACTAGATTTTGAAGCTCAATCTTGGAGGATTTTACCATACTAATAGTTATGTTTGAATTCTCTCGATGGTCTTCAACTGATTAGTCCGAAGATCTATAGCAAGAATATAGGCATCGGTCTGTTATCCGGTTAAAGACTACTCGCGCTATTCGCTCGCGACATTGGCGAAAGGTGCCAGACTAGCAGATACTCTTCATAGATATCTACGTCTGGAAAATACCTTTATGTACGAGTAGCATAAATAGATGGATGTTCTCGGTGTCAGAAGACTTCATTTATTAGCTCAATCCGTTACTTAAGCCCATGGCAGATATCAGCTACAACAAGTTATGTTGCCCACCCAACTTGCAGCTTCAGTGGTAACAGAAGTGAGCAGGTTCTGATCAGATTATCTTGGAAGTTAGTCTCGAGCTTTCGACTCAGTCGAGTGATATCGCATATTAGTATACTATAGCATGGTTGGTACAAAAATGCCTGAAAATCCGTTCCCTTCATGTGCAGATGAATCACCGCCAAGATTACGGCAAAAGAGGCCAAAAAAGTGCAAATGAACCTAACCAGGCTATGAGACGGGTGAACTCATGGAAACGAAGAAAGTCCTCTTGACCAAGAAAAAGGTTCTTAACCTGCGTATACTTCAAAATAGGAAACCCACCTTCTAGTAACAGATAAAGTCCGTATCGGCACGAGCGTCGATGGTAGAAACATCTCTAGGCAGAACGATGGCAAACTGATTCTACTTACGAGTATGTCAATTTCAATCGCGATTGTTCTATATGGCTGTGAGATCAGGGCAGACGCACTCCGCCAACTGTCTCTGGTTTTTAACGCGAAGTCTTATCTGTTGTGAGATTTTAATTCACTGGCTGAGGGTCATGATACGCCGGCCAATCGCTCTCCGTCGTTTCTTTGATACCAATTCTAAGCTCGTGTTAAGGACACAGGTTCCAGCCATGGTATGAGTATAAACCACAGCCACCGTGACGCACCAACTTGGGGGCCTATCTCCAACAAGAGTGGCTCAAAAATTCGAAAGGCCCTTGCTCCCACTATAAAGTGTATTAAGTAATGATATGGATTACCGGTGGCTCTGCCATTCAACAGGACTTATGCCCGGGAAATTGTATCGTTTCGTCAAATCGGAAGGACTTTCGGTGACGTCTTTCTAAAGATGGCTACGATAAGACCAGTATTTGCTCAGCTCCAGTTTAATATTAGACAGCGTCATGAATGGGCGAAGCCTTGATAGAGGGATGGGGCACTCCGACAAGAAAAGTACTGGAAGCAGATGGCAGCAAAAAGGAAGTTGAAGCAATCGAGGAGCCAAAAGAACTCCAGAGCGACAGTGGCAAGAGCGTTGAAACTCGGAAAACAAATTATGGTGGACAACAAAGCTAATCAAGAATGTGACCAAATGGAATGCACGGAAGCACTACTACGTCACCCAGTTTCTTACCGGATGCGGATATTCCTTTTTAAGATCGATAAAACGAACCCTCTAGTCTGAGAGTACAGTGACTGTCTAGTAGACGATGCAAGCCAGACTTTTTTTTTATTTCCCCGAATGGAGGAAATCAGGAATTTTAGGGGTTTGCTTGCGTAGCCGGTGCAAGTCTTACTGGACACGTCTGCGCCATTCAATTTCGGATCAGCTTTCTCTATTTTTTTTTTTCCAAGTTTAGTGCGATCATTGTCGAGCTGTTCGGTTTGAGTGTGTCCAATTAATGTTCCACGGATTCGTCTTGTTCAACAAGGCCGAAACCTCAGTTCCGAGTTTGGATTCGACATCGAAGCCTCCGGCAGTATTTTCATCTGATTATCTCCTAAGCTTACTTGCTCCTAAGCCGATTACTTGGTGTCCTTCTTCTCAACGACTGTTGGCTAAAGATAACACTGTTGGCAACCAAGTCAGACGACAGTATGTAGCTCAGGAGATCCAAGAATGGAAGTGTTCAACGAGTTCGATGCATGTACTATTCCCTATTCGTTTCGTACCTTTAGTTTGCAGCAACTAAATCTTGATTGCAAAATGATAAGAGTAAATTTGGCGTAAAAACATAAGTTCAGTGTCTTTCCAATCGCGCGCTTAGCCCCTAAAACACCATAGCTTCTAAAGGGATGCAGTAGGAGGGTAAGAATTTGTAGGTTGGACACTCCAAAGCAAAATCTGCTCGTGGTAGTAAACTCTAATGATACTCTGCTGTTTGCTGTTTATGTTGATGAAGACACATTTAAAGTGACCTACTTCCAGATTGTCCGTAAAGTTTAGCCTTTCCCCTGGCATACTTAAGGCAATTTCATTTGAACCAAGTTGTGGAGAGTTACCATGCTAAGTACATCAGTAAGCAAATTTTATTTCCGCCTCACAATTCGACAGATGCTGTATCTATTGATTCATTCTCTACCTATTGCATTCCGGTTCTATTTCCGAGTGATGTTTCAACTTCAGATGATCTAAATAAGTTGCAAAACTATAACCCAGATACTATGACTTTGCATCACCTTCCACAAAATGCACTATTGGCAGCTCTGTTTCGAAGATGAAAGATTTGAAAATTTTGCAGAAAAAAGAGGTAGTCGAAAGTGTTGTGCAAGTTTCCTTGGAAATTGAATCGTTAAACTGTGTTCATTTCTTTGTCATATCAATCTGTCCAGATCTTGATGATGCAACCCTCAGCTGATACGAGGTCTCGACTAGTTCTGGTGTTTGCTTCTACCACTCATACACTATAAATACGAATACTCCTGCAGTTACAATTTGCCTTTTTTTTGTTTTTTTTTTTGCAATTTGCACCTGAATGCACGTTTTGCATTTGGGTAAACCTTAAAACGAAGTTGAATAATATTCATAAAATATACAGCAACAACAAAAAATTGTAAAAAGTAAAATATTTATTTTTTCGTTAGTGAGTCAGTCGTGCAGCGAAATTAGATAGCTTTACGGTGATATCATGTGACTTTGGGTGATAAACAAAAGTCTCTCGGGCATTGATAAGGATAGTGTGGCATTTGTTAGACTGTATGGTTGTAGCAACAACCAAGCGATTGCTTCTTTTATTTTTATTATACTTTTTTTTTGAAATCAAATATTTTGCACGTTTTTGGAAAAACCAAAATGGTAAGATAATCCAGATTTTTAGGAAAATTACCTAATTTGTGACTTAACTCATGATGTGCGAGTGGCGTGGTAAGAATTTAGTTTGAAGGCAGTAGTTTAGTCATGATTTCGGAGACATTAAAAAAACTGGCAGGTGGCTTGACTTAAGATGGAATCTGATGAAAGCCCATGACGGCTCTTTTGTTATATCCCCCTCTAACAGATGAGCATCGACTAAGCAGATAACAATTGAGAAAAGCATTGTTTTCATTACATAATAAACCACTTATTTACCATCTTTATTAACTTACTGTGGGGAAATTTAAAACACTTGTGAGCTTTGGTTTTGAATGTATGAAGGTTATAACGACCAAAAAAATGGATTTCCACAGATTGATATGTCTTGTTAGACTACAGGATGGTCTACTACTGCTCAGTAGAGCGACCTTAGTATTTTCTGTTAAAAAAAAATAATAAAATAATGACGAGCATTTCATCAATAAATGCTTTGAGAAGTTCCGTCGGTAAGTGTCTGTCCAAAAATAAAATTTTAATAGCACGGCTTCCATTGAAAGAATATGAATTAACATTGACTTCGTTATTGAATGAGTAAAAATACAAAAGGATTCCAAACAAAAGTTCTTAAATGACTAATTTCGGTACGGAAGCTGTGGACTGTATTTACGAATGTAGTGCAGATGAATACCTCGAAAATAAGTGTAAAAATACACAAGAAGTTCAAATTAATTGTGTTCGTCAATTTTAATGCAAAGCTAGGAATAGAGGGCAGCTTTGGTAGTACTGTTGGAAGGTATTTTCTGCACTACGGATTCAGGCTAATCGACTTTGCGGCGGGTCGAAACATTGACGTAGCTAGCAAACGGCCCCCACATCTGGATATTTACACGGGGACTTGGAGAACTCCTGATCAATCAACCGTCGACCAGATTCAACAGATTAAGATTGATATGTCTTGTGTCATTCCAGGAACCAACATAGACTCTTACCATTATCGTATTGTAGCCAAGATGCGCTTGCGGATATCCCGAACATCGCAAAGATAAGCTAATACTGTAAATAAGCTAATGCGGCTGATGGGAACTTACTGCCATGGCGTCGTTCACCGGAGCACAACGTGCATTCTGCGTCCGCGAGTACTATCGTAACAACGATTCTTCGACTCTAGCGCAAAGAAAATACTGCGCTCATTACAACATGCGGTATACAAATGAAGCTCCATCTATTCAATTGATTAGAAAATCAATGCAAAAGTTCGAGGAGACGGTTTCAACAATAAATTTACCACGATCTGTCCGACGTAGAATATCAAGGGATCCCGAAATCGTTGAGCAAGAGGCATTATTGGTCCAAACACCAAAGAGGAAATTCTGTTACAGTGAATATAGAGCGGTATATTGTCATGCTACAGAACTTTTTTGCTCCAACGCTACAGGATTTCAATGGTTTTAATCAACGAACATGGTTTCAGCAAGATGGAACAACATGTCGCATCTCCAACGACTCATTAAGCGGAGTTCGCGACATTTAACTGGTCAGCCCGTAGCCCAGGCTTATCCCCAAGGGACTATTTCCTTTGAAGATATCTTAAAAGTAAAGTTTATAGCAACAACCCAGGGTCTATTGAAGAATAAAAGGCACATATCCGAGAGAAAATGCAAAACAGTTCACAAAACACTAAGGCAGTGATTGAAAATTTCCGCTCCAGGGTCATTGTTTGAAATATAAAAAGACTTTTGGTCCACCCTGTACATAAATGTAGCTTGTGCATAGAGGTATTTTAGCTAGCAGGGTAGTCTTGATAACTATAAAACTGTAGGTTTCGAACTTTATGCACGCATCAGGTGGAAACTACTAAAAGGATTTTAAGGATCTTTGTTCTGAAATATTTCCTAAAACAGCAGGAGTGCTTAAGGCTATGTCAGTTATTGCCACGCGCAGTTTTACGGGCGTTTTTACCAAAATGTACAATATTTCTTCCGGACTTTTCATTCTTTAATAATACAACACAAATAAAGGTGCATTTTATGACTCAAATTGGCAAAATTGTTATAATAAAATTTGATTTTCTTTCTGTCTTCACAGTATCTATTTTTTTCAAAACTGTTAAGCTGATGAATCATTTTGGAAATGAATATAGGGGATCTGTCTGGTTTACGAGTTTGATCATGTTGGTTCTACTAGTGGGTTGTTGTAGATCCCAAGTATAGAGGGAAAGCGAGCAATTTCAAACAAATAAAATGAAAGTTGATGGATCGTTCCAACACATGCGAATATACTTATTTTAATCTCTGGACCAGAGCTGCGTACGACTTATACGAGCAAAAGTGAGGAGACCAACACTGTCTTCTCAGGGGAGAAAGGAAAGAGCAAGAGAAGCGCGCAGTTTGTCCAAAGGTAAAAAAACAATTGCCGCAGACAAAAACCTCGAATCGAAGCCTGTAGAGACGAACAAGGGAACATCGTTATAAAGCCCAAGACGATGCTGAGGATTTCTGTAGACTGTACAACGGCGATCATAAACCAAATACATCTCTCAGCCGGAAAGCTCGATCTGGATTAAATGAAGATAGCCATATCAAGGTCCAACAAAGCTGCTGGAGCGGACGGCCTGACTGCCGATCTCTTTAAAGCAGCGAAGGATCTCAGCATTGTTTGTTCGATCCTCAAAAAATTAGACCCTCTCTGTTGCGCCAACTACAGAGATACATCGATTTTAAAGCTGCGTATGGCACCTATAGAGGCGAGCTATACTGAGCTAGTACTAGTTTTGACATCCCTGGCAAACTCGTCCATCCTTGCCGGAAGATAATGAAGAATGCATACTGTTAAAATCCTTCGAATCTGCCGCCGAGGGGCAGCGCAGTATTAGAAGATCGCGACTCAAGTGTCTCATACAAGTGGAAGGAGACCGCGGTCAACTTAGCGTGCGAAACTGGTTGAAGCTAGCGAAAGATAAGTTTGGAATGAATTCATCTTAAAGTTATGTCTCAATATTTTTAGTGACAAAGAGTTACTATGGTTGTTTTCACCAGTACCATCTAGCTTGAGGATTATTTTTCACTGTAAATGTCTAACTACTCATGTACGAACATATTGTAGTTGGTTACAGTAAATAACCTTATTTTCAACGCGTTTCTTATTAACGATCTAATTTCTGAATTAAGAGTTAGTTGCATTTAAGGTCCTTATTCGCTTTAAGCAGTAGCAAATTAGCCTTCTTCTCATCCTTTCATTAACCCTTTCCTCGTTATACGAACTTATGAGTAACGAGTTTCCCATTTTCACTGCATCGCTGCTGCTCCGGCTATGCGGTTGGCTAATAACGCAGACCCCAGAACGCGTCTACATACTGCTCGGTCCTGGATCGCCCCAGGCGTTGTTGCGCATTTGCCATCTGAGAAATCCAGGAATTATTTTTCCGACCTCGTTTTATTACAGTCGGAGTGACTGTAGTTGATAGTGCCTTTTTAACCGGCACAAGACATCCTTAAAACTTCCATTTCTGCTGCCGTCATTTTGTTTATAAACGCTTCGTACTTCGTGGTGTAGAGTTTCCCCTTCAATTTAAGTGGAAATTTTCGGTCGCAAAAGATTCCCGCATATTACCGCTATTTCTTCCACCCCACACTCGTTTACATCGTCGTCACATTTCGGTTCCATGTTTACTATTGATCCTAAGTGCGAGCACTTAAAGATAGTCCTTTTCGGAAGAACTATTCCGTCTAACATTATATCCGTGACAGGTCGTAACGGATGCGCAAATCGGCATGTCAAATGCTCCGTTTTTGAACGACTTATTTTAAACCCGTTTCTCTCTAGCGCATTTTTCCATGAATCTAAGGCGTTCTGCAAATCTTCGACGTTATCGTTTAGTATAACTGCGTCGTCAGCGAAGAGAAATGGCGTTACATTTGCTTCGAGCATGTAGTCTTTTAAAAGATAGTCGAATACTACGTTAAAGAGGAAAGGGCTAAGTACGCTTCCTTGATGCACTCCGACATTAACTGGAAATTCTCTTGTTAGTCCAGCAGAGCTCTTAACCGCAGTTTTCACGTTTCCGTACATGTCTTATATTATTCTAACATACGTTTCCGGTACGTTTTGAGACCTCAGCGCGGCTCATATGAGATCCCTAGGCACTCGATCGAATGCTTTCTCGAGGTCGATAAATACCATGTGTAAATCCTTAGACGAATCTCGGTGCTTTTCCATTATTATTCGTAGGCTTTGGACACTGGCTTTTATCTAGGTTTATTGTTTGTCGAAGACGTTTGTTTAAGACTCTTTTGACGGTTTTCATTGTGTGTGACATAAGCTTGATTGAACGGTATTGTTGCATTCTCGAGTGTCGCCTTTTTCTTTGTATAATGGAACCAAGAAGCTGCTTCTCGATTGATTCGGCATATGTTGTCCACATTTTAATTTATTTAAAAGTTTCGATAGCCAAACGCTGCCGATTCCCTCCATCTTCGACCAAAACTCTGATGGAATGCTGTCTGGTCCCGCCGCTTTCCCCTGCTTCATTTTTCCGATTGATATACTTATTTCTTCGATTGAAACGTCCGAAACTTCCATCTAGAATCGACCAGCTGTCGGAACGATATCACGTTGAAACTGTTTGTTAAGCAACGCCTTGCAATATTCAAGCCACCGATCACAAATTTCCTTTTCATTTGTTAGTAAGCGAACGTCTGCATTTTTGATGTATTTCGGCGAGGTTATTCCCATCGAATCTTTTCGCCTCTGTGCAGCGAGCTTAAAAATATTTGGAAATGTAGTATTATAGGACGTTTGAACTTCTTGAACTTCTTGAACTTCTTGTATAGCTTGTCTTCTATTTGCCGATCGTAAGGATATTTGTTCCAACTCCTGGTACAGGTTTTCCGCTGCTGCCGCTCGAGTTCGAGCCAGGACTTTTTTTGCGATCTTTTTAAGACGCTCGTATTCAAGAGCCAGTCGACCCTTTTCTATATCGTCGATATCCGATCGAATTTGGTCCACGCTTGAAACGCATTCTTCTTGTCGGCCACAGCTCGTTTGGTTTCGTCATTCCACCACCATGTTTCTTTGCCGACGTGATGGTATTTCGATATAGTCCCCAGATGGGGCTTTGCGAGTGTTATGCAATCCTCGTGCATGCTGTTCCACATTTTTTGCGGGCTAGGTGAGTCTGCGATACCATTTATATTTCGAAGTACCTTTAAGCCAGTGCGATAAATCTTGCGCTTCATTCCTTCAATAGATTATACCACCGGATTTTTGATTTTTCAAACGATGCCCGTGCTTTCGGTGGTTCCGCTGTGAAGCAAGTTAGCCTATAGAGTGAAATTGGTTCTTTCAAGTAGCTTTTTTTCGAGAACATTTTGCGTAGAGATGTCTTTCCGATCAATTATATTTGTTGAGAAAGTCAAATATTTTGCAACCGTTTCCTCTTCTTTCGATTTTTGTGTTGAATTTGATAAAGAAGTCGGCAATATACGAGGGCGGGTCAATAAGTCCGTGACTTTTGGATTAAAACACAGATTTTTTGATAAAAAAATAATTTTATTTTTCAACGTAGTCTCCCTTGAACTCTATACACTTTGTCCAACGTTTCTCCAATTTTTTGATCCCTTCCAAAAAAAATGATTTGTCGAGGTCCTCAAAATAGGCCTTTGTTTGCGAGATGACTTCATCATTGGAGTCAAATCTTTTTCCACCAAGCCATTTCTTCAGGTTTGGGAACAAGAAGTAGTCGCTCGGAGCCAAATCTGGAGAATAGGGTGGATGAGGGAGCAATTCATAGCCCAACTCATGGATTTTTGCCATGGCAACTGCACATGCGTTTGTGGTCGACTGTGATCAAACGCGGCACCCATCTTGCGGAAAGCTTTCTCATGCCCAAGTGATCATTCAAAATTGAAACCACTGAGCCATGCGAGATCCCTACGGCTTCCACAATCTCTCGCACTTTCAATCTTCGGTCGGCCAACACCATATCGTGAATTTTTTCGATTGTTTCGGGTGTAGAGACCTCAACTGGGCGTCCAGGACGTTCGGCATCTTCAGTGCTTGTACGGCCACAACGAAATTCAGTAAACCACTTTTTTACCATTGAAATCGATGGTGCAGAGTCCCCATAGTATTTATCAAGCTTAGCCTTGGTCTCGGTAATGGTTTTTTTTTCGCAAGAAATAATGCTTAATAAGCACACGAAATTCACTTTTTTCCATTTTCTCCTCAAATTAGTGAGTAGTCTAATAAAAATAGCTGTCAAACACAAACTAACTGACGCAGCAAGTTTAAATTTTGACAGGAGTCAACTGACAGATGCCTGTTGACAGGAGCAGTGTTGCTGTTTCAGTAAAGAGGTCAGAAGTTCAAAAAGTCACGGACTTATTGACCCGCCCTCGTATCTTTCATGTCTGAAATTATTTATAAAAAGGAAAATATTTTTAAAATTTACCATCTTATCGAAATCGTTCATGATTAGTCAATTTTTTTAGTTTTATTCTGAAGAATTTTTCGTCTGTAAGACATATACGAACGTTTTCAAAATGACAACCGAAACTCAGAATCCTTTATGTTTGTCGGGTTCATATTAAAAATTCACCCTCAAAGTTGGCAAATTTCTCCAAAATTGTTTATGATTGCGAAATTCCAATGAATTTGAAAAAAAAAAAATACTCAAACACCACCCGCAGAGCCTACAGAGCCAGAGGCAGTCTTAACTTATTCTTGCCGTTAAGACCGACTTTTATCTTATTTAATTTATGTGTGTCTACATATTATATTGTTTTTTTTTTGTATCTACGTATATATAGAGGAAAACAATAATAATAAAATAAATTGTCACCTTGTTTAATGTTTTATTATTCTTTATTTTCCCACAAAAAAGCGTGAGATAAATGATAATTCAGTTTGGTTAACGTTTAGAGATACATTTTCACTGCGATTGGAAATCTGAAATCACTGTTTGTCGTCGTTTTGGGGTAATTTCTAAAATTGAAAACGTCGACTGCTGCCAACTTTGTTCTATTTTTGGAAAAATCTATACAACAAGAGTAAAAACAAATAAAAACACGAAAAACCAAAAGAAAATAACAACAAAAAAAAGGAGAGGAAAAATAATAATTCACTCGGCGGCGTGTTATATCCTCTGTGTGAGGCGCGGATTTCAAATTTGTATAGTACTCGTACACGTATCTATGGGTTCGCGCTTTTCATTTTGCCGTATATAAAAAGCTAGTACGAGTACGAGTATCTGTGGATTTGTGGATTTGCTATATGCGCTATACTGCGTGTGGATACAATTTATAAAATTTTCATACGATTTAGCTCTCCCTTGGCGCTGCCGGTCTGGGTCTCCTCTTCTACTTAATTGGAGTGTCAAGAGTGCTCTTGAATCGAGATTTGGGATTTTTTTCTTTTTTCTATCTAAATTCGACGATGGGGTAAATTTATTTCGTTTCGTATGTTTTGTAGTATATGTACAGCAGAAATACGAGAAAATGCGTTGTAATTGGGAAATGAGAAATTTGCATAGACTGTACTTTGGGGTCCTTTGCCTTTGCAGATCTGGTTTTTGGAGATAATAGCACTTGAGAGGGCAATTTTAATTACTTTTGGCGTGAAGATACTCACTCTTTGAGCGTTTTTCAAGAGTATATCTGCAGTTTTGTATAGGGTTTGACAGGTGATTTCAGAAAGAATTTTTATTCGGTTAATTTGACAGATTTGTAGTTTGATGTTATTTTATTTTATTTTTCTGGAGGTCAGCAACACAAAAATTCTTCTTAATCTATAAGAAAAGGAAAGTTTGAGGTTTAAGTACCGAGTGCATATTCGTTTCGTCGAAGTTTTCGTCGTCTCTCCTGCTCAAACGACGATGGGCTTTAACCTGGAAAAATTGTAGCTCCGATGGACGAAATTCCACAAAGGCGTTCACATTCATTGAAATGGAAAATTCACTGTAATTTTTCTAGTGCTGGAATTTGGGTGAGATTGCTGCAGTAACCAGTAAGGCCTGCCGTTCCAGTTGACACAAATTAATTGAACATGGTAGGAATCTCAAACCTCAAACAGAATAAAAAAAGCAACGAAATTAGGCGAAGTTGTTGTATGCACTATATCATCCAAATCGATAAGTCTTTTAGTAACAATATTTTGAATAATGCCGATCTTAACGACTATAAACTACAAGAGCTAACCAAAGAAGAGAATGTTTGCATTCAAGTGGAAAACTACGGTAAAAAAAAAAAACAGCAATTCAAGAAACCTTTGCCTTACAATCGCCTTAGCTTACGCGCACTTTTTGCTGGATCCTGAAAAACAGAAGATATTCTTCAAGTCCCTGTACTACATCCGGTTCAGTTGAAAATGTATTCTAGCAAGGAGAGCAATTGCTAAGAAAACACCGATGGCTCTTCGGTGTCAGGACTTTTCTAGTACCATTACCTCTGACTAAAACACACACCCCAAGTTGACGCTTTTAAAAAATGTATGTCCGCTCAACTTAGCCTTAAAGTAAACTGACAAATCTTCAACAATCTGAGTGCTTGTGTTTGTGTTCTTAAGAACCCTTATAACATCCATTCAAGATGGAGGTGGTATTAAATATCGGTGAGGTTTCAGACCACTCCAGAATGAAAAATCAAAAATACCCCAAACTTGTTTTTCCGTACTGAAATGCCTCTCTGCACTCACAGAATATTGTTATCTCAAAAAGGCACGAAAGTCATACAAGGAGTCTTCGGTTTAGCTGAACTAAAAAGAGATTACCACCAGAAGCATACCACCTTGATCAAAAAGTTCCCGGAATAACCACCGTGTGGCGCTCCCATTGTTCCGATTTGAGTTCTGTTTTTTTTTTTTGGAAAGTTGGTACAACTGTTGTTGATATTCCCTCTAAATCTTAGCATCATAGCTTGACATTTGCAAAAGTTACGTAGCCAAGAGTACATTTATTTCTGTGTGTGTTGACGATTTTTCCATTACTTCCTCTCGGCTGCTGGAACGCGTTCCCCGTTGTGGTTTTTTAACTCGATTGAACAGAAAGAAGTCACAGGGAGCCAAATTAGGTGAGTTCGGTGGCTGTTGGATGGTGTTTGTTGAATTTTCGTTAAAAAATTACGAATAACGATGGCACTGTGCGTTTTCATGGTGCAAAATCCACGAGTTTTCTGCCCACAACTCTGGTCTCCTTCGGCAAAGTGCTTCACGCAAACGTCTCATAACGCCCAAATAATACTCCTTGTCTGGTCTTCTGGCAAAAATTCGTCGGTTTTCGATGTCGATGATCTGCCACTGCGTTCACCATCTTCAATTGACCCACGACCATTTTTGAACAGCTCGTGCCACTGGTAAAGGAGCGTTTTCATTAGAGAATCGTTGCCGAAACACTTTTCCAACATTTCCAACGTTCGCGCACCATTAAATCCGTTTTATACGAATCCCGATTGAAGCTAAAATCATAGGCTTTGCAGATGATATTGCAATCGTTGTGGCGGCGAAACACCTAGAGGAGATAGAAGACATCGGCAATGAATGTATTCGAAAAGTTAGACGGTGGATGGCAACAGTTGGGTTAGAGCTGACAGAACATAAAACGGAAGCAGTTCTGGTAACCAGTCCCAAGGAAATAGAAGCAATCACCATCAGGGTGGGCGATCGATGCTAGACTCACTTACAAGGAACACCTTGAAAGAACGTGCGACAAAGCTGCAAAGGTGAGTGCTGCCTTATCCAGAATAATGACAAACATAGAAGGGCCCAGACAACAAATGAGACTAGTTTCGGCAAGGGTGGTGCAGTCAATCACAATGTATGCGGCACCAATATGGGCGAAAGCATTGAAAATTAAGTCATCCGCAAGAAAGACTAATTCTGTCAACAGACTATGTGCTCTGAGTGTTTGCTGTGCATATCGGACATTGTCAGATGATGCTATATATGTCATTGCGGGAATGCTACCAACAGATATATTGGCTACTGAGCTACAAAGGACCTACGATGCCGAAATTCGGGAACCCAGAGTTTCAGTGAAAGATATCAAGCTGGGAGAAAAGCAGCGCAGCACAAGTGCGTGGCAAGAGAGATGGAACCAGTCTACAAAGGGGAGATGGACCTACCGACTAATAACCGGTATTCGTAAATGGGTAGAACGTAACTACGGAGAAGTAGATTTTTACTTAATTCAGCTCCAACTGGACACTGGACATGGCTGCTTTGAATCATATTTATAAAAGTTTGGTCTGAAGGAATCTCCCTTCTGCTTTAACTGCGGACAGGCTAGCGAAGATGCACAGCATGTATTTTTTCAGTGTCCACACTTCAGAACAGAGCGCAGAGAACTAGAGGAGAAAATTGGAGAGATACCAACTCCTGAAAACATCGTAAACCATATGCTAACATCAAGTATAATATGGGATGCGGTGAAACAAGCTGCGGCAAAAATAATGAAGGAACTTCAACGGTTGGAAAGAGTCAGAGAGAGCATTAATGAAAATCTAACCCAGACGGCATCTCTAATACAACAAAGAACAGTAAATACTGTACACAATGTCGAACCAGTAAACGGAGAAAGAAGGGCATAAAGTGACCAGCCCCATGAAGTAGTACTTAACGGCAGTTCCGCGGAGAGAGTGGTAGAAGAGTGCAGGGTATGGGTTAGTACGTAGGCGCATCCCCGAAATCGAGTACTTGGGGTTTGCGAATCGTGTATGCTGATAGCCGGGCTATCAGCATCTTTCGAAGATTATCACATCTTTGGACGCAACCAAAAAAAAAAAAAAACTCAAATCGGAAAAATGCGAGCGCCACACGTTGGTTATTCCGGGAACTTTTTGATCAAGGTAGTATACTCGTAATCCAGCGCTGCTTCGAGGGATGACAGCTTTTTGTGTGCTCTACGAGGGGACCTTAACCAAATTCGATTTTACAATTGTGGAATGTAGAGCTGCAGCGACAAATAATTATACAAAAACTTACTTACAAGCCAGGTTATACCTATACAATACACCGTAGTTTGTATCTGTTGTCAATTTTGATAGTGAAAATAGTCGGCTGATACCAATGGCATATAACAAGCTTTGCTGCAGTTCAGCTGTTGGTAACCCTAAAGAGAATCTGACAAACTTTGGGATTGTCCTTTGTATTGGAAATTCGAGGGAATAACCAATAGCCAAAAGCTTCAGACCGCACTTCCTTTTTGCTGAAGACCGCGACAATTAAATCATTATTTGCGTACCGACACTGAGAGTGCCTTTAATGTGCACTTGCAACTCTTAGAAGTCTTAAACACTGAGTTTATTCCCTGTCGCATATGTGTCCGACTCCCTAGTGTATATAATCCAAAAAATCTACATTGTAACGATGATGTATGTGTATATTATGAAGAACGCATGGGAGGTATATGTTTTTCGAACTACTTTGCATGAATGAACGAGAACTGTCGACAAGCTGAATGACGTAAATACCAAATCACTTGTAAAAATATGTCTAGCGATCTAGTTAGAAACACACTCAGTTTTCTTGCAGCTTTACACAGCCGCCTTTGTGTTAAGCAAACTAAAAGGAAGCCACTTCTTCTAAATACGCTGTATTCACCGTCTGAATTATCCGATGACACCCAACTGAATAAATAATTCCCAAGCATCAAATTACGTTAAACAAAGTTAAGAGTATCTTTTAAAATCGTCAACGTTCTGCTTATACTTTTTGCAGAATCCAACTCCACAGCCATTCGGGGTTTTTCACTTGCTTTGCCAAACAAATCATTAGCTGTTTGTCTTCAAATCTCATTAAGAGCTCTGATTATCGATTGCAATGCACAGAAGTAGCCCTCACAACATTTCAATTGGTCAATAATGCCCCCGATCATATGCCAACCTCTTACTCTATTTCCATTTATTTATCTAGCTCTACCTGTTGCCATCATCTCTCTTCAGTGCTTTGTCGACTATCGATTCTCGCTTCAGGGATTAAAGTGTCAATCCATTCCATAACAATCCACTAAAGTGTATCTTGTCAAGTGCCATATAAACCGACCACCGTAAAAATAACAAAATTAAGTTCAAAATTCAATTGCTACACCATTACCGCTAATCACTTAAAGAATTCCGTTTCCTCAAGTCGGATTTAAGTGTTGAAATCTATTCGTATCCTCTCAAAATCAGTGCTGATGAAAGTCAATAAATAGTCATCCTAAACCGCACTTCACCTGACATCTTAAAGCGACCTCCGAATTGATATCGGTTTTGATCTTCTGAAGAGACGTGCATTTGAGTAAAAAAAAACAAAACCAAGTGAAGACAGACCTAAAGACTGAGGAGTTGGGGACGTTTCGAAAATGCTAATTTTTGGTCAGCATTCAATTGCAATTAGTCGGACGTATTCGTAGTCAGAGGCACTGCGTTGAATTGTTATTTATAACCCCAATTAGAGACTTCTAAATGGGCAGAGTTTTTTCGAATTAATTTACAGGGAAAGGGGATCGAATTAGATGGCGTTTTGTGATTATTCAAAAGGGGTGTTCTGCCGTATGCTTATTTAATTGCTTTTTGGTGCTTTTCGTATGTTTCAATCAAGCAAAGACACCAAGTTCAAGATAGTTTTGACATTTATGAAAAAAAAACATCGGAGACGATAGAATAATCTGAATAACTTTGGAAATTAAATCAACAGAGTATGAATTAATCAAAAGGAATTAATTGTGATTGAAATGAATAGCCAATTTTTGGTAATTTATCAATTGTTTTAGGAATCAACCTTGGTTTGAGTAGGAAATCAGTCTTTGTGAGTTGAACTTTAGACGTAGTGATGTTTGCCTAGTCATCTGGAAACAGATTGCAGTATTGATCAGTTTTAAACAAAGACCTAGTCAATTGCACTGCTTGAGAGGTTTTTTTTTTATCAGCCTTTCTTTGAAAGAGAAGAAAACGCTTCAGAAAATAATTGCCAGCATCCACCACATTAGAGACAAGGGTATTATTCATACGCTTACAAAGGTAGTGCACCGCAATGACATCATTACTCTCACAGCAAGTCATGCGTTTCACTTATTCCCATTACAGTCAAGCAGCTATAAATGCCCTTAGCTCGTACATCTTTGCCTCCAAATCAGTCATGCACTACTTTAAAACCCTCCAAAAACTTAGCTCAAGAAATAAGACCAAACAATGATGAGTTCCTGGGCATGAGGGAATTGATGGTAATGAAAAGGCCGACGAACTGGCCAGAAAGGGCTCAGACAATTTAACGGACCTGCACCCATTTGCTGCATCTCCAAGAGTGCAGTCAATCTAGCTATCAATAGCTGGGAGCACACGAAGTGCATCTTATAGTGGGAGGATACTCCAGGTCTAAGACAGGCCAGTCGTCCGGCATTTCAATCAAAATACCAGAACATCACAATTTAAGATATCACCTCGACAAAATATAAATATTCGACTCTCCGGAGTGTCGGCTTTGTCTTCAAGAAGATGAAACAGCTAAACATATTCTGTGTGACTGTCCAGACCTTAACGGAATCAGAAAAAATACCTTCTTCAGGGAACAACTTGACACCTCTGAACTTAGGGATTGCGCTGCTGGTAGAGTTACTAACTTCATTCGGAAGGTAGAATGAAAGGTAGTCTTATCAAAGTTCTGACAAACTGGTACAAAAGACCTTTCAGGTGGAAGTGCGGTATCTCACAAAAAACAAAATATGCCCACAACACTAAGGTACTTAGCAAAAGCGTTGTTATAACGCCTCAGAGTTGTCTGCAGACGTCCTAATGAGGAAAAAGCGATAAATTTTGAGAAATACCGGAAAGCATTGGTTTGGTCTGCCATTGTCCTCAGAGTCATGGCATCTAGAGTTGTGTTAACAGCACATCTAATAGGAGTTCTGACATCATTCCAGCGGTGACCACGACATACATATCCATAACACCAGAATCAAAAACCAGACAGTTTAGTAAGTTATTAAAACTCCAGGTGTATTGTATAGGGGTGCCCAATTTGACTGCACCCATATATAAAAGTAAGGCACGATAGAGCAAAGGAGCAGTTGCGCTTGCACAAAAGTCGCCCCTTGCTGAACATTCTATCCTCTCATGAGATTATTTAATGAATATGTAAAACAGAAATTCAGACCTTCGACTGACCAAAAGAAGTTAAGCGCGCCATCGTTTGTAAAGGTTTGGGCCGCTGTAGAGGCCGATAGACGTTCCTCGCTTGTGTTTTTGGACCATGCAATTAAAAGAGACTGTGGCGACTGATCTAGCAACACCTCTAGCGAGCAGTCGGTAATCTAATAAATCTGAACAGACTTTACGAAACGTCAAACACCAAATGTCAAGAAATATTCAATTGAGCGCTTCTACTCACATTTCAATATGAGGCTTTGGACTTTGGAGATTTTGGCGGCTTAAGGAAGAAAAGAGCTAACGCAAAGTAAGAAATAACAATATTTTATCTTAATAAAATTTACTCTCATATATGTAAATATTGTAGGAATTTTTAGGTGAAATAAACCTGAACTCATTGAAGCGAGGCTTTCACACCAAATTTCTTCCTTCGACAGAGACCATATTAAAAAATTTAAATAAATAAAATACAACGAACGGTAGATGGTTTTTAGAGTGCAGTCCATGATGTGAATTTTATGGAGATGTATCAACGCATTTAGAGCAGTGCCAATCATGTTTGAGATGATCCATGTTTGGGCATCCATAGGATGACATCAACTATAATTCTATAAGAGAACTGATTGAAAGCCTATTCTCCAATGCAGCAGTCGGTAGAGCTAGAAGTTTTAAAGAATAGACTGATGTAAGGCATAATTCAAAAGGCAGCATAGCTACATCATCCTCCTGCGTATGCAAAAAGTTAGAATCGTTAAGCAAAAATTCAATCATCATAGGCTAGCAGCAAATATAATCCACGGAGTAGCTGGTCTATACTTTTTTAAAACATAACAGAACGGCACCCAACTTAAAGATTGTGTTACTTAATTCACTTGGGTTGGTTCTGACTCAATTCTGATCCGAAAACTAAGTTTCGAGCACAAGGCTGAAGACTCAGTTTAGAAGTGATCAGATTTTGTAATTGTCTCTAGTCTAGCTTATATGACACTTTAAAGAAATTTTACTAGTTTACTGTTCTTATTGAGTGTTTTTTTTGAAAATCTTTATAAGAGACAATATACTCGTACTATAGTTTAAATTTCTAAATATTAAATATTAGTTTAAGAGCAGTCGATTTGCAAGTCGAAACATTTTTCCTTTTTCGAATTCCTCGTCTTTAACAAGGCCTGAACCTCGCATACAATTCAGAGGCCAGTGAACCCATACTTGTCAATCGATAAACTTCTTCTTCTATCCAACAGACAGTCAAAACTCGTTGCTTGAATCCAAATTTGGGACATCGCGTTCGTGTCATGGCTTTGTCTGCATTTAGCTCATGGTTGTAGAATTGCCCAAACTAAAATGGTAAAACTTAATTCGGGAAATAAGGACTAGTTCGCGGTCTTTCCGATCGCTCATCATTAAACATCTGAAACAACAGATGCATTTTTTGGACACCCATGGTTTCTGTGATAGTATGCTCACGTTTTGTTACGATTTGTAGATAACACGAAAAGATTTCTACCTAGAAATGAAGTACTCTTACAATAGTTACTTAGAGCGCATAGACTCCGTACTATGTTTCGTCGATTTATTCTTCAAGTCGTTCAACTTGATCTGGATAAGGTCGTGCCAATAAGTCAGCAGAACTGTTACGATCGGGATATCAGAAGCCATAAAAAAAATGCTTGGCCCCGCGGCAAAGGACAAAACTAATGTCACATACTACAACAAACCTTGATAAACAAAGCGGTTTGTGGTAGGTATAAGTAGTACGAGTAATAGGTATTTCTACGGAGGCCCCCATCAGCGCCGGACAGGTAGATTCATCACTGGTTTATTTATTTCATAACATTTAAACGAATAGAAGTGGAGTTATTGCATCAGATGCAGTGACATCGGTACAAAAATGAAAATTGCTTAAAATTCAATATTCATCCGTCGATGCATCATGGAAGCAAAAAGGAGAACAAAAACTTCCTTTACAATATTGTGCCTGCTGCTGAAACGTGATGTTTTCAATATGATCCAAATTGTGTTTCGAAACGTTTGGTGCATCGTTTTCGTAGTATTCGACTAGAATATCTCGCTAGACGAAGATGGCACGATAATGCGCCATCGCATTAATCAAAGGGATGTAATTTTGTGGACGTACAACTCGTCTACATCCCGGCCGAAAATTTAAGCACTCATTCGACAAGCCTTTAAATCGAGCAAATCGATGCATAGAGTCGGAAGAGGATTCCTGTTTACTTTGTAGCGAATACATGATTCCTACGATTCAAAGTTTACGAATAATGATGCGAAAAAAGTGTCAACCTTCGAAAAATCTTCATATCGTCTTCATTTTGGGAAAAAAATTCGATAGAGTTCTCACAGATCTTATAATGACGTCGCTAAGATCTATTTTTAAGGAAAAGCTGTTTCGAAAATTCCATAAGAAAGACGATAGACCAAAAATCGACGACTCGAAGAGGACCTCTCGGTATTCCGAATTAGCCAAGCCGATCCATTTTTAACATCCTTACAAATGAAAACATTGGTTCGCCCCAAATCGCTCTAGGACTTTCAACTTATTCAAGAAAACCTATGGTTCAGGCCGGAATGTTTCAATATGTAAGACATTCTTAGAACAAGAAATTGGAGCGCAAAGAGTCTGCAATCTGCTAAGCAAAGGGTTAGGACACATTCTCCTGACATTTTGTTGGGATTTTTATAGAAGCTAGAAGCATCATGACAATGTCATGCAATCTTAATTCTTTGCTCACATTTCAGTAGCGATCCAGCAATCGAAAGGAAAATGTAACGAATGACAGCAAATGTCAGATGTCGAATGTAGTGATCTTTAAAAAGAACGCGCATTTCCGGAAGTTTTACGTCAACTAGGAAACCGATCTTGAATTGGATTCTTGGCTTGAATTGAATTGAAAGCTTACACTTTTTAACCATCACTCACTTAATAAAAGCTACACGACAGGCTTCTAAATTTGTACAAAGCGAAGGATATTTAAATTAAAAATGTAAGGGAACGAACTTTACCACAAAATTTAGCATTTAAGAACATAAGCGTGAACATTTCAAATTAAAAGTAACCCCCAGGTTTAAATACTTCAACTGAACTTTTAACTACCATGTCAAAAGTCATTGTAAAAATTTCCAGAGGTATTCTCACAAAAAAAAAAAAAAAATTTCTTCAACAACACCGTCGGCATGTGCACTTCAAGTTTCCACAACAAATCGACAAGTCAACAGTTTCAATCTTTTTTCTCAGCAAACCTCAAAATATTTATTCTTAATCACATTTTTAGTTAAAAAAAAAAGAAAAGAAAAATTTAAAACATTTTGTTACGTCAGTTTTTCTCGTTCGCAAGTAGCATTTCCCTTAACCCCGAAAAAGTCAAACCAAAAAAAAACAAAACGAAAAATGTCATAAAAATTCAAAATCTACAAGAATTGACTACTTACACGACAAGTACGCGCAAATTACTCACTCGTTTGCGAACTGGTTTTCTGGTAAACAAAAACCAACAACGGTTAAGAATTATAACCGTCGCCATATTGTGTTTGCTTAACATTTCCCGGAACACGGAAAAACATAAGCTAGCGCCGTAGTCGTAAAGCATTTTGGTAAACAAAAGCCAAAATGCCGTCGCTAGAGCCAGACTGATATTGTGATGTTTACAAATTATTATGTGCCAATCACTCGCCCGGTGAAGGGGTACCTTCAATTTTCTAGAATAAATGCATCCTAAAGCACATGGGGCAATTAAGAAACCCCATAAGTCAGTGCGAGCAGTTTTCTTAACGTAACGAACTCTCCACACTGGCAAAGTGACAATTGGCAGGAGGCGAAAGTGACACAAAATAGGCGACTTTTTTTGCCTACAAAACCAACCCCTGGCCCCACAAATCCCTATATAAAAACATGGCGCATCGTCTCTTACGTACATTGAGTTGGTCCCGCGATTACTCGTATAAACATCTCAACAGCCTCTTGTGTCAATTAGAAATGTTTTTTTTGTTTTATATTTCCTTTACCTATAAGCAAAATCCATAAAAATTAATTTCATCTTGTCGAATGTATTATTCGGGGGTTGAAGGGGCTGTTCCCAACAGTGACAGCGAGAAACAAATGTCATGCACTCATGAACACTAAATGAGCCAAGTGAACATTTTCGACCAACAGAGGGTGACAAACTATTTTCTTTTCCTAGTAAGTAGAAAAAATATCTATCAAATCTTGTTTGCTTTTTTCCACGATTGTCAATAGATACAGATACGGATACAGGGATATGTCACAACGTCCGCAAAATATGTCACAGACAAAAACTACAATTTTAAGCGTGTGTCATCTTCATCTTCTAGGAGAGAGCCTTTAGTTGTCATTTAGTCGAGAGTAGTTGCGAATATTTTGTGGAACCCCAGAGGCGACAAAAAGGCAGAATTTCAGTTGATGTGTATACAAAAGAGATAACCAGGAATTTTGCGGTATTCTCGGGATTCGTTTACTGATGTAACCAAGATAACAGTGATGAATCAGAGGGTTGATCAAATATTGTCCATGAATTTAGTTTTATTTTATGTAAGAAATTTCTGGGGCAACACGTGTAAGGTCTGGCCCATTGCTGTTAAGCTATTTCATTAATTCTTACTCTGATATATTTAAGATTCAAATTTTAACTATAATTAAACTCTTAACTCAAAAAGTTTAAAGACCCCGACGGAAGTTGTAGTCTTTTAAGTAACTGAACATTCTTTGGACGATACAGGTAGACATATCGATAAGAGCTCTGTCCGATTTTGACATTTAATATCATCGGCAACAGCAACAAAAACTCTTTCACTTTAGTCCTAAGCCTTTTTAATTGGCGATTGGCTCTTAGAGAATTCAAAGCTTGTCCTTGTCAATTTAACAACCTGAAGCTTTGAAATAATACCAAATTTTGAAGATTTATGTTAGTTTAACAGGCGACTCAGCAGTCGACTCGGGTTTTTTTTCATAATGTTTCGAGTTTGGTGAACACTTGAAAAAAAAAAATTACAGAGCTGTGATCGTAATAAATACAATACTTCGTAGATTCTAGTGATTTTGAAATCAATCGATGCTTTGATCGATCAGCAACTTGTTTATAAGGTGGGTTATTCGACGCTTGAACATTTGGTAAATGTAAACCAAATAATTGTAAATTAAAAACCAACTCTGCTACAAACGACCAGCGTTAGCACCGTGCACCTATAGCCACAATCGCTTCATTCGATGCTTTTAAATCGTTTGGCAACAAATTGTAAGCACACTGTTGGTAATTTTGAAAAACCCTGATGCACGTTCAAAGTGTTGTGTTGGAATACAAAACTTGAAAACTTTGGTTAAGTTGCATAAGAGTAAAGTTTAATTCGATCATGCGCTCTCTCTTAGCGTACGATTGGAGAAAATATCACTTACCACAAGCTAACAATGTTTTGAAATAGATGATTCAAGTATTGAGCCACTGGAAGAACTCGATAAGAACACTCTGGGCATTATTATCAATATTGAGTATGCTTTAGATAGCCCAAGTTTTGAGAGTATCTGCAACACCAGCAGCAACGACGAATTTTTGTCCAATTGTAACAGGCATCACGGTTTCGTTTCATTCTCAGATGAAGCGATATACCAGTGCCATGAAGGCGTCCTAGGAAATAAAATCTTCTGGTCACGAAAATTGTCGTGATCCTGTTAGGTTTTGCACCCAATTTTGGAATAACGATTTTTTGTAGAGAAGTCACTGGTTCCTAACAAAAAAACTAACGGACTCACATGACTTTACTGAACCTTTTGTGCCATCCTATCCATAGCCACCTGTCGGTTTGACAAAGATTTTTTTGAATATCATTCGCATTGCGATTTCTACGTACTTTATAGAGATACTGATGGAATACGAGAACTACCAGAATCCCAGTTGAATCATGTAGCTACAACGTTGACTAGGTACACTTCCTTAGACATGCTTCTTAAGTAGTCCGAGAACTCAATGCCCATTTAAACGAGGCTTCATTAATAATTATGTGTCAGTTTTCAATGGAATGCTATGATATGAAATAGTGATATCTATAGTAAACCTTACTGTAGTTGTCTGTGTTTTGTTAGAACCAATGTTTCCACCAATGGCGCAAATATCTGGCGAGAGGTGGGCAATCTTAAACCATGCCCGAGCTCGAGCAAAGGAAACTTCGGAAAAAAGAGAGACGGGTACCGATGTACATTGGTTTTAAATGTTTGGAGGTTATAATGACTAGAAAATAAAGGGCTCGGCAGAGCATTCCCTAAGCGAGATATTCGGGCCAGGAAAGAATAGCGATTTTTCAGAGTATATCTGAAAGTGTTTTTGAGGGTGTTCTGATAAGCATTCATAGCGAGACGAAGGTTGCGATTGAGGGTTTTAAGGGCCAGAATACTACTGACGATTTCACTGAAGCAGTGGTGGTCGAAATAGCGATAAAACGAGGAAAGGCTGAAGACATATGAATTTGAATGCTATTTAACAGGTGCTGAGTGGTCTTATAGGGCCCATACACTACACAAACTGTCGCTGCAGACATAAATATTTTGTTGTTGCAAAAATGTCTGTACTGACCGTTTGTGACGTGTGTATCCATGTTGTCTATTTGCAACGACGATCTGAGCAAATACAAAATATTTTGAAATTTTCTTGGTCTGTGCAAACATGTTTGTGTAGTGTGTGGCGAATTTTGGCATACCGGCGTAAAAATTCGATGAGGCAACATGAACAAAGAGAGTGATAGGCAATTTTGGATTGAGTTCCTCGAAATATACCACTCTTTGCACCAACTTCTATGCTTTCTTTCATTTTTTTTTTTTATTTTTTATTTTTAAATTGCCAATGCGAAAATAATAGCCGCACAAGCTGTATCTGTCATTGCCATTTCTATGTCTGAACGCACTCACAAACTATTCAAAACTGATGTCTGACAAACTGTCTGCGAAGTGTATGGGCCCTATTAGCTGCATCTAAACAGTTGAGACCATTGAACTTCAACTTTGGGCAGCTAAATACCCTATATATTAGTATTGGGATCAGATAAAAGAGGGTGAAGTGATCCTTACATTGCTTGAAGAATTACAAAATATGCGACATCGAATATTGGCTATTTTCCACGTAGTTTTTCATTGACTTTACAAATGGAATAGAAAGTTTGTCAGGCTCAACAATGCAAGCATGACTTTAATCATCGAATAAAACATACGGAAAGGTAATTTCTAGTATCTATCGACTATTGTGACTCGTCGATCTCACATTTTCGATTTGAACAATTGTACTTTCTTTTGTTTAAAATGATATGCTTGTTGGCAAAGATCAGATACTTAACGTAACTTTTTACTTAGAAACGAAATCATTTAACCAAATGTGTGCCTCATCACTAACGATGATTTTTTGGTAAAAGTCCGGATCTTCTTCCATCTTCAATAGAGCGAAAGTGTTTCACTCATTTGGGTTTATTCAATATCAATACGTTTTTACACGGACATACAGCCAAGTCTTTTTTCAAAATACGCCACAGGAACGTTCGAAAGATGCCCGGGACAGTGCGGAATCTATCGATAGCAGGCTTGACTTACTGACTCATACGATTTTCGATAGAAAATGTTAAATGTTGATTCTTAAAAGTATACCTGTACACATTTCTAATTGAATGGTAGACAGTCGGGTTTACAAATATGATATCTGCCAATGGAGTGTATGCTCGACGTCAGCGAATCGCTGTTGAGAAAGAGGAGTGCATCTAAAAATCCTTTAGTAAAATTCGCATCAAAACCACTCTTTGTGTCAACCGATCTAATTTCTTGCTAATTCTGTTCTTCAACAAATTGCACAACATTGCGACCATATTAGAACGGCTATAAATGTAATTGTCTAGTATAAAGAAAGCTTATTCATTGATAGGTTTTTCCTATTTCTTTAAAGAAACCTCTAAATAATGTCGTCAGAGCTTAAGTTATACACTTCGTAAAGACAAAAAGGCTACCTTGTTTGCTTCCTTTCAACATTCTCATAATACACTCCTCGAAACTGATTACATTTTCTTAGAGTGCCCAAAACTGGTTCTATATTCTGTTTTTTTTTGTTATTTGTCCACAAAACAACTTGAACCGATGACAAATGACAAATAACAATTAATCGATGGAATAAGGCAAACAGAAAAAAAGCGCGCGAAAACTAAAAATTCAAATCCAATTAGCAATCAATTCAATATTACCCTCGACAGAAAAATTAAGGTCGAGAAGACTACTACAGACTAAGGATAAGGAGTTAGCTTCCAAGACATTTTCTTACCTCAAATACCGTCTTAAGCTTACAAAAACGATGTGTCACCCCCGATTTGATAGCAAAATCTCCCTGTCAACGTCAATGTTTTGTTGACACACGCAGTATCCATTTCAAAGTAAAACTACTCGTATTATGTTAAACGAGTATGACATATCGAATATTGAACGGTAAAGTGGCTTAATTGAATTTTCTTGTTATGTATGTAAATCCGATTTTAATCTAATCAATTAATCAGGAGAGGGGAGCCTTCATTTTAATGTTCTTTCACAATTAGCGCCTGTAATGCGCAAATATCTAACCAAATTGGTCAGAATATCTGAAAAAATTAAAAAAAAAAAAAAGGCAAACTAAGCAACACCTAAATGGAATGAATTTAGTAAATTTATCTAACAAATTTGGCATTTCAATTGACAAGTCGAATATCTCTCTTCGAATTCACGTTCATATTCGGGAATTATATAATTTTCGAATACAAATTCGAATTCGATGTTGTTCGTTTAAGTGCTTATAAAGCTCTTGAGTTAATCAGCGCTGCCCCTACAAATGAGCTAAATGAGCGCTCTTTAGAGTAAAATTGGGTTTCAGCATAAATTTACGTATCTGTTGCTCGTGGCGACCAACATTGTTGTTGTTGATGTTTCTTTGTTTTTTGCAAATATCTATAAGTCAATGGAATAAGAAAAAATATATGTAAATGAAGAAAACTTTATATGCAGCGTAAAAAAAGGTAGTAGCCAAAGAAAAGACAAAAGAAAAAGAGGAAAAGAATAAGAAGAAGAAGGCGAGAAAAAAAAGTGATGACCTCGTAACCTAGTCGTTAACGTTGACGAAAAGAGAGGATGGCTATGAAGAAGACGACAACGACCACGACCACGAAGACCTGTATAGGGTATCTACTCGTATAGTATGGTTGTGGTTCTGCTTGCGCTTACCCGATTAGATTGGTGTTGATGGTACAAAGAGGCACCTATAGTGGCTATTCTGACACTCTGCCACACGATAATGGTCATTTGAATATATTTTAACTATTTCCGGCGCCCAAATCAAGTAACATTTATCTTTCGTTTTAGTTTCGTTGAATTTTGTTATTTATTTTCTGTTTTCCTTCTTTTTTAATATACAGAACAGGTTTGTATATTAGTGAAGTTTTAAATTTAAATAAGTAATGACATTTAGCCTTCGATCTTTGCGGTTAATATAGATTGATTGATGGGAAGAGAGGAGATTTGACAGTTCGAATATTGAATCATGATGAACTTGATTGCTATTTAATCAACGGCGGAAAAACATTTGATTCGAATTCGAAAGATGGCGTGAATAAAAAGCGGTTGAAAAAAGTGAGAAGGAAACTTAAAATCGCTCCTATTATGTAAGCTGCTATAAATGAAATAATTGTGTTAAAAGATTTATAGAAGCAAATTGTTCTTTTTCTTAACAGAAAAATCACTGAATGCATCCATTTCATGTTGACTGCTATTGTACAAGTGAAATTCATGGAATATTGCCACATACAACTTCGTTGGCTTGTCAAGGTGATCTTTACAAATCCAACATAAAAAAAGGTCAGATTTTGCCGCTTTGAATCACTCTTAATTTTGTGTACCATACTGTAAAGTGAGTGGGTGAGTGAGTGAGTGATTGAGAGACCTCTAAGGATTCGACATGCGTGTATTGTAGAGACTTTAGGAGTCTTCAAAGCAGTCCACTCTTAAACAAATCGAACAGAACTACGAAATAAGAAAATCTTTTTGGGGGAGACGTGCAATCAGATCAGAATATATACCTTACATGGTATATGAATCAGCCGTACTTAAGCTGAAAATCTCCATTGCCGAGAAAAGCATCAGCAAACTCTAGCCTAGCTTAAAAGTTGATCTTAAGTAGAGCAGTCTAAAAAATCAGGATGTAGGCCTGAATGATGATTGAGCTGGTAATTATTAACTGTCTTAGACATATTCCTTAGACAAGTAGGGCAAGGTTTTAAGTTTTCTTGCTTTAATCGCTCGTGGTAGCCCTTATTTAGGCGGGCTAAAATTTTAAGATCGAGACATGAATCAATGTTGATTAAACGAACAATGAAACGACGCCCAAGATTGGTCGTTTTGTCCAACAATGCTACGATCTGCAAGAGTAATTATGATCACTTGTCAGAATTCTTAAAGCAGAGATCATGGCGGCAGAATGGACCTTCTAAAACCAGTGTTGCCAATTCAGATTTCCCATAAGATACAGATTTAGGCAAGAAGTCTTTATTTTGGGCCATTTGTACAATCGCCTTGAGGTAATCTCTATCACAGCTAAACTCTGGTTCGTAACAAACACGTAGTTTCCATATCCCGACATTTATAAATTCAGATGGCAGCCTTCTAAATAATCACCACCATCAGGCAAATCGATCACATTGCGTTCAACCCAAGGTGCGCCTTAACTATTCAGGATGTCCATATGTTTAGAGGAGCCAACATTGTTACGAACTAATAATTTTTTTGACCAAAGAATGTCTCTAATGCCGCTAAGAAGAGATCGGAGCATGCGGGGAAACATATAATAGAACTAGAACTTCCCACAAGCAAATAACTTCTCAGAAAGAAGAAGCAGAAGATCGGGCAAAACTGAGAGCTTTGCAAAAAGAAAGACTTCCAGACATTTTACCTGAAGGTAAAAAAAAACACGACAGGTTAATGCCCAAGAGAATTTAATAAAATATTTACAGTCAGTACTGGTGATACGGAAGAACCACTTCTAGAGACTGTAAAACGAGCATGATAACCAGCGGTTCGCGGTTGGGCAGAACAAACCATTTAACCTGGACGATGATGGCCAACAGTTCTATCCACTCAACCTCGCTAATACACATATCCAAAATTAAGTCCTTCAAGCCTGGCGAACTCTTCGAAACGACGGAAGTTGGCTTGCACTAAATTATATCCTAAATACTCGTATATCTTGTCGGACGTCAAGTGTTTTTGTTTTTTTTTTTTATATGGTCGGACGAAGGCATGTTAATAGAATACCAACATTCTCTGTCCGATTCTGAGTAAAGGAGGGCTCGTCTTCGCCAACTACGAGTATAAAAAAAAAAAAAAAAAAAAACACTGGCGCTGGCAGCCCGGTATGGGCCATGGCCTAGCTTCTTGACACTCATTTGTGTTGTCATTTTTGTCACATCTGAGCGGGGCCTACGGTTTATCACCGAGTCCGAACGGCAATCCTTAGAAGCTTTTCGTACGCAATTTTAGTTTCGGGAGTTGGTGTTGGTGACCCAGCCAGGAATCGAACCCAGACTCTCTGCTTGATAGTCCAATGAGTCAGCTATCGCGCCATTGCCAAAACTACGAGTATAGAAGCATAAAATAAATATTATCCGGCCTACAATATCACTGCAAAAAATCTTTTGTCAACAAAGTGATTGGCCTCTATAAGTGTGGTTTTAAAGTCGGAAAATGCACACATATATGACGGCGTTTAGCTAGAAAACTGATCCGAAGCCATGTTTAATTTTGATGTCCCGGCAAAGCCAACCAAGTCCTGTAAGAAAACCTTTGATGTTCTGATAAGACCGACACGATCATGCGAGATCTTCAACATCGTAACTTGGGACATAGTAGGAAACTCACTGAACATAGAGAACTGTTTGTAAAACATTTCAAAGTTTTGAAACAAAAATAGTGAATATGGATCCAGTGGAAAAAGAGGGAAAAAGTACATGTTGCCAACGAGAACATATGAAGTGAAATCTGAAGGTAGTCAGGACTTCATATATCCAAGCTTATTAACCTAGGTTAATTCATATCAACAATAACACGATCACAAAGATCATTCGAGATTAGGTGTTACCAATTAAAAGTGCTCTAGTAAACGCAAATATAGAACAGGGGATAACAAATTGGGTTTGCAACATGCTTGCAAGTAAGGTAATAAATTGTCCTCGCTCGGCTAGAATGTCAGTGACCAGAGGAACCCCTCGAACCCCCCTCAACGACATCCTTAAAAAGCTTAATTCAATGGGCATACGCGGATGACGTGGTCATAATTGTGCAAGGAACATAATTAAACACTTTAAGTGAGATTATCGGCCCTGCCTTGAAGACCATCAGCACTTGGCCAAGCAGCTGTGGTGTCAATGTCAATCCCTCCAAAACGGAACTGGTTCTTTTTACCAGAAAGTAAAAGATACCGCAAGTCACACTCCCAAAACTCAACGGAGTGGATCTGCCCCTTTCGGACAGCTCGAATATCTTGGTGCAATTCTGGACAAAAAACTGAATTGGAATCTCAACGAGCAGAAAGAATCAAAAAAGCATATAAAGCTCTTTTTATATGCAAAAGAATTGAAGGAAAAATTTGGAGCTCAAACCTGCTATGCTGTATTGGCTAAAAACGATCTATGGAAAATGGCAAGTAAGCCATGCGCTCCGCACTACCCCTATGGCAGCACCTTTCTGCACCTAACACCGCTTGATTTACATATAAAAAAGCTTGCTGGCAACAGTGCGATTCGACTCACTAATCTGGGTCACTTCAGTAGCATCGGACATGGCACGATCCTAGCGGAGCTACTGGCAGGCAAACCTATTTCAACGGATGAAATCCGTATGATACAATGAAATACGAATATGATACGAATGAAATTGTAATTTTCACAGGTGGCTCACAGAGAAAGAAACAGGTTCCGGTGTCTTCTCGGAAAACCCAGAACTTAGCGTGTCTATAAGGCTACCGGGCACTAAAAGTGTGTTCCAATCAGAAGTTCCGGCTGTCCTCAGGGCGGCTGAGCTGATGCAGATGAGATCGGTATCCAATAGAGATATCGCTATCTTCATCGAGAGCCAGGCTGCTCTTAAGGCAATGGAATCAGCCGACATCAACTCTGATACAGTCAGTGGCTGTCGCACAATGATCAAAGCATTATGCATTCACAACCGGGTGAGACTGTACTGGGTGCCAGAACACTGCGGTACAGAGGAAAATGAACCAGCGGATGAGCTTGCAAGGAGAGTAGGGCTACTCGAAAATAGTGAGGTTGCTAACATCAAAAAACCTGTCTGCATAGTAACGGGCACTATCGTGGAAAAGAACATAAAGACTGTCAATATAAGGTGGTCGAATCTGGAAGGACACAAGGTATCCAAGGCTCTATGGCCACTTCTCAATGGTAAAAAATCTAAAAAGCTAATTAAACTGAACAGGCATAAGCTTAGGACTTTAATAGAAATCCTGACAGGTCACTGTCATCTGCTGAAACAGGCAAAGAGAATCAAAATGACAGATACGGGCATTTGTAAATTCTGCGGCTATCTACAAGCGGTCGAGGACATAACACACATACTGTGTGAATGTGAGGCAATATCGCGTAGCCGAAGGAAATTCTTAGGAACATATTTCTTTGAAAACTTAAAGGATTTCAGTGTTACTAATCGCTGTTTGAGTAGATGCCACCCCATTAACCTTCCAGCACGTCGAGAGAAAACGCAGCAGCGGAACCTTCTTAACCAAATAGGTATGAGAAGATGGAAGCATCTTGCAAACAACAGCGTTACCAAGAGAGTCGTACTGGTTGAGGTCCAGTTTTATTCCGGTCTGTAGTGCCCTAACAAACCCACAAACAGCTAGGTAGTAGTAGTACCGATATGTGGTAGAAATATATAAAATTCAAAGAAGTCAAGGCGTATGACATACATATGTATATCTGTATATTACCCTTCCTTTTGAAATAGAGACGTCATAGAAAATAAATAGTTATCGCAACCAATGACGCAAACTAATTCGGAGCACTTAAATTAGAAAACGAAGTAGATTTCATTTAGCCAACAATCTGATATTACGTCAATTGGCATATCAGCACAACATATTGGTAAAACATTTGATAGTTGTTCGAGCATCTGACAGATGACTATATTTCACAATAATATGATATAAACCAACCAATATCCTCCTACGATACATGCCCTGAACCTCATTTTCTTGGGCGTCTTAATACCATGTGTTTCGGTCAAATGTCATTATGACAAATCTCCTTGAAGTGCCTTCAAGAATCCAGCCTCTGTCTAGTGTATGCGTTGTCAGCTTAATCAACAAAAAACCCCTCTATGGCACATGCCACAAGAGACTGTGAATTCGAACAAAAAAAAAAAAAAGTAAATAAGACATCTAATAGCGATAAAAGACCCATTAAAAGCATGATAACATTTCCGGGCTAACGAAATGAAAAAAAAAATTGCTAACGAAAAAAGCAGTTCTTGAAAAATGGTATTGTTGTTGTACTATTTCTCGTGTAAAAAAAATTGTTTTATTTTATTTTTTTGCCGGCAAGTAGTGTATGAGTCAGAGTCAGAGTCAGAAACTCACGAAGTTTTACCAGTTCTGCGCGCAGTCGTCAGATCGTGAGTTGTATTGACTCAAAAGTACTAATGTAGTTAAGTGTGTTGTATAAATTTTCGACAGAAATAAATTAAAACGGCAGCTTGGTGTTTAGTTTTTTTTTTTTTTTTTTTTAATTTTTTGTAAGTTTTTGTTGGGCCTTTTGTTATCTTTACTTGTACACTACACATGTACTTTTATAGAAAAAAAAAATAGAAAAGAAGGTAGTACAGTCTGTTTGCACTAATTTGATTGTTTTTTTGATTGCAAATGCACTTATCAGGTTAAAAGTTAAAAATTAACAAAAAATTGATAAAAAAAAACAAAAACTTGAAAGTGATAGGAACTGTTAACCAGCTGGGAGAGTGTACTACGTATGGACTTTTGAGTGTGGTATAGGAACACGTTGCGAACTCAACAAATCCAACTGTTTTATTTAAAACTGACACATCACTGTGGCGTAGTAGCATACATTAAATATTATTCTTTGATTCTTGGAATTTTTTTATGTTTTTGATACTATTTTTGGCGTTAAATTTGCTACATGGAATAAATGAAATTAATTTATGTGCTTTAGAGAGACAACAGACTTATTATTACTCGTAATATGGATTTGGGTATTTTCCAAGGCCGTACGTGCAAGCAATACTCTTCTAAAAGAGAATCCTTTCACTTGGTTAGTTCGATTATTTGTTTTTAATTCCATAAGAGTTTTGATTACAGAAAATTTGCAATTTAAGCCAAAAGAGACAGACACATACTATATACTATATTGTGAATTTCGTGGGCAAAAGTCACATCATCATCACCCTGTGATGTCTTCAGGAGAACTATAGTTTACATCAACAAATTCATTTGGACTGCGATTCAGAACTGCATTTATTTATCTGGTTTAACTTCAACTTTGAGGTAACAAATCATTTGTGGTATTACTGCAAACCTTTGTGACTACTCAAATTAATCTCAAACGAAAACTTTCTTTACACGGTAAGTGCGTACGAGGTTCAGGCAACATAATCGTAATATACGTATCAGAAGTCATAACAAAAAGCCCTTTGATAAAAGAACTTGCCTTATGGAATAAATGCGGTCATTGATCCGAAAATGACACGTCGCCTTAAACTTCACAACCTTTTTTGATTGAAAAAAATGAAGAAAATTGTGCTATGAACAGCCTTGCATAAAATTGACACAATACGAGTAGTTGACGACCTTTAGAAACGTGGCAAAGACCGTCGGGTTATATTTGAAATAAGAGGACTCCCAACTGACTCATGTTACTTTCGGAAATCCAATGGACACAGTAATCTATTACATTGATATCACCGCAATCTAAGAAGTGGAATAGTATAGACCGACCGGGCAAGAGAAACATAACGAAATCTACTACATATCTCTTACAGCGATTGGAATCGTGCGCAAAGCATATTTGGATTTGGTTTTGTCAATTAATGGATAGATTGACGGAATGATAATGTGCTTTAATTAAAAAAAAAAAAACACTGTGGCGCTGGCAGCCCGGTATGGGCCATGGCCTGGCTTCTTGACACTCATTTTTGTCACATCTGAGCAATGTGTCGCCGAGTCCGAACGGCACTTCTTAGAAGCTTCTTCGTAGGCAACTTTTACTTTCGGGAGTTTGCCATTGCCCGCCGAAAGGGTGATGGCGATTTGAAAAATTGTTGGTAACCCAGCCAGGAATCGAACCCAGACTCTCTGCGTAATAGTCCAATGAGCCAACTATTCCACCATCGCCATCGCCCTTTATTTAAAAATAGGTATTATTAGTTAGGTCATCTTTTGGCAATTACAGGCGTCCGAGAGGTAAATCCTTCACTGATACACTGTCAAATGTCATAACTTTGGACGAATAGAAGAGGAGTTATTGCATTCTAAGTGAGAGTATGTTTGTGTCAAAAAGAACAAAAACTTACTTAAAAACATGACGACTGGTAAGGAGAGGTGGTGAAGCCAAGCGCCAAAATGTGAGCCCAAACTCAAACAATCTAGTTTTCAGAAGTCAAAAGAGAAGGCAATGTTCATTTTCTTTTACGATTCCAAGGGCCAAACGGTAAATGCACAACTTTTTATTTTGGTCTTTTGAAGAGTTTGTTGCATGGTATTCGTTGTATTCGGCATGAATATTGTTCGGTAGGAAGTTGAAATTTGTCGTACGATAATGCGCGATCTCATAGATCGACATTTGTGACCGATTTTTTGACTAAAAATCGCATTTCAACTGTGAAACTATTCCCGTATTCGCCAGATTTGGTACCATGTGACCATAACCTTTGCGGAAAATGCATTTATCAATGAAAAGAAAGCGTCTAAAAAGCTTGTACCGGTATTCTAAAGGACATTCCGATGCGACTGTCTAAAACACTCTATCGATAAGCTTTCTGACAGCGAAAATCGCCGCAATAACCCAAAAGGGGGCTATTCTGAATGAAATAAATCGGTTTCTCTAAAAAAACAGTTTTTTTTTGTTCTTAAATTTAAAAAGCCTTGTTTATAAAGGGTTTTCCAATGAGGACTTTTTTTTATTGTAAATAAAACGCAAACCATTTGAGATATTTCAAAAACTTTATTATCGGGTTGAAGTACAATCAAAACGTTTATGAATGGAACTCGACTTCGTTCATAAGGCCACCGCGGGCACGTTTCCAGCGGTCGATTCGTTGGACCCAATTTTCAACGACTTAGCCACACATTTCGGCCGAAACGGCCGCTATTTCGTGTTCAATATTGGCTCTGAGCTCTTCCAACGTCGTCGGCTTGTTGGCATAAACCAATGACCAATAACGCATATTTTGCTTATTGACGAACCCATTGAGCCAAAAATGAGCTTCGTCACTGAAGATGATTTTGCGATGAAATTCACCATCTTGGCGCATCTTCTCCAGAACCCAATCGGAGAACGTACGTCGCTTCAAATGATACATCGGCTTCAATTCTTGCGTCAGCTTGATCTTGTATGAGTGTAGACCAAGATCCTTACGCAAAATACGCCATAATGTGGTCTGAGCGATGCCCAATTCTTGAGAACGTTGTCTCACTGACACGGCAACATCACACAACGAATACGTAGACTCAAATTTTTACACTAAACTTGTTATTGCCTACTGTCTACTAGGTCGAGAATTACGACCGAAAATTGGAATTAACGCTCTTAAAGTTGCAGTCACCGACTCCGAATTTCGGTAGAAAATTTTTATAATTTGCTTTACCATGATGAAAATGTTGAGTTTACTGAATAAATTAACAGTGACAATTTGATGATTAGTGAAAGAAATTGAAATTAAATTCAAAGTTGTCAAGTCCCTATTGGAAAACCCGATAGTACTTCTTTTCTTTGGAACGCACCTTGTATAAGCAGGCGATTGCTGGCAATCACAGGGCTTTTTCGAACTCCTAGAGACAACATACAAGCAAAGCTTTAGAAATGGCATACAAATCGAAACCGACACCTTTGGTAGCGTCGTTTGGATCCACAGTCTGCATGACATCACATCTTAAATCTTTTGGCTGATAGATAAGTGAAACATGCTATTGGCGAGCACTCATTATCCCTATCAAAACATAACAACCTGGAAGGATTATATTGTGATGGATTTATTTATTTTTCTTCTTTAGTATTCTTGACGGCCGTACAAGTTGTAAACATTTATCTGGCCCACTAATTAATAGCAGCTAAGGTATGAGTATCATAGTAAGCACAGCCCTGAAAAAACTTGGTTACATCTCGTTCAACCTCTGTCATAATCACTCATAGCCAAGATGTCACCAGGTCATCAAATTTAAATTTTCAAATAAGAACAAAGGATTTCCAAAGCTACTACTGCAAGAATGAGATTCGATAGGAGCATCGTAGTAGAATTCTTTCAATAATTTCTTCCTTTCAATGGAATATACTCTTACGTGACGTTGCTAAATGCTAAACATGCATAATTAAGAGGATAAAATTATCTTCATTCTAAATACATCTGTTAAGAAATATCTTTGCTTTTTAATCCTTTGGCTTTAGCTCTTACGTCCGAAATATACATATATATGGTAAGAAAGGAGAACTTCGATCTCGTTGAAGGATTCATGGTTTAGGTGTGGGAAAAATACAACTCTGTATACTCTGTATACCACCGCCAGGCTTAATTGTATTGTACAATAATCTACAAACTATGTCAGAAGAAAACATTTAGAAATTGAATATGAGCATGGATTGCCAAGGATCATTTAAGAGGCAGTTTATGCAAGCAATTAATTTGTAATGAATTAGTAACTTTGTTTTCTTTCTAGGTCTTCCTATCGCTTGGAGAGTTGTAAATTAATGTCAAAAAGACACGAATTCAATCGCTGAAATCACGATTGAATAGAGCAACGGCTGTTGTGACTGCGTTCTGTTGAAACTACTGATTCTGCCAGTTAATGTTCTCCAAAGCTGTCTACAAAATATCAGTCTAAGCTATCTGACACTTCTAGTTGCTCTATGGACCAATAAGGGCAAAATTTGCAGCACATATTTACTTTGGAAGCATGCTATTGCACTTTATTATTCAATTATCCGGGGCTCTTTAAAGGAGAATTTTTTCTAGTGTCTCTGGTCAGTTTTCATCAAAGTTTTCAAATTTAGTTTGTTTACAAGTCTTGGGGTATACAAGTGTGCTACTGGAAAATAACCAAATATGAAATAGATAGATATATTACTTCTTTGCGTTACTAGACGAAGACTTGTAAATTTCCTTGGCTGTCACACAAGGAGAAACGGTTCAGATACCCTCTAAGTATGGGTGACAATCGTTATTCTGAATTTAAATGATTGTTGATTTTGTGTTACAAGATAGTTGGAGTCAAAAGGATATTTTACCAATGAAAGGAAAGTTAGCGGTTTCCCCCTGTAAAAGACAAAAGCGTCACAAAAAACTGCAACAATTACGGATTTATGAGTTCATAGACAATCAATCGGGTTTTGTGGGAAAGTCAACACAAGATACGAAATCATTGGATTACCGATTATCCGGCGATCTTAAAGGAAAATTTACGCAACGATGTCTCTTCTTTACGTCGACGACATTTGACAACCCCTTGTTAATACGTTAATACACCAAACTCCTGACACATGTTCAAAAGAATTCAATGTGCCAAAGCGCAATATTGCACATAGGCTAAGAAAATTGCGAAGCGAAATGTGACGATGACTTAAACCATCGTAGATAAAATGGCGGGAAAATTCGCGAATCTTTTGCGCCTGAAAATTTCCACTTAAATTGAAGGGGAAACTCTACAACGCGGTTGTTAGACCAGCTTTTATGTACGGTTCACAGTGCTGGACAATGTACGAAGCGTTTAAAAACAAAATGAAAGGAAAATATTGAGGGTGTCTAGTACAGTCACTAAACGGGATTGCGTTAGATCTGCGCGTATAAGAGGAAGTCTACATATAAGGAATTCAGTAACCGAACAGCTTGAGGCGAATAGAATATGCTGGTATTGCCACGTTCAAAGAAGATCTGCGGAAAATCCGGCTAAAAAGCGACTATCAGCTACGGTCACTCCAACTGTTAGAAAACGAGGTCGGAAAAGAATTCCTGGATTTCGCAGATGACAAATGCGCAACAACGCTTGGGGCTAACCACGAAAGCAATCCAGGACCGAGCAGTATGTAGACGCGTTCTGCGGTCTGCGACATCAGCCAACCCCATAAGCGGAGCAGTAGCGATGTAGTGAAAATGGGAAACTTGTTACGCATAAGTTCGTATAACGAGGAAAGGGATAATAAAAGGATAAGAAGAAGAAGAAGCTTCAAAAATTGCGATGACGATCCGCCCATAATAAAAAAAAAATTGCCGCTTAAACTTAAAGGTTTGTTAAACACGACAGTCGATTGTCCTGGTTTAACACATGTATCGCAATGTTGTTACGAATGTCAGCGGGTGTAACAGAATCCGATCTTCAAAAGCAGATAGTTGACAAACTTCATGCTGATCAAATCAGCTAGTTTGGTTTTCTGAATTCCGAAAAGAAACCAATAAAGGCTGAAGTTTCCATCCAACGATCGAAGAAGAAGCCAAAAGTAAAATAATTGGATCACTCAAAAGCAAATGAATCAGCGAACTCTTGCCCTCACTAGCGAGGTGACGCGAAGTCCCAACGGCTTTTACAGATTGCTCGTACAAGGTGCGCAAATTTAATCAAACTCATAAACGCCTGAGGACCAACGCAACTACTTGGAAGAAATCTGTTCATTAGATATTATTATATCAACAGTGAATGAAAACAGCAGTCGTGAAAAAAAAATGGCGCGAAAATTTGTAAGTCTTCGAAGATCGAAAGTTTAAGTTTAAGTTTAAGAAAGTTTAAGAATCTAGGAGTACCGTGCTTGTAGATAGTTGCAGTATAAGCCAGAGACGCGGATAAAATTACTAAGGCTGCCAGCGTGTACAGCGAAACATGATTTAAAACAAGTATTCGCAGTAATCTTTAAGTTAAACAACTCCAGGCTGAGCATATCAGATGTTAATTCATGTCGTCAGAAAACTATTTAACCGACGATTTAAAATAAAACGGCTTTAAACTTAACGAACATCACAGCGACAAACCGCCTACCGACGGTAACTACCGAATTGTAGCTGCGTTCGAAACTGAGAGACAAAATAAAAACGAAACTGTCAAATGGAATATCTAACAAGTTTGGATAGCGACAGATGGGGCCTTGCGCGGAAAATGTTGTGGATTAGGTACATATAAGATCTATTGTACGAGTAGTTTCAGTAAATCGTGACCCAAGGGCGAGTAATTATAGATTAAGTATGGTATCTTTAAAAAAAAATTCATTGCAATGAAATGAATGTATCGCACCAAATAGCTCATTTCCATGTGCCTCTCTTCATTTTCTATTACTTGAAAATGACAGCTTTTTTCTGAATGTAGTAGGGCACCTTTAACACGCGCTTCAGACCTCGCTGTCAGTGTTCGTTGTCACTTTTAATACAGAAATGCGACTTATGTGTAAATACGAACTGCAGCTAAATTTAAATTATTTGGAAAATAAAATCTAGATTAGTAACTCTGTAGAGAAACGCAACTTTTGTCCACAAAAATCCAGTGACTGACTAGCAGAGTTTGCAAAACTGAACAGAGGTAAGAAAAATTTGTATGATTCGACGGCATTACGTCACGTTTAAGATGGAAATAATGAGCGGCATCTCGTTTGCAATCTTTGAAACGCACTAGGTATGCACTCGTAATTAAGGGTGGTCATCTGTTGGTTTCTTTTTGAATCATATGTTTCGATTTTGACAATGACAGATTTTATGCGCCAAAATTCAGAAACTCAGTATGTATTATATTTTCGGGGTACAAAATACAATAGATCGACTTACACTTCAACAAAGTTACTTCGAAAGTGATTCTTGTGTTGCCAGAACGGTGCGAATTTTGAAAATAAATGTCGGTCGAAATTATACACTAATACACCAACTGCAACTGATGTAGGCCAACTTCTAAAAACAGTGCGTGCGACTTCTTTGCTGATTGATGACCGAACATTATCTCAAATTCATCCTATACGCCCAACAGAGAATATTGCAGCCAAAAATGTACGTCTAAATCCGAGAACCTTAACGCGCTTTAAACGATTTTAGGAACTGAACATCAGTCGCACGAGCCTGATGAGAATTTTACATAAAGAACGTTACCCCCTTTCTGTTTGGGCTTTAGAGCAGCTCGAAATTAGCGAAAATTTTTCTCAAAAATCATCTTTCAGGTGAGGTGCACTTCCATCTCGGCGGCTATGTAAACAAGTAAAATTGCCATATTTGGGCCTTACAAAATCAACACCTAGTCATGGAAAAACCAATACTACCGAAAAGTGTGCCTTTTGGTTTTTGGAGTAGCGGCATTACTGGCTTATTTTTCTTGAAAGAAACATTACAGTCAATGGAAAGCGCTAAATAGGCATGACAACCGATTTTTTATGGTCAGAAAGGAGTTTATGGTTCCAGCAAGATGGGGCTACGTGCCACGTAAGCTGATTTATTGCACACTTAGTTCAATAATTGTGAAATCAGTCGTTAAGTTGATATTGCTTGGCGCCACGGATTTACGTGACAAAATTTGGATCTGTTTCCTATAAACACCAATTCTCGTCAAAGTTGCACTTTTCTGATTACAGTTAGTGTAATATGTTCAGTAAGTAAGCAAAACAAAGGTTATATGATGCAATAAATACAATTAAAGAGTTCAGTATGGTTTATTTGAAATGCCCGACGAAGTTTGCTTGATAATTTGCGCTTCCCAGTAATTAGTTGTGACGGACGAACTTACAGACCGAAATTTTATACCATTTGACTAAAGTGGACATAGTTCAGACGTCTTGAAGTGTGGCGTTCAAAAGTATGAATGCAATTTGAAATAAATTCAGTCAAAGTTGTAAAAAACATTGCAAGTCTCCAGAAATTTTGAATTACCCAATAAAAAAGTTATTCTCGATCACGATAAGTTTAAATTTTTTTAGACTACTTTTCCGTCGGTAGGTTGGTCGACCAGCATTATTTCTCCTTTGTACCGAAATCCAAGTTCCAGAACTATGTAGATACTCACATAATTTGTTTTCGAAATTCTATTTTCCGAATATCTATTCTGGGATACTTTTCAAATAAAACAAAAAAAAGAAGAGAATTATAAAAAAAATCTCAGCAATGGCCAATAAATCACGCCGCGCGCCTAAACCGAGAATTCGACAACGCTCACAAGGGGGAGATGCCATGACGCAATGAGTCAAAAACGAAGGAGAACGTAGAGTCTGCGGTTATGGCGAAAGGGAAAACCACAAAATTACACACAAAAACAACAAAAACAAACAAACAGAAAAAATTACGGTAAGTAGAAAATAAGCAAAAACATTAATTCGCCGCAATTAGCCGCATGTCGGGTTCGTAAATTGTTTGTTCCTCCGTCTGCAGTTTAGATAATATGTAAGCCCGACGATGTTTTTAGTTAAGAGTTTACTAAGTACACTAGATTGTAGATACTAGGTAGAAACTATGTATTGTGTGTCATTGTCATAGTCAGATTTGGATTATCAAATAGATACGATCCCGGTCAGTGGATACTCACGTTTGTATAGAAATTTTGAGTAATCACAATCCATTGTTGTGGGTTGGTTTCCGATAGGTGTTGTTGGACGAAGCTAATTTGATTGTTATCGATGTTATCGATAGTTGTAGATGGATTTGTTTGTTTATCAATTTTTTCTCTCAGCAGTAGCTGCGAATCACGGTTATGACTTGTAGTTATGCACAAGCAAATAGTAAAAACAAATAAGCAAAAATAAAGAAAAAATAAAAGAAAAGCCGCGCACTTGCTGTTTGAATATATGGAACACCACTAGAGAGACACTCGAGAGTTGTAACAACAACAACAACGACGGCGACAGCGGCAACAACAACGACGACGACAAGACAATCAATTGATTGAATAAATATTTCAATTTTTCTTTTCTTTTGATTTCAATTTTATTTGATTTGATTTGGTTGCACAAAATGCGGCTGATTGTTGTGAGAAATCCGCGCAAAGAAACAAACACGGAGAACGACGGACGCACGGCACGAAACACCACAGCACAGGGCTGCCGGTTTGTAGTAGATGATAGTTGATAGTGGGGGTTGGTCACTTCACTTGTGTATCAATTTAATTAGATTATCAGTGAATGACTGACGGGCCATCATCATCGACCATTGTCGTCTTAATCACAACACGTTGGTTCGTGGTTGGCATTGATTTGTGTAAACTCGCAATTCTTATTGTCGATTTCCTTGAGATTATCTGTCAAGCACCAGAGTGCAGTCGGTTTATAGATACATTTGACAACCACCCCGCGTCGTAGGTACGATACCGTTTATTTGCAGTAGATTATCAAATATCCACACGCACGGTTAGATACATTGCATTGGCACCTTTGTATACGTATCCGTATTGGAATCTTTAATAAAGCGAACACATCACCTGTTAAGTATCCACATTCATGGTTGGCAAAATTTGACAGATAGCGGGGCACTCTGATGATTTGTCACTTTGTCATGTCATTGCATCGGAGCAAACCATTAACGAACAACTACCCCCCAAAGTGGGCGTTGAAATTTCAAAAACAAACAGCGCGACAAAACTTGGGGAAATCCTTTGAGATTTTGTTTTATTTTTTATTTATTTTTTTTTGTTATTTTGACGGAAACGATGGTAAAGACGGCGACGGCGGCAACGATGCAATTGTATATTAACAACAGTCAATTCTCATGGACGCGCGACGACAGCATAAACAAAACTACTTGACTGACTTGGGTCTGGTTGGCAGGCGGCGGGCGGGCATTTCAAACAGACTCAGTTCTATACAATTGGAGTTTTTCCTCAATTAGATATACACAGCTACAAATGCACACACAGAGTGAGATACAACACAAACTTCGCATGTGTGTTGGAGAAAGAGAACAAAAAGCCCAAAGAGCCACAGAGAGAGAGGGAGCGCGAGCGAGACCCCCACTTTAATTTTCTCGTTCTCTCATTTGCAACTAAAATATATTTATAAAGTCAAAACTTGAGCGTATGCGTGAGTTCTCCAAGATTCAATTTTGTTGTGTTTGGTAACGTTATAGCAATACGTGTGGATAGGATACATTCACTCCAACTAGAATGAGTGAGTTCAGCTGTGGAAAATGTTTTGAGTGAAAATCTCAAAATCAATGTAATGAGAGTGTGTGTGACTTATGCTACTGTCGGTCGTTTTGGTTTTTCTACTTCTTTTTTTTAACTCTCTTTTGATTTTTCCCTTTTGTTTAGGCGCATTGTCTACACGGTTGTATCTCAAGCTTTTTGATAGTCATATCTTTTATCTAAAGCTGTATGAATGTTAAAAATTATGTTGAATTTATGTATTGCTTAAGGAGTGACATGATGCGCAGTGTTGCCAGGTGAAAGATGTTTTTTTTAATTTTTTAAGCAGTTCAAGATTATATGAGTGAAAGAAGTCTCATTTGATTTTCAATATTAAAATGAGGTGCCAAAGCGTTTTAATCGGAGGCTTGTTAAGTTAGTTTGTATTGGTTGTCGGCACAAAACCTGACCAATTTATACAAATATAAAGCTCACTGTTGTCCTAGATGAATCTAAGGGTTTTTTTCGTAATCGTTAAGGCAATTCGAGCTTTGTTTGGCGTAAGGCATGTTATGAGGCTGTCTATTTGTTCTTACAGATTCGAATCTTGCAAGTACACCAGGGATATAGTTCGCTGAAAGTCCTAGTACCCTGGAACTCAAAGGTGTGTGGTCTTGTCCTGTTTAAGGATCCCATTGATCTCTGACTTCTCTCAATGTCATGGTGTCCGAAGTTGTGGACCTGATCATTTTGCAGCCTATGTATACTTATTCATATTGCAATACCCGATTAGGATAATGGATTAAGGCAGGGGCTGATGCGTTGACTCCACTCGTTTCTTTTTGTGAATGCTTGACGTCAACTTTGAATTCATTTTTACCACTCAGTCACAAGGCAAAATTGGTTGCTATCTGCATGCCGAACTAGTCCATAGGAACTATAGAAAGCAAATAAGACAGAGCTTCTCAACACTTCATTGATGTTTAAGCAGGAAGATGGTTGAGCTATTCGTTAACGGATTGATATCAGTTTATCAACAGTGAGAATTAGACCTACACCAAGGCTGCTTAACGTAGTTTGTGGAGCTATTTGCCGCAGGGAGAGATTATTTCGTATAAAACTTGCTCAGGTTAGGTAAAATCCAATCAGAAACAAAACCCATACACTTAGGCCAATATAAGCCTCATTAATGTTCTTCCTAAATCTTAAAGTTTTCTTCCACTAGATGGAGCTTCCTGTGAAACATAATATTCAATACTTCTTTTGCCCGTGATAGTCACTATTTCCATCTGGAATACGCTATAGTAATAAGAAAGACGGGACGAGAAAACACTTCACCTATCCCATCACAAGTCTTGATCCGTCGGTGTAGAAGCGGATTGATTTGTCCTCCAGCAATTTGGGTCTCTCCTAGAATCACCTCAATGATAGATAAATGTCTCGTGTTTTGCGTGGACGCCTGTCATGGAAACTTAAGTTCACGAAATGCCCATACACCCATGGGAGCAAGGATACGCTTTGCCATCGCTCTCCGTCAATTTCTTTGATACCAATTCGGAACTGTGTTGAGGGCACAGTTCCAACCTCTTATTGTTCTTAGGGTCACACCAGTATCTTGCAACTCTACATTGGGTGTGACCAGAAGATGCACCCTCCCTGCGTTTTAGGCTTAAACCACAGCCACCGTGATGCTCCCACAAGGGGGCTTACCTCAATAAGCTAGTCCCGGACCGAAGGTCAAATGGGCTCCTAACTCCCACTGTACCGTGTTTTAAGTCCTAGTATGAACTACCGGTGGTCTTGTCACTCAACAAGACCTATGACCAGCAGCTTGTTACTGGACAAATCAAAGCAACCATCAGTGGCGTAAAGGTCTGATGATTTTATAGATAAATCCAGTTTTGCCCTAGCCCCGCTTTTTATTAGACAACGTCATTGATGGAAGCCGCCTCGATAATTGGGCGGGGCCTGGCATCAAGATATGATGACTTTTAAGATTTTTTTAAACGAAGTATGGTATTTTCTGAAAGGGTCTTGTGTAAGGATATCCGCAATGCAAGGCATACCGCTGGTTAGCCGTTAGGTAATCTAGTCAAAGAGCACGCAGCTCGATGGTTGTGAATGAAACAAAATGTCCAGTGATCGCTCTTAATAAAGCAATCTATCAGGCCACTTATCATATGAGGAGACATTGACACAAAACATAGAGGGACTTCGTGCAGTTTTTCTCCGACGTAGTTTCCTAGTTTCTTTTGATATGATTAATCAATACACCGAGTAGGCTATCTACCTTCAACGTTGACAATGCATTTGCGATCACAGATGTGTTTATGTTGTTTACAGTCCCTTCTATGCTTCTGGGCGGGGTATAACAACTTGAAAAGCGGCAGTGAAGGATTTGACCATACACAGGATACATAAAATAGAATCAAAGTCTTTTGTTTTGCCAAAAAGTCCATTTCAAATAGAAAGCCGACAGTGCGTTAAAGGTTTTTGATTCTACGGACTTAGTCCAAAGAAGTTAGTTATCCAGGAAAACACCCGAATACTTGACTTCGTTTGAGAAACGGATGGTGACACCATCGAGTCCTATGGTCTGACAACGAAGCCTCTGACAGATAATTGCAGCTGATAATCTCATTAGCGTACCTGTTGTATAGGGTTAAGTAGGTAACTTGCTGTCTGACTTTTCTAACTGGTTGTAGCTAACCTAACATTAATGATAACTAAGTCAATATATAGTGCGGCCAACAGGAGAAGTATTTTGAGCAACATACCTAGTCAAGTCATAAATACTGGTACACAACTGAATTCACTCATTACGAATGCAACACTGGCGCCATCCATTTCGTATTGTTTGCGATTTGACAGATGATATTTTGTTTCATTGTGACGTAAAAAGTTTTTGACATTAATTGCTTAAATCAGGGAATGGGGCGACATCGAAAATCGTATTGTAGTTGACTTACTTAAATGCAACATAAGAAAAGGCGATATCTTTAGGACGTTGCGACCGCTTGGAATCACTCGCAATTTTGTGTATCGTGCTGTGAAGTTATTTGAGGATACTGGTGGAGTACGAGACCGTCAAAGCTCCGGCCGTCCGCGCATTGTGAGAACTCCGAAAGCGATCAAAGCCGTGAAGAAACGAATCGATCGAAAACTGCTGCGAAAACAGAAAATCTTGTTGCAGGAAGAGCAAATTTCGCAAAAATCCATGTCTCGCATTATCAAAGAAGATTTAGGACTCAGCGCGTACCAGCGACACACTGGACACCTGCTCACGGCCACATTAAAGGAAAAACGCAAGCGAAGATCGAAAGCGTTACTCAGCCGGTAAGCGAAGAACGCTCACAGACAAAATCTGTTTACTGACGAGAAAATCTTCACCGTAGAAGAATCGTTCAATAAGCAGAACGATCGTGTCATCCAGAGAAACATCCCAACTCATCCCGAGGGTTCAAAGAGGCCACCTTCCCGCGTCTGTAATGGTATGGTGGGGAGTGTGCTACGATGGCGTTACCAAGCTCCATTTTTGTGAGAAAAGAGTGAAAACATCGGCCAAATTATATCAATCGACCGTCTTGGAACCCATTGTGAAGTCTCTCAACCAATCAATATTGAACAACAAGCCAGCAAGACTCTGCTCCAGTACACAAAGCAAAAACGACTCAACTGTATTGAGTCGTTGAAGCGAGCCCTTGTCCGTGCAGTGGACAATTTCGCCATGAATGAAGTGCGTCTCGCAATCGATGAGTGGCCACGTCGTCTTAAGTCGTGCTGGAAGGCAAATGGAAGTCATTTCGAAAAAGTTGTTCTAAGATTTATAGCCATTGAATAACCCAATAAAAACAAAACAAAAAACTGTTTAAATATTAATTCGTTTTTATTTGGCGCGAGATGGATCTAAAATCTTCAAGAATCTTTCAAGAACTACTCCAAAATATTGGAAGTTTTTGGCAGATGAAGGCGAAAATAAGTTAATAATTGTTTTTAAAATGATTGCACATATCACCGGAAAGTTGGGAAGGTAACGGTGTACATTGGTTTTGAATGTTCGCTGGTTATGATGACTGGGAAATAAAGAAATCGGCAGTACATTCCAAAAGAGAGCTGTTCGGCTTAGAAAAGAATCACGATATTTCAGAGCACTTACGTTGGCAAGTGGACTTGAGGAGCAGGCACTGGAAAGCATTTATAACGAGGAGGCTACTAGCAGTTGTGGTGAGGTGGTGTTGAAAATACCTATAGTTATAGAACAAGGTGATACAGGAGGCATTGCTTCTTGTTTTTGAAAATTTATCTGCTACTTATCAACAAAAGAAAATTTCGAAAAAAAATGCATATACTCTTTTTAAGGTGGCAGCACCTCATCCCTTATCAAATGCAATTTGCCGCTCTCTTGCGAAAACAACAAAGAAACTGCAGTGAAAAAAAAAACAAAAGATTTATATTATGCTAACCCAACTCGCACACTATGAAAAATTGCTTTAATCATTTTCCGCTCATAATCTTTGAATGTATTAACTTTGATTTCCTTCACCATCATCAGAGCCATCCCGCTCCCTCTGTCCATTCACTCACATGCTCCTTCTGAAGCCTGCGAAGGCCGAACCCTGAAAATCTAGTAAGCACAAAACGAACGAAGCCAAAGCCAAAGTCGAGGCAACAAGGAGTAAAAAAAAAATTAACTAAAGCGCAGAATTAATATTTAATGACAAAAAAAAAGAAGAAAATTCTTATTTAACCCTGATAGAGAGTGTGGGCCCAACGCACCCTTCTTGCGTACTCTTATTCCTGCCCTATACACTCCACTCCATAGAGTTCGTTTGTTGCGTTGTCGATGTCGATGTCGATGTCGATGGCGTTGTCGCAGCTCCTTGATTCTGTCGTCGCTAACGTTGTTGTCGTACTCGTTGTCGTTGCCTTTGCCGATGTCGCTGTCGTCTATCGTCTATCGTCTGTTGGTACGTGGGTCTGAATGGTGAGTTCATTATTAAATTCTTTTTTCGTACACACGGTGGAAAAAGAAGCAAATCGGTGAATTATTCATGAGAGAGGAGACATTTAAATTTTTTTCTTCTTTGCTCGTTTTTTTTTTTCCTCCCCCTTATTCCTCCTTCATCCTTCGTCTATCGTGTTCCTTTCCTTTATTAATCTTTTATTCCTCGCCAGCACGATGAGGAGGCACCAGGGGGAGGCAAGAGATCGATTATCAGTAATTTCATAATAATGACAGCCTATCCTACAACTGGCTTCTCAGCACTCCCCTCGTCATCATATGCCGCAGCCAGCTCCAGTACAGTAGGTTCTAGGTTCATCTGGTGGGAAACAAAATGCGTCGCTTTCATATACTGGGAATCGATGTGCTGCTGACCGGGCTCGGGAGTGGGTTATATTCTTGTATTAAAGCTCTAAAGTTGGAATAATAAAATACGAGTTTGTATGCATATGTGAAAGTCGCGATGTGATCCCAATATAAGTCACTATTTGGAGTACTGGTTGGGACTGCCCTGGTCTTAGTATCTTTGGTCAGCCTCTCAGCTAAGAACGGTAATAAACGTATTCTTAATTTTCCATAACTCAATCGGTTGATATCAATGGCAAGGTTATTAAATCAATGAGATACTGTCAGTGGTGAACGTGTTAAGTTGGGATCGGCTTGCCTTATCAAACATCGCACTCGGTCTAGAAATGCCAAAGTTGATACTGTTTTCCAGATAATTTCATAAGTACATAAGTACGGAAGCGGCGAAAATGGGTTTAGCGGTCAATGAGGGCAAGACCAAATATATGCTGTCAAGCAAAAAGGATAACCAACACCGACATCTCGGGCAGAACGTCACCCTCGACAGATATAACTTTGAGGTAGTTAAGAACTTTGTCTACCTAGGCTGAGATCAAACGAAGAATAATTCCTGCCAAACCGCTGTTTCTTTGGGCTAAAAAGGCAATTGACTAGCAAAGCCCTCTCTCGGACAACAAAAGTCACCCTTTATAAGACCTTAATAATCCCAGTCTTGCTCTATGGCGCAGAGGCATGGACATTATCTAAAATGGATGAGGGTGCTCTTGGTTGCTTCGAGAGAAAAATTCTTCGGGCGATCTTCGGTCCCATCTGCATTGACGGTGATTAAAGGAGGATATACAACGACGAAATCTACGGACGTGAAGATCCAAAGGCTGAGATGGCTGGGTCATGTAGCGCGTATGGACACCAATACTCTGGTCCCAGGATGTGGCGCAAAGTAAATACTTGATCGATGGACTGTCAACTAAAAACCACACGGAGTATACCTGATACGGTATATTGACATTTGGACGTAATATTTACTGTATTAATAGGTGGGGTGAAAAGTAACCTCCTTGACCGCCAGAATGCGCTACTACTGCAAAAAAGCTTATGGTACCTTGAAGTCCGTTCATATTTAGGCAGACATGCCAAATTTCAGCTGACAGCTGATTGTTGTTGACGTGTTTGGCATCATGTTGAGTATGGACAAAACACTATTTTTGAGAGGCAAAACGGCGAAGGAAACAAAAGAGAAGTTGGTTAAATATTATAGGGCTAATGCTCCATCAGATTACACCGCCAAATATTGGTTTCTAGAGTTTCGTGGTGGCTGCAACTCCACTACCGATCAAGTCCGCAGCGGCAGGCCCTCCGATGCGGTTACAGAGGACAATATCAAAAAAATATATGAAATGGTCTTGGCTGACCGGAAAGTGAAGGTGCGCGAGCTAGCAGATGCCACAAAGATTAGTACTGAGCGCAGACGCCATATTTTGGGCAATATTTTACATAAGAAAAAGTTATCCTGCCGCTGGGTGCCGCGCTTGCTCACTCCTGACCAAAAACACGAACGCATGAGCACTTCGAAAGAGTGTCTGGACTGACTGATGCGAATTCGGGCGGACTTTTGGCGTCGATTGGTAACTATTGATGAAACCTGGATCCACTTTTACATACCAGAGAACAGAATGATAGACTGAAGCCGGCACGAGTGCTCCGAAGCGGCCGAGGTAGGCTAAATGGGTCGGAAAAGTTATTGCGTCGGTTTTCTGGGATTGTCATGGCAAACTCTTCGTGGACTACCTCGAAACAGGAAAAACCATCAACAGCGAATATTACTGTGCATTATTAAAGCGATTGAAGGCCGAAATAGCTGCAAAACGGCCTCACATGGAGCGAAACAAAATTTTGTTTTTGTAAGACAATGCGGCGGCGCATAAGAGCATCGTAACTACGGCTAAAATCAATGACTTACGGCTCCAATTGCTGTTGCATCCACCGTATTCTCCCGATTTGGCTCCGTCGGACTATTATCTCTTCCCAAACCTCAAAAGATGGCTCATCAATAAAAAATTCAGCTCACGCGAGGAAATCATCGACGCCAGACCTTCTGGAAAATTACTTTTCGGACGGGATCAAGAAGTTGGAAAATTGCTGGAATAAGTGTATGAAGCTAAAAGGGGAATATATTAAATAAAATAAAAAAACATTTAGAAACAATTTTTTTTTCATTCCCACGGAGGTTACTTTTCACCCCACCTAGTAGATGGCGCCATAGTTCGGTGTGAACATGATCCTCAATTTATAAGCCTCTTCAGTTAACTCTGACCTTAAATAAATGCCTTGAGTTGTTAGTACCGGCGTACGCTAGTTTAATAATAAATTGTTAGGCCAACAGTCCAAGATGGATTAAGGCCAAGTGTCTTCCACTTACCATGTTGTAATAGGAGATTCTTGACTTCTTGGCAACTCCGAACGGCAGGAGAATGTGACAGGAGCTAACAACAATTTGCGACTTTCATAATTCGCTCAATTTTGCTTAATAAGTCTTGTTACATTCTATCTCTATGAGAGCAATGATCGTCACCATCTTTTTGGAAATAATCTTGCCCACATCCACATCTTTCAATATTAGCCCTCAAAATTGGCATTAAGTATGCTTCGATAGCGTTGAACTCATACCCGCTTCATTACGCTTTATACAAAATTGCCTCCGCACCATACAGTACAATTTTACGGGTGGGTTATACAACGATGCCAACCCAGCCAGGGAAACCCCGGAGACAAGGCTTAAATGGGCACGTCACCTTGAGCAAACCTGAGGTCGATAAAATACATATATGGTAGAGAATCGGTAAAGATGGTAAAGTATCTGCTTTTTGAAAATGCAGAAGGAAGGCTTTGGGTCCGGACTGCAAATACTGGTCGTGGGAAATTAGATGCCGATGAACTTTATAGGCAAGGGCTCAGATGAGAGTTTCTCAGGACTCTACCTTGTCGTTATACCTTCGTCCTCTGTTTGGGCTTCCACTGACAATTGAAAGGCAGACTAATCGAATGTTTTTCTATGAAATGATAGATAACCGAGACCAAATTTGCAATTTTAGTCTTCTTGCTTACTGCATGGAGAGATAACCCTTTAAGGTAAAAATCAATAAGAACGTTTGAAAGAGCCATTTACTTCATTATTAATGAGCTTCCTTTAATCCTTGCAAGCTCCTTTATTTAGACACCAATTTTATCTTATCTACATTGATTTTAAACAACAAAAAACTTCGTCACTAAATGGTCCCTTCAGCCCAATAACAGATTCCAAAACAGTCATGAATATTCTATTAAAATAGCTCACTCTGATAAATATTTAAAATTAAAACAATAAATACTCGCACTGTCTGCTTTTTTGACACAACCCTCGCAATAAACCAGGCACAACACCAAAGACCCAGCAACTCTGCAAACATATTAAAATCACATAATCAATCTCGACCCCAGCTCAGTGGAGAAAAATTAAACCGACGGCAAGAACGTCCCCGCAAATCAATTGACAATTCTCCCTGAGGAACACTTGACATTGAATTCTGTGTCTTGACTATTACGTGCTTCAAAACTCTCATCCTCCTTAGCATATCTCTTCTGATTCAAGTACAATCGCCTTTGGCTTTCCCTTCGCCTCAGTCATATCGGTTTTAACCTTTCCCTGTCAGTTGGCCAACAAAATATTCCCAACAACAACAGAACTAAGAACAAAGAAAAAAATTGAAACAATAACAATAAAAACCTCTCGACAACCTGAAATCATCCCCCTTTACCGGTTTATCACAGCCAGCAAGAGAAACACTGTTCTACCAGCTTTTGTCAATAAACAATAAACACCCTTGCCGAACATTATCTTAATCACCGAGACAATAATAATTTGTAACCCCTCTTCCTGCCCTTAATCCCTCTGTACACTACACACCCCTTCGTGCAAAGTGCTTCCAAACATCTTCTTTGCCTTCGTCGTCTCGGCCGTAGTCTTGGGATCTCGCTTCTACAATAGTCTTCCAGAAACCAATAAACAGGACTTATTTCGTTTTCAAGTAAGAGCCGAAGTCAAATCGGGGGATGATTCCATGAGCAACAGTATCTACAATATGGAGCCAGGACAGAGAGACGGAAGACGCGAGACCGATAAATGGAAGGTGATGACAACTACAAACAGCACAGGGTAAAGGAGAGCAGCACTCAAAAAGCGATTTCAATAAAATCATGACATGACCTTTACAACGAAATCAACCGACAAAATTTCAATTCGATTCGACTCCACGTACCGCACGCACACGTTCAAACAGAAAAGGGGGTGCGTTTTGCTTCGTATTCTCCAAACACCAGGAGAATCCACTCACTCAAAAATTATTTGTATTGCTTTCACTTCCACTCCCACTCACACCAATGCGAGCGATTTTCAGAGAACTAAGAGAGAATTGAGTGAATTTCATTTGCAGTCGCTTATTTTGGACTTGTGACTTGAACTATTGAAAAGATACTAGTGTGCCCTAAATCTTTTATGAAAAATTGTCTTTTTGATCATAATTAGAGCAATTATCGTCAACTGGGTTGACTACCATTCAAAGGCTTTTACATATGAGTGCACTCACTCAATTTTGGTCACACTTCGTGGTATTGGGTTGCTCGGTTACACTCTTCTTCTTTTTTTTTGGGGGCGCAATGATAATGTAGATGACGATGAGTGAAACGATTTATGTAGCATGCGCGGTGGAAATAAATTTCGCAATAGATAAAAATATCTTTCGTACACATTGTCTACACACAATCAACAAGAACGGCAGCAGCAACAACAAACCAACAATAGCAACAGCTACACATCGTCAATGTTCAAGAGGCGGGCATAAAGTAGCAAAGAAGCGGCAGGCGGCGGCAACGCACCAGGAACGAAACGGTAGTCATAAATAAACTTAAAGCCGAAACAAGAAGTAATAAATAAATGAAAAGTGTATGCAGAAAGCACAAAACAGAAGGTAAAAGTCAGAACATGAGAGAATTACAGATATGTGCAGGTAAAACGAGTGTAATTCTAGAGTTGCCATATGTCCGGAGTATTGAGTGTTATAATTTTGAAAATTGTCTTTGGATATGTCATAGACATGTACATATGCTATTAGTTGCACAGAAAATGGCCAATAGGTAGCTAAATATAAATACTCGTAGTTTAACCCGCTTATGCCTCCAGTTGAAATATTCACGGCCACTTTCTTCTAAAATCGAATTCGGACAGAATTCCGTACTGGATAGCGGAGTCATAAACTTTAGTGACGAAAGAACAGAATATAAAAATTCTGATGAACGTCTCTCCTTGATGAAATAAATAGTGATGAAGTCAAGAGCTCTTTGGATATGGTCGCATCTCAGTTATTTGTTGAACATTTCCAATTTGATAATTAGACTTGGATAAAGATAATTTTTGTTTTAAACGTGTCCAGTATGGACCAGGGTCTCTACAGACTCTCCAGCGGTCTTTACCAGCTAATTTCAGTTGAGTCCACGAAGTTCGCTATGGTACCTTGTCTGCAATGATGTGGCCCTCTACTGCGGACCGGAACGCTGGTATCCATGCGTAATCTAGTCATCTAATCAGGGTTATCCGAGTTTTTTTCGAGCTAATGTAGTCGGCAACTACTACGTACGGTTAAGTGTTGAAATCTTGATTAAAAGTAGAACAAAAAACTTTTCTCATGAACTTTCGAGAGTGTTTTAAGCTTTTGCACTATAAAGCAGGAATAGAATAATCAGCGTCTCTTGTAAAGTCTTTTTTCTTGCTCGAGAAACGGCTTTACTACTCACTTTTTTTAAGCTCAAAAAGGTAGCTAAAAGCAAGGGTAATTTTTTGTATGATTATAACGCTGATTTCATTGTCAAAGTTAAAAGTTTACTACCCCAAAGTTATAGCTGCCTATCGTGACGTTTGTTCTTAGGCATCGATGTTCTGTGTCTCTTTCGTTGACACCATCTTTACTTTCACACACATTTGGTTTGCTGCAATTCCGAGGACTCATACAAACTATCGTCAAGCTTAGCCAACTGTCAAAACAAGGCCCAGCCGAGCCTTGCCTAGCAATCACATTTCTTGCGATTCCATGGCGGTTAAAGACCTAGACAAGATTCAGTGGATTCAGACATTCCACTACGTTCAAAGTCGTTCTGCATTATTTAACTAGATAGGAAGCAATAACGACGTTGACAATGCGCCTAGTTCATCTGTTTTCATTGCCATTAGGGTAGCGTATGTTTTAGCTTGAAACACAAAAGTCTCGGACCCCAAACGCTTCTATCAGTTTGTTATTACCAAAAGAAAGTCAGATGGCTACCCATCTACTCTCAAATTTCTTAGTGAATCTTCTGCCGACCCAAAAGCCATTGCTAATTTCTTTGCCTGTTATTTTAACAAATCCTTTAGTAAGCAAACACCCGAACCCGATCCTAGTTACTTTGGCTATATGAGAAACTGTCCAGAGACGTCATCCATTTCGCTAAATATAACAACATCTTTGATTTCTGAAAACATTACCAAACTTTAAGATGGAATTCGGGCTATTGTAATAAAAAAGTGTTTAAGCCATCTCGGTCCTCCCCTCGCTGCCCTATTTAACTTGTCTGTTTCAACAGGTACTTTTCCTTTCCAATGGAAGGAAGGAAGGAAGCTTATATCATCCCTGTTCATGAAAAAGCAAGCAAGGCCGAAGTCGATAATTATATAGCAAAACTCTCTTCTATACCCAAACTGTTCGAAAGCATAATCTATAAACAATTGCTTCCTTACTGTATGCCATCTATCTGCGCAAACCCGCACGGTTTCATGAAAGGTAAATCCACTACCATTAACCTAACAGAGTTCATATCTAGGACGCTTTGTGCTTTAGAATATGGCGAAGTCGATTCAATTTCCACAGATTTCAGCAAGGCTTTCTATAAAATTTCCCATCAACTTATCATTTTCAAACTAAAAAAAACTTGGGTTTTCCTCTCCGTTTGTAGCATGGATCAAATCCTATTTAGAAGACCGAGAATACAGAGTCATCTTCAGATCCTCAATATCCGACCCCAGGGTAGTCACCTTGGATCAATCATCTTTATTCTAACGGTTAACGACATATTTAACGATTTCTGATTTCTGAATTCTGATCTTTCTTTCGCTGACGACATGAGAATTTCCAAAGTCATATCAATGCCTTCTGACTCCCATTGCTTACAAGATGACTTAAATAAGTTTTCGGTATGGTGCAAGCAAAATTTTTTGGAGCTTAATTTCATCAAATGCCAAGCGATAACCTATTCCCGCAAACGTCTTTCTCCGCCTCCAAGAAACTACTTTATCTGCGATGAGCCTATTCCCTCAACTACCGAAGTACGGGATCTAGGAATAATATGTGACAGGGAATTGAATTTCGACTCATATATTGACAGCATTATAAAGAAACCTAACTCTGCACTTGGCTTTATCAAACGCTGGTCAAAAGAGTTTTCCAACCCCTACGTTACAAGGTCTCTGTACATTACTTTTGTAAGGCCTCTTCTAGAATATTGCAGCCAAGTTTGGTCACCCTATAAGCAGATCCACATTCAAAGAATCGAAGCAGTCCAACGCAGGTTTATCCGATTTGCATTTCGTGGTCTACCTTGGGCCGATCCATATGAATTACCTCCCTATGAAAATAGGTTAAAACTTATTGGCATGCATACCCTAAAAAAAAAGTCGTGAAGTCGCTGACGTACTTTTTATACACCAGTTATTGACTGGAAATATCAACTGCCCGCGGATAACACAAAATATTTTATTTACTTCGAATCCCCGTAACCTAATATCTGTCCCACTTTTCCTTATCCAAACTCACCGCACCGATTACGGTCACTTCGAACCATTATCAAGAATGTTGCGTATAACAAACAACTACGCCGAAGTCTTTGCCCTAAATAGCATCAAACATGAAATAAAAAAAGCCCTGCTGAATATGTCACGCCCATAACATCTCCCCCGACTAATATTCTCCCTCGCCCCATTAGGTTAAGAATGTTTTTGTTAGTTTTTAAGCCTAGGTTTAAGTTCTTGCTTGTTAATAAGTTAAATAAAGTTGTCCGGGGTAGACCCAGGACAATAATAATATTAAATTTACCTTTGAATTGAAGTCTAACATAACCATTTCTCACGACAGCTTTAGCCATTCCTGAGTGCAGGAAACCAACTTGCCAGAAGCTCCCTGAAACTATTACAACGCCCTCAAATACTTCATTGGTTTCGTTGGGGAAAAAAAGTATGGGAGCACAATTAAGCAGTAGATTGGTCAATGCAGTCAGCTTACTCCTAGTGCTAATGAAAATAACTTCAGTTTTGGTCTTGAAAAGACTGAATTCCTATTCAACCTCGCAATCAAAAATTGATCACTAGCATTGCCTCAGATTAACAAACTCTGTGCGGCCGAGGTTCCATAATGTGAAGAATACATTAATTTTGTGTGCACATTACAAAGGGCACCACGTTCAATTTGGCCCATTAGATTTTGAGCCCGTCTCACAACATTCGAATGTTGCAGAGGCATTTACAAAAGAGTTTTGCGCATGGATGGCTGGAAACGAGATGTTCCTCAGCCAGGCTAATGGGTTTGGAGCTCTTCGCGAGTTGGCAGTTTGTTTAAGCTTTAGAGCTTGAGCTCGAAATTGACAACAATTTTGTTCAAAAAATCATGTTTTCAGATGAGGCGGCGCATTTCCATTTCTTTCTACGACTAAGAAAACAAGCAAAATTACTGTATTTGGGGCTCGGAAAATGCATTTGCAGTCATAGAGAACCCAATTCATCCTAAATATGTGACTGTTTGGTGTAATTTTTGAAGTGACGACAATAAAAGGAATGTTACAGTCAATGCTACCGAGCTATGATAGCCGATTTTTTATGGACAAACTTTGAGGATTTAGACTTGGACGAACTATAGTTCCAGCAAGACGGGGCTAGATGCCATACAAGCCGTTCAATAGTCGATTTATTCCACACTAAGTACAATAATCGTGGAATCAGTTGTTTTGGAATTGCTTGGTCACAATGGAGCAGCTATTTGATGGCGTAGGACAATTTTTTTTTTAAAGGGCCCAATTTATCGACGCTATACGAACAATCTAGAGACGTATCAGGCAGCCAAGATACAAACAATGTTCGGGGAAATAAGGTTGAGGATGGTCAATTGAATGAAATAATATTATATTCCATTATTTTTCGGAAGGTTTACCCTTTTCAATAAAGCAGTATTGAAGAGTATTTATTGCCTTGGTCTGGTCCACACAAGAATACTATTTTTTATTGAAAAGCTCTCTTTACGCCAAAGCAATTGTTTTCCTATTTTTTTCCTTTAAATCGCCGTTACTCATCATAATCATACCAGTGTATTGTCAATTGATGTTAAACAAATCTTCCAAGCTCAAAATCGCTTGCAAATGATATTGATGACTTATGGCAACCCTTCTACCGATTTGACATATTGACGCTGTTTAAAGTGAACACAGGTGTACGAACCGGTATTCGTGTGTTCAACATCGCAAACTCATTAGTTTCCCATAAAATGACAGGATTTGTAGTTACCACCCGAAATCCGAAAAGATTAAGTTCTCTTCCATCAATTTGGCTCCTATCAATTCTGTAGTGGTCATTAATTTAATGTCAGGATGACTCAAGACGTTCCGAAGTATTTCAATTTAATTCCGACCATTTGCTCGTTCGTTTTCGATCCATCAATTATCTATTTTGCTAATAGCATGTTCACCGATTATTTTGAATATCTACAAATAAGTATGTAGATATCTCAGTACATACGAGTACAAACTTACGGATATATAGTATATTAGACGATTAAGGTTCATCATCGACGATATATCGTAGAAAAGATGGATTTTCATTGGAAATCAACCTGCGGCATGGTATAGTACGAGTCATTCTTGAAATTTTGTACGCATGCTGAGATTCTGGATTCCTCTCATTGCGGTGGCAACTATTTTTGGAGTGCCAAATGGAGTTCTTCTTGGGATCCCTCTCACATAGATACAGAAAGAAGTTTTGTTTTTGTTTTGTTAGGGTTGTCGATGTTTGAAATCATCTTTCATCTTGGGGAAATGATTTTACGAAACAGATTAAAATTTAGATGCAACAGAATTGGATTTCATGTGAAGCAACAGTTTTCCTTGGTCTCCCCTCACTCATATGGAGTTTCTGCTGTCCAAAGCACATGCTCCGCTCTTCAATTAAAACCACTCAGATCCATGTATCTACACCTGTTCTCAAACCTCACATGGTAATGAGCCTCTTGCGCGTTGAAGAGTTGGTTAAAACGCGCCATCATCATTGTCATCGTATCATCGTCCGAGTACGAGTATTCGAGTATCTACAGGTGTGTTGTTGCTGTTGCTGTTGCTGTTGCCGTAACTGTATCTGTTGCCGATGTCGACAATTTAATGGGTGTTGGACATGCTCAGCAAGAATAAAGCAAACACGCTATAAACATGGGAATTGGTGAGAGCGAGAACAATAAGGATCAGTGAATCCACTTATTGGCACCTGAGCATGAGATGAGTGACGCAGTGACGCAGTTGTGGAATGACGTTCGTTTAACTTTATTCACATTCACACGAATCAAAGCTATCGACAGGGCACAAGGGCAGGGTAAACAAGAAACGAGAACAACATAAAAAGAATTCTTGATGGGTGCGGAGAGATTGATTTTGCATATCATTTGGACAGTGAAGCAATGAAACAAGGTACGGTAGCGCACGCTAGAAGAGATCAACGAGCAGATGAGGGGATTAAAACCGTTTATTTGTTATTTTGGCGTTTGAGGAGTCGAGAAAAAGTGTGTCAAAACTCACAACTTATGTACAAGCAAACGAGTTTGATGTTTTGTGTTTGCTTTTTGGTGGTTTATGTCGTTTAAGAATATTTTATGACTAAGAAGATTAAGTGGTGTTACCAGCACTGAGGTTTGGATTAGGCAAAACAATTAGGTAGTTTAAGAAATGGAAGGTTGTCATCTTATGATAAATTAAAGCAAATAAATTGGCGCCAAACTCTGGTTTAGATTGAAGGGAGAAGATCGCAGATATTTCACTAGAAATAATTGGTTTGAATTGATTGGGTATTCTGTTTCATATTCCACCTCAACACGTCTATATCTATCTTGAATACATTTAGTGGTGGGACACAGAACTTATACCATATTCGGTTTACAGTATCTACAATCAAAATTCTAAAATACTCTCTCGTGTTCTTGTTGTAAGAAATGAGCATCCCATGACGGCAATTTCTTCACATGTACACCGACGGATTAAAGATTAAAGATGAAGTGGGTGTACATTTTCTTAGAACGGATAAATCTTAGTTTCTCCTAACACCTATCTGACTACTGTAGTGTGCCTAGTGACGACAAAAAAAAGTTATTCTTTTAACTCAATAGATCAAAATTTACTATCCAAACGACCAACCTGCAATTGATAAACTAGCAAATGTTTTATCAGCCCACAATATCCGGATGAAGCCGCTGGTACAAGCAGTAAAGGTCCTGGTTTTGGTAGACAAATTCTTGTTGATGTGGTTATATCCACCCTGTTCGCAGTTTTCCCAGGAATTAGGCCCATCTGAAACATATGCGTCAGTCAGCAGAGATTGCAGTTCAGGTGGTGGTGGACGGCATTCACAACCTTCCTTATAGGTAAGACGCTATGACTTCTTTGACACTTCGAATTGGGAAAACTGGCAATGACAATGAAGTTAACTTCTAAAAAAAAGTTCCTTACGATTGATTTAGAGGAACACTCGAATCTTTGCAGACTGAAACAAAAAGAATATAAGAATTTCGAAGACTGTCAAATTCTCCAAAAATAGTTCTTGCCTGGGAAATGAGTCTAGAGCAGACTCTCTGCTTTCAATTCCAGCCCAGAAATATGCCAATTCCTATTGTGGATTAGTATTGCAATTGAGCTTAGTATTTAGTAACAGAACACGCCGTAGCTGGTATCTGTCGTTGATTGCGGTGATGGAAGAGGCCATCAAATACGCTGTCGCTTTTTTTAATGACATAGCATAGGCGAAATCCTGGCGAACAGTAAGAGGCCCAACTTCCTTCATGTTGAAGAACAGGGGGAGAATGGTTGAGCTTCATGTGCGCAAAACTAACGTCTCCTCTAAGGCAGAAAGTATCTGCTCTAAATCGCAGGCATCCTTTGGGGTTATCTATGATTCCTGCACTAGAAATAGGCTTTAAGTAAATCCTCCCCTTAAGAGAAACAGAAAGGTGAATTGTTTAACTTATCTATTGCTTAAGGGTACCACCAACCATTTTTTCTTGGAAAGCAAATTACTTTGAACCAAACATTTCATGTAGAAAACTTTCAAAACACTTCCGGTCTCCTAGTAGCATAAAGAAGTTTTCGGTAAGACATGACACTAGTTACCGAGGAGAGTCCTTTGGATCCACACAGCTATAATAGATTTACACACTTCATTCTCGAAATTATTTTTCGTTGTACAGACCACGGACCGTGCGTGTCGATTGTCTTTTGTCTAATAGATTTGCCATCTGATGCGCCTGTTACTACGAAAAAACGAAACCGACTTTACTATGCCCAGTGAAGATTTAGACCGGTCTTCACGAATTACTCTAAAAGTGATTAATTATGCGGCGCTTTTATATATTGGCATCTTTAGCAACAGCCACACTGTGCTTAAGCCTTGCTAAGGCCTTTACCAGGTCCAAGCTCGATCAGGCGATAGCCAGGTTGAGTTGAAAGAGTTTCTAAGTCTTTTCACCGCTTCGAAGGTATATCGAGAAGTCAAAATTTATTTGAAGGCTGATGTCACTGGGTCAAGTGTGTTTACCAGGTTACAATAGGATTGCAAGAAATAAGCAGAAATGCAGAAACGCAGAAAATTTGAAGACATCCTACAGGCATCGTAGTTAGGCACTAGGCACATAAAATTCTGCAGCGCTTGCTATGGAAATTATTCTTACACTTCTTAGCACTATTTTTGTGACTGGCTAGAGCAGATACTGCGCGTTGATGTGGCGGGTGCTAGCAGGTACTAGAGGCCATTTATAATTAAAGTCTCAGCTATGAAATTCATATAACAGCAAGAGTCAAGGACTACAATAAACTAGTTCTCTGCCTAAGTAGGTTCCTACTCTGTTCTGGTAGAAAAATAAAAACATAATTTTATCCGCATTAAAAGTACCTGCACATAAAATTCTGCAGCGCTTGCTATGGAAATTATTCTTACACTTCTTAGCACTATTTTTGTGACTGGCTAGAGCAGATACTGCGCGTTGATGTGGCGGGTGCTAGCAGGTACTAGAGGCCATTTATAATTAAAGTCTCAGCTATGAAATTCATGTAACAGCAAGAGTCAAGGACTACAATAAACTAGTTCTCTGCCTAAGTAGGTTCCTACTCTGTTCTGGTAGAAAAATAAAAACATAATTTTATCCGCATTAAAAGTACCTGCAAATTTATTTTAACCTAAATTTCGTCTTAGAAAAGTAAAAGTCTCAATGCTGGTAATGATATGTATGTATGTAACGATTACTTTACCGTTACTCAACAGTAAATGAATATGGAATGGAACCAGTGTGATTTCCTTAGTTATCAGAACGTTAGTATGGTAATCAAGTTTGGGGAATGCAAACTATTTCTTATGTTTATCTTTTAGATCTCAACACCAAGGTTCTTTTGCAGCTTTTTCAAGAAATTCCGGCATCCCAACTATCTACTTACATATTTCCATGTGCCATTTGCATAAATAGGCAGCTTCTAACACACCTTATAAGCACCTTTAACCTACCTGTCTACTTTGACTCTCATGTTTCATCCCATAAAAACAGTTTACACCTCTTCATAACAAAACAAACGCATAGAACAGACACAAACAAACACCGCAAGCAAGAGTCAAAAACCTCAAAAATCAATTAGCTCCCCTCGGCTCATTATTACCGTTGTCATAGCTACGAATACAATGTGCGTACTATATCTTTCAGTACGTCAATTGTGGTTTACGCCTGTAGTAGGTACCAATTATGCTTTTTCCCCTCTACGAATAAAAGCCACAAACGGCAAACATACAAATAAAAAACAAAAACTCTAATTTTACAACATAGCCATAATTTCAATTCGCCACTTTCGCCCCTACATCCCAACCCGTTGAAACCAGACTGATTCAACAAATCAACAAGCCGCCAACAACCGACAAATAACCACCGGCAGCCATATTTATTCACACAAAAACACAGACCAGATACGAGATACAAAAGAAACAAAAATCTGAAAAGTCATCTTCATCATTATCATCCTCATCGTCATCGTCATCTTGAACACTAAACCAGCAACCTTTAGGATTAAACGATGGATTCCGAAGTTTCTAAAGAGGGGAGGAAGTGGAAACTCTGAAGAGTACCGAGTTGTAGGCAGTCGTACTTCATCGCAACGGGAAGTAAACACAACCCAGTTACTCGGCGATTCGTAATGTGGAATTTCATTGAATAAAATTTTGTTGAGGCAACACACGTACTTTTCTCGATTTTTTCCACTTTCTCACTCTCACCCACTAATAACGGGATGGCTTCTACCTATTCTTACTTGAAGAATATTTTTTCGGATTGTTTGGGCAACAACGACGCCATCTGTCATGGAATATTTCGACTAAAGAAAATATGTACGCTATGTGCATACGTACTACACAATGATTCCAAAAACTTAAACAAAAATTCACGGCGAAAATTCCACATCGGAAACTGCTCACATTCCAAAAACAAAATTTCCCGCGCGAGTATGTTGTACAAAATTGTTAGCTTTAGCTTCTTTCATATGTATATAGCGGCGAATATGAGTTATAAGTGTTGCCATTTGCCTTGATCCATTCACGTAAATAAATCTCAGAGCTAAAGCCAGAAAGGTTTTCAAAATATGCAGTACGATCTGAAAACGCCCAATATCCGTTATCATGGAGGGAATTAAAAAAAGTCCTTCTTACTACTCAGTAATATCCACTAGAGAGCATTTGAATTTTTTCTGTATTTTGATTTGAACCCCATCAAGGGGCATTCGAGTTTTAAGCCATCTGACTGCATGAGGGTAGCAAAGACCTTATCTGCTAGACAGCATTCAGTGGGCGAAAGATTAAGCGCACTTGATAGCCCTAAGTAACTGGTCCTAATAAAAACTTCGTCATTAAGAAATTAACGGCATCAACTCCTGAAGAAAATTCAAGACAGCCAACTTTTCGAAATTAAAACCTAAGGATCGTCAGTTAAAAAAAAAAGTTATTGTTGTAAAAAATCATACCCTACGTGCAAGCGCAGATAGCCTAAAGAGAAGTATGGTTTCAGACCTGGGGTACAATTTTATGGTTAAGTTATCAGGGAATGCCAAAAAGTATCTGAAATGGTAGAGCAAGTTGAACACAATATGCACAGACAATGATGAGAGCGTAATAGTAGTCATAGTAGATGCCGGAAATTTGAAAGGATTGGTCTCGCAGTCACTTCATCAGCTAATTCTGCTGTCAGACAGAACGAGCGATTCAACATAGATGATGATCAACAACCACTCAACTATCAACTATCCCACCAAGATGTCTTAAATGCAATATGTAAACTTAAGATCAAAAAGGCTACAGGAGTATATGAGCCATTATACCTGCAGAATTGTTTCAAAAAGCGGATTGGCTCAGCTCTTAAATATGGACAAGTGAAAATACTAGATTCAGGCCACATTTTCACAGAAATAGTGATCCGCGTGCTTATCACTCTCACAGTAAGCATTGTAGGATGTTGTGTAACTTATACCTAGGGCGCTTATATTAGGTGCTTAGCCAAAAATTAATTCCCAGTAAGAGGTCTACAATTTTTTCTACTGACTAGCAATATGAAAGTTGCTGAGCTCGAAGAGACATGCAATCGGCAGTCATATGCAGCTACTCGTTTACTGAAGAGGCGGATAACCGTAGCGCAGGTTCAGGTCCTAAAAAAACTCTTGTCTAAGCCTTGCGAGATTATACGCTATTCCAGTAATCTCAATGCATACTCTACTCAAACAAGGATAAGTGAATTTAGCTATCCAATTCCGTACAGAGAAGCTTAGCAGTCGCACGAACGCTCAGCAAGGTTTTAATCGAATTTAATACCACAATTGGAAAAAAAGTATTTGAAATATCCATATAACTAATACACACTGACGCCTTTGTTAAAATAGGAAGAAATCTCCGAACTGTCACTACATCGTTTGTGATTAACAAAGCAAAGGCGGCTATGACAGAAGTTCTATAAGGCCGGAAAAATGAAGTCAAGCGGATATTGATTTAATAAACTTAAAACGATTAAATCTACTTCAACGTAAAAAATTTGCAACGGTAACTCCAATATACATTGTACCCGAAAGTTAGTTTGGAGAGTGTAAGCAATGTTTAAGGGGAAAAGCTAACGTGTATGCGAGAGAAATGTAAGGCAAATTCAAAATACAATATGATGCGAATTCATCTTTGCATTTTCCCCACTCTTGCGGATTGGCTGTTGAGCTAGCCGCAAGGAGCACTTGTTTTGTTTGGATTTTCCCAGGAAAAACGATAAAAAAGTTAAATTTAAATTCTCACTTACCTGCAAGTAAATCCTCCAGATTGAATTAGATGTCAGATTTTTTCGCCGCAAAATCACTTCATAAATAAAGCAACAGCAACTTAATACCACAGTTCTGTAGTATGTAGGTATAACTCCTCTGGGAGTTATATTTCCCTGAAAAAAAAAAACACTACCTGACCAAACACGGAACACCAAAAAAGGGAGCGAAGCAGACACAACACGAACCTTGGATAAACACGCTGTAAAATGCAAGCATACAAAACGCAACCGACAATAGACAAGGGACGGCGAAACAATTTATTGCCAATTGGCCTGTTGGAGGCAAACGCAAAGGAAAAGGCAGAGGCAATTACGTTTTTGTTAAAATATTCGTCGTACTATTTTTTAATTTGATTTTACTGCGAAAAATATCTTTGGAGTTTGGTTTTTGTGCGACGCGCTCGTCCACTTTACAATGGCATTTCAGAGGTTCTCTTCCGAGAGCTAAATTCGAGTTTCTTGTGCTAATCAGATGGCAAAGCGACAAAGGCACTGGCAAAGGCAACGGCAATGGCACCGACAACAACAAAAAACAAAAGGGGTAAGTCCACGGCAACGACGGCAGTAACGACTACGGCAACGAGAACGAAGACGGCTACAACTACGAGTACGTCCGCGGAATGTTTGGAATGGCACAAGGAATCCCGACAACGCGAACCACCTAAAGAAAGATACGAATACGAGAAACGAGATACAAGCCAAGAGCCGGTTGTTGATTTTGTTGGAGTTGGATGGATTGGGGAGCCAAAACGAACAAGAAAAACGTAGATTGTCGTTAAAAAAAAAAAAAAAAAAAAACAGAAATGAAAAGAAAAACCTCAACTTGATTCTTTGGCGGTGATGGCAAGTCCAATTGTTGCTATTGTTGGAGTTTGAAGAGCTGTTGTTGGAGCTGTATCCGAAGCTTTTTGCGTCAAGTGGTTTGGTCAGTTTGTTAGGCTGAGCTGATTGGTTGCCAAATCCATGCGAAAGTAGGACTTTGTGATAGTAGTAGTGGTACTGATGCAGTTTATGACGAGTTTCTTGAAAGTAGGTTGGGGAGGGTGTAGGGTGACCGAAGTGGTAGCACTGTGCCGTTTGATTGTGTGGGGATACAGAACAGCCCAATCAGTCCAATAGATTTTTTGTTTTTATATGCCCATCTCATAATAGGGTTAATGTATCTAAAAGCGGCTGAGTGTTGCTGGTGCACCATTTTTTTAATTTGGAATTTAGTAGATTGTTGTATCATTAGAAAAATTTGTTGGGAATTTAGAGCTTTAAACTGAAATTACACTGTCAATTGTTTTCAGTAAAGTTTTAGTTTTTTAGATAGATACTCGTAGTCACTGAGCATCATTATCATTTATCCATGCTTCTGTCTGGCGACGCATCTATATACCTATGAATGGTCGGCAGAAGACTGTTTCTTTTAAAAATTTTCGAAACGCCGAAACGGTATTGCGAAAGTGTATAGAGATCCGTTGTTCACAAAGATTCAATATTCAATATTTCCTCTAACATGTGACATAATTGTCAAAGAACATGTCATTCTACTCTGGCCCTGTTAGGTTGAGGTGCTATCTATGTTTCTTTCCGCCAATGTTAGGAAGTATCAATTTGTGGTTAGTAGGCGAATCTAGTTTTCCGCAGGAATGCGCTATTTATGAATGTGATGTTGATAAATGTCTTCATACCTGCCTTCCGAAAAGTTTCTGTCTCAACGTTGTTGGTAAAGTTTTTGTCCAGGAAAGCGGAATCTTCAAGGAGAGCTCTTTCCCTTGTGTGCTCAGAAGATTCTCATTTTCTTGCCACCATAATTGCATCTGGTGGCGTTTTTATCTTGCCCACCTTGCATTGATTTTTCTCTTGTTTATTTTTGCTGGTGGCCCACACAGTTGTTGGCTTATTATACCCCACTTGCCGCTTGAAGGCTTGCAATTAATAGTACTTTGCTGGCTAGAATGTTTCAGCCGTTTTAAGTTAACGTAAGTAGTCAATACCCGAGACTCACGACAGTTACCACCTAAAATCCATCGAATACAGAGTGATCCGGATAAAGTTTTAAAAACTTTGAAGTGAGATTCCTCGACATATTTTGAGAAAAGATGAGATGAGAAGGTGGGTTGGAAATTACATCTCCTACTAAATACAGAAGTTGTTGACTTCCATTGAAAATACATAACATATTTCGAATTTATACATTTACTCGTAACCTAATAAATGGGGTATCTTCAAACTCGTAATTATAATTATTTTAATTGTTTTAAAGTAAATGTTGCGCTAAAATTAATTTGTCAAAAGTTATTGACGATCAAAACGATTTTTTTGCTTAAACAAACTTAAAATGTTGACTTTGTCCCATGTTTTCGGAACTAAGCAGCTGATCAAGCTGATCGGACTCTTTCGGGTTAGTGCGAATTTCTGTCCAGAACTTCGAATTTACAGAGCTATTCGAAGCACCATTGTGTATCAGTAGTATGCGCACTTTTACCATGGTACTATTGCACTATTGCCAGAGTGGTCAGGTCGCGTGATTTAAAATTCTTGAGTAGGGTAAGAAGGACTCATTCTGTGGCCTCCAAGGTCTCAAGACTTGATCCCAATGGACTTTTATTATAGGGTGAAAGATATAGTTTACCCATGAGAACTTACAACATTGGATGACTTGAATCATAAAAACAACGAGCCAGCTGTTAAAGAGCAAGTTGAATTGGAAAGAAACGACATTGTAAGAGCATTTCAAAGACGAATTCTGGCGTGCAAACAAAGCAATGGTTTTCATTTTGAACAATGGATTTGTATCAAGAGCAACGAAAGGCTGTTATCAGCTTCATGGTTAAGCTGTACCCATATATGTATATATGTATCCACGTATATGGCTGCTGGCCATAAAGCGGCGGATATCCCAGGGTCTGTTGGTGTCAGAGTTCCATTTGCTGGCAATGGGTTTAAGTTTACCTAATGAGTAGTAGTAGTGTAGTAACATAGGCCTTTAAGCCATTTGTAATTTAAGTACATTCATTTCTTTACTGAGATCTTGTCGAAACCATCTCTGGGCTCAGGGGAAGATATATGCTATTTATATTTCCGTAGCATTAAAACATCATTGCCTTAGGTAGCATTTCCATAAAATACGAGTCAAATGACTCGTTAAGCAAGGAGTTGTTAAACAAACAGTTTCCACGTGATATCGTGCCGACAGCTATTCGAGGAGGAAGTTTCGGACTTTTCAATCGAAGAAATAAGTATAGCAATTGGAAAAATGAAGCGGGGGAAAGCGGCGGGACCAGACAGCATTCCATCAGAGTTTTGGTTGAAGATGGAGGGGATCGGCAGCGTTTGGCTATCGAAACTTTTAAATAAATTAAAATGTGGACAACCTATGCCGAATCAATGGAGAAGTAGCTTCTTGGTTCCATTATACAAAGGAAAAGGCGACACTCGAGAATGCAACAACTACCGTTCAATCAAGCTTATGTCACACACGAAAATCGTCGAAAGAGTCTTAAACGAACGTCTTCGGCAAATAATAAAGCTCGATAATAGCCAGTGTGGATTTGTTGAAGGAAGATCGACAGTGGACGCTATCCAAAGCCTACGAATAATAATGGAAAAGCACCGAGATTCATCTAGAAAGCATTCAATCGAGTGCCTAGGGATCTCATATGGGCTGCGCTGAGGTCTCAAAACGTACCGGAAACGTATGTTAGAATAATACAAGACATGTACGGAAACGTGAAAACTGCGGTTAAAAGCTCTGCTGGACTAACGAGAGAATTTCCAGTTAATGTCGGAGTGCATCAAGGAAGCGTACTTAGCCCTTTCCTCTTTAACGTAGTATTCGACTATCTTTTAAAAGACTGCATGCGCGAAGCAAATGTAACGCCAATTCTCTTCGCTGACGACGCAGTTATACTTAGCGATAACGTCGAAGATTTACAGAACGCCTTAGATTCATGGAGAAATGCGCTAGAGAGAAACGGGTTTAAAATAAGTCGTTCAAACACGGAGCATTTGACGTGCCCATTTGCGCATCCGTTGCGACCTGTTCCGGATATAATGTTAGACGAAATAGTTCTTCCGAAAAGCACTATCCGTAAGTACCTAGGATCAATCGTTAACATGGAAGCGAAATGTGACGACGACGTTAACCACAGAGTGAGTGTGAGATGGATGAAATGGTGGGAAAATTCGGGAACTTTTGCGACCGAAAATTTCCACTTAAATTAAAGGGGAAACTCTACACCACGGTTGTTAGACCAGCTCTTATATACGGTTCACAGTGCTGGACAATGTACGAAGCGTTTAAAAACAAAATGACGGCAGCGGAAATGAAAATGTTAAGGATGTCTAGTGGAGTCACTAAACACGATTGCATTAGATCTACGCGTATAAGAGGAAGTCTACATATAAAGAATTCGGTAACCGAACAACTTGAGGCGAATAGAATAAGCTGGTATTGCCACGTTCAAAGAAGATCTGCGGAAAATCCGGTTAAAAAGGCACTATCAACTACGGTCACTCCAACTGTAAGAAAACGAGGTCGGAAAAAGAATTCCTGGATTTCTCAGATGGCAAATGCGCAACAACGTCTGGGGTTAACCACTGAAGCGATCCAGGACCGAGCTTTATGTAGACGCGTTCTGCGGTCTGCGACATTAGCCAACCCCATAAGCGGAGCAGCAGCGATGCATTAAAAATGGGAAACTCGTTACGCATAAGTTCGTATAACGAGGAAAGGGTTAATAAAAGGATAAGAAGAAGAAGACGAGTCAAATAACTTCACATCAGTACAGACAAAGCAATATCTGGCAAATTTTACTCTGGATTCGTTTGGAAGCAGAAGTAGGGTATTTGCGGGAGATATTCTCGCACATATAATAGGCCTGTAAATCCTCTAGATTTCCCTTATTATAAAAACCTTTATAAACCTTATATACCCTTTCGAAATAAAAACATCATGTTTTTTCAAAACCTCCTTTTCGATGAAATATGTTTATCGAAATGCAATTTTATATAAAAATACTTGGCTTCGTTTGAAAAATGGACGGCGAAACCATCCAGCACTTGATTAGTTAAGCAAGTCAGCTTCATCCTTTTTGTGAAGAGAGCAATCTCTGTTTCGAGAGAACTGACTGAAAGCTATTTTTACGTGCACGAATCCTTGTATTAGGGAAATGTTACATTTAAGACAGCGAAGTTAGGATTTTAGAACAGTGAGAGCACCTGTGATAGTAGTAGAAGCATAGTATAGAGAATTAGATAAAGTATTCAGTACTATTCTATCGGCTGACGTGCACGTAATGGAACGGACAATTTTCAGGAGCCGAAGTTAGCGAGGCTGTAAAAAGAATGAGAGAAAAACATACCCTTAGAAGTGTGGACGACAATGGGAAACTTTGCTTTTAAAAAGCTCGCGATTTAATTTAGTAGAATTTTAAGGCTTTCGAATGTCTAACCAGTGGAGGGAGAGCTTTCTTGTTCAACTGTCTAAAGACCAAGGTGATGGTCGAAATGCAACACAAGCAATGAGACGAGGTTTTGCCGTTTTACCTCTGAATTACTTCCAGCAGCTTAGTCTAGTTATTAAATGGATTATATTAATATGCTAGGAGTGAATTCGGCACAATCAGACAAACTCCAGGTCTTTCAGATCGCTCATCATAACTAGCTGGCGGAAAAGTCATCGCTCAATCGGAAGATGCTATAATTTTTGCAAATGGCTCCAAATCTCAATTCTACTTTGACATTTGTGAAGTAAACAGATACAAAATGCACGTCAACAAGACATGCATAGCTATACTCCTAAAGAACTCTGAATAATTGTTATGATGTTTTTGCGGTATAGTAATTAGTCGGTGGTGATGCTGCGACGTGAATTTCGGCGCAGATATTCCGGTCGTCCGACACCAACTGGGAAAACACTACGACCTTCAGTTGCTCCCAGGTCTGGCCCAGGAGCAGCCGTACGCAATAGGCCATCAATCGGCGGTCTTTACAGATAGTGAAAGACTGTAAGATATTCCCTCACAAAGTACAAACTGTGTATCAGCTATTAGCTGTTGGCCACCAAAGGCGTGTAATGTACGCTCAAACTATCCTGAATCTCGACCACAAGGGAGACAAATTTTCATCGGAAATCATCATGAACGACGGGACCCATTTCCAGCTCTGTGGATATGTAAAGAAGGAAAATCGTAGCCTCTGGGGTACCGAAAATCCGCCTACAATCCACGAAAAGCCATGACACTCGCTTAAAGTTACTGCATGATTTGTTGTTTACGCTGGAGGTGCCATCGGGCCTTATGTTTCGGAAAGCTCCTCGGGCCAAACGACTCCTGTAGACGGCGAGCGCTACAGAGACATGCGCAACAACTTTCTCCCTCATCAATTGCATAAAATGGGACTGGAGAACATTTAGTTCCATCAGGCGCATCCTCCACGAGCCACAACCGAATTTCCCAGTCGCCTAATCTCTCGTTTTGGCGATTTGCACTGGCCGGCAGGATAGCCTGATATAACCGTTGGAGACTTCTTTTTGTTAGTTTTTTTGAATTCACGAGTCTATGTCAACAAGCGTCAGACTCTTGAAGCCCTCAAAGAGAATATCCGTCAAGAATGCGAGGACCTATCGCCTGAAGTTCTGGCAAGAGTGGTCATCAATTCCGGCCACGGTTACTTAGCCGACATCATTTTTTCGACTTAATGGAAACAAAATTAAGACATCAAATAAGCATAATCCAAAAGCAGAGCCAAATCAGGGCGTCTCTTACTTACTCTCATTTTAAATGAAAGTTGAAATTGATTTTTTCAATGTGCAGATAAGAACGTAAGTCAACCTCGACAATCTAGACAATAAGATTGTCTACATCGGTAATGCGGGAAGAACCGTCTCTGTTTCTCAGATTTTTGCTCTTTTTCGATCGCCACCAAATTAGGTAAGGATTAATTGGCTCTATAATTATAACAATTTATATGACTTCCTCTCTCCAGCCTGCTCAGTTGGTCCATATTTATAGTTTCGTAATCTTTTCGTCTATCTCTGTTACGTTTAAATTTTAAAGTTGTTAAACAATTGAGTTGATAGTCGGTAGCTAGTCACTATTGATATTTGTGTATTTTGGTAAAGTTCGAGGATAAGATCTCTAGTCACATTTTAGTCACAGCCGGATGTTTTCCTTGATGGTGATAAGAGTAAGTAAACCTCTTCAGGGTTCACCTCTCTTTGCAGGGTTCACAGTCTATGGCTTGTGATTTTACGCAAATAACTTCGAAAAAATCATTACGGTTCGTACTTAGGCCCTACAATATAGGGATGTAGTTGAAATTATGGCAACGATTAGTATAAGGCCTCGTAGAAGTAGCATCTTCCGACAGGTGCTGGTTCCTTAAATGACTAGAATGAGCCTCTGCAGCCGAACATCTTGCAGCTCTGCTAATAAGTCCTACTTCACGCCTCCCCGTGGCGCCATCTGGGAATCTCACTAGAGGTTGCGAAGTGAAGGGGGCAAATGGCGAGTTTCCTGCGCCATTAACTAGGATTAGTGTCGGAAAAACAAAACAAGACCTTATCCGGGCTACTCCGACATATTTGGAGCTCAGGCCGGAAAGGATTTCCAGGACTTAGTCAGGGTCTTGGAAAAGAGATGGTGGCGGACAAGCCCTATAAGGGCCAACGGCAGCGCTCACATCCCGGAACGGGTTACTGGCTTCGGTGTAACCGACCCCTCGTCCTAGGGGCACTCAAAGTGGAACTGGTCCTCCAGGTTGGGGGTTGTGCCGCCGGGGTAATCGCCCGGCCATTTAAAAAAGATTAAGTTACGAAGCATCAACAAGCCTCGGATATGGACGGATCTACTGTTGACAACCCACGCAAACGATTTAAGAACAATGAGCTTCGGATATGCACGTGGAATGTTAGATCACTTAATAGACCACGTGCAGCCGAGCAACTAGCGGAGGCCCTAGACTGCTGCAAAGCAGACATAACCGCCATCCAAGAAATGCGATGGGATGGGCCGGACAAAAAGAAGATGAAAAACTGCGACATCTACTACGGCAATTGCTATCGACGGCAAAAGCAGCGCTTATTTGGATGCGGATTTGTTGTCGGAGGCAGACTAAGACGAGAAGTCCTGAACTTCCGGCATGTGAGCGAGCGCCTCGTAGCAATCCGCATCAAGGCTAAATTCGCCAACATAAGCCTCATATGCGCGCATGCCCCCACAGAGGAGAAAGATGACGACACCAAGGATGCCTTCTACGAGCTCCTCAACAAGACCTACGAGCAATGCCCTAGCTATGACATTAAAATTGTCCTCGGTGATTTTAATGCAACGCTAGGAAGAGAAGGTATCTTTGGTGGAACAATCGGAAAATATAGCCTGCACAACACCACCTCCGATAACGGATTCAGGCTAATCGACTTTGCTGCGGGGCGAAACATTGTCGTGGCTAGCACGCGGTTCCCACATCTCGACATACACAAGGGGACTTGGAGAACTCCTGATCAATCAACAGTCAACCAGATTGATCACATTGCGATCGACGCAAGACACTCCTCCAGCATTATGGATGTCCGTACGTTCCGAGGAGCCAACATCGACTCGGACTCGACTCGACTTGTTGTAGCCAAGGTACGGTTGCGGATATCCCGAACTACGCCAAGACAAACTAATGCTGTGAGAAAATTCGACGTCAGACGGCTACAATCGCAAGAGATCGCCAAGTCCTTTTCCGATCGAGTGTCTCTTAATCTCTTAAGAGGTCAAATGCCGCCAGCATCAAGCATTCGACCATTGGAAACACTGCCAAAACGCCATCAGAGATGCCGCTTCTGATGTGCTGGGTTTCATTCGTCCACCATAACGAAACCCCTGGTTCGATGATGAATGCCGGTAAGCACATGCAGCTAAGCAAGATGCATATGACGCGGCGCTGAAGATAGCCATATCGAAGCTTAAGTCCAACAAAGCTGCTGGAGCGGATGGCCTGACTGCCGAGCTCTTCAAAGCGGCAGGCGATGACTTGGTAAGGAGCATATACCAACTCATCTGTAAAATATGGTCGGACGAAAGTATGCCCGATGAATGGAACCTCAGCATTGTTTGTCCAATTCTCAAGAAAGGAGACCCTCTGAACTGCGCCAACTACAGAGGCATCAGTCTCCTTAACATCGCAACATGTTTGTCAACAACCTGATAGGTCCATATCAGTGTGGCTTCAGGCCAGGAAAGTCCACCATCGACCAGATATTCACACTACGGCAGATCTTGGAGAAGACCCATGAGCTTCAGATCGATACCCACCACCTATTCATCGATTTTAAGGCCCCGTATGACAGCATCTATAGAGACGAGCTATATAGAGCAATGTCTAGTTTTGGCATCCCTGCCAAACTCGTCCGTCTGTGCAGGATGACGATGGAGAATGCACGCTGCTCCATCAAGGTCGGTAAAGATCTCACCGAGACCTTTGATGTCCAGAAAGGATTTAGACAAGGCGATGCGCTGTCATGCGATTTTTTCAACATCGTACTTGAAAGAATAGTGCAAAACTCACGAGCAAACACAAGAGGCACTATCTTTCAAAAGTCCGTCCAACTACTCGCATACGCCGACGATATTGACATAATCGGGAGAAAGCAGCGTGATGTCAGTGGCGCTTTCGCGAGTATTGAGACGGAAGCGGCGAAAATGCGTTTAGCGGTCAATGAGGGCAAGACCAAGTATATGGTGTCAAGCAAAAAGGACAACCAACACCGACGTCTCGGACCGAACGTCACCCTCGACAGATATAACTTTGAGGTAGTTAAGGACTTTGTCTACCTAGGCTCCGCTATAAATACAGACAACGACACCAGCGCTGAGATCAAGCGAAGAATAACTCTTGCCAACCGCTGTTTCTTTGGGTTAAGAAGGCAATTGAGTAGCAAAGCCCTCTCTCGGACAACAAAAGTCACCCTTTATAAGACCTTAATAATCCCGGTCCTGCTCTATGGCGCAGAGGCATGGACATTATCAAAAATGGATGAGGGTGTTCTTGGTTGCTTCGAGAGAAAAATTCTTCGGGCGATCTTCGGTCCCGTCTGCATTGACGGTGAGTGGAGGAGGAGATACAACGACGAACTGTATGGACTGTACAGCGACATGGACCTAGCCAGAAGAGTGAAGATCCAAAGACTGAGATGGCTGGGTCATGTAGAGCGCATGGACACCAATGCTCCGGTCCGAAAAGTCTTCGAATCCGCCCCCGAGGGACAGCGCAGTAGAGGAAGGCCAAGACTCAGGTGGCGCACGCAAGTGGAAGAGGACCTCAGCCAACTTAGCGTGCGAAACTGGAGACAACTAGCCAGGGATCGAGCTAGCTGGAGAAGCTTGTTGACTGAGGCCCAGGTCCACCCCGGACTGTAGCGCCACCTAAAGTAAGTAAGTAAGTTGAAATTACTAAATATTCTCACCTTTTTTTAAATAACAAAACAAATTTCTATAATTGATTGTAATTTGTTTTCTTTTGTTTTATTAATGTAATTAATGATTGACCGAAAGAAACAAACAAAATGATTTTACCTTTTATACATTTGTCGGTGTTATTATTAAAATTGGGGTCTTTTTCTTGATATAACTTATGGTTATAGCTTCGTTTAATTTCTCACCATTTTCTTAAAACGATTTTTTGTTTTGTCGGTTCTTATTTGAGTATACATATTCATACAACTTTGAGTTTCTGTTAGTCAACAAAACTAAGTCCTATTGTATTGTTAATGTTAAAATTTCTTTCTTTTTACTTTAGATATCACTTTATTGAAATAGCTTATATCTTTTTCTAATAATCATTTTTTTTTTTAGTGTAATTACTTTCTTATCTGAGTAAGTTCACTGATGTGTTACAACGGTATTGGGTTTTGTTTTTGTTTTTATCTTTTCTCTTTGGCTTCTACAAAATGCATAAATATTGAAATTTTAAGCGTAAATACAACTTTAAACTATTTTTTTTTTGTTTTCTTTTTTTCTATAGTAATTTTATTCTCATTTAATTTTTTTTTTATGAAATATAACAAAATCATATGTAAGTGAGTTAGTATTAATATTTAGTTGTTATAGTTTTAGTTGTAAAAACTATTTGTTTTCATGGAGATATGTAATCCTAACTCTTTAAAATTTGTTTAATAGTTTTTTTTTTTAAATAAATATAATAGTTTACATTGTTTACAGCTTAAAAAATAAATAATGAATTTTCTAGAATAATGAAATAGATGAATTAAAAAATATACCTATTTAAGAAGTTATTAATTTTTAAAATTGACTGATCGATTTTTCAGGTGCAAGAAAGGATACATTATGCTAATTCGAATTACCAAACCACAAGTAGTAATAGGTATATGTACAGATGAGTTCGCATTTATGTTTGTTAAAAATTAAAAACTTAGACTGATTCAAGCATTGTGAAACATGGTCAAAGGCAGCGAAAAATTGTTTGCATATCGACGACAAGAGGAATTTTAGCTGGAAGATCTTATTATGGCTGGAACTACTCCTTTTAATTATCTGACTTCAACATATACATAGTGTATCACATAACGTTTTCTGTTACAAAAATGCTGCTAGACAAACGCTATTTTCTCTATAATTGGAGGTTCTTTAAATGTCCAATTTGCACACGTGGGATAACACCTCTTGAGTAGAAAGAAAGATATGTAGGAATGGCCAGCGGGTTTGTATACGAGTGTTTTGAAATCTTTGTGTACTCTTGCTACTTCTCGATTGCCGAAGTAAATTGGTCCAACAGAACGTCTCACGGGCTCTGATGTAGTCGGAGTCATAATAAAAATTATAAGCTTTGACCTGACTTCAGGGTTCTAGCAAACAAATTGGCCTTGTTCAAAGAGTTGGCAGCTGAATTGTCGTTATAAATGATGAGGCAGAAACACTGTAGGAAATCCATTGCATGCATTCTTGTCTCGTTTGAATTTCTTCAGTGTAAGGACGAAAAAGAATTACTTTACCCCGAAGCAACAATTCAAAGAATCCGATAGATTGCATTGAATGCCAAATCTCCGAAAATCAGCCTGATCTGATATTCCAATCCATATTTCATTGACCAAATATTTTGCAAACATTTTTTTTTTTTTAAAAATAAAAATAAAAACAGAAAGAAGAGATATTTAAAAAAAAGATTCGCAAGGTAATACAATAGATTATCCTACACTATTCCTTGCACCATTTTTTTTTTAATAAGGAAAATCACTTAGAATAGCACAAGAACTATAATTTAATGAAATAGTTTTCAAATTCTATATTCTAATACTGTTCGTTCATTTAAAACCTAATTAATATGCGTTTCTTTAATAATTCTATATAATTTAAAAATACAACAAAAAAGTGTTTTAAAACAAAAAAATAAAAGAGCTAACGTATGTACGTATAAACAGAAGGAAATTTAAAATTATTATAAATTTGTGACAATGTTAATACATACTCGTACATATGTATGTACTTGTAAAAATGATTTTTACAATTAAATACTTTAAGTGGGTAGCCTTAAAAAATACTTGTACATAACCCAATCTAGATAAAAAGATCTTATAAAGAGTGTAATTCTTTTTTTCCAAGAAAAAAATAATTATAAATAAATAATTTTAATTAAATACAAATATGTATAATATGAGACTTTTCTACGTTGCCATAAATAAAATACTGAATTTTCTCATTATTGACTAGATTAGTTTTGTTTTTTTGTTGTTTTTAGTTAGAATTCAAAACAAATGAAACTTTTTCAACAAATTTAGTTTTTGTTGCTTTTACTTATAACATGAGACTATTTCTTTTCTTTTGGTAAAGTTGTTGTTCTTTATGTTTTCCTTAAAGTCTACACTAAATTTTATTTTATTTCTCAATGTTTTTTTCTTGTAGGCATTCTTTTATCATTGTTATATATTTTAATTTGGAAATTATAAAATCAAGTATAGAAAATGTAGAAAAAATATCGTGTATTATATAATAAGACTTTTTTACATTGGTTTTGTTGTTTTTTTGTTTAAGAATTGTTTTCTTTTTTGTCTTTCTTTGTGTATAAGGTACATGATAAAGAAATAGATTCACTCGGCGTTGTTTTTTTTTTTCTTTTTAATATTTATTTGGTATTGTTTTTTGTTGTTCTTTAGTAAATGGTAAAATTTGGAAGTGGTGGTGTTTTGTTTTGAAACTTGTATTAGAGAAAAAAAAAAACACAGACGTGAAAGTAGCAATTTTGTAAAATCAATACAATGGCCTTAAAATATAATCAATTTAATTTTGATGCTGATTTAATCTTAAAAATTATACCAACGGATTTGGAAAACTACTTTTAATAAACTTAAAAAAATGTTCGCCTCGCAGAAAGACCGGAAATCGTTCGTTTGCTTTGTTTTTGGGGCTTTGCAAATTAAGTTCAAGAGAATATCAAGTGACTCTTGATTTGTAAAAAATGTCTTCAGACACCATTCAGAAGCATCGGGTGAAGTTAACAATTAAAGACGAAGAAGACGAGATAGTTTGATGTTGTGCAGATGTTTTATCTAGTGGCATATCGGTAGCAAAAATTAATAAAATTACCTTAATATTTTACATATGAACTTTCCACATTTTATAGATGAATACACCTATCTAATTGACGAATTACTGATTAAACAAATGGCTTGAATAGGAGCAGTTCTAAACGATGTAATGGTTCGCTGAAAGCACTGATTTTAACTCCATATATAATTTATGGGCACTTGGTAAAAAACGGCTTTCGAAGGATTAAAATATGCCGAGGAGCTATGACCAACAGTGGGTGACCTCACCAAGAGGGTATGGAAAGAACGCCAAATAGAGTTCACAGCGTCATTTTATTTTCAATTAATGAGAGACTAAGTACTAAACTAAAATCATTGTTAACTTTTAATTATCTGATTCGTCGATGAACTATGAACATAATATGTTTTCAATAGTTCAAGAACACAAATATTGATAATAACCAAAGTTATGGTAATTATTGTAGTTTCTGACAAACTACCAATTACTTTAAATCTTTTTGTTTCATGATTCAAATTTACATATAACGTAGTCTTTGGTCAGCATATAATGTATCAAACTCAGCAAACAAACAAAAACAAAAAAAAAAAACCAATAACGTTGCCTAATTTAGCTAAATATTGGAAGTACTCTATCAGCTTAAATCACAAAGCGCATTCTTCCTGGCACCCACAATATAGATAAGCCTTGGAATTTTAAGAAGTTGACTTTCACATGGACTTCCTTGTCTTTCATAAATACAACTAAAAAAAAAACTGGAAACCTTTCAACCAATTTATAAAATCGATCAACCTCTCTTTGTCAATGTCATCACATTTTAACATTCGTCAAAACCTAAACAAGTTAAAATTAAACTTCGCATCAAACTTATTTCGTTGTATGTTTGGTTTTTGATTGATAATGTATATTGAAATTGAATTAATTTTAAGGCCACTGTATTACTAAAAAAGATGTTACTACATATAACAAAAACCTATCCAAATATAAGGCAAAGATTTTTGTTTTGTTTTGTTTTGTTTTGTTTAAAAAAAAAAAAAATGATGTGCTGAAAAAAAGTAATCAGCAAAGATTAGGTGGAAAGCAGCCGCATTATTTCGGGCAGTGTATATACAAATACTTGTAAATTTTCTCAAGTAAATTGAAATTCTAGGAAAATAAGTGATTACTCGTAGAAAAGAAAAGAGCTGCAATTGAAGCTTATTTAAAAAATGTTGTGGACTATTTAAGACAAAAAAAGATGAGAGGAACGAAGCTCATGTAATAACTATTTCTCTAATGAAATAGATCAACAGGAAACGTTTACATGGCGCATTCAAAAAATTAATTGTCCATCACTATGAGAAATACAAAATTTTTTTTAAGAATCTGCAGCTCCTAACAGGTCGTAGATAGAGAATTTCCATATCAATATGACTTAGCCAATACTAATTCTAAAATATAATTATGTTTTTGTTTCATTTTTTTTCTTCTTTTTTTTTTTGTTAATCTAAAATTTCTTTTGAGGCACCCTTTAACCCTTTTGAGTGTTGTTTCCCTTATTTTGCGCGGGGATTCTTACTAGGTTAAGACTGATCTTATAAAGTTAAAAGTATTTTTGCACACTTTGTTGGTTTTCTAACAAGAAAAAGTTAAACACGAATATTAAAAAAAAAAACAAATTCAAATGAAAGCGCGCAGACAAATTAAACATTGTCACTTTGCAACTTAATCACTTTTTTTTGCTTCAATTGACGATGAGGGATTGCTTACGTAGGCTTCGATCATTTTAAGTGGTCCTTGTGCGATAAACATATACTGTGATGGAAAGTCCCAGATGATTGTAAAATGGAAAAACATATTGGCCACTGCAATTATATACTCAAACAATGCAAACCAGCTGAATGCTATAACAAATTAAAAAACATAACACAATCAAATTAATTAATAAAATTAAGTTGTCTTTTAAGGCTCACCTAGATCGTGACAGTAGAATCGGTGTTTTGCAAAGAATATCAACAGACCAATAGTACTTAAGATTGAAATCACAAATAAAATTTTCTTCCACTTTAATGAGGCTCTTTGTTTCTCAGTAATGTGCTCCTCAGCATGCAGGATGCCGTACAGTTTAATGGTTGCCAACATGTGGCACAATGAGCACGTCATAAAAGTGATAAAGATCTTTTCATGAAGCGCTGCATTTTTAGATAAAAAGACAAATACAATTATCCTAATTAAATTTAAATGACTACTCGTATTTGGTACTTACGGTAATTTTCTCGATTTGAAATATACGTTACACCACCCAATGATGCTACTTCAACAGCATTTAACCAAAACACCAGACTGGTGAGAAATTTAGCTTTCTTTATTGATTCGGGCGAGCTCAGTTTTGGAATCAGACTACGATAATAGTTTCGGTATACAACTGCTATAGGAAGTCTAGGTCCTATATGTAAGGCGATACTGATCCTCCAGAAGTAACGTTGCGGACTTACTCCAGTAATTGCACTTATCGATGGAATTATGTTATATACCTAGAAGGAAAAAACAAAAGAACTTTCAATTCGCTTCATCAATTTTTGCTTAATTTCTACATGTTTATACATACATACATCTTAAGAAAATGTATTTGACAGGAAAGTTTGTCATAGACTAGTAATAAATTTACAAATGATTTATGCCCTGCACATTAATAGAGACCCTTAACATGCGCCCATGTCCTCAAACAACGTTGCGCTGTGTACGAGTATTTAGTTTTAAAAAAAGAGAAGAATACAACAGAAAAAAATAATAATTATCCTTTGCCTGGGTCGTAATGACTGCCTCATCTCTATGATATGGACAAAAGTAATGACTGAGTGTGAGTAAAAGTTCATTTCATTTCCAGTAACTTGGGGTCCAAACCATTCCGACTGCATTCGGAGAAGCTTCGAATAAGCTTGGAACTTGTGGGATGATTTAGCCAGGCTTTAATCTCGGTTGGGCAGTTTTGTCGACGCAAACGGGTAGCCACAATTTCTCATAATATACGAGTATTATAGTTCATTGTTATCAGGATTGTAAATATTTTCGTTTGGAAGATCAAAGTAAGTTGTTCTAACAAGAGATGAAATCTGATGTTGTCATCCTCCAAAATGAGATCTGGGTGGGCTTGGCTTAATTGATAGTGAATTAGACTCACAATCGAGCGGTTTGGCGCCAGATTCCTAACCTGGTCAGAAGGACATTTATGTTGCTTAGTCAACTAAAAGAAGTAGTTGCTAAAAGAACACAAACAAGTAGAATTACAATAATAACTAAGCATGCAGCGTAATAATTAGTAAGCCCAAATATTTGTCTGTTTCCTACTATACTCTTTCAAGATTATTCATACGTCTTTCAGTGTTTATTTCTTAAAAGATTCTATAACGGTTTTGAAGCGTCCCTTATGATCCGATTTCATTCCTTTTTTGGTTTAGATACTGGCCAAAACCATTTCGATATCGTATTTTTGAAACGATATTTTGAATCTGATTATAACAGAAGTTGCGTATTTAACAGAAAGATCGTTTCACAAGGCAATCTCTGCATAGACAAAAATTGGTCTTACATATGTAATGTATACCATCCTGATCAAAGTTCCCGGAATTTATTCAGAAAATTAAAAATACAAGTTTATTCATATAAATCTATATTGTCCCCTTCAAAGTAATCCCCATCGACTGCAACACACTTATGCCAGCGCTTGACCCAATCCTCGAAACATTTTTTATATTCGGTTTTCGGTATGTCCATGAGTGCTTGTTGCGATTTTTCTATTCCTCTTCCTCTCGGCTGCTGGAACGCTTTCCCCGTAGTGGTTTTTTAACTCGATTGCACAGAAAGAAATCACAGGGAGCCAAATTAGGTCAATTCGATGGCTGTTTGATGGTATTTGTTGCATTTTTCGTCGAAAAATTACGAATAATGATGGCACTGTGCGACGGTGCGTTTTCACGGAGCAAAATCCACGAGTTTTTTGCCCAAAATTGTGGTCTCTTTCGGCGAAATGCTTCTCGCAAACGTCTCATAACGTCCAAATAGTACTCTTCGTTTACTGTCTGGCTTTCTGGTAAAAATTCATGATGCACTACACCGTTGTAATCCTAGAAAACCGTGAGCATTGCCTTTTTTTTTTGACTGAAAACGACGTGGTTTTTTTGGTCTCGGTTCATTTGGTGAACGCCATTCACTTGCCTGATGTCTGAACTGCGTGTCGTACTCATAAACCCACGTCTCGTCTCCAGTAATAATCCTTTTGTTGAATATGGGATCGGATTCAGCATCTCTTTTGCTACGTCAACACGGTCTCTTTCTTGCATAAAATTGAGGTCTTGGCACCAACTTTGCTGCTACACGACGGAAACCCAAATCATTAACCAAAATGTCTTGGAGGGATCCATAGGCAAGTCCTCGGCTATCTCTCTGATGGTTAATTTGCAGTTATTGACCAACATTTCTTTTATTTCATCAATGTATCATCGGTTTTTGATGTCGATGGTCTGCCACTGCGTTAATCATCTTCGATTGTCTCATGACCACTTTTCCAACATTTCCAACGTTTGCGCACCATTAAATCCGTTTTTTACGCAAAATCTAATACAAGTTCGTTGTTGCAAATTTAAATTCATTTCTAAAATTGTAAAAAATCGCCAATACACACAGATGCACTCTTGGCTACGTAACTTTTGCAAATGTCAAGCTATGACGCTAAGATTTAGAAGGAATATCAACAACAGATGTACCAACTTAACAAAAAAAAAAGAAAAAAGAACTCAAATCGGAACAATGGGAGCGCCATTCTGGGAACTTTTTGATCAATGTGGTATAGACATTTATATAAAAATTTTCTTCTTCGGTGACAGACCTATTGTTTTACCGAAAGCTACTTTACACTCCCAGGAAGTAACCACTGAAATACGAAATAGTGCCGTTAATCTGCTACGATGTGATCTCTGTTTTTTATCTGTAAACTGACTAAAATTCCACCTCCGCAATAAATTCGACTACACAGCAGTTTCAGATTCTAGACAAATCACACCCGAAGGATTGTATGTTGAGACCTTTGCTGCAAAAAAACAACGTAACTCAGCTTTTAGGCAAGCCCAAACGATTACCTGGCTACGACAGTTTTGCCAACAACGATTACTGGATACTCAAAAGCTGCACTTTAACTTTGTAGTGAAAGTTATAGCGTATAGAGGATATATAAGAGTGAGACTAGCGTCCAACTGTAGCTTGAATTTTTAAATGTAGACCCGATAAGGAATGTAGGAATGTAGACATCTTCAAGAATAAGTTCAAAATGACACTGGAAGAAACACGACGTACCATGTTTCAGAAATTAAGGTGTTAGGCGGAAAAATTACGAGTACAATACAGTAAAATGTTGGAGAGAAAACTTTCTTTTAAATCATTATTCAAGCAATAAGATTTGTACCATAACCTAAATATGAGGAGAAATAGTAGGCTGTATTTTATACCACATCGATCAGATCATCAAATTTTATGTGATCGTTGGAACCTTAAGGAGAGAGAACACTTTGTACACTTTATTGAGTTTTATCCATTTTCAAAGAATTCAGGCTACACTTGATTACGTTGAATATTCTATAGGTCGAATCCACTTTCGCACTGGTGTATTAGGAAGAGTACTTACAAATCTTTACATTTACAAACCCGCTGGTTCAGATGGTATGTTTCCTTTTTTCTAAAGAGGTGTTATTCCACGCTGAAAAAACCACTTCGTAAGCTTTTTCATCAATCCTACTCTTCAGGATTTTTTCAGAGCATGTGGAAAACAGCGTTTATTCAGCCCGTACCTTAAACTTTGCTACAAAAGTGTTTTGAAGAAATACTCACGTATCTATGTATATACATGAATTTATAATGTATTGGGTCTATAACTTAATTCGTGCGGTTTGCTAAGAGATGGCGTAACTTGTATTATTCCATTGTTATAATTCCATTGGAACATGCGTTGGAAAGCTACTGTCATTGTACGCCATTTTAGTATATGTCATTCATTTAAAGCGTAAACAACAATAATTTCTTTTCACTCAAATATGTCGAACTTTGTGCCTGAAAAAGTGTTTTTGCGGGGAGTTCTTCTTCATTACTTTAATACTCGTATGAAGAAAACTGCTGCCGAAAGTCATCGTATTTTGGTGGAAGTTTATGGTGAACATGCGCTAGCTGAGCGAACGTTACAAGGTGGTTTGCACGATTTAAAAGTGGTGATTTTAGCTTGGAAGACGATGAACGTCCTGTGCAGCCAAGAAAGTTTGAAGATGAAGAACTGGAAGCATTACTCTATCAGGATTGTTGCCAAACACAAGAAGAGCTCGCAGAATCTTTGGGTATCACTCAAGCAGCCATTTCAAGAGTTTAAAAGTAGCTGGATATATTCAAAAGCAAGGAAATTGGGTTCCACATGAACTCAAGCCGAGAGACGTCGAAAGGCAGTTTTGCATGTCCGAAATGCTGCTGGAACGCCACAAAAGGAAGTCATTTTTGCATCGGATTGTTACTTGTGATGAAAACTGGATCCATTACGACAACCCCAAGCGCAAAAAATCATATGTGAAACCCGGCCAACCAGCCAAATTAACGACAAAGTCGAATAACCATGGCGTGAAGGTAATGCTCTGTATTTGGTGGGATCAAATGGGTGTGCTGTATTATGCGCTGCTAAAACCGGGTGAAACCATCAATGGCCAATGATACCGAACATAATTAATCCGTTTGAAGAGAGCAGCAGCCGAAAAACGCCCGGAATATGCGACCGGACGCGAGGCAATAATTTTCCATCATGACAACGCTCGGCCCCACGTTGCTATTCCGGTTAAGAACTATTTGAAAAACAGTGGATGGGAAGTCTTACCCCACCCGCCTTATACCCCAGACCTTGCCCTTTCTGACTACCATTTGTTCCGGTCGATGCAGAATGCCCTCACTGAAATACGGTTCACATTAGAGCAGAATATCAAGAATTGGCTTGACTCATTCTTGGCTGCCAAGCCGGCGCAGTTCTTTTGGGATGGGATCCACAAAGATGGGAAAAAGTCATAGCTTCAGATGGGCAATACTTTGAATAATACTATTGCACATGTTTTTCTTAAATAAACGTTGAAATTTTGAAAAAAAAAAACCGCACGAATTAAGTTATATACCCAATATTATAATGTAATGTTACTTATATGTCTATCTGATAGGGTATAGACAATATCTGTAATGAATATTTTTTATAATGAAATAAAAGTCTTTAGAAACTAACTGGTCAAAAAGCTTATATTTCTGTTGCCCACTGATTGAAAGCAACAAATTGGCTGGTCGTGGACTTAGCTTTAAATTCACTTAAAGTTACCATTTTAAGCAAACTGTAAAGCGAGACATAATAGGCCTGTACTTTTTTGAAGATGCAAGGAGATGAGCATTAAAATTCAGAGGCGGCTTTCCATTATGTGAAGAGTGAAATTATTTTTGTTTTTGGGTTCCATGTGGCTTAAAAAAAGCGGACAAGTGCGAGTTGACCTCGCGTGAAGAGGGTTCCGTACGTTGAATATGTTTTACCGTGTTCTTTTAAATCTAATCCAAATTTATTTGTCGTAACTCAAATAATGTATTCCAAGAACAAATTTAACATTCTAATTGAAAAAAAAACATGTTCTCCCATACATTCAAACGGCAAATGTAAATTTGTAGGCACAATATTAAAAGATTTACCACGTTATGTTAAGACGATAGACTTACTACAAGTTTTTCCTGTAGTCCATAAGTAAAGGACTATGTTCTGATTTTTTTTTTTCAAAATTTAAGCCTCAGTAGTTTCGGAGATATAAGGGGGGAAGGTAAATTTTCTAAAACAACTTTGAAACTATTTATTTTTAAATTATAAAAAATTTTTTTTTTTTGCAATTTCCCCAAAAACGACCCTTATGTTCAACATTTTTTGTATTTTGGATCGCCAAAAATTTTCTTGCGGCAATGGCGACAGTATTTAGGTGGTCCGAAACGCGGGATTAAGGGATTTCTATTCCCTTTCCGCAGGTGGCAGGTACCACTCACACAACTTCGTTACTATGCTCGGGGTGAATGCCTTTTGTCGGGCAGGCGCCTATCTCTACAGTAGTTTGGCGAACCGCTAGTTACGCGGAATCAAGGGATTTTAACACTTGGGAGCATAGGACTTCCACTTGGCATCTCCATCTCACTCGGTTGGGTGCAGTTGTCTTACACTGTTCCAAGTGAGGTTGAGTTTTCTAGTTCCAGGAGTATCGATCGTCTCCAGGTGTCCTGGGACCGCCTCTGGATCTTTTGCCTTGAGGGTTCCACTCGAACGATATTCTGGTAATACTGTCGGCTTTTTTCCTGGTGGTATGTCCAATCCATTTCCATTTGCGTCTCTCTCTGTATCTCAATTGGTTCCTCTCTGGTCATTTCCAACAGATCCACGTTCCTCATGATGTTTGGCCAGAATATTCGACATATGATACGGTGACATTTGTTGGTGAATACTTGAAGTTTCTGTATGATGTTGTTGGAAACCAACCAGGCTGCGGTGCCATATATCAGTAATGACTTGACACATGATGCAAGGATGCCCACTCTCACCTCAACTGTTCACAATTGTACTGGATGAAATTATGAGAGAAGTCTGCACGCAAAGACGTGAAATAACTTGGAGTCTCACACGACAACTCGAGGACTTAGACTATGCGGACGATATTTGTCTTCTATCACATAAGCTCAGTGATATCCAAGCTGAATTAGAACACCCCACAAGATTAGCACCATGCGCCGGATTGGAGATAAATATCCAGAAGACTAAGGCCATGAGGATCAACACCTGCAACAGATGAGACTTTACCATCGAAGGAAACCCCGTCAAATATCTAGGAATAATAATAACAACAGACGGCGGCGTAGAAGCAGACGTTGGTAACAGACTTCGAAAAGCAAGAGCAGCATTCGGCCAATTACGAACTATATGGAGGAGTTCCCAGATTTCCAAGAACATGAAGCTCAGAATAATCAACTCAGCTCAAATCAATGGCAACAATAACTGAATGCAAACACGAACAAATGAAAAATTTCAAGAAATGTTTTTAATTTATTCTTAAAATCCCTATAAACATGAAGAACTGGTTTAAATTTTTCTTCAAAAGGATCCATTTTTTTCTCTTTAACTTTCCTCCTCCATTGGTAGGTATTCTATAACCAAACCAGCAAAATTTTTGCTATAATTGTCTCGTAATAAAACTCCTCTTCAGTTTGCCATCGTTAAATTTAGGAAATTAAGCGCTCGTGTAGTGAAAATTAAAAACATTGAAAAATAGTTTTCACACAAAAATTCTTTTCCTAAAAATAAATTCCCACACTTCACATAATGGAGACTCAACTCAGGTATAACGATTTTTGGTGTCTTTCATGGTTTTTATCAAAGAATATACCTAATTGAACCAGAATGGAGTAACGTCGCACACTTCAATCACATATCTGCCACGAAGCTCCGACTTGACGTCTATGGATTTTCCTGAAAGAAAATATCCGACACAAAATTTACGAAGATTACGTGCTACTTCGGTTAGTTTAGAAGACCTTATTCTTAATATTACATTATCCTTAAAAAAAAATTCCCCAATATGTATTTTTAGGAGACGACTCCCATATATTTATGTTACTACATTGAAAAGAACCCTTCTATTGGCACTGTATTATAAATTCATGAAAAATAATTTTTATTTTATTCCGATATCAACCAGTTAGTAATCATTCAATAAACATTTCAACTTTCCCGGATTTGAATAAAATTGTAACGACCGCCACGCAGACGCTGTAAAATGAAAATTTAAAAAAGTCGGTAATACAGATTCACCGACAGTAATACTAGATCCGGTACAAATTGTTTTTTGATCGGATGTTTGCTCATGTATTAACATAAGAATTTCAAATTGGTAAATACATCTCCGTTCCGGATGGTAGTAGATCCGCTGGCATTGTTATTCCTTACTTACGTAACAACTCAGAGCTCTTGAATTCGCACAAATACCACAAAAGGGCATGTGGCTAATAAAACCGAATTATGAATGGTTAATTAATGAATGAACATTAATATAAGTACACATAACAAGCTCATCTGCATATTTTCGAACATATACCGCACAGGCATTTAACTTTAAAATGTTTGGCCCTGAGGTGTCATGAGACTGGGTAAATTTAAATAACTAATGCATTACAGAGTACAATCGTATGCCACCGCATTCTCATAACACTTAATTTGCTACTCTTAGCATGACATTAATTTTATTTGCAATTTCTCTTCGCCCAACGCGAAATGAACTGCAAACAAGTCATACGAATAGTTTTTTTCGTTGTCATCAGTCGCATTCAAAAAAAATATAAAAATTTCCATTTGTTTGATAGCTCGCGCGCAATTGCATGTAACAGTGGGTCGCACTTTTCATACGATGGGGGAATGTCATTACCAATCAACCCCCCTCTTAAGCAATTACCCTTATTAAACTAAACACCCACCCCTAACGTGCACTGTACTGTAAACTGTAAGCCCGCCTGTCGTTATGTGTCAGAATATACGAATACATACATACATACATCTATGACAAAACGTATAAGTTACAAAATACAATAATACTCACTCGGCAATGTGTTTCATGGACCTCATCAGCTTGGAAGACATACGCGGAGACAAAACAAGACAACAATGTGAACAGCGGAAGCATTGCGGTTACAACACAGATATCATGGAAGCTGGCTAGGAAATGTACAATAAACTGCAACATCGTCACACACATGAAAGAACAAGAGAAAAACAGAAAAACAAATATCACAAAACTAAACACAATTTCAATGAGTAAATCTTAAGATTACACTAAATTAAGAATAAAACGCAAAATAAAACCACGACAACTACGACGACAACAATGTACGAGTAATGCAAAAATCAATAACAATAAGAGCGCGATGTGATGTTATCACAATAAAGTAAATTTCTCTGCATTTAACTGACTCAAGTCCTTCCTGCTTCCCTGCCAGCCAACCAACCATACCGAATGCTCTGTTATGTAAAGGGCCATGCTCTATTGTAATCCTGTAAATGTAAAAAAAAAAAGCGACCACAAAAATATCTTAAAACATTCATGACTCAAATACCTTTTCCGGATTTTTAGCATCTTTCTGATTGGAATTAGGATTATTCTCAGCGTTTGTACTTTGAATTTCATGGTTCGTCATGTTGCCCTCGAAAATTCGTCGATTATTTAAAATCCTTTCGTAATATTTGCGCAAGTGGGCAATCACTTTATTTATAAATTTATTGGGAAATCAAAATCTCAAAATGCAAATCATTATTTCTCCTCTAAATAGGTATGTGGAGTATGTACATACGGATTGTGTTGAGGAAGAATGAAAAAAAAAACCGTTTTCAAAGTGTTATACAACGTGGGTTGCACTTTTTCTCATGAACGATAGACGGGTGCAAACAAAATATACAATTTGGTGAATTGAATTAAAAGAAAAATATTCTTTTAAAATAAATAAAAAAATATATAAGTTTTCTTTTTGTGTATTTTTGCGGAGGAGGACGAAAATTCGATTTTTCCACCGCCGTCGTTGTCGGTCTACTTTTTCTGTGTGTTGTGTTGTGCGATGAATCCTGTCAGAACGACGGAGACAGTACTTTGACTTTGTGTTGATGCTAGCGGCATCTGAATGAGGATTTTCAGCACAGCAGAAAACAGCTGTTAATTGACATTTTGCAAATAGGGTTGTCATGGTTTCTGTAGAATGTACTATCGATTCTAAATGTAGGTTTGGTTGCATAAATGTTATTTAAGCTGTCCACAATTTAAGATTGATCTCAGTCTGGTGGACTAAATATGGTTTTGAGATCAATGGACTTCATAAACTGATCGAGTGCTCCAATTGAAGCTGTTATACTTCGCACATTTGATGGTACATGGCATCCCTAGTTTGAACTGTCAAACTGTCATGTATGGCTTTGGCCTGCTTTTTGCAGTAGGTTATGAAAGACCAGTGTAAAATAAAAATATGAATTCGCTGATTAAGAAATTGTGGGTTTTCTGTGAGAATCGACAGACCCTTAACAGTGCGAAGTTACTTATTCCCGCCTGTTCAATACACACAACGTCCACCTTGGATAGAAAATGGAATAAACACAACACTGGCCCTCAGAAATGGTTGCTCAACAACAAAATAATCTATCCACCACAAGCACCAGAGGAAGAGCCTCGAAAAGCCGTGAGTTTCTTTGAACTTACTCTCAAAATTATGTGTTTTATAAAATCTGTATTTCGTTTTTAGTATGTATGCCACTCAACAACAAATATCAAATACAGCCCCGACAAAATGTGGTACATAGCCTCACTTGTTCGGGGTCTTTCAGTGGACGAAGCTGTAAAACAATTGAATTTTGTTCTCATGAAGGGTGGAAAGTATGTTAAGCAGACAATTTTAGAAGCCCAAGAGATGGCTATTAAGCGGCACAATGTAGAGTTCAAAAGCAATTTGTGGGTTTGTAAGTAAACGCATGTTGGATTGGTGTTCTAGTTTTTGTAAATTCTTGATATCTTGCAGCTGAATCGTTTGTGGGGAAAGGACGGTATTTTCGAGGTATGCGGCGTCATGCACGTGGACGATCCGGCAAGGTGGAATATAAGCATTGCCATTACTTTGTGCGATTAGAAGAAGGCGAGCCACCAAAGAATTATTATTTACCCTATCCACAAACACCGGAGGATCAGTTCAACCAATGGATGGAACAGATGAGAAAGAGAAAAATCATCAGTTCATTGTAGATTTTTAAATCAATAAATTCTTGTCCTTAAAATCACTGTCAATAAAGTTTTGTTTTGAGATAGTGTGGCATTTCCAACTATGCTTTTTGGTAGTCTCTGTTATGGCATCCTCGAATAGCCTGAGACCGTGTTACTTCGTGGTAATGAATGCATAAATGTTTGCGTCTGATAGGCAGTCCTGTGTAATGACATGATTCCAGCGCACACAATTGTTATTTGCCGGTTTAGTTTTTGAGGACTCTGAAAATTATTTTAGATCACAGCCTGGAGATTTGGTCATTGTGGTAGCCTTTTAAAAAGACTTCTTAAAGTTAATAATATTTCAAATAAATTTCAAACGATTATTCCACAGAAGAATTTTTTATATGTGGTCTGAGAAAACGAACTGTAAACCGTTTAAATCGTCAAAATAGAATAATAGCCAGTGAATCAAGAGGCGAAGCATACACGATACCACGTCTGAAAACTAATTTAATTAATTAACTTTGCTGCAGAGGGGAATATCCCTATAAATAGCTCACGATTTCTACTCAGCTCTCACAAGGGGACTTGTCGCCCCAAGAGCAGCCACAGTGTACCTAATAAACATTCCAACCGTTCAGTAAGATCTAAAACTTCTAGTTAGTTACAGCCAAGAAACTGCGCTTTGTCTTGTAACATCTTTGACATAATATAGGACCTCAGAAAAGTTAGTAAAACCCTCCAACCAATTTTTAAAAAGTCTGCAAGTATTTGCATACACTCATAACATCGACTTTATTGGCAAAACGAAGCGAACTGGTGTGTTGGATTGTGTTGAAAAGGAAGCAAAGAAAAAGGAACCAGTTGGCTAAGGACCGCTTAACCCTATAACCTGAGTGTTTCTTTTTGGCAAGCACACTAGAAGAACAATCTCTCCAAAGTGTGTAAAACTACTTGTCTGTGTAGATGACAGATATTATAGGCAGAGCACTGCTACCTGTTTGAGAGGCGTCTTCAAGTGTGAAAACAGGAGCGGCGAAGATGACAGTAATAGAGAAGACTATTCAGTGAATATCAAACCAACGAGATTGCTTTAAAGTTTGTTCGAAAAATAACTTCCTCTGTGACGATGAAGCATGGAGTTAATCAAAAAGAGTGAGAAGCCTCTTTATCGTTTTGAAAAAGTTGTTTGAAAGATCTAAGCCCTCAATACCTCGTCTGCTTCTAAAAGATTTCCCGAACTTAAATCGTTATACTTTCTTCTGTCGAAGGCAACAAGAAGGAATCGTTTAGCACCACGTTTCTGTTTTCAGAACTGTATTCCTCTTAAGGATCGTCATCGATAAGCCCTGTATAGTTCTGTGTTCTCACACAAATTACTCTTATTTTACTTTATTTGAGAATTGCAGTACTCCAGTTAAAACACCGTTCCTTACAATTTATTTATATTATATATTTTGTCCTTTTTGTATTAAACAATTACATTTCTATAACAATCTTCTAGTTTGGGGAAAATCAAGATATATGTATACGCAATACTTTTGTGTAGTTTATTGTAAAATATCTCCTTCAAGTACAAAACGGTTGAAACGAAAATAGAAAAGGGACAACTTAGGAAATGTCTACAGTTTTTCTTAATAAGAATTTGAAGAGGATGCTGGAAAGTGTTCGTATGAACCGTCTTCGACATCAAATTGATGATCAGGAACGTGATGACATCATTCCACCACCGCTACCGCTAACGCCCCCACCCATTCGTCGTTTTTTCTTCTTTTTGGCAGTGAGACTCTCTTGGCCGCTGTCTGTGTTTGAACAGCTATCGCTGTCGTCGTCGCTGGATGATGACGATGACGATGATGAACTTGAATTACTAGAGCTATCCGAAGCAAAACCGGTGCTTTGATCTATATTAATACTTTCGGCAACTTTAGCTAAATCACGTTCCTTTTCCTACAAACAAATTAGTGAGTGCTGAAATCTCAGAGTTTGGTTTGAAAATGATTAACTTACTCGCAGAACTCGGAGCCATTTTCGTGACAATTTTGGTCGACCACGAACTGTTTTATGCCACACTACCGGAAAGTTCGTCCTACTGCAAAAGTTTTGCGTTACAGCCACAGTGTCATCTAGATTTAACACCACATGCCACCAACCTCCCGGTACAAACACAGTTTCTCCTGGTCCTTGTAGAACCTCTATCTGTAAAGAAAGATTCAATTAAATACATGTTTGCTTCATAAGACATTAAGTTGACTTACAGGAGCGTACTCTTTCGGCCAATCAGCCATTTTTGTCTTTGGATAGATAACACTGAACCAGGTAATTGCCTCATCTCTTTGCTTACCGCCCAGAGATCCGGGTACTTTTAACATTTCCTTTGGCGTATTAGTTGGGAATAGGCACCATCTCTTATGGCCGAAAACCAGTGCATTCCAAGCACTTGTCCCCAGTGGATCTATATGAATTCCTGTCCCCGAGCGTGCTGGTCCCATAACAAACCACCGATACGGTGGACGGCGCTCCTCTCCGGAATACTTGAAGAGATCATCTTGAAAATACTTTGGAATTTCATAATCATCCAGCAGTTTTTTCCGACGATGATGCTGAAAAAGTACCACAAATATAAATTTACCATTCCACATCCAATAAATAAACATTTTGCATACCTCGCCGAAACTACTGTCGAATATATAAAGCGGACTATCATCCTTGGTGCTCTTCATGTATTCCACATAATATTTCATTTTCATCTTGACACTGTAGCCCTCATTGTCTTCACCGCATTTGAACTTTTGATTTCGATATTTTTTGACGAGGCGACTCAATGTCCATTTTTCCTGAGCCTTCCATCCTTCTTGAAGACCCGAAATCACAACGGGCAGGTACGGTTTCTCGAATCTATCAATGAATGTTTGGCAATCAACATGCTTCGCATCGATACGCTCAACATTATCAGTGAACTGTTTGAATGGTTCGAAACGATCAACATAACGAAGGGCAGTCCAAGCCTCTTTGTCACCGAGTTCTGAGAATTTTTACATTTTTTCTAGGTTAACTTGATACAAAGCGCAAATATAATAAATCAAAGCAGTTGCTATTGGTCACTTACCTGGTCGGGCTTTTCGCTTCACCTCGCGTAGGCGCTTCCTCGATCGGCGTGGCAGTTTGAACTCCTCCGACATTTTAGCTTATGGGTTTAATAAATTAACTACTTTAAAATGAACAAATATAACACTTAAAATTAGTTTTGCTTAGGGGGAGAAACTAGACGCAAAAGGAATCCTGCCCTCAGAGTCAAGATGAAAATGAAAAATGTCGAATTTGACGGCTTTATGTGGTGGTGTGCGTGCAATTCAACAAATTAGCAATGGCGGATAATCAGTAAGCATTGCCAGATGTGTACCTAATGCAGGTATAGGTATTTGTCTCGTTAAATATTTTGAAGTGATAAATTGTTAAACAAACAATTATTTAATTATTGTACAGCGGATATAAAAATTCACTCAAAGTTATTTGTTTATTTATTTCATCGCACTTGCTCTTACTGTGTCTTCATATCATCAGAAGTCAATCCTTGGGAGAGTTACGAGATCGTGTGCTTCTCAACGATACTCTGTACCTCGGTATCAAGTCCAATGCTGCGTACGACAAGGTTAACAGATCCGTGTGTAAAGTTGTTTCTTTAGATTATATAACAATAAGGATTTTTTATTACTCCAACAAGTTTATTTAACTAAGCTGGCACAAAAAATTCAGATTCGACGAAGAAAATGAAACCCAAGCTCAAGTTTAAAGTCTAATCGTCACAAATCAAACCGAAGTTTTTAAAAATAAACAAAAATTCCCTCCTTTTTCCAAAATGATCACCTGTAAAATCATTTACTTAAATTTTGTTTCCCTCCATTCACTTCATCCTACCCGAACTTCTGTGGCCAAAACTTAATGTTATGAGCCAGTCTTATGCCTTCAATTGAGCAGGAAGGGCTGCACATAAATACTAAAGGTCTTTATGAAATCTTTGTGCAGCTATTTTTTAGGTAATAAATCGATAGTTCGTAAGGCAATTTAAGCAACTATTTACAACTCGGTTTAAATCTGCACTTACTTCGAATTCGAAAATATAGCGGTGGTAACGGAGATTTTCATGATGACTGATAAATCGATTCGGTTCGGTTCTCAACAGATGTGTCTTGTGTTTAGCGTGAACCCCTGTCGTGGAGACTTCAGTTCACGGGATGCCCTTACATCCATGGGAGCAAAAATACGCCTTGCCACCGCAATCTCAATTAGAGATTTGCCAATGCGCAACTGTGTTAAGGACACAGCTCCACTCTTGGTACGAGTCGAGGCCTACCTTAAGCCTCTTACTGATCTTAGGTTCTCAGTACCCAGTACTTATAGCTACTCCACTCTGGGTATTGAGCCCTAGCAGGGTCACCCTCCCTGCGATTAAGGTTTAAACCACAGCCACCGTGACGCTCCCACAAGGGGGCCTACCTCAACAAGTTAGGACCGGACCTAAGTCTGGGGGGCTCCTAACTTCCACGATACCGTGTTTTAGGTCATGATATTGACTACTGGTGGTCTTGCCACTCAACAAGACCTATGACCGGCAGCTTGTAACTGGACAAATTATAGCAGCCATCAGTGGCGAAAGGTCTGATGATGTTTATGGTAAGTCCAGTTTTGCTCTTCCCCCGCTTTTTATTAGACAACGTCATTGATGGAAGAAGCATTGGTAATTGGGCGGGGGCTCTCCGTTCTTAACAGCTTGGCTTGTCGTATACAACAACTTGACGTATTTTACTAGAGGATCTTAGTTTAAAAATTCGAATTTTGCAAAAACTGAATCCTGCTGACCTTCCGAATGGTGTGTGTTTCAGTAGTTGAACTGATCCATGGTTTTCGATTAATCAATGATCATATGTCATACTATCTCCAGACTTTTTTCCTTGGGGCTACTTAAAGTTCAAAGTCTATATATAAAGGCCGACCACGATTGGGGAAATGGAAGCCAAGTCATTGGTCAAACACCACTTGCACTCGTAACGCTTTTCAGAATTGAGGATGTTACCCGCAGTTTAAATATTAAATTTGGTCTTTAAGAATCACCTTTTAAAATTAAGGAATAAGAAGCAGTTCATGAAGAAACCGTAGCAATTTCTATTCGTATCGTATCAAGTACATTCAAGCCAGAAATCTTCAACTTATGGAGAGAGTATTTTAAATATATATTCTTAGTTACCGAAGAGGTAATTGCCTAGCTTGGACAAGCTTGAATTGCTGGGACTAACACATTTACCTCTTAATATTTAAAATTTATATAAGATCGTCTTCCAATTTTTCGCAACATACGTCAGAAACATAGAAATTCAGCACTTCAACATCATTTTCCTAAAAATAATTTCATTTTCATTGTACCTATACACATCAATAGTTCGACTGAAAAAAAATCGAGTTCATTTCTTAACACATCTTTAGATTGAAAATTTTAAAGCTGTCAATTAACTGTCAACAATCGTGGTGCGAATTTTCTGAAGCCATTTTGTTATTTACATGTCCATTGCACATTTTTCCAACAAATTCATCACTAAAATAACCACTTAAAAATAAATAATGTTTCAATTTAAATATTCCAAATATCAATGAAAATACTGCCACCTCAAAAGGCAGTAAGAAAAAATGGCTGTCAAGTTGGACGACACTGTTTGCCGTGTATGTTTGAGTTCGTCGGGTAACATACAAATCTTTGATGGTTGCGGCAAGGATGACCAATTTCGTTATTGCACTTCCTTAGAGGTAATCTTTTATTTATTCTATTTTAATGCTATAAAAATCATAACTGTGCTTTAGGCTTCTGAGGAAGATGGATTGCCGAGCAAGCTCTGCAAGAAATGCAACGATCATTTGAAGGTGGCGTATGACTTTCGATTTCAGGCGATTTATGCAGAGAACTATTTGAGGAAAACCATATTCCTGCCGTCATTAAAGAAGGAAGACGATGATGGTGCGACACCAATTATATCATCCGATGGACTTAAGGGTAGCGATGAATTGGATGAGAACATGGCAGAGATTGATATTTTGCTGGCCACTCATGCAGAGTGTGTTGGAGAGCCCGATGATGACAATGATGATATGAATAACTCAGGATTCGGTGATGACGATGATAGTGCTGATGAAGAAGCCAAGCAGGTGGAAGTCATTGGCATGGAGACATTTGAAAAAGAACAACGCGAACAGAAGGAGCAGAAAGTTAAAATCGAGCTGACTAGTGTTCCTGCACCGTTGGTATCATCGGCGGTAAGTAATACAACGACATATGGCCCTCCTTTGGATGATATTCCTCTAGTATCACCACAATATACGGTCAGCGGAAACATTGGAGCGCAGCAGACACACGTCGATATGAATGAAATCCAGCATTTCACGACTTCCAGTCCGTTTTCCCAGCAATCTGTGCAAGAACACGAATCAAATAGATCGCTCCAATTGGAAATTCTTCCAATTATGAAAGGTGATCAAACACAGCATGATTATAATGGAACTGTAGCGTACGATGGCTACAACGCAACAACCCATTTACAATACCAACAGGCGATACCCATACATCTGCAGTACGAGCCCACTCCAAACAATCAAAACCCAACGTTGCCTTGCCATGAACAAACTCCCACCAATGATAACTATAACTTTACATATCAACAAGAATTTTCGGCGTACGGTCCACAAACAGCTGAATTAGGATCTGAGGAGCAAGCTGTTCCACAAGTCCAAGTGCAATTACCACAACAAACCATTGCACCGTCAATGACTGAAAACCAATCGCAATCCACTTCAAAGACTGAAAGCGCACAGAGAATTGATGATCCAAAGCCGAAAAAGGCCAAACGCGATGCATCTTATCGCAGAGATAAAATCGAATGCAACATCTGTGGAAGCATCTTTACGCATTTGAACTCGTTAAAGACACATCTTCTCAAGCATTCTGGTGAGAAACCATTTAAATGCGAGTTCTGCAACAAGGCGTTTGCTAGAAAAACGGTTCTCAACATCCATCGGCGGCTGCACACAGGGGAGAAACCCTACAAGTGTTTCCTATGCTCAAGTGCCTATGTAACGAAGGAAGCTCTAACGGTAAGAATACAATTTTCATTCAAAAAGAAACTGTTCATTCATTCCCTAATTTTTTTTTTTTTTGTAGCGGCATTTGCAGAAAGATCATGAACAAGAAGTCGGTGCCAACTTTCGCAAGGACAAAGTCTCGTACATCTGTTCGATTTGCAACAAATCACGGTGCTCCAAGTATTCATTGGCTTCGCACATGAAAACACACTCTGCTGAAGCAAAGTCTCGGCGGAGAGTTATACGGAAGACGCGGGAAAAGTCCAGCGGCTCGAATGGACCCGTGACAAATAATGTTCCTATGAAGTACTCGTGCAAGATCTGCCAGAAAGGCTTTCCCAATAAATGGGAACTTAGTACGCATGCCGAATCTCATGATTTGAATAAAACCTTCGAGTGTGATGTTTGTCAGCGGACGTTTGAGAAGAAGTTCCAGTTGCTGTATCATTTGCAAACGCACGACAATGGCGAGGAGCTAGTCAAAGCGAAGGTACAACCGAGTGTTGAAAAACAAAAGAAAGAAAATGAACTGCCCACAAAGGGGGAGAAGACAAAAGATTTGACCAAGTGCAATGAAAAAAGTAGAACATCGCTGAAAAAGAGGACCAAACGAAAAACTAAACAGGCTTATGGAAATTTGCGAAAAAACAAAGAAGTCGCAATTGCAGAGGATGAAGAAGTGAACGAAGAGGAGGATGACAATGATGATGACAATGACGAAGATTATAATCAAGTGAAAGAAAATAAGTCAGTCGAAAAAAGGAAAGGTCGAGCAAAACGTGAAAATCTGAAAGCGCTTCGGGCGAGCAGTCGAATCGAATGCCATATTTGCGAGGCAGTGTTCACGCATCCGACATCACTTAAGACCCACATGCTGGTACATTCTGGAGAGCGTCCATTTAAATGCGATCATTGTGATAAGTCATTTGCCAGAAAAACTGTCTTAAACATTCACCGCCGACTGCATACCGGGGAGAAGCCTTACAAATGTCCTCTGTGCGTTAGCGCGTGTGTTACTAAAGATGCTTTGATGGTAAGTTCTATGAATTTTAAAGATTTTTCTTTGCTAAAGGAATTTTTTTCCATAGCGACACATGTCAAAGGACCACGATGACGACAAGGAAGCTGATCGAATCAAGTTCACATGTGGAATATGTCAAAAGGCAATGGGTACCAAGTATTCTTTGCAAGCTCACATGAAACTACACGAACAGAATTCAACCCCTGACGCTGATGTGAAGTTTACCTGCAACACCTGCACAGAATCGTTTAACACAAAGTTGGAGTACACAAAGCACATGGAGGTGCATGATTCGCATGTGAACTTTCAGTGCGATATTTGTCAGGTGACCTTCGAGAAGAAGTTTAAACTACTCTTCCATCTACAAACGCACAAGATCGAGGATTTGCCGTGTAAAAAGTGCGGAGAGACATTCACCATACGGTAACAAAAATTTTAGTACAATGAAAAAAAAAGTTATCGAACACTTTGAGTGTTCAACTTCAACACTTCTTACACATTCTTCATCTGTCATCTTTATTTCTCTTTTTTTTTTTTTTTTAGAGAAAACCTGATCCAGCATATCAAACTGCAGCACATGGATCCACGAAACATGGACTTTCAGTGTCCTCACTGTAATATCGTACAATACGATACTCGTGACCTAAAACTGCACATGTCAAGTGCTCACGATATCTCTATGGGCGGCATAAATTCGTGTGATCTTTGTGGTGAGAGCTATTCAACTGCTGCAGAATACTACAAGCACATGCACGATAAACATGACAAAATCAGCAAAACCTGTAATGAGTGCGACAAATATTTCGACTCGAGGAAAACCTTTGACAAACACATATTAGCGCACTACATGTAGAGTGTGGAACGGGTTCCTCAAACTCTTTCAGCTATGTTACTGTAAATAGATTTTAGATTTGTAAGATAAAAAACAAACTTGGGCTGAGCCCAAACAACCAGTTAAATAAAGTTTTACCATTTGATAAATCAAAATAGGTTACGGATCAATGAAGTATCTCAATATTTTCGCAATTTTAACTGAATATTTATTTTGTAAGCAAAAATATACATGATCAATGGATTTTTTTTCCACTGAGAGTAATTAGTTTTGTTTTTTTGTTGAAGTTTGAAGTTGTTCCAGTGGTTGTCTTCATTCACCTTTCTTCAAACCCAGAGAGTTCGGAGGATAGCGGTTGCCTATCAAGTTAGCAAGCTGAACACTGGAAAAATTAAAGAAGGCAAAGAACGCGACATTCTGTGACTTCTCTACCGAATATTTTACATCACTGTTCTAGTTCGTATTTGTATTATCTAACTACAGACGGAATACTAAACGTTCGGTTATTTTGAAGTTTTTGGTTAGCCATTTCAAGCCTACATGGTTTCTAAAATTCTAGGTCCACTGTCTCTATATAGGTTTTTAAAAAAGTCATACGCAAATCGAAGTGATTTGTGCTCACTTTGCTGCTCTAGTTAGGATGACGATAAAATTTATAAATGTGCTTGCGTGAGGTATCAAATTCACTTTTAAACTTATTAAATTCTCTAGAGTTCAGGAATCAATATACTTCTAAGGTATTATATTCTATGTTTTGGAATATGCAGCTATTATGTTACGAGATTCTAATATATATAAAGGCGGGGAATTTTGGATTAAAATAAAACACAGAAAAATGTTCTTAATATCCATGAAATTGACTTTATTTGACAGATAATTTTATGGCATTAACGTTTGAATATGATTTTGGCCCTGTGGCTAGCTCGTGCATAGCGTATTTGGGACGTCCAATTTTCACATAGTCTTCGTAGTAAATCAGGCTATATTTCGGCAATACGAATATCGAATATTGACTTCCAAGTACTCAATTGTTTCTGGTTTATCGCCGTACATGTCTACTTTACATATCCCCAGAGAAAATAATCTAATGACTTCAAATCGCACGAACAAGGTGGTCAGTTAACAGGTCAATTTCGTGAAATTAATCATTCGTCAAATGTTTCTTTTATTGAATTAATTGTATCGAGCGCTGTGTGGCATATTGCAGCGTCCTACTGAATTCACACGTTTGCAACACGAATGCCTTCCAATTGTTTGGACAATATTTTTTAGTTAACTTGAAAAGAAAACGAAAGAAAAGCAACTTCTTGTTTGAAAACACGTTTTTATTATTGTTCTGACATACTCGTATGTATGTATGTTTGACATTGTGATGACAATGTTATGTAGCGATGGTATTGCCAGATGGAGGGCAATAGTGAAAACTAGTTTTTAGTACTTTTTTAACATTCCACCCACCTCGTCCAGTTATTGTGATGAAACCTCATGCCGCCCACCATGTTCATCCGTAGAGTCATTCCCAATTGGAAGCACTAGTAACTCGTGCTCGTTTTAGTATTGATGATTGTGTACAAATTGTGGCTACTTGCACCAGATCGTCGTTTCCAGAATGAACTTCCAAGACTCGGCCTTGTAGCCATTGAGTGGGTGGTGCATCATCTCTAACAAGGACCAGGTCGCCTGATTTTGATGTTGATTTTGTCTTATTTTCACTTGTTTCTGACCTGGAGCTCATGTCACTCACAAGCCCACCTTTTTCAAAATCCTGCTGCATTTGTTGGAGCTGCCGCCACCGTGTAAGTCTACCAGTCTTGATGTTCAACTAGTCTGGTTCCAGAGTGGCAGTGATGGGGCCGCCCACCAAAAAAAAGCCAAGGGTCACGGCGGCTAAGTCACTGAGATCATCAGATCTCAATTAACCACAGCATCAATTTGCTTGAGGATGCTATAAAATCCCTCAAAAGTCAGATTTGCTTCGCTGATGGTATCATTCAGATGATGTTTCGCCGGCCTCCCGGAGCCCCTGGTGAAATAAAGTGCCATAATACACCGTTGTAGAAATAAATCGCGCTTCCTCCTCTAGCTGTCGCTGTAGATGCCAGAGCTGTACCCAACGAGTACAGCTGTAGAACGACGATTGGGAAAACTTCCCATAATTTAGGTTGTAATTAATGGTTTCTGGCGAAAACATGGTGGTGGCGATGGTGCGATGGTTAGCTCATTGGACTATGACGCAGTGGGTCCGTGGTTTGATTCCCGGCATTACCAACAATTTTTCGAATCGTCATCACCCTTTCGGCGGGAGATGGCAAACTCCCGAAAGTAAAATTGACTAAAAAGCTTCTAAAGAGGGCCGGGCTGACAGTGCCACAGTGTTTCTTTTGACGAAAACATGTCAAATAATGAGGAATGAACTTCATCTATAAGCATAAGGTAGTAAGTTTGCTTTCCTTAGGCAGTATGACAGGAAACCGTTCAGTGGTGAGTGTATTTATGATAAATTGCCAAACTAAACTAGCCCCAAAAGAATCAAGAACGGTCAAATCGGCTGTCACAAAAAACAGTGCTGCTAATTTAAACTTCTCCGGCTCTAAAAGAAACTCTCTTTAGAAGTATTTAGCAATAGGAAGAGAAACACTTTTCGAGACTTAGTTCTTGTAAATTAAAATATCACTTATGGATGCCTGTGTTTACTGCTTTATTTAAAACCTGAACCATCTAATCATTTTACGAAGGGCAAACGTCACTTGTCAAATCATGATAGTTTTGACATTACGTTATCATGTTATCATTTTTTATTTACTTCCTAGGTTTTTAGGGAAGCATCACTTCTCAATGCTTATTTCTTTTCCCTTTTCCTTAGTTTGCACCAAAATTTCTTTGTTTATATCTATTTTAATTTGTTTCCACTCAAAACCCGGTATAGTGTTAACGCTTATGTTGAAGGCAACAGGCAGATTAAACTGGAAACTCGAGGCAATATGCTAAGTTTGCTGGATGGATACCTTGTGCCATCGTAACAACCTTTGACTGGGAGGAAATTTGCATTGACAATGATTTAGATGAGGTGAGGTTAATTGTCCCAAAATCGTTTATTTCTTTTTGTAAAATTGTATTTTTTGTTTTTGGTTTTTGTGCAACATTTAAAAATTGAATGTGCGAGATGTAAAGAGAAGATATCGGCTCGGCCGAGGCATTGTGATGATAAGAATGACGGCAGATACTCGGTTTTTGTTGTAAATGGGTGTATGTAGTAGATTCGCAAAGGATATCCGTCGTTGTTGTTGTTGATTAGTGTTGCCTTCGTTGTTTTATCTCAAATGGGAGGAGGGAGTTTTGTGTACACTGCTGCTTTTAAATAATCAAAACAAGTGATATCTAAAAATAAACTTGACAAAGGCCAAACTGTCGTTGAAAGTGTGCGATAATGGGGTGGAATTCTCTGTGCAGTATGTTGAGATAGTTTAACGTAATGCCAATCGACTTTTGAGCCTTACTAAAACAAACAAAGTCAAATGTTATTTCGAATATAGAGACCAATTTTGGGTTCGAATGATAATAAAAAATGATTGGTGTAGCCAGATACTCGTAGCTCTTAAATTGTTCTTGCGGATTTATATGAGTGCGAAAGTGTGTAAAACTTAAAAAATGCTCTTCCTTTTTTTTTTTTAAATAGTTTTGAAGAGTTTTGATAACATAAAATTGTTTAGTCCCCAACATAGTGTAAGAAGCTCTGGTGCCAAATATAGCGGTCCAGGATGTTTAAAATTTTATTTCTATTTAAGCGGCGCAATGTCGGCAGGATACTGCATGCATAGCCTCTTGGACTGTTATAAAAAGCTCTGGTCTTTGTGCACTGTTTTACGATGAACACAGAGGTACAGAATACTTGGCTTTTGCCAAGTAACGAACAATTATTTGTGTAATGTTTCATTTTTTATTTTATTTCATGAATATATAAACGTTTATCAACATTTTTTTGAGAAATATAAATTATATTTCTTATCTATGGTAATTCATCTCATTCTAGTGGCATTCCGGTTTAAAAACAACACATCATCCCCTGAAATTTGATATTGTGACAGCATTTCTGTCGTACCCCTGCTCGAAGCCTGAGTTGAATCAGTGCGCACAAAAAACGATGTGCTTTACTGAAGGAAACCAAACACAAAGGGGCGTATTTACTGCACACTGTACGCACTAGAGCTGACAGCGGGCAAATCTAAAAGAAATTAGCAATTTACCATGACTACCACACTTTATAAAAGAATATTATTATAATTATGGGCCAACTTGGACTGACTGATATAAAATGCATATAACTTTCATAATTTTAAGTACAATGTACGTATGTGTGGGGAATAACACAAATTAAATTACTTTTATTCTTCAGGTGATAAGAAGTGGCTCCTTGTAACGCATTTTGCATTACGGTGTGGAAGGTTTCTGGGCGATATTTTTGAAGGAATACTTGTTTTTGAATTGTTTTAGGTTTTTTAATGTTTCCTTTTTTCTTTTCTTTAGGTATCAGGGTCAAGTCAAACCGATATTTGTCAAAATTAGCCAATCATTGGAATTTTTTCAGAGAATCTCCATTGTCGGTCCTGCGTTGTGTGGTACTGATTCATTATACTAGAATTACTGGGTATAAAAAATTCTGTCATGATCTCGTTCAATATCTCAGTGATAGTTTATGGACGCGCATCATCATCTTCTCAGAAATATGGACGGATAAATCTTTCGTCCATCATCCTTCACAAAACAGTGCACCTAACAAGATGAAATTAACGCTGATGAAACGCTCATGAATTCTACATACCCCTAATCTGGCAGCTGCATTCTGCTTACCTTTCCGTTTAACGTTCCTTTAACGTTTAAATGACAGCATCTGTGTAATATAACCGGGTCCAAGCTTTTCGTTATTATATCTTCTTAGATCCTTTTATTAAGGTCTGTCAATTTTTTTCTCATTTTATTTTCAAGGAGGTGGTGTTTTGTATTTTTATTCTGATGTCAGAGCAGAAAATTCCAAAATCGAGAAACTCGTTAGATCACTACTAATCTTAATGCCTCTGCATTGCATTTTTTCGTACTGCGTTATGCCAACTATTAGCGTAGGTTAATTTTAAGTTGTTGCGCCATATTCATTTCGGATGTGGAAAATTGGTTACAAATGTCGATATAATATATATAGTTGTTACTGGTGGCAGTTAGTTGATCGATATCACTAGTTGAAATCGCTGACTTCACTACTCAACCATTTCGTCGCCTCAGTGTTATATACATATTTTAGTTCGAGGCTTATCTAACTAAAAATGATATGATTGTAGTCATACGCGCTTTCAACAGCTTTTGCTTTTCTCTAAATTCCTTTAAAATTCCTATTAAAATGCAAACCCAGTTGATCTGCTCGGATTGAAGTTTGCCATTATCAGTTTCTTATTTTTGATACGCGAATGCTCGTACTTCATATCTACATATGCTAGATGATAGTTTTCTATACACTCATAAATTCGTAATATATTATTGTATTTGTATTTTCGTCACTTGTTATTATTTTCTTTGAATCTCCTGCATATAACCTCCAACGAATGCGTTGTTTTAAACCGGACGAATAACTGCTTTGTATAACAAACTTCTATGCTTAAGTGGTATTTCTCTGCTCTTCAAGCGAGAATGGTGTTGGGTTAATTGTTTTGTTCATCGTTGCACTTTTTTTCAATGCTTATCTCCTCCTTACTGGATATGAGGATACATGTATCTTCTATTTCCTGATAGCATACCTATCTCCGCCCCTATTTTGTATCGTTCATAGTCCAACACAAGATGATCTTAATTGTTTCACCTACATAGTTCTCTACATATCTATAAAGGTTTTGTTTTGTGTATTTTTATTTATGAGACTTCATGCTTATGGTTTATAGTTATATTTTTGAATTAAGTATCTTTTATGAATTTCAAGAATAAAAATTATTTTTATTAATTTGTAGCTCTGACATTAAGTTCCGATTGCATTCTCCTACACTCCTTTGATCACATAGTAGATTTTTCAGGTGTATCTATGTACCTATTGTATGTCAATTTTGCCTCCAATTAAGGAGGTCGATCCCCTCTTTGTTGTCTTATGGAACACATACATATCTCCGGATTGGCTTGAGCTATCGACTTCAGATTTTGCACCCTTATTCTTATAGATCCGAAGCATCGTATGAACTGGCCATGTCTTGATTTTTCAAATATTTTGGAGTTTATAAAAAAAGTAAATTGAGTGTTAATTTTGATTAGTTCTAGTTAAGCATTATATTTAAACAAAAATCAAACATTGCTCACATATAGACAAAATCAGGAAAATAATAATTAGGTATAAATAAACCAAGTAGTTTATTCAAAAGTTATTTCCAAGTAAAAAAAGTGCAATTTCCATTTCTTCATGGAAACTTTCCATTTCTTCATTCAGAATGTATGTTTATGGAAAATTAACTTTTGGTTTTTGTAAATGTAGCTCCCAATTTGTCTACTGCGATTGATGCTCTCTACAAGTGCTGTGGCATTTTTATGTAAATAGATTAAAAAAAAGAAAGATAAGACGATGCTACGGTAGTTTTCTAAAATATCATATAACTAAGATCTTTTAAATTAGTCACGAGTGTATACGCAGATAGAATCCTCTTTTCGATCACTTAACGATGTAATTAAACGATTCGCAACAATGGAACATTCTTCTAGTGATGTTACTGTAGAACGGGTTGAAAGAATTGAACTTTCTAATCAATGCTATAAGCGGCGTTCACATTGTACGACAAATACTTCGACCGGGTCTTTCGACTTCGGCGGACAAACAAAAATGTACTAGGGCGTACAGTGTGAACGCTCTTATGACGGTCGATCCGATCGGACGTATGGAAGTTCAACTTTTTCTTGTCGAACGATTTCAGAGCATTTTTCATTATCGTTTATGTTTTCAACGAGTGAGCATCGGCGCGGAAGAAAGGAAATGATGTCCATTTCAGGTCAAAACTGTTTTTTTTCTCTATTTCTCTTCATTCTCCAATATTTTATCTATCGCCCTTCCATGTTCATGCTTCGAAATTACCCTAACGAATGAAGTCTGTCGACCGTGTAGTACAATGTGAAGGCAGGGCAGTTTTTTGTCGTCAGAACCGGCGAAGGATTTGCCATTTTATCATGAAACATTGACACAACGAAATTCTTTCAAACTGTTGAAATATCTTTTTAAAATCAGAGTCAAATCAGCATCATGAGTCATCTGAACGTGCTACCGTGCTTTTGAAAAATTACGCAGACAATTCAAGCTATTTGATACTCACATACCAACAATGATGAGAGAAGTGTATTTGGAAAAGACCCAAATTTATCGATTCGTTCGTATCATACTATCGTACTATCTGCAGCGTAAAGGTCTTGATGTCAAGGCTTATAGATAGAATTGGTGGAAGACCTAACGCCAAGTGCCCATTTATTGCGTTGGCTGTTCAGTGATCGTGCTTTAAATCAACTGTACTTGGCCAGAGCACAAGATGTCAACAGGCTGATGCTCCACTCTATACTACTCAACGAAACATCACTTTTGGCAATATAGCCGTTTAAGGAAATAGACCCGTCAAGTGGTCACAAAGATCGCACGATTTGACACCATTGGATTACATTGGCATATCAAGTCAAGTCAAGCGGGACAGCTAATTGATAGCGCCATTCCTGATGATAAGACGATCACTGAACTTCGTCTCCAATACGTTGATTATAGAATGCGATGGCTGGAGAATGGTACCGTCCTATCGAAACTAGCTATGCATATCCTCTAAAGCGCCCAGTTCGAATTTTTTTTAGCTCGTTCGAACGATCCAATTCAATTCAGAATGGCACAGCCTCGATTGATTGTGACCTTGACTTACTCACTCTCCCACGGACACATTCTGTTTTTAAATTTTGATGTTTTGTTCTCTGAATAGAGCGGAAACATCATGGTGAGATGAAGTCGATTGGAATTTTCGAATCATACGCTTAGTTGTCCGCTTATCGAAACAATTATAATATTCGAGATTTGGTTTACACACGTATACTAGTAGTTAGTCGTTACTGATAATTTGTTAACGTTATTGAACCGTATACGATTCCATGATTAAATGGTAGACAACCGTAGTGTTAAGAATTCAGAGAATCAATATTTAAAAAATGAGTTCATCCGATGAAAAAACGTGAGCAATTGTTATTTAAAACTTGTAACGGGTGCACCTTACAGTTATTTGGGTTCAGTTTCTTTTAATATATCCCAGGAATCATGTATTTGCAGAAACAAATTTATGAATAATAGGGCCCCAGGCTAGATTATTATCAAAGCAACACCAAAAACTGTTAAGCTTAAAATTTGAATTACGTGAATCTCAACAATAAACAAAAACCTCAACTACTACAACGCAGACGCCATGGGATGGATTGGATAGACCAGACAAAAAGAAAGCTGAAAACTGAGATATCTTCTTTATTTGGTAACACGTAATTTTGCTGTGGTATCCAATGTAACTATAGCCATAACACTGTTATCATAATTTGATATATATAAAGGACTTAGCTTATGTCTAATCAGTAAACCGTTAACCAAATTGATCATATTGCAAAGAACTATTTCAATGTTTTGCACCCTCGAGCCTTTCGACCAGTTGACACCAACTCGGATCATTATCTTGTTTTAGCCAAGTCAAGAATGTGTGTATCTGTAATAGCCCAAAGGAATTGACCGGTAACAATCGCAAGAGATTACCAGGGCTTTTCCTTTAATATCTCAAGGAATCCGAAGTTGTGTTTTAAGTGCCAAAGAACATTCGATGTACTGGATTTCAACTGCCATCAACAAAGAAACCTCTGGTTCGATGACAAATGCAGACAGCGAAATCTTGAGAAATAGCGGACGTATAGAATTTCTCGGTAGACAAGAAGAGAAGAACATACATATGTGCTCCTTAGAAGAGAAATGAAAGAGCATAGCAACCCTCTACCGAGGCCTTTGTGAGGTGCCTAACTTCAAGCCTAAGTTTTCAGCGAAGTTTGAGCGCGATGTCTCTACCATACGATCATGACTTAAGAAGCTATCAACACAAGGGGATCTAGAAGTCTTCTTTCAAAATAGATGTAAAAGAGATAGCTAAGCCCGCAAAAAATTTCTGCTGCTGCTGCTAAGTTAGGGTGATTTCAGCGCTTATACTTTTAACAGAACCTTCTACGCTGCGACTCGTAGATGGTGACCATTTAGAAAATGCTTTTACCGGTTAAGAAGATAAATTATTGACGAACAAAGCTCTATTAGGATTCTGGTGACAGACTTTCATCTTAAACTTTTTGTTTCTATTTCGAACAAGGTTTAGCTCAATGCAGATCAATTATTTCTTAAGACACTCCTGTTCTGTCTTCCACTTTTTCTAACCATACGCGTTTGGAGAGACTTATTGGTCTAAACTTATCCGATTTATATTAAAATTGTTGGCCTATAATATCTTTCGATTTATTATAAAATTTGTATGCAAGTATATTTGTATTATTTGCCACAAACTAACGTATAAAATTTGTCTTTTCAGCCTTAGAACAAATTGCGAGAGAAGCTGTAACGAGTCAAATGCTTTTGAAAGAGATTATTTTTATACCTGCCATAGAACAAATTTCTAAATGTATTTATGCTTTGCGAACAAACTCTAAAACTAAATTGGCCACAAAAATATGAATGCCGTAGAGGTTTCGCACACAAAGCCCAATCTGACACCATTCCGATTGTCTGCCGAAAATGGTTTCACAGAAACTAACCTTAAGCCGGCAGATGCATTTTACTTAGATATCGATGCGGAGAACGAATGCTACATCTGCGGATCTGATGTCTTAATAGGTGCTTCTGAAACAGTAGAAACGGAAATCATTCCACCCCTCGAAATAGATAGTACAAATTCAAATTCGAATCAATTAGAATGCCTTCCAACGGAAAGTACATTTCTTAATTTGCCTTCTGAAGACATTCATGATGCGAATTCCTTAATATCAGACACGTCACACGAAATCTTAACAAGTCCACTAGATCCTGGAGGAACAATTTTAGATAACTCATTGCAAAGCATGGTTGACATTCCAATTGATGAGATTGAAAAAAATTCCTCAAAATCAAAACGAACGAGAAAAAAACGTACAAAGAAGGAAGCACCGGGGGAGGTTAAGACAATAAAAGGTCAACGTGGTAGAAAACCGCATTTTGGCAAAAATTGCAAGCCAACGTGCAGCATCTGCGATGCTGAATTTACAAATACTGCTTCCTTAAGGACACATATGTTGATTCACTCGGGAGAACGTCCTTTCAAATGTGATTTATGTGATAAGTCATTCACAAGGAATACAGTTTTAAGAATTCATCGTCGTCTACATACTGGAGAGAAACCCTACAAATGCAAATTATGTCCTAGCGGTTTCGTTACAAAAGAGGCCTTAGCGGTAATAAATTTCTTATTCCTTCTATAAATTTCTAAATCTTTTTTATTTTACCTTTCCTTTAGCGCCATGAGATCAAGAATCATCCAAATGATTTGAAAGTGGATGAACAAAAGGAGAAACCAACTCACTTATGTCAAATATGTGAGAAAGTCCTTTGTTCGAAATACTCTCTACGGGCTCATATGAATGTTCACCTCTTACGTGACAATGGCATAGAGAAAGCGGGAGTAGAGTGTTCATTTTGTAAGAAAAGTTTCACTTGTCGCTACACATTGCAAAGACATGTTTTCGAAAAACACAATCGACGGGGAATCATCACATGCAATATCTGTCAGCAGAATTTTGCCAGCAAATGGGAGCACAGTAAGCATCAGGAATCACATTCAACCAGTAAAAAGTACCAATGCGTCGAATGTTCGAAAACATTTAAAAAGCAATATCAATTGCTCTATCATTTGCAAATTCATGAAGCTAAAAAGAAAGCCCGCATCACTTGCTACCTCTGCAATAAAAAGTACAACTCGAGGTAAAGATTGATTAATTTTCAATGAGTCACTAAGTTGAATAAAATATATTTTTATTTTAATGTTTTAGGGAGAGTTTCTTAAAACACATTTGGGGCTATGTGGAAAGTGAAAGGTACATTTATTCGTGTCCACAATGTCAAGTATCTTTTTCTGATCCAAGACAGTTAAAGATGCATCTCAACGAAACGCACAAATTGCCTGTGATCAGTGATCTTAATTACTGCGATATATGTAAAGTAGATGCCAAAAATGGTACTGAGTACTATGAGCACTTATTTGAAAAGCACGATTCTGTTGATATTTTGTGTAGCGAATGCGGCCTTACTTTTAGATCTAGAAGACAATATGATGAACATTTTGTGACACATATTTCGTAGCGAATAGTTTTAATGTTGGGAGGAACAATCAATAGAATAGAATGTTTAGTTACTTTGAATCATGCCAGGGGAAAATATAATAATTTGTTAATAAATAAATGTTTATTCGATGTTAATTAGTGTGTAGGTGAAGGGAAATGCGTACAAACAAATATACATTTATATTTACACATATACATATACATATATATTTTGTTTTTTCTACAAAAATTGTAAACTTGTTTTATTTGAGTGAAGCCGGAGTTGTCGGGGGGTATTTTAGTATTTTTCATTCGAATTTTGACTTTTGACAGTGAATATCAAGATTCCAGTGACGGGAGGTAAAACAAGTATAGATTAATAACTGCTTCTGATCATGCATCTTCGGTGACAAACTTTGATTTTAAGTCTTTTATTGGAATGTATTAATCACAGGCAATTACTTTTTGATTGCATATCTTAGAGTAACGTCTTTGTCTAGCCGCCTTTGTGTGCGATTGACAGCAATATTTCACAACTCTCGGTTGCTTTTCCCTTGCTGCCGTGACTGACACTGTTTTGCTTCTTTTTCTGCCTTTCATTCGCGACGCTGTTTTTTTGAAAATCATGTAAACTGGACAGCAACTTCCGTTATAGAATTTTAATGATCCTGAGACGTTTTTCTATGACACATTGAAAAAATAATCAACCAAGGAAAAAAATAAAATTTTACGTAGACATGGATTTGAGAACGTTTGCTCCTTTTTTGAAATAAGAGAGTGCATTTTTTAGACGCTGCATCAGAGTACAAATACGAATTCAAGATTGGCCCAGACCAGTCACAGATTACAGCCCTGCTCTTTGATGTCGTACAATGTATTGTTTAAGTGATCCGTTTTTGGTTGGAGAATGACCATTTCTATTATTTTGTTAAATGCAGGAAGAGCAGGATATTTCCAGCTTTTGCAATACGACAAAGCGACTGGCATCGTTACTTAAATGGCGTTACAGTTAATGGTGAAGTTGAGCCTTAACCAACATATTTCTGCAGTTAGCGTGATCTTTTTCCATTTGAACACATGAATTTGGTCCTTCCCTACTGCGTGTCCTTCTGAGTTGGAGTCGAACACTTCCTAGGCTGGAACAGACGACTAAGTCGTAGTAGATAAGCTTATATGAAAAGGCCGGGATAGTTGTGCAGCCCCTACATTTTGCTTTTTAAAAAATTCCTCCATTCCCCATCGATGTAAACGAAGCCGAAAATCTCCCGAACTCTTTTCTCGAAGGGCATGAGAGCATTTTCATCCGCTTTTGTCGGAATTCAAGGCATGTTTTAGATCATTATCTTGTAGAATTTATTTTTGGTTACCCAGAGCAGCAACAGTAGTTCTTCGAATGATTTCTCCACTGTTGTCGTTCTCAGAGTTGAACGCGGAGCTGAGTTAGATTAAAGGCTGTAGTGTTTTATCGTGATATCTTGTCTTCGGGATCGGGGAAAGCTTATGACTCTGAGTGTTTGCAGCATACACTATCATTTACTTCTTGATCGCAAGGCCCAATAGTCGCAAGCGCTTTATTGAGAACTCACTTCCTCTGCTGGTTTTCCATTATGTCAGTGTCGTCTGTGTATGCCAGTAATAAAAAAGACTTGAAAAATGGTGCTTTGGAGTTGGTTTGCGAGCTTCGTATAATTCTTTTAAAAGCCATGTTAAAATATGTCGATTTTTGTTGGAATATCTCGGTTTTGTTGTAGCGCGCTTTGTCTATCTTCAGCCTCTATAGTCGAATGGACTTTGCAATGGTATTAAAACCAGATATGGCTCTATATAGTTCGTCTCTAATGATGCTACAACGTAATTTTGTCGTAGTCGGAGTATTGGTAGTCCAGAGACATGAGATGCGGTTGTTATATTTTTTATTTCCACCATGAGAAATTTATCGATATCAAACCTTTGAATAAACAGCATTTATATTAATAAATGCATACAATAGGGTAATATTTTTTTACTCTTAGATTGTTCATGAAACTCTTCTTTGTAGGATATGAATGTTTGTATCTTCGATCTAAAAATATAAACCCTCAATTTCAGTCAATTAAAAACAATAACCTTTTCTAAGACTTGCCTCTGAATACGCTCTTTTCAAATCTATTACATTCTTATGAACGAACACCAAAAGTTCCAACCTATCAAAAGCGGGTTGTCAATTTCGTCATTTGACATTTTCCATTTACTATCGAGTCAGACATCTTTTCCATCAAAGTAAATTTTCTGTCAGTGTTGAGGGTGTATGCCGCAACAAAAATTCTGATAAATCCTTGTAATTTCATAAAAACTTCTCCTTACAAATAGAAGCAAAAACAAGTGTCTACTATGCCGCTTAAACTTGACATTAAAAGAAGACTCACATCGCGCTCGGATCGTGTAAAATGTGTTGATTTACATCCAGCCGAGCCGTGGATGTTGTGTGCTCTATACAATGGCCACGTACACATCATGAACTACGAAAACCAACAATTGGTGAAGGATATCGAGGTGTGTGATGTTCCAGTACGCTCGGGGCGATTTGTTGCACGAAAAAATTGGCTCATCACAGGTTCGGACGATATGCAGATAAGGATTTTCAATTATAACACACTGGAGAAGGTGCACTCGTTTGAAGCTCACTCCGACTACATTCGATGTATTGCTGTGCATCCCACTCAGCCTCTGGTTCTGACCAGTAGTGGTAAGGTAACTTGGTGTGATTCTGCTTTCAAAACTCAGCAGAGTCACTGTTCAGCTTTGGAAATGTTGATTGATATTTGACATTTATTTGCAGATGACATGTTGATCAAATTGTGGAATTGGGAGAAGTTGTGGGCTTGCCAGCGAGTGTTTGAGGGACACACTCATTATGTGATGCAAATCGTTTTCAATCCAAAGGACAACAACACATTTGCCTCGGCCTCATTAGATCGGACCGTGAAGGTCTGGCAATTGGGATCGAACTTTGCTAATTTCACTCTCGAAGGTCACGAAAAGGGAGTCAATTGTGTGGATTACTACCACGGAGGCGATAAGCCGTATTTGATCTCTGGCGCTGATGATCGTATGGTTAAAATCTGGGATTACCAAAACAAGACTTGTGTTCAGACATTGGAAGGACATGCTCAAAATATATCCGCTGTTTGCTTTCACCCTGAGTTGCCGATAGTGCTGACAGGGTCTGAGGATGGTACAGTACGAATCTGGCATTCGGGAACATATCGTTTGGAGACTTGCTTGAACTACGGTTTTGAGAGAGTCTGGACTATCGCCTCCATGAGAGGCACCAACAATGTCGCTTTGGGTTACGACGAGGGCTCGATCATCATCAAGGTAGGCCGTGAAGAGCCAGCTATGTCGATGGATGTAATTGGAGGAAAAATTATCTGGGCTAAACATTCGGAGATGCAGCAAGTGAATCTGAAGGCGTTGTCCGATGAGACAGAAGTAAAAGATGGTGAACGTCTGCCAGTTGCTGTAAAGGACATGGGAGCCTGTGAGATCTATCCACAGACAATCACTCACAATCCGAATGGACGATTTGTTGTGGTCTGTGGGGACGGTGAATACATAATCTACACATCGATGGCATTGCGAAATAAAGCTTTTGGCTCGGCTCAGGAATTTGTGTGGGCAATTGAGAGCAATGAGTATGCTATTCGGGAGAATAATGGAACCGTGAGGCTTTTTAGAAACTTCAAGGAACGCAAGAGTTTTATTCCTGAATATGGGGCCGAGAATATCTACGCTGGCTATCTTTTTGGAGTGAAAACTTCATCAGGTTTAGCTTTCTATGATTGGGAAACTCTCCAGTTGGTCCGCCGCATTGAAGTTCAGCCAAGGAATGTGTTTTGGAATGAATCGGGCACTTTGGTCTGCTTAGCCACGGATGAGTCTTATTTCATTCTCAATGTGGATACTGGTGCCATTGCTACAGCTATAGAAACCAAACAGGGCTTGGAGGACGACGGAATCGAATCGGCGTTTGATGTTCTTGGCGAAGTTAACGAACAAGTAAGGACAGGACTGTGGGTAGGCGATTGCTTCATCTATACAAATTCAGTCAATCGAATTAACTACTATGTTGGCGGAGAAATTGTGACCATTTCTCACTTGGATCGCACTATGTATCTTCTCGGATATGTGCCTAAAGACAACCGACTCTATCTGGGCGACAAGGAGTTGAATGTTATTAGTTTCTCTCTACAGTTGAGTGTGTTGGAGTATCAAACAGCTGTGATGCGACGAGATTTCGAACGTGCCGACTTGGTATTGCCCACAATTCCAAAGGAGCATCGCACCAGAGTAGCACACTTCCTTGAAAAGCAAGGATTCAAATCTCAAGCACTGCAAGTGTCCACAGATCCCGATCATAGATTCGATTTGGCTTTGCAAATTGGTGAGCTTGAAGTTGCTCTGAAACTTGCGCGTGAATCAGACAATCCACAGAAATGGTCATCACTAGCCGATGTTGCGTCACGAAAGAATAACATGGCTTTAGTTAAGGAATGTATGCAGAAAGCAAATGACTTTAGCGGGCTTTTGTTGCTTGCCACCAGTTCCGGTGATGCCCAGATGCTAAAGGACTTAGGAGATGCCGGCGCGGCCCAGGGCAAACACAATATTGCATTCCTTTCGACGTTCCTGCGCGGGGATGTTACTGGCTGTCTGAATATTCTCATCGAAACAAATCGTCTGCCAGAGGCTGCATTCTTCGCTAGGACTTACATTCCAAGTAAAATGCCCTACGTTGTCGAATTATGGCGGGAAGAGCTAGCTAAATTCAACGAAAAAGCCGGACAATCTCTTGCAGATCCAAGCAAATATGAAAATTTATTCCCTGGTCTGAATGACGCACTTCGTGTAGAGGAATTCCTTCAATTGGAACAGCAACAAACATTACCCGCTCGAGTGGCACCACAGATTCCACTAAACATCAATCGTAATCCACTCGAAGAGATGAAAGTTGCCGAGGAGAAGGGCATCTTCGAAAGCAATAAACCTGCAGCCGAAATTGCTGATCACAAGAAAAATGACGATTTCCAGGGTACATCAATTCAATCTGCTACTGTTGTTGGCGCTGCTGCTGCTGCTGCAACTGCCACTACCGCTGTCGCAGCCAGCATTCCTTCTGCTAAAGTCCCCAAAATAGGAGAAGATATCGATTCAGATGATGATCTTGATTTAGAAATTGAAGGTATTAATTTAGATAATACGATCGACACGACAGACCTGAACATAGATGAATTTCTAAGTGATGACTAAAGAAGACGTCCGTCAAAGTATTTATCTCCTTAGTGAAGTTCATTCAAAACACACCCACACATCCTACCCTATCCTGTTAACATGCCAAAAGTGAAAAACGATATTTTCACTTTCCTTCTTAACAAATGTTTCATATCTCTTTTACGTTGTCCGAAAGTGTCTATTTTCTCCCCAAGGGTTAACCAATACTTAAGTCAGCGAAGCAATCAACCTTTTAAAGGTAGGGTGGAGGTCAATAACAAGATGCATCCGCCCGCCGTGTGCCCCTTGTAATTAATGTAACACAAACAGAAAAAAAAAAAACAAAAACGATTTATAAATATTTTAGTACTTTAGCGATGTTTGTAGTGTCCCAAATGAAGACAAATATAAGCGTACCGCTGCAATTTTATTATTATTATATATATTGTAATAAAAAACGAAACAAAACAAATATTAAATAAAACTGAAAAACAAATGAATCTTCTTTAATTGACCAAAAATGTGGATGTATAATTTTAATCGAAGTTTGGACTTCAACGTCCTCCGAAGATGTTCTATGTTTTGTTCTTATATCATGTCAAACGCCGATGGGAGTAAGTGCATAGCTGGATTATCTTCTGACATCCTCAATGGCTTTGATTTTGAAGCGGTTTTTATAGGTTTCATGCTTGATATCTCCAAAAAACGTCTTCGAGAATGAGGCTGGATGACATTTCGAGCGAAGGCAGGACGTCAATTTGGTTGTACCCCAACATTCTGGGTTCTTGTTCTTAATATACTTTCATTGCTTTCTCTCGATTTAAAAGGTTTACTTAATTGTTACGTCAGAGTTATGTTGTAATTCCAAGAAGATGGGACTTATATGCTGCGATGTTATGCTCGTACCTTTTGGTGCAGAAGCGAATGCAATGTGAAAGGTATTCAACTTCTCGATTTATACAATCGTGTAACCTGGTTTTCGACAATCTTGGCTCTCAGATAACTTTTGTTACGAGAGCAGAACAGCAAGTAATCGACTTGACGTTTGAAAAGTATTATAGGATATTTCTCTACCCAACCATAGGTGCATCCAGGTTTTCAAAATAATTATAAGAAGCTTAAGGCAAACCCATATATAGATGGATTGGGCCGAGACACTGCTTTCATAATTACAGGCTCAAATGCCAAGCCTACTTTAAATTAATTTCGAAAGTAAAGCTAAATAAAACACACAGCGACACATTTTCGATGAAAATTTTAATTCATTATAAAGTTTGGACTTTGCCATTAAGTGTGAAAAACAATATCATTCTAAGGGTCGCTTCGGGTAGATTCGCAGCATGCGATTCTTTTGAGGTAATTTTTAACACATTTCGGACGGTATCTCGGCCATAACTTGAATAATGTTGGTTTTTAATGCGTCTAGAGTTCGGAGATTATTTGCGTAAGCAAGGTCTTTTGCGTAACACAAAAAAAATCTAACGGTGTCAAATCGCATGATCTTGGTGGCCAATTGACGTCGCTAAAACGTGAAATTATGCGTAATAAAGTCACAATTGGTCGTGTTATGTCGCTTGTTGCCCCATCTTGTTGGAACCACGTTTCGTCCAAGTCATGATCTTGAATCGCCGGCCAAAAAAAAAATCGGTTATCATTCGACCATATCGCTTCGCATTGACTGTAACCGTCCGCCCATTGGCATCTTCGAAGAAATACGGACCAATAACACCTTTCGACCATAGAGCACACCAAACAGTCACTTTGTCTGGATGCAATGACACCTCTTCGATCACTTTTGGGTTTTCTAAGCCCCATATGCGGCAATTTTGTTTTTTTTATATACCCACCGTGGAGAATTGTGCCTCTTCACTGAAGAAAATGTTGTTTGAAAAATGGGTGTTTATTGTCTGTTGTTCCAACACCCAAGAAGCGTATCTACGGCATTGTGAAGGGTCAGCAGGCTTCAATTGTTGCGAACGCCGGGAAATCGATAAATTCCGATCACCAGTAACACTTGCACTTACAGCAGCAGTATTTTCGACGGTGCGTGCATTATGAAAAAAAGGAACACTCCCAGTAAATTTCAAGGAGACAACTTTTTGAGCTAGTGGTAGTTAATAGAATAATTTGTCCTGACAGAATAATTAATTTAGATATTAAAATTTTTAATAAAGAATATTATGGGCGGAAATAAACACTGCACTGAAGCCTAACGTGCAAGCCTTTTGGTTTTACGCAACCAGGGTGAATCCATACGAAACTTTGCAAATGAAGTGCTCTTCGACGATGGTATTCATCGCTTTGCAACCTAAAAAAAACTACCTGAGACCAGAGGACCTTCGCCTAAAATGTCTACTAGAGACAAAAAGGGATTGGCCAGGAAAGTCCATGTGAGCCCGTTCATGTCCTTCAAAAACTTGAAACACGAAACTCAAGGTGAATGGTAAGCTACGCGCTCTGGCTCCGAGGAAAGTGCCACTGTTAGTAAAGAGAAGCGCATTGCTTTTGCTAAGCTTTACCATATGCCGGACGATCCTCTCTAGGCAATTAAGCAGTGACGACATATATTATGCAGCAACGAAACCAACATAAATCTATTTGGAATGGATGGAAAACAGTTGGTTCGGGGTCCAAAAGGTGAGACGTACAATCCACGATACACAAAAACCACTGTGAAGAAGGCATATTGATGAACAAATCCTACGTGGAGGAATGTCATGCTACAGTGGACCGAAGAGAATATGTCCCTAAAATGGTGGTTTCAACAGGATAAGAATCCAAACACTCGGCAACACTAACAAAACAATGGATTCACCCAAACAATGTTGATGTATCACAGTGGCCGTCTCAATCTCCGCATCTAAATACGATTAAGAATCTCTGGAGCAAGCTAAAAATTAAATTAAGCAAACCGCATCCTTACATCTTTGGAGAGACATCTAAAATATTTGGTATTTCATACCTACCGAGAAATGCTTTCTTCATTATGTCTGGGTGTCCTATTATTTTGGCCAGGTAATTAAGCAGTGCTTAAGGAATATAGCCGACTGAAAACCATTTGCTTTGAATTAAGCAACTGGTTACACGGAGAATATATAGCAAACATATTTGCCATATATCTGATATTATATTTGCTTCATATATACAAATAAAATAAAAGTTACGTTTACTGGTTTCGAAAAGTAATGAGTGTTCCTATTATATTGGCCATAGCCGTATACTGAAATTTGTTTTAAAATAGCTCCAGAGCTAACATCGCCATCACCGCAACTTAGCTACAATTTTCTCTTGCTTCATATTTCTCATTCAAACAAATGGCGCCCTCAGTTTTCTAGAAGTATACAGTAATATTTTTCCAAATATATTCCGTTCCGTTCCTGTATTTAAAAAGGAAACAAAATGGCGCCAATGTGTATGCAAGAATAATATTTTCTCAAATCCTTTCGATCCCATATTTCAATGAGGATTTATCGGTGACGCTGAAGACATTTGGAATTGATTTATTTTCATTAATTTTTGTAGACGAGTGAAAATAATTTTTGCGAATGGAAGGCGCTCCTGGCATGAAAGAATACGTGCTTGGCATTTTCGTTGAACTTAAGGATGCTTTCGGGTGGGCCCTAGTGGATAAGACACAGATCGTGGTTACTGACTGCGGCCGATATGTGACGGCGGGAGAGGAAGATGGATTTGTCCGCAAGAGTGCGTTCTGTCCCACTGCTATGGTTCATGTTAGGTTAGGTTAAAACAGGGGTGTGTCAACACACAAACACTACGAACCAATCTAAACAATCTCCCTGGTAAAATATCGAATTTCTTTGCAAAAGCCAAAAGGCCTTCGAATTTCAACCTCAACCGCTTGCAGAACGCAGCAGAATCTGCAAATGTCCGTTTCTGACAATTTGTGTCTCTTTGCGTATTTCAGAATATCTATTATTGTCCTTTTATTAACTCCCTAGATCTCTTACTGTCAAGTAGTGGCCATAGAGATTTGGATACTCGAAAGTACCCCTTACTATGCGGAATGGTGGCCTGATGTTGACAACCTCACTATTATCGAATAGCCCTGTTCTTCTTGCAGGCTCATCCGCTTTGATGTAGGTCGATTTCATTTCCTTAAGAGCGGCCTGGATTTCGATGTAGATAGCGATATCTCTACCAGATACCGATCTCATCTGCATTAGCTCAGTCGCCCTGAGGACAGCCGGAACCTCTGATTGGAAGACACTACTTGCGTCCGGTATAAGTCGACCAAGAAAGGAATTTCATCCGTTAAAATTGGATTGCCTGGCCTATGATGAATGTTAATCGACTCACTGCTCAATTGTTCTGACGAATATGCACAAGCATGCGCAGATGATGTAGCTGTACTGACTGTTGCATCATGTATACCGAATGCTGTGAACTTTATTGTGAAGAACCAGTGTGAAGCATTTGCATTTGTGGGGACAACCAAGCTGCGCTTAAAATCTTCTTCTATTGCTTGTCGCTAGCATATAGGTTGTGAAAATGCTTTTACCTACTGATATCGCACGTGTTCAAGGTAAGATTTTTTTTTTCTGGTTTCTCTATAAAAATTCTGTAACTAATTCTGCTGCTGCCTGCTAGTAGTTCGACTAAAATAACATTTCGTGTTACTCGAGTACAGATGGTAATTTATTAGGGCTTTGTTTCCAGGGCTGCAGTATGTAATCATGTGTTGCTGTCATTGACTGGTTTAGACTGCTGTTTCGGAGAAGGTACAAAGTAATTTCCATATCTTTGTGTTGATGTGGCTGTTGGAGATAACCCTGAAGTTTCTTGCAGTATCCACATGCTCAGCAATAATTGATCCCATTGCATTGATATCAGCAGTATAAAACAAGCTGGCATTGCTGCATTTGTGAGTATTGATACAAAAGCGGCGAAAATGGATTAACCTGTGTATGAAGGTCAAACCAGGTGTATAGCATACCCAAGAAGGGACGCATAACAGCGATAAATCGGGCAGAACGTAACAACAGATATTTTTAATTTTGAGCGAGTAGGGAATTCATCTACTTTGGCTTCCGTAAATATCTTTAATAATGACACGTCATCGGAAATCAAAAGATAAGTTTCTGTTGCCAATCGCAAATGCTTTTGCCGGCAAACACTCACAGTACCACATTTGGGCCTTACTTTAACGCCTGCACGTCTCGCTCTCTGCGAGTTTTTTTTTCGGAAATTGCAAACTTAAAACAGCTGGTACGGGGGTCACTACATCATTATACGGCAAAATAAGGAAACAGAAGCGAGTCGTAACCGTAAAACCCCTTAATGTTCTGAAATTGTTTTGTATTGGAACAGATATTTGAGTAGCGACAACAGGTAACGATTGGATATCAATATTTTCCTTGATAATGGAAAGGAGGTCCCCAAAATTGTAGATTCCTACAATTATGGCGATGATTCATGCGGTACAAACTGGACATTCTTAGAGTAACCACAAATATTGTAGGTGGAGAAAGAACGGCATCTTGCATGCAAGACGTCCACAAACATGTAGCTGACATTGGAATAAAGAGGGTACCTTCAAGTACTCGAGGTCCCCTATATGAGAGGAGCTTTAAATAAATAATGGTGAAACAAAGGTCCTAAATAGTTTTTAACAAAAAGGACCACTCAACTGCATACTGCAGATTAACATTTTTTGAAACTAAAATCAAGCTAAGACTATTCCGATCAAAAGTGGAAATAGTGCTACTTGTCGGTCGAAAGCCACACACGATAACATGTTAAGAAATCGACATCCCGATTGCTGTCTACAGAAGGGATTACTTGCAGAGCTCCGAACACGATTGCGCACAGGCATTGTCGCAATACTGCGCTCCACGATGAATTGGACGACCTGTAATGGACTATCACTGATATTTTTAACTGGGGCTGGTTGAACAAATACCGCTGGAGAGGTTGGCTGGTTGAGCAGCCTCAAGTCCACTCCGGACTGTGATTTCACTTAAGTAAGTAAATGACTAAGAAATGTGTACGCAAGAACATTAGGCGAAGAAAATTGTCGTTGCCCTTGTTGATAAATGCATTAATAAATTGCTTCAATTTGTTAAGATTTCAAGAAACTGTTGTTTGTTAATCCTTCGAAGCAACAATAAAAAGTACTCGTAGCAATTAAGATGATTAATTTTCACTCGAACCTTGAGAAATTCAAAACTTAACGTATTTCTTCTATCAAAGACACCAACCACAATCAATTGAAGCAATAAACAACCTAATCACAATAACGAAAATTAAACGATACAACACATTTTGACAGCTAGCCAATTAACCTGTATCACTTGGGAAAAAAAAAAAAACGTCATTTGAGTTTTTTCATCAGAAAAGCGAACACAACGCATATCTGTTACTGAATTTTTGCAATTTTAATGCACAAAACATGAATTTCAAAGTTGATATTGCTGTCTGCAGAGTCTGCATGAAATCCGAGAGTGGGATTTCGATTTTTAAAGATCGGAGTTTGCACGGCAAATTTGTTTACACCACCAGACTCAAGGTACGTAACTCTATTATAATAGATTTAGTTTGTGGGGTTTTTGTAATAAAATGGCGAATAGAGTAGACTCGACATGGTTCTTGGTACAACTACTAACATCGTCCTAGAAGAAATTATACAAAAACGTTGAACTTGTGATGTTTTTAAAATAAATTTATGAAAATAATTGAATATGTTTCGGTTCGATGTAGGTGAAGGAGGAGGACAATATGCCAGCGATTTTGTGTGTTAAGTGCGTTGGTCGTCTAAAGGTCGCCTACGAATTCTGTCGCTTGGCAAACTCTTCGGAGAAGCATTTGCGAAAATTCATCAACAAAATCAGTAGCGACTTTCAGGAAGTTACGAAAACAATTCCTGCTGAAGAGGAGGAGGATTGCTCTGCTATTGCGGAGGATGATAGTGAAATCCACGTCCTAATCGATGAACCTGGTGGCTTCGAACAAATCAGTCAGAGCTCAAAGGGTCTCAAGGAGGAGTCAATTGTGGTTACCGAGGAGCTTGATGTTATAGACATGCCAGAAGAAGTGGAGACAAAACAAGAGGTCTTTGAACATGAAATCTATATGGAGGAATTCCATGAGATCATCCAAGAAGATAATTGTGACACGAATTTGTATTTGGATGAGAATTCGGCCGAAGAATTACATTTGTACGAGGATAGTAATGAATTGTTTGAAGACGCAGAAAGGAGGGAGGAAGAAGAATCAATTGTTGCTGATCAGCCAGAAGTGATATCAAGCGTGGAAGGCGAAGAGGAAGTCGAGCCTCCACGAGAGCGAAAGAAGTCAGGAAAGAAAAGAGGCCAACGTGCAGGGAAAAAAACTCCTGGAGAGTCAGCTGCCGCCAAGCTAGAAGGCAAGTCTAACATATGTATTAAATGCAATAAGGACTTTAGCACCAAGACGAATTTGATGCGGCACATGAGTACACATGACGGTGTTAGACCGTACCAGTGTAACATTTGTGGGAAAGGGTTCACTCAAAATGGATCCCTTAAGCAGCACATGTTCATTCACACTGGTGAGAGGCCTCATGTTTGCCATGTCTGCCAAAGAGGCTTTACTCAGAGCAAGAGCTTGATATTCCATATGCGTCGCCACACCGGGGAAAAGCCGTTTACTTGCGAGGAATGTGGAATCAATTTCCGACAGAAGGATGGACTGAAGGTATATCTAAACTCAATTGATTGGAAATTCCATGATTTCATTGTTTTTATTTTTTATTTATTTCCTAGCATCATGTGATGAAATATCACAGTGGAATGCAGCCAACACCAGAGCGTCATGTATGTTGCGTGTGTGACAGGGTATTAGCATCGAAGTACTCCTTAGGCGTACATATGAAGAAGCATGCTAACAAAGCCGATGACAAGAAAACTGATATTGACTTTGACTCTGAGTCGAATGCCGCTATTGGCAGCAAAGAAGATTTAAGTAGAAGCTCACCACTGTCGCACACCGAGATGCAAACAATTACGAGTACATTACCAACAATAGTAGCCGTCTCAACAGAAGTACCAACCGTAAATATTCTACAACCCTCTACCAATTCCGGTGCTGGGGTTCGTATGAAACAATTCCAATGTGGCAAATGTTTCAAGTCATTCCACATTAAGTAGGTCCTTTGTAGCTGTGATGTCTTAAGCATAAAATAATTTTATTTTGTTTCTTTTTTTTTTTTAGACGAAACTTATTGCGTCATTTGAGGAATCACGACGTCAGTACCTTGGAGTTGCACAATTGCGAAGATTGCAAGATCGGATTTGATACGAAACGTTCGTTGAAACTACACCGTCAACGCGATCACAAAGATGTGATTCCTGATCTTAATAACTGCGAATACTGTGACGCACCGTATTTTACTGTTGCCGATCTAAGTGAGCATATAGCCACCGTACACGATGCAATTGACCAGGACTGCCCACATTGCAATGAGCACTTTAAATCACAGAAACTGTTTTATGACCACTTGCTGGAGCATGAGCATATGCTCGAAGACTAGATTAAATACAAAAATGTTGAATAAAGTAATTTTAAGTATTGTTAGCACATTTGAAGTGTTTTTTCTTATTATTAATTAACTCGTCGTGGTTGGTAAAGCGTTAGTGGTAGACCGTCTATGATTGTGAGGAGTGTCGCATTATTTATAATATTTGATTATTTGAAATGAAGACAATTCCTATAGCAGAGCGAGGAACGTTTTAAGGCATAATATTGTAGATAGTAGTGAAGGCGGTGCAGCAATATTTAATTGGCATTTGTCTGGAAACGGTATGCTGAAGAGGATTAAGAGTTTGTAATGGTTGAACCTCTGAAAATGCTACTGACAATTTTGTTGAAGCAACGATGGTTGAAATTGCGATAGATGAGTGTTTAGAAAGATACATTAAGTCAGTGTTGGAGGATGTCAATTAAGTGGCCAATATTAGCATTTTACATATGACACAAAAGGCAAGAATGCGTCCACGTGTTTTGCACACAGACAGAAAAACTATAACCGCTGTGAAAGTGAATTTGGGTCGCAACGATTGACCTTTGACCGTCCGCTTATATAGAATTTTGAGGAAAGATCTTGGCCATTACACATATTTAATATAGGTGGCCGGTGCAGAAATAAAAACCACATCAATATGGCTTTCGAGGGTAGTGTGCGGATTGGACTCTTAAGTAGCTCGATTTTGACTATTATTTCTGAAAAACATGTTTAAAAATAAGACTCATTTTAAGTCAAACGGGTGTTGATCAAGGATGCATGCTCGTATGATAAAACTTATTTTTTGAGAGTCGTACAGTCTCACTTGAAATAATTTACTGTTCAAAGTAATTCAAATTCAAATGGTTTTTTTGTTTGATCGCTTTGAAAAAAGGGCCAAGGTTTGCCCCATCATTTTTATTGATTTCATCCCCAGTTTTCAGTTTTGTATAGCTCGGAGTTATATCTCTTCTGAACTACAAATATTTACCAGTACATTTGTCTTTTGAATCAACAATTTTTGTTTATTTCGTCTTTTTCTAATGCATGCAGACCTCCGAGTCCTCCGAGTCCTCCGAGTTGGAAATGCAAATAGCTTAAAACGGATTATGCTCCGCAGTGTCGTCATTGCTTTCAGAACAAACGTCATAGGATGTTGTTTCACTTATGCCCATCATATTAAAGTGCTAAGCAAAAGTGTAATTAGTCGTTATGACGCCAGTAAACAGCTCTTAGTTTTTCCTACTGAGGACATCAAGAAGGGGGCTGAGCTCTTAGAGATGACAAATTGCTTTCGTTTGGTCTGCATCGAATTTGAAGCGCCATGCCATCTGCAGTAGCGCTCATATGAAATCCAACTATATATGGAAGTCTTAACCAAGAGCGTTGGAAGACCTAATGTAGTTGGGGTTCTGAAAAAAACCTTTCTAAGCCTTGCTCCTTTGTAAATTCCCGTTTGTGCCATTGTGATCTGGGACCCAAACCAGACTCAGTGCATTTAATCTTCCGACTGCGTTCAGGGATGTCTTGGGCTCTCGAATTAGCTTGATAGTCGTTGGTTGTCGTTACACCGCTTCTTTAAATTATAATTCGTTGCCATTAAGACTGCATACATCTCCGCTTCGATGGCAGACGCAAGTTTTCCCATCGAGGAGACAAATTCAACGTTGTTGTCCTTCAGAAGAAGATACCAGCATCAAATCCTATATCGTTTTTCGAGTCATCCGTGAATGCCCGACTTGATTCTTTTCCTGGTTCAGATTCTGGCCGAAAACAGTCCTGCGCACATGTTGATTTTGCATTTTTTTTTTGCAGCAGGTGTTCTGTTTTCATTGCGTCAGGTGGCATGTCCATAAGACCAAAATCAAACGCACCCGGAGTGCAGGATCATCATAGCTCCAGTGCGTTCCGCTAAAGCGGAAGCTAGGCGTGTTAGGAAAAACCCCGTGACTGACTCCACTTTGTCGTCTAGAGTCCACACAGCCGACGCAAAGCCAGTACGGATTTTGCAGCAATAGGTCCACAGGTAATTTAATGGCATGCTTTATCGAAAAGTGGAACCAAAACGTACATCAATCTGTCGAAAGTAAGGTAGTTGCATTTCTTATTTCTAAGGCATTTAACAGAGTTTGATCAGTTTTATTGCCGAGAATTGTGAATATCAGATCGATGACTCTTGGATGGTATCAAGTCTGACATTCAAAAAATAAGTGTTAGTGTGTTCCACGGATCCGTTCTTTTCTAAAAATTATCTCTTGTTAACTAACTACTTCTATTTTTTGCTGAAGACAATTCTCCCTGCTTTTCATATTCTTTCCTGGATTCACGTCCCTGGTTTCCGGTTGTATTGTAGAACGGGACGGCAGCGTATGTTAAGCTCTCTAAATTCCGATATAAACAGCATAACCATAACTACGAGTATCAAAATAGTGAAATTTAATGTTTCTTAAACATAATACTGTCTACTGTCTTTAAAGCGAAATTTGAACACCAAGCCATTGTCAGTGAATGGCTATAAACTATCCATTTTCGGTATGCGTGTCAATGATGACCTCATATTCGATGACGCCAAAAATACTGCAAAGTGTTCCCATTTCCTAAAAGGATGTACGAAATACGAGTATTTTATCTCCTCTGATCAAGCCTCTATATTTAAGGCATTGATCCGCCTAAAATTGGAACACAATGCTTGCACCTGGCCAGGTGCCTTTTAGACCTCTTTGCACATTCTAGACAATATTGGATTTGCAGCCGTGCGATAAAACTTATAGGTGATTCCAATATTACACTACTTTCATTACCAGCGCTCGCTGTCGAAATCTTTGCTTTCCATTCATTATAACCTGCAGACATTCAAAAGCAAAGTTCATCTTTCTTTCCTTACTTACTTTCTATCGAACGCGCTGTTTGCAAACTTTTTAAGGTTTAATGAACACTTGAGTGCGCGCTTATGATATAAAGAAGAATGTTCACGGTACAGTTTACTTACATCGATTACCTTTAAAAGAGAAAGGACTGAAATTTTAAACATAGGGTTACAAATTAATCTGGGATTTATTATTTCCTGTTTCCAAGGCTAAAGAAAAGGGATTTGTCTCCGAAGACAATATGATCGCTCAAACAAACGCATATTTTGAGGACCTTATCTTTTTATTAAGAATGGATCAATAAGTTTTCGAAACGTTAGACGAAGTGTATGGAGCTTACGTTAAGAATAAATCTATTTTTTTTCCAATAAAAAATTCACGTTCACACGTTCCGAGAACCAACATCGAGTCGGACCTTTTTTAGCCAAGATACGGTTGCGGATATCCCGAATATCGCCAAGACAGGCTCATATTGTGAGAAATTTCGACGTCAGACGGCTACAAACGCTAGAGACCGCCAAATCCTTTTCCGATCGAGTCTCCCTTAATCTCATAAGTGGTCTATTGACGGCAGCATCAAGTATTGAAGACCAATGGCAACACTGTCAAAAAGCCATCAGAGGTGCCGCTTCTGATGTGTTAAGTTTCACTCGACTACCACAACGAAACATTTGGTTTGATGACGTGTGCCGGAAAACACATGCAGCTAAGCAAGTTGCATGGAGCATGAGAGATTCGGAAGTTTTACAAAACGTAAAAAAAAACATGCTTTGGACACAAACCCCCGAACCGAAGCCTGTAGAGACGAATTAGGAAACGTCGTAATACTCGTAGGGTCGCAGTCGAAATTGAGAATTTGGATAGAACTTTTCTGTAGACCGCTGTCACGCAGAACAAACCTTTCAAAATGGACGATGTAAACCATAAATTCCTTCGACCCGACCAGGATGAAGGGAAGATAGCCATACTAAGCTTAAGCAGAAACAACAAAGCTCCTGGCGTGGACGGCATAACTCATCTCACTCATTTCTAAAGTATGCCCGATGAATGAAAAGTCAGCATTGTTTCCTCAAGAAAGGAGACCCTCAGAAAAGCTCCAACTACAGAGGCATCAGTCTTCATAACATCGCCTACCATACTCCCTATTCATCGATTTAAAGGCCGCGTATGACAGCTTCTATAGAGACGAGCTATACAGAGCAATGTCTAGTTTTGACATCCCTGCCAAAGTCGTCCGTCTGTGCAGGATGACGATGGAGAATGCACGCTGCTCCATCAAGGTCGGTAAAGATCTCACCGAGACCTTTGATGCCAAAAAATGGTTTAGACAAAGTGACAATAGTGAAAACTCACGCGCACACTATTTCAAAAGTTTCTCCAATAACTCGCGTACGTCGATAATATTGACATAATCGCAAGAAAGCAGCGAGTTGTCAGTGGCGTTTTTGAGAGTATTGAGACGGCAGGGGCGAAAATAGGTTTAATGGTCAACGAGGGCAAGACCTATTGTGTGCTATAAAGCAAAATGTGCACTCAATACCGACGTCTCGGACAGAACATCGCTGAGCGCTGAGATCAAACGAAGGAAAACTCTTGCCAATTGCTGATTTGAAGTAGCAAAGCCCTGTCTCAAATAACAGAAGTTCCCTTAATAATCGCAGTTCGCCCAGGCGAATGGAATTTATTAAAAATGGATAACATTGCTCCTGGCTGCTTCGAGAGAAAAATTCTACAAGTGATTTTGGGTCCCATCTACATTGACGGTGAGTGGAGAAGGAGATACAACGACGAACTATATGGACTGTACAGCGACATCGACCTAGTCAAAAGAGTGCAGATCCAACGACTGATATGACAGGTTCATGTAGAGTGGATGGGCACCAAAGATCCGGTCCGAAAAGGCATCGAGTCTTTTCCCGAAGGATAGCGCAGTAGAGAAAGACCGACACTTAGGTGGCGTACGCAAGTGAAAGGGGACCTCAGCCAACTATGCGTATGATAGAGCTGGCTGGAGACGCATGTCCACCCCAGTCTGTAGTGCCACCTCAAGTAAAAGGAACTTACGTAAACCCAAATTGTTGTGAATTCTTAGTACAATTTTCAAAATATATTCGTATTTGATGATCATTGAATACTTCTACTTCTTCGTTACATGTTTTGTCATCATCTGTTTCTCTTTCACTGTCGTTGTGAATATTCATTACATAAATACCTTATCTTTAACAGTTTTAGATTTTCGCCTGACTCGTCATTCTCAGGGGAAGTCCACTATCAAATTGCCATCATTAGTTGATTGTCTTCTTTATCTAATGGGTCAATGAAACCGGCACTTCTAGATAATTTGCAAAACAAAAAGATCTTTTGTTAACTCGTAGAAAATTGCATAAAAATTTGAAAATTTGCCGCATGAATCAGTAATTAGATGCCAAACTTCACATGAAAAAAAAAGCTGTGATTTAAATTGTTCATCTCGATTGCAGTTATAAAATTCAAAAGGAAAGGTGAAATGATTTGTGTGAGATACTGGGGCTTAACCCAAATTATCAAAATATATACTTATTCGGAAAATAATATATTTTTTATTACATAAGACCGCTATTAAGAATTCAGGTACATAACCATTATTCGTTGCTTGTTGCTTTGACTTACTCCAAATTAACAAAATAGGTCTTAATGACGACAGATGTATGTAGTAAACGAATATTTAAGGCCCGAGATAAGCTAGTTATAAAGTTCATAGCTGAAGAACGGTGCGGTTTACTTTACAAGTTTGTACAATATTTAAGGAATGCAATTTCGTGTTTTGACTTCTATGAAAAAGTGCAATGGGAAAAGATTGCAAGTATCCGAAGTATTTTGGTGAAGAATTTTTAAAAAGTGCCCTGGAGAAGGATTTGGGTAGAAGTGATATAACAATTTTAAACTTTGAAATCCATTTAGCCAGTTTGGGTGGTGACAATTATTGCAGTGACATCTATCGTGTTAAAGTTCGTTATGAGTTTAAAAGAAATAATAATAACAATTCATTACCGATAGAGATCCATTTGATCTTGAAAGATATGAGAACCGGAGTTGAAGAAGAACTGTTCAAATCAAAAGAGACTACAATGTACATGGAAGTTATTCCAGAAATGGAAAAGATTCTTGGCGGAAAGGAAATGTTGGCACCGAAGTAAGTTCTGGTCTTTTTTTTTTTGTAAATTTGTCTATTCTTTAAATTTTCACCCAGACAGCGCATCTTATTTTCTAAACTACAATAAAATTTTGTTTTAGTATTTAGATTGATATTGCTTGTCCAATTATTATTTTTTTTTTAAATTAAAAGTACAATACTCGTAGAAGGACTTTTCATAACCGAATTTACGGTTCAGATAGCATAGTTGCCACTATCTCAAAGATCACTTCACGCTTGACTAACAAAACTGAGATCAAGTTGAGGGTTATTTCTAAAACGACGCGTGTAGTTGGTAGAAACAGAAGGAGAGGTTAAAGATAAATGCTAATAGAAGCAGAACACTCTCATATAATTGAAAACCGTACAACAACCGGATGGTAAGATTCCTGAGTATAGTAAGAAAGAATATTGACGCTCAGTGTATCGTGTCGGCAAAAATATCGACTTACCGTACATTTATGCTGGCTTCTTATAAACAGGAGTTGTAAGCATACGGTAATAACAACTAAAATGCCAGAAATGACTGTATCTCAGAAGGAAGACGCCCGTGGATAAATTCATATGACTGAAACAAATGTGGGGACAAAAGTGGGCATAGTAAGTTTAAAGGGATTAATAGGGAGTCTTCCAGCCAGTTTTTAGGCAGAAAAAAACAGGGCTTCTGGCTTAAATATCACTAAAGCGTCTCAATATTCCTAAGGAAGCATGGATAATATAAAAGGTGGCGCAGACTTAATCATCTAATTTTGTTTTTGAATTATTTTTTAACTAAATAAAAAGAAACGATTTTGACAATTTTATCTGTTAAGTGTAAAAAATGAAATCCGCCAAGTGGCTGCCGCCGGTGTCGATACACATCTGTGTCCATTTTATCGCATTTTCCATGACTTTCCGCGCCTTCCTGTCGAATATTCTCCTTAAGGGCTGCGATAGTCTGAGGCTTGTTGAGATAAACCCGCGACCTTAAGTAGCCCCAACGAAATAAGTCTGGGATGGTTAAATCGGGTGATCCTACTGGCCATGCCAAATCGCCAAAACGGGAGATTACGCGACAAGGAAACGCTTCCTTCACAATACCTATTGTGGCTCGTGATGTGTGTGCGGTTGCACGGTCTTGCTTAAACCACATGGCCGAGCTCATCCAATTCCGGCAGTAAGAAGTCGTTTATCATGGCTCTGTAGCGTTCGCCAGTAACAGTGACTGTATTGCCGATAGTGTCCTTAAAAAAATACGGCCCATTCACTCCTCCCGCGTGAACGCTGCACCACAGTGGCTTTGAGTGGATGTCATGGCTCATCGTGCATCACACGCGGATTTTCAGTGCCCTAGAAACGAAGATTTTGCTTATTGACGTAACTGCTTAAGGGGATATGCGCCTCGTCGCTCATGTTGATTTTCAACACAAAATCGTCCTCTTCGTTGTTGAGATTGAGGATGGCTTGACAGCGGAGCATAGCGCTCCATTACTTGTCTGTTTGTATTCTGCAGATGTCTAATTCACAAATGTCAAATATGATTGACTTACGACGCCATTTGTAAAAATTATAATATCTTCCGATAGGATGATTAGTTTTGCGCCACCTTGTATAATAAACCAAATGACAATGGCTTTCTTCATCTTCTTCAATGCATAATGCGCTTATTTGCTGAATCTGTAGTGTATGATACAATAATCTGTGTGAGCCTTGACGCTGAATTTGTTGACATAGAGGCAACATTTCGCAATGGTGTACTGATATAAAGGTAGCAAGTTTCTGAGAATGCATTTTATTTTTTATTGCCACGCCAGGAGTAACCATACCGTAGTATGAAAGAATAGTGGAGTGAAAAGATGATCGTGCAGTTACCTAAGGAGGACAATCTTTTGAATTGCTGAGTTTAATGGAATACACAACAGACAGGTTGAGTGAGCAGGTTTCTGTTTCTCTTCCACTGACCATTTAAAAATTTGGTTGATTCTGGTTGATTCCAGAGCAATGGCTTATAGGCCTTCATTTTGCTTGTTTTCTATAGGTATAGATTTGATAAGGGTTCTAAATGAGTAGAGAATCATGAGTCCTTTACGTAGGGGAGATACAAGTTTTCATAGCGAGATCATTGCTGTCATTTTGGCTATATAGGTAGCTACGAACTTATAGTAAAATCTTTTTCTCTCACTTCAAAGCTGGGCAAGTATGGTAATATTTGGACAGACCATGAGTCAATGGAAGCATAGATGTGGTAAATCAAGAGGAAGACACTAAGTGAACTCCATGCAGAAGACGAATTGGAGGAGTCATATCTAATTTTTGTTTCAGATATACCAGAGTCGATTTCCATACATTCATGTAGGATGATGTTTCTTGTTTCCATAAAAGAAATTTGTAGTATGCGTTTGGCTAGGAATGCCTCCAATGTAATCAATAAATTTGCTTAAATCGTTCAAGTATATCGCGTTTTTAGCGTTTCAGTTTATACGGTATATCATATTCTGTAGTGTAGTGTAGTGTAGGGTAGCATGATTGGGCCAATGATTGTTCCCTGCGGTACTCCGAATTCAAAGCATTTTCTTTAAGTTTTGTTTTCCTTTGGCTTTGTGGTCCGAACATGTCGAATGTTGTCGAGTGTTTGTTGTTGTTATGCTCTCTTGTTTATTTAACCTCAGGGTGGTCTGAGGCCCTTAATTTTTATAATGTAACATATTTTACCTAACATGTTGAATGTATGTCAAATTTTTTAGGCTTTTCAAAGTTGTAAAATACGATGCCGAGGCATACCTAATTCAAGACCTTAACGTTCTCGGCTATGAGCTCAGGGATCGAATTGTTGGTCTCAACAAGATCGATTGTATAGTTGTACTAAAAAAGATTGCCAAATTCCATGCAGCATCAATGGTCTATGCGGAGAAGGTATTTGTAATACAAATTTTTATTTTTATATTGCTCTAACATTTTTATTTATCTATATAATACTCGTAGTTCCCAGAGGTAATTGACAGAATAAAAGATCACTTTCTTCAAGATGGTATTGAAAATATGGAACTTTTAAAAGACAATATTTGCGGTATGGTAGAAAGTTCATCAGAAACTGTACGCCAGTGGAAGGGCTACGAATCTATAGCAAATAAACTAAATAGGCTGTTGAAGTCTTTTCACCAGAAGTCCATTGAGACGTGTGATCGGACAAAGTGTCGCTATAATGTGATCAATCATGGAGATTTGTGGGTGAATAATTTTCTAATTAAGGACGACGATTTGATTTTCGTGAGTATGACACTTTCTCTTAATATATTCTTTGTTGAATTTTGTGTCTTAAATTTCTAGATCGATCTTCAACTTTGCTGCTATGGGAGTCCAGCGATTGATGTTAACTTTTTCCTATATTCCAGTGTGCCAGTGGATTTATTACAGCGAAAAAGATACAAATTTCTAAGGATTTATTTCAAACAGTTTCAAGATACTCTTAAAGAAATCGGTTACAAAAGTTCTCATATTCCTAGTTGGGAAGATTTTCAATATGAAATGAGACGAATGGAGTTCTCAGGAGTTTGGTCTTTGCTTGTCATATTTCCGACGACCACACTTGGTAAAGATGATTCGAAGGGAACTGATTTTGACACACTTAAGGATAAGGAAGCTTGGGCAAAAAAGAGAAAGTTAATGTTCAGTACAAGGAGAGTAGAAGAAACATTTAAATATGCATTAGATAGGTTTGACGATGTTGGGGCTTTGGATTGCTAAATAAAATAAATAATTGTACGGCTTTCAGTGCGATTGTGGCGATCAATCTTCAAACGCTGTTTTCTTTTTTGTAATCCTAATTTGTAAGAGGAGAAATCGTTACCAGCCATAGAGGAGCTATCAGAAATACAGTACTGATTCCTTCAGATTTTAAAAAGCTAAAAAAAACAAGACCGAAAGCTTCGATAGTCCACGAGTGGAGTTTTCAAACATGGGACTGCGCCAAATCAACAAGTTTTGTATTACAAGGTCCATCGTTTTGAGTTATACAAGGCGAAAACCGAATTTGTGTCAACTCCACCAATGATATCGTAAAAGGTATTCAATGAAGACATACTCTATAAAAAAAGGGAGAAAATGGGGGAGAGGAAGAACTGCGAATTAGAGTTCGCTGTATCAAGATGTAGATGTGGTCAAGAAAATTAAAACGCGAAAATAACTAGCTCTCCCACAATGAGCTTACGAATAATAGTCTTCTAGCAAATAAAGTCTTCAAATTACAGCCCTTGATTAGAGAAAACAAGGATGACTGAATCTCTGTTTAATAGGCGCAAGCTAAAGCGGCAGCACCAGCTTTGTCCGAGCAATTAGAAACAGCGCACTTTGGTTCGAAGAGAAGGATGGCTGCTGTATTATCTTCAGATCATCTTTAAAGTAGTTAGGTTGGAGGCTTAATGGATACGATTAAGATGTATTTTGTCAGATTGGGCTAAGAGCCAGTAATGCTTGGAATTAACTTTGAGGTATTCAATGAAGACATACATGTAAATGTCTTAATCAGAGAACAAATATTTTTTGATTGATAGATGAGAGTGAAGAGCGAAGGAAGAGCTAAAATCTAGACTGGACGTAACGTTTAGCACAAAATATCGTCATCTTCGACCATATTTGACAGCTTTATTTGGACTAAATATGTGACGTCCAAACCATTCAAGGCGTAGAAAATATCAATTATATCCTAAAATCGGAACGATCTGTTCTGATATTCATATCATAAAGTAGACTTTCAAAGCAATGTTCTGTTAAAATGCAATGGCCGGTGGTACAATACTCACTGAAGTTTTTATGACGTTGCGCGTCGGCTGTCTTTTGACTCTGGTCTTATGGATGTGCTGTCTGGTTCAACTCCTGTTTATGCGATTTTCTCTGGATCGGCTTCTGTCAGAATTTAATCTCCAGGTATGGAATGTAGTGCGCGCATGCTCCCACAGAGGAGAAAGATGATGACACCAAGGATGCCTTCTATGAGCTCCTTAACAAGACCTACGAACAATGTCCTAGCTATGACATTAAAATTGTCCTCGGTGATTTTAATGCAAAGCTAGGAAGAGAGGGTATAGCATGCACAACACCACCTCCGATAACGAATTTAGGCTAATCGACTTTGCGGCGGGGCGAAACATTGTCGTGGCTAGCACGCGGTTCCCACATCTCGACATACACAAGGGGACTTGGAGAACTCCTGATCAATCAACAGTCAACCAGATTGATCACATTGCGATCGACGCAAGACACTAATCCAGTATTATGGATGTCTGTACGTTCCGAGGAGCCAACATCGACTCGGACCATTACCTTGTTGTAGCCAAGTACGGTTGCGGATATCCCAAACTACGCTAAGACAAACTAATGCTGTGAGAAAATTCGACGTCAGACGGCTACAATCGCAAAAGATCGCGAAGTCCTTTTCCGATCGAGTGTCTCTTTATCTCTTTAGAGTTCCAATACCACCAGCATCAAGCATCGAAGATCATTGGAAACACTGTCAAAACGCCACTTCGTTTTTACTCGTCCACCACAACGAAACCCCTGGTTCGATGATGAATACCGCCAAGCACATGCAGCTAAGCAAGATGGATATAAAGCGGCACTGCATAGAAGGACTAGAGCTGCTCATGAGCTCTATGAGAGGAAGAGGAGAGAAGAACACCGGCTTCTCAGGAGGAAGAAGAAAGAGCATGAGAAGCGCGCGGTCGAGAAAATTGAGAGATGCTACTCCAGAAATGAGATTCGGAAGTTTTACCAAAAGGTAAAAGTAACATACCGCGGAAACAAACCCCGAACCGAAGCCTGTAGAGATGAAGAATGGAACATAGTAGTAGAATCGCAGTCGATGCTGAGAATTTGGAAAGACCATTCCTGCAGACTGTATAACGGCGATGACGGACCAAATACCGCTGTCAGGCAGAATCAACCTTTCAACTTGGACGATGATGACCAACAATTCCGACCACCCGACCTTGATGAAGTGAAGATAGCTATATCGAAGCTTAAGTCCAACAAAGCTGCTGGAGCGGATGGCCTGACTGCCGAGCTCTTCAAAGCAGCAGGCGATGACTTGGTAAGGAGCATACACCAACTCATCTGTAAAATAGGGTCGGACGAAAGTATGCCCGATGAATGGAACCTCAGCATTGTTTGTCCGATTCTCAAGAAAGGAGACCCTCTGAACTGCGCCAACCACAGGGGCATCAGTCTCCTTAGCATCGCATATAAGATTTTATCTGCCGTATTGTGTGAACGCCTGAAGCCGTTCGTCAACAACCTGATAGGTCCACATCAGTGTGGCTTCAGACCAGAAAAGTCCACCATCGACCAGATATTCACACTACGGCAGATCTTGGAGAAGACCCATGAGCTTCAGATCGATACACACCACCTATTCATCGATGCCGCGTATGACAGCATCTATAGAGACGAGCTAGTTTTGGCATCCCTGCCAAACTCGTCCGTCTGTGCAGGATGACGATAGAGAATGCACACTGCTCCATCAAGGTCGGTAAACATCTCATCGAGACCTTTGATGTCCAGAAAGGATTTAGACAAGGCGATGCGCTGTCATGCCATTTTTTTTAACATCGTCAAATTTCATTCACTCCTCCCGCGTGAACGCTGCACCACAGTGGCTTTGAGTGGATGTCATGGCTCATCGTGCATCACACGCGGATTTTCAGTGCCCTAGAAACGAAGATTTTGCTTATTGACGTAACTGCTTAAGGGGATATGCGCCTCGTCGCTCATGTTGATTTTCAACACAAAATCGTCCTCTTCGTTGTTGAGATTGAGGATGGCTTGACAGCGGAGCATAGCGCTCCATTACTTGTCTGTTTGTATTCTGCAGATGTCTAATTCACAAATGTCAAATATGATTGACTTACGACGCCATTTGTAAAAATTATAATATCTTCCGATAGGATGATTAGTTTTGCGCCACCTTGTATAATAAACCAAATGACAATGGCTTTCTTCATCTTCTTCAATGCATAATGCGCTTATTTGCTGAATCTGTAGTGTATGATACAATAATCTGTGTGAGCCTTGACGCTGAATTTGTTGACATAGAGGCAACATTTCGCAATGGTGTACTGATATAAAGGTAGCAAGTTTCTGAGAATGCATTTTATTTTTTATTGCCACGCCAGGAGTAACCATACCGTAGTATGAAAGAATAGTGGAGTGAAAAGATGATCGTGCAGTTACCTAAGGAGGACAATCTTTTGAATTGCTGAGTTTAATGGAATACACAACAGACAGGTTGAGTGAGCAGGTTTCTGTTTCTCTTCCACTGACCATTTAAAAATTTGGTTGATTCTGGTTGATTCCAGAGCAATGGCTTATAGGCCTTCATTTTGCTTGTTTTCTATAGGTATAGATTTGATAAGGGTTCTAAATGAGTAGAGAATCATGAGTCCTTTACGTAGGGGAGATACAAGTTTTCATAGCGAGATCATTGCTGTCATTTTGGCTATATAGGTAGCTACGAACTTATAGTAAAATCTTTTTCTCTCACTTCAAAGCTGGGCAAGTATGGTAATATTTGGACAGACCATGAGTCAATGGAAGCATAGATGTGGTAAATCAAGAGGAAGACACTAAGTGAACTCCATGCAGAAGACGAATTGGAGGAGTCATATCTAATTTTTGTTTCAGATATACCAGAGTCGATTTCCATACATTCATGTAGGATGATGTTTCTTGTTTCCATAAAAGAAATTTGTAGTATGCGTTTGGCTAGGAATGCCTCCAATGTAATCAATAAATTTGCTTAAATCGTTCAAGTATATCGCGTTTTTAGCGTTTCAGTTTATACGGTATATCATATTCTGTAGTGTAGTGTAGTGTAGGGTAGCATGATTGGGCCAATGATTGTTCCCTGCGGTACTCCGAATTCAAAGCATTTTCTTTAAGTTTTGTTTTCCTTTGGCTTTGTGGTCCGAACATGTCGAATGTTGTCGAGTGTTTGTTGTTGTTATGCTCTCTTGTTTATTTAACCTCAGGGTGGTCTGAGGCCCTTAATTTTTATAATGTAACATATTTTACCTAACATGTTGAATGTATGTCAAATTTTTTAGGCTTTTCAAAGTTGTAAAATACGATGCCGAGGCATACCTAATTCAAGACCTTAACGTTCTCGGCTATGAGCTCAGGGATCGAATTGTTGGTCTCAACAAGATCGATTGTATAGTTGTACTAAAAAAGATTGCCAAATTCCATGCAGCATCAATGGTCTATGCGGAGAAGGTATTTGTAATACAAATTTTTATTTTTATATTGCTCTAACATTTTTATTTATCTATATAATACTCGTAGTTCCCAGAGGTAATTGACAGAATAAAAGATCACTTTCTTCAAGATGGTATTGAAAATATGGAACTTTTAAAAGACAATATTTGCGGTATGGTAGAAAGTTCATCAGAAACTGTACGCCAGTGGAAGGGCTACGAATCTATAGCAAATAAACTAAATAGGCTGTTGAAGTCTTTTCACCAGAAGTCCATTGAGACGTGTGATCGGACAAAGTGTCGCTATAATGTGATCAATCATGGAGATTTGTGGGTGAATAATTTTCTAATTAAGGACGACGATTTGATTTTCGTGAGTATGACACTTTCTCTTAATATATTCTTTGTTGAATTTTGTGTCTTAAATTTCTAGATCGATCTTCAACTTTGCTGCTATGGGAGTCCAGCGATTGATGTTAACTTTTTCCTATATTCCAGTGTGCCAGTGGATTTATTACAGCGAAAAAGATACAAATTTCTAAGGATTTATTTCAAACAGTTTCAAGATACTCTTAAAGAAATCGGTTACAAAAGTTCTCATATTCCTAGTTGGGAAGATTTTCAATATGAAATGAGACGAATGGAGTTCTCAGGAGTTTGGTCTTTGCTTGTCATATTTCCGACGACCACACTTGGTAAAGATGATTCGAAGGGAACTGATTTTGACACACTTAAGGATAAGGAAGCTTGGGCAAAAAAGAGAAAGTTAATGTTCAGTACAAGGAGAGTAGAAGAAACATTTAAATATGCATTAGATAGGTTTGACGATGTTGGGGCTTTGGATTGCTAAATAAAATAAATAATTGTACGGCTTTCAGTGCGATTGTGGCGATCAATCTTCAAACGCTGTTTTCTTTTTTGTAATCCTAATTTGTAAGAGGAGAAATCGTTACCAGCCATAGAGGAGCTATCAGAAATACAGTACTGATTCCTTCAGATTTTAAAAAGCTAAAAAAAACAAGACCGAAAGCTTCGATAGTCCACGAGTGGAGTTTTCAAACATGGGACTGCGCCAAATCAACAAGTTTTGTATTACAAGGTCCATCGTTTTGAGTTATACAAGGCGAAAACCGAATTTGTGTCAACTCCACCAATGATATCGTAAAAGGTATTCAATGAAGACATACTCTATAAAAAAAGGGAGAAAATGGGGGAGAGGAAGAACTGCGAATTAGAGTTCGCTGTATCAAGATGTAGATGTGGTCAAGAAAATTAAAACGCGAAAATAACTAGCTCTCCCACAATGAGCTTACGAATAATAGTCTTCTAGCAAATAAAGTCTTCAAATTACAGCCCTTGATTAGAGAAAACAAGGATGACTGAATCTCTGTTTAATAGGCGCAAGCTAAAGCGGCAGCACCAGCTTTGTCCGAGCAATTAGAAACAGCGCACTTTGGTTCGAAGAGAAGGATGGCTGCTGTATTATCTTCAGATCATCTTTAAAGTAGTTAGGTTGGAGGCTTAATGGATACGATTAAGATGTATTTTGTCAGATTGGGCTAAGAGCCAGTAATGCTTGGAATTAACTTTGAGGTATTCAATGAAGACATACATGTAAATGTCTTAATCAGAGAACAAATATTTTTTGATTGATAGATGAGAGTGAAGAGCGAAGGAAGAGCTAAAATCTAGACTGGACGTAACGTTTAGCACAAAATATCGTCATCTTCGACCATATTTGACAGCTTTATTTGGACTAAATATGTGACGTCCAAACCATTCAAGGCGCAGAAAATATCAATTATATCCTAAAATCGGAACGATCTGTTCTGATATTCATATCATAAAGTAGACTTTCGAAGCAATGTTCTGTTAAAACGCAATGGCCGGTGGTACAATACTCACTGAAGTTTTTATGACGTTGCGCGTCGGCTGTCTTTTGACTCTGGTCTTATGGATGTGCTGTCTGGTTCAACTCCTGTTTATGCGATTTTCTCTGGATCGGCTTCTGTCAGAATTTAATCTCCAGGTATGGAATGTAGTGCGCGCATGCTCCCACAGAGGAGAAAGATGATGACACCAAGGATGCCTTCTATGAGCTCCTTAACAAGACCTACGAACAATGTCCTAGCTATGACATTAAAATTGTCCTCGGTGATTTTAATGCAAAGCTAGGAAGAGAGGGTATAGCCTGCACAACACCACCTCCGATAACGAATTTAGGCTAATCGACTTTGCGGCGGGGCGAAACATTGTCGTGGCTAGCACGCGTTTCCCACATCTCGACATACACAAGGGGACTTGGAGAACTCCTGATCAATCAACAGTCAACCAGATTGATCACATTGCGATCGACGCAAGACACAAATCCAGTATTATGGATGTCTGTACGTTCCGAGGAGCCAACATCGACTCGGACCATTACCTTGTTGTAGCCAAGGTACGGTTGCGGATATCCCAAACTACGCTAAGACAAACAAATGCTGTGAGAAAATTCGACGTCAGACGGCTACAATCGCAAAAGATCGCGAAGTCCTTTTCCAATCGAGTGTCTCTTAATCTCTTAAGAGTTCCAATACCACCAGCATCAAGCATCGAAGACCATTGGAAACACTGTCAAAACGCCACTTCGTTTTTACTCGTCCACCACAACGAAACCCCTGGTTCGATGATGAATACCGCCAAGCACATGCAGCTAAGCAAAATGCATATAAAGCGGCACTGCATAGAAGGGCTAGAGCTGCTCATGAGCTCTATGAGAGGAAGAGGAGAGAAGAACACCGGCTTCTCAGGAGGAAGAAGAAAGAGCATGAGAAGCGCGCGGTCGAGAAAATTGAGAGATGCTACTCCAGAAATGAGATTCGGAAGTTTTACCAAAAGGTAAAAGTAACATACCGCGGAAACAAACCCCGAACCGAAGCCTGTAGAGATGAAGAAGGGAACATAGTAGTAGAACTGCAGTCGATGCTGAGAATTTGGAAAGACCATTCCTGCAAACTGTATAACGGCGATGACGGACCAAATACCGCTGTCAGGCAGAATCAACCTTTCAACTTGGACGATGATGACCAACAATTCCGTCCACCCGACCTTGATGAAGTGAAGATAGCTATATCGAAGCTTAAGTCCAACAAGGCTGCTGGAGCGGATGGCCTGACTGCCGAGCTCTTCAAAGCAGCAGGCGATGACTTGGTAAGGAGCATACACCAACTCATCTGTAAAATAGGGTCGGACGAAAGTATGCCCGATGAATGGAACCTCAGCATTGTTTGTCCGATTCTCAAGAAAGGAGACCCTCTGAACTGCGCCAACTACAGGGGCATCAGTCTCCTTAGCATCGCATATAAGATCTTATCTGCCGTATTGTATGAACGCCTGAAGCCGTTTGTCAACAACCTGATAGGTCTGTGGCTTCAGGCCAGAAAAGTCCACCATCGACCAGATATTCACACTACGGCAGATCTTGGAGAAGACCCATGAGCTTCAGATCGATACACACCACCTATTCATCGATTTTTAGGCCGCGTATGACAGCATCTATAGAGACGAGCTAGTTTTGGCATCCCTGCCAAACTCGTCCGTCTGTGCAGGATGACGATAGAGAATGCACACTGCTCCATCAAGGTCGGTAAACATCTCATCGAGACCTTTGATGTCCAGAAAGGATTTAGACAAGGCGATGCGCTGTCATGCGATTTTTTAACATCGTACTTGAAAGAATAGTGCAAGATTCACGAGCAAACACAAGAGGCACTATCTTTCAAAAGTCCGTCCAACTACTCGCATACGCCGACGATATTGACATAATCGGGAGAAAGCAGCGTGATGTCAGTGGCGCTTTCGCGAGTATTGAGACGGAAGCGGCGAAAATGGGTTTAGCGGTCAATGAGGGCAAGACCAAGTACATGCTGTCAAGCAAAAAGGACAACCAACACCGACGTCTCGGGCAGAACGTCACCCACGACAGATATAACTTTGAGGTAGTTAAGGACTTTGTCTACCTAGGCTCAGCTATAAATTCAAGCAACGATACCAGCGCTTAGATCAATCGAAGAATAACTCTTGCCAACCGCTGTTTCTCTGTGTTAAGAAGGCAATTGAGTAGCAAAGCCCTCTCTCGGACAACAAAAGTCACTCTTTATAAGACTTTAATAATCCCGGTCCTGCTCTATGGCGCGGAGGCATGGACATTATCAAAAATGGATGAGGGTGTTCTTGGTTGCTTCGAGAGAAAAATTCTTCGGGCGATCTTCGGTCCCGTCTGCATTGACGGTGAGTGGAGCAGGAGATACAACGACGAACTGTATGGACTGTACAGCGACATGGACCTAGCCAGAAGAGTGAAGATCCAAAGACTGAGATGGCTGGGTCATGTAGAGCGCATGGACACCAATGTTCCGGTCCGAAAAGTCTTCGAATCCGCTCCCGAGGGACAGCGCAGTAGAGGAAGACGACCTCAGCCAACTTAGCGTGTGAAACTGGAGGCAGCTAGCCGGGATCGAGCTGGCTGCAGAAGCTTGTTGACTGAGGCCCAGGTCCACCCCGGACTGTATCGCCACCTAAAGTAAAGTAAGTAAGTAAGGAATGTAGTTAGGTCTTCGCAGATGGCTACACAGTCTATCTGCGATGCAGTGTTGGACCTCGACAACGTTAAAATTCAATTCTCGTGAGGGAAACTTGCATCTGTGTCCTAAGTGGAGATATATGCAATTGTGATGGCAATACAAAATATTGTGAAAAATGGGTGGACGCAGCGACGGTTCCGAGCTTGTTTGAGAATACAAGTGCTCTGAGTGTTCCGTTCTGAAAAAAACTCTGTTGGTGTCATTTGTTTAAGCCCCGAAAAAGCGATCCGGTTTTTGATATTGGAATATTGGTGTAGACCCTTTCGAAGGAAAAATTGTGTTGTTTTCAACTAGTTGAAGAGGATAGGACTAATTTGTCCTTTATGTATTCTGTTTCGACAAGCATGTGGATATACTCGTGGTAGTACAAGAGATCTATTCTAAAAGCACAATCCCGCGCCACCATTTCACTTCATTCTATAGATTGGTTATAATTGGTCTGACCTTGAAAATGGGTCTCAAGGTCAAACTCGTGGTCACCATCTTTTGTCCCCTTCAGAAAATTGTGACTTTTGTGTGAAACATTCTTCGCGATATCGCGTATTTTTCGAGTAATTTGGATGTCTCAAGTTAAAAAACTCACCCTGTATAGTATGTGTACATTGTATGAGTGTAGATACATATTTATTATATATATATTTCCATATGTATTTATTCATCCACAGCAATGCCAAACAACGATTACTATCTTTAGGAAAATCATTATGAGTCGAGCTCATCATTTCAGTGATCAGTCGAGCACGCTATCAAGTAACTTATTTAGCAAATCATCTTTTGCTGTTATATTTTTACAAAATCTGTCAGTCACTATCATTAACTTTTTGTTTTGATTTTTCATTCAAGATACAGAGGACAAGATTGTGTGGTCAGATATAAAACCTGTTTTAGATTAACAAATTAATTGAAGTCACCTTTCTCTGTGTAGAAGCGTGTTATTTATTGGATGAATACCTACCAAAAACAAAATCGCGTACTTATGTATGGTAAATCAATTGTAAGACATGATAAGGCTGACAAATAGATAAGAACCGACTTGACGCGTGCCTATTTAAGTGAATGCGTTTCGCGTATTTGTTTTTATATCAAGAGAAGAACAATGGAGAACGGTTTCAAGTGTCCCTCGTATTTTGGTGAAGATTATTTGAAAAGTGCCCTTGAGGAGGGTTTCGATAGAAGTGACATAAAAATTTTGAATTTTGATATCAAATTGGCTAATTTGGGTGGTGAAAATTATTGCAGTGTCATCTATCGTATAAAAGTCGAATATGTGTTGAAGGATAGTGAAGATACGTCACCAAAAGAGATCCATTTGATCTTGAAGGATATGAGAAGTGAAATTGAAACAGAAGTTTGTAAATCCAAGGAGAACGATATGTATAGAAAAATCATCCCAGAGATGGAAAAAATTCTCGATGGAAAGGAGATTTTAGCGCCAAAGTAAGTTTAAGTGAACATTTCATCTGTAGTCGCACATCGTTATCTTTTTTTGTTTGATTTAAATTTGGTAATAAAGTGTGTTTAAATAATCCTAGTCGCACATTACCTACTGCCCTTAAACTACCATCTAAATTCAATCTACCCCACATAGTTCCGGGATATATGCATATGCGACGAGCAGGAGGTAACGCCACCATGAACCAGCATGTAAGCTTCTTACTTGGAACTGTGTCTTTATTTTACGACGCGGTTTTAAAACTGTGCGATTCTGTGATAACATGCAATTGCATGCTTGATCAGTCGTTGTTGGTTATTCATCATAAAAATCGGACAGTCTTGTCCCCCCAACAATATTTATTAGAAATTCTGATCATCTCTGGTTGATGTCACTAGTGCTTAATGATGATTTGCAAGGTGTTGATGTGAACTACGCAAAGGTATCCGCCCCGTGAATCTGTGCGGCATCGGGATGGCTATTTATTATTTTGAATAAAACTGGGTGAATGCATATGTCTCTCCAGTTCCCACATTCCTTCAAATTCTAGTCCCTTCTTTGGAAGCTTGATAATAATTCTTCTTGGTGTTCTATGTGCGAATTAAATAACGGAGTAAAAGCGCCAACAACCCCTTTACGTCATCTTGTTAAGGTTTCGACAACGGCTCATTCTAGACACCCATCTTCCCTGTGATTCAGATTAAAAGCGAAAAGTTGTTAGTTGATTTAAGTGCTGCTGGAATTGCTGATCTAGATTTAAGGCTGGTTACTGGTTATTGGTTCATTGTAAGTTCTGCTCTGCCAGTCTCAGGTTTAAGTTCAGCAGCAACAGGATGTTTGATTTTTTTTGGTGGTGTGGTAGCAGTGTTGTCACCGCAACTCTTTTTACCCGACTATGGCGAAGCAAAAAGAGGGTTATGATTTTACCGCTATGTATAAATGTTCAATTGTTCCCTCATAACTTTTAACCTACTTGTCATAAACTGACAAATGAGGTATCGTTGGAAGCATTTTGAACGTCCGCTGATTATAGGCTATGTGACGTCATATTTAAGTGAATATGGCGCTATCTAGAAAACATAAAACTTCACACAGCCACATCTGCTGGTAAAACAGTATAAAAACAAGAAACTAGTACCAAAATCACCTGTCACAGACACACACCAAATATAATCTTATCAGAAGACTGAGACATCACATCCCAAATGTCCCTCTGCAGATGCACAAATCCTTATCTCAATAGCCTACATAAACAAATCCTTTTCCACCATATCCTTTAATAGGAAATCTTAAATAAAAAAACCAAAACAAACAGACCAGGTCGTACGACCAAAATCTGCCTTGGGTTCACGTTGTACTACATGGTCTACATGCGCTCTTCTTGCGGTGTAACATTGGAGAATGAAGAGAAAGAGAGAAAAATGAACTTTTTATCGTACGAACCGGTTGTACAACGTTAACGACACTGGTATCACGAAGGTAACTTCACAGCTTCTTGGTGGAAAATGCGTGTGGTCAGGCATAAAGAAGAATGCAATTACCTGGACTCGCGACTGTATTCCATGTCAACGGTCCAAGATACATCGACAAACTCGATTGCAACCAAACCACATCGAGGTGCCCGACTCTAGGTTCAGTCGTATTCATCTGGATTTGATCGTATTACCACGAGTCCAAGAGTACCAGTACTGCCCCACAATCATTGAGATTGTGAATGATGGCCGGTGGGAGTCCTTCTCAAAAACATGGTTGCAGAGACAGTAGCCCAATTATTATTGAATAGTTTGTGCATAACAATTTCAGATGAGAATACTTTCTTGTATCATACTTCTTAAAGTCTGATTGTGAGTAGTCGGGTTTTAGTTTTTGAACTTAATTTTTATTGACTTCTATACTAAAATCATGAGGACAACATCACATTTATTTTAAACAATTGTAAGGTTTTCTTGAGTCCAGAAGTAGAATTGGTTGTACTCTGTAGCCTCTTCTTTACTTACAAATGCATAGATCACCAACCCCAGTTGCACAAAGTAAACTAGCTGAGATCCCCCGATGAGCAGATTCTTCAGAGATGTAGGTATATATTTGAAAATGTTCTTCCAACAGTGTCAATGTCATGAATGACAGGAGGTGTTCTATTTTGCTGACCGGTTATTATAAGGGTTGACTTTGGGTAACACTGGCATTGCATTTTTGACGTTCCATGACCATTGTCTAATGTCTGAGACATAGGGTTTTTCAATAAGGACTTGACAACATTTTTTTTTAAATAAAACGCAAACCATTTGAGATATTTCAAAAACTTTATTATCGGCTTGAAGTACAATCAAAACATTTATGAATGGCACTCGACTTCGTTTATATGGCCATCGCGGGCACGTTTGCAGCGGCCGATTCGTTGGACCTAATTTTCAATGACTCGGCTACACATTTCTGCCGTAATGGCCGCTATTTCGCGTTCAATGTTGGCTCTGAGCTATTCCAACGTCGTCGGCTTGTTGGCATAAACCAATGACTTAACATAGCCCCACAAAAAATAGTCAAGCGGCGTTAAATCGCGCGAACGAGGCGACCAATCGGAGAACGTACGTCGCTTCAAATGGTCCATCGGCTTCAATTCTTGAGTCAGCTTGATCTTGGATGGATGTATACCAAGATCCTTACGCAAAATACGCAATAATTTGGTCTGAGCGATGCCCAATTCTTGAGAACACCGTGGAATTGACTGCTTTGGATCGTTTGCTACGGACGCCTGAAAGGCAGCGATATTTTCGACACTTCGACCAACCCGTTGTCTCACTGACACGCCAACATCATACAACGAATATGTAGACTTAAATTTTTGCACTAAACTTGTTATTGCCTGTGTACTAGGGCGAGAATTACGACCGAAAACTGGAATTAACGCTCTTAAAGTTGCAGTCACCGAGTACGAATTTCGGTAGAAAATTTTTATAATTTGCAGACGTTGCTCGATCGTGTACTTTACCATGATGAAAATGTTGAGTTTACTGAATAAATTGACAGTGACAATTGGATGATTAGTGAAAGAGTGCGTTCGTAAATTAAATTCAAAGTTATCAAGTTCCTATTGGAAAACCCAAAAATTATGCCGGAACTGCAGTTGGACCCTGGCTTCAACTTCAAATTTCTTTTGTTACCTCTGGTCAGTGTCTAAGCCGGAGAAGTAATGACATCGGGAGATTCGACGAATCCTTCAGCTCTATAATCACTTACAAAATAGTGCGAACATTCGAAAATTCAAGCACATTTGGACACAGGTCATATTGGAATCGATGAGAACGTTGTTTTAGAATATCAACTGTTGGGGGTGTCTTCTATCATGTTAGGAATTATTTTAATGATTCAATTTATTAACATAATCAATAGTAAGAGGACATTCGGAAAAAAATCCACAGCTTCAAGTCTGTCGGGCAAGAGACTGACTAAAATATATTTGGTGTCTCTTTATGACCTATAAAAGTTTTTTTTTTTTTAAAGTACCTTCGAATTTATATTCCAACTAATTTCATAGATTATAGTATACATTGACGGGTCAGTTATTGTGAAGTAGAAAAATTGTCTAGATGAATCAACAACAAACTTATGATGGATGGCTCCTTAGGGAATCCATATAATAGCGGATCAGTTTTGAGTAACTTCATCAGTCATCATAATTTTGACTAGAAAAATTTGACATGACCTGCATGATATTGCCGATTTCAAGGAAAATTTTTTGATACTTTAGGGTACATTAACCTCTCTAGATAGAATGTTGAACTTCCTGATCGAGGACCCATAAAAAGGTCATAGCCCATCAAAGTGTCCATAATTTAAGCGGTCAATAAAAGGTCTGTAACTGAGCGTTGCCAAAGCTCTGGCATTAAATTGAAACTTGAAATAATTTATGGTTTATGAAAGACGTTGAGTCTTTTAAATTTGAGTGCCATATGTGTTTAAAGATAAAAGCCTGAGGACTCGTATAACAAAGCATCACCCCGAAATAGAGTACTATATTTGCCTGCCTCTTTGAATAAGAACAGTAGCTCTGTGCAAGGTACTTAAGTCTGATAATTTCTACTAGCTGTTTTCGAGCGAGCCAATGGAATATTACTCAAATTCTCAAACTCAAATTACTTAGATGAAGCTATAGTCCGAGATATGGGGTTCAACCAATAAACCTCCTTAATGACAATGGTCTTTGATGGTTGAGATCTCCAACTGCTTGTGCTCGCCAATTAAGGCGAGGTCTTTATCTACAACGTTGTGCTTCTTAATAAGAATTGAATGCCTTAACCATCTTTGTGGGCTGATGAGTACTTTGATAAGGAGGTCGATGTAAGTGTAGCAGTTACCGCAAATGGGACTGCTCGCCATAAATCACAAGTAATATGATGAGGGTGTCATGGGTCTTAACAAGGTCTTCTTAGACTAAATGTAGAGCGATTGGTAGACTAATTTTTTCAGTGAGTTAAGAATAAGTCCCTAACCATGCTGTATATTTATTTGTTTTGGTTTTGGGAAATTGTATTTGTACTGTGTTGATTTTTAAAGTAGTTTTAGATCAACACAATTCAAATGAATGAAAGATGCTATACGTGCATCTAGTCAGGCTTTGTCGTGCTTTCTGCTCAAAGAGAGATCGGGTAGTAGAGGCAGTATCTATTTTTATTAGAAGTTCCTGTAAAGATCGCTTTGGTGAGGAGACATTATCTACAGGGAGCATAACGCCATGTTCGTGGCATAGATTATCCCATTTTCTACCAAACTGTAACTTTCGGGTAAGAAGATACTTTGCGACAACGTGTGATAATCGATAATTCGAGAGTGAAATAGCTTTTAGTACGAACATAAAGTGCATTTTCATGGTGAATAAGTACAAAGGCGATAAATTGGTTTCTAGGTGAAGCATGTAGTTCGGCGTGTTCACTGGTAGTCTAAATATTTTCTTTATGAATTATCTCAGCAATTCATCTACTTCTTCATATTGAGTGTTACCCCTAACTTGGGCTGCGTAACACATAATAGATCTGACTACCGTTTTGAAAACTTTATACTTCGTACTCAATGCAAAATCTTTTTTACTAAGTACTCCTTTCCAACTGCAGTTTATGGCCTTTTTTGCTTCTCTTAATTTTTCCCCAAGTTGCTTCTTAAAGGAGAGATTCGGTGTTACAATATTATTTATATTTATAAATATTAAGTACAAATAAAGCAAGCCCCATTCACGAAAAACTCGTAAGGTACTCGGTCTTCTCCGGGAGCCTTGTTCGGTTTCCATAGCTGAACGACACTACAGACCTCCTGAAGTCGAATTTTTCTGTCCAACACCTCCACACTTTGGAATAGTAACGCGTAGTGCAAATGGGTAGCACTGGTTGGGGGGTTAAATAATTGCTTAAAATGCTCTGCTTGGATGCCTCAACGTGAATACCTCGCGCGAATGACGTGCCATTGAGAAGTCTTGCATGTTTCCAGAAAGGGCGACTGTCGGTGATTCCCGAAAGACTTTTGGCCACTTGATTCGAAAACCTTTTTTGTTTTTCTGAGAATGTTTTTCTATATTCTTGGTTGGCATGTTTGTAAAGGCTCTTCGCACAACTGCTGCCGGTTTCCCTCAACAATCGCAAATAAGCAAAAGACTTCTTCCTGGCCGCCTGATACTCCCAGTCAAACCATGGTTTATTGATTTGGAAAGGCGTAGCAGCGTCTAAGATGCAGGACGTAAGAAGGTTCACTCCGTTTATACGAGTAGAACATATAGTAAACCATTTCCGTTTCTAGATCTGAGTTCTTATCTTCTTTTGTTTATAAACATTTTTAAACCAGTTTATCCATTTTAATTTTGGCAGCAAGATGTTCTGCCGGGTTTGTTCTTGTGGCAGCGCTCCGAGATTTATTTGGATGTTTAAGGGTAATGATAATGATATGTTTATTTTTAATGGTATTAATTAATACTTACTTTACTTTAGGTGGCGCTACAGTCCGGGGTGGACCTGGGCCTCAGTCAACAAGCTTCTCCAGCCAGCTCGATCCCTGGCTAGCTGCCTCCAGTTTCGCACGCTACGTTGGCTGAGGTCCTCTTCCACTTGCGTGCGCCACCTGAGTCTTGGCCTTCCTCTACTGCGCTGTCCCTCGGGAGCGGATTCGAAGACTTTTCGGACCGGAGCATTGGTGTCCACACGCTCTACATGACCCAGCCATCTCAGTCTTTGGATCCCCTCTCTTCTGGCTAGGTCCATGTCGCTGTACAGTCAGTACAGTTCGTCGTTGTATCTCCTCCTCCACTCACCGTCAATGCAGACGAGACCGAAGATCGCACGAAGAATTTTTCTCTCGAAGCAACCAAGAACACCCTCATCCATTTTTGATAATGTCCATGCCTCTGCACCATAGAGCAGGACCGGGATTATTAAAGTCTTATAAAGGGTGACTTTTGTTGTCCGAGAGAGGGCTTTGCTACTCAATTGCCTTCTTAACCCAAAGAAACAGCGGTTGGCAAGAGTTATTCTTCGCTTGATCTCAGCGCTGGTGTCGTTGTCTGTATTTATAGCGGAGCCTAGGTAGACAAAGTCCTTAACTACCTCAAAGTTATATCTGTCGAGGGTGACGTTCTGTCCGAGACGTCGGTGTTGGTTGTCCTTTTTGCTTGACAGCATATACTTGGTCTTGCCCTCATTGACCGCTAAACCCATTTTCGCCGCTTCCGTCTCAATACTCGCGAAAGCGCCACTGACATCACGCTGTTTTCTCCCGATTATGTCAATATCGTCGGCGTATGCGAGTAGTTGGACGGACTTTTGAAAGATAGTGCCTCTTGTGTTTGCTCGTGAGTTTTGCACTATTATTTCAAGTACGATGTTGAAAAAATCGCATGACAGCGCATCGCCTTGTCTAAATCCTTTCTGGACATCAAAGGTCTCGGTGAGATCTTTACCGACCTTGATGGAACAGCGTGCATTCTCCATCGTCATCCTGCACAGACGGACGAGTTTTGCAGGGATGCCAAAACTAGACATTGCTGTATATAGCTCGTCTCTAAAGATGCTGTCATACGCGGCCTTAAAATCGATGAATAGATGGTGGGTATCGATCTGAAGCTCATGGGTCTTCTCCAAGATCTGCCGTAGTGTGAATATCAGGTCGATGGTGGACTTTACTGGCCTGAAGCCACACTGATATGGACCTATCAGGTTGTTGACGAACGGCTTCAGGCGTTCACACAATACGGCAGATAAAATCTTATATGCGATGCTAAGGAGACTGATGCCCCTGTGGTTGGCGCAGTTCAGAGGGTCTACTTTCTTGAGAATCGGACAAACAATGCTGAGGTTCCATTCATCGGGCATACTTTCGTCCGACCATATTTTATAGATGAGTTGGTGTATGCTCCTTACCAAGTCATCGCCTGCTGCTTTGAAGAGCTCGGCAGTCAGGCCATCCACTCCAGCAGCTTTGTTAGACTTAAGCTTCGATATAGCTATCTTCACTTCATCCAGGTCGGGTGGACGGAATTGTTGGTCATCATCGCCCAAGTTGAAAGGTTGATTCTGCCTGACAGCGGTATTTGGTCCGTCATCGCCGTTATACAGTCTGCAGAAATGGTCTTTCCAAATTCTCAGCATCGACTGTGTTCCCTTGGTCATCTCTACAGGCTTCGGTTCGGGGTTTGTTTCCGCGGTATGTTATTTTTACCTTTTGGTAAAACTACCGAACCTCATTCCTGGATTAGCATCTCTCAATTTCCTCGACCGTGCGCTTCTCATGCTCTTTCTTCTTCCCCCTGAGAAGCCGGTGTTCTTCTCTCCTCTTCCTCTCATAGAGCTCATGAGCAGCTCTACCCCTTCTATGCAGTGCCGCTTTATATGCATCTTGCTTAGCTGCATGTGCTTGGCGGTATTCATCATCGAACCAGGGGTTTCTTTGTGGTGGACGAGTGAAACCCAGCACATCAGAAGCGGCATCTCTGATGGCGTTTTGGCAGTGTTTCCAATGGTCTTCGATGCTTGATGCTGGTGGTATTGGAACTCTTAAGAGATTAAGAGGCACTCGATCGGAAAAGTACTTGGCGATCTCTTGCGATTGTAGAAGTCTGACGTCGAATTTTCGCACAGCATTAGTTTGTCTTGGCGTAGTTTGGGATATCCGCAACCGTACCTTGGCTACAACAAGGTAATGGTCCGAGTCGATGTTGGCTCCTCGGAACGTACGGACATCCATAATAGTGGACGAGTGTCTTGCGTCGATCGCAATGTGATCAGTTGGTTGGTTGACTGTTGATTGATCAGGAGTTCTCCAAGTCCCCTTGTGTATGTCGAGATGTGGGAACCGCGTGCTAGCCACCGCAAAGTTGATTAGCCTGAATCCGTTATCGAAGGTGGTGTCGTGCAGGCTATATTTTCCGGTTGTTCCACCAAAGATACCCTCTCTTCCTAGCTTTGCATTGAAATCACCGAGGACAATTTTAAGAAGGCATCCTTGGTGTCGTCATCTTCCTCCTCTGTGAGGGCATGCGCGCATATAAGGCTTATGTTGGCGAATTTAGCCTTGATGCGGATTGCTACGAGGCGCTTGCTCACATGCCGGAAGCTGAGGACTTCTCGTCTTAGTCCGTAGTAGATGTCGCATTAATTAATATGAGAATAAATACGAAAGAAGAAATCAAAACTCTTTTCTAGCTGACGGCAAATGCCAATGTTAACATAAATTTTGTAAATTTCAAAGAAAAAATTAATGGAATTATAAAGATTATTACTACTACATACGTGGTTTTGCCTCAATTCCAGCTTCTTGTTTCTATGTGACCTGTGTTTTCCTAATGCCGCCAATGTCATCAGTTTATGGATAAAGTTGAACTGACTTGTAGACGATTGTGTCTCTGGTGTTGGTTGCAAGTTTGGCACAATTTTGTAAGTATGGTGTTGAAGAAGTCACTTGCTCTGTCTACTGTCATGTCTATAGGTCTCGGTGACATTGCTTTCGATTTTTAGGAAGCAACAAACTTTCTCATTCTTTGTTCTACAAAATCTGAGGAGTTTGTTAAAATAGACATAATTGTGCATTGTTTATCTCCATGAATGTTGTTGTGTGTACACAATTTACGATAGAGCTCTGAAGTTTGGATGAAACCTAGCATAGTCATGCAATATTTCTAACGGCTTCTTCAGATTCTTCACCCTTTCTACTGTTTTTAAAAATAAAAAACAATTGTATCGAATAACCTTTATTATCATACAAAAGAACCATTCTTAAAATTTATTATTTGATGGTTATTTCTTTGAAATCAATTTTGTAATCCTAAATCGATGACGCTTGACCAATGAATCGAGTAATGTTGACATCCAATTCCCGAATCGTAACCGGCTTATCTATTTCTTCACCAGCCGAAAGCGTGAAATTACCTGTTCAACGAATAGTTCTCGCAATAAGGCCATGGATTACCACCAGTCCATAAACTACCCCAAACCGTTGTTTTGTCTGGGTGCTATCGGCGATCGTGAACCTATTCTGGTCCGAACTCCAAATATGGCTATTTTGCTCATTGACGTAGCCAACAGTCCACTGCTGATCAAAATTTTGGATGAAAACTGAGGATCCTGTAAAAACTCAACCAGCGCAGACGAAGACGAAGACGATTCGGAAGGTCGATTGGCTTCAATTCTTGCGCGAATGGAATTTTGTATGCCAATTTTTTTTTTGAGAACAGTGCGGAATCGACCTAACACGGTTCTCGCATACACTCGCCGCTACCTCCCCCTAAACATTCTTTAGTAGGTGTTAGGTGTGGTCTATTAAGTAACGTTATATCCAATCATGAAAATTAGGTTTTTAACTTTTCGATATTATAGAAAATTATGGGTTCCGTAGGCCGATTATATGGACCATTAATTTCTCTAAGCGCACGAAACACATTCCTCGTAAAAAACTTATTTTCCTAATATAGTTGAATAATTTGTAGGCATTGTACCGAGCTAGGTCTTGTCATATTTTAATGCCAAACAATATTTAACAAAAGACCATATCTGTATGTAACCACGCCCTCGTAATTTCTTTTAAAATCACCACTGAAAAAGGGACTTTTAAAAGAATCACTCGTTTTTACATAAGATGTTCCTCATATCATTTCGTTTCATTTTCAATGCATTTTTATTTATTCAATTCATTAATTCTTATATGCTTAACAAAAAAACGCTTAAAAATTAGCTTAAATAACTTAGAAAACTATCTTATTATAACTTACACTCTAAGTTAAACGTAATTCTCGACTAAATATCTATCGACGATCATTACAACATATTTCAATTTATAAATTAATATAATTAAAGCTAAAACTAAGAAAATCAATTTTATTTAAAGAAAAAAAAACTTAGTATACACTTTTTATTTATTTTTTTTAAATCGTATTATAAAACCTAAAAATACCTAAATATAAATCTAAATCTAATTAACCTACTAAGACTACTTAACCTACTTAGCCTACTTAATCTACCTTATTGAATTGCATAGGTATCATTTTTTTGGTTTGAGAAAAATCACCAGAATGGTACCCATCTCAAAGTTTTTTTTTTTTAATATATTTTTTTAATTTTTTTTTTAATATTTTTTTTGTGTTTTTATAATTTTTGTTCTTAAATCTACCTTAATCCTACCTACCCTATGTAAGCCGGCCATGACTAAATAATAGGCAGACCCGCTCTGCTTCCTAACGAAGCTATCTAGTATTGGAGAGATTCGACAATGGAGCTTCCCCTTCTTCTACAAGCCACCAAAATTGTTGGTGCTGCCGAGCAACATCCCTAATGTCACGACTCCCTACCGCCCTACTAAACTGGAGACGCTCCGCACTGCCATGTGCGACGTCTCTGTCGTAGTTGAGTCGCCTGTCCGCAGCTGTCGAGCGACGTGGAAGATTAACGGCACCGCTAATCTATCCTGGATCAGACCTTTTTTGTCGAAGTAGAGGAACGCTTCTGGAGGAATAAAGCCGTCAAAGCGAACTCTCTTGTGATACATGTTATTGGGGTAGTAAGCCCCAGAGATCAGGTTATTCGATGAGGTCATTGCTCTTGCAATGTGCCTTCGAATCAGCTTAATAACAAAATTATCCACTCTTAATAGGTTCGCCTTATTGTACAAGATCTTGTTAGGATAGAATTTTATGTACTCAGACTCTGGTGTTCTGTATAGGCGAAGACAAGCCATAAGGCAAGCCCTCTCAAACACCCGAATCTTTTCCAAAAGACTTGCTCTCACGTTGAACCACACGGGACAACCATATACAAGCATAGGCCGGATAAGGGCCATGTAGCAAATCTCCTTTACCCTCGCATCGAGTTGTCTGCTATAAAACACTCTCTTTGTAAGGGCAAAAGCACCTTTGGCTCTGGCCAAAGCAACATCTATATGTTTGTTAAAATACAGATATTGATCTAGCCAGATCCCAAGGTATCTGACTACATTTCGACAAGCAAGGAGCTGCCCGTGTTGTCCCACGATCTGAAACTTTCGCCAATTCTTTCTGGTATCCGCAGAGGCCCCAGACAGAGGCGTCCGAAACAGAATGGTTTCCGACTTCTGAAAGTTGATCTTCAACTTCCAGTCGTCGCAATATTGTTTAATTTGATCGAAGTCACGTTGCAAAAGAATGTTTATAACCTCAATCTTTGGACCTGATCTGTACGCGATTAAGTCGTTTGCGTACGCTATGGCATGGTGAAGTGAACCCATCAGATCACTTGTGTAAATGTTGAAAAGGATTGGCGAATTGACCGCACCTTGTTGCAGACCGTTTTTAATGTTGAATGTACCAGTAGAAGTCACATCGCCATTCTTCACGATGAACTGTCTATCGGTGAGCATATTGAAAAGAATATATAGCAGTGGTTTACTAATACCTAGCCTGTTAAGCTTGTAGAAGAGTCCCTCTAACCATACGGTATCGAAGGAAGATGTTCCTCATACCAATTAAAGTGTTAAAATCACCAAAAACAATTCTATCTTTGAGACATGGCTCATACATTTTATCGCAGAAGAATTCTTTTTAACATTTGAGTATCCGATAGAATAGCAAAGTGATGCCATTTTCTCGTGTTAAAGACTTGCGCTTATAAATTTGGCTAGTTAATATCGGTTGGATTTCATAACACACAACAAACCAATTCTCTTGAAATTGAGAATGACAGATAGGTTTGACAGTTAACAGTTAACAGTTAACAGTAAAGAAAAGCCCTCCTCATGACATCGATTATCCGTCTTGATCTTTTTTTTTTTATCAAATAATGTTTTTTTTTGTTACAGACTCTTTAAAGTTACAAAGTACGATACCGAAGAATACCTCTTCCAAGATCTTAATGCCCTTGGATATGATCTTAAGGATAGACTCATTGGACTTGACGAAAAAGATTGTGTCGTTGTATTAAAAAAAATCGCCAAGTTCCATGCAGCATCAATGGCCTATGCAGAGAAGGTATTCTTAAAATAAATCATTGCTCTCATAACATACGAGTAGTTTATTGATATTACAGTTTCCAGAAGTAGTAAAGGACATACAAGATCACTATCTCACAAATGATGCAACACTCATGGGTACACATATACGGGGAATGTTTGAAAGCTCGGCTGCAGCTCTCCGAAAATGGGAAGGATACGAATCGATTGCAGCCAAAATTGATAAATTGACAATTGTCTCAAGGGAGAAATGTTTAGAAGCCTGTGATCGATCGAAATGCCGTTATTTAGTGATCAATCACTGCGATCTCTGGGTGAATAATTTTCTAATAAAGGACGACGATTTGGCATTCGTAAGACATACGAAGAAATACTATTTATTTTTATTACATAAATCTTTCTTTTCCTTTCCACCAGATTGATCTTCAAGTTTGCTGTTATGGGAGTCCTGCCATAGATGTACAATACTTTTTATATTCCAGTGTACCTTTGGATTTGCTCAAACAAAAGCGATATGAATTTCTAAGAATATACTTCAAACAGTTCCAAGATACTTTGAGAGATATTGGCTTCGCGAAAATTCCCAGTTGGGAGGATTTTGTGTATGAAATGAGACGATTGGAGTTTTATGGCATTTGGTCCTTGATGATTATATTGCCTATGGTTGTACTCAGCAAGGATGAGTCAAAAGGAATTGAATTTAACACTCTTAAGGATGAGAAGGTGTGGGCGGAAAAGAAGAGTAACATATTTAAAACTAAAAGACTAGAAGAAACGTTTAAATATGCATTTGATCGATTTAATGAAATTGGGGCTTTGGAGTTTTAGGTGACAGACTGGTGTAAGAAAATAGGTTTTCGTAGCTCAGCACTCGTACTCTTTCTACGTACGAGTAATAAATTATTTATACAGTATTTAAGGCACGTGTATAGTTATCAATTGTGAGAGCTAATGGCCTCGAAATCTAACTATTTACAGTGGCTGGAAAACTAATTAGAAACACACACACTTTCTGGAGGAAAGTTGCGTACGTTAATTTAAAAAAATAAATAATAAATGTAATTTACTTTTATTTTTATAAAAAACCAAAAAAATAAAGATTATTCCATAAATATGTGGAAACATATTAAAAATAAGTTTAAATCAAGTGCAGTTTATTATCTGTGCAAATATATTGTAATTAGTAAGAGAAGTTAAAAAAAAAAAACAAATTTATAAACAAATAGAAGGAAATTTAATTGCACTCTTTAGATCCGCTTTTTGAAAAAATAAAAAATAATACAGATGAACAGCGTTTTGATAAAATAGCTACTTAGTTCTGACATTGTTGACAAGGGGGATATTTGTACCTCCAGGGTGGCTCAAAATTGTTGAACAATAAGTGTACTTCTTAGAAATTGTTGATCCCAATTTTTCCTCAACTTCTTATCCTTTTATTAACCCTTTCCTCGTTATACGAACTTATGCGTAACGAGTTTCCCATTTTTACTGCATCGCTGCTGCTCCGCTTATGGGGTTGGCTAATGTTGCAGACCGCAGAACGCGTCTACATAATGCTCGGTCCTGGAACGCTTCAGTGGTTAGCCCCAGGCGTTGTTGCGCATTTGCCATCTGAGAAATCCAGGAATTCTTTTTCCGACCTCGTTTTCTTACAGTTGGAGTGACCGTAGTTGATAGTGCCTTTTTAACCGGATTTTCCGCAGATCTTCTTTGAACGTGGCAATACCAGCTTATTCTATTCGCCTCAAGCTGTTTGGTTACCGAATTCTTTATATGTAGACTTCCTCTTATACGCGTAGATCTAATGCAATCGCGTTTAGTGACTCCACTAGACATCCTTAACATTTTTATTTCCGCTGCCGTCATTTTGTTTTCGCTTCGTACATTGTCCAGCACTGTGAACCGTATATAAGAGCTGGTCTAACAACCGTGGTGTAGAGTTTCCCCTTTAATTTAAGTGGAAATTTTCGGTCGCAAAAGATTCCCGAATTTTCTCGCCATTTCATCCATCCCACACTCACTCTGTGGTTAACGTCGTCGTCACATTTCGCTTCCATGTTAACGATTGATCCTAAGTATTTAAAGATAGTGCTTTTCGGAAGAACTATTCCGTCTAACATTATATCCGGAACAGGTCGCAACGGATGCGCAAATGGGCACATCAAATGCTCCGTCTTTGAACGACTTATTTTAAACCCGTTTCTCTCTAGCGCATTTCTCCATGAATCTAAGGCGTTCTGTAAATCTTCAACGTTATCGCTAAGTATAACTGCGTCGTCAGCGAAGAGAATTGGCGTTACATTTGCTTCCCTCAACATCAGCGCAAAAGTTTTCAGTGGGGTTAAACTTGCGGAAGCTTGCGGGGCGATGCTCAGGACGTTTATATTTTCCTTCTTAAAGAAGGAATGGAAAATGTAGGAAACTGGCAAATAGTTTTATACAACATTCATCCATCGATACGCACAATAGGACCACCGTACACGGAAAAGCTGCCAAAACCATAAAATTTCCATCACCAAACTTGATCGTTTTGATGGTATAGTTGTTTACATGTTGCTTAAGGTCCAAACTATTACACAGAAGGGTTCCATGCTCCGCGGCAAATTGCAATGGACGTTTTAAATTTTTTTTTCGAAACTGTTGCTTTTTGCGTACAATGCACCTCCACATACATATTTCTATATATCTATTCTATATAGTAGTCTGTTCCTTATGGTTCTAAGTGTAACTTGTGCGCTTAATTGGGACGATAGATCTGAGGGAATGCCATTGATGGTAAAATAAAAGATTCAGCTACCTTAATCCACAAAAAATCCCGTTTTTCTTGACATCATCTTTTTGAAGCACAGCATAGCTTTGACGATGGTATCCAATCCATAAAAGCCTTCTCCTGGCAGTACTAACAGATATTTCTCAACTCTGGTGTGGAGCTCTTAATATTTTCATTCTGTTGAACTACGAGTAGATAATAAAGCTAAGAATTTTGAACTGAACGTATATGAAGCACAACAGATTTACGGTAAGTTCCACTTCTTCAATATTTTTTCACTGTTTTTAATTAATTTTCCAAATAATTGCCAAATAATCTGACCGACATCAGTTCGTTTTGTAAAATAATCTTCTGAGAATAAAATTCATTGCCGTTGTAAGACAAGAAAAATTGCAACGACAGCTGCAAGCAAATAGGTAATTGACGGTGCAGATATCTTGTGCCTTCATTATGGCTATTGTTAGTGTTAGTGTAAGAGGCACTTGGGCCATTGTAATGGCACTGGGAGAGAGGGTGTTTACGAGTAATTCTGGAACCAACAAGTTTTTTTTTTGATTAATCATTTAAGATAAGTTCACTTCAAAGAGCAGGAATGAATTGGGTCTTAGAAATGAAAACTGCATACTGACTGCATTTTACTGCATGTCAGGTTCCCCTTTTTTTAAGTCCCGAAATCGTTGTTTATGCTTGTAACTTGGGGAGTCTCTTTTCGTGATTTGACTGGGCTTAGAAACCGCTTGAAAATGCGTCATTTGTTTGGGGAAGGTCATTGGCGGTTTGGCGTTGTCAAGTTGCCCACAGTTTGTTCTTAATGTTCAAATTCAGGTCAGCTTTTCAGAGGTGCAAATTCCTGCGACTTCTATACATTTGTCTCAAACCACAACACAGTGCGTTCCAGTGCTGCTATGGTGTTCAAATTTAAGTATCTGATTGTCGTTTGACTACTTGTGTATAGGAACAGACAGACCAATACCTTTAAAGATAGAAATAGAGTTGATGAGAATTATAATCTTTACTTGTTTTACTCTAGAGTCAGATAATTGAGGCCAATGTTAAAACCAATATCACTTAGTTGAATGGTGATTGATTGAGGCTTTGATGTTGACATTTCACTTTCAATTTTTATTAAATGTCTCTGAGGGCAGTTTATTTGCAACCTCCATCTGAATAAATTCTAAAAGTAGCATATGAAGCAAAGATTGGAGGCAGCTTATTGCGATTGCTGTTGTTGCTGAATTCGCTAGCATTGCAGATTTTGTAATATGTTTAGGTTCGGCGTATTGATCTGACTTATGAAGACAGTGAAAGGATGCTCTGTTAAAGTTATTATTACCAAATTATCTTTAACGATTACTAAGCGAAGAATTTTTATTTTGTGTACATTCATCATATTCCAAAACTATTAGGTTTTAGTCTTTTAGAATGTGTCTCCAACTCGTACATCATATAAAGAGCGATTATCACATGCTGCTTTATGGTTGCTCCTATAAAATATACTGTTTTCTATTGTTATTGTATATGGGAACCGGATATGTTATTTGTAAATACGAGTAGTAAAGTACGTATTTACATATGAGACCATTGCATGAGTACCTATATAATGCAATAATGCATAAACGAAGAACTATGTATTTGGTTTCAGGGCTCGCCTGCAGTGTGGAGACTGAATTTCCATCGCTCGAATCGATTGAAATATTGTCCATACAGAGATCATAGATTACGTAAGGCTGTCTATAGTGTTAACACCATAAAAAGTAACCGTAAACCACCTTAGTGGTATACGACTTTCAGGGTCTTAGAGAGGCAGTTTGATGGATTCATTATCAGAAAAGCATTTGTAAGTAGCTCTCTAAAAATTCAAAACTCAACTTATAGAAGAAAAGCTAGGAGAAATATTTTAAGGTTTCTTTTTCATCGGAGAAGCTCTCCGAAGCCTCAAAGCTTAGCGAAATTCTAGCTTTTAACCTAGCTACTCTAAACTGAATACTTAAACAGGATGACGCCTTAAAGAATTTTAGTTAAGAAGCAATTTTTAATCTATACTGCACAAAACAGTTTTTGAAAAGCTACACGGATTAACCTCAATTTATACCTATACAATATGGTTACCAGAAAAAATGTCAAGTGGACTTTGAATAGCTTCAACCCCCGAAAAGGGATCTTCATTGTCAAAATTAAAATTCGATATGGGCTTACCATAAATGAAAGCCACTCTTAATAGCTTGATATACCACCTTGATTATCAATAACCACAGTATGGCGCTCCCATTGTTCCGAATTGAGTTCTGTTTTTTTTTAAAGTTGGTACATCTGTTGTTGATATTCTCTCTAAATCTTAGAGTCATAGCTTGACATTTGCAAAAGTTACGTAGCCAAGAGTACATCTATCTCTGTGTGTGTTGGCGATTTTTTACAATTTTAGATATGAATTTAAAATTGCAACAACGAACTTATATTAAATTTTGCGTAAAAAACGGATTTAATGGTGAGCGAACGTTGGAAATGTCGGAAAAGTGTTTCGGTAAACAGTCGTTTTCCAGTGGCACGAGCGGTTTAAAAGTGGTCGTGAGACAATCGAAGATGATGAACGCAGTGGCAGACCATCGATATCAAAAACTGACGAAAACATTGATGAAGTAAAAGAAATATTGGTCAATAATCGCAAATTAACCATCAAAGAGATAGCGGAGGACTTGAACATTGCCTATGGATTCGTCCGAAACATTTTGGTTAATGATTTTGGTTTCCGTCGTGTAGCAGCAAAGTTGATGCCAAAATACCTCAATTTCATGCAAAAAAGAGACCGTGTTGACGTCGCAAAAGAGATGATTTGCAAGGCTGAAACCGATCCCACATTCATCAAAAGGATCATTACTGGAGACGAGACGTGGGTTTATGAGTACGACACGCAGTCCAGACATCAGGCAATTGAATGGCGTTAACCAAATGAGCCGAGACCAAAAAAACCACATCGTTTTCAGTCAAAAAAGAAGGCAATGCTCACGGTTTTCATGGATTACAACGGTATAGTGCATCATGAACTTTTGCCAGAAGGCCAAAAAGTAACAAAGAGTATTATTTGGGCGTTATGAGACGTTTGCGTGAAGTAATTCGCCGAAAGAGACTATGATAATGCACCGTCACACAGTGCCATCATTATTCGTAATTTTTTGACGAAAAATGCAACAAATACCATCCAATAGCCACCGAATTCACCTGATTTGACTCCCTGTGACTCCTTTCTGTTCAATCGAGTTAAAAAACCACTACGGGGAACGCATTTCGGCAGCTGGACATACCGAAAACCGAATATAAAATATGTTTCGAGGATTGGGTCAAGCGCTGGCATAAGTGTGTTGCAGTCGATGGGGATTACTTTGAAGGGGACAATATAGATTTAGATGAATAAACTTGTATTTTTAATTTTCGATAACTCATTGATCAAGGTGGTATACTCGTATATGAGACCATTGCTTAAGTAGTCCCATAAATGAAGAATTATATTTTTGGTTTCAGGGCTCGCCTGCAGTGTGGAGACTTAAGCTGCAGTCATGAATTTTCATCGCTCGAAGAAATCTCTGAAAGTTTTTTAATTTTTGTGGAAATAAGGAGGAGTTCTCCGAAGCCTCAAGGTTTAGCGCAGTTGTAGTTTCCCATTTACTCCTAACTCAGTATTTAAACAGGATAATGTGTGGCCACTAGAACAAATGTCAACCGGACTTTGAATAGCTTCGATTCAATAGTTTCAGCCTCTGCGATCGGATGGCATCTTTATACTCAAAATTTAAATTCGGCGTTTATCATAGATAGAAGCCACTCTTAATGGCTTGATAGATTCTCATGTGTTTTTCATGCCGGAATGCAAAAAGAAATTAACATGGTTATTCGAATGACTTTAGACCCCGCTTGGAAAGATTGATTGTCACCTTTTTTTTCAGAGTTTAGTAGAAACTGTCTTGCGTTCAATAGTGTTCCATTGCTTATTCACACAAATTCTTATACTGTTTGTTTCACAAATTTTTGAATTGACATTTGACGCTGTTTGTAAAATTTATGGCACTTTCTGATACGGTCATACATTATGGCCCAACCCGTACTTTCTGAAACAAAAGACTAGATTTCGAATTTCTAGTTGTGAGATACAAGGAAGGGTGTCCCAAAATTCACGCAAGATTTGAATTTCCGTGCGGTAAAGTACTGACAACAGGGGGAAAAAATAGCTAACAGATCAAGTTTATTAAAAGTGAAGAGTTAAACGAAAGAACAACGCTTTCTCAATGTTGGACAATATTTTTAAAATAATGAAGGTTAAGCAGGTGCAGATTGCAATTATCGTACAAAAAATGTTCGGAATAGTTATGTATTTAACTTCACCAATTGTGACGTGATCTTAGAGACCCTGGCCGTTCTTCAACAAGTCGTTGAACACAAAATCGTGAAGCAGTTCCTGAGAGGGTTCACTATAGTGAAGAATTTGATATTTCGAGAAGCTTTGCATATAAAATTCAAAGGGCTCAAGAACTGAAGCCAACTGACCACGCACAGCAATAAGAGTTCGTTGAATCGATTATGAAACAACATCTTCAGCGATGAGGCTCATTTTCATCTTGATGGTTTTGTTAATCGTGCAAAAATTCTCGAATCTGTAATTCGAACAATTATTCTTTGAAAGTACGACTCGACATGCAATAGCAGTTAATGGTGTTCACTATCGCTATAAGATAATCTCGTTAATCTCTTAGATGGGGATATGGATGTGGACGGGGGACACGTGTTTTCAACAAGGCAATGCCACATCGCATACAATCCAGGAAACAGTTTAATTACTGCATGAGTCATTCCCTGATCGTGTAATTTACCATTCTAGTGATCAGAACCGGTTGCCCACAAGCCCACGAAATACAGCCACAATTATGCAAGACTGCCAAAACAGTGAGACAGCAAATTCGTGGAGGTCATTTACTACGAGTATATAAAGGTACATATATCATTTTACTATGTTTATGAATCAATAAAAAAATTATTAACTAAAAAACTGGTTTTTCTATCAAAATAACTTTTTACGTGAAATTTCGGATACCGGTTACGAATTTGTAGTTTTGTGAAATAGGCTATTGGTACTCTTATATCTTGAGTTTTTTTTGGATATTTCGATTACTTTCAAAGTGTAGATGGTAATGATGTCGCAAGACCGTAGTTAGGGAAATAGAACAAGTTTGCCAAAAGTTACCGCCAGTAAGATGTCCTTAATTGTATCTAAATTCACTTTTGTATCATTGTGTGAATTATCCCAATCCCAGTTATTCAATATTCCGACACATTTTTTATTATTTTGTTTCAAACTCTTATATTGCACCCCATTGCGTGACAATACAGAGAGAACATGTGCGCATCGAATTTTATTTTTGAGCAATTTTTCTCACGTGTCGGCAATTTGTATTTTTAACTGAATTTCAAGTTAATTGTCTGGCCAGCGTTATTGTTACGTAATTTTCGGTTCTATCATGAACTAAGTATTTGAACCGTTTTTGTTTCTTTTAAAAGTTATTTCTCGTGTGGGTAATTATAAACTATTTAAAATTTAAGACACTCCCCTTAGCCTTGACCTTGTAAGAGCTCTATAAAACTAGCCATGAAGTTCAAATTTTGGTTATTGAAAGTTGAATCAAGATGGAAGCCGGTCCGCATTTTCTTGACGAAGAATTTCTTCAAAGTAGTCTAGCAGATGGCTTCAAACGTTCGGATGTAGTCTTCCTGGACTACGAGGCAAAGCTAGCAAGCTTTGGAGGAGAGAATTTCTTTAGTGACATTTACCGTATCAGAGTGGATTATCAGTTAGGAGATGGAGAACCGAAGGAAATCCATTTGATAATGAAGGTCATGAAGACAACAGTTGATGGAGATATTGGCATGAAATCCAAGGAAGCTCCCATGTATCGTGAAGTTCTGCCAGAGTTGGAAGCTATTCTAGGAGGTGATGTGATATTTGCGCCAAAGTAAGATTGAAGCCCTTCAAATGTTGTATACTCACAGGCTCTTTACTGAGATTAAAAGTGACTATGAAGCCTACGTTTTCGAGGATCTAAATGCTCTTGGATACGACTTGAAGGACAGGGAAATTGGCCTCGAGGAAAGTGATTGCATTTTGGTGCTGAAAAAAATTGCTAAGTTCCATGCAGCTTCAATGGTCTATGCACAGAAGGTATGTATATTAAAGTAGTTTCTTTTTGGCACTAACACCATCGAAATAGTTTCCAGACATCACTGACAACATAAAACACTCCATGTTTGAATTTGGAACAAAAATTTCACCGACCTTAGATCATCACATGACTGGCATGTTGAGTAGTGCTGCTGAAGCAATAGCAACTTGGGCAGGTTATGAATCTCTTGCGGAGAAGATCTTAACTCTTAGAGACAGTTTCCATGAGAGAACCATAGAAATTCTGGATCGAACGAAGCCTGGCTACAATGTCATCAACCACGGAGACCTGTGGGTCAATAACATTCTATTCAAAGACAATGATCCTGTTTTTGTAAGTATTTGTGTTTTAATATTTAAAGACTTTCTTTGATATTACTCATATCTTCAGTTGGACTTTCAAATTTCGAACTACAGCAGTCCTGGGTTGGATTTAAACTACTTTCTCTACACCAGTGTTCCACTGGAGATACTTAAATCCCAACGCTATGAATTCCATCGAATTTATTTCAACGAATTCCAAGAAACTCTGTTCGCCATTGGGTTCGATGATGTTCCATGTTGGGAGGATTTTGTGGTTGAGATGCAAAAGACTGAACTATCCGGGGCATGGGTGATGTTAACCATTTTTCCAATGCTCATACTAACTAAAGACGACTCGGTGGGAAATGATATCGAAACAATGAAAAATGAAGAAATTTGGGCGGCGAAAAAGAAGAAAATGTACGCAGCGGCGAGGGTGGTAGAGACATTTAAATATGCTCTAGATAGATTTAATGATTTGGGAGTACTGTGAATGTATGTATTTTAAATAAAACAAGAACACAAACATCAATGATTCCGGGAAGCAGAGGCTTAGTTTTATGCATAAAAATGCTACTATTCACGAACCCTTTGTTAATTTTAATATTACGAAGTATCTCTTACTGGTATCCATTGGCTACTGCGAGTGTTGAAGAAGAGACAAAGTGGGAGCATTATACAATAGACACGAAAGGGGATGCATTCACTATACTGAATCCATGTTGGTGCCACAGCTTCACAGACTTTATCCAGGCTTCTTCGGCATATCGAAGTTCTGGCCGATAAAGATCTCTTAGGATAAGTCAGATCCTTGAAAAATAAATGGTGGCGGAGGAGCTCGTATCTGGCCTCCTGGTTGGGGTTTCCGTTGTTGGCGTAACTACCCTGTCACGTAAAAAGTAGTTTGTTATGAGAGAGACACAAGCCAACGGAACCCCTTATTATCGTTACTGCTTATTTGACCAATTTTTGATCTTCTGCTTAGCCAGAGCGTGAATTTCGTCGTCGTTTTCCTCGCCGTCCTACATCATATGCGCGAACTATTAAGATCCTGGCTGTGCGTCTCATGCAAATGGGGTCCACTAGAGATGTCGAAAAAAGTGGCCGCCTCGTAAAGTTCTGTTGAAAAAGAATATATTTGGTGTGGCAGAGGATGTCCGAGAGAGCACACAAACATAGACGAGACAACGATGCACACAATTTGGTCGAATTTTGGTGAAAAACCTAAAGATTTTCCCTATTGAAGTGCTGTTCATCAATTACTGCCTAGTGACCGTGTAACCAATATCACAATGAGCCACGAAACCCATTTCCACTTACATGGTTATGCAAATGGACAACCCACACGAAATGTAAGAAGAGTCATCCAAACCCTCAAAGTGACTGTTTGGTGCGGTATTTATAGTGAAAAACTGATTGGCGCTTATTTTTTTAAAGATGCCAATGGTCGTTACCGTAATAAATAAGCGCTTGACGAGTTATTTTGCCGCAAGTTGCTTAATTGGGTTTCGAGGATTATTTGTTCCAGCAGGACGGAGCAACCGCTCACACAGCTCGGGTCAAGATAGAGATTTAAAATCACCAATTTCCAGACAGTGTGACCTCTCGTTTTGGGTTGCCAGATTTGACAGCAGCAGAGTTTTTCCTTGGAGGCTTTTTAAAATATTGTGTTTACCACAACAAACTACAAACCTCGCAAATCTTGAAAGACAACATTGAAGAATTTGGAGTTAGGTGTTTTGCGAGGAATAACTCATAATGATTATGCAGGATGATAAGCAGAAAGCAGAGCAAATTTTGAACATTTTCGAAAGAAAAATTGTTGCCTCCATATATAAGGAAAGCGGATGGAGTAGAAAATACATCGGCGAGCTTTATGATCTGTATCAAGGTGTACATGTAGTCTAAAATGCTAAAACACGTCGACATAATGTTCCAGCATTGAGGAACTTCGAATCACAGCACCCTGTTTGAGGCGACGAGAAAGACCGAACCTACGTATTCAAGAATCAGGTCACTACAGATGCGAAAGCGTTTTCTCTTACAATCGGAAGAAACGCGCCAAGGATTAAGAAGAATGGTAGGGAGCCTGTTAAGGCTGAAAACACACCGGAGCGGACAATGACGTCAGACAAAAAGACACATTAACCGGAACATGTATTTTTGTCTCGTCTGATTTGGTGTGTGTTTACTCATAAGAATCAATGGATTGTTGTCTGATTTGTCAACAAAACACGTCATGTCGTATCCGGTGTGTTTTCAGGCAAAGTAAAGTTAGTTAGTTATGGATTTGATATTGACCGTGGATGCAGCCCACTCCATGAAAAAAAAAGATTAGTACATATAGAATAGAACTAGAAGTGCTACAGAAAGCTTTTGTGCAACCAAGATAAATCGGCAGTACAGTACAGGTGGGCCTGGCCTGATTCAATAATTCTTTCAAGTTAGAATTGTGCGCGCCACACAGGCCGAGATTTTCTCTAATTTCGAGAGGAAAAGGCCTCCTCGACATGACTTATAAGAACCTTTCTGCTATTCCATGTGGCCGTCAATGAAGCTTGGGTATGTAGGGGAAAGCAGCCCAACTGGGTATGACTGTAAGCTACGGGCAAAACAAAGTAAAAGTGACACACATTACCAATGGCTTAGTCAAAACCTGTTAGTTAAGGAATGCCTCTATATTTCCACAGCAATTATAAGCACCAAGGATATCAGAGCTAAAATCGGATACAGAATTGTTCCTGTCAATCGCAGAGTTCTGTATCGTAAAGCCAAAGACACCTTATACATGAACCATGCTGTTCCTTCGAAAATTCTTGGTCTTTATCGATAGCGGATGAAGGAACACTAGTAAGAAAGATACTGCGTGTGATTTTTGAATTAACGTTTATAGATAAAATTCAACCACGAACTATACTGATTGTACAACGACACGGGCCTATTTATTTTATATATTTATTAAATAATCTCTGTACAATATTAGGTTCTAATCGACTTTTGACTTGTACAGGTTTCATAGTATAATATCAAATATAATTATAAATAACAATGCATATAAATATATAGTTTAAGATGGAAAGATAAATTTAAAATAGAAAAAGTTATAGAAAATAGAGAAATAATATACGAGAGCGGGTCAATAAGTCCGTGACTTTTTGAATTTCTGACCTCTTTACTGAAACAGCAACACCGCTCCTGTCAACAGGCATCTGTCAGTTGACTCCTGTCAAAATTTAAACTTGCTGCGTCAGTTAGTTTGTTTTTGACAGCTATTTTTATCAGACTACTCACTAATTTGAGGAGAAAATGGAAAAAAGTGAATTTCGTGTGCTTATTAAGCATTATTTCTTGCGAAAAAAAACCATTACCGAGACCAAGGCTAAGCTTGATAAATACTATGGGGACTCTGCACCATCGATTTCAATGGTAAAAAAGTGGTTTACTGAATTTTGTTATGGCCGTACAAGCACTGAAGATGCCGAACGTCCTGGACGCCCAGTTGAGGTCTCTACACCCGAAACAATCGAAAAAATTCACGATATGGTGTTGGCCGACCGAAGATTGAAAGTGCGAGAGATTGTGGAAGCCGTAGGGATCTCGCATGGCTCAGTGGTTTCAATTTTGAATGATCACTTGGGCATGAGAAAGCTTTCCGCAAGATGGGTGCCGCGTTTGCTCACAGTCGACCACAAACGCAATCGTGCAACAACTTCACAGGAAGGTTTGGCGTTGTTTAATCGCAATATGGAGGAGTTTTTGCGCCGTTTTGTAACCGTGGACGAAACATGGATCCATCACAACACACCAGAGAACAAACAACAGTCAAAACAGTGGGTTTCTAAGGGTGAATCGGCGCCAAAGAAGGCCAAGGTGGGTTTGTCAGCCAATAAAGTTGTGGCGACTGTTTTTTGGGATGCACGCGGGATAATCCACATTGACTACCTTCAAAAGGGAAGAACAATCAATGGGGAATATTTTGCCAACTTATTGGACCGATTCAATGACGATTTAAAAAAAAAAAAACGACCTCATTTGGCCAAGAAAAAAGTTCTTTTCCACCAAGACAATGCAAGGGTGCACACATGTGCAGTTGCCATGGCAAAAATCCATGAATTGGGCTATGAATTGCTCCCTCATCCACCCTATTCTCCAGATTTGGCTCCGAGCGACTACTTCTTGTTCCCAAACCTGAAGAAATGGCTTGGTGGAAAAAGATTTGACTCCAATGATGAAGTCATCTCGCAAACAAAGGCCTATTTTGAGGACCTCGACAAATCATTTTTTTTGGAAGGGATAAAAAAATTGGAGAAGCGTTGGACAAAGTGTATAGAGCTCAAGGGAGACTACGTTGAAAAATAAAATTATTTTTTTATCAAAAAATCTGTGTTTTAATCCAAAAGTCACGGACTTATTGACCCGCCCTCGTATAGAGTAAGAGAAGAATATGAAGGAAAAAGAAAGTAAAAAAGTGAGTAAGTCAATGTCAAGTTAAATGCTGCTTCTTAAGAATTCAAATAATTTCTTTCTAAAACGATTCTCTGTATTCAGCCTTTTTAAGCTTGGAGGGAGTTGATTCCATAGATGAATTGCATGTATAAAAAACTGCCGGCTACTAGTTAAATATCTGTGTCTTGGCGGTATTAAGTTTATTGTCCTTTCCGATTGTACATAGCTTAGTTTAGAGTATAGGTAATATGGAAGACAGTACGAGTTTTCAACAGCGTGGCTTAGGAGCAGCCAATTCGCTTTACATAGGAACATGAGTTTACATGAGTATTCCAATTTAGACACTCATTAAAATAAATACCTAGATTTTTGAATTTTTTTCACAAAGTCGATGGTAGTATTGTTAATTTGAAGAGGGGACGAAGTAATATCAACAGACGTTCTATTGAAGGACATAGCTTTGGTTTTTGACGGATTTAGGTTTAAATCATTTAGTTTGGACCAGGTATGGACGGCGTTGATATCTCCATTCAACTCATTCATTGCAAACAATTCTTCAGATTTCTTGAAGTTTTTCAAAATCTGTACATCATCTGCATAAATATGATGCTTGCACCGATATGTCATTTATAAAAAGTATGAATAAGAGCGAACCAAGAACGGAGCCCTGAGGCACACCTGATACGACATTCAGACTTGTTGAGACTTTACATTCACAGAAAACTGTTTGAGTTCGGTAATGAAGGTAAGATGTAATGAGCTGATAGATGGAGTTCTCAAAAGCAAATTGATTTCTGAGTTTAAATAGCAAAATTACGTGGCTTACTGAGTCAAGTGCTTTTAAGAAATCAAAAAAAAAAAATAACACCTACGGACATGAAGCCCTGATTGAAAATCCGTTATGAGTTTCATTTCTTCAATATAATCTTTCATTTCTTTGCCTAAAATTTTTTCGAAGGCTTTGCTCAGAAATGGAAGAATTGTAATTGGCCTAAATTCATTTTTATTTGGCGAAGACGGCTTGGAAATTGGTACTATTTCTCCATTTTTCCAATCGTTGCGAAATACACTAGTGGTAATGATAGTATTATAAATATCTTGCTAATGGCAGGCAAGAGCATTTTAATCACCGTCGGGTGTACATCATCTAGCCCCACTGCTTTTGATCGGATGGAGGGACGGATGGGTTTGCTTGGGAACAGGATGTAACAAATTTTCTGTTCAGGTCATTGACATCAAAATTTCCTAAAACAGACTCATTGCGAGAACTAATACCGACATCACGAATCGTTTCCCAGAAGGCAGAACTCGACTGGTTATTATGAAACTTAGTTTCATAGTACTGTCTTTTACTCTTACATATTAACAAGGTTACTGAATTACGCATTTTCTTAAAATCATCGTGCATATCGGGAAATCTGTATCGACGCCATCTTTAGTACAGGGCGTCGCGTTCTTTTATGTTCTTTTTTATTTCTGACGTGAACCACGGAAAATTAACATCGTTTTCACAGGTACATGCTTGTTAAAAAGAAAGTCAATATGCTTATTTAAAAGAGAAACTTGTTCATTAACATAAGATGTGCCATAGATATGTGACCAGTTGAGACTAAGACAATCATCAAGTAAGGACAATACGTTGACTGAAGGAAAGTGACAATATTGTTGAACAAGGCTTCTACTCCAAGGGGAAAAACATTCAGACACAGAACAATTAAGTCATGGTCAGAAAGACTAGGAATGATAATTTGGTCATAGTGTTCTATTGACTCGTTTTGAGCAGGAAAACATCAAGAAGAGAGGGGGTTTTATTTGGAAAAAAGTGTGTGGGATTATTTGTATTCGCTAGATGGAAATCTAGTGAGTCAATCATATCGATGAAGGCTCTATTTTTGTTAGCTAAGGTGTCCAAATTAAGATCATCATGAATAACAATTTTTTGGATATAGTGGATCCAACTCCTCCAGAATATCTTGTATATGAGTGAAGTAAGGTACCTCTGGGGCGATATAGAGTGTGCCCATTAAAAGATTGGTCTCCTTGCTAGAGATTTCCACTAATACGAACTCAGCCTCATAATTTTCAGTGGATTGCTTAACAATTCTGCATCTGAATTCATTGTTTATGTATAGTGCCACCCCCTCACAATCTTTATCCCTAAGTACGTCAGCACGAAACATTCTTAAGCCATTGATTTTAATTAAGTCCGTCTTTATATTTGGTCTTATCCACGTTTGAGAAACGCCGACTATATTCATGCACCCATCTCCTAATAGATAACGCATTTCATCAGTTTTATGCCCTATGGTTTGCGAATTAAGGTGGCCTATTAGGGATTTGCGAATCTAATATCTCAGGTAGCTCGGCTATGTTGAGCAAATAGAGACCACATGACAAAGAGAGCCCAAAGATTCGTTGATTCTTATTACGAAGATAGAAAAATAATACGAGTATTAGGCCTTCAGAGGGTATCATTTCTTATGAAGTGGATGATAGTATAGTTCCCGTAAGACGTTAAAAGCTTTGCTGTTTTGTTGTGTTTGTTTTGCTAAGTTGAGAGAACAGAATCTAAGGTTTTATCACCCAGGTCAAACTGTTTGTTGTAACTGCAGAGTTCCGGTTGTGTCCGACTTTGAACAGTCTAAAGGAGTGCAGAACTTCAGGAGTGCATCAAAAGCATAAAAGTACATTTTGGAAAATAATCGTTGAGCAGGATAAAATGGAACAGGTATATTAAAAAAAAACCCACTTGGTTACAGTCTTCAGATACTGAGCTCCGTTTGAAATATCGATAGTGAGAGCATCTAGTCAGTTAGTAGCTACCCGTATGTTCAAGCCTTCAGTTAACATGTTTTTTATTGGTATTTGAATATTATTGGGTATATAACTTAATTCGAGCGGTTTTTTTCAAAATTTTAACGTTTATTTAAGAAAAACACGTACACAAGTATTATTCAAAGTATTGCCCATCTGAAGCTATGAATTTTTCCCATCTTTCTGGCAATTTGTGGATACCATCTCAAAAGAACTGCGCCGACTTGGCAATCAAGAATGAATCAAGCCAATTTTTGATATTCTGCTCTGATGTGAACCGTGTTTCAGTGAGGGCGTTCTGCATCGATCGGAACAAATGGTAGTCAGAAGGTGCAAGATCTAGGCTAAAAGGCGGGTGGCGTAAGACTTCCCATCCACTGTTTTCAAAATAGTTCTTAACCGGAATAGCAACGTGGGGCCGAGCGTTGTCATGATGGTAAATTATTGCCTCGTGTCTGGTCGCATATTCCGGGCGTTTTTCGGCTACTGCTCTCTTCAAACGGATTAACTGTGTTCGGTAGCGTTGTCCATTGATGGTTTCACCCGGTTTAAGCAGCTCATAATACAGCACACCCATCTGATCCCACCAAATATAGAGCATTACCTTCGCGCCATGGATATTCGGCTTTGTCGTTGATTTGGCTGGTTGGCCGGGTTTCACATATGATTTTTTGCGCTTGGGGTTGTCGTAATGGATCCATTTTTCATCACCAGTAACAATCCGATGCAAAAATTACCTCCTTTTGTGGCGTTCCAGCAGCATTTCGGCGTCTCTCGGCTTGAATTCATGTGGAACCCAATTTCCTTGCTTTTGAATATATCCAGCTGCTTTAAAACGTTTTGAAATGGCTGCTTGAGTGACACCCAAAAATTCTGCGAGCTCTTCTTGTGTTTGACAACAATCTTGATAAAGTAATGCTTCCAGTTCTTCATCTTCAAACTTTTTTGGCTGCCCAGGACGTTCATCGTCTTCCAAGCCAAAATCACCACTTTTAAATCGTGCAAACCACTTTTGGCACGTTCGCTCAGCTAGCGCAAGTTCACCATAAACTTCCATCAAAATACGATGACTTTCGGCAGCAGTTTTCTTCATATTAAAGTAATGAAGAAGAACTCCCCGCAAAAACACTTTTTCAGGCAAAGAGTTCGACATATTTGAGTGAAAAAAAATTATTGTTGCTTACGCTTCAAATGAATGACATATACTGAAATGACGCACAGTGACAGTAGCTTTCCAACGCATGTTCCAATGGAATAATACAAGTTACGCCATCTCTTAGCAAACCGCACGAATTAAGTTATAGACCCAATAAGAAAACCCGCGCGTTTGCATATAGTTATTTTTATTTTTCACTTAAATAAATATCAAAGAATGTTTTTCTTCCTTTTCAATACATACGTTATATACTATTAAATGCACGACCACTAGCTAATCATCCTTAATATACAAATTGAAACTATACCACATTTATTAAATATTTATAATATTTATTAAAACGTCATGATCTGTCTTGATTATTTTTTCTCTTTTCGTAAAATTCAATTATCAACAGACTTGTATTTCTATAATTAGAATTATTTGATATGTTGCTTTGCGCCACAGCCTAAGGTCATGCTGAATGAGGTTAGTAACCAAAAACTGGATTTGATAAGCTTTTTCATGCCGCCGAAATCATTCCTTAAATTAAAACTCCTACCTCTGCGGGAAATACTCCAAATACTGCCCTTAAATTTGTTCCTCATTAACACTGCATTTTCGAATTGACTGATTCAAGACTTCATCTACATTTCATCAGACTTTTTCAATTTTATTTAAAAATCTTTGAATTTCAACGTAGTTTCCATTCACATCTTGGTCATATCAATATTCAATTTTAATGCCAACACTTAATGTCAACCTTGACTTGTAAATTCACCTAAGAGCAATTAGGTATCAATATCTATTTTTGGCGCGTCAACGAATAGTACCGCGTGCACACATTTAGAGGCTGATTGTAAAAAAATATTAACTATTTAGATCCATATTGATAGTTTTCCTATTAGGAGATAAGACTCGAATCGGCATAAAAAATTTGGTACAGCATCCAAATTTAGAAATTCTTCCATGGCAATTGGTTTAGTTTTTTTAAGCGTGCGTCTAAATTCATATAGTGTCTGGAACTATTGAAATTGTAAGCGATAAGAGGTTATTGACATGCGGTTCTGGTAATTTTTTTTATAATCCAACTGTTACACAATGGTGACGTTTACAAATTTCATTCATAAACGACTCAAATGAGTCAATGAACTATTTGTTATTTGCCTCTTAACCACAAACCATAGAACGCAACCAGGTTTTGAAATTTCGTCATCCAAAAAAAAGAGAGGAATTTGCACAGATGTTCGACTACGCCAATATGAGTACCCTCGTGGCACACTTTCGAGATTGCAAATTGTAAACAAAACTAACCTTGGCTATTGAAAACATAAACATAAGCTAGAGAGCTCCTTGAATGGATTAGGGGGTCACCAATAAGAGGTTTTGAACATGACGAGCTAGGAAGTTGCACGTTTTGTATTGTATTAGTTTGCTAGCTTTTGATTATATTTCTTAGTAAAATATCAAGCTTCCAACAAAAACCATGGCTCAGAACTCTTACGATCATATCCTGAGATCGTTGGGATCTCGACTTCATAAGTGTCTTAAGTCTTACAAATACATACCCAAGCTGTATATCCTTATAGCAAAAACTTGCGTCTTGCTACTAGCAATTATAATGGGAGTCTTAATGTGTTCCATATCAGCACACATGTGCCAGTAGAACAAAGACTTACTGGATAGTAGCTAGAATAACTACCCAATGAAATATACCCAAATTCTACATTGTGGAATTGACAGATGTCTCATAATGACCACCAAAATCGACATTCTGCAATGGACAGGTCAAAAGCACCACTTGACGTTTTTACCAGCCTCCAACATTTGCCTCTCAAGGTTAATTTATCAACCGAAATGTGATAAATTGTGAATGATTAATGATGTTTCAATCAATCTGCAAGTGTCATATTTAACTCATTTCCAATATGTACATATTGTACATTGTTGAAAGGCAGTTATGTTTTTGATTCCAGAATCTAAAAAACTTAACATACAACCATACAGGTTATCATCGAATGAAATAAGTTGCAACGTAAACATTTTTATCATAGCTTGACTTAATTCTGATTGAATAGTAACGAGCTAAATTATCCGTCTTGTCTTGAGTGAAGGGGAGTCATATCAATAGCGTAGTACCCTCTGCAATCTGAATGGTTTTGAACAACAAATGCGTCATCATGCCGAATTCCAAGAATCAAAAGCCATAAATGAACACATGTCACAAAATAATCCAACAAAAAAATTAGTTACAAATTTTTTGACCAAGACTGCTATCTTAAAGTACCAGCAATTCGGCCTAATGGCACATTTAAAAGATAAGGTATTATTTTTCCTTAATTAAAAGCACGAGCTTGACTCCTTTTGAAAGCGTAAAAAAAAATATATAACAAGGTAGCGCCACTAGAATCAATTTTATCTCTTTATTGTACTACATTTCCCCAAACCTCAAGTAACATGCACAGAGAGACTTTATCAAATTTATGGACGTTTCTAGAGCCATGTGTTCCTGATTCGTTGAAAATCATCTACTTAGACAAATCCGGGTTAGTGGGGATGTAAGCATCCGCGATAGCCTTCCGTGTCAAAACATATCCTCCTACTTCAAAAATTCATTCGTACATTCCATCCTATATACTTTTGGTAAATTGCGTTTCAAACTCAAATTAAGCTTATATACTTAATTCGTACATACGAGCAAGTGTGCTATACAATCATGTTTGCCCTAATCGTTCGAGTATTATCACCTCACAGACCTGCCGTTGGACATATGCGAAACAATAAGAATAAGAAGAATAAAATCTCTCGCTCTATGGTTATGGTGATAAAAAATAAATTCATCCAGTCTCAGCATCCGATTCATTGCTTTTGCAATAGACATAACATCTATCAACGGTCCATTCTTTGTTCAGTTCTATTTTGACAGCAATCCAAGAAAGAAGTTTCATACCTAACTTGTAGATACTCCAGATACTTTCGCTAATTAAAAAGATGAAGCTTGAGGTAGCCAATCCGCCACCAACTTATTTGAATGAGAGTTTCTTTAAGGCGGCTCTCGAAGATGGCTTGAGGGAGATGCGCGTGGACATTAAGAAGGTTGTGTTTGCTGAAAGCAATGGAGGTGGTGAGAACTATTGTAGTAAAATCTACAGAGTTCGAGCCTTGTATCGCAGCAATAAAAGACAATTGGATGAGGAGTTAGCGTTGATCGTGAAGAGTATTGCCATTACGCCTGCAACCGATTTTCTAGAAGAACTGGCTGTCTATTTGAGGGAGAAAATTTTCTACTTTGATGTTCTAGGGCGAATGGAGATTTTACTGAGAGGTGGATGTAAATTCGGAGCAAAGTAAGTAAGGCGACGAGCTCGATTTGTTCAATATTTAAAGACTTGTTCTTTAGATGCTTTTATACCACAAAGGACCCTGTACAGACCATTGTTTTCGATGACCTAACGCAGTATGGATACAAGTTAGCAAGCAGACAACGAGGATTAGATGAGGAGCATTGCTGTGTGGTTTTAAAGAAATTGGGAAAATTCCATGCCGCCTCGATGCTATTAGCAGAGAAGGTGAGTTTTTAACAATTTAGGCCTTATTGAATAATATAGTACGTTGTGAAGTGTTTTACCTACTGTGGTTGGCATATTAGAGATTTTCATAAAAAATTTCGAACTCAGTATTTTAGAACTAAAATCCTGGAAAGACAGTTTTTGCGTATTTAACTTTCGGCTTTGATCTTAAACGAATTAAGGAGAGAATTGTCGTGTTAAAAAATGTACGAGCTGCGCAAAATTAGGCAAGCTCGCGGTTTTTATTCAGCATCTTGCTTTTCGAAAGCAACAGAAAATTTAACTTCTATTAAAATAAAGTTATTTGAGAAATTCATAAAAGTGAATTTTTTAACACAAATGGCCGATCTTTTTTTTAAAAAAAAGATTTGTTTCCTGTATGTATGTTTCTGTTTCTTTTTTTCATGTGCGTTCTGCCCGGTATGTTGTATAGTCATTACAAAGATTTGTTTAAAATAAAAAATAAAAATTTTGACGTCGTTCTGATTGCTCGTAGACTCTGCTCTCTATTTGTGATTTTTTTTTTGTTTAAATATCTTGAAAGCACGCATCCCGAAAAGATTTTTGAAGGTGAAATTGAAATTATTGAAAATTTGATATACTATATTTTTAGAAGAAGTTGAAACAGTGATAAGGGGGCACCCAACGATTAAAGCAAGTTTAATTGAACTTTTGTCAATTTAAAAAAAAAAAAAAAACAAAATATCAAGAAATGTATATTATACATTTGATTTCGTAATTTTTTTTATTAAGTTTTCTATAAATGAACTCAGTTTAATCAAACGGATTTTGAGAATTTTTGGAGATTTCTGGAAATGTCTGGATGTTTTTGGGAAACTGGTTTGATTTGAAAATATTTGGAATGATAATTGGTAACGGTGACGATGCTTATTTCTATTCTTGTTTCATAAGCCAATTTTAGTGGAAGCACTTTTAAATGGCCCACAAGTTTACAAGATTATTTTTACTTGTACCTTAACAATAAAAGTCTCTACTTTCCCAACAATTACAATAGATCATCTTCAATTAATTTAATTAAAATGACATTATGAGATTTTTAAAAAGGTGCGAATAGGTCAAAGGCAAATATGACTGTGTTACTTCATAATTGCCCAAGCTTTTACTCTAGTTATTAAGAAAAAAAAAATAAAAAATCAAATCACACTTTAAATTTTCGTCAATAAACAAATTTTTTTTAAACTTTTAATTGTGAATGATTCCTAGAATTGTGACTAGTTCTATGTTTTGTTCTTGTTGTGATTTGGGGCATTTTTAAAGTGACAGCTGTCACCTAAGATGCTAGCACAGATGCTCCTCACATATCGAGTTGAAAATGACTTTTGTAGCACCGTTAAATTTTCTGCACATTACTTGTGTACATATGTATATCCAGATGATTTATCTTATTTTTGGCAAACTGATCAAATTCATCAGTTAAATGCGTTAACGTCATCATTTTGTCACACTTCAGCCAGAGTATTCAAATCTAGTGATTAAAAGATCACGAACGAATAAAAAATATAAAAACTGTCGGTCATTCATTAATAAAACAGAATATTCCTTAGAAAAAAAGCGGTGCTTCATATCTATCAACTGGCAAATGCGGAGTTAACATGGAGCGATAGCGACTTATCTCGGAAGCAGTACGACATTAAGATACCTGGGTCATGAAAGTACGACATCAACTTTTTCGTATAAAATGGCTGCTGTTGGAACGTCTCGGGGTGGTTGAGGACGATTTTTTGATTAATATTCGGATTTTTATTAAGCGAAAGTTTAGGTCTCACAACGGTCATTTGGCTTTAGCTATCGGGTCAATACGTCATTTTGGTATTGAATGAGGCAAGTTCTTTCGTAAAGTACGCCACAGGAAGCTTCGAGAGACGCTCTGCTCATGAGAATGGCGCAGAATCGATTGACTTTCCAACTCGTGTACAATTGCATTATTCCTTTTTGCCTCTGGCGTACAACATCACTAAAAAGTTAATAAGTATGTTTGGATTTTTTTTACTCACTAACAGCTAAATCGTTAGTTTACCGAGACGATTATAACGATTTAAATTTGGAGTTAGCGCACTTAACTTAGTAGCAGCTAAATTTAGATAACAAATTTTATTGATTTGTAAAAGTTGTTGAAGCTTATACCTTTTAATGATTAAATGGTGGCCAATATAAAACACAAATATGACATTTGTCAAAGATAATATGGTTGGGTTCAGAGCAAAGAAATGGATCTGTCAGCTAGAATTTGAGACACTAGCTTTGTTCAGTGAGAAAAAACTAGAACAGAACCGCACAAATTTGTGAAAAACGTCGATTCAAATGAGAACAGAAAGGTACAGCCCATATGAGAGTTGTCAAACGTTAATCCATTTGTAATTTAAAAATTTCACTTGATTTAGCAAATAATCGCCAACAAATAATGCAATTTAAAATCACAGCTGATTTTGACACTTTTCACAATTGTGTTGTACTTCAAGAGTAGGTGCAAGATTTTCTGTTCCGAACAGATTGGAACAACCAAACTGAACAAAGCTACTATTTATTTTTGGACAGATTTAGCAACGACCGGCGTTTAACATGCCAAAACCAGTTGGTTTGCTTATATCTAAAGTGGTTTCCTTACTTGGAGGCTCCTCCAAATACACATACTTTTTACGGCAATGCAGATACCCAGTCTCTTAAGATCAGCTTTAGGCGAATACGAGGACATTGTATACTTTAGTTTTTAATGTTACAAGATGTTTTAGGACAACAGCCTCCCTTATAACTTCATGACCGACATGAAGCTTGATAATATTGCGTTGTCGACTGTTTTGAACTCTGATGTGTATTTTAAGTTATTCTTTGAAAAAGTTTCACAACATTTGACGCTTCTGTTTGAGTGATTTGAAAATTTAAGTGTCATGCTTGACATTTGTGAAGAGTACAGCGCCGTATTTATGGTATATTTTTTTCTTATCGGCTATAAAGGAAATGGATACAAAAAAAAATGAACAAAGTATTGACATTACATGACTGACTTTTATCGGTCTATTTAGGAAGACCGAGATTCATTGAAATTCATGATTTCCGATTGTCGCCCATATTCTGAGGGTTTGTCATATAGACCGACCGCTCGCCACTGATTTTTTTTTTCTTTAAAATGATGGCTCGCTTCCTATAAATTTTCTTGTTTATTGATTGTAAAGGTTCATCTTTTAAGTTTCGATATAATCCGTGTACTGCTACTGCCCATGTTCAAGTCAATGGATTCTTCGCCTTTTTTCTTCAAAGTTTGTCGATTAATTTAAGACTCGTTTCATTGGCTTTGCTATTTCAACATTACTTTGCCTCTGCTAGTTCGGACTTGCAGCTATTTCCGCAAAATTGTTCCACCATTTAACAAAAAAAAAAACACTGTGGCGCTGGCAGCCCAGTATGGCTTCTTGACACTCATTTGTGTTGCTCATGTTGTCATTTTTGTCAAATCTGAGCGGGGCCTTCGGTTTATCGCCGAGTCCGAACGGCACTCATTAGAAGCTTTTGCGTAGGCAATTTACTTTCGTGAGTTTGCCATTGTACGCCGAAAGGGTGATGGCGATTTGAAAAATTGTTGGCGACCCAGCCAGAAATTGAACCCAGTCTCTCTGCGTGATAGTTCAATGAGCTAACTATCGTGCCATCGCCATCGCCATCGCCATTGCCATCGCCATTTACGTTTCTTTATTTTTGGTTAACTTACCTTCCGGGCTCAGTTATGGTATTTTGAAGAAATCTTCGCATAAAATTGCCTCTTTCCTTATTTAACAAGTTCCAGCTTATTTTCTCGGTCAAATTTTGACAATTCTGTTAACAAAAGTTTGTCCTGAGTTCTTTTGAGTTTTATTGTACATCGAATTTGAGGGAATTGATAGGTGAACAAAGGTATGTTTATACTCGTACCTATCAACGCTTAAAAATATAAGATCATTTTGGAGATTTTCTGCAAACAATTTCTACTTATTCTGGTTTGGATCTTCTTTTGAATGGTTAATTGTACTTAGTACATAATTTCTAAGATTAACACTTTCCAGACTTGTTGTTGGTCTGTTATTCTTCTTTTAGGTTGCGGGCCTGAGAATTATTCTATATGTCGCTTTATTCTGGATCACCTTAATTTTGAGGCCAACAGTTTGCTGATGTTTCTTGCATTTGCAAAGTGTCTTTTTTTCGAACCCGGCTAGAACTTGAGCCTCTTTCGCATTCTGAATAAACGACGGTTGTGTACAACAAACTTTGTGACTGCATTTTGTCAGCAAAAGGTTTCGTACTATCAAAGCCACTCTGAATTAAGACGTTAATGAGAATTTCCTTTGGGATAACTACAGTGCCTAGCCTGGTAATCGTATTTGCCAGACACAATCCCATCTCTATCCTTCTTAGCCACTTCTAATTTATCACAGCTACAACATTTGTTTGTTGTATTCTTTAAATTGGCGATGACCAGAAAACTACTTCAGTCGACATTCGAAATCTTTGAAGTATCATACCGTTATAGATATGCCCGCTAAGTGGAACTTCATCATCGAGTTCTCGCAGTTTAAGCTTTCATGTGGAGAATGGATATCCAACTACTCAAGTTCGAGTTCAATATCAGGAAATTTAACTTAATAGGTTGAAGCATGTGCATATATGAGGCTAAAATTAAATAATTTAGTTTGTATGCCTCTATGACTTTGCTGGCATTTACGCACTCTTTTTGTCAAAATTTTCCATGACATTTTCGCATAGATGTGGCTGAATTTTATTGATATAACGCTTATTCTGCTCCTTCAAGGCGTAGGTTCGACCATTAACAAAGCCATCAAGATGAAAATGAGCCCCATCGCTGAAGATTAAAAAAAAATAGAATCCATTTTTTATGCTCCATAAAACATTCAACTCTCTCACAGCTCTTTTCGCTGTGTGTTATGGAAAGGCTTCAGTTCTTAAGCTAACTGCACATTGAATGCATGAAGATGCAAATCTTTCATGAAAATCACTTATATCTTCAAGAAATGTCGAATTGTTGACCACACGGTGCCGACTTGATGTCTTGGATTCGTAACAACATTCTGCAATGTTTTGTGTTTTAACAACTTGTTGAAAAACGGTCAGAGTGTCTAAGATCACTTATTTATTCAGTTTCCCTAAATTTTTGCATCCTTCACAGTTGATAAAGTTAAATCACTATTTTGACCATATTTTGAACGATAATTTACAACAGCCAAAACTTTATTAATTTAAAATATTGCTTAATAATGACAACGCGTTGTTCTTTTACGTGGTGCTCCATTTTTAATAACTTTAAACTGTCAGCTGTCACACTGTCTTTTTTTGGCAATACTTTACTTTGTATATAAGTTGTTTTTTGGAAAACGTTACTTAGCTTCACCTAGGTAGGTTCAAGATACTTCTCTGCTTTTCATTGACATGTATTGAAAATGTTGGCATGGATTAGTGGTTAAGCTGGTTAAGTGGTCTGAGTTCAATTCTGAGGCAATAAACCGAAACAGGAAAAACAAAATTTTTTTTTACAACACTCTTGCACAAAGCCAACAAAACCAATGAGTGGAAATATATAGCCACGGGCGACATTAAAATATACACGTAGACACATTATATAGTCTCTGTTAAGGATTGCAGAGAATTGACACGCCAGCGTCTCTTATGTGTACCTAAATTATGCAAGCTCATGTTTTCAGAAGCGAGCACAGATCTACAATACGTTTGGTTAGGTTAGAAAGCGAAGGTCCTTTACAATCTCTGACAAGTTTTCAAGTCCATGTTTCTGTTTGTGGGGGTACATGTTTATAATCTATAATATCAAGTGTTGTAGTCAGATTCTACTCGTATTCAACAATGCATGCCACTGGGAGTGAAATTTGAAGCTAACTTTTAGGTACGAGTGTCTAAAAGATGATTTTTTAATGTACCCACAGCTTGTCATTTGTTTCTTTTCAAATTATTGCAAGTAAGTTAATGTATGTGTGCCCTTTTTTCTAAGTTTCCTAAATGATAGGAAACAGGATCAGCAAACCTTATGAAACTTAGGGGTAAGACTTATCTGCTTACTAGCTGATTTTTGGTTAGTGAAATGAGTACCGTCTACTCAACAAGTACAAACAAGAAACTGTGACTGTACCGAAACTAATATATTCATTAATTTATCCTCTTTCATTCAAAGGAAAGGCTTAGGAAGGCCATCCTATTCCTACTTAGTCTTAAATGATTGCTATATATTAACATTCTAAATTAACCTCAAATACTTCCTTTCAGGACCCTTCGGTGAAAGAAGACTTTCGAACTGGTATGCTGGATGAGAAATACATTCGAACAAATCAACGATTTATAGACTTTATGATTTTGCAACTGAAAACCTTGGCAAATGTTGTTTCCAAGTGGGAAGGTTATGAAAAAATATCCGAGAAACTATACACCCACTGCAAACACATTGTGGAGAACCTTGTCATGACCGGAAGACCCAATGCTGGCGAACTGACAGTCCTCAATCATGGTGACCTCTGGGTCAACAACTTTATGTACAAATACGACAAAGAAAACAAACCGATCGATGCTATTTTTGTAAGAAAAGCCAAACCTTAACATATGTTTCAAAATTAACATTTAATTTTGTTCTAGGTGGATTTCCAGACAAGTTTTTTCGGCAGTCCTGGATGTGACATAAACTTCTTCCTCAACAGCAGCGTACAACTTGATGTGCTCATTAATAGACGTTATTTTCTTATTGAATCCTACTATGAGTCTTTGGTGGATGCCCTTAAGTACATGCGCTATGAAAAAATACCTTCACTGGATGACATTCTCTCCGAGGTACACCAACGTGAACTCTATGGATTCTTTTCGTCATATGCTTTCCTGCCCATGGTGGCGATGGAAAAGAAAGATTCCTACGACAATAGCATCGAAGCAATGGCAGAAGATCAGGAATTTGCCAAGAAAAAAGTCGAATTAATGTTTGCATCGAATCCGAGGACCACAGATACATTACGCCACACGTTAAGACGTTTCGATGAGCTTGGAATATTTGATCATAATTACTAGGATCAGCAGCGCATACAAACATTTAGATTTAGGATGATGTTTTTATTTTATTTTTATTTTTACCAATTGTTATATGTAAATATTTATGGAACAATGAATGAATGTTCAAAAAGATAAAAAGATTAAGATAAGAAAGACTGTGATATTCTTTGGTTTATTTTCAGATGTAGACGATGAGGTGTTGTTGAAATTGCAAAAGCGAGTGACTTAGCAAAATGCTTGATCAAAGCTTGCATCTATTACATAAGCAGAGCAAGCACCATTTTAAACTACGAGAATGATATGTTGTTAAAGTTTATTGTGCCATAAAAATGACATAATTAAGAATAAGTGTGTAGCTGTTGGTTTTAGAAGCTAGTGGCAGTTTCCGTGTTGTATATTTTAATGAGTTTTTCTGCCTGATAAATTAAAAAAAAACCTGTGGCTATGGAAAAAAGAATTTTAAACGACGATGAGATTAAACGGGCCAAGTTGACATAACTAATCTTTTGAAATATATATTTTTCAAAACAAGTCTGTTTTCCGATGAGATATGAGTGATTAGGTGCAGGACGACATTAGATTCGGCAAGTATTGTCTGAATTCGTCATACTACAAAAATGACATTAAAATCGCTTTGAAGAAATGAATAAACCACCAACGGCCAGAAGAAAGGGGTTGGACATCGGCCTTAAGAAACCAAGAACGTTAGTAACAGATGATAAAACAAATTAATGAGCTTTTCATAAGAAACAATTTCATCGAGCTTCATCAGAGATAAAACGACAAAATTCTGGTCGCCCGTCATGTTGACTCAATAGTCCATCTAAGATTTGTCCTTCTATTAGCATCCAGCTTCAGTACTAGTATCAATGATGCCTTTTTTAGGTAGGTTAGGTGTACTGATTCCGTTGGCCAGTTACAGTTCCCTGAAAAATATTTAAACGTTGAACTGCTCTGCTATCTCCATCGACAATCTAGGAAGGTTTCAGATTATTTGTGAGAATGAATCCACGAATACGATTCGGATACCCCTTGCAGATATCATGGTTTTTTCCAGAAAAGACAGAAGAATTAATTGCCAAAATTTCGATCTGGAACATGCTACAGTGAAGGTGGAAGGAGAAGCTTAGACTCACTTCAATCGCACTATGTGGTGCGCGTTAGCGTCTCACCCGATGATGAGACCAGTTTTTAGCCTTCCAGCTTTTGTATGCAATACATGGTAAATGCGGTCGAAGCCTTTTCGCAGTGATGGAGGTTAATCGTGAGAGATAGTACATCACTGCTGCTTTCTAGCAGAGAAGCCTACACCTACTGAAGCCTACTGATTCTGAAAATGTGCCCAAGAGCTCATCTTCATCTTCTGACCAAAGAGCATCTATTTTCCATTTCAGAAAGGATGTCATTACTCCTAGATATGAGGCGGTTAAAGGAGGAGGGGGTTGCTTATCAGGATGCAGCTCATTCTCTTTGAAAGCCGCTACGGCCACTGACTCAAAACCGACCCGAATCATGCTTTTAGTTTGTGCTAGAGGGATAAGTGATTTCTTATTGATCACAATTGAAGCGCATCTTAGTTCCTCCAATGTTGCGGAAGGGTCGGGTAACTGAGCCTGATGATAGATTCAGGTGCGGGTTCCAGATCTGCTAGGGATATCCTTCATAGCCACGACTGCCTAATCGACATATGGATTTGTATTAAGATTGAGAGATGTTCGATCGGTCCTTGGTGCCAGCCAGCGTCGTTTGTAAAGAAAGGTGATCCGGGTATTGCCGCATGATAGCCAAGAAGAACAAGGTGTAATTTATTTATCGGAGTGGCTTTAAACGATCACTGCGAACGTTATTTCGTCAATTAGGAATTCGTTAAAGATCTCAGGGATGTGGCATTCAAAGTGTGAATTTTAGCTCATTTCACTGGTGCCTTTAAAGGGGCTAACATGGCATGCCACTCTGTTACATTTCCTCAGCATTACAGGAGCCTTTAAGATCAGGATCATGACTCTGCAGGGTTCGCCATCCACAGTCACTGTTTAGTGTGCGTCCACCGTGTAGTGATTTTGAGTGGCTTTAATGTAAATGTACAACTGATGTACTGTTTGGAATTTGTTCTGCATGTTCTGCCATAGCAGCGATATTCACGGCCGAACTAGAGGCACGAGGCTTTATAGGTCTCATGTTGTTCAAGTCTTTAAGATTCGTAAGGTTAAACAACGCATGAAATGGCCATTAGTTTGCTTCACTAATGCCGAAACTGAATTGACATTCGACGCCATTTGTCAAATATTTTCCACTTTCCAAATGGGGCCATAAAGCTGCATTTGATTGCATTGATAGGAAGACATAACAAACTAAGTAACATGGGTAAGAAAGTTTCAAGATTTGCCAAAATACATGTACACTAATACTAAACTGACACTGTGGAATGGAGAGGAGGTTCCAGAGCATTTCTTCACCAGCATAGGTGTACTGGAAGGTTTTCTTTTGAGGCTTGTGCATTGACCAAATATTATAATATCCGAACCCTTAAAAATAGAGATAATGGGTTCTATTGTTGATTCCGCGTGGAAAGATACTCGGTTTCGTATATTGATCGATATATTCTTTGGTATTGTTGATTCCGGCGGTTTAATTTAATTTACCGACACTTTTGACACTTACTGCGGAAGAAATAACGTTATCGACGTTTAAATTTTAAAAATTGCGGTTTTTGTAAAATTGAAAGAAACTTTAAGAATTCAAAAAATGAAATAAAAAAAATGGAAATGATGGCCTATAGATAGCGATAGTGATACTGGTGAGTATGTTTTAAGACGTGAGCGAAGAGTCTTGCAACTAATATTTTGCAAGTGAACGACAAAGAGTAAGTTTCATACAAATAATGTATTTCCACTGGTCTAAGCTCAGTTTAATTCCGCACAACTTTCGTCTTAACAAAATTGCATTCGGATACGTGCTTATAGAACTGAAGCATTCGCTCAGCCAAAGAAAAAGGCAGAAGGCACTCTCTACCAAAGAAAAGTTGGCTGACTGTTTATGCTTTTTCGCAGAAGGCAGCTATCAGCACGACGTTGAAAAAGACTTTAACGTCATAAGTGCTGTTGGACATCTGGAGACTCTTTCGAAGTAATTTGCTACATAGAATCTGAATCGTGGGTTCTTTTGAGACATTGGGATAGGAGATAGGTCGAAATTTATCTAAAAAAATTTGTGTATCCTCTACATAACTTCATAAGCAGGCAAAAAAAAATTGGGTGCTTTACCTTAAACATCTTTTGACCTGATGTTCCAATTAGGACCCAGGATTCAGATTCTATGTAACAAATTACTCTTCGGAAGAGTCTTCAGATGTCCAACAGAAATTATGACCCCATTTTTGCAGACCTCCGCAGTAGTTGTCTTATATGTTGCTATTCCGTTCTAGTCGTAGTTCCAATAGCCTTTTTTTATTTCTCGCCAATCGGACCACCTCCATGTTGTGTTGGTTTTGTTCTTCCAATTGTTCACTCATATTTATCATTTCGAAAAAATTTCCGCAGGGAAACTCTTACGGAAAGAAAGTAAACAAAAATATCGGTAATGCGGAATCAACAATACAGAGATATGTGCGGAAAATTGAGTGGGTAAGGTAGTTTTCCGTGTAGGAAACTACAATGCAAAAATTCTTTTCCACACGAATAGAGTGCGGAATCAGTGCATTACGGAATCAACAATACGACCCAATATTATTGTTATAGCAGTTGGAATACTTATTCTATAAAAAATAAGCCAAGCAAAGAGCTAGCTACTTGGCGATGAGAAAATTGAAAGTAGTGCTTTGTATGGGGATTTGACACCCTTAAGAAAAAAGTTATTGATATTTTACTAAAAGACTCGTCAACCCACAAGAGCTTGTGCGAAATTATGTACTAAGATTAGAAACACGGGAATACGAGGAATACTCAGATCTCATCACATGGAATGCACGAAAAAAAAACATAGTTCGATGAAGTGAATCGGCTCTCTCGACTTTCTATCAATGAAGATCATAGAAAAGAAAAAGAATGCCAGACAATTTATGCAAATAAAGCCTTTGACTGGGAAAATTGGGACTTGGATGTTTGGGATAATAGTACCAAGGTTGGAATATTCAAGATCGAAGCAAATTAAAAGCAAAATAACCAAAAAGAACATGTGCCGATAACTAGTACTAGCAAATGTTTTAGTACACAAAATGAACACATCCATTCTCAAGAACCAATGACCATATCCCCTTCAACTTAACGGCTATTTGAAAAGTGACACTTACGAACGTTGCTAAGAAAACTGCAAAATGTTTCGAAAGTTACGGCCATTGAAAATTTTACGAAACTTTGTGTATCGTACCGTGAAGTTGTTTGAGGATACTGGTGACATATTCGACCTCGCAAAATCTGCTTAAGCAGAAAATCATGTCTCGGGAGATGGATATCAGCTAGTACAGCATGCCGTGCATCTTAAACTTGAATTTGGACTGAACGCAAGGAGCACACAGACCATTTACTCACAGAAGTATTGAAACAGAAACTTATGTAGGTAAAGATGAAAAGTCTTGCAAATTCTTTTTACGGATGAGAAATGATCATTTTAGACAACGTTGTGGACCCCTAAACAAAACGCCATTTGCAGATAAACCGCGGTCCTTTCAACAAGATTCAGCTCTGGTTTATATGGCAAAAGGACTCGAATATGGTCCAAAAACCACTTTGCGACCTTCACTTCGATGGATGATTCTTTTTCTGGTAGCCCAAAACTCAATCATTTATTTCCGTTCTGGGGAGTATGCCTTGTACTTCTCGACATCTAAGCATTGAGTCTTTATAGCGCACTCTTGTCTGGGAAGCGAAACATTTCTAATGCATGAGGTGCGCACTGCAATCGATAAGTGACCAAAGCGGTTTTGGCGTTGCTGGAAGGCCAATAAGCTATTTCGAATAAGTTCTACACTTCGTATTCTACGTGAAATGACTGAATCTGCCGGATAACGAAGTTTTGGTTGTTTCTGTTGTTAAACATCCCGCGGAAGTAATTCTCTTAAATTTTAATTTCTGGAAAAGCACCTGTCTTTAGTCCCGATTAAGCACTTCCTTGCCGTTTTCTTTACATTGTAGCTCTTGCTACCAGGACCTGGTTCGGACAAGGTAAATTTCGATGACTTTTCGACACTTATCCGCCAATAACTCGGCCATAACTTGACGAATATTCGTTTTTAAAGTATCAAGAGTTTGCGGATTGTAGTCATAAACATCACTGATCCAATTGAACACAATAAAGTGATTTTTGTGGATGCAATGGCCTTTCGGCAGTTGCATGTGGATTTTCACTTCCGTATATGTGACAATTTTGTTAACGTATTCATCTAGTGAAAAATGAGCCTCATCGCTCAAGATAATGTTGTGTTGTCAACCAAACTTTAATGTTAAAGTTTTGGAAAAGTGTGCTATGATAAGATTTCGCCCCTCGATTAGCCTGAGTTCATTTTTAGAGCTGGTGTCGCTTTCAAATCTGCTACCAAAGATGCTCTACTTTTCTAATATGGGGTCAACTTTCTTAAGGCTGCAAGAAGCACTAAGTGAAAAAATCGCCCTTTTCCTCTCTGTGCGTGTCATTTTGGCGAAATGAGCCTTAAAACCGTATAATGCGTCAGGAATCAGCCCCTAAAGTTGTTGATACTTTTTCTGGGACAGTTGCTGCAAAGCTTAAATTACAATCGAAAACTAGAGCACTTGTTTTGACATTCCATTTGTTAGCAGGACTACTTCAATTAATAAACAAAATTTTAGGAGAACTTAACGATCGCTTAGGGTCAACTCTCAGTCCATTCAATTCCTTAAATGAAGACCAAAAATGTCAATGAAAGACTTCTCTCTGGCCACAGCTTTTCCATTTAAAATCCAATTCCATTTTTTACTTACACACATACGAGTTTCTTACAATGCACATATTCAAAATCCACTTGTAAATAAAATCGTAATACCTCCAATAACCTTGCCCCATATCTTGACACTGAGATAGCAAAACTCAAGGGCATTATGCCACGCTTATCATCAATGACATCCGCCTCACAGACACTTAATCCTAAGTGTCTACCGATTATAAAAAATAAACAAAGGCACACGTTAAAAGACGGAATCAAATCTTATATAAAGTAAGGAATCATTGAGATGCTAGTTATTCTATCCAATGCCTTCCGAGATGTTCATAGAAGAGAGCACTGGCGTGCCTGAGTACTTAAATGGAGCGTTCTTCGAGGATGTTCTTGAAAACGGACTCCGTGAAGCTAATGTCAGAACACAATGTTTTACCGTGAGTCTCGGTAGTAGTGCCGGTGATAACTACTGCAGTCAGATATATCGCGCGAAAGTGAAATACCAACGGGACAAGAATAGTGAACCGGAAAGAGTGAATGTGATTGTTAAAAGTATGCCAATGCCTGATAACTTAACCTTCCTTGATGACATGAAAGTGTATCATAAGGAGAAGCTTTTCTACATGGATATCCTGCCGAAGTTGGAATTTCTTTTGGATGATATCAAACTCGCTCCAAGGTTCTCAAATGAATGCTGTTTGTTTTTAAGAAGTCGTCCTACAGCCTCGTTATTTATTTTAGATGCTACTTTGCCACAAGGAAACCCATCTACACAATAACCTTTGAGGATATGAACGACCAGGGTTTCACAATGGCCGACAGAGAGACTGGACTCGATGAGAATCATGTGAAGCTTGCACTCAAGAAACTTGCACAACTCCATGCTGTTTCAATGGTTTACGCTAAGAAGGTGAGTAACAAGAGGCTATTCCGTCATAATGGGCCACTTGACATGATCTCTCGATTTCGTAGGAACCTTCAATAATGAAACAATTCAGCTCTGGTATCCTCGATGCGAAGGCAATAGTTCCAAATAGTAATCTCTACAAGCTTTTATACAAATATCTGGGCTACATGATCGAGATGGTTTCAGAATGGAAGGACTATGAGCAAATCACCGAGAAACTAAGAGAGTTCTATAGTGACTTTCAAAAGCGCTTAGTCGCCTGCCAGGCACCTAGAAAAGATGAATTGAAGGTCTTTAACCATGGTGACTTCTGGGTCAATAACATGCTTTTTAAATACGACGGAGACCAGCCGGTGGACGTGGTGTTACTTGATTTCCAGCTGAGCATATTTGGTAGCCCTGGCATTGATTTAAACTATTTTTTCCACTCTAGTGTCAAATTGGACGCACTCAAGAAAGCTGACACATTGTTGGGAGAGTACTACGAGGAAATGAAGAATATCTTGGAGCAACTGAACTTTAAGGACATTCCGACTTATGAGGACATTGCCAATGAATTTAATCAGTCTTCCGCTTATGCTCTGTTTACACTTATTGGACCATTACCAGTGATGTCCATGGACAAGAACAAGTGTGGTGACAACAGTTTTGAAAATCTTGCAGAAGGCGCTGATGCCGATGAAAAGATGGTAACCACATTTTCGTCGCCAAAATTGAGAAATCGTTTGAAGTATTCGTTAAAATTAATTGATAAGTCTGGGGGACTTGACATTCGCCGATAAATAAAGTGATAAATTTATGTATTTCGAGATTATTTCATTAGTTGTTTTATTCTTATTTAACAGGATTTAGATCTGTGCAGTCGGACTATCATCTTCACGTTGCCTATTTTCACTGATGGATTTCCGTGCTTCCGCTCTTGGTTGGGTGACGGTGTTTGACGTTACCGTTTCCACATTCGAGTATGTTGGTCTATCTATCGGGTCTACGTCGCATTTCAGTATCTGGTTGGAGTATCTTCGCCACAGTTCCCCATGTACATTGATGTAGTAGTGTAAAGATCCATCTCGTTTGACAATTTTCCCGAAGTCCCACTTCTGGTCCTTGTTAGTGTAATGCCTTACTTGCACTCCTTCACCAGTATAAAATTTAGTCCCACTTGGGTAAGCTGCATCCAGTTTCTCATTCATGTTGTCTTCGACGTTTGATCGAACCAGATCCAAAACGATACGTATATCACGTTTTATGGACAACATGCAAGTTGCAACTCCAGTTGTCGAATTTGGTGTCTTTCGATACTTTAGAAGATAATTTGAAAGTGCTAATTGTTTTCGAAGCAGTTATGCAATTCATTGCTATAATCTCCGGCCAATTAGAATGCATCTACAGCAATCAGAAAATATCGGTTCATAAATGGACCAGCAAAGTTTATGTGGATGCGTTTCCATTGGGAAGATGAATATTCCCAAGGATGTTGTACTCCTTTATATTGCTTCTGCACCGCTCTACATGCATAGCATCCGCGTACCGTCGATTCAATGTCCAAATCGATTTGCGGCCACCATACGTACCTTCGGGCCAACTCCTTCATGTTTACGATTCCCACATGCGCGGCATGTAATTCATTGAGACTGTGCTTTCGTAAACTCTTCGAAATTACCACTCTGCTGTTCCTAAGGATAGTGTCATTTGATAAAGAAAATTGTTCGTCTTTGCCTCTAAAACCCGTGTTTATTGTCTCTCCCACTAAGAGCGAGTGATATACGATTTTAAGAACAGGGTCCTCACTTGTTTCTCTGGCGATTTTCCTTTCATTAGAGGGAACTGCGTCGATCTGCTGCATTTGATAGTTTGTTACTGCATCATCAGCTAATTGTTTGGTCTTTAGCAAGAGTTAAAGTGATAATGCATCCGCATTCGCATGATCGTTCGTGGCCCTGTGGAGAATCTCGTATTTGAACAATTGCAAAAACTGTGCATAATGTAGCATACGAGTAGCAGTCAAATTTGGAAGATTCTTGTCTGGTTGTCTGGACTGAAAATAGATACGAGAGGCTTATGATCGGTTATTAAAGTAAACTTATGCCCGTAGTAGTACTGGAAAAAAGGTTTAGCGCCCACATAATGGCTGTTTCCTCTTTATCTATCTGGCTGTAGTTTTTCTCCGAAGCCGATAAAGATCGAGAAGCATAAGCAATTTGACGTTCCTGTTCATATGGAAATTTGTGTGATAGTACACTCCCCCAGTCCGTATGGACCTGCATCCGTCGCCAATATCAAGGGCAACTTCTAGTCATAAGCACAAAGAACTGTATCAGAAGTCATCTCCTCCTTGATGTGTTTAAACGCCCTCTAACACTCTTTATTCCACCGAAATTGAACGTCCTTCTTAAGCAAATTGTGTGGTGGATGCAATTTGGATGACAATTTTTGTAGAAACCGTCCATAGTAATTTACTTGGTAACGAAGTTTGTCTTCTCAAGCCTTTTTCCCGATATAACGTGCCCTAAGTACATTATGGAGCTTTCCATGGCATGTATGCTCGCTAACATCCAGCGTTGTAAAAACTTAACTTCCATTTTTGGTTAGCAAAATATCTTTTACAGGTGGAATCGGGGAATGATCATTCTTCAGCACTTGGTTCAAAGAAATTTTGTGGTCGGCACATAATCGAATAGATCCATCCTTGCACGATTGGCACTACAGGAGTTCCCCATTCGCTATAATCCATTTTCGTGATTATTCCCACATTCTCCAATCGGTCAAATTCTTTTTCCATTTTCTCTTGTATGGCGTACGGGACCTTTCAAGCTGCAACGTAAACTGGCTTGACATTAGCATTCACAAATAATCTTGCTTCAAAATTATTGATCTTACCAACCCCTGGTAGAAAAACGTCACCAAATTCACTTTTGATCTTATCCAATGCCTTTTCTTCTGAAAACGCACTTCCATATAACTAGTGTAGTTCGGGCAGGTTCATTTTAATTTTTTGTATCCACTCTCACTCGAGAACTGCGTCTACGTTTCCCGGCTTGATATACATATTTGGATTTGCTTCCTGATTGTAACACTTCGCATGCATTGTACTTACTTACATTAGGTGGCGCTACAATCCGGAGTGGACCTGGTCCTCAGTCAACAAGCGTCTCCAGCTAGATCGAGTCCTGAATAGCTGCATCCAGTTTCGCACGGTAAGTTGGCAGAGGTCCTCTTCCACTTGCGTGCGCCACCTGACGCTTGACTTTTACTGCGCTGTCCCTCGCGAGCGGATTCGAAGACTTTTCGGACCGGAGCATTGATGTCCATGCGCTCTACATGACCCAGCCATCTCAGTCTTTGGATCTTCACTCTTCTGGCTAGGTCCATGTCGCTGTACAGTCCATACAGTTCATCGTTGTATCTCATGCTCCACTCACCGTCAATGCAGACGGGACCGAAGATCGCCCGAAGAATTTTTCTCTCGAAGCAACCAAGAACACCCTCATCTATTAGTCCATGCCTCTGCGCCATAGAGCAGGATCGGGATTATAAAAGTCTTATAAAGGGTGACTTTTGTTGTCCGAGAGAGGGCTTTGCTACTCAATTGCCTTCTTAACATAGAGAAACAGCGGTTGGCAAGAGTTATTCTTCGATTGATCTAAGCGCTGGTATCGTTGCTTGAATTTATAGCTGAGCCTAGGTAGACAAAGTCCTTAACTACCTCAAAGTTATATCTGTCGTGGGTGACGTTCTGCCCGAGACGTCGGTGTTGGTTGTCCTTTTTGCTTGACAGCATATACTTTATCTTGCCCTCATTGACCGCTAAACCCATTTTCGCCGCTTCCGTCTCAATACTCGCGAAAGCGCCACTGACACGCTGCTTTCTCCCGATTATGTCAATATCGCCGGCGTATGCGAGTAGTTGGATGGACTTTTGAAAAATAGTGGCTCTTGTGTTTGCTCGTGATTTTTGCACTATTCTTTCAAGTACGATGTTGAAAAAATCGCACGACAGCGCATCGCCTTGTCTAAATCCTTCCTGGACATCAAAGGTCTCGGTGAGATCTTCACCGACCTTGATGGAGCAGCGTGCATTCTCCATCGTCATCCTGCACAGACGGACGAGTTAAGCAGGGATGCCCAATCTAGACATTGCTCTGTATAGCTCGTCTCTATAGATGATGTCTTACGCGGCCCTAAAATCGATGAATAGGTGGTGTGCATAGATCTGAAGCTCATGGAACTTCTCCAAGATCCGCCGTAGTGTGAATATTTGGTCGATGGTGGACTTTCCTGGCCTGGTTGTTCACGAAAAGCTTCAGGCGTTCACACAATACGGCGGATTGTATGCGATGTTAAGGAGACTGATGCCTTTGTAATTGGCGCAGTTCAGAGGGTATCCTTTCTTGAGAATCGGACAAACAATGCTGAGGTTTCATTCATCGGGCATACTTTCGTCCGACCATATTTTACAGATGAGTTGGTCTATGCTCCTTACCAAGTCATCGCCTGCCGCTTTGAAGAGCCCGGCAGTCAGGCCATCCGCTCCAGCAGCTTTGTTGGACTTAAGCTTCGATAAAGCTATCTTCACTTCATCCAGGTCGAGTGGACGAAATTGTTGGTCATCATCGTCCAGGTTGAAAGGTTGATTTTGCCTGACAGCGGTATTTGGTTGGTCCGTCATCGCCGTTATACAGTCCACAGAAATGGTTTTTCCAAATCTTCAGCATCGACTGCGATTCTACTACGATGTTTCCTTGTTCATCTCCATAGGCTTTGGTTCGGGGTTTGTTCCTGATTTCCGCGACCGCGCGCTTCTTATGCTCTCCTCTTCCGCTCATAGAGCTCATGAGCAGCTCTGGTCCTTTTAAGCAGCGCCGCGTTATATGCATCTTGCTTAGCTGTATGTGCTTGCCGGCATTCATTATCGAACCAGGGGTTTCGTTGTGGTGGACGAGTGAAACCCAGCACATCAGAAGCGGCATCTCTGATGGCGTTTTGGCAGTGTTTCCAATGGATGCTAGATGCTTGATGCTGGTGGTATTGGAACTCTTAAGAGATTAAGACACACTCGGTCGGAAAAGGACTTGGCGATCTCTTGTGATTGTAGCCATCTGACGTCGAATTTTCTCACAGCATTAGTGTGTCTTGGCGTAGTTTGGGATATTCGCAACCGTACCTTGGCTACAAGGTAATGGTCCGAGTCGATGTTGGCTTCCCGGAACGTACGGACATCCATAATACTGAAGGAGTGTCTTGCGTCGATCGCAATGTGATCAATCTGGTTGACTGTTGATTGATCAGGAGTTCTTCAAGTCCCCTTGTGTATGTCGAGAGGTGGGAACCGCGTGCTAGCCACGACAATGTTTCGCCCCGCCGCAAAGTTGATTAGCCTGAATCCGTTATCGAAGGTGGTGCCTTGCAGGCTATATTTTCCGATCGTTCCACCAAAGATACCCTCTCTTCCTAGCTTTGCATTGAAATCACCGAGGACAATTTCAATGTCCCCCAATTTGGAGGACCAGTTCGGACCAGGACTCGGTTACACCGAAGCCAGTAACCCGTTCCGGGATGTGAGCGCAGCCATTGGCCCATATAGGGCTCGTTCGCCACCATCTCTTTTCCAAGACCCTGACTAAGTCCTGGAAATCCTTACCGACCTGAGCTCCAAATATGTCGGAATAGCCCGTATAAGGTCTTGTTTGGTTTTTCCTACACTAATCCTGATTTATGGCGCAGGAAACTCACCATTTGCCGCCTTCACTTCGCAATCTCCAGTGAGATTCCCAGATGGCGCCAGGGTGAGGCGTTGAGTAGGGCTTATTAGCAAAGATGCAAGATGTTCGGCTGCAGAGGCTCTCGTTATTTAAAGAACCAGCACCTGTCGGAAGATGCTACTTCTGCGAGGCCTTATACTAATCGTTGCCATCCAACTGGGTAAATAATTTCTCCTGTATATGTCCGAAATGGAACGTCTGATTTGTAAATGTTTTTCTTTGGCCATGTACGCAAGAAATCTTCATGTGATATTGATGTCCATGCGGCTCCTGTGTCTAATTCCAATTGTTTTGTAACACCATCCAGAGTTACCTGTCCACGAATTTGTTTGGCTTTCTCTTTTCCTCCGGTAACACTCCTCCACTGAGATGGTTTGTGACGTATATTTCTTCTTCTTGCTCCGCATAAGATGAAATTGATTGCAGATGATGTTGTCTATTTGACACTCTGTTGCTCTCGTTGTTGTTTTGCCTGGACATGCATGTCTGTTGGTGGGTACCGCTCATACATACGCGAGCGAGATGTCCGCTCTTCCTACATTTTGAACATACTGTTCGAATGTGCTTACATGCATTGGCTAGGTGTTCCTTGTTACCACATCGAAAACAAGCTGTTGAATTAGATGGGAATTGATTGCGTGAACTTTGTTAACCTTGCTTAGTTATTTTCGTTGGGAATTTTGCTTTGCGTGTACTGCCATCTGATTTTTGTGGTTAAATGTCGACGTTGCCTGCAAAAATTGACTCCATCGCTAGTGTTGCTGTAACGCAATCCATGAAGGTATTGTTGGGTTCTTTAAGTTGAAATAATTTCTGAAACCAATGAGAATTTCGTATCGAATTGCTATCGCAGATGTGCATTCGCCGTTGATTCTTGACACGATGAATATTTAAAATAAAAATTTGTAGACATTTTTTTTTAGATCTGCAACGAAATTGGATGTGCTCTCTCCCTCGTATTGGATTCGTCTAGTAAAGCGATTCTGCTTTGCAATGATACTTGGGGATGGGTGTAAATGATCTTTCACTAGCTTCACTAGCACATCGTGGGATTGGTCCTTGGGATCCTCCTGACATGTCAGATTACAGAGAAGCTGCATTGTTGGTGCTCCAATCGCATGCATCAGCCAGTTTCTTTTAGTGGATTGGACTTCGGCAGACGTAAATTTTCCAGTCTTCGAATGAAGATATCCCAAGTCTCCGTCTGCCTGCGAAAGTGTCTGTAATTGACTCGCGTCCATTTAATTTAATGTAAATTTTATCTTTTATGCTTGCTTTCCGTATTTAAGTTCAATGAAACTCAATGTATCATTAACGCAAACAAATTTTATTTAGGCGTCTGCCTTTGATAACCTCACAAAAGGAAGCGAAGAAACAAAGGTATCCGACTGAGAACAAAAATAAAGGGAAAAGAGAAGCGTGATACATACATGTATCCGCCTGAAGTTTGTGGCATTTAAAGTTTGGGTTGCGTTCGTAAATACGCAAATAAGGCTTATACCGCCTTTATGACGTTACGTGCGTACTCGTTTTGAGGCGCAGAGGCATGGACATTATCAAAAATGGATGATGAGGGTGTTCTTGGTTGCTTCGGGAGAAAAATTCTTCGGGCGATCTTCGGTCCCGTCTGGAGGAGGAGGAGATACAACGATGAACTGTAAAAGACTGAAGATTCGACGACTTAGATGGCTGGGTCATGTAGAGCTGATGGACACCAACGCTCCAGTTCGAAAAGCCTTCGAATCCGCCCCCGAGAGACAGCGCAGTAGAGGAAGACAGAGACTCAGGTGATGCACGCAACTTGAAGGGGGCCTCAGCCAGCTAAGCGCGCGAAACTGGAGTCAGCTAGTAAAGGATCGAGCTAGCTGGAAACGCTTTTTGGCTGAGGCCCAGGTCCACCCTGTAGCTATGCAAATACTGATCACCTAGGAGCGTTATTTTATTGTGGACCAAATTGGGTTCCTACAAAATTAATTCTTCATTACTGAACAGTAAATTGAATTAATAAAGTCGAAGACGTTCAGGCTAAGCCTGTCTGTTCGCATTCTTTGTGTTATTTCTTCGATGCGAATATTTTTAGCTTAGCCAGAAATAGAAGATAGTAAATTTTACAAACTCTCAATTGAAGCAAACCTAAAACGTCCCAGTACGAGTATCTACACCTATAAATGTGATTTGTTCATCTTACAAAATATTTTATTCTCATCGTTAAAAAATGCTTGCGCGTTTTATTTCTTCTACGATTTAATTATTTGCCATGACAACGCATTTGCCGCGAGCAATCTTTTAGATAAATATATTAAATTGATACGCGCAGCACCCCTCTGCCAAAACTAAACGAGTATTAAATTAAATGCCAGACCGGTATACGCAAGCAAGACTCAGCATTTTTTGACTTTCGCATTCAGTCTAGTGTCAGCTTATCAGAACAGCGGTAGTATTTATAGCTGAAGGTGAAGTGGTGTTTCTACCAGTTCTGCCTTCAGAGATGGGCAAAGAAGAGAGCACTGGTGTACCTGAGTACTTAAATGGAGCGTTCTTCGAGGATGTTCTTGAGAACGGACTTCGCGAAGTTAATGTGAAGACAAAATGTTTTACCGTGAGTCTTTGCAGCAGTGCTGGTGATAACTACTGCAGCCAGATATATCGTGCGAAAGTGAAATACCAACGAGATAAGAATAGTGAACCGGAAAGAGTGAATGTGATTGTTAAAAGTATGCCAATTTCTGATAACTTGGGCTTCCTTGATGACGTGAAAGTGTATCATAAGGAAAAGCTTTTCTACATGGATATCCTGCCAAAGTTGGAATTTCTTTTGGATGACATCAAACTCGCTCCAAGGTAATCAGGTGAATGGTTTTTGTTTTTGAAGAAGTCGTCCTACAGCCTCGTTATTTATTTTAGATGCTACTTTGCCACAAGGAAACCCAACTGCACAATAACTTTTGAGGATATGAACGCCCAGGGTTTCACATTGGCAGACAGAGAGACTGGACTCGATGAGAATCATGTGAGGCTTGCACTCAAGAAACTTGCACAACTCCATGCTGTTTCAATGATTTACGCAAAGAAGGTGAGTTACAGGAGGTTATGCCGTCATAATGGGTCACTTGACTTGATCTTTCGATTTCGTAGGAACCTTCAATGATGAATCAATTCAGTTCTGGTTTTCTCGATGCGAAGGCAATGGTTCCAAATAGTATTATGTTCGATCTGTTATACAAATACCTGGGATACATGATCGAGATGGTTTCAGAATGGAAGGACTATGAGCAAATCACCGAGAAACTAAGAGAGTTCTATAGTGACTTTCAAAAGCGCTTAGTCGCCTGCCAGGCACCTAGAAAAGATGAATTGAAGGTCCTTAACCATGGTGACTTCTGGGTCAATAACATGCTTTTTAAATACGACGGAGACCAGCCGGTGGACGTGGTGTTACTTGATTTCCAGCTGAGCATATTTGGTAGCCCTGGCATTGATTTAAACTATTTTTTCCACTCTAGTGTCAAATTGGACGCACTCAAGAAAGCTGACACATTGTTGGGAGAGTACTACGAGGAAATGAAGAATATCTTGGAGCAACTGCACTTTAAGGACATTCCGACTTATGAGGACATTGTCAATGAATTTAATAAGTCTTCTGCTTATGGTCTTTTTACAATTTTTGGACCATTACCCGTGTTGTCCATGGACAAGAGCAAGTGTGATAATAACAGTTTTGAAAATCTTTTAGAAGGCGCTGACGCCGATGAGAAGATGGTTATTGCATTTTCGTCGCAAATATTGAGAGATCGTTTGAAATATTCGTTAAAATTAATTGATAAGGCTGGCGGACTTGACATTCGCCCATAAATAAAGTGATAAATTAAATTATTTCGAGATTATTTCATTTATTGCTTTAGTCTTGACTATCAGGACTTGGATCTGTCGGACATAAGATTTATCGCGACTTAATGACGTTTTGAGGAAGTGCAGTTCAGAGGTAGCTTCGTGTGAAAGCAGAGAGAAGCAATTTATTGTTTTTTTCTATTATTTGTTTGTTTATTTAGGATTACCGGGAGTAGGTATGTCAACCATGTATGTACGACAACCAACGGCGAAAAGTCGTAGAAAAGTGGCCCCAATGGATTAAGTTCAGGTAGTTCCTGTTACATTAGTGTAGTGATAACACATCCGTGTGCCCAGATAGTTTCTGAAGCTTTTTTTGAAACCGGTTGAAAGGGTGCAAATGATGCTCAAAATCGACCTTAAAACTTTACCAAAATACTATATGCAAAGAGTTATTTTTGTCGATTTGGTTCGGAAACCAAAGAGCTTTAACGGGAGGAAAGGAGACGAAAACATCAATGGAGCTGGTACTGATAGGACCACTTCATCAGGTGTGGTAAACAGAAGGCAGTAAGCTTAGGCTACAAATGAAACTGATCAACCTGTGAAAACAGCTTGAGGCGAATAGAATAAGCTGGTAGTGCCACGTTCAAAGAAGATCTGCGGAAAATCCGGTTAAAAAGGCACTATCAACTACGGTCACTCCAAATGTAAGAAAACGAGGTCGGAAAAGAATTCCTGGATTTCTCAGATGGCAAATGCGCAACAACGCCTTGGGCTAACCTCTGAAGCGATCCAGGACCGAGCATTATGTAGACGCGTTCTGCGGTCTGCGACATTAGCCAACCCCATAAGCGAAGCAGCAGCGATGCAGTAAAAATGGGAAACTCGTTACGCATAAGTTCGTATAACGAGGAAAGGGCTAATAAGAGGATAAGAAGAAGACAATGCACAGCCGGCATAGATTAGCTGTAAAGGCTAGCTTAAGCAGCGAATACTTGCATTCCTGTGTGCTTTGATATAGTGAATCGAACCCCCTGAGCAAAGTGATCTTCCCAGAAATTGGTGAATGAATAAGCAATTCTGAACTAAGAACCCTATTGCGGATGCTTATTTCTGTCAATGTGCGATGGGGTTGAAAGGCTTAAGGTGTGTACAGGGCTGAGTTCTACTTCTACTGCTATAGCGGTTGATTGACCCTCTGCTTAGCGTAGTTCTAAGGCAAAATTACCAAATAGAAATCTTGCACAATTTAACGAGCAAAAGGAATGTTATAAACTTAAAACATTATATTGGTCAAGTTACCACATCGTAAGCTGATACACATTTGTGCTCGTTTTACGGCATCCAAACTAGTGATTTCTGTGATTTCTTCTATGTTACAATGTTGACTGTTATGACTTGTAAGGTTTGTGGCTTAAAGAGATTTCATAAAGCCCCAAATTAAGGAGTCTGCTGGCATCAGATCTAGCTATTTGTCCGGTCAGTTGTCTCGACTCCCTCGGACATCCTCGGCCAAAGCAGTTATTTCTTATGAGATGACACATCTTGCGACATCTTTGGTGGACCCAGTTTGCACCATAAGCTCAGCCAAACGCTAAACATTTGCACACATGGTGCAGGAGGACGAGGAAAACGACAACGAAATTCACACTGCGGTAAAACAGCTGATCGGAAATTGGTCAAATAAGCAGTAACAATGACTTCCCGTTGTTCAGGTACACTACACCCATTACTTGTTGTCAAATGTCAATTAGTTTTCTGTCTGGCCTTAACATAAATATCAAAGATGTGCAGCCGATCTCTATGTATCCTGTCATATTCCGCTTTAAATTCGATAAGCAAATGGTGAGGAAATATCTTAGAGTTCCCTTCTTGTGAATTGGACAAACGATGCCGAGATTCTTTGGCCTTGAGCATGCTCTTCTTTGACCGTATTCTACAGATGAGCTGAGGGATGTTTCCAACCAGGTCATCTCAAGCTGATCTAAATAGGTCAGTAAGGTAGACTTGATAGACCTTAGCCTCTTTGATACAAAGCAACCTTAACTTCGTCAAGGTCAGTGCTGGAATTTTCTGAATAACCGTCAAGAGTGAATGGTTCATTCTGTCTTATAGCAGAATTTTAGCATCAACAAAGACTACAGCGATACTTCTTGTCATTATTCATTTTTTCAGGCTTCATTCTGTCTTTGTAGCACTGGCATGTTTGTTTTACTTGAAATGCTTTTGAGCCCCAGGGACAAGCGATCGATCTCTTGCAATTGCAACTCTTTAACGTCGAAGTTGCGTTGTACCTGCGCTGGTTGAAACAATGAAATAATTCAAGACGATGCTGGCTCCCCGGGAGATTCTGATAATCAGAATGCTGAAAGGGTGCATGGGGCCGTTCGCACTGTGATCAATCAGGCTAATGGTTTGTTGATCATGGGATAGCTGAACGCCTTTAAAGATATTGAGACGATTATACCCACAGATCTAGCCTGAAGCCACTTGTCAACATGGTAATGTGCAGGCTATGTTTTCCGAAGACCAGCTCAGAGAATGATTCTTTTGCCCATTAAATCCCATCATACTTCTTGCTGTAATATTTGCTTTATAACAGTTAATGGCCCCACACGAGTTGTGCGGTGGTTAAAGTTGCCCATATTTCATGTGAGAAGCCGAAATAAGTTTTCCTGTATACTTATGTATGCTGGAGACAAGATTTTGGTGGAACCGAGGCGATTGATTGAAACTGTTTCAATTTGTTTTCCTACGAACCACCCTTAGCCTAGAAAGTTTGATCGTTAATAGAAACCCGGTTCTTCCTAAGCAGTCCTCCGAGACGCACATAGGAGTGTTCAGACCGAAAACCTGGACAAAATTATTTTTTGAAGTAAAACAAATTATTTTTGTTAGAATTGAATATTTATGCAATGAAAAACAAATTTCAGATATATTTCATAAGGTTTTATGTTACTTACTTACTTACTTAATTTAGGTGGCGCTACAGTCCGGGGTGGACCTGGGCCTCAGTCAACGAGCTTCTCCAGACAGCTCGATCCCTGGCTAGCTGCCTCCAGTTTCGCACGCTAAGTTGGCTGAGGTCCTCTTCCACTTGCGTGCGCCACCTGAGTCTTGGCCTTCCTCTACTGCGCTGTCCCTCGGGGGCGGATTCGAAGACTTTTCGGACCGGAGCATTGGTGTCCATGCGCTCTACATGACCCAGCCATCTCAGTCTTTGGATCTTCACTCTTCTGGCTAGGTCCATGTCGCTGTACAGTCCATACAGTTCGTCGTTGTATCTCCTCCTCCACTCACCGTCAATGCAGACGGGACCGAAGATCGCCCGAAGAATTTTTCTCTCGAAGCAACCAAGAACACCCTCATCCATTTTTGATAATGTCCATGCCTCTGCCCCATAGAGCAGGACCGGGATTATTAAAGTCTTATAAAGGGTGACTTTTGTTGTCCGAGAGAGGGCTTTGCTACTCAATTGCCTTCTTAACCCAAAGAAACAGCGGTATGCAAGAGTTATTCTTCGCTTGATCTCAGCGCTGGTGTCGTTGTCTGTATTTATAGCAGAGCCTAGGTAGACAAAGTCCTTAACTACCTTAAAGTGACGTTCTGTCCGAGACGTCGGTGTTGGTTGTCCTTTTTGCTTGACAGCATATACTTGGTCTTGCCCTCATTGACCGCTAGACCCATTTTCGCCGCTTCCGTCTCAAAACTCGCGAAAGCGCCATCGTCGACGTATGCGAGTAGTTGGACGGACTTTTGAAAGATAGTGCCTCTCATGTTTGCTCGTGAGCTTTGCACTATTCTTAAAGTACGATGTTGAAAAAATCGCATGACAGCGCATCGCCTTGTCTAAATCCTTCCTGGAGATCAAAGGTCTCGGTGAGATCTTTACCGACCTTGATGGAGCAGCGTGCATTCTCCATCGTCATCCTGCACAGACGGACGAGTTTGGCAGGGACGCCAAAACAAGACATTGCTCTGTATAGCTCGTCTCTATAGACGCTGTCATAGGTGGTGGGTATCGATCTGAAGCTCATGGGTCTTCTCCAAGATCTGCCGTGGTGTGAATATCTGGTCGATGGTGAACTTTCCCGGCCTGAAGCCACATTGATATGGACCTATCAGGTTGTTGACGAACGGTTTTAGGTTTCCGGAGACAGATGCCTCTGTAGTTGGCGCAGTTCAGAGGGTCTCCTTTCTTGAGAATTGGACAAACAATGCTGAGGTTCCATTCATCGGGCATACTTTCGTCCGACCATATTTTACAGATGAGTTGGTGTATGCTCCTTACCAAGTCATCGCCTGCCGCTTTGAAGAGCTCGGCAGTCAGGCCATCCGCTCCAGCAGCTTTGTTGGACTTAAGCTTCGATATGGTTATCTTCACTTCATCCAGGTCGGGTGGACGGAATTGTTGGTCATCATCGTCCAGGTTGAAAGGTTGATTCTGCCTGACAGCGGTATTTGGTCCGTCATCGCCGTTATACAGTCTGCAGAAATGATCTTTCCAAATCCTCAGCATCGACTGCGATTCTACTACGATGTTCCCTTGTTCATCTCTACAGGCTTCGGTTCGGGGTTTGTTTCCGCGGCATGTTATTTTTACCTTTTGGTAAAACTTCCGAACCTCATTCCTGGAGTAGCATCTCTCAATTTCCTCGATCGCGCGCTTCTCATGCTCTTTCTTCTTCCTCCTGAGAAGCCGGTGCTCGTCTCTCCTCTTCCGCTCATAGAGCTCATGAGCAGCTCTGGTGTTTCTAAGCAGCGCCGCGTTATATGCATCTTGCTTAGCTGCATGTGCTTGCCGGCATTCATCATCGAACCAAGGGTTTCGTTGTGGTGGACGAGTGAAACCCAGCACATCAGAAGCGGCATCTCTGAAGGCGTTTTGGCAGTGTTTCCAATGGTCTTCGATGCTTGATGCTGGCGGTATTGGACCTCTTAAGAGATTAAGAGACACTCGATCGGAAAAGGACTTGGCGATCTCTTGCGATTGTAGCCGTCTGACGTCGAATTTTCTCACAGCATTGGTTTGTCTTGGCGTAGTTTGGGATATCCGCAACGGTACCTTGGCTACAACAAGGTAATGGTCCGAGTCGATGTTGGCTCCTCGGAACGTACGGACATCCATAATACTGGAGTAGTGTCTTGCGTCGATCGCAATGTGATCAATCTGGTTGACTGTTGATTGATCAGGAGTTCTCCAAGTCCCCTTGTGTATGTCGAGATGTGGGAACCGCGTGCTAGCCCCGCCGCAAAGTCGATTAGCCTGAATCCGTTATCGGAGGTGGTGTTGTGCAGGCTATATTTTCCGACTGTTCCACCAAAGATACCCTCTCTTCCTAGCTTTGCATTAAAATCATCGAGGACAATTTTAATGTCATAGCTAGAGCATTGCTCGTAGGTCTTGTTGAGGAGCTCGTAGAAGGCATCCTTGGTGTCGTCATCTTTCTCCTCTGTGGGGGCATGCGCGCATATAAGGTTTATGTTGGCGAATTTAGCCTTGATGCGGATTGCTACGAGGCGCTCGCTCACATGCCGGAAGCTGAGGACTTCTCGTCTTAGTCTGCCTCCGACAACAAATCCGCATCCAAATAAGCGCTGCTTTTGCCGTCGATAGCAATTGCCGTAGTAGATGTCGCAGTTTTTCATCTTCTTTTTGTCCGGCCCATCCCATCGCATTTCTTGGATGGCGGTTATGTCAGCTTTGCAGCAGTCTAGGGCTTCCGCTAGTTGCTCGGCTGCACGTGGTCTATTAAGGGATCTAACATTCCACGTGCATATCCGAAGCTCATTGTCCTTAAATCGTTTGCGTGGGCTGTCAACAGTAGATCCGTGCATATCCAAGGCTTGTTGATGCTTCGTAACTTAATTTTTTTTAAATGGCCGGGCAGTTACCCCGGTGGCACAATCCCCAACCTGGGAGACCAGTTCCATTTTTAATGCCCCTAGGACGAGGGGTCGGTTACACCGAAGCCAGTAACCCGGCTTGGCCCTTATAGGGCTCGTCCGCCACCATCTCTTTTCCAAGACCCTGACTAAGTTCTGGAAATCCTCTCCGGCCTGAGCTCCAAACATGTCGGAGTAGCCTGGATAAGGTCTTGTTTTGTTTTTCCGACACTAATCCTGATTTATGGCGCAGGAAACTCACCATTTGCCGCCTTCACTTCGCAATCTCTAGTGAGATTCCCAGATGGCGCTACGGGGAGGAGTGAAGTAGGACTTATTAGCAGAGCTGCAAGATATTCGGCTGCAGAGGCTCATTCTCGTCATTTAAGGAACCAGCACCTGTCGGAAGATGTTACTTCTACGAGGCCTTATACTAATCGTTGCCATCGGTTTTATGTACAATAAATAAATTGAAAAAAAGAAAGAAATGTTCTTTCTTCACTATTTTCATCATGAAAAGATGAAAATCTACCATCAGCGGCATTTGTGTCCATTGGAAGAAGCATTTCCATAGTTTCCTTTGAAAATTTCTTTAAAGTCTTTGAAGACAATTTTCTTAGGCAACTTAAAAGAGGATCAGAACTCAAAAGCACCCTATTAAGTATATCGAGATTGTAGTCTCTCCTAGAAAACTTTCTTGCATACTCGTAGTTTAGCCGGTAAATTGTAATATATTTGGTAAAAATCATAACTTTTTAAGATTAAAAGAAAAATTTTATACACAAACCTGAAATGTTTATTTCTAGCTTCTGCCGCTTCTTCAGATAGTTGCCCAATTGGAAGCAGAGCGTTTTTAATTATGACAAATCCATGAACTAATATTTTATGCAATGTGGGAGTCATTGGATACCATGAGTATAACTTCACATAAAGTTTTGCTGTTTCCATTGCAAATGACTCAAGAGGTTAATTTTGTATCCACTTGAAATAGTTTCTGAATTATTTTAAAACGAAATATCAGATTAAAATCAATTCCCGTTATTTCGGAGGCAACTTCAGGGTTTTCAAAAAATCTTCTATTTGTATTGCCGTCATTGGTGTTTGCAAAACCAGCTCGTGGGAAATCAACAATAAGGCCAAGTTTATTCCTAAATTCTCTTTGAATTTGAATTTTTCGTATTTTACATACTCGTATATCCTTCTCATCGTCCGATCTTATTTGCCATTTTTTTAAAGGTAGTTTGTAGGAAATATGTAATAGGGTCTCAAAAACTCTAATACGAGCATGTAGAAATGAAAGTCCAAACTCAGAAGCTATTACATCGATTTCCTTTCTTTCCATGCTCAAATTATTGAAATATTTTATTGAGTTGACGTAGTTTTTGTTATGGCAATACATATTTTTCCATCTACCATAGTGAAAAGTAAGGTATGTTTAACCTCTATACTCGAAAACTCTGTTTTTTTTCAATAATTCAATTTTATATTTAATGTTAATCACTTCACTTCTAGTAATGTTTGTGGTTTCTTCCACAAAATTAATTCTTATGGGCCGGCAGAATCGAGGAGAAGATGGAGTTGGATTTTGCCAAATTAATTTTGGGCCACAAACCAACCGCAATGACACAAGTGAACTTTGGAAAATGGAAGCATCTGAATCAGAACTATCTTCAAATTTTTGTTTGTATTGGACTTGTTGGGACCCATCACATCCCCATTTAGTTATAAGTTCAAGGGATTTGCGATCGGTTTCATTTAAAGTTTGAGTAACCTCCTGCAAACTCATTAGCAATCGATGAGTGGTGTGGTCCAAAAAATCCTGAGGATTGACCTCGGCTAAGGTTACAGTCACAGTAAATGACTCTTCAACTGGATAGCACGGAAAAAATATCTTACCGGTAGCTGCAATAATTTCATATTGTTTTCTGGATAGTTTTGCTTCCACGAACATGAACAGTGCCTCAAGTATGGGAAGTTTTTCGTTTTTGGCCCTGAGAGAATCGCCATAAGCTTTTTTATATTTCATCGCTATTTGAGGAGTTTTCAAGATTTCCGTCAAAACTTTCGATGCCGCAATTTTTCCCGATTCTCTAAACTTCATTTGAGCTGCTTAAGCTAATTCCTCAATTTGAGCAGTTTCCCTATTTTTTTTCTGTTTTCCTTCGTTTACTTTTGTCGCATAATTCATCAAACGATTTTTCGGGCCGTCCAGGTTTGGCAGAAGAGGTGACAATTTCATTCGAACATTATTTTGTTAGTCGAAAATGATCGGAAACGATTTCTTTGGAATTAGTCAAAAGAATAGTGAAATTTACCATTAACCTATAAATCAACGCGGAATGCCAGGGTGTAGTATAACAAAACACTAAGACTTTTAAAAGTCGAAAAGCCATTTCGATTCCAGGAGCGCATCAAAGTATTTTTATCTGCCTAGAGCCATGGATGCCGTCATTGGTACTAAGATTCCTCCTGCATAGGTTGACCTGGTGATCAAACTAATGCTGTGAGAAAATTCGACGTCAGACGGCTACAATCGCAAGAGATCGCCAAGTCCTTCTCCGATCGAGCGTCTCTTAATCTCTTAAGAGGTCCAATGCCGCCAGCATCAAGCATCGAAGACCATTGGAAACACTGCCAAAACGCCATCAGAGGTGCCGCTTCTGATGTGCTGGGTTTCACTCGTCCACCATAACGAAACCCCTGGTTCGATGATGAATGCCGGCAAGCACATGCAGCTAAGCAAGCATGAGCTCTATGAGTGGAAGAGGAGAGACAAGCACCGGCTTCTCAGGAGGAAGAAGAAAGAGCATGAGAAGCGCGCGATCGAGGAAATTGAGAGATGCTACTCCAGGAATGAGGTTCGGAAGTTTTACCAAAAGGTAAAAATAACATGCCGCAGAAACTAACCCCGAACCGAAGCCTGTAGAGATGAACAAGGGAACATCGTAGTAGAATCGCAGTCGATGCTGAGGATTTGGAAAGATCATTTCTGCAGACTGTATAACGGCGATGACGGATCAAATACCGCTGTCAGGCAGAATCAACCTTTCAACCTGGACGATGATGACCAACAATTCCGTCCACCCGACCTGGATGAAGTGAAGATAGCCATAAGTCCAACAAAGCTGCTGCAGCGGATGGCCTGACTGCCGAGCTCTTCAAAGCGGCAGGCGATGACTTGGTAAGGAGCATACACCAACTCATCTGTAAAATATGGTCGGAGGAAAGTATGCCTGATGAATGGAACCTCAGCATTGTTTGTCCAATTCTTAAGAAAGGAGACCCTCTGAACTGCGCCAACTACAGAGGCATCAGTCTCCTTAACATCGCATATAAGATCTTATCCGCCGTATTGTGTGAACGCCTGAAGCCGTTCGTCAACAACCTGATAGGTCCACATCAGTGTGGCTTCAGACCAGGAAAGTCCACCATCGACCAGATATTCACACTACGGCAGATCTTGGAGAAGACCCATGAGCTTCAGATCGATACCCACCACCTATTCATCGATTTTAAGGCCGCGTATGACAGCATCTATAGAGACGAGCTATATAGAGCAATATCTAGTTTTGGCATCCCTGCCAAACTCGTCCGTCTGTTCAGGATGACGATGGAGAATGCACGCTGCTCCATCAAGGTCGGTAAAGATCTCACCGAGACCTTTGATGTCCAGGAAGGATTTAGACAAGGCGATGAGATGTCGTGTGATTTTTTCAACATCGTACTTGAAAGAATAGTGCAAAACTCACGAGCAAACACAAGAGGCACTATCTTTCAAAAGTCCGTCCAACTACTCGCATACGTCGACGATATTGACATAATCGGGAGAAAGCAGCGTGATGTCAGTGGCGCTTTCGCGAGTTTTGAGACGGAAGCGGCGAAAATGGGTTTAGCGGTCAATGAGGGCAAGACCAAGTATATGCTGTCAAGCGAAAAGGACAACCAACATCGACGTTTCGGACAGAACGTCACCCTCGACAGATATAACTTTGAGGTAGTTAAGGACTTTGTCTACCTAGGCTCAGCTATAAATTCAAACAACGATACCAGCGCTTAGATCAATCGAAGAATAACTCTTGCCAACCGCTGTTTCTCTGTGTTAAGAAGGCAATTGAGTAGCAAAGCCCTCTCTCGGACAACAAAAGTCACCCTTTATAAGACTTTAATAATCCCGGTCTGAGACTGTACAGCGACATGGACCTAGCCAGAAGAGTGAAGATCCAAAGACTGAGATAGCTGGGTCATGAAGAGCGCATGGACACCAATGCTCCGGTCCGAAAAGTCTTCGAATCCGCCCCCGAGGGACAGCGCAGTAGAGGAAGGCCAAGACTCAGGTGGCGCACGCAAGTGGAAGAGGACCTCAGCCAACTTAGCGTGCGAAACTGGAGACAGCTAGCCAGGGATCGAGCTGGCTGGAGAAGCTTGTTGACTGAGGCCCAGGTCCACCCCGGACTGTAGCGCCACCTAAAGAAGAAAGAAGAAGCTTGACCTGGTGAAGAGTCAGTGGAAAAAACGATTACCAGCTATGCAAGAACGATGACTTGGAGAATATCCTCACAGCCCTCCGCTATAACCATGATACCTATATGCAGGTTTAGGATTCTAAGCGTTAACAAGGTCTACTCCCGACAGCGAAAAAGAGGCATTCCAATTTAACTCTATCTAATTGCAGTTGTGCAGCTAGGAGCTTTATTTCATTGTGGACCAAGTAAAGTTCCTAAAAAATTAATACCTCTCATACTGAACAGTAAGCTTAATTATTAAAGTCGAAGACGTTCAATTGGTGGACGAGCGGTTGCGGGTAGGCTTAGCCTTCAGTTAGAAATAGAAGATAGAAAATCTAACGAATTCCCAGTTGAGGGCAATTTGGAACGTCCCAGTATCTGCATCTATAAATGTAATTTGCACATCTATGAAATTATTCTATTCTCATCGTTAAGGAATGCTTGAGTGTATTATTTCTCTTACGCTTCAGTTATTTGCTCTGACAACACGATTGCGCCGCGTAGCACAGTAATCACTATTGACGGCGAAAAATCTGTTAGATAAATATACATTACAATTGATATGTACAGCACCCCTCCAGCGAAACTAAGCGATTGTAAAATTGAATGTCATACTGGCACACGCTACCAAGACTCAGCATTTTTCTACTTTCGCATTCAGTCTAGTGTCAGCTTATCAGAACAGCGATAGTATTTATAGCTGAAGGTGAAGTGTTGGTTCTAGCAGTTCATTATAATTATTCGTTCGCAATGTCGGTGGAAATTTGCAACTCAGTTAGTGCGCCCCAATCACTGGACGTTAAGTTTTTCCAGGAAGTTCTTGAAAATGGAACTACTGAGGCATATGTGAAAATTAAGGAGATATCCTTTGAAATGGGAAGCAGTGCTGGTGACAACTATTGCAGTCAAATCTTCAGAGTGCGATTAGCATTTGAACGTGAACACCGTATCGAAAAAATCTCAGTGATAGTGAAAAGTATTGCAATGACAGACAATAATCAATTCTTGGAAGATCTAAAAGTGTTTTTTAAGGAAAAAGTTTTCTACAACAACATCCTGCCAAGGATGGAAATTTTGGTGGATAACATAAAATTTGGAGCCAAGCTCTACCACACATTGAAGGAACCCATCAGCACTCTAGTATTCGAAGATCTATCGGCTTTAGGATATGAAATGGCTGACCGAGAGGTTGGACTTGATTTTAACCATTGTCAGGTGGTTATGAAAAAACTTGGTCAACTCCATGGTGTATCTATGGTCTTATACAAAAAGGTGAGTCTTCCTAGCATTAGCTCTGTCTGAATTCATACCATTACCTATAGTATTTACGTTTAGGACCCTGCCTCGATGAACTCCTTTCAATGTGGAATGCTAGCCGAAGAAGCTGTTAATAACTCTGAAATCTATGAAAAAATGTTCGGCAACAATATAAAAGGTTTGATTGACTTAATCAGCAAGTGGAAGGGCTATGAGTCGTTTACTCAAAAGGTAAATAAGTACGCAGCGAATCTGAAGGAAAACCTTATCAAAAGTCAGTTGCCGATTGCCGGTGAATTGAAGGTCCTCAACCATGGAGATCTTTGGGTCAACAATTTCCTATTCAAATACAGCAAGGATAGCAGCAGAAATGTGCAAGATGTGGTATTTGTTGATTTGCAGTTTAGCGTGTTTGGTAGTCCTGGCATTGACATAAACTACTTCCTCTTCTCTTCTTTACAATTGGATGTCCTAATGGAAAGAAGAGAAGTCCTCTTAGAGACATATTACTCAGCAATGTGCGACGTTCTTAAGACTCTGAACTACGAGAGCATCCCAACGTTTGACGACATTTTAACTGAAGTTCATCGTCGAGAAATGTACGGGTTCTTTACATCTTTTGGCGTATTTCCGACTATTACAATGGATAAGTCGCAGAGTGGTGATAATTCTTTGGATAATTTCATTGACGATGATTTTATTAAGCAAAAACGGCAGATAATGTTTTCTTCAAAAAGACTAATAGAAACCTATAAGTATACTTTGAAACGATTCGATGAGCTGAACATCTTAGATGCTGCGGTATAATTTTTAATAGAAATTGTATTGTGTAAGAGGCTAAAATAAAATGCAAATAACAAAGAATATATTCGTATCCGTTTGTGTCTCATTTATCTCTTCTAGCAAGTGAATTGGTATATTAATCTTTCCTGGAAACTATAAGTACCTTGCCACTATAGGAAAAATTCAGACGCATGCCATGTACCAAGATATGTGATCCGATTCCGAATAAGAAAAATAAGCTGATATAAGCGCTAGTGTGGTTCCATTTATGACAATATCGCTTAAGGGAAGTATTATCGAATTAGTACTCGACAAAGTACTCGTTATCACTGTCACAACAAACACACTTTTATGCTCAGCCAAAGCGAAGAACCTCGTTACGACGCCTGTAAAAATGAAATCGCCTCTTCAGCAGGAAAATTCCTGTTTAGTACTTTTCCCCAAAGTCATCAACTTTCAGAAGTTTCCTTATATCGCCCGATTTGGCTTCTGGATACCATAGGAAGAATTCTAGAAAAGGTCATTTCTAACAAACTAAAATTAAAAAAAAAAAAAAAAAAGACACTGGCGCTGACAGCTCGGTATGGGCCATGGCCTAGCTTCTTGAGACACTCATTTGTGTTGGTCATGTTGTCATTTTTTGTCACATCTGAGCTGGTGATTTTTGAAAAATAGTTGGTGACCCAGTCAGGTATCGAACCCAGATTCTCTGCGTGATAGTCCAATGAGCTAACTACCACGGCATCGCCGAAAATAATACAAAGTGGCGCAAAATTAGTCATCCTATTGGATGATATTATAATTTTTGTAAAAGGCGTCGTAAGTCATTCATATTTGACATTTGTGATCTAGACATCTACAGAATACAAACAAATAAGCAATGGAGCGCTATGCTCCGCTGTCAAGTCATCCTCAACCTCAACAATGAAGAGGACGATTTTGTGTTGAAAATCGTCATGAGCGACGAGGCGCATATCCACTCAAGCAGTTACTTAAATAAGCAAACTCTTCATTTCTAGGGCACTGAAAATCCGCGTGTGATGCACGATGAGCCATGACATTCACTCAAGGCCACTGTAGTGCAGCGTTCACGCGGGAGGAGTGAATGGGCCGTATTTTTTTGACAACGCCGTCGGCAATACGGTTACTGTTACTGGCGAACGCTACAGGGCCATGATAAAGGACTTCCTACTGCCGAAATTGGATGAGCGGGGCTTGCTGAATATGCGGTGCAACCGCACATACAGCATAAGCCACAATGGGCATTGCGAAGGACGCGTTTCCTAGTCATGTAATCTCCCATTTATGAGATTTGGCATGGCCAGCAAGATCGCCAGATTTAACCATCGCAGACTTCTTTCTTTGTAGAGGTCCAAATAAAGATTTCATCACTCAAAATCAATTTTTTTTATTTAGGAAAAAAGTAATTCAAAAACAAAATTGGATGAGTAATTTTGCGTCACCGTGCACTCTCAAAAAGTCGGAAAATCTCGCTTCATAGTAGACGCAATCAGAGCAATGACTGATGAGGCAAGCGCAGCTACTAGCGATTCCATTGCTGTGCAATGATCACATTTGCCATTAGAAGAGCTTCCATCCAATTCGGCAAACTATAAATGAATGCTCTTGCTAGAATGGACATATCAAAATACATCCTCGGAAATATACATACCTATCTACTTCAGGAACAGAAAGCTATGATATCACACCAACGAGGGTTCCAAACAGTACAACGTAACTCATATAGTATGTATACACTAGGGATTCATCCTTGGCTTCTTGGTGTGGAATTTTATATGAAAAAAATAGACTTTACGAACGATATCGACAGCAAACAAAATGAGCAGGTCTTATTCCGAGCTACAAGGCCGTTGGTGAAAAAAAGCATCGATCACCCAATCCTCGCCGACGAGATTAATGGCAAACACCGGATCAGAGGATTGATCCTAAGTACTTAAAGATAGTGCTTTTCGGAAGAACTATTCCGTCTAACATTATATCCGGAACAGGTCGCAACGGATGCGCAAATGGGCACGTCAAATGCTCCGTCTTTGAACGACTTATTTTAAACCCGTTTCTCTCTAGCGCATTTCTCCATGGATCTAAGGCGTTCTGTAAATCTTCGACGTTATCGCTAAGTATTACTGCGTCGTCAGCGAAGAGAATTGGCGTTACATTTACTTCGCGCATGCAGTCTTTTAAAAGATAGTCGAATACTACGTTAAAGAGGAAAGGGCTAAGTACCCTTCCTTGATGCACTCCGACATTAACTGCAAATTCTCTCGTTAGTCCAGCAGAGCTTTTAACCGCAGTTTTCACGTTTCCGTACATGTCTTGTATTATTCTAACATACGTTTCCGGTACGTTTTGAGACCTCAGCGCGGGCCATATGAGATCCCTAGGCACTCGATCGAATGCTTTCTCGAGGTCGATAAATAATACCATGTGTAAATCCTTAGACGAATCTCGGTGCTTTTCCATTATTATTCGTAGGCTTTGGATAGCGTCCACCGTCGATCTTCCTTCAACAAATCCACACTGGCTATTATCGAGCTTTATTATTTGCCGAAGACGTTCGTTTAAGACTCTTTCGACGATTTTCATTGTGTGTGACATAAGCTTGATTAAACGGTAGTTGTTGCATTCTCGAGTGTCGCCTTTTCCTTTGTATAATGGAACCAAGAAGCTACTTCTCCATTGATTCGGCATAGGTTGTCCACATTTTAATTTATTTAAAAGTTTCGATAGCGAAACGCTGCCGATCCCCTCCATCTTCGACCAAAACTCTGATGGAATGCTGTCTGGTCCCGCCGCTTTCCCCGGCTTCATTTTTCCAATTGCTATACTTATTTCTTCGATTGAAAAGTCCGAAACTTCCTCCTCGAATAGACCAGCTGTCGGCACGATATCACGTGGAAACTGTTTGTTAAGCAACTCCTTGCAGTATTCAAGCCACCGGTCACAAATTTCCTTTTCATTTGTTAGTAAGCAACCGTCTGCGTTTTTGATGTACGAGTATTTCGGCGAGGTTATTTCCATTGAATTTTTTCGCCTCTGTGCAGCGAGCTTAAAAATATTTGGCATTTTAGTATTGTACGACGTTTGAACTTCTTGGATAGCTTGTCTTCTATCCGCCGATCGTGAGGATATTTGTTCCCACTCCTGGTGGAGGTTTTCCGCTTCTGCCGCTCGAGTTCGAGCCAGGACTTTCTTTGCGATCTTTTTAAGACGCTCGTATTCAAGAGCCAGTCGAGCTTTTTCGATATCGTCGCTCCGATCGCATTTTGTCCACGCTTGGAATGCACTCTTCTTGTCGGCCACAGCTCGTTTGGTTTCGTCATTCCACCACCATGTTTCTTTGCCGACGTGATGGTATTTCGATATAGTCCCCAGATGGGACTTTGCGAGTGTTATGCATTCCTCGTGCATGCTGTTCCACATTTCTTGCGGGCTAAGTGAGTCTGCTATATCATTTATATTTTGAAGTACTTCTCTAGCCAGTGCGATAAATCTTGCGCTTCGTTCCTTCGATAGATTATACCACCGGATTTTTGGCTTTCCAAACGATGCCCGTGTTGTCGGTGGTTCCGCTGTGAAAAATTCTGTACCGAGCAGACAGTGTCGGCTTACTAGCGATTCTCCAAGTATTACTTTACAGTCCTTAACCCGGTTTCTCATCGACATTTTGCACAGGTGATAATCTATTTGCATTTCGTTGCCTCCGCAGCTATAGGTGATAAGATGTCGCTGATGTTTAATAAACATTGTATTTAAGACGGTTAATCCGTAAGCTCTACATGCTACAAGGATGTCTCCGACAGCTGAATTTTTGGTTCCAAAGCCTTTCCCGCCGTAGCAGTCCTCGTAATCAGCATTTGTTTCTCCGACGTGGCCATTTAAATCTCTGCCTACGAAGAGCATCTCATCGATAGGTATATTTCTAAGCAAATTACCGAACTCTGACCAAAATGTATCTTTTTCCGATTGGTCGCATCCATTTTGTGGGGCGTACGCGCTAACAATGTTCCACGTTTCATTGTGTATGACGAGTTTAACACTCATCAAGCGGTCGCTTATTTTCAAGATACCAACAATGTTGTTTAGAAGATCCGCTGCAACAACGATTCCAACACCGTTTCGTCCATTGACCGTTCCATGGTAGAACATCTTAAATGCCTTAGTTTTTAAATCTAGAAAACGCGCTTTATTTCCTGTATTACACCACTTCGTTTCCTGTACGCACAGGATTTGTAGAGTTCTGCGACGCATAATCGCTTCCGGTTCTAAACTTTTTGAGGTCATCGATCCGATGTTCCAACTTGCAAACCGAAGTTTAGGAAAGTATTTTGGAAACTTCATTTTGCCCGCCCCCGGAATCCGTCGGGCTCTGACACAAGCACTTCTGCTTGCTCTGGGATCACCCGAGTGCGTTGCAACCGTGGTGCCCAGCGGGGTAGTGCTATTAATTGCGATCATTTCCATGAAGTTTAGTAGAACTAATAGATATTAACCTTACAACCCAAATAATCACCGACTCCTAAGTGGAAGTAGAACTTGGTAAAGCATCTGATTTCACCTCAGGGCGGTGAAGAGAAATGAAGAGGTTTGTTGTGCTATCAAATTTTTTTTTAAACAATAAAAACTAAAGTTTAAAACTAAAACAAATGAAATTCTTTATTAAACTAACGTATCTAATATATTGAGCTCATCGAATCGCTTTAACGTGTACTTGTATGTCTCTATTAGCCTCTTTGAAGAGAACATGATATCTCTCTTCTTTTTAGCAATCTCCTTGTCCATAAAAGTATCTATGGAATTATCACTACTTTCTGACTTATCCATTGAGATAAATGGAAATATTGCATAACTCGCAAAGAAACCATACATCTCCCTGCGACGAACTTCAGCTGAGATTTCATCAAAAGTGGGAATATCCTTGTAATTGAGAGCCTTCAAGACATCCTGCATTGCCGAGTGATATGTCCTCAAGAGTTCTCCCCTCTTTTTCATTAGGACATCCAATTGTAAGGAGGTAAAGAGAAAGTAATTTATGTCAATGCCAGGACTCCCAAACACGCTCAACTGCAAATCAACAAATACCACATCTTGCACATTTCTGTTGCTGTCCTTGCTGTATTTGAATAAGAAATTGTTCACCCAAACATCTCCATGGTTGAGGACCTTCAACTCACCGGGAATCGGTAACTGACTCTTGATAAGGTTTTCCTTGAAATTCGCTGCGTACTTCTTTACCTTTTGAGTAAATGACTCATAGCCCTTCCACTTGCTGATTAAGTCAATAAAACCTTGAAGATTATTTCCGAACATTTTCTCAAGAATATCAGAGCCATTGATACCTTGTTCGGCTAGCATTCCACATTGAAAGGAGTTCATCGAGTCGGGGTCCTGATAGTGAATATTATAATAGTATGAATTCAGATATGCTAGGAAGACTCACCTTTTTGTATAAGACCATAGATACACCATGGAATTGACCAAGTTTTTTCATAACCATCTGACAATGGTTAAAATCAAGGCCAACCTGACGGTCAGCCATTTCATATCCTAAAGCCGACAGGTCTTCAAATACTAGGGTGCTGATTGGTTCCTTCACTGTATGATAGAGTTTCGGTCCGAATTTCGTATTATCCATTAGAATTTCCATTCTTGGTAGAATGTTGTAGTAGAAAATCTTTTCCTTGATAAATACTTTCAGATCTTCCAAGAACTGGGTGCTATCAGTCACCGGGACACTTTTTACTATCACCGACGTCTTATCAAGCCGATTTTCATGTTCAAAAGTTAGGTGAACTCTGAAGATTTGACTACAATAGTTGTCACCAGCACTACTTCCTAGTTCGAAGGCAATTTTTCGAATTGTCATGCACGCTTCGGAGGTTTCATTTTCGAGGACTTCCTGGAAAAATTTCACATCCAGCGATTTTGGAGCAATAATCGAATTACAAATTTCAACTGACATTATGTGGAAACAACTGAAACAAACTGGTAGATGTACTGTTTCATCCCAGGTTTAAATAGCATTTCCGTTCTAAATACCTGGCTTTCGAATAAATCGGAAAACGTAAAAGCACTGGGGATCTCCGTCTTAAATATGCAAACGTGTAATTGAGTTGAGAGTTTATTATCAGTCCTCTTACGGCAACGTTTACATATTCGAGCGTGTCTTTTTAGATTGCTCGTCACGCGAGATTATAGGTGTCATTGTGATATACTCGTACAGCTAATGTGAAAATAATTTAAACACTGTTCTTACAGAAAACGATTTGTTTCCAAATGCTTTATGCTTATGGTGGGAACATTTTGAAGATGTGATGATAATGTGAGAAATCTTCTAGAGCTACTACGCGTTCTGATATGTGTTACTCAATTGAATCAACTTAATTAATATTTTCGTTTTGCGTTTAGCACTTACTCTGTCACAAAATGTTGTAACGTGAGCTGCAACTCCCATTTTTTGAGATCTTTTCAGTCAGTTATATCTTTCGCTAGCTGCCTTTAGTTTCGCATGCTAAGCTAGCTGATGTCCTATTCCACTTTGCATGCATCTCTTGAGTCGCGGTCTTTCTCTACATCATCTTTCCCCGGGGATGGAATTGCAGACTTTTCGGATCGACGCGTTGGTGTTCGTCCGTTCTACATGACCCAGCCATCTCAGTCGCCTTTCCTTCACTCTTCTGGCCAAGACGATGTCGCTGTACAGCTCGTACAGTTCGTCGTTGTGCCTTCGGTTTGGGGCTTGTATCCGTAGCATGTTCCATTTTGTGTTTTGGAAAAACCTCCGTTTATCTTCCCTGTTGGAAATGAAAACTAAAACATTTGAATATTCTGTTATTGTCATTGTTTCTCACTAATTTGGTCCATAATTGCCACAGTTGAGAAATTTCGCCCTGAATGAATAGGTATCTTATGTGTATTATTGTTTGACGATACGGTGTAGATTGATTTTTCTTATACACATAAACAGATACTTTACAAGCTACGAGTATATTTATGGTTTTATGAATCCCAATTTGATTTTTTTTTTATTAAGCAGTTCATTCTCGAGGCAATTAACATATTTTGGCATGCTGCTGCGATGTTTGTTAATTATTTAGATTTTGTGACATGCAATGTTTGTCTTATGTATTTGTATAGCAGTTTAAATTTTGAAAAGAATCTGATTTGTTTTCAACAACCGCGTGATCAACAGTTTGTAAATGAAACTTCTAAAATTCATCATGCTATCTCTGCAAGGCTGTTCCGACTATGTATCCCCGGATTCGGAGAGGGGAGTTGTGTACTGACTTAAATTGAAGATATTTAAATGTTCAGAAGTACCTCTGAGTTGTTTTATTCAAGAAAAATAATCATGCAAGCGTCTGAGTTAGGTTTCCAGATGCTTACCCCAAACAGGGGAGAAAGTCAATTATCAAATTTACATGGAGGAAGCCTGGAATAACAACTCTTTGGGTAAATTCATAGCTGCTCATAGGTTAGGTTAAGCAGGGTGTGTCATAAAACACATCCAAAATGGGCCCATCGCGATCCCTGTGGGACTAGTTTAATCTTACTTCAGCCAAAAAGGCCTTTGAAATCCATGCCGTCTATTTCCTCTAAGTTTTCAAAATAATATTTACGAGTATTTTTCTTCCTTCGGTAACGCGATATTGCCTTACATTCACACAGTATGAGTGTTGTGTCCTCAACCGTTTGCAGATTGCTGCAGAGCCTACAAATGTCCGTACTCCGTATCTGACAATTTGTGTCTCTTTGCGTGTTTCAGCAGCAGACAGTGTCCTGTCAGGATTCCTATTATTGTCCTTAGCTTATCCCTGCTTAATTTCACTAACTCCCTAGATCTTTCACTTTCAAGCAGTCGCCATAGAACCTTGGACATCCTATGACCTTCAAGATTCGACGACCTTAGGTTGTCAGTCTTTATGGTCTTTTCCTTAATAGTGTCCCTTTTAATACAGAGGTTATCGAGTAGCCCTCCTCTTCTTGCAAGCTCATCCGCTTGTTCATTTCTCTGTTTACTGCAGTGTCCTGGCACCCAGCACAGTCTCACCTGGTTCTGAATGCATAGTGCTTTGAGCGTTGTGCGACAGCCCCTGACTGTATCAGAGTTTATGTCGGTTGATTCCATTGCCTTAAGAGCGGCCTGGCTGTCGAAGTTGATAGTGATATCTCTACCGGATACCGATCTCATCTGCATAAGCTCAACCGGCCTGAGTACAGTCAGATCGTCTGATTGGAAGACACTAGTTGTGTTCGGCAGTCTTATGGACACTCTTAGTTTTACGTCTTCTGAGAAGATACCGGAACTTCTTCCTTGCTCTGTTTTCGTGCCATCTGTGACAATTGCAATTCAATTTGGTCTCATTATTTCATTTTCTTGCCAGTGCTCCCTCTCCGGATATATTTTTAATCATACGAAATATCAAAGTCGATCAAGGAAGGAATTTCATCCGTCAAAATTGGATTGCATGGCACTCGGATTGACCAGGGTCCGTGGTTCGATCCCCGACATCACCAATAATTTTTCGAATCGTCATCACCCTTTCGGCGGGCAATGGCAAACACCTGAAAGTAAAAATTGTTTGCGAAAAAGATTCTAAGGAGTGTCGTTCGGATTCGGCAATAAACCGTAGGCCCCGCTCAGATGTGACACAAGCGTCAATATGAGCAACCCAAATAAGTGTCAAGAAGCTAGGCCATTGCCCATATTGGGTTGCTAGAGTTACATTGTTTTTTTTTTAAATCAAGCGGCGTTAGGTGCGGAAAGGTTTCCAATGCTGCCATAGGGGTGGCACGGAGCGCGCCTATAAAGGCTATAGACAACGTTCTTTAAACCGTCGCTAATTTTCCGTAGATCGTTTTCTTATTTGTTGCTCTCCACCATGTAATTGCGTATGTCGTGGCGCTAGTACCCATTGAATTAAGCTTTTTAAGAATGTCGTTAGTAACCAGCAACCAAAAGAGTGGAGATAACCTCCTCCTTGATGGGTTCCCCTGATCACTGACATTCTAGCCGAGTTTTGTTCAATGCAACAGCTTATTAGCCTACTTGCAATCATGTTGCGAACCCAATTTGTAATCCCCTGTTCGATTTATGCGTCTACTAGAGCGCTTTTAATGGTGCTGAACTTCACATTATTGAAGGCTCCTCCTATATCGAGGAAGGCCGCCATCGCAAACTCACCCGAGTGTTGACTCCTTTCAATTTTCTCCACCACCTCATGTAGGACGGTTTCTTCAGATTTGCCTTTCATGTAAGCATACTATGTATGACTCAGTCAAAAAGCCATAACTGCATCTGTTCCTGATATGAATTTCCAATAAGCGTTCTAAGGTTTTAAGCATAAATGATGACAGACTTATTGGTAGGAAGTTATTTGCCGTTATGTGCCCTTGATTGCCGGCTTTAGGTTCCATGCTTTTGGAATATAATCTGTTTTTAAACTGTGTCTCAGAATTTCCATAATTTTTTGGATTACTACCTCCGGTGATTTCTGCAGCATAATAGATAGAATGACATCCGGGCCGGGGAATTTATAAGGTTTAAAGGACTGAATTCCCCACCGTATTTTTTTTTGTTCATCAGAACATTTATTTCCTCTTCGGAGAGAGAGAGAGAGAGAGAGAGAGAGAGAGAGAGAGAGAATAATGTTCTCAGTGTGTCGTAACATGCCAGAGTCAACTGAAAATATGGACCCAGGGAAATGGGTTTCCAACAACGTTGCCAGGACTTCTTGGCTGCTTTCAGTCCACATTCCGTTTTTTTTTTTTAAAGAAAGTTAGGGACGCTCTCTTTTTTTGAAAGCATTTTGCGCAGCCTTGAAGCCTTGTCTGTTGTCACGTTAGATTCGCAGTACTTCTGTCATAATGGCTTTTTCGACTGCCTAACTAGGTACTTGAATTGTCTTTACAATCATAGTACTCGTTCCACGTACTGTCATTTCTGAAAAGCTTCGTCTTATAATAGAGTTGCCTAACTTCTTTCCTTTTAAGACCTATATCCCTATTAGCTGGACAAGCTTCGATGATCCGACATCGACGCTTCATCGACTACTCCCGATTTACTGATTTTTAGTCCCTCTGTATTTGAAGCAAGGGTGATGTCCCCTGCCTGTTTTTCACCACGAAAGTGGGTGAATTACCTCCATTACGGAGGTTGGAAAATATTATAAAGTCTTTCCTCATTCCCCATTGTGTATGATAGGCATTTGCATCACAGCCCAGCACCAGCATCCGATCTTCAGTTTCTCTGAGATGACTTCCTCAGAGCCATAGGGTAGATAGGCTGAGGTCAAACACTGTGCTTTGATTTTGCTGCACATAACACTTCACTTAACGATATTATTGTTATATTTTTAGATCAGTTCTATTTGGAAATCGACAGAATAAGCTAGTATGTGGTAAGTACGCCAAATCCCCGAGAAGATCCCTAAAAATCTACATCTCGTCGGCTATAAGTGATATCATGTATGGCACTATGAGTGCAATTCGAACGATTGCAAGGCTTATTCATACATACTCGTACTTGGCAAAACCGATATTTTAGCCAAGGTTAATTAAATTAATTTAATTTAAATTTTATTAAATTTCAAGCTAAGGCCTAAATTTGATTTCAAACAAAATGAATAAGATTTCAGTTAACAGAATTTTATAGTATTTGAGTCCAGTTGAGAGAATATTTTCTGTATCGCATTTTCTAATTCAATTTCGGGGATGTGGCATTCACGGCTGGATCTGATGAAAGTCATCCGAGAGATAAAGTTTTCAACCACATTTTCAACAATGTGTAGCCGTATGTCCTCAATAACGAGGAAAATACTGGCTTTCAATGCGTTGATTTCTGTTGGTTTGTCAGAATAGACTAGTGACTGCGTATCCCCCCAAAAAAATAATCAAGAGCTGCTAAATCACAAGATCTTTGAGGTCAGTTTACAGATCGATTACGAGATATTGTGCGTTTGTCGAATGTTTCCTTCAATGAGATATTTGTTTCGTTTGATTTAACTGATTTTGGGCCTACTCAATGAAATCTCGACACAAACGATGGTCATTCGGCTTCAATTCTTGCACGAGCTATATATTGGAAGCCTTCAAATCAAGATCTTTGCGTACAATTTTTATAAAGTGGGCGGAAAGACCAAGTTTTTGTGAATGACCCCGAATCGAAAAATTTTGATCTTTTGCAACACTCTCTTGAACGGATACAATATTCTTTTCGGTACGTACACTTCTAATGCGTCTTGGAGCCACAGCATCTTTACAAAAAAAATGTTGCATACGATTTTCCAAGTTATTCAAGTTAACAAGTGTAAGGCGGTAAAGATTGGATGGTAAAACGAAAGAATCATCACAGAGAAATTGCCGAGGAATACATACAAGTAAACGGAGTTGAACGTTTTCGATTCAAGATAAATGACCTCCCTGCAAGAGGAACCACACCTGGCTTCTCATTGAACCATCGTTTGATAAAACCAAGTGAGGAGTTGGCTTTAACAATTATCTTATTAATATATCAGCGGAAGTTTGGTATAGTCTGGATTATAGGTCAGGTAGACAACGAAGTCGAGTAGGAAATTGATTCTGCATACATGATAATGTTGAAGCTTGAGATTTGAAGACATCAAGCTACAAGCAAAACTTTTGAAAACCTATTAAGGGCTTCTTGAAGGAGAATAAGGTTTTGGGATGTAGAATTTTTTTTAATGAAATTGGTGTCGTTGGCGTGATTGGAGAGGGGGCAGTATTAATAATTTCAATATTGTAAAAGGATGGAAAGAAAAGGACCTAGATGGCTACCTTGTGGGATATCAGAAGTGGTTTGAAACGGAGTTGACAGAGCAAGCAAACGATATAGTTACGGTTTTCCAGACAGGAAGATATCTGTTTTATAATATTGGGTTAAAACCAAAGGAAGACAATTTAAAATGATCGATTCGAGGCACACTTTTGGAGAAACTGTTACAGCTCCCTGCAAAAGAAAAGTTAAGAAAACAGAACATCAAATAACAAAAATAAACCTACAAAATAATTTTCCTTTTTTCAAAATAAACAACTGTCAGACACAAAAACAAGATGGTGGGGAAAGAAATTCGATCCTCGAAAGAATTTCGATCTTCGAAGATCGAACCAACGAAGCTTAGAACCAACAAATTTTTTTATAGGGTAAGGTAGGGAACGGGTAGCTTAAAACAGCTACTTAGCTATTCAGCGTGAGAACGACAAATAGCGGGGTTACCAATTGGCAGAAAAAAATTAAGAGCAAAAAAAAAACGGCAGCCAAGTAATCACACCAGAAGTAAACTGGACAGTGGCGTGACAAAGTGTGTGCGTGCACAGAAAAAAAATATAAAAAGTAAAACTTAGAGATAAAGGAAAAGAAAAAAACAGTGTCCAAGTGCCAAAAAAAAAAAAGGGATATAAAAAAAAAACAAAGAAAAACGAAAAACAAAAAGGTGAAAAAAAAAATAAATAGAGGAAATCCTAAAAACGGCCACCGGATTTCCAGGTTGGGAGGGAAAAGGCCAGCGCTGATCAACACCACAGCGTCCCTCAGCATCGTAAGTTCCGTCCGATTTATTATGTTGTTTGGTTATGGTTCGTAAAGTTTAGTCGGCATGATATATGTTTTTTTTGTAGTAATAGGTCCCGTCAAAGAGTGAGGACAAGAACCAGCCCCATCCGGCGAGCATAGCCGTGCCTCGCAAGCATGCCACGTTCCTCACTCGGAGACATCCTTTCCTTTCCTTTCCCAGTCCAGTCCACATCCTGGTTTCCGGTCCTCTTTTCATCCTCCAATCCCTTCTAGTACTTTTCACCTTCCTTACCTGTCCTATCCTATACGCACTAACTACCCCTGTTTATTACAAAACATTGCGAGGAGTACGCCTCGACAGTATAAAAATTAAGTTTAAGGCAACACATCAAAGTAGATAACTATACTTTCGTTGTGATCAGGAACTTTGTCAAGCTTGGAACTTAGTACACAGCTGGGAAAAAGACCACTCTCAATGGACGATAATGACACCCTACAAATCAATTGTTCAATCATTAACAATGGCAAACAGTGATTGAAGTATGTTGGATACTTTTGTTTTTTTGTGCGCGAACCCAAAGCAACTGCAGCAGTAATTAAGAGGTCACCAATATCATTGGTTGCAGTGTTGGATTAAAAGAAAAGTAAGAATTTGTCTGCTATTTGAATTTGTTGCGAGTTCAAGTTTATCAGAGAAATCGAAAATATTGCAGACATTGTAATACATAATCTGTTGTTATGCACACGTTAATCTGATTTACTTTCAGCCCACTTAAGGTATTTTGGTTTATTTATTCTTAAAATCAAGTTTCTCGTCATCTTGGGATCTCTTTTTTATTGTGCACTTGATGACATATAATTTTTTTTAAGACCTCGTAAACGTCGTATAACATAAGTGAGTGTACTTTATTATGACAAAACACTTAACGATTATCACTTTGGGTTTGCTTTTTCCTATCGCAAAAAGATAAAAAATATGTTTGTAAAACTACGACACATTTCATGTTGATATCAGCTAAAGATAGCCTTGTATATTTCAGAAAGCTGCTTTGATTTGCACTTTTTTTCACAATTTTACGTATTAACTTGTCACTGGCCTGTATTTTAAGTTCTTGAACACTATTGTACTAAACGAAATTGTGGGCTTCTAAGTAAGAAAGCCATGTTCCAGAAAAAATAGAAACATTAACTATAGTTCAATGATACGAAGCTAGTTTTCCAAGAGATTGAAAATATTGTTCTTACCGTTTTTTCACTAATGGGCTGTGGTTCGAACCCAGAGCCCATATGAAAGATGGTAGTATTATAGCTATTGCAGCCTGATTATACAAAATGTGACATTGTACAATATTTCTAATGAGTCAGAGTAAATTGATGACGCTGGATTTATTAATATCAGGCAGGATTGTCTTCTGCTTTAAAATAAGGCTTACCTATGAGACGAAGATTTGTTCTGCTTAGGCAATTATATTGGTCAAGTATAAATACGGTGTACCGGTATGAAGTGAGCGTCAAGATATAAATGTCTCGATAGGGAACATTTATTGTGAACGGGCCTTAATTTTTGTTTGTTTGGTTGCTATGACACCTGCCAAACATATTTAGTATACATCAAGTCATTGAGCAAACAACATCATACGAGTATTTCTTCATCGTGTTAAAAATGTCGAAATTTGTACCAGAAAATGATGACTTGCGGAAAGCATTAATTTTTTGTTTTCGTTTGAAGAAAAGTGCTGCAGAGTCGCATCGAATGCTTGCCAAGGCATATAGTGATCATCCTCTATCCGGGGCAACATGCAACAAAAGATGGTTCCAACGGTTCAGAGATAACCATTTTGATGTGAGAACTGAAGAACATGGAAGACTCCGAATTGCAATAATATTGGATAAAGATGACACTTGGAGTCAGAAACAAATGTAAGAAATGTTAAATGTTGCACAACAAACAATTTCTGTCCGCTTATAAGCTTTGAGAAAGATCCACAAATCTGGAGAATGGGTGCCACATGAATTGAATGAAAGACAGATGGAAAACCCAAACCACTTGTGAAATTTTGCTTCAAATACACGATAAAAAATCAGTTTTGCATCGAATTGTTACTGGCGATGAAAAATGGACTTATTTTCAGAATCCTAAACGGAAAAAATAATGGGTTAATTCGGGTGATGGTTGTCCTGAATTCGACTGCAAAACCAGATCGATTCGGCAAGTAGACAATGCTGTGTGGTGTAAAACGAGCTCCTTAAACCTGGTGAAACCGTTGATACAGATCGCTACCGATCTGTACTATTTGAACTATTGAACTATGCATTGATCGAAAAGCGACCAGAATGGGTCAGAAGACACAGCAAGGTAATTTTGCTCCATGACAATACACCTTCACACAAGGCAAAACTCGTTCAGGATACAACCAAAGCACTTGGCTGGGAGCTGCTACCGCACCCGAAGTAATTACCAGACTTGGCTCCTTCCGACTACCATTTGTTTTCATCGATGGGACACGCATTAGCTGAGCAGCACTTCGAATCCTACAAGAAAATTGGGTGACTTTTTGGTTTGCTTCAGAAGACGAACAGTTTTATTGCCTGAAAGATGGGAAAAATGTGTAGCTGGGAATGGCTAATTCTTTAAATAAAATGTTTTTTACTTTCCCATCAAAAATTTGTGTTTTATTTTCACAAAAAAAAAAGCTCACTTCATACCGGTATACCTTATACACAGTGTGGCAAATAATATACCAGACTGGCCCTAGAAAACATAATAAAAACACGATTTATGTTTTTTTTTTTTTTTTAGTTTTTATTTGAAATGTTCTACTCCCGATTTAATACACTCGTGACAGCGATTCAATAGTGATTCAAATGCATGCTATATCTAGTTTGCGGAATCGCCTTCAGTTCCAGTGTTGAAGCTGCTTGAATGGTCGGAATTTTAAAAATAAAGCAATCTATTCAACTTCAATTTAAATTTCTGGGAACACAGAGAAGTCACACACAAAAGGTTCCAAATCAGGTAAATACGGCAGATGATTTAACACACACACTTGATTAAGGCTCGAAAATTGGCGAACAATGAGTTCTGTGTGGCTCAGTGAATTATCTTAATCAGAGACCAACATTTTGGATTGCTATACCATATTTGCCCATCAAACGTTTCAAAACTTCCAAATAATATACGGCAGTCATTGTTTCACCAGTTGGAACAAACTCTTTGTGGATTATTCCTCTGCTATCGATCATTTTAGGCGTTCGAACTGAAATTGACCTTTCTGTGTGTTTACTATCCTCGTTCATGCCACTCGAAAACAACTGTTCTAAATAAACAATCATCACGGTATACTTGTTGCATCAATAGGAATGCTTCTGATGAATTTTTACCAAGTTTTACGTGGAATTTAATGACCACTCTTCGTTCCATGTTAAAATTTCAACATCAAATAAAAAGGTGTCCTGTTGTACAGTCTACAGAAATGCTTTTTCTAAATCCTCAACATTAACTGCGACTCATGCGATGTTCCCATGTTCGTCTCTACAGGCTTCAGTTAGGAGTCTGTATTCCTGACATGTTTTTATTGGCTTTGGTTAAACTTTCGAATCTCATTCCTGGAGTAGCAACTATCAATTTCCTCGACCTCGCACTTCTCATACTCTCCCTTTTCCCTCGAAAAAAGTCTGTCTCGTATTCATCATGAGGCGGCACTTTGTTTTCTTGTTGCTTAGCTGCATGTGCTTGTCAGCATTCGTCATCAAGCCAGGGGTTTTGTTGTGGTGGTTTAGTGAAACCCAGCTCATCAGAAGCCGCATTGCTGATGGTTTTTTGGCGGTGTTGACACTGTTACTCGGTGCTTGAAGCTGGCTTAATCGAAAAAGGAATAGTGACCTCTTGCGAAATTCCTCACAGCATTATCTTGTCTTTGCGCTGTTCGGGATATTCGCAACCATATTTTGGATAGAACAAGTCGAGTAGGAATATCTGGACATCCATAATATTGCCGCATTGTTGATAGTCGTAAGTTTAAAACTGTCATCGGAGTTGCTGTCGTGCAGGCTATTCCTTTCGATAGTACTACCAAAAATGTCTTCTCTTCCTAGCTTTGCATTAAAATTTTCATAGCAAGGGCATTGCTCGTAGGTTTTGTTCAAGAGATTGTGGAAGCTATCTTTAGTGTCGTCATCTTTCACGTGCCGAAAACTCAAGACTTCTTGCCTAAATCTATCTGGTAAAGTAATCAATACTGGTACACAGAAAAATCAGCGCCAAATGAAAACGAATTAATATTTCAAAAATTTTTTTGTTTTTATTGGGCTACGAATCTTAGAACAACTTATTCGGAAATGGGGAAATTGTCCACTACACGGACAAGGGCTCGCTTCAACGACTCAATATTTGAGTGTCGAGTAGAGCAAGCTATGCCCTCTTATACGGACCAAAACTTGTAATCCAACGGGTTGAGGTCTGGACTACCAGCTGGCCAATCATCCGTTGATATGAACGTTGTTTTTGAGCCACAATTGAGTCGGTTTTGCTTTGTGAGGTCGAGCAGAGTCTTGCTGGAAAGTCCATGGCTTGTTGTTGAATATTGATTGGTTGAGATACTTCACAATGGGTTCCAAGACGGTCGATTGATATACTTTGGCCGATGTTTTCACTCCTTTCTTGCAAAAATGGAGCTTGGTAACGCCATCGTAGCACACTCCCCACCATACCATTACAGACGCGGGATGCTGGCCTCTTTGAACCCTTGGGATGAGTTGGGACGCTTCTCTGGATGACCGAGCATACACACGATCGTTTTAATTGTTGAACGATTCTTCTACGGTGAAGATTTTGATCATTTTCGGAGTTCTCACAGTGCGCGGACGGCCGGATCTTTGACGGGCTCGTACTCCACCAGTATCCTCAAACAACTTCACAGCACAATACACAAAATTGCGAGTGATTCCAAGCGGTCGCAACGTCCTAAAGATATTGCCTCTTTCCAGGTTGCATTTAAGTAGGCTAACTACAACAATACGATTTTCGATGTCGATGACAATTAATGTCAAAAACTTTTTACGTCACAATGAAGCAAAATATCATCTGTCAAATCGCAATCAATACGAAATGGATGCGCCCAGTGTTGCATTCATAATGAGTGAGTTCAGTTATATACTAGTATTTATGACTTGTCTAGGTACCTCCAAGAATATATCCGCAACCAAATAGGCGCTGCTCTTTGTCCCATTTCTTGGATGGTCGTAATGTCTCCATTTTCAGTATCCGGCTTGTTGGTGATTCGGAAATTTCGTCTTTTTTCTTTCTTTTTTTCTATGTCCGGGCAGTTTTTCCTGCGGTAAGTGCACTAAATGAACTCGAAAATAGTAACTTACCGTGAAGCACCTCTTTTCAAAGGTATTATCAATGTATGTGTGCTATCGTATATTGTCATATATCATATATTGTCAAAATTAATTAGTATTCATTAAACCAAAACTTGAAAGAAAGTGTTATTTCTCTACCATAAACGAGTAGATATATTAATTAACTTTTTTAAATTAATGATAGTAATCGAAGCCGTCAAGACTTTAATGAATTTCACAATGAAACCAATGTCAAAATTGAATAGAATTCAACAACAATTTGCCAGTGAGTTGTAAACAAGTTTGCTAATTGCTAATCGTAGGGTGTCACATAGCAATCAACTAAGAAAATTTAATTATTTCTGAGTTGTGATGAGAATCTCTAGTTCCTGAATGCGTTATGGTTTCAAATTGTTACTATCACTGGAAGAGTTTCATTACATCATTCGATAAGCAAAGTACCCGCACAGTTGAATTAAAATGAATGTACCCCTCTGAAATTTGCATTCTAATATAATCACCGTCAAGCACTAATTTTCCGATTTTTAAGTGAAGTGGCATCACCGCATCTAAATAATGTGATAACTCTCTAACACAGATATATTAGAGCATTGGTCTTCTGACACACTGGACATGGTGTTTAATCGTTTGCCATTGTATAGGTATTGCAGTCATTATTTTGCGCGACGCGCAATCGAAAAGATACATTAAACGTATGTCTCCGTATCTGGTGATTGATAATAACCCTGGGCCCCAGCACACCCGTAATTTTAACAAAACTCTGTTGAATATTGTAAGACATTAAGCAGTCTACTGCAGTCGATTCTCGCATTCAGTTCAATTAACAGCACACGATTGTAATTCATATTTATAGCAGAACAAGTTTGCTCTAGTAAACCGTAGTAGACAATGAGTTTGGAAGTTTGTAATTCGGTTAGTGCACCAAATTCCTTGAATGTGGATTTTTTCCAGCAAGTTCTGGAGAATGGACTTTTTGATGTACATATCACCATCAGAGCGATCACCATCGAAATGGGCAGCAAAGGTGGCGATAACTACTGTAGTCAAATCTATCGAGTTTTGGTGAAATATCAGAGAGGTAGTGGACCTTTGGAAACTACTTCAGTGATTGTGAAGAGTATTGATGTGAATGATAATACAAAATTCCTTGAAGAGTGTCGGGTGTTCCTTAAGGAGAAGATCTTCTACTATAACTTGCTGCCAAGAATGGAAATTCTAATGGACAACGTTAAATTTGGACCAGTGCTTTTCCACACAGTAAAGGAGCCAATCAATACTCTAGTGTTTGAGGATCTATCAGCCATGGGCTATGTCATGGCCGACCGAGAACAGGGACTCGATTTGAATCACTCTAAAATGGTGATGAAGAAAATCGGACAGTTCCATGGGGTGTCCATGGTTCTCAATCAAAAGGTAAGTGTTACCCTTGATATAGTAAAGTAACATTTAGATCGTAACTTTGTGAGCGTGTGTGTTTTTCAGGACCCTAACTCAATGAATGCCTTTTCATTTGGAATGCTCTATGATAAGAGTGTGATCGGTTATGATTTGTATGAAGTTTTCTTTGGTAATAATCTTCAAGGTCTCATTGATTTGATCAGCAAATGGAAGGGCTACGAATCAATTACCGAAAAGATGAAAAGATACAGAAAAGACATGCGGCAGAATCTCATCAAGATCCAAAAGCCAATTCCTGGTGAGCTGAAAGTCCTCAATCATGGTGATCTTTGGGTAAACAATCTTATGTTCAAATACAAAAATAACAAAAACAAAAAGGACGTCGAAGACGTGGTTTTCGTTGATCTACAGATGAGTATTTTTGGAAGTCCTGGCTACGATTTGAATTATTTCCTTTATACTTCCGTGCAACTGGATATACTGAAGGAAAAACGAGAGGAACTCCTGCGAACATATCACATGGCAATGTGCAAGACATTGAAGTCTAACAATTTCAAGAATATCCCAAGCTTTGAAGATATTTTGACTGAAGTTCATCGGAGGGAAAGTTATGGGTTCTTTGCAAATTTTGGAATCTTTCCAGCCGTTGCGATGGATAAATCTGAGTGTGGAGACAATTCTTTAGACAATTTCATGGATGAGGAGGCGAGCAAGAAGAAAGTTGATATTATGTTTTCAACAAAACGAATGACGGAGACCATGAGATACACCTTAAAGAGGTTCGATGAGCTTGGCGTTTTAGATTGAACTGATATTTTTCTAGGTGTACATTTAGTGTTAACAATTTAGAAATGAATGTTAGTGATGAACAAATAAATCTTTTAATTTTTGAAAAAAAAAAAAAACCGTTTGTGTCATGAATGACAAATTTTTTTGATGGGTTTTCGAATTGATAAGATGTTTATTGGGCCATTTGAATCTACTTTATTGGTCACTTGCCTACAAGGACAGGAGATTACATGAATGTATGAAATAAACAAACAAAAAACTTTTATTATTGCAATGTGGGTATAATTTGTTGTTCGAAATCATATATTCCGCAGGAGAAACATTTCATTTGCGCAGTTATTTTGAATAGAGAGTAAACAAATCGCACGTAATCGCAAATTGGTTGTTTATACAACTTATCAAGTGCCAACCTCTACGTTTTTGGGGTGCATTGAACCGAAGCTCTGGTCTGAGAAGCAATAATGGGGTGCAATTCCACTTAGAGATAAGTGTATGGTCTGGTCATATTCGTTTTTATAAGGAAATGGTAACTGAAATTTTTCTTATATTGACGATTATATGACGATTAGACTGTCTGGGATTCTAATGTCGACGATAAGATGTTGAACAATAGGACATTCGATTATATTTAAGCGGCTTAAATCGCCTTCGTTACTAACCAGGCATTCTATGGAGCTCTTCAAACAGATTGAAAGTTTGTCCTCTACAAGTTTGAATAGGTTGAGAGTAGTTTATGAGGACAAAGTTTTCTATTTCGTTGGATTGCTTTACGAAAACGAATTTTGATGATTTTGAATGGAAAGCGTAGCTCACAGATGTATGGTATAAAGCAGGTATTCAGTTTACTGCTTAAAATTTGCCAAAAAAATCACTTAAATCTTTTATGCCCATTCTGTACTTATGGACAGAAGTCATCCACCTTGGTATGTCGCTTAAATTGCTGAGCCTGTCAGAGCTCATCTCTACGGTGAAACCTCAACGATTTTCCATCAAATGGTTAAAAAAACGAATACAGGGTGATGTTTCCCACAAAAGGAAGTCAGTTTTGTTAAGACAAACCCAAGAAGAAGCCTTTGCGAAACAAAATATTAAATTAACCACTGAGTTGTTAAAAGTCCCTGGAAAAAAATGCTGAATTTTCAAAGAAATGTGCAATTTCTTGGCAGCACTGACATTTCAGGAGTCAGCCAGGACTCAGGACAACTAAGTCCGTCGATGTAAGTAATTCGCCCTTTCGACATCATAAACGGATAACATTCTACCTGCAATGCTTCTTTCCTAAGTATGAAGCAGATCTTTACAGACTGTTTGAGCCTAGACTACCCTCCAATAGGTGGGTAAATATTTCCTTAACTATTTTAATTTTTTTTGTAGAGAGTAGAATGTCTGATTAGGTGCTGGTAAGATCCTTATTAAGATTACTAACTAGTTCAGCTTAATTTTAATTGGTACACAAAAGAATCGGACCAAGTATTGATCCTTGTGGAACATATACTTTTACTGATAAACACGTTGAGGAAGAGTCACGTATAATAATTCTCTGGAATCTTGGCACCAATAGCGTTGGATTTAATCGCTGTAACAGAATTAATTACTTCATTTTCAGCCACAGTTTGTATTTTGAAGCCATTTGCAGTGTGATGTAGACTTTTAGATAAATTAACACTAAAACCTTGAAATATGCTTTCAAGAAAAAAAAACTTTTAAGGAGATCCGAATCAATTTGACAGTCATTTTCTACTTGAAATACCTATTTTAAGTAGGTTGTTCCAAAGCTACTTCGCGGGTAGAGATACATATATTTGTCTAACGCTCAATTATTTACTTCCACTTGTAAAAAGTTGGGACAATCGTCAAGATCTGGAAATTAACAACTCAAAAACAGAAATCGTTCTTCCACTAACAGAATAGCGGGTACTGCATTACTAATTTCCGGTTCAACAGCCTTTTTTGGAGCAATACTAGATTCAAAGTTTTAAACAATCGCTTCAAAATGGTGCTTATTGTGTCTCTAAAAAATGGTTTCAATAATGAAAGGAGTTATACGTGAGTTGCGTCGCACTAAAAATTACTAAACAAAACACCCACAACGGCAAGGGCGATAACGATGTTAAGGGTGAGCCAACAGATAGGGTGGAAGTCTTTATTAAATTAAATACACATTTATTAAAAAATGAATATAAAATTTTATTGATTAATAAAGTCTGATCTATGGCAATTATGACTAAAATACAACATTGTACATGTAGCTGCCACGGCTTCTGTTGCAAGCAAAGGCCAAAATTATCGATGGTCTTACTTACTTTTCAAATCACCCACACAAATTGATTGATTGATGGCTTGTGTGGACACTAGCACCATCTTGTTGAAATCAGAGATCATCCAGACCCAATTTGTTCAATTTTGGAAAAAGAAATAGCCGGTCAACATGTTGCGGTAACGTTCTCCATTCGCTCTCACTGTCTCACCATCCTCATCTTCGCAAAAGTACAAGCCAATGATGTCGCCATTCCATAATCCATAGTCCTTGACTTTTTTGGAATGCATTGCATATGTGTTTTCTCGTCCCCAGAAATGACAATTGCTGTTGTAATTTGCAAATAAAAATCATCTTTAAAAGTGCCATAAGTGAGGCCTAATTGTTGACTTCGGCGTCGAATTGAGGTGCCTGGATGGCTTTCAACATTTTTGCTGACAGTGGTGATGTTTTCGCATGTACGTACGTGCTGGCCAAGCATACTGATATGGAGTTTCACATGATACCGAATCCGTTCCTTCAAAACGCTTCACCACTGCACGAACTCCGGACTGTAAGATTCAATAAAAAAAATGCCTTGTTGCATGGTAAACGAGTATATAATAAATTGACTGTTGTATGACATTCTTCAAAAGATCAACCACATTGAATTCAGTAAAGTCCTTAACTACTTAACTACTTCAAAGTTATATCTGTCGAAGTTGACGTTCTGCCCGAGACGTCGGTGTTGGTTGTCCTTTTTGCTTGACAGCATACTTGGTCTTGCCCTCATTGACCGCTAAACCCATTTTCGCCGCTCCCGTCTCAATACTCGCGAAAGCGGCACTGACATCACGCTGCTTTCTCCCGATTATGTCAATATCGTCGGCGTATGCGAGTATTTGGACGGACTTTTGGAAGATAGTGCCTCACATGTTTGCTCGTGAGCTTTGCACTATTCTTTCAAGTACGATGTTGAAAAAATCGCACGACAGCGCATCGCCTTGTCTAAATCCTTTCTGGACATCAAAGGTCACGATGAGATGTTTACCGACCTTGATGGAGCAGTGTGCATTCTCCATCGTCATCCTGCACAGACGGACGAGTTTGGCAGGGATGCCAAAACAAGACATTGCTCTGTATAGCTCGACTCTATAGACGCTGTCATACGCGGCCTTAAAATCGATGAATAGGTGGTGGGTATCGATCTGAAGCTCATGGGTCTTCTCCAAGATCTGCCGTGGTGTGAATATCTGGTCGATGGTGAACTTTCCCGGCCTGAAGCCACATTGATATGGACCTATCAGGTTGTTGACGAACGGCTTCAGGCGTTCACACAATACGGCAGATAAGATCTTATATGCGATGTTAAGGAGACTGATGCCTCTGTAGTTGGCGCAGTTTAGAGGGTCTCCTTTCTTGAGAATCGGACAAACAACGCTCAGTTTCCATTCATCGTGTATACTTTCGTCCGACCATATTTTACAGATGAGTTGGTGTATGCTCCTTACCAAGTCATCGCCTGCGGCTTGGAAGAGCTCGGCAGTCAGGCCATCCGCTCCAGCAGCTTTGTTCGACTTAAGCTTCGATATAGCTATCTTCATTTCATCTAGGTCGTCCAAGTTGAAAGGTTGATTCTGCCTGACAGCGGTATTTGGTCCGTCATCGCCGTTATACAGTCTGCAGGAATGGTCTTTCCAAATTCTCAGCATCGACTGCAATTCTACTACTATGTTCCCTTCTTCATCTGTACAGGCTTCGGTTCGGGGTTGTTTCCGCGGCATGTTAGTTTTACCTTTTGGTAAAACTTCCGAACCTCATTCCTGGAGTAGCATCTCTCAATTTCCTCGATTGCGCGCTTCTCATGCTCTTTCTTCTTCCTCCTGGGAAGCCGGTGTTCGTCTCTCCTCTTCCGCTCATAGAGCTCATGATCAGCTCTGGTCCTTCTAAGCAGCGCCGCGTTATATGCATCTTGCTTAGCTGCATGTGCTTGCCGGCATTCATCATCGAACCAAGGGTTTCGTTGTGGTGGACTAGTGAAACCCAGCACACCAGAAGCGGCATCTCTGATGGCGTTTTGGCAGTGTTTCCAATGGTCTTCGATGCTTGATGCTGGCGGCATTGGACCTCTTAAGAGATTAAGAGACACTCGATCGGAAAAGGACTTGGCGATCTCTTGCGATTGTAGCCGTCTGACGTCGAATTTTCTCACAGCATTGGTTTGTCTTGGCGTAGTTTAGGATATCCGCAACCGTACCTTGGCTACAACAAGGTAATGGTCCGAGTCGATGTTGGCTCCTCGGAACGTACGGACATCCATAATACTGGAGTAGTGTCTTGCGTCGATTGCAATGTAATCAATCTGGTTGACTGTTGATTGATCAGGAGTTCTCCAAGTCCCCTTGTGTATGTCGAGATGTGGGAACCGCGTGCTAGCCACGACAATGTTTCGCCCCGCCGAAAAGTCGATTAGCCTGAATCCGTTATCGGAGGTGGTGTTGTGCAGGCTATATTTTCCGACTGTTCCACCAAAGATACCCTCTCTTCCTAGCTTTTAATGTCATAGCTAGGGCATTGCTCGTAGGTCTTGTTAAGGAGCTCGTAGAAGGCATCCTTGGTGTCATCATCTTTCTCCTCTGTGGGGGCATGCGCGCATATGAGGCTAATGTTGGCGAATTTAGCCTTGATGCGGATTGCTACGAGGCGCTCGCTCACATGCCGGAAGCTGAGGACTTCTTGCCTTAGTCTGCCTCCGACAGCAAATCCGCATCCAAATAAGCGCTGCTTTTGCCGTCGATAACAATCGCCATAGTAGATGTCGCAGTTTTTCATCTTCTTTTTGTCCGGCCCATCCCATCGCATTTCTTGGATGGCGGTTATGTCAGCTTTGCAGCAGTCTAGGGCTTCCGCTAGTTGCTCGGCTGCACGTGGTCTATTAAGGGATCTAACATTCCACGTGCATATCCGAAGCTCATTGTCCTTAAATCGTTGGCGTGGGTTGTCAACAGTAGATCCGTTCATATCCGAGGCTTGTTGATGCTTCGTAACTTAATTTTTTTTAAATGGCCGGACAGTTACACCGGCGGCACAACCCCCAACCTGGGGGACCAGTTCCATTTTTAATACCCCTAGGACGAGGGGTCAGTTACACTGAAGCCGGTAACCCGTTCCGGGATGTGAGCCCTGCCGTTGGCCCTTATAGGGCTCATCCGCCACCATCTCTTTTCCAAGACCCTGACTAAGTCCTGGAAATCCTTTCCGGCCTGAGCTCCAAATATGTCGGAGTAGCCTGGATAAGGTCTTGTTTTGTTTTTCCGACACTTATCCTGGTTTATGGCGCAGGAAACTCGCCATTTGTCCCCTTCACTTCGCAATCTCTAGTGAGGTTCCCAGATTGCGCTACAGGGACGAGTGAAGTAGGACTTATGAGCAGAGCTGCAAGATGTTCGGTACCTATTTGTCGAAAGTGCTTAAATAATTGTCTCGCAGAGTACAAGACAGTTCCCATACATACAAACACATCCAAGCTTGTTCGTGCAAATTCAAAAACACCAAATATGTGCAATTGCATGCGAGTACGAGCGAAAGTGAAATGGTGCATGATTTTATGAGAATCACGAAGAAGGAATTTTTTTTTTATATTCAAATCAAACAAAGCAGTATTTTGTTTTTTGATTGTTTACAATCTGATTTGCTACGGAATGGAAAAAAAAATTGTCTTGACAATCATTTCAAATTGAAATTGTGGGAATTTGACAGGGCTATTAGCGCTAAATCTCTAAAGCAATTAACGTAAATAGTAGAAACTATAGAACTGAATTGCTCCCCAGGCACATTTAATAACTGAGAAGGCACTCAGAAATTATATATAATTGCGTAGTCTCACTCAATTGAAAACACAATGTAAACCATATAACCAAATATGAAAACAAATCACGCAAAGCTATCCAAAATGCCTTAAATCAAAAGTCAAGGGTATTTTCATTGCACAACTGTTAACTCGTTAATGGCCAGACTGGCAATCTAAACAGATTTTTAAGTATCTGTATGTCGTAATAGTGGAACTTGACATTAAACATTGGGGTTTATCAGCACCAGTACCTGCTCTAAATTTGTTTGTTGATAGCCAATTTAGGCATGGCACGAGTAACACGGTTTACAATATTGTTTTATTTGATCGCATAATTGTTGGCACGCTATCGTCGTTGCATTTTATTATTTTTATCTTAACGCAGTTGCTTATTCTAGACGCGGTGCAATTTTTATTTTTACAAGTTGTAAACGAGTCACACTGTGAATGAATACGAAACGTGACAATATACTTATGTATCTCATCATTGTGCACAAGTATCTATCCGTAATCGTACATGAGTGCATTGTGGTCTTTTATAAAAAAAAGTTTACATTCTTCCATTTCGATACAGATAGTAACAATGCCATATTCATGGCCAAGTGCAATATACTATATATTCGTACCTAATCGAATTATCGTTCACGTGCCTATTCGTACTATGGAGTGTTGCCGCTTCCAAAAAGTTCCGCGCAGTGAACTTAAATAATTTGGGAAAGGAAACAGCAATACCATGTTGTGGGAAACACATACAGAAAGATCGAGGGGATTCGTCTAGGATTCCTGACATAAGAAGATTTTTCGCGAAGAAGAGAATACTATTCATTGTTGGATATTAAGATGTGAGAGGTCTAGCGTAGTGCAAGCAATTATAAAAGCAACGTCATTAACGCACTAGCTGAACGAATCGCATAAGCGGTAATTAATTGCGACAGCAGAATGGTGTACGAAACCACCAAAGAACCAAAAGTTGGCCACAGTTAATGCAAGCATATGGTGAAGAACAATTTGGACAAATCTTCAACAGAACCAATAAAGAAAAGAAAGCGAGCACTTTTCTGCTATTTTTAACAGCATTTCCGAGGTACGTTCAATTTTTCCCCATCGAGGTATTCGGTTTCCAAACCTCCCCAGACCGTCCGTCCAGAGATTGAGGTCATTTCGGCGTTGCCACAGTAATTGCTTTTAATATTGAAGAAGTTCGGGAAGAGTGAATCTTTTGAATTTTCACTTCACAGCTATGCTTAGTATCGTGCGTCGGTGTTAGTGCCTTTTTTTCATGGCTGTAAATTTCAATAATTCAGATATTCAGCGTGGATATCGAAAATATACGCTGGCTAAGAAGTAATAGCTTTTCTGGGTTTATTCACGTCTGTAACTACATGTGCACTGTTTTGGCACTCAATGAAGCACAGGTAGATCACCGCCCACAACTTGATCCAGCTTATATATGAACCCATGAAAATACCTAGTAGTAAGGCATACCCTGAACTTGTTTTTAATTGGTCACCCTGATAAATACATCGTTGAAGTGCATTCCCTTCTAAGCTCATTGGAGAGAGGATTCCTAAAAGAACCATTTGCCAGGCGAAAAGGCCAATTGGAGCCGACTTGACTTAACACTTTCTTTAAAAATTGTAACTGCGACCAGTTATGCTTTCTTGATAACGACGTGGATACCGCGGGTGATATAATCACAGACACAATTCATTTTGGAATTAGATCAAGAGTATCAGACCAAAAGAAAAGTCCTGGTAGGCTACCAGCGTTAGAGAGGAGAACCAAACAAAATTGGAACAAGACAGGAGTGATTGCAACGCCTTTCTTAACAGAATAAAAGATGAGAAAAGAAAACATCTGGCAAAAGCAAGATAGTTGCACTTGATATTTCTAAGGTATTTTACAGAGTTTGGCATCAGGTTCTTTTGTTGAAATGGTTGCATTTGGGACCGATGACTCTTTTAACATTATCGGAACATACAATTCAAGTTGTCTGGGCTGGTCCCAAGTCTGATATCCAAAAGATAAGCTGGTGTCCCACAGGGCTCCGCTTTGTCCCCGATATTTTTCCTTATCAATTCTACCTTGTCTGCTTCTTCTAATGCAAATCTAATCTCAATTCTCTGCTCTGCAGCTGTAGCTGTAGTATTTTAAGAACCCCTTTGGCGGGCGTAAAGAAGAATTGTTGGAAATTGCATGACACAATACTCAGCAGAAAACCTTCTGTTCTGGATTTCATTGCTGTTATGCTATTATTTAAGCTAGTTTTGTTACATATTACACTACACTGTGGTAGATTGTGGAAAGAATTTGAGATCCGGACCAGCAAGACTGGACACTATCACAACCGCTTTTTGTGTTTTAAGCTCTCTGTCAACAAGAAGTGCAGGAATCCAATGGCGGCTCATAACTTATCCTATACTCGTATACGCACACCTTTACTGTACTGGAGATGACCAAACTTCGGAATAGTTGAGATTAAGAAGTAGAATAAGCAATTTTGTTGTTTTTCTTGTTCCTCAAGAACACATATGACCATTGTAGGGCAATAGGCCGAGAAAATAGATAGCAATGCAATTAACTTTAATACTAAGCTGCATCTGATCACCACAAACGTGGGGGGGATGTTCTTTCTCGTAATCTATGTATTTCTACGAGTATGTACATATATAAGTACAGTTTATACTTAAATCTTATCTTGTGTTTTATTATTCGAAATTTATGGGAATTTTTTATAAGATTCGCCTTGGCGGAAAATTAAGAATACGTTCGAGAGATTTTTGGGTACGGGGTTACGAATTCACAAGATAAAAGAGCTGAAGCAATTATCTTAGAGGAGTCGCAGTCGATAGTAGATGGTTGGCTGTTTGGCAGAATCAACCATAATAATAAGACTGACAATCTTGTAAGCCTGTTTAGGATGAATATGGGGAATTTTCGTTGAAATCAAAGTCGGCAATAAATTATCTGAAACCCTCAATGTCAAGAAAGTTTTTAGACGAATCTGTATCTCTTTATCTATATGTCCTCATAATAACTTGCGTACGCTGGTGATATAATAATCCGATTAAAAAATAAAGTGTATGCTGTCTGAAGAACAGGACGCACATCACTGAAGACTTGGCCAAAATGTCACTATTGACATCAGGAAACTAGAGTTCCAAGGTTTTAGATGGCTGTACCATATCCCAAAGAATCTTTGATTGTAACGCTTTAGTGCAAGAAAACCTTAACCCACTGGCAGTGCAGCATTGATGGCAGTTGACAAGTAATCATCTGTATTAGCTTGTTGATTGGGACCAACGTTCACTCTTTGTAAAGGGTGTTCTGGAGGTGGAAAACTTTTTATTTAAATAAAACAAAAAAAAAACTGTACTTAATATCCATGAAATTGAATTTATTTGACAGATAATTTTATGGCATTAAAGTTTGAATAAGATTTCAGCGTAATCAGGATTGTCCAATTTTTATACACTCTTCACAGCAAAACAGGCTTTATTTCAGCTACAACAAGGCCAATGCTGACTTCCAAGTGCTCAGTTGTTTCTGGTTTATTGTCATCAGAGAAAATAATCCAATTTCGTCACATCATACGAAGAAGGTGGCCAGTTAAGAGGTCAATTTCGTGAAATTAATCGTTCGTCAAATGTTTCTTTCGGCGAATTAATTGTGCTGTGTATTATATGGCGTCGTCCTGCTGAATGCACACATCTGCAATATGAATGCCTTCCATTTGAGGCATGAAAAAGGTAGAAATTATGTTCTGGTACCGCTCACTGTTAACTGAAGAGTTTTGACCAGAATCATTTTTGAAGACATATGAACCAATGATTCCACCGGCTCATAAAGCGAACCAAACGGTGACTCTTTCTGGATGTTATGGTGTTTTGACAATGGCTTGTGGATTATCATCGTTCAAAATGCGGCAATTATGTTTATTGACAAACAAAAAGTGTGCTTCACCACTGACCAAAATTTTTAAATGTCATTGTGGATCAATAGCAATATTTCCTGCAGCCCATTCACCAAATTTAAGGGGAGAACGACGATCGTGTGGCTTCAATCCCCGTAAAAATTGATTCTTTTCACAAGATCTTTACGCAAATTCTCAAGCAAGTGGATGGACACAGGTTTAATTGTCAACCACGACGACAAATTGACACATTTAGATCATCAAATGTTGTTTGCGCACTGTACGACGTCTTACGGGATGCGTATTGTTGCTTAGAGTAAACGTATTGGGAAAACAATTCATAGTTTCTCCAACTAGCCGTTCTGATGGACGATGGACGTAATGCCCGATGAGCTTCTCAAATTGAACCATGTTTTCAAAATAAATTTCAACAATTTGCAAACGTTGGTCCGGCGTAAGTCAAACCGAACTAACCTAAAAAAAAATGAAAACTGTCAAATCGGTTCTTACAGAAAATTTACTTAAGGTGGCACTAAAGTTCGTGTGGACCTGAGCCTCAGTAAACAAACGTCTTTAGCTAACTCGATGTATTGTTAGCTGCCTCTAGCCTCGCACACTTAGTTGGCTGAGTTCCCCGTCTACTTGCGTGCGCAATCTGAGTCTCGGTCTTTCTCTACTACGCTGTATTGGGGAAGGATTCGATGACCTTTCGGAGTGGAGTTTTCAGCGATTTAGCCATCCCAGTCCTTGGATCTTCACTCTTCTTGCTTAGTCGATGTCGGTGTAAAGTCCATACAGGTCATCCATTTTTGATAATGTCCATGTCTCTGCGCCATAGAGCAGGACCCGGATTATTAAGGTCTCATAAAGGGTGACTTTTGTTGTTGGCCCTCTCTTTGCTAGTCAATTGCCTTCTTAGCCCTACGAAGCAGTGGTTTGAAACAGTGATTCTCCGTTTGATCTAAGCGTTGGTGTGATCGTCTAAATTGATAGCGGTGCCAAGGTAGACAAAGTCCTTAACTACGTCAAAGTTATACTTGTCAAGGGTGACATTCTGTCTGAGAAGTTGGTATTCAGTGTTCTTTTGGCTTCACAGCATTTACTTAGTCTTGCCCTCATTCGCCCCTTCCGTCTCAATACTTGCAAAGGCGCCACTGACATCACGCTACTTTCTTCAAATTATGTCAATATCGTCGACGTATGCGAGTAATTGGACGGACTTTTGAAAGATTATGCCTCTTGTGTTTGTGCGTGAGTTTTGCACTATTCTTTCGAGTATGCTGTTAAAGAAATCGCATGACAGCGCGTCGTATGTCTAGATTCTTTTTTGACATCAAAGGTCTCGGTGAGATGTTTACCGACCTTGATAGACCAGCGTGCATTCTCAATCTCATGCCTCTGTAGTTAACGCAATTCAAAGGGTTTCATTTCTCGAGGATCCAACAAACAATCCTAAGGTTCCATTCATCGGGGATATTTTAGAGATTAAATGATGTTTGCTACTTACGATGTCATCGCCTGCCGATTTGAAGAGCTCGGCAGTTAGATCGTCCATTCCAGCAGCTTTGTTGGACTTCAGCCTAGATATTCCTATCTTCACTTCATCTACGTCGTCCAGGTTGAAAGGTTCAATCTGCCAGACAGTGGTATTTGTTTCGTCCTCGCCGTTGTGCAGTCTACAGAAATAATCTTTCCAGATTCACAGCATCGACTCTAGTACGATGTTCCATTGTTGGTCTCTACAGGCTTCGGTTCGGGGTTTGTGTCCGTGGCATGTTCTTATTGCCCTTGGTTAAACTTCCGAATCTCATTCCTGGAATAGCGTCTTTCGAACGCACGTTTCTCATGCTCTTACTTTTTTCTCCTGAGAAGCCGGTGTTCGTCTCTCCTCTTCTGCTCATAGAGATCGTGAGTAGCTCTAGTCTTTCATTGCAGTCCCGAATTACCTGTTTTTTGCTTAGCTGTATGTGGTTGTCGGCTTTCGTCATTAAACCAGGGGTTTTATTGTGGTGGTCGGGTGAAACCCAGCAAACCAGTTGCAGCATCTCCGATGGCTTTTAGGAGTATTGCCACTGGTCTTCGATGCTTGATGCTGGCGGCAAAGGAACCTCTTAAGAGATTAAGAGACACTCGATCGGAAAAGGACTTGGCGATCTCTTGCGATTGTAGCCGTCTGACGTCGAATTTTCGCACAGCATTAGTTTGTCTGTGCGTAGTTCGGGATATCCGCAAACGTATCTTGGCTACAACAAGGTAATGGTCCGAGTTGATGTTGGTTTCTCGGAACGTTAGGACATCCATAATACTGGAGGGGTGTCTTGCGTCGAGATGTGAGAATCGCGTGCTAACTACGGCAATGTATCGTCCCGCAAAATCGATTAGTCTGAAACCTTTATCGAAGGTGGTGTCTGCGTACTAAACCTTTCGACAGTACTACCAAAAATGACCTCTCTTTTCACTTTTGCATTAAGATTTTCATAGCAAGGGCATTGCTTGTAGGTCCAAGAGATTGTGGAAGTTATCTTTGGTGCCGTCATCTTTCTCGTCTATGGAGAACGGCCCGCTTACATGCCGGAAACCCAAGACTTCTTGCCTAAGTCTGCCTTTAACAACAAATCCACATCGAAAGTGGCGCTGCTATAATCGCCATAGTAGATGTCGCAGTTTTTCATCTTCTCTTTTTCCAACCCATCCCATCGTCTGCTTTGCAGCAATCTAGGGCTTCCGCTAGTTGCTCGGCTGCACGTGGTCTATTAACGGGTCTAACATTTCGCGTGCATATTCGAAGTTCGTTGGTTTTAAATCGTTCGCATGGGTTGTCAACGGTAGATCAATCCGTATCCGAGTCTTGTTTATGTTTCGGAACTATTGTAGTTTTTCCATGAATGCTGATTTTTTAATAAATTTTGCAAACTCACTTTTAGCGAGATATAAATGACAAATGGCAACACTGATGGCACTAGAAATTTTGCATTTCATGTCGACTTGATAGTGCGAATTATACCTAAATAGATACTTCGCAATTGAATTTATTTAAGACATTGTAGAGGGTGTTTTCACGGTCAGTTGGGACTATCGCGCGTCGAATAATGGGTGTAGAATTAATCGATTCAGTCAACGCTCCAAAGTTCTTGGATACGAAATTCTTTAAGGATGTCGTGGAAAATGGTCTATTTGAGGCAAGAGTAACAATTAAGAAGATCTCCTTTGAATCCGGGTGTGATGGAGGTGAAAACTACTGCAGCAAAATCTACAGAGTTGGAATAGAGTACGATCGGGAAAATAGTCGATCGGTGAGAGTGTCAGTGATAGTAAAATGTATTACGGTGACGGACAATACAAATTTCTTGGAGGACTTGAACGTTTATTTGAAAGAGAGGGTCTTCTACTATCATTTGCTGCCAAGGATGGAGATACTACTCGATGGAGTCAAATTCGGAGCAAGTTTATACCATGGCATTACGGATCCTATTGGCATTCTTGCATTTCAGGACTTATCCTCATTGGGGTACGTAATGGCAGATCGGACAAAAGGATTAGATTTAAAGCACGCTAACCTAGTCATGAGGAAACTTGGACAGTTTCATGCGGCTTCAATGATACTGCAGAAAAAGGACCCCGATTGCATGAAATGGTTCAAAGAAGGTATGCTTGCTGAGAAGGGGGTAAATGGTTCCAAGAGCTATGAGGTGATCTGCGGAAGGTATCTTGAAAGTCTTCTTTGGCTTATTGGTAAATGGAAGGGCTACGAGAGAGTCGCTGAAAATATTAAAACCTATGCAAGTAATTTGAAGCGAAATCTCATCCGGAGTCAATTGCCAATTTCTGGTGAACTGAAGGTCCTCAACCATGGTGACCTTTGGGTGAACAATGTTCTGTTTAAATATGGCGAAGACAAGGCCGTTAAAGATGTGATGTTTGTTGATCTGCAAATGGCCATATATGGAAGCCCTGCTTACGATTTGAATTATTTCTTCAACTCATCCCTACAATTTGACGTATTGAAGGAGAATAGGGAGCAACTTCTAAGCACTTATCATGCTGCCATATGTGAAACGTTGAAAGCTTGCAATTTTGAAAATATCCCGACTTTTGAAGATATTTTGGTTGAAGTTAGGCGAAGGGAACTCTACGGGTTCTTTGCATGTTATGCTATTTTCCCCCCCGTGTCAATGGCGAAGGTGGATGCAGCAGACAATAGTTTCGATAAGTTAATGGATGAAGAATTTGCTAAAAAGAAAATGGAAGTCATATTCTCCTCGGAAAGAGTGAAGGAGTATATGAGATATTCCTTGAAAAGATTCGATGAACTGGGAGTGTTGGATAATTTATAAATGACGATTCTGGTTGTTGAGTCAATAAAGAGATTGTAAAATGTTGACGTTTTTGTTTTGTTTTGTGGTGGTGGCTTAAGGCATACGGGGATGGTTATTCGTGCAGTTAATCGCCTCGTTGAATTGGTTATTAACTTTGTCTGGTGCATGATAATGAAAACAAAACACTTATAATGTTGAGTTTCACGGAAGTCGATATTTCTGATTGCACTTGATGATATGAGTAAGTATGTGACGTATTCTATAGTTAAGTTGAAGTAGAAATATCATAGGTGGACATGATAATTGAGACATGAGTAGACACTGTAAACATGGAACTGGAACTTACAGAATCTTGATTAGTCGGCAGTTTATTGCTGTCGTTGTAACTTCTTTGAATAGAACACGGCAGGAAAACGTATATCCAAAAATAGGAAATAAACTTCTAGGCTTGGATATCATGGTGAAATCGTATGGGTGAGGAAAATACAGAAGATCAAGGCATTTGCATTCAACTCGCTTACCCAGAATTCTATTATACCATGCCAACTGAAAGCACAAGTGAGAGTGTCATAGTATACGTCAACAGAAGAAGGCCTTGGTCTAGCTTCTTGACACTCATTTGTGTTGCTCATGTTGTCATTTTTGTCATATCTGAGCGGGGCCTATGGTTTATCGCCGAGCCCGAACGGCACTCCTTAGAAGCTTTTTCGTAGCCAATTTTACTTTTGGGAGTTTGCCATTGCCCGCGATTTGAAAATTGTTGGTGACCCTGCCAGGAATCGAACTTAGACCCTCCGCGTGATAGTCCAATAAGCTAACTATCGCGCCATCGCCAGAGTTGATTGTTAGATCTCTGAAATAGACCAAGTTATCGTTGCTTGCCTATAAATACGGACGTGTTAAAACTTCCAAGCAAATAACTGACACCACAAAGGTTGCTGGTTGTGCTAGCTAGTTAACTACTCGGTTTTATTATGATTAGATATACTGTTGAAGATATTGCAGAATTAAGTAAACAAAGAACAACGACTCAAGGACTTGCACAGAGCTTATTCAAGTAGCCATCTTTGCCTCGGAATCGGAGGATCTAGATGGCTATAGCAGGTATCATCACTATCCAATAACTGTTTTAAATTGCATCAACAATTTTTGATGACTGATGTAGAAAACAAAAGCAGCGCTTACCTATATATTTCCGCACGTGATTAATTGCGTTCTAATACTCCGCATAAATGTCCTTTCCGAGTAGGAGGCAGGGAAACCTAACGTAGGTTTGGGTTCTGAAAACTCTCCCCTAACCCTTGCTAGAACGATGAACTGTTGATTTTTATTTTCCGTGATCCCATTTTGACCTGGGACTCAGTAAATTAAGTCTCCGACTGCGTTCAGTGAAGGTATGTGCTCAGCTGAGAGTTTTAGGGAGAGCCATATGCAAAAACGACATACTGTTATTTATAAGGCTTGTAAAAGCACTAGAGACGTATTTTTTTGAGGGGTCTTCACCAGACAATCGTCTCATAGGAACGTGTTCATCCAAAGGACGCTCCTCGGCGACGGGACAAAACATCACTATGGCTGGCAAATCGTGTCATCTCATCTCAATATATTGGATATATAACTTAATTCGTGCGGTTTTTTTTTTTTCTAAATTTGAACGTTTATTTAAGAAAAACGTGTACAATAGTATTATTCAAAGTATTCCCCATCTGAAGCTATGACTTTTTCTCATCTTTCTGGCAATTTGTGGATCCCATCCCAAAAGAATTGCGCCGGCTTGGCAGCCAAGAATGAATCAAGCCAATTCTTGATATTCTGTTCTGATGTGAACCGTATTTCAGTGAGGGCGTTCTGCATCAACTGGAACAAATGGTAGTCAGAAGGGGCAAGGTCTGGGCTATAAGGCGGGTGAGGTAAGACTTCCCATCCACTGTTTTCCAAATAGTTCTTAACCGAAATAGCAACGTGGGGCTGAGCGTTGTCATGATGGAAAATTATTGTCTCGTGTCTGTTCGCATATTCCGGGCGTTCTCTCTTCAAATGGATTAATTGTGTTCGGTAGCGTTGTCCATTGATGGTTTCACCCGGTTTTAGGAGCTCATAATACAGCACACCCATCTGATCCCACCAAATACAGAGCATTACCTTCGCGCCGTGGATATTCGGCTTTGCCGTTGATTTGGCTGGTTGCCCGGGTTTCACATATGATGTTCTGCGCTTAGGATTGTCGTATTGGATCCATTTTTCAACACAAGTAACAATCCGATGCAAAAATGACCTCCTTTTGTGGCGTTCCAGCAGCATTTCGGACATGCAAAACCGCCTTTCGACGTCTCTCGGCTTGAGTTCATGTGGAACCCAATTTCCTTGCTTTTGAATATATCCAGCTGCTTTTAAACGTTTTGAAATGGCTGCTTGAGTGACACCCAAAAATTCTGCGAGCTTTTCTTGTGTTTGGCAACAATCTTGATAAAGTAATGCTTCCAGTTCTTCATCTTCAAACTTTTTTGGCTGCCCAGGACGTTCATCGTCTTCCAAGCCAAAATCACCACTTTTAAATCGTGCAAACCACTTTTGGCACGTTCGCTTAGCTAGCGCATGTTCACCATAAACTTCCACCAAAATACGATGACTTTCCGCAGCAGTTTTCTTCATATTAAAGTAATGAAGAAGAACTCCCCGCAAAAACACTTTTTCAGGCAAAAAGTTCGACATATTTGAGTGAAAAAAATTATTGTTCTTTACGCTTCAAATGAATGAAATATACCGAAATGACGTACAATGACAGTAGCTTTCCAATGCATGTTCCAATGGAATAATACAAGTTACGCCATCTCTTAGCAAACCGCACGAATTAAGTTATAGACCCAATACAAAAGGGAACTCGGCAATCCCCATGATCGAATTGAATTAAATTGATCTCATTCTGATTTAGATCACCAACTTGTTGCTGCTGAGGTGCGAATGATCACTATTGTAAGAAGCTATAACGTAGAAAAGCTGCAATTGCAGGAGACCGGCAGAATTTTCGCCAGGCGAGTATTCTCAAATCTCTCAACAACTCCTATACCGACAGCATCAAATACCGAAGTTCAGTGAAATCGTTGCCAAGGGTCTATTAGAGATGCAGCAACTGATAAGGAATGCTGGCAAATACATGCAGCTAACAAAAAGCGTGCAATCAAAAATATTTAGGCGTTTTAGGGCAGGAATAGCATACGGAGAGCTTACCAGCAGGTAAAAAAAAAGTGGTAATGCAAAAACATTTTCTGCAGACTTAAAGAGGGAGACCTTTTCAACTGCCCCAACTATAGAGCTACAGGTCTCCCCAAAATCGCATACAGGTCTTGTGTTTGGCGCTTATCAGTGCGATTTTAGGCCAGGAGAGGTTATAATAGACAAAAATTGCACGTACCGGATTCCAAATCGAAACCCACCATCTTCTCGTCGATTTTGATGTTGCATATGCCACCATTTACAAACACGAGCTATACAGAGCTATGTTTTGTTCAGGTATTCCTATCAAGCTCATCCGTATGTGCAGAATGACGATTGAGAATACTGGGTGTTCCCTCAAAGTCGGTGACTTCTTAATTGGAACAGCGGCTGTCACCGGTGATTTTGAGTGATGGAAATCTTTATTTGGACCTTTACAATTCTGTTAAGTGGAAAAGATGATATCCGCCAAGTCGCTGCCGCCAGTGTTGATACACATTTGTGGTGGTTTTATCGCATTTTCCATGACTTTCCGCAAGATTTCCAGTGAAAATTGTTCGCATTCCTGTCGAATATTCCTCTTAAGAGCTGCAATGGTCTGAAACTTGTTAGCATAAGCCCGAGACTTCAAGAAGCTTCAAAAGTCTGGGATGGTTAAATCGGGTGATCTTGTTGGCCATGCCAAATCGCCAAAATAGAAGATTGCGCGACCAGGAAACGCTTCCTTCACAATATCCATTCTGGCACGTGCTGTGTACGGTTGCACCGTCTTGTTGAAACCACATGTTCACCTAGCCCCGTTCATCCAATTCCGGTAGGAAGAAGTTGTTTATAATGGCCCTGAGGCGCTCGTCAATAACAGTGACCGTATTGTCGATGGCGTCCTCAAAAAAATACGGCCCAATAACCCACGTGAACGTCGCACCACAATGGCATTGAGTGTAGATGTAATGGCTCTTCGTGCATCACACCTTGATTTTCAGTGCCCCAGAAACGAAGATTTTGCTTATTCACGTAACCGCTTAAGTGGAAATGCATCTCGTCGCTAAGATTGATAATGGCATGACAGTTATTCACACGCGACTAACGGTCAGAAGGCATTAACTGATGCACTATTTGCATTTTGTATTGAAACATGTGTAAGTCACAAAAATTCGCTGTAGGGTCCGTCAAGTGATACTCAATTGCTTGGCCCATCGTCTGGTTGATGTTTCTTCGCTCTCAGCGACATTGGCAGCCACAGCCGCAATATTCTCGACCGAACGACCAGTCCGGTGGCGGCTACACCCTGCATGGTCCCCTGTGGTTCCAGTCTGTTCGAGTCGAGTAGCTAAACGCCGGAAACGCTACGCTAACACCACCGACCGATTATTGGTCAAAAAATTCGACACAATTATTCCACGCTCCTTGGTTGTCTGTTTGTATACTGCAGCTGTCTAGTTCGACATTTGTAAAAATTATAACATCTTCCTATAGGATAATTAATTGTACACGCTGTCACCATATATGGACAAACAACATAGACGAATTGAAAATTCGATAGCTATACGAGTAATTGTGAGGTAGTAAAAGACTATGTCTATCTTGGCTCTGCTTTAAATTCTACCAAAAACACCAGAGAAAAAATAAAATAAAAACTTGCCTATCGCTGCTTCCAAAAACTCTATCAGGGTTTGATCATCCCAGTCCTGATTTTTTGCGTTAAGGGATGAATTATCTAAAGGGGGTGAAGATTCACGTTGATAAGATTTGGAAGAACAGACTCAACGACGAACTAAACGAGGTGTACAACGATATTAACTTTGTCAGAAAACGGTGCATCGGCCACATAAGATCACTAAGAAAGCAAAAAGCCACCAATTCCTCGGCCCGCCAAGTCTTTGCATTTAATCCGCAGGGTAAAGACCGGCGAAACTAAAGTGGCTTGTTATTTTAGGCCCACGGTTACTCCGAGCTGTAGCGCACCTAAGCTGGAACAGAATGTTGCTCTTTCAACCCACTTACAGGACGCAAATTGAATTTCAAATATTTGTTAATGATTTTGTGATATCTGAAGACAATGAGAACTCCTATGTCATACGCAGGTATGAGTGCTTCATAATTTCTACAGATACAAAAACTGGAAAACTTTTCGGAGGAACAATGTAACGACAATTAACGTTACAAAATCATATTAAGATTAATATTTATTTTTATTTTTATTTTTTTCATATTTAACGAGTTGAGATAGGCGTCAGAAGTGTAGGCATGTGTTGCTCTGTTCAATTAACCTCAGCCAGTTGCTTTAACGTGTCCATCAATTTTACGCATATCAGCTTAATTAAAATAAAACGATTTTTTAACATTGGTTATTGATATTTTGTCTACTTTTTCCGATTCGTTATTGCTATTCTTAAAACATAATAAGGCATTGTTTACTGGTTTCCCGTTTAATTTACTTTGAAGTGGTTCCTCTAATATGGGATCATTGCATAATTTTGTGTCTGATCTTCATGCGTAAAGTTAGCTGAATGACGCAACTATTGTGTGTTTTAATGACTTGTGTATAAGTTATGGCGCATCGGAAGTCATTTGACCAAGTGAAATTGTGTGCGAAAAAAAAATGTAAAGTGGGGAAGAAACCTTCGTCATGTAACGCTGTACTTGACTTGAAAAGGATTGAGGATGCGATAATTCAAATCGTGCTCCTGCTCTAAGGACGGTACGGTAATATGGCCTTGGACGATCCTGGACCCTCTTTCTAAACTCTTTTTGATGAAGACATTAAGCGAGCTTTAATGAGAAATTCCCCGAAGATTTCAACAGAATAAGTTGTTCACCGGCTTAATATTGCCCATTCGTTAGCATTCCGACATTAAAAGGGACCTGGATTCATTCCGAGGCCCAACACGTGGTTGCTGCATTGCATTGTTTGATGGAAAAATGTAAGGTATCCATGGCCATATCTCTGTTGAAATGTTATAAAAATGAAACTTTTTTGGATCGAGATGTGACATGTGATGAAAAGTGGATTCTGTACAACAATGTGCAAGGAAAAAGCAGCCGAAGACAATGAGGGCACTGTTATCTGGTTGGTGGGATTCCAGCAGGGGGATACATTTCTCGATATTCTTTCACCTGGCGAAACAATCATGGCGAATAAGTGATATGGGCAACTCTTGAATCTTAATGAAAATATTTCTGAAAATCATCTGGTTTTGGCTTATCGAAATGGTGTCATCTTCCATCATGTTAATACCAGAGCACTTGTAGCCCGAAAAACGCTTCAAAAACTGAAGGATTTAAAATGGGAGATTCTACAGCATCTACTGTGTTTCCCAGACCTTCCTACTTTGGATTTTGATCTGTTTCGGTCTGTTCAAAACGGTTTGAATGGAAAAAAAATGTTGTTCCACTGTTGTTGTCCAGAACTACATTACTACATTTTTTGAAGTAAAACCATGCAGTTTTTATAAAAACGGACTTCTCGAGAGGAAGTTGTAGAAAATAACAGGGACTATACTCGTATAATAGATTAATTAAATTGTTTTCTTTAAAGGGTAATCGCGAGTGTTTCACTTTCAAATCGGGTTCGAACTTTTGTAATGAACCACAAGTCGCGTATCTTAAAACATAACTTGTACACAGCACATACAAGAGACATACCAGTCACTTATTACAGAAACATAAGTCAAAATCGAAGGCCTTGCTCGCTAGTATGCAAAGAACGGTGAGAGACGAATTCTATTAAAGAATTTTCAACAGAATTTTCAATAGAATCATAGAGTGTATGCTCTGTCATGACGAAATGCGAGTGAACTTGTTTCGTGAGTTTATTGTGGTCAGCACCCAACTTTTGTGGTGGTTTGGTGGGGAGCCGTCTACGATAATGGGCCACTGAGCTCCAATTCAGCGGGAAAGGTGTCAAAACATAGGCGAAAGTGTATAAAACTGAAATTTAAGAGAACGTTGTGGACCCCTTCAACAAAACACGATTCGGAAATGAACCATTGGACCTTACAACAATACTCCGTCATTTCGAATAAGTTGTACTGTTTTTTGTTGGCCTTTGATTGATGTTTAGGATTCGATATGGCTGATGGTTCCGTTGCCAAATATTTTGATTCTGCTTAACCATTCTATAAGCGTTATTGTTTAAAAATACCAATCAAATGAATTTCCTGGTGAATTTCCCACTTAGAAGAAAATTACACAAGGACCTAAGTACAAGGCACGATCTCACATTAGAATTGTCGCACTCTAGGAGCCTAGCACTATTCCATAAAGTGAAACAATGAGAAGTAATTAGAAAATGATAAGGTTCTACCGGAGGTGATTAACTGATACAATATTGCCGTAACGGACTTGCACACCATGCCGAGACTAAATCATTTGCTTTTCAACTGAGTAATTTGCAAAATTTCTTGAAATTTTCTAAGTGCCTTGAAAACGATCAATTGGAATGTTGATAAAACAAGAAAAAGTTTTAATAGCAATGGACTCTTAATGGACCCTGTGTTACCGAACAACTCGTGGCGGCCCCTTAATGCTAAAAAGCCTTTATCTGAGCAGTGAAAGAAGGAAGACTAAGCCTATTTGGATGCGAATTGGCCATTCTAGAGGTCCTCATGTAAAAACTCTTAATTTTTTAATAATGTACACAAACGCCATATAAAAATTCGCACCAAAGCAAAGTTCGGAAAGCATCATCCTTTCTGCCTTATTAAGTAAGCATTTGCAACCATTTATAAAGTGGGCCATACCAGAGTGGTTTCAAGCTTGGAAAATCTACCATCGATCAAATACTCACACTTCGAAGCTGCATTGGAACGAGTTATATGTATTATACAACATAATCTTGTACCAAACATGGTACCAAACCTTCAAGTCATGCAGGATGACTACGGAAAATTCTTTCCTGCCCGTCAAGGTCTGTTATCAATAAAAAATAGACCTTTAGCGTCAAGAAAGGTTTAAGGTAAGGCAATGACTTATGATGATGAATCTTATCGAAGGCGGATGAAGTAGCGCGTCGGCGGTTAGAATGTTACTTTATTCGGAGGGAATTTAACCACGAACCAGGCTGTACAGCGGTCTAGTCAGAAATGGGTGATTGCAACGTCTGTAATGGCTGGACCATGTTGATGAAATGGACACACAGCTCCGGCTCAAAAAGTCTTCGATTATTATCCCTAGGGATAGCGCTGCATACATTGACTAACACACATGACTCCTTGCAATATTTTGAATTTTTTTTGAAGACGTGGCACTTTGAAATTTCAAAGATCCATAGCCTGTTACACACTCTTGTAGTCATAAGTGATATTCCCGCATTATATGTACATACATATACACTACATAAAACAATTCAAGAACTACGAAACGCCGTCACGTGAAAAATGTTTTGTAGAAGGGGTTCATTCTATTCTGCCCTTACTTTTTGTAAAACTCATAAAAAACTCATTTTCTGGGTGCTCCCAAGTATGAAGATATGATAAATCAGATCGCTATAGTCTACTGTGGCATTCAACGTGAGCTATACTGTATTTTAAGAGATCACTTTTACATTTTTAAAATGTCCGGCTCCAAATGTCTAAGGAACAACAGTGATGGATGTATTCTCTACATGCGTTTGTTCACAAACTTCATGGTGGGTAACGTATTACTATCGAGCGCTAAGGCTTTTTTTGGCAACTTCGCAGTAGAAAAGTTTTGCGGATACATGGGACTTGTTACTAAGGAGGGTCCTTTGGATCTATATGGGTAATTTAAGACAAATCAGTTTGGTTAAACAAGTTCCCAGAAGAATTCGTCACTACTGTTTCTAACCAGTACGAATTGTCTCGGTTGCATTTCCATAGAGCATTCGAAGTTCTTCTCTGGTCGCTTTGCTTCGTCTGAGTAGGAAATGAATGCAGTCGGGGTTGGGTGAATCTAGGGTACGACGCTAGTTTATTATGGAGTACAACAACGTTAGATTTTCCTCCAAGTCGAAGCACTATATAGGCGATCTGATAGCAATGAATTCCCAATCTTTGTACGGGCTTAAACAAAAAGCAACCACCATTGCAGTCTACTAGTATTGACCGAAGTAAATATCCAAAATCAGGATTCTGTACAGCAGCATTGTATTTATTTACAAAATTTATCTGGTCCATATCAACAGATGGCAATCATCAAATAACTTGAGCTTATACAGAGGTAAGGTGGTCGTCAGCGGAAGCGACAGTACAGTTGGAATCGTTGCCAATCACTTTCGTAGTCTAAAGGTGTGGCAAAGAATAGATTAGATTGATGGGGTGGTGGGTCTTTGTACCCTTATCACTGCGGCTAGGCCTATTTTGATTAGCTCGAATTAATGCTTACCTATGATGTCTACATTTTTAATAAATTCGTCCACATCTTTGAGTCAGCTGGCAGTAATACGAGGGCGGGTCAATAAGTCCGTGACTTTTGGATTAAAACACAGATTTCTTGATAAAAAAATAATTTTATTTTTCAACGTAGTCTCCCTTGAGCTCTATACACTTTGTCCAACGCTTCTCAAATTTTTTTATCCCTTCCAAAAAAAAATGATTTATCGAGGTCCTCAAAATAGGCCTTTGTTTGCGAGATGACTTCATCATTGGAGTCAAATCTTTTTCCACCAAGCCATTTCTTCAGGTTTGGGAACAAGAAGTAGTCGCTCGGAGCCAAATCTGGAGAATATGGTGGATGAGGGAGCAATTCATAGCCCAATTCATGGATTTTTGCCATGGCAACTGCACACATGTTTGTGGTCGACTGTGAGCAAACGCGGCACCCATCTTGCGGAAAGCTTTCTCATGCCCAAGTGATCATTCAAAATTGAAACCACTGAGCCATGCGAGATCCCTACGGCTTCCACAATCTCTCGCACTTTCAATCTTCGGTCGGCCAACACCATATCGTGAATTTTTTCGATTGTTTCGGGTGTAGAGACCTCAACTGGGCGTCCAGGACGTTCGGCATCTTCAGTGCTTGTACGGCCACAACGAAATTCAGTAAACCACTTTTTTACCATTGAAATCGATGGTGCAGAGTCCCCATAGTATCTATCAAGCTTAGCCTTGGTCTCGGTAATGGTTTTTTTTCGCAAGAAATAATGCTTAATAAGCACACGGAATTCACTTTTTTTCCATTTTCTCCTCAAATTAGTGAGTAGTCTGATAAAAATAGCTGTCAAACACAAACTAACTGACGCAGCAAGCTTAAATTTTGACAGGAGTCAACTGACAGATGCCTGTTGACAGGAGCAGTGTTGCTGTTTCAGTTAAGAGGTCAGAAATTCAAAAAGTCACGGACTTATTGACCCGCCCTCGTATTTTTTGCTTCAAGGTATGGGTAACCTAGGAGACGTAGATGTGTTCTGCTTAGGCAGTTACAATGGACAAGATGTGATCTGGTGTCTTTTCGTCATCCTTGCATAGGTAATATGTATTTTCTTGTACTATTCCCTTTTTTTTTTCAATTTCTGTCCCGCCAATTGCGATGATAAGGTATCTCGACCTGGAAGAACTTGTGTACCGGTTTGTCAGCACCCTGGTTAGTCTAAATTCTGAATGAAATTAGTACCTCTTTCAGCACGGATCCATTCCCATGGTCCTAAGGTGTTTGTTGACTCAGAAGTGGCCCGTAAGGAATCCGGTTAATACGTGTATTTGACCCATATAAAGCTGTAGGAGTCACGACTATGACCTTGTGCCCACACTAAACAACACGGAAATGGCTAGTGCTATGAGAAGTTTATTGCAGTTTCATAAGTTTTTGAAGCCTTGATAGGATGTACAGCCGTTCTGCTATAGGGGAAAGTATAAGTATTCTTGTTGTTCGTAGATTTGTTAAACTTCTCTCTTAAGCAGATCTCAACATCTAAGATTGAAACACAGAGGTACTGCTTTCCATACTTCAGTATAGTGAGGTATTGTTAGTTTCTGAGCCTATGATTCAATTTCCATGGCTGTTTTGGATCCGTCGGTGTAGTATACTGACTCTTTTGAACAGGGGTCGATCGGGAATTGTAATTCCGAGATCCTGGCCCTTGGTATCTCAGAAGATATACCCCAATTTGAAGTTTGTATCTTACGATGATATCTCTCCATTTGTTTGGACAAGCAGAAATTGTTCTTAAGATGTTTATCGAGAGGATGCTATGATTCATTTCGGCTCGGGGCTTTGAAGGGTTAAAATAAGCCCTGGTCTTTTGAATGTCTTTAGGAAATTATTTTCTGAGGAAAACAGAGTAATTGGGGAGAAGAAAAAGTGGGCTTCGATAAAGAGTTTCAGCGTCTCAAGACCTTTTTGTTTTTTTTTGGCAAAAGTGCCTTTTTCAACACCTCAATTTTATTAGCTTGGATTCTGTGGATATGTGCGCTGTTACTTATTGGCAAATGTAGAACTGAATTGTACTTATGTAAATTTCCGAAACTATGACGAATATAAATATTCGAATGCAATATGTTAAAATGGACTACAACCCAAAACTTAAGCGGCAATAAGAGCCTCGGCCCCAAAAATGTGTTATCTGGATTCATACTAATAGCCTATTTAAATTCTACACCGTGTCACTGAGACATTTGTCCATTCGAATCTCTTACAGCATGTGCCAATCGCCTCATGATCAAAGTAACCGCGATCAACATTGCTCATGACCAGCGGTTGACTGGTAGAATGTGAGTTCCTACCACACAGATCTGCTCTAAGTCAGATCCACAGAATAAGGAATATCCCGATCGGTTTCGTCATGGGTTAATGTATAGTTGGGGACTACCAAGGCGTTTTCCTATGACTTTTCGTGCTGCGCAATAAGTAAGAAGACAACAACACTGTGTGGTATCAAAAAAGTTGTCACGTAATTTAGTAAATCTATCTGGATAACCCTACAACCTACAATGTTACTTATTGCGTTGTTTTCTATCACTATTACTCGTAACTATCGAAATGCTTTCACGATTTTCAATGCATGAAGGGGGAAAGGTTGGGTTAAGTAAATCTTGTGTAACAAAACTAACTTTCTTACGACAAGTAGTAAACAATTAACAAGTAATCAAATGTGCAATGAATCTAAGCCTAGTAATCTGGTAAATTAGTCCTCAGAATGACGAAAGATAAGTCATATGCAATTACTTTTTCTCATTTGATGCTGTATCTCATAGTTTTGCTTATCGTTAAGCGAGCTTAGAATTTTGACGTCAGTGAAAAATCTACAAATCGAAATGAAGCTCTCAACATTTCACCATTTTATTTAATTTACAATCTTTTCTAATCTTCAAAAATAATTCAGACGTAATATCTATATCATCTGTATTACAAAAAGAAAACGAGATATACTATAGTAGAACTATAAACTTTTTTTTTGTTAAGATTCATTAGAAGCGTGGTTCGGCTCTTATCTCGACGTGGGAGATAGTTTTATTGAGGGCACTTGACTCGGCTTGTTTTTGCGAAGCCTGCCAGAACGCAATTTTCAAGTCGGAAATTATAACAAGCAGCTTTGTTTATATTTAAACAACAATCCAGACTTTTATGAACCAAATGTTGATTTAAAATCCTGATAATGTTTTGATTGTCATGACTTGACTTAAGAATATAGTTTGACGGTTAAGTTTGTTGGGCTTTAAACAACACACTTTCGTGTTGTTGTCTTGAAGTAAGATCTTTTGGACTGAATATGCAATGAGAATTCACTAAAGGGCTAGGAAAAGCCAAAGGATTAGCCATTCCAGAGACAAAAAAGGGCACAAGTGCAGGTAAATCACTTGGATAAACTATACGAATGGGTAAATATCAGGGATATCTCCAAAGCTTACAAGAAGACCATATTCCACTTGAATTTGAATAAAGCCAGGATGCATCTTAATATAGGACGGTCGGCCGTCTTTCACACACCATGACACAGAAACAAAGAAGTATCAGCAATGGGAAGACATAAACTTTAGTCGAAAACAGTGCTATGACTTTTCAAATGAGTCCTGAAACTGTAGGATGCTCACCCTCATTTCCCACTCACTTTTCACATTCTCTCGTACTTCCTTCTCCTTTCTGGGTTAATTCAAGATTCCATGCCACCCGTGCGTATCCGCAGACTGAGGGCCCAGTTATTTAAAAATAGCTCAGTCGTGAAATCCTTAAATGTATACAGACGAACCTCCCTTTCCCCCCAACTCTTGGGATTCCATATAGAATCAATCTCAAATTCAAAACCAGAGACCGGTACTCCCTCAATAGTTGACTGCACCGAAAACTTTCAAGGGTTCTATAATGCCAAGCAAAGGCAAAACTATAGCAGGTCGGAAACAAGACTGTGACAAACCATTGTCCTATCACTTCCTCCACCAATAGCAGCAGGAAGTCTATGGCTTGTCACAGACTTGGTGCTCAACTAAGACTTCTGCTTCAAAAGAGGAATCAGATGCTCAGCCACATCAGGAAGCCCCATTTAACGGATAATCAAAACCCTCAGATCGACAGAGCTACGGACATAAAGATCAAAATGGATCTAAGACACGGATTACTTTTGCTCGCAAAATGCTAAAATATTCCGCGTCAGAAATTGTTAGAGAAAACGTTCGGGTTTCCAAAGAGCCCAAATTTAAAAACCCCCCAAAGCCTTCCCACGCCACATCTTTCAGGTCTTTTAGCGAAGTCTTAAAATGGTGCCATAACGATAGTGGTTATAATGATCACTAACACCTTAACGTTCGAGGTTGGTCAACGTAAAGCTTCTGGGCAGTTTCTTGACCTTCATGCGGGAATGTTAGACGACTTTCCATCAGAAGCTATGCTGGCTGGTATCAAGCCGTTACTGGATTTGGAGAGGTCTAGACGGGTGCAAAGCCTAAAGTTGTGGCTGAGGATATCCCTAGCAGACCTAAAACTCGTACTTTGAAGACAACTACTAAACAACCTGAACCTTCCGATTCATGGCTAGAAAATTGCAAAACTGGAAGACCTAAAAGGCTCCTACTATATATTACAGATGCTCGTAAATTGTGATTAATAAGGCATCTCTTATCCTCTGGCTCAGGCTTAAGATCGGACTCGAACTCAAGTCCATAACTCTGACGATTTACAAAACGGATGAACTTCTGTCCTCCTGTAGTTAAAACAGAAAATATGGCCTTTGATCCTGGAGCATCGATCTCCTTTTCTGGAATGAATATCGATGACAACTTACGGCCTCCACCTCTGACACACTGTGAGAAATGGAAACCGATGATGAATCAAAAGAAGTTTCTTGACAATACGAGGATATAGATGTGCGTTTGGCACAATTTCAAAATCAGAGAGCTCAAATGAGACTCTTAACGAGGCTTCTCTGGTTGATATGGTTACTTCAGACTTACTTCTAACACTCTAAAAAGGCCTCGGCTACACGCAGAAGTCATCATACTAATCCAGGAACCATGGATTGTAGAAGGCGTGGTTCGGGGACTTGGGGACCTGGAAGGTACTCGTATGTTCAGAACTTCAATTTTAGTGAAACGTAGCCTTAATATGCTCCTACTTCCTTATCTCAGTGGCTCTGACATAATCGTTGCGAAACTGGAGACTGACAAATGCATTTACTGATTGGCATCGTCATTTTTCGGTTACGTGGCCGTTTCTGCGCTGACAGCCTATAAAAGGTGGTCTTGGAAGTTGGAAGGCAGAAAAAAGTCTCATCATCGGGTGCGATGCTAACGCACATCCTTGCAAATGACAACCGCATCTTCTCGGGTGGTCGGGCTCTGGATTTGGTCTCACAAAACTCTAAAACCTCCACCTTTGTTGGATGGAATTACTGGCTACGAGCAAACTAAAGCTGAAGCTAAATGCTAATAAAAGAACAAACCTTAGGTGAATGGTTGGATCAGCATGTCAAGTGACCAAACAGATCTCACTCAAACTGGATCTGAATCTCTTTCAAAGCTTAGACAGAAGCTCAAAGTGATTCAAAAAATAGGAGGATCATAGATCCACATGGCCGTAGTTGCTACGGTAATCTTCACTGAAATGACGACACATGTAAGAATGTATATATATCACGTTCTGGATCTGTAGTACAATGCCGATATGTAGATAAATAGGAACCAAAACCGTGCGATAAGACTCATAAGTGAGGGTAATATGACTTAATTAATTGATTACCTCAAACAGCAACCGAATGTCTCCTATCTCACCCTATTTTATCGCCATTTTCATCACCAGTGCTCTACTGAAATTCGCAGAAGCAATTTGTCCCTTCAAACCCTCAACCGTAACATTTGTTCCGCTATCGGACGTGCTCTGAGATATCGTGATTCTTTTCTAAGCCATGCAACTCGCTTATGGATAGCCCTCCCGGGCTCTTTGTTTCCGTGTCATTATAACCTGCAAACATTGAAAACCAACGAACTTTGATAATCTCTCTTGTTATCCTTCGTAATTTTCATTCGCTCACGATGTGTGCAAACATTTTAGGCGTACGTGAAAAAGAACGAGAAGATCATTCACATATGTAATATTATTAAAAGCAGTGGTCCAAGTTTCGACTCTTGGGGTACTCCATCTGAAAATATCTCCGCATTGCTATAATCATCTGTAAAAAAGCCTTGACTTCACGTATGAATTAGTATTCGAGCTTAATGCTCAAGACCAAACAATTACATTTGAGATCTAAAGTCCAGTATCTAAACGAGTACTCGTAGTTATTCCCAAAATTCTTCTCATTATATTTTTAAGTCAATATAAGTGAGCAGCTTATGACAATATCATCGCCTACGAAGTTTAATTAAACATCAGTCAAATGGGTGTGTTTGTAGAAGCACAATCTCAGTAAACACCTCTTGAGTAATGATTGCTGGTCGTAAATTTAAAGTGGCAATCAAATTTAATAAATTGCACATGTTGCATATTAACGCGAGCAGTACTTGTGTATCCGCATTAGTTCTCCAGCGCCTCGGTTAGCAAATTCTAGTGGCCAATTATACTTAACATCAACCCTGAAACAAAAAGCCGTACTCTCGTGTCTCGTGTCGCAAAATATTCCGATAATTTACTATCGAGCTTGTACAATTAATATAGAGAACACTGTTCGTATCTGTTGCAGCAATATGAACTTGAATTAGTGACAGAGAATAGAGCAACAGTAACAATTTGATAGCAGTACAGTGCGCGCGATCGTCCGAGTAAAATGGTGATAATCGAAAAGAATGGTTTCGACGTTCCAGAACATTTGTCGGTTGAGTTTTTTAACAAGGCCCTCGAAGTAGGTCTGAATCTTTCGTATGCCGAAGTTGAGAAAGTTACATTTTCAATGTGCAGTTCTGGTGGTGATAACTTTACAAGTCTTATATTTCGTGCCAAAGTAAGTTACACGACAGGCGCAACGCCGCAACAGACATCATTGATCGTAAAGTGTATTCCTTACGAAGGTGATCGGGAGATTTTTAAAATAATCGACGTGTACGGAAAGGAGGTGCTGATGTATACTAAAGTCTTGCCAGCTATGGAAAGAATATTAAAGTTGCAAAATATTTCCGGTCAAATAATTCCCAGGTAAAATTGTGTAAGACACACTGATCACTGATCGATACTTAGATTTCGGTTTATTAGATTGGTCTATTGCCAAGAAGATCCGATGAATACAATTGTTTTTCAAGATCTTAACGAGCTACGTCTGATAATGGGGAACCGGAGCCATGGTTTAGATGAAGATCACTCCAAATTGGTGATGACAAAGATCGGACAGTTCCATGCTGCTTCTATGATCCTCGCCAGAGATGTAAGTATTTCCTTTGTCTTGGGCCAGTTGTTTTACTCTTGTTTTGACCTTTTACTTATAGCAACCAGAATTGATGCACAGATTCAATAGATCAATGTTTGACAAACAGGGAGATTGTTCTATTCGAGATAATATTTTCCGGCGGAACCTTAATGACATGGCGGATTTAGTGGAAATGTGGCCCGGATTCGAAAAGATCGCTGAGAAGTTGCGCAAAATTACAGAAGAGTTTTATGATCGTGCTCGAGCTTGTGTCAATCAGAAAGCAGCCTTTAAAGTTCTCAATCATGGTGATCTTTGGGTTAACAATTGTATGTTCAAGCACATAAATGGCCGCCCTGAAGATTTGCTGCTGGTAAGTAGAAAATATAAACTCATACGGGTAGTCCTATGTAACTAGACTAAGGGCGTCTTTCATTCTAGATCGATTTTCAGATGAGCTATTATGCAAGTCCTGCATTCGATCTACATTATTTCCTTTATAGTAGTGTTCAGTTGGGTGTACTAGTTGCAAAACGATTCTTCCTTTTGCGGACGTATTACAATGCCCTAAGGGGCACATTGGAAGCTCTGGAATATGAGAAAATTCCGACATGGGAAGACTTTAAAAACGAAATGAGGGCAAAGGAGTTTGTGGGCTTTTGGGCATTTGAAGCTATTTTACCATTACTTTCGATGGATAAGGAAGATTCCTCAGACAACGGTGTTGAGGCATTCAGTAATGATACTAATGCACGTAGAAAACGTCAAGCTATGTTCTCGTCGGAGCGATTTTTAAGCACAATCAAGTATTCGTTGGATCGTTTTGATGAACTGGGTGTTTTGGATTAAGATGTTATTTCAATATAATTTATAGAGTTTGATGTTTGTTTTATTGTGGGTGTTTATGGGCCGTACATTAACTTTTACGAGTATGTATGAGGGAGGCTTATGATTGTCATAGAAATGCTAAGAGGAGGAATCTTAAATGAGCGTTAGAAATTATTCAAAAATGTCTAAGTCGGTCTGAAACTACAAGTCCTTAGCATAAATTGGGGAGTAAATGAATGAGAGTCCTCCCATAGTTACTGTCATGACGGTGCTAGGTGATTGAACATTCAAGGGCAATACCTTGCCGAAGGTTTTAGGGTTAAGGGTAAAGCTTCATTAATGCTCGTTATGTCTCGTAATGCTTGGCATTAATCAGCGCCTTTTGCATGACACTGATACCGCTTTCTGGCGGCCTAAGCACAATCTTTTTGATATTATGTGTATGGCATTAACTTCTTCTTTGTGGGGCATTAGTCCTATTTACTAATCTAAGGGTGATTGCGGAACTTCTGGATGTATGTAAACGATTTAGCAATAATAAATCGCCTGGATTGGACGGCATACCAAATAAGGTCCTTAAGCTAGCCATCAAAATAAATACAGAAGCATTCGTGGAAATGTATAACAAGTGCTTAACAGAAGGGGTTTTTCCAGACCAATGGAGAAAGCAACGTCTTGTGCTGCTGCTCAAAGGGAATAAGCCAGCAGATGAGCCCTCGTCATACCGTCCCATATGCTTACTAGACACGATGGGTAAAATACTGGAGCGAATTATATGCAACCGATTGGAGGCGTCAATTGATGAAGCCGGAGGTCTTTCAAACTAGCAGTATGGATTTAGAAAGGCTCGCTCTACAGTAGATGCTATTCGGAAGGTAACTACGACCCTAGAAGAAGCCATTAAGGACAGAAGATGGAAAGGAGGTACCAAAAAATACGGCGCCGTATTTACGTTGAACGTCAAAAATGCGTTCAACTCTGCAAACTGGGGGCTTATAGTGCACTCTCTGAGGTCAATGATGGTTTTTAGTAAAAATTATGCTAAGTCTTCGAAAATCGGTTCCTACTCTATGATACCGACGATGGAGTACGGCAGTTCCACAAGGATCGGTTCCAGGACCTCTCTTTTGGAACATTAGGGTTCTAAGACTTGGAATCCCGATTGAGGCTAAAAAATCATAGGCTTTGCCGATGACATTGCAATCGTTGTGGCGGCGAAACACCTGGAGGAGATAGACTACATCGACAATGAATGTATTCGAAAAGTTAGATGGTGAATGGCAACAGTTGGGTTAGAGCTGGCAGAACATAAAACGGAAGCAGTTCTGGTAACCAGTCACCATCAGGGTGGGCGATCACGATATAACATCAAAACCTGCTATCAGATACCTAGGTATGATGATCGATGCTAGACTCACTTACAAGGAACACACAAAGAACGTGCGACAAAGCTGCAAAGGTAAGCGCTGCTTTATCCAGAATAATGACAAACAGAGCAGGGCCCAGACAACAAATGAGACTAGTTCTGGCAAGGGTCGTCTAGTCAATCACAATGTATGCGCCACCAATATGGGCGAAAGCATTGAAAATTAAGTCATACGCAAGAAAGACTAATTCTGTCAGCAGACTATGTGCTCTGAGTGTTTGCTGTGCATATCGGACATTGTCAGATGATGCTATATATGTCATTGCGGGAACGCTACCAGCAGATATATTGGCTACTGAGCTACAAAGAACCTACGATGCCAAAATTCGGGAACCCGGAGTTTCAGTGAAAGATATCAAGCTGGGAGAAAAGCAGCGCAGCACAAGTGCGTAGCAAGAGAGATAAAACCGGTCTACAAAGGGGAGATGGACCTCCCGACTTATACCCGATATTCGTAAATGGGTAGAACGTAACTACGGAGAAGTAGATTTTTACTTAAGTCAGCTCCTAACTGGACACGACATGGCTGCTTTCAATCATATCTATACAGGTTTGGTCTGAAGGAATCTCCATTCTGCATAAACTGCGGAGCAGCTAGGGAAAATGCACAGCATGTATTTTTTCAGTGTCCACACTTCAGAACAGTGCGCAGAGAACTAGAGGAGAAAATTGGAGAGATACCAACTCCTGAAAACATCGTAAACCATATGCTAACATCAAGTATAATATGGGATGCGGTGAAACAGGCTGCGGCAAAAATAATGAAGGAACTTCAACGGTTGGAAAGAGTCAGAGAGAGCATTAATGAAAATCAAACCCAGACGGCATCTCTAATACAACAACGAACAGCAAATACTGTATACAATGTCGAACCAGTAAACGGAGAAAGAAGGGCATAAAGTGCTTACCAGCCCTGCGAAGTAGTACTTAACGGCAGTTTCGCGGGGAGAGTGCTAGAAGAAAGCAGGGTGTGGGTTAGTACGTAGGCGCATCCCCGAAATCGAGTACTTTGAGTTTGCGAATCGTGCATGCTGATAGCCCGGGCTATTAGTATCTTTCGAAGATTATCACATCCTTGGACGCAACCAAAAAAAAAAATAAAAAAAAAGGGTAATTGCAACTGGTATTTTCTACTTCAGATCGAGCTTCTCGATGACTTTGAAAACGTTTTTGTGCTTTAGATATGAATAGCAGCAACTACGGTGACTTCATACAGTGCCGTAGATATTCTTATTTCTGCGTGTAGTACAGAATTGAGACTTTGGTAGTGCTTTCGTACCCGTTTGATTATTATGGACTTTGCAGTTAGGTCTTCTGAACAAAATCAACAAATAACCAGACTCCGATCCATTCGAATTAATGCATTGAAAATATATAGCCCGGAGATTGAGCAAGAGGCCTTGGAATAGAAGGTTATTGGAAATTCAATGTGAGTCTTTCACCGAAAATAGGTATCAAATGTCTTGGACTGCAAAAAAGTTCAAGAACTCAGAAACAGGTCAAGAAGTCAACATTGCTCTGACATATTAGCTTCGTTCTGCTTAAATGTATCTCAAATTAGTTTCGAGGCAAGAGTTCTGCCAAAACCAGAAGGTTTTAAGCAGATGGCAGTATAAATGGTGAATGACATGTTAGTCAGATTATATTGGAAACAATTTGCATAGAATTGGATAGAATTTTTAATCAGAGCAAGACTAGCAGACGAAGTTATAACCATCAGGCATGTAATGATATGTGATATTTCAAACGCGCATCACGACCAAATTTTTAATGATTTCTGCTCGCGGCGGCGTTACGGAAAACTGAAAGGGCTTCTAAAAGGCGTCTAATCAATGTTCAAAGCACAAAATTAAGATTCCTTTTGCTGGTTTTAATAAGGAAAGGGGAGTATCTTTCGATGCACTGTTGAAAAAGAAATTAGATAGAAGCTTTGAAAACAGAAGCAGGCTAGTCGCGGTGGGACGAATTATCATTATTACTTTTCTTAGGAGCAAAGAAGACGAGAGGAACGTCAGTATGTCACTAAGAAAGAAAAAACGGTCGATCAGGCCATACAGAAGTTTTAGTTGTTTCTACTCTTACATCGGTTGCCAGGACATTCCCTTCTTGGGTGTTTCCACAGATGGCAATAACATGAGTATGTTTAACATCGTGGCAGTGGTGAATCTTGAATGCCATAGAGCCACTGACAGTTTGAGTTTATTGCAGGATGCGATCAGAACTTCATAAGCTTATCATGTCGCGGCTGTTCGTGAAGAGTTCTTCTAGGGCGGCTGTTGTTCAAAAGACGACATGCGTTTTTATGAGGAAGAGGTTGTGCTTATTTTCGATGAGTGCTCGGTGCTTTCTTTTGACATATATATATAAAGGAGGATTCCTTTCGCTATAAAATACGTTGGATGGCAATTTAAAATAAAATAGATAACAAAGAAATAGAGAAAAATAGTAAAATTTGAAACGAGCTCAACATTTCCGCTTTACTTCTGCTTCGCAGCTGAACTGCCTATATTGCCATATAACATACATACATATCTAAGGTACCGTCTTAAGTGGCCGCCATGATTATTTTATTTACATACATATGTAGCTTATAATATAAATTGACTGAGTCCGAGTACAGTCGCTATATTCGCTTGTTTGTAACGTAAGATGATAGTGCATATTCTTATTCTCATCGTTTAACTGACCCTTAGGCGCCTATTTGCAATTCATGTCAGAAATTTTTTCAGGATTAAGTTAGAGCGTGTAATACGATAGTGATTCAAACTCACTAGAATCGAGTTCCCTTATCTCGTTCGGTCGCAGGATACCCACCAACTCGTACACTTGCCCAGGTATGATTGTACCTCTTCGCGAACAACAGTATCCACAAGGTGACGCTCCTTGGCCTGTGGTCAATAATGATCTACAACAAACTAAGCGACATTGCTTACAGAGTCATTGAATAATAAATTAAAATACCTAGTCCTATGTTGACCTATGCATCTATAGTATGGTTGATGGAAGCTAATTGAGCACAATCATGTAGCTTGAATGATTGGCACGTTTAGGCATATCAAATCCATGCAAATTTGGCTAATGGTAGCCCTAAAGTCTCTTGTCGGACTAACACTATTGGACATTTTTGAAGAAGAAGTAATGGAGTAAAATCGTCAGGTAACTTGACAGTTTTTTTTACCAACGCGCTGCTCGATTTCAGGCTTAAAGAGAGGTAACATTTAAATCAAATTGTTACTTTTGGCAAATTATTTTTATAAACTGACACCATAAGATCGTGCTCGTATGATACAAATTCAATTTTTCATTCTTTTATGTAAAGATGAGTAAGCAGTGATAATATGCCTTCAGTGCCAGCAGCAACCACTTTAGCTGTATCTGCATAGTGACGTAATCACACTACGGACAGTACACTTAGGTGCCTTGGGAACGCGACATTATACCTACTGCGGAACAGTAGCCAATTGCTGACCAGGGAATACCCCATTCAGCCAAAGGAGGTCATATGTTGGGAAAACTTGTCCCATTACGCAACCAATATATCCAGAGACCCTCCACGAGACGAATCACATGTCCTCCCAAAATCTCCTTTACTCTACTATGAGGCCTACACGGTATTCGGTGTGCCATGTTTAGTTTAAAGAAGTTTGCAATCCAGGATGAATCCCTTGTACCAGGTGTCAGCTTCATCCTTCTCGCAACGAGAAGAACTTCGGTTTTGAACGAATTAAAAAATTGTCTAATTTCCGTGCAGCAATCGTTTATTACATCTTGAGCTGCTGGATCTTATGAACGTACAGTTCCCAGTTATTTATCCACGGTTTATCCACGCCCTTGTCTGGCTGAGTTGAACATGTTAAGACGTTGTCGAAGTCATGTTGCATCTTAGAGAGGGCATGCATTTACAAGGCAGTTTTGAGTGCAATTATCTCGACTTTTCAAATCAATGAAGGTTAGACTGATAGTTCTGAAGCTTTTGGCAAGATTGAAGTTATCTTTTACGATTTTGGTATAAAGGCTATTTTCTCTGTTTGCCAGATATAATATATAGTATATGCCAGTGCCAGGCTAGCAGTGAAGAATCATGCCTTTCTGTAATTTAACTGAATAAGCGAGCACGCCATCTAAGGCAGGCATCTTGAAGATACCAAAGGAAGAAACAGCGTGTTTGATGGACTTATCTGTCAGTACAATCGATAACGAGGAATATACCGATATAGAGAGGAAAATTAAGTCAGTTTTCAAGCCTCTTATGTATTAAACTGAAAAATTATGCCTGATATAAGTGATGGTTTATTCCGCCCAAGTCATAGAATCACGGATGTTGGCATGTGTCAGAGTTTTACTTCGTACAACTGAGACAATATCAACCTCGAGACATCAATGTATTAATGGATGGTAAAGGAGCGTTTAAGGTGCTAAATTCCTGTCAATATTGGAAAGCTCGAGCAGTCATGAACTGCTCTTTAGAAGTTAGACAAGCATAACAGGGCCAGATTCTGATGGATACCAGACTACAAAAAACGCGCTGGCAGCCCGGTATAAGCAATGGCCTAGCTTCTTGACACTCATTTGTGTTGCTCATGTTGTCCGAACGGCACTCCTTAGAAGCTTTTTCGAAGGCAATTGCACTTTCGGGAGTTTGCCACTGCCCGCCGAAAGGGTGATGGTGATTTGAAAAATTGTTGGTGACCCAGCCAGGAATCGAATCCAGACTCTCTGCGTCATAGTCCAATGAGCTAATTATCGCGCCATCGCCATCGCAATACAGACGGCAGAGTATTTAAATGTAAGATTAACTAGTACGAGTATGAACGGGTTCTAGGGAGAGCCACACATGTGCTGAATCCTTTTGAGATATTTCCTTAACTAAAATAGGAATAATTTCAGGACAACTTCCGATGGCCTCATCGATAACTATTGCTTCAAATCTACATAAAAGGAATCTGAGTGCTGAAAGAAGGATGTGCGGCTGCTAGCTATTAAAGGTGAACTAACTCGTATCTCTGCCAGTAACCTCCGAAAATTTAACAGCCAAAATTTAGTACCGGCTATTCGGTTTGAGAAGCAAATATATCTACTGGCCGTATCTAAAGAGTGGGCCGTCTATTGGTATTTGGCAGCTAAAACAAACATTGTTCATTATTTTTCAACGATTTTTGCAGTATTGGAAAAAGTAAACCTTTCTAGAGCCAACACAGGAACCACTTTGAAAGTAACTTTGTTCAAGCGTAAGTCGGTCCTTTTTCTATCCCGAAAATTCAAACTGAGTATCAGTTTGAGCGCATACGAGATTTCTGTGTCAAAATAACATAAGATTGAAAAAGATACCAAGAGACGACCAGCCCTTATTTGTTTGAATAGTAAGTAGTTTCAGTTGTAGTCGCCATCCCCCAAAGTGAGAAGATGTGTATCCAACAAATTTTTAAGTCGAGCAATTACATTATAAGGCTCACCACAGTCTATCCTTTTCAATTCTTTTTACCCGGCCATAGTCCCTACGGAACAAAACCCAGACTCGTAGGTTTTAAAATGGCTTCCATGTGTAGTTCCCCCGCTAGGGGTAACATCATACCAGAAGTTTGAAGAGTTTCCTTAAAATGATTACAACTATTTTAGGCACCGCAGAGGGAAGTTCCACAATAGAAAGCATGCCAACCTCATTGAAATGCTTGACCATCACAGTCTATTGTATAAAATTGGCGAACGGATGGCTATCCGTACTTCCTTATTGCAGGAACATTAATAAAATTAAATTCACTCTGCCATTCCAGATCTCGTGCATAGTATTAAGAATAATGAAATTCTAAACTTCTATTAGTAAATAGATTCGTATTACATGCCAGTAGCGCCTAATGTAATTGAAATTTGAAAGATCTTAACCGCTGGTCAGACGCTGCCACCCTCCAACACCTTGTGTCTAACTTTTATTTCATTCCTTTTTGTCGAGAACAAGGGTATCCATAGATACCCAATTCAATGACAAAATGCAATCAGTTTCAAAACTGAATAGACATTACGTAACCGAAGAAGAGTCACCACATACAGAGATGGAGGCGCACTGGATGGTGAACAGCTTTAATTTGAATTCGCCAAATTCTGGGTCAGTAATGTCATTTGGTCTTATTCCCGTTGTTATGTGTTCCAGACAATGATTTTGATGTACGAGTATGTCGGGATACGTACTAAGATCTACTACTCGTTTGTGTGCTTATGTATCCTACTGAGTTTTGGATGGATAATGGTTACGATGTGCGGTTGTGTGTCAGTACAATAGAGTGAGTATATCCTTTCAATAAGGTTCTTACAAATAGAGAGGAGGTGGTGCAAAAATACATACGTATGTACATTGTACATATTTACGTAAGGAGGCGACATTGTTGTGGTACATATGGGGAAAGCAAGTACTCGCTTTTGAAGGCGCAATAAATTCGAAATGAGATTCCTCATTTTCTACTATTTGCAAGAGTATTTCAAATTTCTATTTACGGTTTGTGGTTTGTCGTTGTGAGAAGAAATTGTTCAAAGTAACTGAAGGACTTGAGTGCCTTTAAATGTACGAATAAATTGCACATAAATCGAAAGAAACGAGCATTGAAAAAAGTTATCACGAAGGTATTCGTAACTGTCACTTGATTCAGTTCGTAAATCCTAGGGTTCAATTCATATAAAAACAAAAGTGATCCTTAAAACAAGTTTACTACCCTCCTTAAGGTAAATAGGCAATTAGAGGCTTAAATACTATTTCTGCAATACATTTATGTATTATACTTACTTTTTAGGCGTTATAGTGCGGGTTGTACTTGGACTCTCTGAGGCGGTCTTTGTTTGGTTTTGATATTGTGTCCCCAGTTGCGCACATAAGGTCTTTTGGTACTTGTGAGATGGAAGCTCCTTGCCATCAATGTCACTTATCGTCATCACCTAGTGGAAGCTGTAAAAAGAATATTCTAGCTGCAGCCTACATAAGCCTTATTGAACGGCAGCTCGTAGTAATAGCTGATATGGCAGAGTTTTTTGCTCGGGTATCGTACTTCGTAAATATTCATTTTCTTGATGATATGTACGTCGGATGGCAACGATTAGTATAAGGCCTCTGCAGCCGAACATCTTGCAGCTCTGCTAATAAGCCTTACTTCACGCCTCCCCGTGTCGCCATCTGGGAATCTCACTGGAGATTGTGAAGTGAAGGGGACGAATGGAGAGTGTCGGAAAAACAAAAACAAGACCTTATCCGGGCTACTCCGACATATTTGGAGCTCAGGCCGGTAAGGATCTCCAGGACTTAGTCAGGGTCTTGGAAAAGAGATGGTGGCGGACGAGCCTTATATGGGCCAACGGCAGCGCTCACATCCCGGAATGGGTAACTGGCTTCGGTTTAACCGACCCCTCGTCCTAGGGGCATTAAAAATGGAACTGGTCCCCCAAGTTGGGGGTTGTGCCGCCGGTGTAACTGCCCGGCCATTTAAAAAAAATTAAGTTACGAAGCATCAACAAGCCTCGGATATGAACGGATCTACTGTTGACAACCCACGCAAACGATTTAAGGACAATGAACTTTGGATATGCACGTGGATTGTTAGATCCCTTAATAGACCACGTGCAGCCGATCAACTAGCGGAGACCCTAGACTGCTACAAAGCAGACATAACCGCCATTCAAGAAATGCGATGGGATGGGCCGGAAAAAAAGAAGATGAAAAACTGCGACATCTACTACGGCAATTGCTACCAACGACAAAGCAGCGCTTATTTGGATTTATTGTCGGAGGCAGACTAAGACCAAAAGTCCTGAGCTTCCGGCATGTGAGCGAGCGCCTCGTAGCAATCCACATCAAGACTAAATTCGCCAACATTAGCCTTATATCCGCGCATGTCCCAACAGAGGAGAAAGATGACGACACCAAGGATGCCTTCTATGAACTCATTCACAAGACCTGCGAGCAATGCCCTAGCTATGATATTAAAATTGTCCTCGGTGATTCCAATGCAAAGCTAGGAAGGAAGGGTATCTTTGGAGCAACAATCGGAAGATATAGCCTGCACGACATCACCTCCGATAACGGATTCAGGCTAATCGACTTTGCGGCGGGGCGAAACATTGTCGTAGCTAGCAAGCGGTTCCCACATCTCGATATACACAAGGGGACTTGGAGAACTCCTGATCAATCAACAGTCAACCAGATTGATCACATTGCGATCGACGCAAGACACTCCTCCAGTATTATGGATGTCCGTACGTTCCGAGGAGCCAACATCGACTAGGACCATTACCTTGTTGTAGCCAAGGTACGGTTGCGGATATCCCAAACTACGCCAAGACAAACTAATGCTGTGAGAAAATTCGACGTCAGACGGCTACAATCGCACGAGATCGCCAAGTCCTTTTCCGATCGAGTGTCTCTTAATCTCTTAAGAGGTCCAATATCGCCAGCATCAAGCATCGAAGACCATTGAAAACACTGCCAAAACGCCATCAGAGATGCCGCTTCTGATGTGCTGGGTTTCACACGTCCACCACAACGAAACCCCTGGTTCGATGATCAATGCCGGCAAGCACATGCAGTTAAGCAAAAGGCATGCAATGCGACACTGCAAAAAAAGACCAGAGCTGCTCATGAGGTCTATGAGCGGAAGAGGAGAGACGAACACCGGCTTCTCAGCAGGAAGAAGAAAGAGCATGAGAAGCGCGCGATCGAGGAAATTGAGAGCTACTCCAGGAATGAGGTTCTGAATCTGGAAAGATTCTTTCTGTAGACTGTACAACGGCGAGGACGGACCAAATACCGCTGTCAGACAGAATCAACCGAATCAACCTTTCGACCTGGACGATGATGACCAACAATTCCGTCCACACGACCTGGACGAAGTGAAAATAGCAATATCTAAGCTGAAGTACAGCAATGCTGCTGGAGCGAACGGCCTAACTGCCGAGCTCTTTAAAGCGGCAGGCGATGACTTGGTAAGGAGCATACACCAACTCATCTGTAAAATATGGTCGAACGAAAGTATGCCCGATGAATGGAACCTCAGCATTGTTTGTCCGATTCTCAAGAAAGGAGACCCTCTGAACTGCGCCAACTACAGTGGCATCAGTCTCTTTAACATCGCATACAAGATCTTATCCGCCATATTGTGTGAACGCCTGAAGCCGTTCGCCACCAACCTGATAGGTCCATATCGGTGTGGCTTCAGGAAAGTCCACCATTGTCCAGATATTCACACTACGGCAGATCTTGGAGAAGACCAATGAGCTTCAGATCGATACCCACCACCTATTCATCGATTTTAATTCCGCGTATGACAGCATCTATGGAGACGAGCTATACAGAGCAATTTCTAGTTTCGGCATCCTTGGAGAATGGAGAATGCACGCTGCTCCATCAAGGTCGGTAAAGATCTCACCGAGACCTTTGATGTCAAGCAAAATGGACAACCAACACCGATGTCTCGGGCAGAACGTCACCCTCGACAGATATAACTTTGAGGTAGTTAAGGACTTTGTCTACCTAGGCTCTGCTATAAATACAGACAACGACACAAGCGCTGAGATCAAGCGAAGAATAACTCTTGCCAACCGCTGTTTCTTTGGGTTAAGAAGGCAATTGAGTAGCAAAGCCCTCTCTCGGACAACAAAAGTGACCCTTTATAAGACCTTAATAATCCCGGTGCTGCTCAGAGGCATGGAAATTATCAAAAATGGATGAGGGTGTTCTTGGTTGCTTGAAGAGAAAGATTCTTCGGGCGATCTTCGGTCCCGTCTGCATTGACGGTGAGTGGAGGAGGAGATACAACAATGAACTCTATGGACTGTACAGCGACATCGACCTAACCAGAAGAGTGAAGATCCAAAGACTGAGATGGCTGGGTCATTAAGAGCGTATGGATACCAATGCTCTGGTCCGAAAAGTCAACGCAGTAGAGGAAGGCAAAGACTCAGGTGGCGCACGCAAGTGGAAGAGGACCTCAGAAAATTTAGCGTGCGAAACTGGAGACAGCTAGCCAGGGATCGAGCTGGTTGGAGACGCTTGTTGACTGAGGCTCAGGTAAGTAAGTTCTGTACTTGGTTCTATACAAACCTTACGTTACAGGATCTCTGTACATTACTTTTGTAAAGCCTCTTCTGGAATATTGCAGCTAATTTTGGTTATCCTATAAACAAATCCACGTTCAAAGAATTAAGGCAGTCCAATGCAGGTTTATCCGTTTCGCACTTCGTAGTCTACTTGGGCCGATCCAAAACCAATTGGAATGCATAAACTTAAAAAAAGTTGCTGTTGTACTTATTATCCGTCAGTTATTGAGTGGAAACACCAACTGCCCGAGAATAATGCAAAATATTTCTTTCACTTACGGTCAACCTAAAAAGCAGCAAATACGAAGTAAAGAAAAAGGCGTACTCAATATGTCACTCCCTTAACATCCCTCCCGACCGACATTGATCCTCGCCCCATTAAGTAAAGAATATCCTTTTCGACCTCATCAGTAAAGCTACGAGTAGAATAAGTTGGCTTAGATGAGATGAACACCAGCGCCCCAGCCCGGAGAGGTTTCGATTCTGACTCAGAGAGACAAGGTCATAGAGGGCGACCTCATCATAAGTGAGGCACACAAGTGGAAGGAAACCTCAGACTTCTTCGTGAGCGCAATTAGGGCCAATTGACAAAATATCTCTCTAGTTGGGAACGCATGTTGCCTGAGGGTTTGGTTCACACTAGACTGTAGCGGCACCTAAGTAAGTACATACCTTCTACCTTAAAATATCACGAGTGCGTCAGCGTTGATCAGTAAAATTTTCCAAATCTCTGGTTTTTGTTACGGGTTAGGAACTTTCAACTGACATCAGTATTATTTTGGTTTGTTGGCGATACTCTATTTTGCAGATAGCTCTGTCAACCCTTAACCATCAAATGCGATTTATGGGTCAGCAGGTCCACAAATTACAGTTCCTTTGAAAAATGTAAAAAGTCCAGATTGACAACCTCTATAGTAATTTCAAAACCATCTTTGACAGCGCCTAGAGGGATAAGCTGTAAAGATCCATGTACATCGCAGAGTTATTGGCATTCCATGGTGCAAAAGCATATACATTGACAAAGGCGGATACAGATATTCCATCTAATTCGTCAGACAAAATTTGCATAAATTCTCTGAGAAGACTAGGATATGTAGAGTGAATTGAAATCGAAGCTTTGGGACATTGATTCTTATTCAAATAGGCAATGTTGTTGAGAACAGTAATTCAAGGTTACATGCTGCTCTACTCGTTGATGCCTAGAGGAACAATACCAAACATGCCTTGATTGTGGAAATTTTTTGCCGAAAACAAGACTCACATCCCACTAAAGGCAAAGTTCCACCATAGTCTCACCCTGCTATTGTGATTCGAATGAATGAGTAAAGGTGCGATACAAAAGTACAAACTGAATGACTTAACTGAACAAAAAGTCGTTTTAATACGAACACAGATCAATTCATAACCAATTGTAGCTCCAATTCAATTTCAAGTCAATCATCTCATCAACCACATCACTGTGCATAGAAATCCACAGATTTCACCGACGACTCGACAATAAAGAAAAGTAATTTTATTTCAATTAAATTCACAATGAATACCGACATACATTCCCATCTAATCTAAGACCCCGAGCTCATCGAAACGCTGCAGTACATGTCGCAGAGTATTGAGTGTTCTGGTATTTGTCGTGAACATCAGTTCAATTTTCTTTGCAGCAATCTCAGCGTCTTGCATCCCCTCAAGACTATTGTCACTGGAGTCTTCTTTATGCATCGAAATCATCGGAAAAAATGCAAAAGATACAAAAAATCCATAGCGTTCTCGGTTTCGAATTTCATTGAGAATATCCTCCAGACTGGGAATCGAAGTGTGATGTAGTTCTTGAAGAGTCTCTACCAACGACTGATGGTATGTCTTGATGAGTTGATCTCGTTTTTTCTCTAAAACGTCCAACTGAAGGCTGGTGTATAGAAAGTAGTTCAAGTCGAAGCCAGGACTGCCACAGAAACTAAATTGAAAGTCAATCTAAAAATGATGATTTGAAAGAATGCCCAGAATGAGAAGATTTTACTCACCATTCGCATATCTACGGGCTCAGAAGTCTCATTATGTTTGAAAAGCAAATTATTGACCCACAAATCACCATGGTTAAGGACGTTCACAAAGCCCTCCAAGGGTATGATGGCCTTAAGGACATTACCTGAAAAGTTTTCATGGTATTTGAAGAGTTTTTGGGATATCTTTTCGAATCCTTCCCACTTCGAGGAGATTGACGCCAACTTGAGGAGTTGAGCTCCAAAAAGGGCGGAAAATGGTTCCGATATGACAGCTTCTTCATGCAACAGTCCTTTCTGGAATTTTTGCTTGATTGTGGCATCCTAAATGGGATGAAATAATTGTATCTTCAGATTTGATGTACTCGTATACTACTGGACAGTGGCAATCTATCGCACCTTCTCAATGAGGACCATAGACAAGGCATGAAACTTGCCAATCTTTGACAACACCATGGAACAGTGCTCCTCGTCCAGTCCTTGTTGGCGGCTCTGTAAATCGAATCCAAGTGAGGTAAGATCCTCCAGAACTATGGTCTGCACCGGTTCAGTTGTTGAATAGAGATGTCTAGAGAAATACCTACTGAAGAAGAGTTTTCAATCACTTCATGACTACTTACTTTGCTCCAAGGACAAGAATTTTCTTTGGTAAAACCTCCATGCGATGCATGATGTCCATATAGAAGATCTTTTCCTTGGCATAAACCTGAAGACGCTCCAGAAATCCGTAATTCACATTTGGCATACTCTTCACAATTAATGAGATGGATTCTTCTGGTCCAGATTGTCCTCGCTGGTAGTCGACTTTAGCCCGATAAATGGTACTGCAGTAGTTATCTCCACCAATTCCGGCGTCAACTACATGGATGTCATTTATGATGATTCCAAGTTCTCGAAATCCTTCCTCGAGAACTTTGTGAAAGAATTTCCTATCCAAATACGCAGCCACCTCGGTAGTCATGGTTGTGAATGCAAGTGCACTTCAGAGTGGACAAGTGAAGACTGATTGATGTAGGTGGATTGCAATGCTCAGGGAAGCGTCACACTCAGATTTGCTCTAAATAGTCATGCAATTGTCCAAATGAAAGGAGGTGAAAATAATTGACCTGCTTTGAGATGCAATAAATGGTTCTGCTTAAGAATGTCATATACTAAAGGCATTTGTAGAATTAAAGTTTAGCTTGGGATGTGCTAGAAATTTATGCTAGTCAGCTATGGAAGTGATTCAAACCTCAAGCTGTCTCCGGTTTTCATGAATGCTACTGAAAAGTGTAGGCTTTCGACGCGAGGCCTTTAATCAATAAAGAGTAGTTCCATTCACTTGTTCGGAAGCTGAGAGTAGTTGTTTGTATAGATCAAGTGATCATTCTGGACACTGAATAGCTGATCAGCTCATGTAAATGAAAAATATATTGCGTAGGAGGATTAGTTTGTAAGAGTGCATCCCTGTGCATCTGTTGCGAGTTGATAAATGATGAAAAATGGAAACTAATTGGAGCTGAACAGTGACGTTTTGTCCTAGGCTGTGGACAGATGCTGTATTGTTTGTTGACAACATGTACTTGGTTTTGTCCTCGTTTACTTCAAGGCCAACTCGTTTCGCCTGTTCTTCAATTGCCGTAAACGCTTCTATAATGGCACGCTGGGGGCGACAATGATGTCGATATCGTCTGCATATCCCGGCAATTGGACGGATTTGTGGAAGATAGTGCCTTCCGTGTGTACACCTGCCCTACGTACTATATGCTGCAGTACTATAGGTAGATTGAAGAAGTCACGAAATCTGGTGCACGTTTGAATTAGTTCAGATGTACTGTTTCCATACTGCACATTGCATCCCGTGTTTTCCAGCGTAAGGCGACACAATTGGATCAGTTTTGACGGGAGCCCGAATTCGGCCATCGACATAACATATAGTATAAAGCTCCTGCCGATGCATGCTACGAGTATCATATGCGGCTTTGAACTCGATGAATAGGTGGTGTGTTTCGACTTAAAATTCGTTGGCCTTTTCCAGGATTTGTTTCAGTGTGAACATTTGGCCTACCGTCGATCTGCTGGGCCGAAGCCACACCGGTACGTGACGATGAGTGTGTTGCAGAAAGGTTTGAGATGTTCACACATTACGTTGGATAGGATCCTATATGCGATATTTAGCAGAGATACGCCTCTGTAGTTCGAAGAAGCACTCTCTCCACATTATGCCCATTTAGCAGCTGCTGAAAGTGCTGCTTAAACACATCTACAATTTCCTGTGCTTCGGTGCCTAGATTTCCTTCACTTTTTCGAAGAGCCTGCGTTCCGGGCTTGAAGCCAGCTGCCAGTTGCTTGGCTTTTCTATCGCGGGACTCTTCGATCTCCTTGAGCTGGGAGGCTGCGTATGTTTTTTTCTACCTACAGAGGACCTTTTTCTCCTCCCTTTTTCTGGCTCGATACTCTGCCCTTGCTGCTCTGGTTATTCGCTGCAGCGTTTGTTTATGTGCATTTTCTGTCACCATTTTCCTGCGTACGCATTCATCATCATACCACGGGTGCTTTTTCAGGGGTTGTTGGTAGCCAACGGTGGTCACGGCTACCTCTTTGATGATGTCATGATACTGGTTCCACAGATTGTTGGCGTTTGTGGCTGGTGAATGCACAGCGGATAGTCTCTCGCTCAGGCGCTCACTGTAGTCTCTGGCTGCTCCATTTGTGCTCTCTTTTTCTGAGCAGTTCGTAACTCGTTGGACAGTCGAACTCTGACTTTTACTGCTACGAGAAAATGGTCAGAATCGACGTTTTGCCCTCTGAATGTTGGTACATTTAGGATGTTGGATGCGTGTCTCTCATCAATTTAGTTGGCGGTTCGACCATCTGGGGAACGCCAGGTTGCTGTGTGGATTCTTATTCTTGGAAATCTAGTGCTACTCATCACCGTATTACGTGCTGCTGCAAAGTCGATTAGTCGGAAGCCGTTATCTGTTGTCGTGTCGTGGATGCTGTGCTTGCCGACTAACCCGCCAAAGATGTTTTCCTTCCCGATTTTGGCGTTAATATCTCCGAGCACGATTTTGACATCATACTCCACAGGCTCCGTTATAAAATTCCTCCTTAATAGGATCTTCGGTCACATCGGTAGGGGCGTGTGCACAAATAAGGCTGGTGTTATAGAAAAGGCCCTTGATGCGGATCACAGCTAGGCGATCACTTATCGGCTTTAAATCGATGACCTTTGACCTGAGCCGATTTCCCACGGCGAAGATAATTGGACTGGGCAGACTATAACCTGCGGGACAGTCCAAATAACTGAAAAAATGTAAGCTCAATTGAATGAGTAAAATGACAAAAAACACTAAGGACGCATGCATTGCAGGGCAGAGAAGGACACAAATTTGGGCAAGTAAATAGTGAAAGAAATGAAGTGCAAATACTTAATTCGCTTTGGTAGTATTTTAAGTCATCACAAGCTAGCAACAGGATGGCTAATACTCACAACAGCCGTATCGCGATATTTTGTTATTTATTCCAAGGTTAAAAGTTGTTCCCCTTTACAATGCCAGTAAGGAGTCTTCAGTCTTTCTTATTGAAGGCCACTACGAAGACGGCAGACCTCCTAAAGTTGTCGAAGAGCATTCGTTTTATCTGCTGGTAAATTGGAGAGTGATGTTAAGGTTCGAATTAATAGATGACGGAGGAAGCAGGAAGATCACACATAGAATCGAAAAAAAAAGTCCATCATCATCCCTTTGCGCACAAAGCCCAAGCAAGAATCGGTGAGTTAAGTCTTTCGATGTGGTGAAGTATTGGTTTCTCGAACTAGCTTACAAGTTGAAAGAGAGCTCAGTAAGATTTTTAAAGTAATTCGGCTGTCGTTACGGATGCAAATGATTCCACCGCTCTACCGATTCTTCACAATATAGTTTGTTGCCATTAGAACTGCGTATATTCTGGCTTGAAAGGGATGCATCCTTACGAGAAGTGAAATCTAACGTTGTCGTCGTCTAGAAACACGCTAATGCCGCATCTTGAATATACAATATTTTGGTGCCATTCAAACTATATTTCCTTCTTGGCTCTTACATTCTGGTCGAAACCATTTCTCGTCACAGTGAAAATTGATTTTATAACCTAATCGCAACAAGAGGAGGGAGATTCATCATTTCATCTAGAGCAGAGCCACAGGCAGCCGGGAGATACTATTCCTTGGAGGATTTTTAATCCGGCAGTGGCATATTTTCTTCAAAGATTATTTTACCAGACAAAGGGCGCAGAGGATATAATTGGAATTAATATGTTTAGTTGAATCTTTAATACTGTCAAAAGGCCAACAGTAGGTACTTTAGAAGCTATCGACGTAACATGTTTAGTTAAAAAAAAATCTTACTAAAAATCTCCCAGAACTTTTGGGAGAGTTAAGCAGTTAGATGACCAGCATGCCCTATAGTAATGGGGACAGGACTACGCCTTACGTACAACACCTGGTTACTACCGTCATTACGTATTGGCCTGAGTCAATAATATCTAGAAAAGTAGTGACAAACATGCCGGCAAAAGTTGCCGTGCCGAAAGCACTTCTATTTTTGATGAAATGCTCAGAGCGGATTTTATCTTCATAATAAGCTAACACAGAGGTTCCATTCGCAAAGCAGTTTTGCGCACATGGATCTCAATCATTCTCTAAATCCTTTCCTTGAAGGAAGTTAGACTAAGAGGCTTGAAGCCTTTGACGGGTGTTTATGTAGTCATCTTTCCGATTTTCGGTATGCACACCAATCCTGATTTGGTAGAGAAGATTATCTTCAAAGTTGCCAGCTTATAGCCCAACTGCCGTCAGTACCAGGCTACTTAAAGCCACCAAAAAAAGAAATACAATGGATCATAGAAGATTACCTGGAAAGTGAGTCTTAAGTATGAGGCAGTCTCTGTTTTCGACTGGATGTAGGTGCCATCAAGTTTTCTAAATGATTCCATTTAGCAGCCTTTGTAGGAGGAACTCTACAAGCTGGACATATCAGCTCAAACCATTTGATGAATGGACTGTGCAGGATCTAAGTAGCTTCTTTTGGGGGCCGCAAAAGCATGTTAAGTTGGCCCCGCGCAGATTCTTTCTCTTCGACAGTTTTATCCCATTCCCCGTATGCATCACAACTTATGTCTACAGAACTAAATCTTAGTCCACAGATTGCTCTAGTTAAAATGCTAAGAGTGAGTTCAGCACATAAAGAAAAATTATCGGTCTTTCCGATTGCTGGGAGTGGTGTGAAACTTCCTAGATTTAATATTCTTAATAGAAGCTTTGTCCTAGTCCACTAAAAAAAAATTTGTTCTGGCAGAACCTTACTTAAATAATTCCTTTTGCAATATCGCAACCCCATGCTTGAATCAAATGTTTATAATCTGCGCCATTTAGGCAGTTGTTATTGCGAGACGGAGATGTGATACAAGCTTCGTTGTATGTGCGCTAGTTTCATCACCTTAATCCTTTCGGGAGCATCTAGCTTCTGTCCACCCCCATTATAACTATTTCTGATTAAAGTGAAGGTTTTGATGGATCTTGCACCTGGAGAAAGCCAATGTGAGTGTTGTTTTTCAGCGTAGATTTCACGGCATCAGCCAAGTTTCATCAAATTATTCTCATCAGGACATCATGAGTGGGTAAAATTATCAATGATTTCCCCTTTACTTGCTGTGCTTGGCCACTTCACTCGGTTTCCGTCTTCTGGAACTGCAGCCTTTGTTGGTTGCAGCACCTATTTCCGGGCACAGTGGGTCAAAATATCTATCAACTAGGAAGTGCCAGCAAATTTCTTCTTCTGGCCCCTATTCAGGACAGTGAGTTTAGTTCTGACGGGTTTGTCGGTTTCAGTAAATGCGTCTTCCGCTGGTAGTCTTTCAGAATGTGTCTCTTTAGGAGCTCGTTCGACGTTTTCAACTTGGACAGACAAGTCATCCAAGACAGACACTTTTTTAGTCTGATGTAGTTAAACTTTAACTAGATTCTCCGGTACACTTTCTATTGCTTCACCCCAGTACACCAAACGTGAAAGAGCCAAAGAAATCATCGGATTAAAGTAATCTATATCTGTTATGAACAATTTGCTATTGTTAAATGGCTTTTTGCTTATATCACACTTAAGAATGCTGAAAATTAAAATATAACGCTAAGCGATGCGGATTTTGTTGTTCAGTTAAGTCAAATGGTTGGAAACTGTGCGCAGATAGTGAATGAAATGATAAGCATGCCAGGAAGCTCTTTCAAAAAGATCTGCAGGTAAGTTATCCCATGACTCGACTTGTTTGAATAATAATCTCCTCGACACTGGAAAATCGGTCATCCTTGAAGCTGTACAGCTTGAGGAATTTTTTTTAAATATCCCCAGTCCCGACTTATACTGAAAAACAAGACATCTATGGGAGCTGTATGCTCTGAAAATCTTTGCTTTAATGTTATTTTCCTGTTTCAAAGACAGAGGAAAGATTATAGCTGACCCAAATCGGATGCTAAGTTCCACTGTCCTGTCCTCCAATTATCAAAGCTTGCTCCTTTAATGATGTTGTCTAATAAAAATCGGGAACATAGCGAAACTCTACTTATCCATAACATTTTCAGACCTTAACGCCACTGATGGTTGCTACGATTAGTCCAATTATAAGCTACCGTCCATAGGTCTTGTTTAGTGACAGGACCAAAGGTAGTCCATAACAGGAATTGAAAAGCCCTTCGGATTTCGATCCGTTTCTGACTTGTAGAGGAAGACCGCCTTGTTGAACCGTCATGCAGGAAGGGTGCACCTGCCGGTTTTATTTGATGTTGAGTTGCAAGGAATACTGGGTGTTGAGACCCTAAGAGCAGTAGGATGGTTAAGATGATTAAGATGATTAAGATGGGCATCTAATCACACCAAGAGTGGAACCTGTGCCCTCAACACAGGTTCTGAATTGGTATCAAAGAAATTGATATGCATGTATGGGCATCCCTATTATTTAGTGTGTCCAACAGGTGTTTAGAAAAAAAACACACCTGTCACCTGTGTTGAATATTGTCTTGGATTATCATGAAGCAGGGGCCATGCCTATTTACTGCTTACTTTATTTTAGAGTCCGTAATAATTCAAAGTGGGCCTGGTTCTTACCTGATAGGCCTCTCCAGTTAGCAGGGTCTTTGCCTATCTCCCTCCAGTTTTGCTCTCCCATTGTATTTGCGCAGGCCACATCAGGTGAGGTGTTTATTGGTCGAGTTTGTTATAAGATTTCTTCTCCCAAACCCTTTCAAGCTAAAATTACCGGAGAAATTTCTTCGAAACAGTGAAAGATATTTTTATTAACCTCCGCTTATGCCCATGTCTCTCAATTACAAGGCAGAACTGGGATATTGGGGGTCTTATTCACATAGAGTCCTGGCAAGACTTTACCACCTAACAGCTTTCTTAAGACAAACAAGCACCGTTTGGGATAAGTAGCTGATTTTTCAATTTTAAGTGAGATGTCATTATCAGGTGACTGGGTTTGTCCCTGACTATCTTGAAGATAAAGCCGTCTATTGTGTCATTAGTTTTTCCAAAAAACCGAAACTTGGTCAACTGACAGTGAAATTTCGGTTGTCCCCACCCTTTCACAGTCTGCTGAAACGTTTGTTAAAAACCTTAGTACCGACTGTGACTTGTCACCAAAGTGTCCTTGCTTGTCTCTGTTCACATCACTCTAAGGTCTCTGTCTTTTTAACTTTTGCTAAAACTTCCAAACTTACTCACTTACATAGGTGACGCTGCAGTTCGAGGTGAACCTGTGCCTTACCTAGTAAGCTTTTCAAGATGGCACGGTCCTTAGAATTAGGCTTAGGTCGGGGCGATCTAAGATAGGGTCCTCCTCTACTGCAATTACCCTCCGGGTTAGATTCGAAGACTCTGTAGGCTGGAGTAATTGTGATAATTCGCTCTACAGGACCTACCTATCACAGGAGACTTATACGGAGTTCTTTCGTCCAATGCATTGTGCCAAAAATGTCGCTGAGCTTGAGCCATATTGGGAATCATTAATTTTGTCAAACGTTAACTTGCATGCCATTTACATATTCACATACGTATAGCTCACAATAAGATGCACTGTTTCATTTTTAAGAAGTCCCCCTCAGAGCATTCAAAAGCTTTTCGCATCATGCTTGATCCCAGTGAACATTACGACTAAAGGGCTAAAGTGCAACTTGCATGTCGTTCCATTTGTTTTTTTTTTTTTTATGAATACATTTAAAATGCCTGAGCATGTTTTGAGTTTTTTTTTGGAAAATTGGACAGAGAGAGAAGAAAGTTTTTGGGCTCGATTATATTGCTCCATGGGTGGCGTCCAATATTTAATGGAGAGACGTGTCTTGGAGTCATTCGATTTTTTACCTCAGATTGCCAGAAGTTCCAGCATAAAAATCTAGGCTTATTAAACGGCTCCCCTTAGGTGTTGCACACATTCGTATTTCTCTTTCCTTCCAATACTAGTATTGCAGCATTTCAACAAGCAGAGAGGCACACTCAAACGATTTATTATCTTTTCTACCGACTTAACAGTTGTTATCTTGCATTTATGAAGATAAAAATTGAATTGTCTGTTTTGCACCAAATATGATCCATGGGAATATCTCAGCTTTATCATTAATTCATCTGACCTTAGCACATAATTCCAATATTGTCAGGGTTTTGCCAAGTTCTTCGTAAAATTGCATTCGTTTCTTCATATTTTCTTGACTTACCTACGGAACTTAACTACCACTCGCACGAAGTCTGTTTCAAATTGTGTATTCAGACGTGGGATCCCTTACTTCGATAAATAGCTGAGAATGAATTCATGACAAAGTGATGAATGAACTAGCATTTCATATTTTTATTTCATGTTTCTAGAAATTTCAGGACATCCTGGTCTTTTCGCCAAATTTTTTTGACAAACTTCTTCCGTTAGCCCAGTCTTTAACTAACCGCTTTTAGTTGCACTCTCCAAGTCGGCTTTGGTCTCCTTCTACTAGGGCGAGCCACCGAAGGTTAGGTCTTCTTCTACTGCCTTGTCCCTTCGGGTTAGATTCTAAGACGCTGCGGACCAGAGCATTGGTGTATATTCCCTCTACATGTGCTCGCCATCTGAAACGATTGCTGAGCAGATTTCTGACTATGTTAATGTCGCTGTAGAGCTCGTTTAATTTGACGATGAATCTTATCCTCCAAAGCTCGTCAACATAATAGAGACCGAATATTTCTTTCTAAAACACTAATGATATCTTCCTCCTCTTACGTCCATGGTTAATGCCAGGACTAGAAATGCCTCTATATAGCTCGCCTCTATAAATGCTGTCAATGCGGCCTTGAAATCGATGAAATGATAGTCAGTATCGACTGGGACTTCTTAAGTTTTCTCAGCAATCTGCCGGAGTGTAATGATTTGGCCGGTTATGGACTTTCTTGGTCTGAAACCGCACTGATAGGAGCCAATCAGATTGCTGACAAAGATTTTCAGAAGATGACAGACAAGATCTGGTATGCGATGTTAAAAGTGCTATCCATAGGCGGCGTAATCGAGTTGAGATTTCATTCATCAGCCATACACTCGTCTATACTTCATTTTGATCAGGTGGACCAAAGGTTTTGAATATCATCGTCTAGGGTGAATGGTCTATTCTGCCTGAAGGAGGGATGTTGGGCTTCTACACTGTTATGGTGTTTGAGAAACCCGTATTAACACCTTGGCTGCAACAAGGTGGTTATCTGAGTAAATGATGGTTGCCCAGAATGTTCGAATGTTTAGAATACCGGAGGCGGCACGCCTTCATTTATATAATCAATTTGGTTAAGCGTTTCATAATCTAGATACCGCAATGTTCGTTTGGGATATTGAGATGGGGGAACCGTGTACTTGCATATATGGCAAGCCTAAGTCCGTTGTCAGGTATAGTACCATGTAGGCTATGCTTATCAGTGTCCTATCAGAGATATGTTTCTTAACAGTCATACTTTGGACATTGATCTTATGTCTTGCCGACGAGCTCAAAAAGACATTCTTGTGCAGCTTCGTTCTGCATTCATTTTAGGCTTAGCTAATTGATCTTTGAAGTGGAGTGTAATAACATGCTCGCTCACGTGCCGGGAGCTCAAGATTATTTGCCTTAATCCGCCGCGTCCACATCCGAATAAGCAATCATCAAAGTATATAACACGGTTTTTCTTCCTACTTATGTCCGGCCTATCCCATCAAAATTCCTGGATGGCAGTGATATCTGCATCATAACAGCTACAGGGTCTGAGCTGTCTGAGCATTCCAAGTGCAGATCCAAAAGTCGTTGTCCTTAAAGCGTTTGCAAATGTCGTTAAAAAATCCATTTATATTCGCCGTCATTAGTTGGTTCATCATATTGATTATCTCTTCCGTATGGTGTCGTAAGCCCCATGATGGCGTATTCCAGTATACCACTTGAGCCACGGCCACCCACATGTGCAGATAATTCCCTACATAGATATCTGGTATACCCAACGACGAGAAAAATCCAAAGTTATTGTTGCATACAGAGACATCAAGGCCAAAACCTAGATTGATTGCGGTGCATTCGAGCTTATTCCTTTTCTGGCCTCATTTGTTGAGCCAGCAACTTGGCATAACTGGCTACAGCTTCCCTCAAAGTAGTTTGACATTTCTTCCCCAAAGTTTGCAAAGTTTGACGTTTGCGTTTCGCTTGTGAGATGTTGTGCTGCATAAATTTAGGAGCCTTCTTGTTATCATTGGCTGGCAAGGGTCGACAGGCTACGAAGCGCTTCACATCATTTTCCTCATTAAAGTTGTAAAATTTGCGGAGTTTCTTGGCCCTCTTTAGTCTCAAATGGTCTGAAACTCTGTTGTCTGTCACGCTAGCAATTCTTTTCTCAGCGCTTCCGACAAGAACCAAGACCAACACTGAAATACTCGTATTGACATCGACAATGCATGCTCGGAGTGAATATATTTACTTTCCCCAGTACGACGGCGGTTATAACAGAAATGCCCCAACTTCACCAACAAGCAGATACGGCCATACCACTAAGTGTAATCATTTCCAATTAATCATTTTGCCTGCCCCCATTACTCTTGCAATAAAAATTCAAGCAATTCCCTGCCACAAATAACGAATCCCATTATCTTTATGATTTCTTCCTCAAACCATGCGCGATAACTTGTATCTATAGTACATAAAATCCAATTTAATTATATCAAATTGGCAAAATTAAAGGCTGTCACCCCGTTAATCACTGACAAGCTGATAAGCACAATCAGTCCCTGATTAACCGCAGCAAGTACCTATACTAACTGAAATATAAAAAAATCCACCAAGCACGGTTATTTTTTTGTTTTTCTTACTATTACCACTAAATTTAGATATTTGGCACATCCTCATTAAATACAGCGACTTAGGAGTAAACAACAACAAATCAAAATTAAATCACAAAAACTCGTCCAGAACGCCCAAATCGTCGAATCTCTTCAGACTGTAGCGGAAGAATTTGTGAAGTTTTTCATTCGCAAATACCTTTTCCAATTTCGATTGACTTGCTTGCTCATCAGTCAATGCATCAATGTTGCTGCCCTCTGACAGTTCCTTATCTAGAGTAACGATTGGGAAGAACCCATACAGTCCAAATAGTCCATAGCCCTCGCGATCTCGGAGGTCCCTCTTCAGATCAGCCAATGTGGGAATTTCTGCATAATTCAACGACTTTAGAGTTTCTGTAAACTTATTATAGTAGATATCGATCAGTTCGTCCCGTTGATTGACAAGGATGTCATACTGCACACTGGTATTGAGAAAAAAATTGATATCACAAGCGGGACTGACAAAGTAGCTCAACTGAAAGTCAATCTGGAGAGGCAAAGAGAAAGATTGTCAAACGGATATCATTCGAAAAAAACAAGTCAAACTTACGAATATCGCATCTACCGGTTTTGTGGGATTCTCCTTGTCATAGGAGAACATAAAATTGGATGTCCACAGGTCACCGTGGTTTAAGACTGATATCTCACCAGGTCTGGGGCGGCCAACTTCGACGGTTTTTGACTTGAAGTTATCTCTGTATTTCTTTAACTTTGCACCAATTTCTTCGAATCCCGGCCAACCGGAAACCAACTTGGCTAACTGGCCCAGATTACCACCAAACATCTTGTCGAAGGTATCTGATTGAAGGATGGTTGCCTTGGAAAGCATCCCTTGTTGGAATTTTGACTTAATAGAGGGTTCCTAGTAAAGTAAAGAAAAAAATTATGTTACTCTACATGAGGTTGAAGAAGAAACAAGATTTGTTACCTTTTTGAGTAAAACCATGGAACTAGCATGCAACTGTGCAAGTCTATGCAAAATAATCCTACAATGGTTCAAATCCAACCCATCTTGCCGGCTGGCGGTTTCGTATCCCCAACACTTCAGGTCATCGAACACAATTGTTTGAATTGGTTCTTTCTGGGCATAGTAGAATCTAAGAAGTCTTACGTAAGAACACCTCACTGCAATCAACACTATCTTACTCACTTTGCTCCAAGCCTTACATCATCCAGTAGTATCTCCAGTCTTGGTAGCACATCCAAATATACCGATTTTTCTTTCATAAACACTCCGACGTCAGTCAAAAATTGTGTGCCACTTGTTATCGGAATGGTCTTGACAATGACCGATACATCTTCTGCGAGCAAAGTATCGCGACGCTGAAAATTGATTTTCACTCGATAAATACTACTGCAGTAGTTGTCGCCAGCATTGCTACCTATCTCGAAGCTGATTTGGTTAAGTACGATACCCGATTCACGGAATCCATCTTCTAGAGTGTCTTTAAAGAAATTTTTATTCAGATAATCCGGAATCTGGATACCGCTTTTGTTAAGAATGATCATTGTTGTGGTAGATCCGGCTAGACCGCTTGACTGAGACTAAAGCACGAAATTGACTAAGCGTGGCCTCTTTCAATGAAAAAGTTTTATACGCGTTCGCGAGAAATCTTCTAATCAGCGAACGACTCACACGAGCAACATAATAACGCAGATACGAATGTGGGTATGGAGTACGTATGATATCTGTCGTATAAGTATTTGTTATAGAGTTGCTATGGTATCTGTGAGAACCAAAATTAACACCTCACCGACATTAAACTGTAGAAGTCGCTTTGTGGCCTGTAGACGCATTGTAATCGGTGGTAGATACGACTTACGACAGCATTAACTTACACGCGCCTCTTAGTCACAGTCGGATTTTATTTTGACTTATGATTTGATAGCTGTAGATAATAGTTAGTTTGTGTGTATAAAGATTACCACCTGCTAAAATTATACGATGTAAATAAACATTTATTGCTGGCAGATTGAGGTGTGGGTGAATGTGTTGGTATGTTAGCCTCTATTTGCAATCCAGGAAATGATCTTTCTCTTTCTTGTCATTACCAGTGCCGAATTTGACTCACGTCTATCTGGGAAAGAGTGTTTTATTGATGAAAAAAACTGGCTTTAGTTGATAAGAAGGCAGAGATAGTGTCTTACAAATTGAATTTGCCCTATCTAACAAATGAGTTGAAATCGAGATTGTACTGCTTAATGATTAGCAAAGATAGAATCATAGGTTCTGATGGAATGCTGATAAAAACAAAAAAATGACAACACCACCTAGATACTGCAGTAAACTTGAAATTAAAAAAAAAATAAAAAAAAAAATTTAAACCGGTGTGCAAAAGAAGCAAAGTCATGCTATGGGAGCCTTTATTGTTTTTGGATAAGATAGAATTCAGAAAATCCCCCCCCATCGATAGGAGGTCGGGGTTAAAGTTGCAGCGCAGGGCTACGAACGAGTTCGGAAACTTCGTATGTCACAGATATTTACTGATTTCTTCTCAGAATTTATATAAATGTTTACAAATCGGGTTAAAAATACTCTGAGGCTTAGGTAAAGTTTTGTGAGGAAAGACAGTTATTTAAGGTTAAAAATCAGTCGACAAAAAGTACCAATTAATGAATAATCTGGTTATTGCAATAAATTTTTACAAATGAAATAAGGAAACGTGGACAGCGAACTAGATTGACTACATACACATATGTATGGATGTTGATATTGAATTTCAGAGTCTAAATAAAGAAATTAAACTGTTTAAGAAGCTAAAATTGGGAACGTTAATATATCAAGTACGATTTAAACGGGACCAGTTAGAATTCTCGAAGAGATGTTCGGTTGGTTGTTTTTTATTTTTTGTCACAAAAGAGCACTAGTCCATAGTACTCATTGTAAGTTTCTTTACTTAGAATTCTCAGATTTTCAAAAAAGGCGAGATGAGATGAAATAAAGTGCCTAGAGTAGCAGTTTCCTCCACGTAAGCGTCAAGTACCTGCAGCCTTGTGCGAGCATAAACCGAAGAGAGGTAGTTCTTTGCGGTGTCTTCATCATCTTCACAGCAAGCAGGTGCCTGATGTTGTATTACTTAGGCCTAGTATAAATATGTTAGTGCTCAGCAAAAGAGTATTGGCCCGTCAGTCAGGGAGGAGAAATGCCTTACGCACCATAAGGAGGTCTGTTGGCGTTGACCATCCCCGTGTATTCGGCTCTCTCCGCATGCTTTCGGATCATACGGACTAGAACTCCTCTCAACCCTATGGTACTGACACAACCCCCTGGGACCGCTCTTTGCATTACTTCAGGGGGCTGTGATCCTACACCCTTTCGAGTTTACGTGCTTTCCCGGTACTGTTCTTCTTCTCTTTTCTTTCTTCTGAGTGTATCTTCCAAAAACTGGCAAAGTCTTCCCCAGGTCACTCGTCAGCATTTTATCCACTATGTTTGCTGGGTTGAAGGTACCAATGCTGTTTTCCAGTGCTGTGCGTTGGGCTTCCCATCTTCTGCAGGCAAAAAATGTGTGATGTACGTCGTCTGCTGGGGAGTCGCTTTACTGGCAGGCTGGGCTACCCGTTTTGCCTATCCTATGTAAAAAGGCTTTGAAATTTCCGTGTCGGGTGAGGAACTGGGTGACGAAGTAGTTGACCTCACCATGTTTCCGGTCTTTCCACTCAGCCACATTTCTTATCAATCTCGCTGTCCACCTTCCTCTGCTTTCCGAGATTCAGTGCTCTTGCATATTTTTATATCCATATTATTTGCTGCTCTGCTTGGTCGATTGCCGTTTCCAATCCGATTTCCGCCTTGTTTTCCTGAACATACTTCCTTTGTGCTGCTAGGAGATCGATGGGAGTCACTCGTGGGACTACAAGAACGGCTGGTTCCGACACCGTTCGGTAAGAGCTAGCCACGCGTAGAGCTCCACGCCTTTGCACTGCCGCCATCTGCCTCCGATACTTTTTTTTGTCAAAGCACGTCTGCCCAGATCTCACTTCCATATAGGAGAATGGCAAGCGTTGTCGACATTAATAGCCTGCGCTTACTTGGCGTTGGACCACCTATGTTCGTCATTAATTTACTGAGTGATGTTGTAACTCTAGAGGCTCTTTCCACTGCGTACTTTACCTATTGCCAGGAAGTTAATTTTGTGTGAAGCCTCAATCCCAAATATTTCACCTTGCTCTTGATGGCTTCAGAGCCAATTTCGAAGTCTATTTGTGCCGGGATTTTCTTCTTCGTCAGAAGTACTGTCTCAGTTTTCTCTGTTGCCAAACTAAGACCGTGCTCATCCATCCAGAAGGTTGTTCGTCGCATGACTTGGTTCAACTTTCTTTGCGCGTTTTCAGTGTCTCTTGCCGTTATTACTGCCGCAATATCGTCTGCGTACCCAACGAGAAAGGTGTCTTCTGGCATCTCCATCCGCAGTATATCATTATAGGAGATGTTCCAGAGGTCTGGTCCCAGGATTGATCCCTGTGCTGCTCCAGATGATTCTCTCTTCCGCTCCAGATCCCTGGGATAGTCCTTCATCATATGTCATTGATAGGCTCAACCTGGCTGAGTTGAATGCATTTCTGACGTCCAGGGTTGTCAGTTAAACGATCTTCTTAGAGCGGCAACTTAATTTTTGGACGGTTTGAACCGACTTCACCACTTCTTCAATATCTCCGACCGTGGAGCGTCCTTTTGAACCCGTACTGCCTTCCTGCCAAGTCTCCTGCTCTTTGTACTGCATCTGTGAGCCGTGATTTGAGCAGCTTTTCCATCAGTTTTTCCGCAGTGTCCAGCATACATAAGGGCCTGTACGATGATGGGGAGTCTGGGTCTCCTTTTCCTTTATTGATCAGTACCAATCGTTGCTTTTTCACGACACCATTAAGTTGCTTATAGTCTTTCATGTTATAGGAAAGACAGCAGGAAGGTCGCTGTTTAGAGACGTCTGGAAGAATTCGTTTCCTCTGGCTGCTATCTGGGGAGTCATGCCATCTGCAGTTATGCTCATATGAAACCCAACTTTCTGTTGAAGCCTTAACCAAGGACGCGGACTTAACGTTGGTTCGGGTACTAAAAAACTTTGTTCCGAGCCTTGTCTTGCAAGTGATTTTATTGTGATCTTGAACCCAAACAAGAATAATTGAATTCAGCCTTCCGACTGCGTTCAGTGATGTCTTGAATTCAGGAACTAGTTTGAGAATCGTAAGAGAGTTCAGAAAGGCTCTTATCGCAACTTGGCTAGCGCTTAAGATATAAAAGCATCGGTTTTTAAAGTGAAAAGTTCAAGGCCTGTCAATGAAAGACTGCGATTTTCAGTTCTCCCTTGATTTCAACACACTTGATCCAGCGTTTCTCTAACACCTTCAATTTGGGAACGGATTGAAGTCTAAGGGTGTCATATCAGGAGAATAGGGGGGATGGTTGAGCAAATCTTACCCGCAATTCCGCAGTTTTTCCATCGCCAATACAACCTTGTGTACAGGTGCATTGTCGTGGCAAACGATGATATTCTTCTTCTTCAAGAAGTTGGTCAAGAAAGTTGGATTAATATTCGCCTGTAATTGTTCTGCCACTTTCAAGGTAATAAGTAAAATGACACCTTTCGCATTCCAAAACACGCTGGCCACGACCTTTCCGGCAGTAGCGATCAACCCACACTGCCTCGTGTGCTGTTTCGTTTCTGGCGTGTAGTAGTAGACTCTTGTCTCATCCATGGTGAGAAATCGCCGCAACAAAATCTGTCGGATCGCTACTGAATCGGTCAAAAGATGGCTGCGAAAATGCTTTTGATCGGCATTCAGTAAATTGGGCACACATCCTGCGCTGAGCTTTCGCACCTCTAAGATCTTGTGCAAGATGTTTCGCATTCTTTCTTCCGATTCCGCAGAGTCTCAGCTATTGCACTCACCTTTACTCTCCTATCGCCCAACACGATATCATACCCTTTTTCGACGGTTTCGGTTGTCATTGCTGGTTTTGGCCGTACTTCATGTATGTCATCTTCGAGGGACTTGCGACCACAAGCAGAGCAGAGCAGTTTTCGGAGAACTTTTGTCAACTTTGGACGAATTGCCTTAGGAGTCAATCCATACAAGAAAGATAATTTTATGACAGCACGATATTCAAGGTTATCTATTTTGAGAAAAAAAAAAACACTCTTGTGAACTACTTGAGAGAACAAGTTGAAACTTATCTTAATGACGCGTGCACCCAGGCAGAAAACATAGATTTTTGCTTATCGAAACGGCATCTCTGCGTCAGGCCGAGAACTTTTTACCTTGCTGTTAGCTGCCATAAGAATTGCGTTTATTTCCGCTTGAAAGATAGTCGCAAGCATCTTTACGAGGAGTGAAATTTAACATTGTCGTCCTACACAAAGACAACAACGCTGCATTAACCCGACTGCATTACTTTCATGGGTCAGATTCTGGTCAGATTCTGCAGCAGGAGCTCCAGTGTCATTGCATCAGCTGGCATGCCCATAAGAACAGACTCAAAAGACACCTGGTGCGCAGGGTCAACCAGTGCATGTTTTACCAAAAACCACTTACTTCTTTGAGAGTCGAGTCCACAATATAAATATCAAGTGAAGGGTCATTTACGAGGGTTGTACGAAAAGTTTCCGACCGAACAATGATACAAGACATTTTTTCTCAAAATTTTTATTTATTTTTTCTACATGGTCTCCTTGTAATTCTACACACTTCTACCAGCATTGTTCCTATCTCTCTAACCCGTCCAAATAGTACTTGGCGTTTTTCTCTGCAAAATAATTGTTCACGAAGGTGATTGCCTTCTCATTTAAAGAAAATCTCTGTTTTCCGAGCGCAGTTTTTAGATGAGGGAACAAAAAGAAAACGCTTGGGGCTAGATCTGGTGAATAAGGTGGATAGACGAGCAGTTCAAACCGTAATTCATGGATTTTCGCTATGGCAACCGCTGAGGTGAAACAGGATTTTCATTTCTGCAAATCTGTCCGTTTTGCCGCAATTTCTGCCTTCAGCTTGGCAAGTAATGATGCGTAGTATGCTCCTGCAATGGTTTTTCCTTTTTGAAGATAATCGATTAAGATAACTCCTTTACTATCCCAAAAAACAGTCACCATCACTTTCCCAGCCGAAAAAACAGTTTTTGATTTTTTTTGGGCCGGCTCGCCCTTGCAGTCCACTGTTTTTATTGAATTTTTGTTTCGGGCGTACTATAATGGTGTATCCAAGTTTCATCTACAGTAATTAATCGGCGCCAAAACTCGGATCTATTGCGTCTAAACTGCGCCAACAGAGCGGTTGGAAATATTCATTCGAACACATTTTTGGTTTAACGTAAGCAAACGCGGCACCCAGCGAGCGGACAGCTTTCTCATGCCTAAATCTCGATTTAATATGTAACAAACACGTTCTTCGGACATTTTCATAACCTCTGCTTTATCTCTCATTCTAATTCGGCAGTCGTCAAATACCATTTGGTGAACTTCAGCAATGTTATCGTCAGTGGTTGCAGTTTTTGGACGTTCCGAACGTTCATCATTTCCCAGCTCTTACGGCCACGTTTTAATTCAGCTGCTCAAAATTTGACTGTGGTAAATGATGATGCAGAGTCCCCATACACAGAGTCTAACCCATTTTTGATTTGCGTAGGCGTATTGCTTTTCAAAAACAAGAATTTAATGACAGCTCGATAGTCAATTTTTCCATTGTCAAAAAATGCACAACTAGCATTCACTAGCTTTTATTGCCGAGTGCCGCCATCTTTACGTTGCGGTCGGAAACTTTTCAGACAATCGTAGTATTAATGCGTCTAGAGTGGGGCTGGGCATGCCAGGGCAAGCCTCCATGCAGCCGAAACAGACCATTTTTTGGTGTCTGGCTACAATGACTTATTTTCGTGAGACCCTATTTCACCAGGAAAACCGATGCAGAGGACTTAATTGGCTTTATAATAGCCGTGTAAGCGACTGCCTTCGATCAAAAGCAGTACTGCTTCTTCTATTTGTAATGGCATGTATTCCTCATGAAACTACTTCTTTCTTAAATGTGGTGGTTGTGGTGTTTCTAATGGGCCCTTGGTATCAAAATCACTGTTCTTCACCACTTTATGTTGGTTCAATCTCCGCACTGTATTTCATCGTTGTTCTGATGTTGCTTTCATTTGTTGTTTGATTCCACGCGATCTGTTCGAAGATTTTCAAAATTCCATGTGAGATTTTTACTTTGCCGGTTATTTGGCTCTACGTCCAACCCCTAACCAAGAGGGTTATTCCCTGTAAAGACCCCTTGGGTCAAAGTAGCCTATGTAAGGTTCTCGTATTTGCCTTCCTGACTGCTGAAGATACTGTTGATTGAGTCACTGTTGATGAATATCCATCTGACGTAAGTTCTACTTCTGCGGTTCAGTCATATCTGACGGTGAATTACAGTGTTTTTATTTGCTCTCGCTAAATTCTCGTGCTTTTTTGTTTGGCAGGTTAAGTCGGGTTCAACAATTAATGACGTGTAGTCATAGTTGCAGCCCTTGACATTCCCCGGTTGACAGCGATCAGTGCTTAATCAGTTTCTGAAAAATAAAAAAAAACTATCTTTACTCGTTGTACGTCAGCATGACGCTGCAGATATTGAATTTTTTTCAGTTGTCACTATCAGTCAAAAGTATATTTAACTATCTACCTGTGTACGCGTATGTGCTGTTCTTGGAACATGACATCAAGCAGTCATAGGTGTGTAAAGATCTACTTAAAAATGATATTTAAGCTTCTAATTTGTTCGTGAAATTAAAAATTCTTATCTTGACCTTAATTATCGCATCTAATCAAGTATGTTAGACTGCATCATAATTTATAGAACTGACTATTGTAGCTCTAAAATATCTAGAATTTTCCAATTTTTATTATATACTTTTGGTATTTCACCTTTAAACGGGAATCCCTCACTACGTATTTGTATTCCTATACTCATTCTAACATTAGATACATTTCTGTGGACATTGTCGAGACATTCCTTCATTCTGTGTATTTTAAGGAGTAAAAATAAACGAACAGGGCATAGACAAAAAAAAAGAAAGAACGTAACAAAATGCCTGAGCTAAGCAATAATTTTAAAGGTTATCCTGCGTCGCTTTGATCACTAAACCGTAACTTATTAAATTGTTTGCACTTCACTGTGCAAATTGTTATTTGTTCCTTCTGGGGGTTGCCAACCAACCCCCGAATTCCTGCTACCAAAGCACAAAAAAAAAACTGAAAGTTTCTTTTATAGGACAACCCTCGTGCAGGAAAGGCGGCATAGCATCGTTCTGGTTAGTGAAATTGAATCTTGTGTTTTACAAACTTTTATCATCGCCATCATCTTCCTCATAAAAGGATTTTGATTGTTTGCACCATGAAAAGACACACGAGCAGGTTGGGGGGGTAGTCGTAGTTCGGAAGACTGAAAAAAATGTACAGTGACTGATCAAGAGGAATTTTGTTGTTGGAGGGATTCCTATTTTTTTTTTTGTATTCTTTGCTCGACCACTATTTTGTGGTCACTTCAGTATACGTGCAAAGGCCTTGATGAAAATTTATGATTTTTCATCACTTTTGCCTTTGTGTTTGAATTTTACTTTGACCAAATGAATCACAAAAAAGAAAAAAAAAACGAAAGGGAGAAAGAAAAAACGAGAACTACGTCGAACCCTAAAGCTAATAGCTTAATCGATGTGGCATGATATGGAGCAAAATGATTGACAGTGGTGATCCAGAAATATATTAGAAACAATTCCAAGCTTCGGCAATAGAAGCCACACACAATGGCATAAAGGAAAAGTGCAAACTTTAGAGCCCACAAGGGGGTACGGGATATGGCTTAAATTTAATAAAAGAATTCTGTATTTGTTAACGAAAGAGACCAATCTGTGGGATGTCAATAGAAACTTCATAAAACAACCAGAGCTGGTATTCCACAGGTATGCCACTTGGGACCTTTACTTGTTACAATATTTGAAACTAATATTTTAGTTACTGAAAGCTGGTCGTCCGTCATTTTATACGAAAATTAATGTCAATGTTTGATGGATCCTTTCAAAATAGCACATCCATGAGTGAAGGAATTCAAAAAATGTCAGGGATATCATTCTTTCCTAACTATATTGCATTCAACTTTTAGAAAGATATTTCTTAGATGGTTATGGTGAGAATCATATCCTGCGAGGGTCTCATTTAAGCAATTTGAAGATACTCAGGGCTTGGCGCTTTTCTTCGAAGTCTTTACTTAGATTGGCTCGATGTAGGCAGATTGTAAAACTGAGATAGATTTAGCAAAGAAGTTAGGCATCGAGAGAACAGTAAAAAGGAGTTAAGCGCTTTCTGAGAGTATTTCTGTTGCAATACAAATCTAATTTATGGTAGCGTAGCGTGCGCTACGACGGCTCTCTAAAACCGAATGGTTTCCGGTGATTATTAGTACGAAAAAGAGCGGCGTGCTAATAATTTGCTCTCAGTCGTAAGGAAATAAGGGTAAGTAGTTACAGCTCGTCAGCAAGAGCCCATAGGAGTCCTGGTAGGGCAAATCATAGGAATCTATGTCAGAAGCTATCATAATCGAGAAGTGCCCTATCAAATGTGATGCAAAGAAATTTTGCGATCTATGGGCTAGGCTACTCCTTTACAGAGTCGAGTGCAGAACTGGCTTTGGTAATTATGCAGTCATTATAGATGCGAAAATCGAGTTTAGTTTCATGAATGACTGTAGCTACAGCTTGAGTTGATATATAGCAAGTTCGGTTACAATGCTTTAAACGCTTTCGGGAGTATGTGATAGCTTGGCCTTTCTTAATGTTCAGCTCTAGGAACTTTCCGTAGCACCATGTTGACACTCTATTGAAATCGATTGCTAAGGGTTGCAGGTCCGAAAAATCTAAAGATTCTCGTACAACTACTGTAGACAATAATTAAAATTAATAGCTAAGGTGACTGTGAATAGAGTGCCTTCTAGTAGGATATATTCCAAGAGATCAGCCTAGGTTGAAAACCAATTGCACTGAGGCATATCAACATCCACTTCCTTCCCTTGGTCTAGAGCATGCAGTGCCCTGGAAAATCAACTAATTAAAGTTGGATGTTTTTGGGACTGCTTCCAAAGGATACATATTGGTTCGCCGCAACGATTCTTTTGTAATGAAAGAACATAACATCACATATGATGCTTCCAAAGATCTTGGAGATATAGAAAGGTTTAGGGATTTATAAGGAATATAGAAGCGCTTTTCCGGAGGTGAGGATAAAGGTCCTGGGGTATCGAAAGTCTAAAGGTGATTGCAATAGGTTGAATGAGATTATTGACATATTGTCTTTCCAGCGCGCATTTATTTCAATAGACATTAGAATTGCCTTAGCAAAGTTACTCAGGCAACCAACAGGACAGACAACAATCTTTGGATCTGCACGTAGAATTTTCGGAACCTGGGTGCACCCGAACCACAAGTATCGACTGCTACAAAACAGATATAACCGCCAAAAGAAGTGCGATGGGATTGACGGGACAAAAATAAAATGAAAACTGTGATTTCTACTACGGAAAATGTTGATGATATTTTGTGGTTAAAGGACCGTATACAGTTTCAATACCTTGATATACATAAAGCCACCAGGATGACTCCTAAAATAATAAAATGTCAACCAAATTGGTCATATTGCAATCGACGCAAGGCACTACCCCAGTATTTTTGAGGTCGAAACTAAGATCGACCGGAACCTCTTAAATGTTGTAGCCAAAACACGGATGTAAATATTTTTCGTAATATGATAGTTCAAAGCCAGCTAACCATTATGAAAAAGTTCAACGCCAAAGCTCTATCAGAGAAGCCTATTCTGATGTAATAGACTTTAACTCATCGCAACAAAGAAAGTATTGGTTCGAAAACGAATGTACAGAGGCAAACCAAAAACAACCGCTCTGGATCGAGGCCTTAAGTAGCATCTCTCTACCAGAAATAAAATGAATATGCCAAGGCTGTAAAGAAAGAGAAACCTCATGGTAGAACCACGTCGATGCTGAGTATCTGAAAAAGGTATTTCTGCAGATTATTGAGAGATGATGTGGCTGAATAAACCATTTTCGTTCACCCGACCAAGATGGAGTCTGGATAGGCATTTCCAAGCGTAAGGCTAGTAAAGCAGCTGGAGTCGTTGGCTTGTCTGCAGCGTTTACAACCACGTATGATGGTATCTACAGAGATCACCTTCTCAGATACCTCGGTATTACTCCCGAGAATGCACCCTGATCCGAGGTTTTTTTGAAAACGATCGTCTTGATGAAAGAATGAAAGAAAACTCGGAAATCTATTTTAGAGGCACCATCTATCAAAAGTCTGACCAGTTACTCGCATATGTGGACAGACTTATAATACAGAACTTTTTCTACTTTATTTCCACTAATAATTCTACCAATGATCCCTCGAAGATTTACACTTCCTTAACTGTTTCTTAGGCCCTAGAAGGCAATCCAGGAATAAGGCTTTGCCAGGAAATACTGAAGAGATGCCCAACAGCGTGGACTTTACCGAAGGCGGACTAAAATATACATACTTGTTCGTTTTGAACGTAAGAATTCTTTATTCCTCCTGTGATATTTGGTCTTGTTTTGCGTTAACGGGTGTTTGAAAGGGGGATATAGTAGCGAGCAACATAAGCCGAACAGTGACATCGAATTGTCTGAGATGGTAAGTAAGGAAAAGAGGCGCAGATACACATTACAATTCCCAACCGAAGAAAAGATGCAGAAGAGGAAAACTCCGCCAAGGTTTCAGAGTAATTAAAGTAAGTACAGTCCGTTTGATAAGATCGTATACGACAAAAATTAAAGAAGAACATATAATGCTCCGTATGACATTTTCGGTCCTTTTGGATGCGTGCACAAGAATACTGCTTCATAACGTGATGCAAACGCGACACTCATTTTAAAATACTTCCGTCTCTGACAAAAATTGAACACTCTTTAATTTTTTTTATTCAAAGCATCTTAGCAGAAGTATTTTTTTATCTGCTAATGCAAATGCCACTTCCAAACCGGTTTTCATAAACGAGTTTTGCCGTACACGATCTTATTAAACGGACTGTATGATCTTGACTGAGTTCCAAAATGCAGTACGGCGGTAGTACTGCAATGCAAGCGTTCTGAAATGTCAATAGATTACGATGATGCTATCTATAACGTTTATAAATGCATTGTGTGACTGAAAATACTGCGCAAATAAAAGCAAACAGCGCATCGTGAATTGATGGGATGCGAATGTCATTTGACATTTCAAATTAATTTTGCCAAAATCGTAAGAAATAAATATTTTTAGTTGCTTATTGGTTAATAAATTCGACTTTATTTTTAAATGTCTTTGCAGGAATAAAAAGTAGACTAACGAACTAATTCGAATATTAATTCTAACCAGATTGCAGTTTGAAAAAGAATTTATTTCACCGGGGAAGAAAAAAAAAACTGTAATTTGGCGGCAAGTTCACAGAGCAATAATTGAAGTAGCGCCGGGATTTCCTTTTTCTGTAGACGACATCCTTATTATAATGGTGACATACAAGAGAATTAAACGGAACGGGACATCTGGTAAGGCAGCAACTTCCTGGGAATTCTATGAAATATTAGATCAACAATACGGAACTGGACATTCTATTGCCGTACCATCATTAAATGTTGATGCGTCCATTGAAGAAGAACATTTGGATAAAGGCAGCTTTGCAGACGATATGGAAGTTGCCACCGGGAGTACTGAGCCAAAAAAAAAACAAGAAAAATGAAGCAGACAAAGATCGCGAGTGTCCAAACCAATTAATAGAAATTGAGAACTCATAACTTAGAGTGGACCAGGAGAGAGTTCAAGAAATGAGGGAACTTTAAGTCCTTCTAAAATCATTTTTGGACTGAGGGATGTGAACTAGGAAGTTCCTCAAATTACAAATTACAAATTTATTTATTTCTAGTTCATTGCTCACATAAGATTTCATAACATCTTTTGAAAAATTGGAACACGCTTTAACAATATTTCAAATAAAAATTAAAAAGAAAAAAAAGAAAAAAGAAGAAATGAAACAATAAAATACTATCTAACAAATATAGATTAAGAAATAGATAGAGAATGAAAAATAGAAAAGAAATATAGATGGGATAATAAGATAGAAAGATTTAAAAGAAGATTAGGAAAGGGAGGTATTTTATTTTTTATGATGGCGGAGATATAAATTTGGGAGAACAGGAACAGGAGGACTTTACTAGAAGTTTTCAGCACAATATTTAAAAACTTCTTTGCTGAAAGAACTTGTGTTACTCATGCGCTTGATGGCTAAGGGCAAACGATTCCAAAGTTGAATTGAATGTACAAAAAATTGCCGAGATGTATTTAAATACTTGCACCGAGGTGCTACCAGCTGTAAAGTTCTTTTATTTCTCGGAAAGCTTACAATTTCGAACAGATATTCTGGGGTTTTCTTTACTAAAATTCTATGCAAAAATAAAATTGAACGATATGTTAGAAGTCCAATCAAGGAACAGCCGACGATTTGCTTGCTATATGCAGAAATGTGATCATATCTTTTTACATTAAAAATGTATCTCGCGCAGGCATTGTATGCGACTGTTTATTTTCTGGCAGAACCATGGTCCATATTTGTGAACAATTCACAGCCATAGAGAATAATCGGGAGAATAAATGCCTTTACAAGTTTTAGTTTAGTATTGGTTGGAAGGTAGTTAGCAGTGGAATTAAGACCTCGGAGTGCTCCATAAATTTTTGAAACAATTTTCTTTATATGAACGTTCCAATTCATATTGCAACTCAAATAGACACCGAGATTCTTAATGTGGTCAACGTATTCGATTGGGGAATGGTTCAGAAATAATGGAGGTATAAACTCTGTATGTCTTCCGGCATTTATTACCATTGCCTTTGTTTTGGTTGGATTTAGCATAAGGCCGTTGTTTAGTGACCATTTATAGACATTATTTAATTCATGGTTGAACATTTCTACCGTTTGATGCTTGTTTGCACTTGGAAAGAGTGTATATATCTGTACATCGTCAGCATATATATGGTACTCGTATAAAGAATTCGGTAACCGAACAGCTTGAGGCGAATAGAATAAGCTGGTATTGCCACGTTCAAAGAAGATCTGCGGAAAATCCGGTTAAAAAGGCACTATCAACTACGGTCACTCCAACTGTAAGAAAACGAGGTCGGAAAAAGAATTCCTGGATTTCTCAGATGGCAAATGCGCAACAGCGCCTGGGGCTTACCACTGAAGCGATCCAGGACCGAGCATTATGTAGACGCGTTCTGCGGTCTGCGACATTAGGCAACCCCATAAGCGGAGCAGCAGCGATGCAGTAAAAATGGGAAACTCGTTACGCATAAGTTCGTATAACGAGGAAAGGGTTAATAAAATGATAAGAAGAAGTTGTTTCTAATTGCTTGTTGACTGAGGCCCAGGTCTACCCCGGACTATAGCGCCACCTAAAGTAAAGTAAAGTAAGTTGTTTCTTATTTGTTGGCTATTATTTCAAAATAATCGAAGCAAACAAAAAAACGTCAAAAAAAAAGCATCATGGAGGCATCATAGCAACGCATCACAATGGATGTGATGCGTTCACGATGCGCATATTCTTGACGTTTTGGAACTCAGCTTTTGTCTTGCCTTGCAACATCTGTTCTGGTCATCACCCTTCGGTACAGAAGAGTTATATGTCAAAAGCTAAGTGACACTTATTTTTATGAACTATGCACACCCGGCCAGCTCTAAAAATTGAAATATTCTGAAGATTCACATGTCCGGTTTTGACCCCCTTAATTGCTGACAATTCTTAAATAAAATGAATACGCAAAATGTTAATATCCATTTGGGAATCTGTGCTTATTAGTGATTTTAGTGATGTTTCTATTCGTTGTTTTAATGCGAATTAAATGACAGTTTTTGTATGGAAATGATTGCGTGTGAGATTGTAAGCAATAAAATAAACAATCGACTTCAGTTTGCTTAATGACACATTTGATACTGAGCATCTAATGTCTCTGTTGCAAATTGTTGATTAATTAATTACAAGAGATTTTCATCAAATGACCAGCTTACGTCTTTTCATTAAAATTAAGTAGGCATCATTACGGCGGTGTTGAATAATACAATATCTTTTACTCATTAAGAGTTTTTTGTCTTTTCATTTGGAAGTGTGTAGTGATTACTATAGAAATTGTACTCACAACACAAAAAAGATGTAAACGAGCCAATTTTATGTTTAATTTTGGACACTTACCCTATTTTATAGACTTAAGATGCTACCTTATTTTTGGAATATAAAACCATTTCCGAATAATGAGAATTAAAAAAATTTATTTAAAATACTTCACGTTGCAAATTTAACGAGCCATTGGCAGTAACTTTTGTTTACGTTGTGCTAGGTAAAGGTCAGACAGAATTAAGTTTGCTCCATTAAATTTGTATTGCCTGTGTCTCCAGATAATAACTTAACTTCGCGGAATCAAAAGTACGAAATTGTAAATAATTTTACAAATTTTGACACTTTACACTTCCGAGTGTATTTTAGCTATATGTGGTTCGTGGTAGTTATGTTTTTGTTATCCAAGTTATGACTGTTCGCTGCTTCTTTGACTTATAGTATGTGAAAAATTACGGGCTTAAGTTGATCTATGTCTTTTAGGAGCACTGTATGTAGTTTTAGTCTTTGTCTTCCTGGTCAATCTTACTTCTTAAATATTGTACGAGGGCGGGTCAATAAGTCCGTGACTTTTGGATTAAAACACCGATTTTTTGATAAAAAAATAATTTTATTTTTCAACGTAATCTCCCTTGAGCTCTATACACTTTGTCCAACGCTTCTCCAATTTTTTTATCCCTTCCAAAAAAAATGATTTGTCGAGGTCCTCAAAATAGGCCTTTGTTTGCGAGATGACTTCATCATTGGAGTCAAATCTTTTTCCACCAAGCCATTTCTTCAGGTTTGGGAACAAGAAGTAGTCGCTCGGAGCCAAATCTGGAGAATAGGGTGGATGAGGGAGCAATTCATAGCCCAATTCATGGATTTTTGCCATGGCAACTGCACATGTGTTTGTGGTCGACTGTGAGCAAACGCGGCACCCATCTCGCGGAAAGCTTTCTCATGCCCAAGTGATCATTCAAAATTGAAACCACTGAGCCATGCGAGATCCCTACGGCTTCCACAATCTCTCGCACTTTCAATCTTCGGTCGGCCAACACCATATCGTGAATTTTTTCGATTGTTTCGGGTGTAGAGACCTCAACTGGGCGTCCAGGACGTTCGGCATCTTCAGTGCTTGTACGGCCACAACGAAATTCAGTAAACCACTTTTTTACCATTGAAATCGATGGTGCAGAGTCCCCATAGTATTTATCAAGCTTAGCCTTGGTCTCGGTAATGGTTTTTTTTCGCAACAAATAATGCTTAATAAGCACACGAAATTCACTTTTTTCCATTTTCTCCTCAAATTAGTGAGTAGTCTGATAAAAATAGCTGTCAAACACAAACTAACTGACGCAGCAAGTTTAAATTTTGACAGAAGTCAACTGACAGATGCCTGTTGACAGGAGCAGTGTTGCTGTTTCAGTAAAGAGGTCAGACATTCAAAAAGTCACGGACTTATTGACCCGCCCTCGTATATCCGCAGCATGTAGCATATGCGGTGTTGGACTCCTGCTAAGGCCGCATGGTAGATTAAATTCAAATCAACATTTTTGAAGGAACTTACAATGTCAGTGCTGAATCATGGTGAAAAAGCCCAAAATTATGATTTTCCTGTTTCTATAAACGCCGCTTTCAATTAGGACCTATACATGCCTATGTACATTGATAAAGAATAATTCCGTGATGGTTTGCAAGGACGTATAAATGACAATGGGAAATTTTCAAGTTGTAGTATTTCAAGCTTGTTTAAGCTATTTGCTGAATACTCGGTTCGAAGCAGGTTGTTAAGTGTTACCGACACCACAGGGTATTGGTATATTCACTTTGCTTCGTTCATTGAGAAAATAAAATAAAAACAGAATTGCGCTTCAGGCGATTTTATGTTAAACAATTCTGTGTGAGTACCTCGCTGCGGAAAATAGCTTGACCCAGATTGAAAATGGGCCTATGCTGCGAAAACCGTACGTTCCACATGCCCTACCGCAGACCTGAATTTATTTTCAACTTTTCACCCTGGTGATAAGAGCATTGATGTGTTCACTCCTCTAGGCTCATATGACCACTATATCATATCAGCTAATTGCTGGTATACTAACCACGCATTTAGATTCTAAGAGAACCATATGGCAATACAAAACGACCATTGGAGCGGACTTCAAAGCAATTTTAGTTGGTCTTTATGCGTCGCTATTGAAGTGGATTCCGGTTCTGATAGGATCAGAAACTAGAATAGTGTTAGGAATGAGATGCTTAATCCCTCATTTGATTAAGAGCGTTCAACCAAAAGTAAGGGCGTGATAAAAGAGATAAAAGGGCGTTAGCTGTAAAAAGACTGTCAGGGATAGACTGAGACCAATACAATAGAGGAAAACCGGAAGAATTTAAATGAGCCAGGAATAACTACAACGGTTTTCTCAGGCGTCTACAATTTGAATGCAACCAATTAGAGGCAACAAATACTAGTGAAAACATTTTGTCGTTCACCAGAGGCATCAGAAATTCTGACTCATAATAACATTTCAGTTGGCTACTCTTTTCGATTAAAATTTTTCGGCTAGCTCAACCTTGCAACCTTCACCTGAGTCGAATCTACAAATATCACATGTGCTTAACGTAGGTAACTGCCGTGAAAACTCAAGCCTACGATCCGTCTTCGCACGAGATATAAAGACAATGCGTTGATGAGTGCCTTTCGGGTAATACAAGTACCACGACCAGTACCAGATTCGAAGTCGTGAAGGATCGAGGATTATCTAATACCCCAGCCATTCTGTGGGTCATGGTACCCGGTTGCAGTGCAACTTCACATCTAATGGACTAATCAGTTCTATAGTTATCAAATGGTTGAGCACAGGTCGTAGCACGCTACAACATATGTTCAAACATGAGATGTCCAAGACCATTTGGTCTACTCTTCCCGCGACTTTGGGTATAAGCCACAGCTACCAGGATACTCTCACAAGGGGGCCAAGTCCCAGGTCAGGCTGTAACGAAAGTTCCAGGGACCCCTAACCTCCCGTGGTATCAGAATATAGCTTCCAGTCTCTTCCAGTTTGGCACGACACTGCCCAGGGCTGGCGACCTTTTGTCCAACTTATTTCTATTTGCCACCACCTAAGTCGAAACTGCAATGGGGCGAATTCGAGTTCGCACCCTTGTAAGTAGCAACGCAAACCTTGCTCACGTATTTTCTTTCCAAGGTCAGTGGCACTCCAACAAACTACCAGCTCATGAAAAATCTTATTGTAAAACCTATAGTACGGTTTTCATAGCAACAGGTCTACTGGTGCCTTGATGGAACCTCTTATCCAAAATGGGAATGAAGGCGAACATCAATCTGGCGAAAGCAAGATAATTGCACTTGATATTTGTAAGGCAGATTTGGACAGTTTTAAGTGTGATATTTGCAAAATGAATGCTGTATGCCCCAAGGATCCATTTTGTCTCCGCTACTCTTTCTTATTCTTATGAATGATCATTTACTCTGCTCTTTGCTTTGCATATTCTTTCCCGGATTCACATTCCCGGCCCTTGACTGTCATGAATGGCAGGGTATGCTTGGCTTGCTCATTAAGTTCTGAAAATTTAACAGCCAGCCATGAATGGCATTTGCATCTTCAAAACTGAAAAACTTTTCGTGAGTATCCATGACAACCTACGTTCAAATCACCACTTTTTCGATGTCACCAAAAATTTTGCGAAATACTCGTATATTGGAATGCCCGTCGAGCTCTCTATTTTCTACAATAATTACTGTAACTTGCAAAAATTCAAGACCAACGTACATCGGTATAAGAAATATGGTTGAACTCGGACGGTAAGGGTTCTTCGGTGTTCGAGTCATGGGCTCACTTCCCGTAAGCCTTTGTAGTCCAAATAACAAACGATTGTCATAAGTAAATCTTTACTTGATTTCTAGGCCTGTATAGTTGTTTGACCTACAGCTTAGTTCTGGTGAAAAAGTCTTTACCACTGCAAAGTTGTAGTTTTGTCACTAATTTCATTTTACCCGCTTACAATTTACTGGTCGTAAAGGCTCCGGTGATCATTTGTTTTTCTTTCTAAAATCGACATCGTCAACATATGCCAGCAATTATACAGACTTTCCGAATATTGTGCTTCAAGTATTGCTCTATTAATGTTCGACACCTAAAGAAGTATTCGTTCCCATCCCTATCGATGTTGGGTTCCTATTCAAATATTCAGAGTATTGGAGCTGCGTCTTGCGGCCTGATTAATCCGATTATCGGCTATTTAGTCAATTGATCACCACGTCCCTTTGGAAATGTGAAGCTGTAAGAAACGTTAATTATAAACACATTATGACCCAATCGTGAAGTCGAGCTGATATAAAGAGATGGATTTCTATAGAATAGTTGAACCCAAATGTGCTCTATAGAGGTTTGATAGAACACCAAGCTAACACATACATATGTATGTACGAGGGCGGGTCAATAAGTCCGTGACTTTTGGATTAAAACACAGATTTTTTGATAAAAAAATAATTTTATTTTTCAACGTAGTCTCCCTTGAGCTCTATACACTTTGTCCAACGCTTCTCCAATTTTTTTATCCCTTCCAAAAAAAATGATTTGCCGAGGTCCTCAAAATAGGCCTTTGTTTGCGAGATGACTTCATCATTGGAGTCAAATCTTTTTCCACCAAGCCATTTCTTCAGGTTTGGGAACAAGAAGTAGTCGCTCGGAGCCAAATCTGGAGAATAGGGTGGATGAGGGAGCAATTCATAGCCCAATTCATGGATTTTTGCCATGGCAACTGCACATGCGTTTGTGGTCGACTGTGAGCAAACGCGGCACCCATCTCGCGGAAAGCTTTCTCATGCCCAAGTGATCATTCAAAATTGAAACCACTGAGCCATGCGAGATCCCTACGGCTTCCACAATCTCTCGCACTTTCAATCTTCGGTCGGCCAACACCATATCGTGAATTTTTTCGATTGTTTCGGGTGTAGAGACCTCAACTGGGCGTCCAGGACGTTCGGCATCTTCAGTGCTTGTACGGCCACAACGAAATTCAGTAAACCACTTTTTTACCATTGAAATCGATGGTGCAGAGTCCCCATAGTATTTATCAAGCTTAGCCTTGGTCTCGGTAATGGTTTTTTTTCGCAACAAATAATGCTTAATAAGCACACGAAATTCACTTTTTTCCATTTTCTCCTCAAATTAGTGAGTAGTCTGATAAAAATAGCTGTCAAACACAAACTAACTGACGCAGCAAGTTTAAATTTTGACAGAAGTCAACTGACAGATGCTTGTTGACAGGAGCAGTGTTGCTGTTTTAGTAAAGAGGTCAGAAATTCAAAAAGTCACGGACTTATTGACCCGCCCTCGTACATATCATGTCGAATTCAGTTTTGATGTGAGTTGTTACCAGGAGCTCAGGTGCCTGAAACTCAAGACATTTTACCCAAGCCCTCATCATTTGATGAGGTGGGGTAGACGATGTAGTACGAGATATGTACTTTGCAATGATGCTAGAACATGAAGGGTTACGAAGCAGTCAACGAAAGAATGAATATCTCCATAAATCAAATCAAATCAAAATTTTGATTATCATTATGAAAAATTGTTGGCCTCGAAGTGCAAAAACCTTGGGTTCTGTCATAAATAGTCACGATATAGCAGATAAATTGGTAGGTTAAATGTCACTAAGAGATCTCAATAAAAAAAAACATCGATTAAACTTAAAAAGTCTCTATTACGCGGCAGTCGCATTTCCGAGCAGAAGAACGATTACGTTTATTTAAGACTGAGCGAATTAATTGTGGAAGTATTGATGTCACCGAACAGCACGGACATTTGGCGAATGTGAAGAGTAGAGAGTACTGTCATCAGCAAACGATGTTTTGGAAGTTGCAGATTGGCGATGATTAATAGAAACTAAAAAAAAGTGTAAGCGACTTAATGGAGCCTTGTGGCACACAACCACTGATTTTCTGGATGCCAGGTTTGAAGCCGTCCAAGGATGTCAAATGCACGCGTTCTTAACAATAGACCCTGGTTTAGACTCTGTCAAATGCATCAGCCAATGTGTTAGTTAAACACTTCCAATAGAAAGTGGCCCAATAGAGACATTGTAGATTAGCGCACCCTTTCAAGAATAAAGATATAACCAAACAATAGGCAAGTCTGATTTTGTTTCTAATAAAACTGGGACAACTTATCTAACTAAGAACTCGTTTGCTTGGCTAAAATACTAAAGGGTCTTTTATTAAGCGCTTCCTATCATTTTATTTGAATAAAACAAAGTGTGTACGATATCACCGTCATTTTTTATTCGTTTGAAAGGCCTAGCGATGCCATTATGGAATAAATCATCGTTCAAATGTCCGTAGCGGGTTCTCTTTTTCCATGACTCTGGCGCATAAATAAGTCTGAATTTGACTGATGGCATGGGTTAAGTTAACTTTAAGGGCCGCTGTGGTTTGTGGCTTATTCGCATATACTTGCGCGTTCAGAAAACTCCACAAGAAAAAGTCTAACGGGGTCAAATCGCACGATCTCGGTGGCCAGTTCACATCACCTCCACGTGAGATGACCATGTCCACGAATCGCTCGTGTAGAATTTCCTATGTGGGGTGAGCTGTGTGACACCTAACGCCAGCCAGTTCAAACCATGTGTGTGTGCATATCATCCAATTCAGGCCGAAAAAGGTTGATAATGATCGATCCCTAGCGCTCGTCGTTTACGGTAATGGCCTGGCCAACGTCGTTCTCAAAGAAATATGGACCGATGACGCGGGCAGCCAATAATCCATACCAAAACAGTGACTTTTTCGTGATGCATTGGACTCTCTTTGATCTCATGTGGATTGGCATCGTGCCAAATTCGACAATTTTGTTTGTTGACGTACCTATTCATGAAGAAATGGGCCTCATAGCTGAAGATGAATTTTCGATGGCCAGTTTCCAACTGCTCTAGAGCCCATTCAGAGAACTTATGAGCGACGAAGTTCATTATCATCCCTGTGGATACTTTAAGAAGGAAAATTATAGTCTCTGGGGTAACAAAAATCCCCGTACGTGGTCTATGTTCGTTTAACTTCAGCTCCTAAAATTTGTACAGGTACAGGACCAAGTCACGATGTAAAATTTGCCAAGTTGTAGACTGCAAAAGGCCGAGTCCTTGTGAGTGAAACGAAATCGACTACCCCGTATTCTCCTGCACATTCTCGCGGATAGCGGCGATGTTTTGGTTAGACTTGCGTTTCGTCGACGTACGGGTGTTGGTTTATCGTTTATCGAATAGTCCATCATCATCATTTGCAATGGACTTTAAAGTTCTAGACGTCGTAAATATTATTAAAAAAGAAAAGAGAAAAACAGAGGAAAACGAGGAAATCCTGGTTAAGCGGGGACTTCCACTGTTTATGCTTAGTTTCGATAAGTCCGAAAATAAAGAAGATATCTATGCTATCAAAACTATTTTAAATATCGTAGTCAAAATCGAACCTGTGCGAAGGAACACAAGATCGATCCCGCAAAGTAAGCGTTGTCAAGGCTTCAATCATACGCAGACTACTGCCAAAAAGAACCGCGTTGCGTAAAATGTGCCGGTAAACATCTCTCAGAAGAGTGCAACTTAAATAAAGAATTTCCACCGTCTTGCATAAATTGCCAAGGAAAGCACCCAGCAAACTATCGCGGATGTGAAGTGGCAAAAGAACTCCAAAAAAGGCGCGATACGCTTAAAAAAACCTTACGTCCAAACCCAAACGTAACCACAGATAAACCTAATATTGCTAAAGAACAGGCAGTGAAAGAAAAAAAATTTGTCGCGGTAAAGTCGAAGGATATACAAAAAAGATCGCAAAGGAAAATCCGCCACCGATTGACGCGCTAACGTATGCACAAGCTGCGTTGTAAGGAAATAAAAAAAGCGGTGTTACGCCAGATCCAGTGGCTCGCGTTTTCTCCCTAATTCTCACGACTCTTGAGGAGCAAGGCAGAACAAATAAACTTCTAGTTGAAAAATTGTGCAATCTCGAGAAAGAAATACGTAAAACTCAATTCCAAGCATGAATATGAAACAAGTGCTTAAAATATTGACGTGGAACGCAAACGGCCTTAAAAAAAAACTCGACGAACTGGAAGTGTTCTTACAAAAAGCCAATATTGACATTTGCTTGATTTCTTGAGGAAAGGACCTCGTGTGGAACTAAAGGGATACTGTGCTTATCATGCATACCACCCATCAAAAAATGCCAGAGGCGGATCCTCATTGTTCATTAAAGATTGTATTGAACACTCTATAAACATGAAGATTGAATGCGATGCAATGCAGTTAAGTTCGGTTCGCGTAAAATATAACCACCTGCACTACAACATTGCATCCATTTATTATCCCCCACGATGCAAGCTAGAAAAGAATGACTTTAAAGGTATCTTTGATTCACTCGGACCGAATTTTATAATCGGTGGTGACTTTAATTCGAAACATACCAACTGGGGCTCAAGATGTAATTCAACGAAAGGCAGACAACTCTATGAAGCCGGAATGCAATGTAAAGTTGACTTTTTCTCGACAGGAAAACCAACATATTGGCCTTCGGATATAGCAAAGACCCCTGATCTTGTAGGCTTCTTTGTCACAAAGGGAGCAGCCAAAATTTCTACAAACATCGAGGAAAGCTATGATCTCTCCTCAGATCACTTACCAGTCATTTTGACACTAAGCATACTCTTAACTAAGAAAGAAGTGGCGCCTAGATTAACTAACAACAAAACTAACTGGGACGGTTTTAGAAACTACTGCAATGAACATATTGTTCAAAACGTGTCGCTAAAAACACAAAACGAAATAGAAGACGAAGTCGACAGATTCATCAAAGTCCTGCAGAACGCTGCCTGGAACAACACTCCAACTCCAAAAAGAAAAGAGAAAGCAAGTAATGAAATAAAATATCCGACAGAAATAAAAGAACTGGTGAGAGAAAAGAGGAGAGCGCGCAAAAGATGGCAACAATCCCGTGCTCCCCAGCATTAAACATACTTAAACCACTTATGCAACAAGTTGAAGGAAGCAATACGAGATTACAAAAATCGGAATATCTCTACATATCTCGAAGGTCTGACTGCCTAAAGAAGTTCAAATTACTCGCTCTGGAAAGCCATGAAGGGAATCAAAAAGCCTCAAATGCAATTTCCTCCTATAAGAAAAAATAATGGCGAATGTGCAAAAAGAGATAAAGAGAAGGCGAATCTATTTGCCGAGCACCTAGAGGAAACGTTTAAGCCTTTTGATGGACAGGCGTTAACAGGAGGTTCTAATTATAGAATTACGCCACCGGACAATTTTAGAATAAAAACAGTATCCCTACGAGAACTTAACCAAGCAATTAAAAAATTGAAAAATAACAAAGCCCCTGGTTATGATTTAATAACAGGTCAAATTCTCAAGGAGTTGCCAAAGAAAGCCCTGATCAAACTGCTCCAACTTATAAATGCCGCGCTAAGATTATTAAACGTTCCAAGCTAATGGAAAGTTGCCGAAGTTATAATGGTCCCGAAACCAGGCAAATCTCTAAATGAAAAAAAGTCCTACAGACCCATATCGCTTCTGCCGATAATATCTAAAATATTTGAAAAACTCCTATTGAAGCGCTTGCAACCGATCATTGAAGAAAGGCGTCTAATTCCTGATCATCAATTCGGTTTTAGAACTAAGCACTCCACAATTGACCAGGTCTTTAGAATTACGAATGAAATTGAGAAAGCCCTAGAGGGGAAAAAGATATGTTCTAGCGTGTTTCTTGACGTTTCTCAAGCCTTCGATAAGGTATGGCATGAAGGCTTAAATTTTAAGCTAAGTCTGGTTCTTTCGAGAGAGCTGCATACGATTCTGAAATCGTTCCTGGAAAACAGAATTTTTCGTGTTAAACATGGCACCGAATACTCGGAATTTAAAGAGATCGCTGCTGGAGTTCCGGAAGGAAGTGTACTTGGTCCGGTATTGTTTTTACTCTATTCTCGAGACATACCAGAAGAATCAGGTACCATAGTAGCCACGTTCGCGGACGACACGGCGATACTAGCTACAGATACTTCAGTCGAGTTAGCTACTGAAAAGCTACAAACGGCTTTGGATAAAATTTACGAATGGACAAAGATATGGCGAATTGTTCTCAATGAGACCAAATCTACTCATGTTAATTTTACTTACCGGAAAATAAACAACCTTTTACTTTCATTAACTCGGTACAAATACCATATGCAAATGAAGGAATGACGCTAGATGTAAAACTGAAATGGAAGCCGCATGTTAAGAAGAAACGCCATAAACTTGAAAATAAATTCAGACAAATGTTCTGGCTACTGGCTTGGGGTTGTACTAAACCAAGCAACCGAAATATTCTCCAAGGCTATCAAAACAGAGTTCTAAGACAAATCGTGAACGCCCCATGGTACGAGTATATCAGAAACATTGATATCCACAGAGACTTAGGAATAGTTATCGTCGAGGACGAAATAATTAACTTTGCTCGCAAACTCCATATTCGTCTTCATGGTCATTTTAATAATAAAATACTCCAAATTCTGGACGAGACAAACTTAGTGCGTCGATTACAAAGAATGAGACCATTCGATCTGGCGCGATAAGGACTATCCGCATATAATAGCGGTACTAATAAGTGCTTTTGCTGGAAAGCTACCTGCCCCACGCGAACGTTATTTGAAACGGAAACTACTTGATAAGGTTACTTAGTAGTAGTCGATAAGAAGGGAGGCGTGTTTTTAGTGAGTAAGAATCTCACACTACTATGAGCAACGGGTTCATAGTGTCTATGAAGATTTTCACACCTACCCACCAAAAAAAAAAAAAAAAATCATTTGCAAGTTTGTTGATCGCTGTATCCATCCATAGTGATTTGGCAAAACAGACTGGATAAATGACAGCAAATTTGACAGATGTAGCTTTAGAAATATGGCCGCTATCAAATGGCAAAATTCGAAAATCCCTATTGGAAGACCCTTCACCATAGATACTTCACATACAGGATGTTTAAAAGTCTATAGGCAACGAGCTTAGCGCGTATCTTAGATGATTATTAGACCTGTACGGACGCCTTAAAATTCATCTCCAAAATCCAAAAATGGAACAACACCTCTCCCTATTTTCTGCCAGAGTTCCAAGTTCTCCTCCCTGCCTAAGAAGAGAATAATAAATAAGCAGACTTATAATTTGATACAAAATGCCCCAACAAAAAGCAAAAAATAAATAATTTTTTTAAAAGTTTGTCAAGATAATCTGCAAGGTAAATATAGATAATAAAAAAAATTTCCAAAAATGTCCACAAAAATAAAATCATTTAATATCTTTCATTATAGAACTAAGACTATTTACCCTACGTTCATAAAATAAAATAAAACTTGCAAATCATTTTGACGAATTAGGAAATGAATGATAAAAAGAAGATTTGCATGTCATGCTGGTTTTCTGTTTTTTGGTTTTTGCATATTCTCTTTAAATTAATGTGCTGGGACCCACAAAAGTAAACAGAGAAATAGAGCGAAAGACAACGAGGAACGAAAAAAAACCAAAACAAGATTGAGTATTTACTTAGCAGATCTACAAACAAAGATAAGTGAGTTTTTTTGACAAGTTGTGAATTTTTAAATAGAAAAAATCAACTAGACTTGACTTCGTTAATTATTTTAAATTTATTTCTATTTAGTTCTAGAGGGCTTAAAGTGTCAGATGAAGAAAAGAAATATTCACGATATTCACATGAAATTTTCCAAAATATAGACCTAGATTCTTTGCATAGCGAGGTCTATACTTACACATGGGCCATGTGCTGGAGTATTTCAGATGTTTATAGTAAATTAGGTTTATTTGAATCAGTGGTAACGAAGCTCTTCAAAAAAAAATTTACAATTTCAAGAAATAATGTTAAAAGAACCTAGACGGCCTTGGTTTATGTCAAATGTAGGAAAGTTAATGGTCTTGTCGTCGATGGAAAAACTATCTGATGTCTTTCAATGGAATTAGTTTTGTCAAGTTGGGAGACATCGTCACTGCCGAGGTTCGAAAAAGCAAACAATATTTTAATAGTGCTAGAGCTAATGTCAATTATAGTTCCCTAGATCGTTGAAAGCATTTGCGTGTAATAGCCATCGTTAATAAGAAGTCGCCTTCGAATAGTGTAGACATCGACAAGAAGACGTCAAATCATTACTTGCTACATCTGTACCAGATACGATACTCGTAGTTCGTTTTGTGGAATCTGAGCGTAATTATAATACTCTAGCACATTGAGTTGCTATTTTTGTTATTGAAATTGTAACTAAAACGTATTTGCGATCAGTCTTACCAGAATTTCCGGCGAAAGGTCCTCGTATTATTAGCGGATATTCTCTTGGAGGACTTCAAGAGTCTGAGACTTGTTGACATATACTCGTGACTTAAAAAAACCACACAAAAAGAAGCATGAAACTGTTAAATAAGTTGATCTTACCGGTCAGTGCAAATCGCTAAAACAAAAGACTAGACGCCAAGGAAATTCAGCTCCCAGAATTTCGGTTGTTGTTCCTGCAGTATGCGCCTTAACTCTATCCTGTTGGAACCACCTGTTCCCAGTCCCAATTCATCCAATTGAGGAACGAGAAAGTCATGGAGCATGGCACTGAGGCACTCGCAGTCCACAGTAGTCATTTGTCATCCTCGTGGTGGAGATTCTATAAAAATCGCCGATTGATCCAAATTGTTTGTGGTCGATATTCCGCGGTCCTCATTAACATTTTCAATCACAGCTGCGATATTCTCAGCAAAACGTGTGCTCAGGGGCCAGTCAGACCTGGCAGCATCTCTTGTTGTCCCATACTCTTCTAGATGAGCGGCTAAACCTCGTAGAATTTGCCCATTTGGTGTCGGACGACCGGAAAATCTGGGCTGAAATTCACGCTGCGCCAACACCACCGATGAATTATTCCGCAAAAAGTCGTAACAATAATACAATTATTCCGCGTTCCTTAGGAGTATAGTGATTCCTGTCTTGTTGACGTGTATCAGTTCTTGCACAAATTTATTTTTGTATGCTTCTAAACCATACGACAAGCCAAGCTTCTGAGAATGGTGCCGAATCGATTCAACATGGTCAATGCTCACACTCCCCGTTACCGTCGCTATATTTTCTGCACTACATACTAGATATGGTCTATTTTGTTGCGTATTATCAAATTATGTAAATTGGATTTCAAATTTGTCGATGGTATAGCGAATTGTGGGTTCCGTAGGCCGATTATGTGGTCTATAATTTTTTTTATGCGCACGAAACACATGGTCTTTGGTACAACTTGCACTGCAGCTTTGAAGACTTTGTGTCCGACTGGCTGGTCTTATGCCGTCTAATACAATGAAGCCAAAATTCTTGCATAGCGGAAAATATGAAATTGACTTTTCCTCAAGGCTGGTTTTGGCCCGAATCAGAGCCAGCAAAGTATATAGTAGGATCTTCACGGATGGTTCCAAAAGCAATTAGCTGTTAACGTTGTCGGTCTGGGATCTGGGTCTGTGAGAACCATGGGAAATGAAATCGTCGATGAACTTATGAGGCAAGGTTCTGAGAAGAGTTTTCAAGACCCGAAGCTGCATTGGGGCTTTGATAGCAGTTGGGTTTCATATGCTGTGAAATTAATGATGACACTACGAAACACTACCTCTGTAAATGTATGTCAGAAATTCAACTCGTTAGTGGCGATAGAGAAGCAGCAGAAGGGCTCAGGTCCGTTGAAGGGGGTTTTTGATCCTTTTTTGGCCAGTTCGTCTACCTTTTCGTTTCCGTCGATGCCCTTGTGCCCACGAACCCACCATAGTTTGGTCTTGTTCCTTGAGCTTAGTTTTTGGAGGATATTGAAGCAGTACATTACTAATTTGGAGTTAAGGCACTTATAGCTGCTTGACTGTCCGATGTTTGAACCTATGACATCAGAGTTTTATACATCAGATTGGCGCATTCTTGAATGGCGTGTATTTCAGTTGATATGTTTGTGTTTGGTCCGTGTATTCCAGCTTCATGTGGGCAGCCTTTTACGGCTGATACAGACAGATACAGCCGAGGTCGGTCCGGATGAAGTAGTTATTGCGCGGGTCTTTAGCATCGCTTTGATCCACTTTATGGTCGAAATGTTTGGCTTACGCTCGCATCAGGCTGTATGAAGTTGATGCTGACGTGGTGGATGCTGGGACTGTAGGCACTTTATTACTAAAAAGCTAACTCGTCTTTTTTCGAAAGACCGAAAGATTGTATTAAAATATGTTCGGACAGAAAATGATGTCGAAATATGAATCAAGTCCTATGTTTTCTTTAGAAAGAGCTTATGGACGACAAGAAATAGCACAAGTGATCATTCTCGTTCGCAGTGTATTCTAGATCCTTGGCGACCCAACTGATCTTGGAGCAGTCCTGTGAGCGACTAAAATGCCTCAAAAGACCAGGAAGTTGGGGTTGCAGGCCAACGACACATTCGTGCCTAAGTTAGCGTTAAAATTTCTCATCACTGTTATGATGTATCTTCACATCATTTTTGCCATCCCCATTCGGATATTTTCGCGAAGTCTAGCACTGGGTGATCGTTATGTTACTGAACTAAATCTTGAAATTCGGGGATTGTTGTCACCATAAGTTAAATAGAACATAGGTTGTGGTCTCTAGCTTTTGGGGTAAGGAACAGACCTGTGCCACATTCGCGAGTGGAGTTCATTAGTTTCTCAGTATGTACCGGAAAGGTTTTTCTAGTTTCGAAAGTTTTGGTGCCTTATTTTCATCATCTTTGTACCATATGAGCTTCCGCCCTTGCTGCGCGAATCTGAAATTTTATGGACTATTGGCAAAAATGGCCTCAACATTCTAGTATCCATCGTTGTCAGCGGTAGTAAATCGTCATCAAAAAAGTATCCGTCTTTATCCGCTGATGTTTCAGCGCATTGAAAGGTTTTACGGTTACATTCGGATCAATGATAGGATAGACCCGTTGAATTGATACCACTTCGACATAGGGATTTCTTTATACATTCGCAGATCTCGAAAGGGGTAGTTGCCTATTGCATTTTAAATTAGGCTTATGCAGACAGCGCTTTTTCGTCTCTATATCTCGTTTAGAAATCGTTGTAAGAAATACTCAACATCTGTTACCGTCCGCTGATGGAACAGAGTTGGAAAATTGATAGCATAGAATAGACTAGGCGCCTCAGATTGCTCGATGAGTAAATTTTGACTGGCTTTAGAAAGCGGTTTTAAGTATTTTGTTGAAGTAAATTTCAGTTAACGTCTGTTGATTGGGGTAGTTCATAATGCAGCCTAGTTAGACTGGCATATCTATTTTAAATCTATCTCCAATCATTGCTGAATTTCTTAAGCAATCTAAATGCGCCAGTGATGCTTTTATAGGCACCGCTTTGCTTCTTCTTTTTAACAACATGTTGAGTAGTTCGCCTTTCCATGCACGCCAACAAATGGCTATGCCAAAAGTGAGACCGCGGTGTAGGCCTAATGAATGACTTTAGACGAAGACTCTATTTTGAGCCTACAATACGATTAAGACTCACCCGGCTTTCTCGTTGATTGTATCTTCTTCGTCCGTCCGTTGCATAAAGTTTGTGTTTCTTAACTATTGCTGGTGCTCATATACTAGATGGGGTGAAAAGTAACCTCCTTGGGAATAAAAAAAAATAAAATTTTTTTAAATGTTTTTTTATTTTATTCAATATAGTCTCCTTTTAGTTTGATACACATATTCCAGCGATTTTCCAACTTCTTGATCCCGTCCGAAAAGTAATTTTCCGGAAGGTCTGCAAAATACTCCTCCGTGGCGTCGATGATTTCCTCGCGTGAGCTAAATTTTTTATTGATGAGCCATCTTTTGAGGTTTGGGAAGAGATAATAGTCCGAGGGAGCCAAATCGGGCAAATACGGTGGATGCGACAGCGATTGAAGCCGTAAGTCATTGATTTTAGCCGTGGTTGCAATGCTCTTATGCGCCGGCGCATTGTCTTGCAAAAAGGCCGTTTTGCAGCAGCGATTTCGGCCTTCAATCGCACCAATAATGCACAGTAATACTCCCTGTTGATAGTTTTTCCTTTTTCGAGGTAGTCCACGAATAGTATGCCAGAAAACTGACGCCATAACCTTTCCGACCCATTGAAGCTCTCTCGGAGCACTCGTGCCGGCTTCAGTCCATTGGGCATTCATTCTGTTCTCTGGTGTGTAATAGTGGATCCAGGCTTCATCAACAGCTAACAATCGACGCCGAAGGTCTGCCCGATTCCGCATCAGCAAGTCCAAACACTCTTTCGAAGTGCTCTCACGTTCGTGTTTTTTGTAGGTAGTGAGCATGCGCGGCACCCAGCGACAGGATAACTTTTTCATATGGCGTGTGCTCTCAGTACTAATCTTTGTGGTATCTGCTAGCTCGCGCACCTTCAATTTCTGGCCAGCCTACACCTTTTCATGTATTTTTTTGACATTGTCCTCTGTAACCGCATCGGAAGGCCTACTGCTGCGGACTTGATCGGTAGTGGAGTTGCGGCCACCACGAAACTCTCGAAACCAATAGTTGACGGTGTAATCTGACGGAGCATTAGCCCCATAATATTTATCCAACTTTTCTGTTGTTTCCTTCGCCGTTTTGCCTCTCAAAAAATAATGTTTTATGAGAGAACGAAAATCGTTTTTGTCCTACTCAACATGATGCCAAACACGTCAACAACAATCAGCTGTCAAAACAAAACTAAAGACAGTATCGCACTGAAATTTGGCTTGACTGCCTAAATGTACGGACTTCAAGGCTCCATAACCTTTTTTGTAGTAGCAGCGCATTCTGGTGGACAAGGAGGTTACTTTTTACCCCACCTACCAGCATCCTTTTGTGTGGCATTAACCTGGATATTGCGGCCTTTGCCTTTGACCTTCTCGCTTGTGGATGCAAAGTGGTCCCAAAAATTAAACCTATGGACCAATATGATCGTTCTATACTTACAGCAGGGCTCTTACTTGAAGCTGTGGTCTATAATCTGTATGGTCAGAAAATAAGCTCTCATTCGGCTACTTGGGACGACAGATCTAGATCTTATGGGGGAAGTCACGTCATCACATATTTGGTGAAGTTTCTGTGCAGTCGTATAATTTCCAATGATGATGATCAGAGCTAGAACTGACTCTTGTGGAACTCGTGCTGTTATTTTGAACTTTCTACTTTTGTCGTCTGTTTTATAGAGGAGGATAGTATCTTCCAAATACTCGTACTATCTTCTGGCTTACAATGGGTTGTTTGACAGTTGCGTATTTTGTTACGTTCTTATCATGGAGTACCAGCGGCCTGAGTTAAATGTATTTTCTCATATCAAGCATGAAGTACGGTCCTTGTTAAACGTCAAATCAGCTTAGGAAACCCGCTCAAGCGTACAGACTTCAGGTACCGGCACTAGATAATACACCTCGGGCTCAACTTTGGTCTTAACGAGCCTTCATGTGAGATGGGTGATACGGACACAATTTTCGAACAACTATTTAGAAGACCACAGAGTTAACTTTAAAAAGCAAAACTGACATTTTCTTTCATTTAACTCCCATAAGTGCAAATGTATGTGTGCATTAAGATTATAGTTCAAGGGCCTGTAAAGGTTTTATCCAAAACTCAATGCTTACAATCTGAGAAGTAGAATAAACGATACATTTTTCAATTCCCCATTCACAGAATATGAGTTCGCAATTATTAGCCAAACAGTGAAGTCAAAAAGTATTGTCGTACATTTAATTATTTAAAAAAAAAACCAAAAAATGAAAACCCCTACTAAATGGTTTTTTTTATAGTCAGCTCTCTGCATTCTGTACTCAGTCTGTCGTTCCTTTCAATCGTTCCTAGGATTTTTTGAAACTCTGTTAGAAAAGTAACGACAAAGAACACCCCATGTGGAAAATAACATTAATCTCAGTCTCTCGCTTCTTCCGAAAATCGTGTAATTAACTTAATTAAACATTATAGTCGCGCAAATGCGCTTCTGGCTCAGTTCCATTCGGTCCTTCCTGAATTCCTTACGCGAGCTTTATGGCAGCCTTATTCCAGCCATCCGTTGGAGTCTTCCTGCTGCCTGACTGCTGACTACAGCAAAGTACCATAGAGAGAGCACTAAAATAAATTTATAACAACAATTTGTGCTTTTATGCAACAACAACTGAACTGCTAAGGATACGGGGATGGATATTTTCATGTGAATATCCACCATCCGCCATTGTGGGCACTATTCATTTATAGGTACTGTATAGGATATGATGCTTATCCGGATTTCTAGTGAATATACTTTACACACGTATGAGCGAGTACTAGGCCATGGCCTGCGGGGAGGCATTCCTTTAGAAACTGAAACTTTGTCCTGGATATGCACATGCACATTTTTGGCTGTTCGCCAGTTTATGATCCCTGTTCCGTTTCTTTTTTTTTCGATTTATCGCATTTTTTTTTTGTTTTTAGTTTTGGAATTTCAACGATATGTACAGAAGGAGCATTTTTTGTGGTACCGTGCTGTGGATAATGGTGTTCCTCTGTGGAATGTATGCACCTTCTAAACTTTAGAATATAAAGTGAACTGAATTATGAAGGGATATCTGTATTTTTTTAGTCAATATTCGACATAGAAGAACTTAAAAAATGTCTACGGATACTTGTGCCGAAGAAAAATGGAATTTATTCCATTAGTCCCCTAAAGGTGACCCAGGTCATTTGAAAGAGTTTAGGAAACCGACAAAGAAATTAAATTGACCCACTTATTCAACAAACGTAGAGGACACGTTGGAATGTCCTTTTTTAAATCAACGGTTTGCACTTAACGGCAGGACGGAGTTTATAAAATAGTGGATTGTTCGAAACCAAGTATCTCATTCAGGATCTGAAGGTTTCAGTAGGAGCTTGTTATGTTGCTTATGATAGTGTTAAGAGCGTTGGCATAACCAGCGAGTAATAGCTCATTACCATGACATTGAAAGTTTCCTTATGAATGGGAGTGGTTTGTGATCTACAAAAATAAAAGGAGAATGGGAAGTTTAGTGTCTTAGTATGGTAATGCTACAGTTCGGGCTGAACTTTACCTATCCTTTGCCTATCACGATCCCTAACCAGCTTCCTACAGTGATACACTCCGAGTTGGTTGAGGTCAACTCCACTTCTTCAAAAGATTTGGTTGTCTTAGCTTGGATCTGTAGATCCCTGACTAGGCCGATTGGTGAAATGAAAATTTACAGCCCGTGCAGTGTGTGATTGAATCTCTTCCTCTTTTAATCGTCAATAAAACAGGATTGAAAACTGCGCATTGTCTTCAATTAAAATGGGCAAGTTCTTCTTCATTCGCTTTCTACAGGAGAAGACTTTGCTACTCAGTCTCATCCTGAGACCAAAAATACGGTGATTGGCATGAGCAATTCTTCGTCTGATTTCTGTGCTAGTGTTTTGGGTGTTTGAAACTGCGGAGGCGAGGTAGACAAAGTCATCGCCGCCAATGGTGGCCTAGCCGTCGCGTCGTCTTTTTCTGATGGCAGAATATGCTTTGCTTGGCCCTCGTTTATCGTCAGACCCATTTAAGCCGCTTACTTCTCGGTGTTCCTCAAATCGTATCATTCGTATACGTAGACAAATGCGGGGACTTAAAATGATCGTGACTTTGGGGCAATGCTAAAAAATCGCATGAAATCACGGGGCATTGTCTTAATTTTCCTTAAAATTAAGGCCTCAGATAATCCGTTACCTACCTTGATGGAGCACTTGAAACCTCTCCAAAGTCATCCTGCAGAACCTGAAAAGTTTGGCAGGGATTTTAAAATTCGACCAGGCGTTTTGGCAGTAGAGTTTGCCTCTATGCGCGCTGTCAAATGCGACTTTGAAGGCGGCAAATAGAAAGTGATATTCCATCTACTATTTCAAAATCATGAGATACGAGTACCATGCATTTTACAGAAGAGCTGCTGTACCTTTGGCATGTTTGCTTTATATTTTGATGAATCTTTCCAAAGTCATTTCTCCTTTCCTTCATTTTCTCCTTTTCAGATGTCTCTGTGTGGTGGTTTTACTTGATGGCATTGGGGCTATAATATCTGCTTTGGTCTGCAACAGTTTTATGCTCTGAGTCGTCGATATCCAAATTGATGGGATCAATGTAGTTGACGGTGTTCTCATAGATATTGGGATAAGGAAAGCGCGTGCTTGTTACTTACCTTTGTTATAACTGGGGCACTAAGCACATAATCGGTCTTGAGGTCTATTTTCGTATACGCCTCCTTAAAATAGCATCCCGTAAGAGAAGCCGAAATTGTTCATCTGAATTCTGCCAGCCTTCTGTAGGTCAATTCTTTGATTTAAGTATTTTCTATTGTAAAGCAGGCTGAGACATCTGCGAGTCATTGGGGAGCACGTAGTCTGTTGAGGGTCTTAATATTCTGCACACATTTTAACCAACCAAACTCCACTGTTTAGCAAAACGAACCATTCAATGGTGATGAAGGCCAATAATTCAATCTACTCGACCAGGTGACCAAAATACATTGACTCTCAACGGGGCAGTGGCTGTTTCCTTTCCTCTAATTCAACTAAAAGGCATGAAAAAGTCGCACTGGTGGACATCAGTATGCTTCAAACAAGCTAAAAGCATAGGAATGACGGCAAAATGACAATCTTCGAGGTCCTTCGAAATTCTCTCTGCAAATCCTACTATGTGTCCGAAAAATAATCGATATCCCTTGGACGACTTAAAGTAATGACTTTATTCAATCTACTACTGGACACCAACTTTCTAAGTAGCTCCTTATTTACGACTAATTAGAATCTTAGCAAAGACCTAAATTCACGGCAGACAAGACAAGTTTAAGGTTTAATATCAGCTACAAACGCTCTCAGATGTCATCCACTTAATAGTAGTTGTTGCTGTGAAGATTTGTTTTCATATCCAGGAACTGGAAAATGTGCTCAAAGGACCTCAGAGCTATAAATTTATCATCTTCCCTTCCGAAAACTTAAGAACGACTGAATGATTTACATACAAGTATACGACATAGAAGAGCCAGAACTAAGAATGTCCATAAGATCACTAGACATAAGAAGTGACTTACAATCAGAGGTTCTGGCTGTATTTAGGGTGGTTGAGCTGATGCAGATGTTGCAGGCTGCTCTTAAGGCAATGGAATCAACCGATATCAGCAATGATATAGTCAGGGGCTGTCGCACAATGCTCATTATGCATTCAGAACCGGGTGATACTGTGCTGGGTGCCAGGACACTGCGGTTACAGGGAAATGAACAGGGGGTGAGCTTGCAAGAAGAGGAGGGCTACTCGATAACAGTGAGGTTGCCAACATAAAACAAAACCTCTGTGTTGTAAGGGGCACTATTGAGGAAAAGACCATAAAGACTGCCAAACTAAGGTCGTCGAATCTTGAAGGACATAGGGTGTCCAAGGCTCAATGGCCACTTCTTGATGGAAAAAGATCTAGAGAGTTAGTAAAATTAAACAGGGATAAGCTAAGGACAGTAAAAGGAATCCTGACAGGACATTGTCTCCTGCTGAAACATGCAAACAGACTCAAACTGTCAGATACGGACATTTGTAGATAAGATTCGGTGGCGATCTGAAATTGGATGGGGACATAACATGCATACTGAGTGAAAAAGACTTTAACAACCAAATTTTGACAGATCCTCCCTCAATCAGTGGTACCAGCTTACTGTTTTCCAATTTTTTTTTATAAGAAACTAGACTGGATGTCTTACGAGCATATTTAAAAAAGCTATAGCAGCTTGCAAAAAAAGGCCATTGGGACCAAATGGCGACTTCGACCTCCATTGCTTACTAGCTATACGTCTCGGTTATAGGACCGATACTTACCAATGGGTGGGTAGTCTGGTGGATGGGCTTCGTCGGAACCAGCGTAAGGGCCGCATATTAATTTTGTTGTTTTAATTGCAAAGTGTCTCTAGTTTTGAATCGATTCAGGAAGTTGGCCTTCAATCCAGCTTTTTCACATTAATCGCTTCCAATACGAGAACGAAAAGGAAGTTATAATGACTCCCAAGCGCGCTCCATGGAATGTAAACTCCTGCCTGTAACATTTTTAAAGAAATTTGGACTAATTTATCCACCAGCCCATAAAGCACATCGATAATAGATTTGTTTATTTTTTTTTACTTTAAATGCGGCAATTGTGATCGCTGACGTAGGTAACTTTCAAACAAAAATTAGCCTCATGGCTAAGGCAATTCATTTTGTAATGAAAAAGCGGAATTGGAGCAATCTCGGCTTAAGTACGACGCACACGATGATCAAGCGTCTTGAATTCCTGTACGAGTTCGTTTACCTCGTAAATAAAGATCTTTCCCCAAAATATCCGCTTAAGTGAATAAGTACAGATTCAATTACTGCGCACAACTGAGAATGGATTTATTTGTATCTCAAGTTTCATACAAGAAACAGCTTATTCAGTCAGTGTGATGTAGAATCCATTGAATACTTAAATAGATGTACAATCATATCTACTGTGTAAACTTGATCATCTCGAAATGAACTTTCACAAGGTGCAGGTGTTACTCTGACGTCTTATTTATGGTTCTAGATCAATTACCTTTAGCCAGAGTGGCTATAACCAAATCTTCACTTCACCCAAGTTGTGTGGACGGAATTTTTGGTCTGCATCGTCCAGGTTGAAAGGTTTATTGACAGCGGTTTTGGTTCATCATCAACGCCACTGATCTTCAATACTTGGTGCTGGGGCAGTAAACTTCTTGTACCTTGGCTACAACGTGTGTCGTGTCGATATTGGCTCTTCGGAACATTCGGACAGCCGTACTACCGGAGGAGTGTTTTTCGTCGATCCCAATGTGGTCAGTTTGGGTTACAGTTGATTGATCAGGAGTTCTCCAAATCGAAGTATGGAAATCGTCGAGGAAAATTTTAATGTCATTGCTAGTGATTGCACTAACGTCTTGTTAAAGGCTAATGCAGGCTAATTTAGACTTAATACGGATTGGAACGAGATGCCCATTGAAATGATGGAAACTTTGGATCTAACAAGAAACTCGCATCCAAATTATACTGACACATTTTGCAGTCAGTAATAATGGCCTTAGAAGATGTCGCAGCTTTTCATTTTTCTTTCGTCTAGCCCATCCCATCGCATTTTTTTCTGTCACGGTCTAGCAGTCCATGGCCTTCGATAGTTGTTCCGCTGCCGTGGCCTATTAAGGGACCTAACATTTCAGTTCATTGTCCTTGTATGGCTTGTAGTGGAATCTGTCCCAATCCGAGGCTTGTTTATGTTTCGCAACTCTGGTTTTTTTTTTCCATGACCGGACAGATAATCCGGTGGTAGAAAGCCCAACTCCGAAGACTACTTTCTTCATAAAAAAAACAGGGGGGGTGCTGTCAGTCCGCTATGGACCATGGCCTATCTTCTTGACACTCATTTGTGTTGCTCATGTGCATTTTTGTCACATCTGAGCGGGGCCTACGGCTTATCGCCGAGTCTGAACGGCACTCTTTAGAAGCTTTTCGTAGGAAATTTTACTTTCGGGAGTTTGCCACGGGCCGCCGAAAGGGTGATGGCGATTTGAAAAACTGTTGGTGACCCAGCCAGGAATCGAACCCAGGCTTCTTGCGTGATAGTCCAATGAGCTAACTATCGCGCCATCGCCACCGCCTTCATAGATATCCCTAAAACGTGTGATCAACTAGACTGAAGCTAGTTACTCGTTCGGGAAAGTAAGAATAAGTTGGTCCACAATTGGCTCATCCACCACCATCTCTTTTCCAAGACCCTGACTCAGTCTCTCCTTACCGTCATGAGCTCCAAATATGTCGGAGTAGCCCGGACTTCACCGTTGATTCTATCTGGGTAATTCATCAGCTGTCGCGTTATATTCTGCTGCGAGAAGCACAAACTTTTGTTTAATACGACTACAATATATCGCCTGAAGAAGTTATACAACAATTTTTTTTGATCATAGAGCTTCGGAATTGCTTGATACTCGTGCTGATCTTAAATATCTGTCAACATCTAAATCAATAAAAAAAAAACTATTTCCATCCAAGTAATTAAAAGCCACTGGACCCCCGTAAAGTCAGCAATACTCAGTCCTCCCTCACTGTCATAACTATCCTAAACCTATTTGAAACTTTGAAACGTACAAGTGAATCGTAGTTCCTCTCGAAACCGAATACCAATAACTCGACAGTCACATCATGCTAACGTCAATTGTAATTGTGAAATCTCCTCGACATCAGCTCTCGTTGTGGAAAATAACCTCCCATCTACCAATCGTGTAAAGATACATGCCGCCAGAGCTACAAAGCCAGAATTCCCAATGACGGCAAGCCGAATCCTAGTGGGTATAAAACGAATCCCCCGACTCTGACCAACCCGATGCGTAGCCCACATCTTGTTCAATCTCTCTCAAGTTCAGTCTCCAAACATAAAATATTAATTGATATTTTAATTGCACTAGTATGAGTAGTTGTATCTGTAGCTGTACACATACTCGTACTCCGGCTGCAGTCGTTCGTCTAGAGTTTCAAGTGAAACAAACGAACCATTGTAAGCCATGCCGATGATGGTGCCGCATAGAAAATGAATTCCCTCAGAGACGGGGTTAGTGCGGCGCTTCATCGTGATACGAATACTATTCGCATAGTTTCCAGGGGGTGATTGGTTGACTGGTTGGTTACTTTAATGCATAGAAAGCGCTCCCATTTAAAACGTAATCAACCATGCATTTAGCGTTATTTAAAAAACTCCATTCGTAACCACTGCTCCTGCATAATTATAGATTCATAATAGCTTTCGTAGTAGGTGGAGAAAGAGCGACAGTGACAGCCACAATGGATCTGGATCTGGGTCTGGATCTGGATCCGGATCGGACGATGATGATTCATTTCCACTGACTGCCGAGTGCCCTGACTGTTGATTGTTCAGCGCAGGGATGCGAAGAACTTCTGGTACTGCTGCTTGGATGAATTCAAATTAAAATTCAACAAAGCAGATGAAAATTAAACACAAAAGTTGTCCATATACTAGAACGTAGTTCCAGAGCAGTGCAGAGCGGAGAAAAGTGAGTCAGCGCATTGAGGCGAGTGCGCGCGTATAGCCGTTGGCAAATTTTGCCAACCCATTGTACAATAGTAATCAAAAGTAAATTGCAGGAGCAGTGCGACCGTGCGGTACGGTGAGGGCTACGATGACGTACAAGTGCGGATATGTTCCCGTATTGCTATTTTCAGCGACACAAGCACAAGCTAGCATACCCGCACTATACACCAGTTCTTCTCTCCCCATTAATTGGTCTGATGTTGGGGCGAAAACTTCAACTCTCAGATTCGAAATCGGTCTCGGGCCTATCCTCGTTGGTCCAGTCCTTAGCAGTCGAAAGCCCTGCGGGCTAGTATCTTTGTGTTTTTCTTTCGGTTTTCTTCTTGACTTTGTTTGGCCAAGAATTAGAGATAGTATGGGCCGCATGGAAAAATTGCACAGCAATCCACGGATACCTTTGTGTATCTCCTTCGGGGGCGAAAGAAATTTCTTCAGTTTGTATCTGGTTTTTTAAGTCTTTTTTGTTTGAAAACTCTCGCAGATATACTATACTCGTACAAAGGAAGAATGAAACAACTTTTTGTGGGAGAGTTTTCGCCACGAATGAATCTGTCTTGAGGGAGTCCTTTATTCGAGGATAAATGCTAAAGTGAAAATGTTGAAAATTAACAAGCAATACGATGTGAGAATTTAGAGAAAGGAGGAGAAGTATGTACGAATATACGTAGGTATGTATGTAGATACGACCGCATTTTTAATTTTCACAAAAGACTTTGTTTCTGGAAGTTGAGGCATTTGTCTAGGTTTTTAGCTTGAATTCTTTCTGGTGAATGGAAACGCGAAGAAGAAATGATTGCTAATGGAAAGCATAGTCCACCTCAAGGAAGAAGTTTGCTTATGGAAGAATAGAATTGGGATTTAGTAATCACCACTGATTCAGGACTCAAGATGATGATGAGATTTGATTCGGGAAAGTGTAATTATATCATAATACGAAAGGAAGCAATTGTGGTAGCCAGGGTGGATTCAAAAGGACGAATTTGAAATTATTGCTTTTGCAAACAATGACAAGCGTTATTTTGATTGAAAAACGATTTCTTTTTATTGCAAATGAGTTGGGGTTGCCATACAGACTGCATCATTTAGACTAATGCGCAATTTGAAATTCATCAAGAAGATATGTTTTTTTTGCTTTCACATGAACGAGCGGGTGAGTAGGTTCAACATATTTGGTCTATAAGTGTCCGCATCTGATCATAAAAGGTACTTTCCAATGCAGATCGTTTTGAGCGGAGATTATGTAGAAGAAATCTAAAACTTCAACATCCACCAACTACATTTGACATTTTTGAATTATCATTGATCTAAATTGCTATACTTGTAAGAGAGATATTCAGAGAGGATAAGGACGACAACATTACAGATGATATGTTTAAGCTCCTAGAACGAACATATGTTTCTCCTCTATAGCACTCTGGATGTCTAAATTTTGGAGGAGCCAACATCGACAGGGATTATGAATTTGTTGCATAACACAAGCACAACGCCATCAAGTAAGATCACCAAAGTTCGACGTTAAGCAGCTGTAATCATGACGTATGTACAATGAAACAAGCCGTCAGAGAAGCAGCCGCTGATGTTATAGCTTACAAATCGCCGCCGCCACAAACAAACTTCTGCTTTGACGATGAATGTAGGTAAGTAGAAGCACTGAAACAAAAACTATAAAAAGATGCGCTGGATCAAAGAATGAGAACTGCCCGTGGCTCCATTAATAGAAAATAAAGAAAGAAACAGGTTTCTTGAAAATAGACTAAAGCGCTGAAGTGAGAGAATCAAGAATCTTTTCTGCGGGAATGACGTTCAATAGTTTTGTCAGAAAGAAAACGAAAACCAAATTAACAAAGCCAGAGTGGAGGTCTGCAAGGACGAACATCGAAATCCAATAGTAGAGGCGTATTCGGAGCTGAGAATATGAACCATTCATCATGGATGAAAGCGACAAATCTGTTCTCACAGCCTAGACGAAGTTATGGTTGCAATACCGAAGCTTTAGTCTAACAGGGCTTATGGCGCAGAAAGCGTGCTTTGCAGCTGTAGATAACCTAGTTGGAAATATGTTACAGCTCAGCATTGTTTTTCTGATTCACAAGAAAGGAAAACATTTTCACTGCGCCAAATATAGGAAAATAATTCCTGCCTGTATGTTATGACGTCTTATGTGAGCTTTTTAATAATCTTACAGGTTTTCATCAATACGGTTTCGGGCTATCAAAGCCCATCATCCATTAAATATTCAGTCTAGTCGGATCATGGATAGACTGACTCGACATATGACAACGGATGGTCTGGTTTTGACATCCCTGCCAAGCTCGCCAGGTGCAGGATGCTCTATTAACATCGATAATGAGTTAACTAAGATAAGCTTTAGGCAAGGCGTCCTTTAATCACTATAGGAATGATTAACCAAAACTTTCCGCAATACGTGGGTGAAGTTTACCGATTTGTTGACCGATTGTCTTATCAATGAGATTTTCCTGAGAATAGCGGCGAAAGTGGCCGATATGGATCTGATGGTAAACAATAGCAAAACAAAGTTCATACTATCAGAAGAAAGGGACGTGGGCTAGAACGTCACCATCTGCAGTTAGGACTTCGTGGGATGATAAAGTGGCATTTTTCTCCGGCTACGCAGCTATAACCAGCAACGACGTCAGGTGCAGAGTTACTCTTGTCAAACGTTGTTTCCTTGAACTCATGGGACAAGTGGGTAATAGAGCTTCCTCTGAAACGTCCTCCTTTACCGCGTAGAGGAACATTGAACATTGCCGAAAGCTGATAAAGAATCACGTAACCGTTTCCAAAGAAGACGCGTGATTTGGGATCCTGTTTGTTTAGGGTGAATAAAGGAAGAGGCTCAACTGTTTCCTGTACGGATTGCAAATCGACATTGAATTAGTCAGGCGTCTACCGGATCCATCACATAAGATCGTTGGGCTAAGGTGAGCGTAGGGTCGGCATAGCAGTTAACGATTACATCTTAGGTGGCGACACGCTGTGGATGGGGCCAATCAACAACAGCTGTGCAGGTCAGGAGGAAGCTGGAGAGATATAGTGTTACCTGGAGAGGTTTGTTGGCCTAGGACTGGGCTCACGTTGGACTAAGGCCATTCTAAGTAAGTAAGTAAGTAAGTATATTAACATTGGTTCTATACTGACATGGGTTATAAAAGGAAGACAGCAAGAAATCGCTTAAATCCCTTTCTAACTTGTATGCCTATTGAATAGTGCGAGCTCCGATGTCGTAACGTACACCTGAAAAAAGTTGAAGCTGATTACAGCTTACAGTTTGAAACAAAAATAATTCAAGAGGCTTAATCTGATAGCCGCCGATTGTTTACAATCGCAACTCACTCCAGAAGTGAATAGATAAGAAATTATAACCAGCTCGCCCAGAAGTCCAATGGAATGATATCATAAAATCCAACACAGCTGGTATCTACTCGTAGCATAGGTTGTTGATATTATGCGAATGAACAGGGGTTGCCAACTCCTATTCCTATGATGAACGTTAATCTTCCTACCGTATGCTTAACGCTGGGCCCCGTCCAATTATCATGGCTTCTTCCATCAATGACGTTGTCTAATAAAAACCGGTGATAGGACAAAATTGGATTTATCATAAATATCATCAGACGTTTCGCCACTGATGGTTGCTATGATTTGTCCAGTTACAAGCTGCCGGTCAAAGGTCTTGTTGAGTGGCAAGACCACCGGTAGTCCCTACCAGGACTTAAAACACGGCAGTGTGGGAGTTAGGAGCCTCCCGGACTTCGGTCTGGGTCTAACTTGTTGAGGTGGGCCCCCTTGTGGTAGAGTCACGGTGGCTGTGGTTTAAACGTAAAACGCAGGAAGGGTGGCCTTCCTAGGGCTCAATACCGGCAGTAGAGTTGCTGAAAATGGTGGGTACTGATACCCTAAGATCGGTAAGAGGTTAAAAGTAGGCCTTGAATCATACCAAGGGTGGAGCTGTGCCCTCAACACAGCTCCGAATTGGTATCAAAAGAATTGACGGAGAGCGATGGCAAGGCGTATCCTGAGTGAAAGATCTCAATGTTCTGAGAAGAACCCAGATTAGACGTACTAAGAGCCAAATACGTCTAAATTGCAAACATTGTCTGTTTTAAGACACAAGAGTCTAAGACATGTCCGACTATTGTTTCCTTTTAAAACTGAGATTGTTCTCATAACAAGAAGCTGACTGATCGGAAACTAAGTACTTCTGCTGTCCTGCTGACAATAGATATAAGGGCCTAAGATGTTAGTTGGAGAAATATGCAACTGAGACGGTAATGAACTACGGTTTAAGAGTCCATAATAACAAACAAGCTGCTCTAAGCTCCTATTTAAACGTCTCACCAACTCCAGGTAAGCTTGGAAGTTCGCCCTTCCCTTGAACGAGTGTTTGAGTCTTGCCATGTGTTGCATGCGGATGCTAGGCTAGGCACAGATGAAAATTTCTCAAGATTAGTGTTGCAGGCTCACAGGCTTCTTAGCACAACTGTATACGGGATAAGTTATTTGAATCCTTACGTCCAATGAGCCCTGTTTTTGAATAACGATGGCATTTGGCTGCAATTATCGAACGCTGTCCTGTTGAGTACTGGTGCTATTGACTTCTCACCACACCATCATTTCAAATCATTAAACGCTGAAAAAAAGTCTTTGAGTTCACAGTCATAATGAAACTACCAAGATTTATCGTTCAAATTTCATTATTATTTGCTGAATACTTTTAAGAATATTATCCTTTGCAACGAGAGTCAGTATTTGTAGTGTTCTGTTCAATTTCCGCACCATCTGCAGCTCTGATTGTGTATTTTTTGTGGTTCAGATAAGTCAAACTCACTTCCTCAATGAGCAACCAATACATTTTTAATGATGTCTCCATTTAAATCGCATCCTGGCTTATGTGATTCCATACCTAACCACATCTTCAAAGATTCACGCAATCTGCATTCCCTTTAGTGAGTCCCTTTCATTGAAATGCTGTCTAATTAGCCAGTCATTTGCATAACCAAGGAAACCGATTTAAGTCATTTCACCGCAAACAACAGCAGGAAGGTATCTCAATAATTAGCATGGACAGTTGAAGCTCGTCTTCAACTGCACACTGGCTATCTTCTTTAGCAAATGTCCACTGTGTATTCATTCTGACCATTGTCACATATTCGTACACGCCAGTTACCATTCTAATCGCGTAACCAACAAATGAAAGAACACGCAAACCAACAAAACGAAGAAAACACCACAAAGACCAAACAAACAAAACACGGAAACGTAACGAAATGAATCTTCGTTTGCCCTCAAGGATCTCCAAAAGCGGTAATATCCCTCTCTTAGTCATGGCAGTGGCAGAGAAAACAAATAGCAGGACAACTTGGAACACAGAACCTAACTCGTACAAAAATGGTACTCGGCTTCGGGTTCGGATTCTTATTGTTGTGGGATATTCATGCCTTCTACCCCCACTCACATCCACTGGAACTAAAGATGTTGCTTCTGTCGGGATTTGCTTTTATGCAGATCGCTTTCGTCTTTCATCCGACACACCAAGTGTTTGCAATGTTGTTCAACGCCGCCGCCGCCGCCGCCGCCGCCGCTACTTCTGTTGCCACATCTACTGCCGCCAGGAGTTGTCGGGTTTTTGTCACGATTCTGAAATACTAAATTGAGTTGTAAATTGAAGAAGGAACAGGAATTGTATTTTGTTCCTTCGGCCAGTCCGTTGATTTAAACGGATGCACAGCAAATGTGGTACGAATATAGTACGAGTATGTACGTTCTCATTCTCGCTTTGTTCGATTGGCATGCGATCGAGTGCATTCAAATGAGCTACGCGAATTCTATTAAAATTGTTGGATATACTCGTACTGTAGTTCGAAATAGGACCTTTGAAAACGTATGGACTTTGAAATCCTAACAATCGAATTGAAGTCTTTGTCTTTGACGGCGTTAATTTAAAATTTTTTTTTTCTTGTCTTATTTTTTTCCTCATGTTACCTTTAACCTTCCTCCAATATGATAGCCGGCTGTGGTTTAGAAATTAAGTGAATCGACTTTCTGTGTTTAGGGTGTTTCCTGTTTTTCAGTAAGCCACAAATATTTATGGTGTTACTGAGCAACATCTTTAATGTCTCAACTCCCTACCCCCATCAGAACTGGACCGGAGACTTTTCCAACCATCATGTGCGATGTCAATGTAGTAGTTGTGTCGCCTGCCTGCACCTGTTCAAGTGACGTAGAAGATTAGCAGCATCGCTAATTTATTTTAAAAAGGATCAGCCCTCACTATCTGAATGGAGGAACCATTCAAGGAGTATGAGGCATTTGAAGCGCACGCTCTCGAAACATATATAGTTGCGACATTTGGCTCTGGCATGGTATTGAACTAGCCATACCTCAAGGTATCTGCATGTGCTGCCCGATGATCTTAAGCTAATGATCGTGGTATTCGTAGAGGCCATAGACAGAAGCGCCTTAAAATGAATAGTTTCCGATTTCTGAAAGTTGACCTTAACTTCCAGCCCTGCGGTTTCGTTTAATCACATTTGAGAATATTAATGATCGCAATCTCTACTCAATTAAGTCGTTTACATACGCTATGCGATGGTGAAGTGATCCCACAAGGTATCTTGTGTTGTTGTTGAATATGATCTTCGAACTGCGTTTTTTTTGCAGTGAGCATAGAACACATAATGCATACTATGTGTTCTATGCTCAATGCTTAAATTTTTTTTATTTTGATCAATATAGTCCCCTTTTAGCTTAATACACTTATTCCAGCGATTTTCCAACTTCTTGATCCCGTCCGAAAAGTAATTTTCCGTAAGGTCTGCAAAATACTTCGCCATGGCGTCGATGATTTCCTCGCGTGAGCTCGCGTGGGAAGAGATAATAGTCCGAGGGAGCTAAATCGGGCGAATACGGTGGATGCGACAGCAATTGGAGCCGTAAGTCATTGATTTTAGCCGTGGTTGCGATGCTCTCATGCGCTGGCGCATTGTCCTGCAAAAACAAAATTTTTTTTCGCTTCATATGAGGCCGTTTTGCAGTGATTTCGGCCTTCAAGTGCTCCAATTTGTGACCGGTGGCTTGAATACTGTAAGGAGTTGCTTAACAAACAGTTTCCACGTGATATCTATTCGAGGAGGAAGTTTCGGACTATTCAATCGAAGAAATAAGTATAGCAATTGGAAAAATGAAGCGGGGGAAAGCGGCGGGACCAGACAGCATTCCATCAGAGTTTTGGTTGAAGATGGAGGGGATCGGCAGCGTCTGGCTATCGAAACTTTTAAATAAATTAAAATGTGGACAACCTATGCCGAATCAATGGAGAAGTAGCTTCTTGGTTCCATTATACAAAGGAAAAGGCGACACTCGAGAATGCAACAACTACCGTTCAATCAAGCTTATGTCACACACAATGAAAATCGTCGAAAGAGTCTTAAACGAACGTCTTCGGCAAATAATGAAGCTCGATAGTAGCTTTGTTGAAGGAAGATCGACGGTGGACGCTATCCACAGCCTACGAATAATAATGGAAAAGCACCGAGATTCGTCTAAGATTCGTGTAAATACACATGGTATTTATCGACCTCGAGAAAGCATTCGATCGAGTGCCTAGGGATCTCATATGGCCCGCGCTGAGGTCTCAAAACGTACCGGAAACGTATGTTAGAATAATACAAGACATGTACGGAAACGTGAAAACTGCGGTTAAAAGCTCTGCTGGACTAACGAGAGAATTTCCAGTTAATGTCGGAGTGCATCAAGGAAGCGTACTTAGCCCTTTCCTCTTTAACGTAGTATTCGACTATCTTTTAAAAGACTGCATGCGCGAAGCAAATGTAACGCCAATTCTCTTCGCTGACGACGCAGTTATACTTAGCGATAACGTCGAAGATTTACAGAACGCCTTAGATTCATGGAGAAATGCGCTAGAGAGAAACGGGTTTAAAATAAGTCGTTCAAAGACGGAGCATTTGACGTGCCCATTTGCGCATCCGTTGCGACCTGTTCCGGATATAATGTTAGACGGAATAGTTCTTTCGAAAAGCACTATCTTTAAGTACTTAGGATCAATCGTTAACATGGAAGCGAAATGTGACGACGACGTAAACCACAGAGTGAGTGTGGGATGGATGAAATGGCGGGAAAATTCGGGAATCTTTTGCGACCGAAAATTTCCACTTAAATTAAAGGGGAAACTCTACACCACGGTTGTTAGACCAGCTCTTATATACGGTTCACAGTGCTGGACAATGTACGAAGCGTTTAAAAACAAAATGACGGCAGCGGAAATGAAAATGTTAAGGATGTCTAGTGGAGTCATTAAACGCGATTGCATTAAATCTACGCGTATAAGAGGAAGTCTACATATAAAGAATTCGGTAACCGAACAGCTTGAGGCGAATAGAATAAGCTGGTATTGCCACGTTCAAAGAAGATCTGCGGAAAATCCGGTTAAAAAGGCACTATCAACTACGGTCACTCCAACTGTAAGAAAACGAGGTCGGAAAAAGAATTCCTGGATTTCTCAGATGGCAAATGCGCAACAACGTCTGGGGTCAACCACTGAAGCGATCCAGGACCGAGCATTATGTAGACGCGTTCTGCGGTCTGCGACATTAGCCAACCCCATAAGCGGAGCAGCAGCGATGCAGTAAAAATGGGAAACTCGTTACGCATAAGTTCGTATAACGAGGAAAGGGTTAATAAAAGGATAAGAAGAAGAAGATCTACTTAGTACATGATATTTTGGAGCCAGCAAAAAGATAGTGATGGCAACGGGAATAAGGTTTCATAAATGGATCGCATGTACGGCGTTAGATAATGGACTAGTTCAGGTTGCTGAAAATTTGTGGAGAAATATGGTTTTCTTCTAAAAATTTACTAATTCCTTGAAATGAAGCAGTTGCCGTCAGTGATCAGTTTTGATAGGAATGTAGACTGGATCCCTCGTTTAGTACTTGGTAATGCCATTTATGAAGGTTTGTCACTCGTTCAATTCAACTTCACTTGCATTCTTAACCTCCGATAAGTTAGTTGCGGCAAGAAAGAAATAAGACTGTTTGAGGTTAGTGAAATTTCTACTGTAATTTTGTATGACGAATGGTTCTTGGTTATGCAGTTGTAAAAGATGTCAAATAGGGATTTTCAAGTCAGTCAATCAAGCCGTGTAAAATGTGTGCGGAACTGGTTCGGTTAGAATGTGAGACAGACTATTTCAACTCCAGTTGAGAACCTTTTACAACAAATGATTTATCTGACAAGGAAATGAGGTTTCTATATAGAGTGGCAATAGGTAGCCTTATATATTTGGCAGTGGTTGTTATTTCATAATTTTGACGCAGCAACCCAAATGCAGGTAAATGTAGTCATAGTAGTACATCAGTGGCCCTAAGTGAATACGTATACATACTTCCTATGAGTTGCGACAGTGCATCTTCAGTATACGTATCTATATTAGTTATGCGGATTTCGTTGGCATTATATAGATAGTGATGCCATGGCCTATAAGATGTTGCCAATTTCAGATGAGAAGAAAACAAATATCGGACAAAAGCATTCAATTTCTATCCAAATACAGTATGCTTTCGATATTCCCAATTTTCATGTGCGTATCTCATAAGTATCTCTGTCTAAACGATAGGATTCTTTGAACTTTTATAACCCGGAACGAAGAACAGCAGCAGAGAGTACGCCTGATTACATCACACTTCTGGTAAGTACGGCGAATTCCCTCTGTTCCTTTACATTTGTTTTTAATACATCGTATCCATACAAGGAAGTGAGACTTTCCTAGCCATGTCCAGTGTAGCTTCTTCCTCAAACTAAGTTCTATTGTTCGACTCCCCCTACAAGAATCACAGAACAAAACACCATTCCTTCGATAGACAGAATCTTCGATTGCATCTCCCTCTCACTCCTCTAATCAAGTCTCTTTTGCCTGTGTAACTGGTAACTAAGTTCACGTTGAAAACATGACTTTACAGTGCGAAGCGTGAAAACTATGGCAATGGCGACAATTGGAATTTATTTTCAATGTTCGGGCCAAGATCGTACCCGTAGCTACACTTTAATGGCGATTCCGCGAGTTTGTCGCGAGTGCAATTAAACTGTAAGCCACAGGGTGACATTAGTTTTATTGCATTGCAAATTCGAATTGTGATTGGGTGTCGCGCACAGGAGAGCGGTTCGAAGATGTCTAGTGTGTAGTATACAAGTCGTGCGCAAAATTACCACGCCAAATCAATTGCAACGAATCGTTTACTGCGCTCAAATCGACTGAATCGCAAATCGCACAAACTGAAAATGAGGACTTGGTTTCGTGTTCGGAAGTTAAGACGCGCTAGTGACAACGCTGATCAGTTGGCGCGATTAGCCAAATGGAAATTAGCAAGTTGGGTGTTTGTAATGAGGACTAGCAGATGCTCAAATGCAATTCCATTTGAATATTCCATCGACCAACAGTACCGCCACACCACCGAACTATGGTAATCGAACAGTTTCGATTAACAGTTCATTGGGAAGGAATAGTTTTTTTGGGATTTTCACATTTGGCATCAATTGAACGTGTAAATTGAAACTGTTAAGGCTTCATTGCAGCAACGATGTTTTCATGCAGATGTTGTGGACAAATCGAAGGTCATCAAAACGGTGGTATTGAGTTGCAACTCACTTTCGGAATTTCGTTGGTTTGGTTCCTGTAAACGAAACGTGATTTAAATATGAAGCCACTGTGAGTTCTTGACGTTGGATTAAGTTTTGTTTAACCAAGTTACAGAGCATTTTGTGATACACTTTCATTCAGTACCTGCTACGGGTTAAAGAAAAAAAAAATATTCATATCTTTAAAGGAGTGCCACAAGAATCTGTGTTTGGACCCATACTTTTAGCAATGTGGCTATCTATTTCAACTGGAAAATTTTGTATGCTGATTTATGGAATTATAGTTTCTTTTCATATTGAGCTTCGAAATGATATCCTTTTCATCCTGTAGTCAATTATCTGTTTTGCAGTAGAATGTTGTCTTTAAAATGGACGCTTAAAATACCTAAATCTAGATAAAATTATTATAATTCATTGCCATCCTATGGAACTAAAGAATCGCAAAATTCTCTTTTTGAAAGAACGAATTTCTGACGTCGAATTTGAAGGTCCTTTATGGGGAGCTCTAGCTTTAATCCTGATTAACTAATAGTACCCCTTTTCAGAATCAGATATGCTTTCTTTCTGTTTTGTTAGAATCTATGCCATGTTGTTTTGCACCACGTGCTTATTTTTATAACCTCTTACGATTAGATAGCGTTGTCAAGAACTACACGTATCTAAATTTAAATTTTCTAAATCTTTAAATACAGTTAATGTGGTATCCTTACTTCAAAGGTAAACAATGAGCTTGTGCTTCTCAAAGTTTATACCGGATTAGCTTTTTTCTGCAATGCAATGTTAATGCGAAACTTGTCTTCAACAAAAGTTATTAGTCCAGTAATCCTTTTCAGATATTTTGAACTTTAGAAGAGTAAATTTTCAACCCCAGGATGCAACTTGGTTTGTGGAGAGTTATCCGTGTACATTTTTCGGCCAAGCTAGGAGAGAGTTTTACTTTGTTTCAGCACTTTGGAAGCACTTTTGGCTTATTTAACTCAAAAGTTCAGATATATCTTCTTAAAGACCTATTTTACCGCTTTAGATACGAAGGGGTTCTGCTATTAGGCTCATGCCCAAAACACATGAGCAGAATTTTGTGTGCAGTGAAATAAGAATACTCATGTTTTAATTCGCGAAGTTACATATAAATGCTGCACGCAGCGCTGTTCTGCAACACATCTCTGTTTCTAAATTCCCTGCAATCGACAGTATCACACATAAGTGACAGTAGCTGTGAAATGACAGCAACCGATGCGATAGACTTCAAAAAATATCTGCACATCTGTTTCACGGGCAGAGCTGTCAGCAGTACTGCAAGTAGATTTTCTGCACATGTGTTTTGGGCATCCGGCTCATTTTTTAAAGTTAAGATCTTATGTGTTTCGGATTCAGGCCACAGAGGTAATCATGGGAACGTAATGAAATCTGACTAAAAGCATCAGGATCACCGACTTCCTAAGCATTTAGACTTGAAATCAAAATTACTAGTGAACACCAGCAGAAGCAAATCTTCGGCTGCTTACAAGATGTTACTGCTCTTTGTGACGTTAACCCAAAACTACTCAAGTCTAAACAGCATCTTGGATCACAAGCATCGAGAATAACAGGGACCCAAATGAAGAGAGCAACGAGCCTAAATTACAAGCCATAGTTTTCGAAATAGTAGGCTCCTTTAAAAATAGAACTTGGAGGTGTCAAATAGGATAAAAGCTGCTACGGTGTACAAAGGTCATAAAGAAGATATTAGTTAGCGTAATAATGACATTTCTGATATATGTGTGTGTGGAACCTGTGTAGGTTGACATTCATCATATATATAAAAATCTCAAGTCACTGTGTTGTGGTCCCACTCCTCCAAAACGGCTCGACCGATTTTTATGAAATTGTTTGTGTATATTTGGTAGGTATGAGAATAGATCATAAAGTATATTTTATACCGCTAGGTGATTAGGGGGTTCCTACCGAGAGTTTTTTTTTTTCCATACATTTGCAAATATGTGAATAAAGGCAACGAATTGGCGGGGTTTCAAATTCAGAATACCGATGTGAATGGTCATCGATTGAATGACAAAGACGAAGCTGTCTGGCGTGTCTTTGGCTTCTCAATTCATGAACGGGACCCAGCAGCTGTGCATTTAGCCCTCAATCTTAAGAACGGCCAGCGCATATTTTTCACAAACAAGACAGCTATTGAGGGTGTCATGAATCAACCAAAAACTTCACTCACCGAATGGTGTAATCATGCCGATACTTTCGGTGCTTGCGGGTAAATTACTCTAATCCGAAATACCCCTCTCATTCAAATGGAATACTATAAAGAAAAGGATGCCCAGCAAGCAAGACACACTAATTGATGCGTGTCCCGGCCTATTCAAATCAAACACTTTGGGCCGAGTATATACAGTCAATCCAAGGCAGACTGAGTGCTTCTATCTGCGACTGTTGTTGGTTAATGTCACTGGCCCATTGACATTTCAAGATATACGCAGAGTATAAAGATGCTTGCCTTGCACTCGGCTTGCTGGAAGACGACAATCACTGGGTCGATATTGGGCTGTACAGCAACACAAATTTGTCTACTATTCGCTATAGTGGTGACAACATGTTTCACGGGACGAGCAGACTTATCGTCAGTCATCGAATTCGTACACGGTGCAATGATCTAACGATTACAATCTAACGCTGTGAACAATGAAGCATTGATTGCTATCGAGGATCATTGCGTTGTCGATAAACGATTGTTTTATTTTATCGATCGTTAAAACATTCAAACACACTTCCAATACATTCGTTATTTTTTATTTAACAACCAAAATATTGACTAGAAATAACTTATATGGCAGAACAAGGTTTGCTGGGTCAGCTAGTATGTGTATATTAAAATAATGTCGGTTAGCACTAAATTTATCTGTAATTCTAGTCAAAAACCCGAAAGTCCTTAAAACTGTTTTGTGAAATTGACTTAAATTTGCTTGTTGCTTTACCACACAAGGATACATAAGAAAATCAGTATTCAGAGCATAGCTTGACCATTTTCGTCATAAACTTAGCCTTCAAGAACTACCAATAAATTTACTTTCAAAGTTAAGTGGTTACATCGAATTGTATTACTCACGAACTGATCAATTAATTCCCATTATGTTCGGTGTGGAACTTTCTTTTTTAGAACAAACAGAAAAGAGTTTAAGGACATTAGAAGATTTCTTTTGTTCACATAGGCTTATGTTCCAAGTTACCCATGCAAGGTGTCACCTATACGTTTCGATCAGTGGTGCCTTAACAATACTCATTACTCTAGTAACTTACACCCGTATTCACAAACGTTACTATGAGGTCTCTCTTTCATGCGTCAAAAATGATTAAAGAAATTATTTGCTCGCTAGCTCGAGCTACAAAATTTTGTTAAATAGTTGTTTCTACCGCGTAGCAATTTAAAGTTACAAAATTAACACCACAAGATGCATAAGCAATATTTGTAGAAGAGACAAGAATAGTATCTACCACTGGTATTCATTAATTTGAAAAATAAATAAATGCTATGTAGATAAGGAATTGATCGAAGCTACTGAAACATTTATTCGACATTCTGCAATTTATTATTGAATACAACTTCGCGCATATGTTCACCTCTACTCTATCTGATGAATGTCTTCCAAGAGACAAGGTTTCGACCAGTTTCATGCATTTGTGACCGTATGTCCTCAATAGCACGAGTAATGTTGGTTTCCAATGAGTCGATTGTTGTTGGTTTGTCAGCCTAGACTAGCGATTTACGACTTGATCTGAGGCCCACTCACCGAAATTTCAATGCAAACGATGGTCGGCTTCAATACTACAACGAACTGTATCTTGTAAGTCTTCAATTAAAGAACTTTGCGTACAACTTTCGTAAAGAACTAAGCTGTTGTGAACGATGTCAAATCGATAAATTTGGATCTTCTCCAACAAGAAGTGGCAAACTCGATCTGCTGAAGGGACATAAAATGGGACTTCTAGTAGATATTCCCAAAGCAGGACTCGGGAGTACAAATGATGGCAACACTTACAGATGATTTTAGTTTTAGTTTCGTGTCCATCTAGATGTAATGAAATGTTTTAAAACTATCCTGAAAGTGATTTCGAGCCGAAAATTACTACGGCTTGCCCCATAATTTGAGCGGTTTAATCACATAAATATGTGTTGCAGTCAATGTACCTACACTTTGCACTTCAAGGGCCCACCGTACTCCAGGCAAGCTTGGGCTGTCAGAATAAGTTGCTTCTTTGGTTTGAGATGATTTTTCAAAATGAATTTACATCTTGACTGTCCAGTATTTTATGGAAATTGTTGTCCTATTCAGCGTTCCTAATGTATCGCTGTACTGCTGGTCATATCCTGCAAGAAGATGGGTTCGACTCCGTAGACGGGTGGCAGTGGTCCTATTATGAGATATGAATGCTGTCGCTTGTGACCTTAAGAAGGCCCTGAAATAGTCTTGAATAGCTTTGGAAATTAGACCGCTCTTTTACTCCCTCGAGCTCTTTACAATTATATACAATACAAAAGATATTTAAGCCACACGCAGGTTAGGTCTGGGGGTCCTCATGTATAGGCATTAAGTTCGTTGTTAATTTTGCAACAGTTCTCCAAACCAAAAGGCACTGCAAGGAGGTAAAGAGTCTACTTGCTCTGTAGGATAACTATATTAACTAGAAAAGGCTGTTTTGTTTTGTTTTGGCAAATGATAAATTGCCTTTCGAAGCACCCTGTAAGAGTTTCAACACGTAATAACAAAGCTAGATTTGGTACATGCGAGTACCTTATCCAATTCCACGTAATTGCCCTTACTCTCCCTTTCGTCCCTTTAATACGTTCAGCAACAACATTCGTACAAAATCCACAATGTTTCCATCGTACAGTGGTCACTTTGTCGCAGGCAGCAAATTACGATTACGATTACGAATACTTCATCTCTTCCTGTTGAAGCATATTCTAGTTCGTTGAACTATAAGCCATCGACTGACCAGACCACCACCACTCTGAGCAATTACCCATTTTTGGAATGGAACACGCAGCCGAAAACCATGCGCACGCACATTTTCGTACAATAAGAGGCCGAAATCACCGTGATTTCGGGTCAAAATTCCATGTCATCCATTGCGTTGTGTCTCCAAAATAAGACACGACACTTTGTAGCAATTATTGTCATCGCTGTGACTCCTCTCCACATCTACGAGTATGTGACACTTTTTGGCAACGTTATGTCCACTTTTGGTCACTGGATCTGCTGCGGATTAATTTATGAAGAAATTACAGATTCCAATGTAGAGATTTGTACCCTTTCTTTGTCCACGTTGGGATAATTACGACGACACAGACGGTGGACCAGACCAACTCGACTATATGCTTCCGATCGAGATTTGCGAATTTTACAAAGGACAAGTAACTCCATAAGCAATGGCTAACCATATGGTGCACGAAAAGGACTCCTTGTTGCTGGAGATGCATGTTGGAATGCACCATTGGCTGGCCATGGTAATTAGCCTTTGATTCTGGTTGGTGTTCCTCGAACTGCAAAAGAAGCACGACTGTGTGTTAACAATTGCCTGACCAATTTGATGATTTTCATTTTCGTGAATTCCTTTTGGGCGCAACAAATTGCGGACAATAAATCCTCTGTCCCTGGTTGGACAGAGGGGTTAAGAGGGGAAGGATATGTTGAATTTTAATTTCCATGCTAAGTATTTGGTAATTTATTTGATCCCAGGGTATTGCAAATTGTAAATTGCAATCCGCTAGCTATATTTGGTGGAATTCGATTGAGCGTTGCAGACACAGACATTGCGTTAGGGCTGCGAGAGGTCATGATTCAATGAAATGGGGACATTGTTGGCAGCAGCAGCAAGTAATTCGGTAGCTCACGAAATTTTGTTGAGCCTACATCGGATTGCAAAAGAATTCATTGTTAATGTCCGAAGGAGGTTGAGTTCTTTGACCATAGTGGGTACCTTTGAAGTGGAATGTGGATACATGTCCTTTAGTCGAACGAAAGGATGGTTCAACTTTGTGCAACATCGTATGAGGTCATGAATTCACGCATGCAGCAGCCTACCGAAAGGAAACAAAAAATTGAAGTTGTTGACAGGCTTAAATGTGTTCGGAAACAGTTGGTTTATCAGCAATTGAATAAACCATATTTAATTTCTCTCCTGATAGACTTTAAGCCCATCTTCAGAAAGGTTTTCCTATTCCGGTGAAAGTTAAATTTTTCCACTTAAAGCTAATTAAGATCAAGAAGACAGCTTGCACCAGAATTTCTGGATAAGTCAGAAAAGGAGCAACAAAGGCACAATGAGCCATTTTTTGAGGTTTGGGAAGGGATAATAGTCCGAGGGAGCTAAATCGGGCGAATACAGTGGATGCGACAGCAATTGGAGTCGTAAGTCATTGATTTTAGCCGTAGTTGCGATGCTCTTATGCGCCGGCGCATTGTCTTGCAAAAACAAAATTTTTTCGTTTCATGTGAGGCCGTTTTGCTGCGATTTCGGCCTTCTAATGCTCCAATAATGCACAGTAATACTCGCTGTTGATAGTTTTTCCTTTTTCGAGGTAGTCGACGAAGAGTATGCCATGACAATCCCAGAAAACCGACGCCACAACCTTTCCGACCCATTGGGCCTCCCTCGGCCGCTTCGGAGCACTCGTGCCGGCTTCAGTTTATTACCGGGCACTCATTCTGTTCTCTGGTGTGTAAAAGTGGATCCAGGTTTCATCATCAATTACCAATCGATGCCAAAAGTCCGCCCGATTCCGCATCAGAAAGTCCAAACACTCTTTCGAAGTGCTCTCGCGTTCGTGTTTTTAGTCAGGAGTGAGCATGCGCGGCACCCAGCGGAAGGATAACTTTTTCACATGCAGAATATTATCCAAAATGTGGCGTTTGCGCTCAGTACTAGTCTTTGTGGTATCTGCTAGTTCGCGCACCTTCACTTTCCGGTCAGCCAACACCATTTCATGTATTTTTTTGACATTGTCCTCTGTTACCACATCGGAGGGCCTGCCGCTGCGGACTTGATCGGTAGTGGAGTTGCGGCTACCACGAAACTCTCGAAACTCATATTTGACGATGTAATCTGACGGAGCATTAGTCCCATAATTTTTATCCAACTTTTCTTTTGTTTCCTTCGCCGTTTTGCCTCTCAAAATATAATGTCTTATGAGAGAACGAAAATCATTTTTGTCCATACTCAAGATGATGCCAAACACGTCAACAACAATCAGCTGTCTAAACATGAACATGCTTAAATATGAACGGGCTTCAGGGCACCATAACCTTTTTTTTGCAATAGCAGCGCATTCTGGCCAAAGAGGTTACTTTTCACCCCACCTAGTAGTTGGTAGCAAGCAAGCAAAAGTTTGCATTGATAGGGCAAGTTCAGAACACATCCAAAGCCTTACTTATCATCAAAGTGTTACAATTGCCAAGGAACGTGCTGAATAGAACTATGACAACTTCTATAGCGTCGTAAGTCTCTCATTTACTGATAGTTCAGCCCACCCTCAGGCAGAAAGGCGAACTCGAGTATTTATTTTCGCACAAATTTCAAATCAAATTTTTATTTACGTTGTTTAAATGTTCTCCATAGAGTTCTTGCAGGACTTGGTTTCAGTATTTTTCGATGACTTTTCGAAACATATGGGGCAAAACCTTGACTATAACTTGACGAATATCCATATTCTAGGCGTCAAGAGTTTACAGATTGTGTGCAGAAACACGGTTTTTTGCATAGTTCTACGAAAGGAATCGAACAGCAATAAATCACAGGATCTTCGTGGACAGTTTGTGATGTCAACCCTACAGAATTATCTGTAGATATGCAGATTTTTTAGCATATCTGCAGAAATGCAGAAATCAAATGAAAATCTACAGGAATTTCAAAGATTCAAATTCAACGGGGGAACAAAAATGCAAATAAAACAATTAGCAATATTTGTTTCCCCCTAACAAATCTATTACTTTCGATGTAGATCAAATGATTTTGACGGAAGAATGTACAAACGCTTCATAGGAAATTTTACATCCTTCTTTCCTGTGCCAATTGGCCTGTGAATGACAGCGACAACCATTTGTTGCATTCAAATTGTGTATGCCACTAGTTGTCTCCGTCATTCTACAGTAATTTCATACGGATGACATCTAAATGAACCGTAATTTGTATTTGAATAGCATTGTTCTCAATAAATCTAATGATGTCAAAATTAAGGAATAAGCTTTCAATGAAAACCTTAATGGGGCTGCTGTTTACCAAAAGTGCACTTCTAACTCCCTGCTTTAAGGTACAACTTTCTGAGAAACTTTCTGGACTACCAGACCAAATTGCACATCCAACAGTAACTTTTTGAAGATCCAATTGTCCTTCGATATTTTTACATTTGGATTTTCACTTCCCCAAATGGGCCAATTTTGTTTAATGAGGTATCTATCTAGTGAAAAATGTGCCTCAGCGCTGAAGAATGTTGCATGAAAATTGGTCATTCTAATGCTGATGTTTAAGCACCCATTTGGTGAATGTTTTACGCGGTCCGTGGTGAGTTAGCTTCAATACATGCAAGCCCAAATGCTGTGCTCGCCGTGATCTTGGATCTTCTTCAGCACATCACTAACGGGAGGCATATTTTCTGTAGAGCGTGCATTTCGATGATGGACAGGCTTTAAGACATCTGAAACCGAACCAGTCTCTTGAATTTTTTTTTACAGTTCTGCCTATAGTACACTCAGATATATGAGCGAAACGTACAACGCAATCACTATTTTTCTAGTCAATTTCTACAATTTTTACGCATTCAGCTATGAATGAACGATCCATATATTGTACAATAGTAAAATGGCAACCATAAGACAAAATACATACAATTTCGGATGACAGTTCGGTTTGACATATGTGAATGAAACAGGTATGTCAAAAATGGCATACAAATTGGATGACTCTATATAAAAGATGATTTTTTAAGCGTTTGGTTAAACCGAGAGTTGATTGCAGTTGGCAGAAATATTACAATATTACAGTGTGTTGCGAAAGAATGTTCTCACGTTATAATTTTTCTTCCACATTTCTCAATTGGTTAATCGATTTGCGTGTTGTGCGGCATGTAGCGCCGTCTTACTGGAACAACATGTCAACCAAGTTCAGCTCGTGGATTTTTGGCAAAAAAAAATCCAAATCATTGAACGAAAGCGGGCACCACTGAAGGTAACATTATTCTCATGGTCATCTTTGAAAAAAGAGTGCGAATGATTTCGCGGGAGCATAAACCGCATCAAACAGTGTATTTTTCCGAGTGCATTGGCAGCTCTTGTATTGCCTGAGGTTGCTCATCGGACCAGATGCGGCAGTTTTGTTTATTAACTTAACTTTTCTTACTTTAGGTGGCGCTACAGTCCGGGGTGGACCTGGGCTTCAGTCCACAAATCTCCAGGCAGCTCGATCCTCCGCTTTATGCTTCCGGTTTCCCACGTTTATTTACCTGAGGTCCCCTTCCACTTGCGTGCGCCACCTGATTCTCGGGCTTCCTCTACTGTGCTATCCCTCGTAAGCGGATTCGAAGACTTTTCGAACCGGAGCATTGGTATTCATCCAGTCTACATGACCTAGCCATCTCAGTCTTTGAATCTTCACTCTTTTGGTTAGGTCGGTGTTGCTGTACATTCCATACAGTTCATTGTTGTATCTCCTTCTCTATTCTCCTTCAATGCACACGGGACCGAAGATTGCCCGAAGAATTTTTCTCTCGAAGCAACCAAGAACACCCTCATCCAATTTTGATAATGTCCATGCCTCTGCGCCATAGAGCAGGACCGGGATTACTAAGGTCTTATAAAAGGTGACTTTTGTTGTCCGAGAGAGGGCTTTGCTACTCAATTGCCTTCGTTTGATCTCAGCGTTGGTGTCGTTGTCTGTATTTATAGCGGAGCCAAGGTAGACAAAGTCCTTAACTATGTCAAAGTTATATTTGTCGAAGGTGACGTTTCGTCCGAGACGTCGGACATTCAACCAGAAAAAAGCTTTGTAGCTTAAGACAAATTTTGGATAAAAAAGCGGATTTCCCTCTAGCTTTTTTTTTCACCTTCCAGCTAGCTTTCACCAAAAATTCGACGCGGCATCAGTACGCTACATTCGTAAGAGAACAATTGCTTGTGCACAATGGGCGTATTTTCGTGGTCTTTTTGAGTAGTGGACCTCATCTTGAGAGAGAAGAAGTACTAAGGCGATTCGTCAGTAACTTCAAGGTATGTTCGACTTAATTGCGTTTTTTGAAATAAGCTTCTAAGAACTTTAATCAAGAGCATTTTACTTACGTTTATATAAATTTATAATAAGATCGTTTTTATTAACAAATAACCAAATAACATTTCATACTTTTCAACCACTGCCGTTCTCGAAAAATAATGAGGTGTATCGAAAAAAAAAAGATAGCAAGACGTGAAAGTCCTAATTGGTGATTTAAACAGCAGGCCAGAAATCAACTGAGAAAGACTTCAATCACAAGTTACTGCTACAACCTTTCCAAATCTGCTAAAACCTTTTAAGAAATCATATGTTGCGAGTAGAAATTAGTCACTTCTTTGTTGCCACGACATTGTTGGCTAGCCATAAGAAACGCGGCATCGCATTTATTCGACGAAGGCCGAGAGCAACTCACGAGCTCTATCAGGAAAGGAAGGAAGCACAGCAGCAGTGCTTCTTTAAAAATGCTTTTTCGAAGTTGTGACTAGATGGTGATAGATAAATACTCGTATTATAAAATAACAGCGTCGATCTCTTAAACTGCGCTAACTACAGAGTAACCAGAATCATTAAGGTTCCGTACAAGATTTTATCAACTTTGCCTACAACAGAAAATTTAGTGGTTCTTTATCAATGTGGCTTTTAGCCCCGGCGGGTTTACTACCTTCTAAAGAGTGATTCTTTAAGAGCTACTTTTTCCACTAGGGACTTGTTGATAGAAAACGCATGTGTTGTGTTGCACTGATATAGTACTTGGTACAGCGTCTATAAATTACTCAGCTGTATTACACGAATCAGAATTCTGCGAGGAATGTATTTCATGCGCTAAGAAGAACTTGCGCTTCACATAATCGGTCTTTCAAATGAACAACTCTCTATACCTTCGGAAAGTTTGAAACCCAGTTCATATAATTGTATAATAAGCGACCAAATAGACCACATATAGTACGTAGTTAAGAAAATATAGTACGGGTAGCGAAGAGTTTAGGCGATGCCCGTGATGAATTCTGCAGCGTTCCCAGCAGCTTAGCTTGTCGTATATGCAATCTTCTTCTTCTTATCCTTTTATTAACCCTTTCCTCGTTATACGAACTTATGCGTAACGAGTTTCCCATTTTTACTGCATCGCTGCTGCTCCGCTTATGGGGTTGGCTAATGTCGCAGACCGCAGAACGCGTCTACATAATGCTCGGTCCTGGATCGCTTCAGTGGTTAACCTCAGACGTTGTTGCGCATTTGCCATCTGAGAAATCCAGGAATTCTTTTTCCGACCTCGTTTTCTTACAGTTGGAGTGACCGTAGTTGATAGTGCCTTTTTAACCGGATTTTCCGCAGATCTTCTTTGAACGTGGCAATACCAACTTATTCTATTCGCCTCAAGCTGTTCGGTTACCGAATTCTTTATATGTAGACTTCCTCTTATACGCGTAGATCTAATGCAATCGCGTTTAGTGACTCCACTAGACATCCTTAGCATTTTCATTTCCGCTGCCGTCATTTTGTTTTTAAACGCTTCGTACATTGTCCAGCACTGTGAACCGTATATAAGAGCTGGTCTAACAACCGTGGTGTAGAGTTTCCCCTTTAATTTAAGTGGAAATTTTCGGTCGCAAAAGATTCCCGAATTTTCCCGCCATTTCATCCATCCCACACTCACTCTGTGGTTTACGTCGTCGTCACATTTCGCTTCCATGTTAACGATTGATCCTAAGTACTTAAAGATAGTGCTTTTCGGAAGAACTATTCCGTCTAACATTATATCCGGAACAGGTCGCAACGGATGCGCAAATGGGCATGTCAAATGCTCCGTCTTTGAACGACTTATTTTAAACCCGTTTCTCTCTAGCGCATTTCTCCATGAATCTAAGGCGTTCTGTAAATCTTCGACGTTATCGCTAAGTATAACTGCGTCGTCAGCGAAGAGAATTGCCGTTACATTTGCTTCGCGCATGCAGTCTTTTAAAAGATAGTCGAATACTACGTTAAAGAGGAAAGGGCTAAGTACGCTTCCTTGATGCACTCCGACATTAACTGGAAATTCTCTCGTTAGTCCAGCAGAGCTTTTAACCGCAGTTTTCACGTTTCCGTACATGTCTTGTATTATTCTAACATACGTTTCCGGTACGTTTTGAGACCTCAGCGCGGGCCATATGAGATCCCTAGGCACTCGATCGAATGCTTTCTCGAGGTCGATAAATACCATGTGTAAATCCTTACACGAATCTCGATGCTTTTCCATTATTATTCGTAGGCTTTGGATAGCGTCCACCGTCGATCTTCCTTCAACAAATCCACACTGGCTATTATCGAGTTTTATTATTTGCCGAAGACGTTCGTTTAAGACTCTTTCGACGATTTTCATTGTGTGTGACATAAGCTTGATTGAACGGTAGTTGTTGCATTCTCGAGTGTCGCCTTTTCCTTTGTATAATGGAACCAAGAAGCTACTTCTCCATTGATTCGGCATAGGTTGTCCACATTTTAATTTATTTAAAAGTTTCGATAGCCAAACGCTGCCGATCTCCTCCATCTTCGACCAAAACTCTGATGGAATGCTGTCTGGTCCCGCCGCTTTCCCCCGCTTCATTTTTCCAATTGCTATACTTATTTCTTCGATTGAAAAGTCCGAAACTTCCTCCTCGAATAGACCAGCTGTCGGCACGATATCACGTGGAAACTGTTTGTTAAGCAACTCCTTACAGTATTCAAGCCACCGGTCACAAATTTCCTTTTCATTTGTTAATAAGCGACCGTCTGCGTTTTTGATGTATTTCGGCGAGGTTATTTCCATTGAATTTTTTCTCCTCTGTGCAGCGAGCTTAAAAATATTTGGCATTTTAGTACTGTACGACGTTTGAACTTCTTGGATAGCTTGTCTTCTATCCGCCGATCGTGAGGATATTTGTTCCAACTCCTGGTACAGGTTTTCCGCTTCTGCCGCTCGAGTTCGAGCCAGGACTTTCTTTGCGATCTTTTTAAGACGCTCGTATTCAAGAGCCAGTCGAGCTTTTTCGATATCGTCGCTCCGATCGCATTTTGTCCACGCTTGGAATGCACTTTTCTTATCGGCCACAGCTCGTTTGGTTTCGTCATTCCACCACCATGTTTCTTTGCCGACGTAATGGTATTTCGATATAGTCCCCAGATGGGACTTTGCGAGTGTTATGCATTCCTCGTGCATGCTGTTCCACATTTCTTGCGGGCTAAGTGAGTCTGCTATACCATTTATATTTTGAAGTACTTCTTTAGCCAGTGCGATAAATCTTGCGCTTCGTTCCTTCGATAGATTATACCACCGGATTTTTGGCTTTCCAAACGATGCCTGTGTTTTCGGTGGTTCCGCTGTGAAAAATTCTGTAATGAGCAGACGGTGTTGGCTTACTAGCGATTCTCCAAGTATTACTTTACAGTCCTTAACACGGTTTCTCATCGACATTTTGCAGAGGTGATAATCTATTTGCGTTTCGTGGCCTCCGCTGCTATAGGTGATGAGATGTCGTTGATGTTTAATAAACATTGTATTTAAGACGGTTAAGCCGTAAGCCCTACATGCTACAAGGATGTCTTCGCCAGCTGAATTTCTGGTTCCAAAGCCTTTACCGCCGTGGCAGTCCTCATAATCAACATTTGTTTCTCCGACGTGGCCATTTAAATCTCCGCCTACGAAGAGCATCTCATCGATAGGTATATTTCTAAGCAAATTACCGAACTCTGACCAAAATGTATCTTTTTCCGATTGGTCGCATCCATTTTGTGGAGCGTACGCGCTAACAATGTTCCACGTTTCATTGTGTATGACAAGTTTAACACTCATCAAGCGGTCGCTTATTTTCAAGATACCAACGATGTTGTTTAGAAGATCCGCTGCAACAACGATTCCAACACCGTTTCGTCCATTGACCGTTCCATGGTAGAACATCTTAAATGCCTTAGTTTTTAAATCTAGAAAACGCGCTTTATTTCCTTTATTACACCACTTCGTTTCCTGTACGCACAGGATTTGTAGAGTTCTGCGACGCATAATCGCTTCCAGTTCTAAACTTTTTGAGGTCATCGATCCGACGTTCCAACTTGCAAACCGAAGTTTATGAAAATATTTAGGAAACTTCATTTTGCCCGCCCCCGGAATCCGTCGGGCTCTGACACAAGCACTTCTGCTTGCTCTGGGATCACCCGAGTGCGTTGCAACCGTGGTGCCCAGCGGGGTAGTGCTATTAATTGCGATCATTTCCATGAAGTTTAAAGTTTGAGTGGTTTGACACTTGTATGCTCATTTCGAATTGATTGACTGTTCTTTTACCCCACCGGTAGTCTCCAGACGTGGGAACCCACTGATTGCATACAAACTTGTGGGAAAGTTTTAAGGTGTTAAAGTGTCACAGGCTCATTTTTGGTGTCAAAGTTGCCTGTATATGATTGGTGTCCCATTTAGTCGCCTCTTACGACAAGCTGGGACGCACTGCGGCACTATTCTTTATCCGATGCCGCACGGACCTTGTCGTATATGCAATAACTTGGCATATTGTAAGTAAGGATTTTGGTACAGTGGTGGGGCCAATTTCGGATTAAGTAGCTACTCAATAAGCAAAATAGCCGTATTTGGGATGGGAATCAACACATCCAGGCAAAACGACGGGTTGGGTTTGTTTATGGACTGGTTAAATCATCGGTCCAAATTTCTTGAGAACTTGAAAACGCATTCTGTCCGGATGCGCTATGATAATGGACTGTTTACTGTGTGAAATTAAAGTCTATGGTGCAACAAGACTACGCCACTTGCCACGCAGTCAGTGAAACAATTCAATTTTTGTGAAAATGATTCCGTGAACAGTTAATTTCACGCTTTTGACGGCTGTCTTTGAATCCATTCCATTGGAATATATTAGGCAAGGATGAGTTTTGCGGTAAATAAAGGTTAAACAAAGCATCTGCAGTTCAAAAGTAAGGACACCAAATATCAACGGGGTGAACAGAACGCCACAATGGAAACGACTCTGATTATTTGAATTCCAGTATAACCGTTGAATTTTATTTCTTGGAACTAAGGAAGCAAATGAGAAATAGGTCCATCCATAAACGAGGAAAGCACTTTATAAGAACTTCATCCTCGCAAACATACAGTATGGCGCGGAACTATAGACTTTATCTGAGGAATGAAGAAGTGGTTTGTAGTTTGGATAAACGGAATAGGAGAAGCAGATTCATTAATGAACTGTTTGGGCCTGTAAACTTTGGCTTAGGATATGTCTTTGAATCCATTCCGGAAAGACAAGCCAAGATAATAGCGCTCCATTCTGTAGAGTCGTCGAATCGATCCCGTGTACGATAAGAAGTTAAAGGATGACTTCATATTAATCAAACAGGACAGACTTCAAAAAGTCAGATATTGTTGACAACGTCATAAGGGACAAAGTCTTAATAGAAAGAGCGTCTGTAATATTTGTTGAACATCACCGTATGTCAGAAGGAATTTTTGATACAAAGATAACAGTTATCCAAGATAAATTATCATGTGCGTAGTCCCGAAGGAAATGAATCATAATACGAGTACCATTGCAACCACCACAACACAAATTTTCAACTCATACGTCTCAAAAACCATCATTCAACCCACCATGGGATCGTTAACATAACTTTTAACGTTCAACCATAATTTGGCTTTTATTCTCCGATTTCGCACTCGTATTCCTTTTTTGTTTTTTTTAATATTTTCTCTTGAAACGTGCAGACGAAAATCCCTCAGAGTCCTCCCAAAACAATTGATCACACAACAACCTTTCACTTCAAATCCCATTCACACGTGGAGGGCTATAAAAATGTCTGCACCGCAAATCAATCATTTCAACCCACCCCCAATTGAATATCCTTGATTTACCGGCAAGGCTTTGACCTCCCCCAGCTTATTATCTCTATCTGCATAGAGCGCCCTGTACCGAACAAAACTAACGTCCCCCGAAGCAGAGCGTGGCGAAATATGAAAAATCGAATCCAAATCCAGGTTGAAGGTATAAATTATGATTACACGACACCGCGTTCCGGAAGCCCACCATATCTGTAAAGCGGGCTTTTGTCCTGGTCCAACAAAGTGTTTTCTCAACCTCACATTCACCCAGCATAAGTACGGGTATACGAGTATGTTAAGTATGCACGCCTCAATCCATATTTGGAGCGCAATCGACGTGATAAATGCTCGTCAATGATGTTCTACAGCACGTCGAGTGGATAAGAATGAAGTTTGGTTTGAAAGTTTTCTCTTGGATAGGCCTGCAGGCATCCCGGTGTAGCAGTTTAACTTATCAATGAGTTGCATGACACAAACTATCGCACACACGTGCTACTTTCACTTCATATTAGATAGAGGTGTTCATTTGAAAGGACTTTTCCTCCTTTCCGAAGGGTAACTTGAAGGAGGTAACATGAGACGGCTTAGCAGGAAGAGGTCATAAATCTATGTTGTATCCATTTAATCATGACAGGCACACAGGATCCCTCGAGGAAACTCACCAGCTGGGACGGGGGTGGCTTCAAGATACGAATACCAGCTACTGGATTTCAGTTACTCGATATCGTTTTAAACTTTCTTCGAAGACGAATAGTCAGTATGGGGTGGTATTATGTCCGTTTTCCTTGATGTGTGTCGGAATGCTTTATCACTCACAATACTGAGAGTCGACTGTCGAAGGAAAGACTACACGAAGATAGTGGTTACCGTAGCTGGTACTACAAAAGTTTTACACAAAGGTTGGGAGAGTTAATTTCCTAATCCCTCCCAATACGAATTCTCATACACCCATGGATACAAATATACTCGTACTCCTACCTAGAAGGACGGGATGTAGTGTAAGTGTAGAGTAAAAGTTTTCAACTCTCTTGGTAAATAAATCACCAGAAGTCTAATTTAATAAAAAACACGAATTCTCCTTACGGGATTCGCGACGTAGGTACTAGTATGAGAACAGGGACGAGTAGTCCTTGCACGTTTCACGTTCTATAAATAGGTAGTATACCAGCGTGTTGTGGATGGAGGGATGACGGGTGGCGAAGGGTTTAGCGGCTAATTAATGAACCTTTTGGTTGGGGCTCTCTACGTGTCACTCTGACGGATTGTGTAAACGAGCAAAATATACTGCTCCTTCGTTAAATTCATGTCTTTCGTCATCTGAGGACCAAGAGATGGAGTTGAAGTTGAAATTGTTGTTTTGGATGTGTAGATATCTTGTAAACGTAGACCAACGGATTCGCTTACAAACTCGAGTACGAGTACGATGAGTAAAGTTTTGCTGATTTCTTAAATTTTTTATGCGATTCGTTTGGGAATCTTCTTTAGCTAAAGCTCCGTCATCGTCGTCGTCGTCGTCCTCGTCATAGCCACCGTCGTCTTTGTCGTCGTCGTCACCGTCGTCATCGTCAACTTGTTGGATGAAGTTGGGTACGGTTGCTGGAATCATCGTCAATCCTCGAATCGTAGTCGGGGTGATATCTATAGATTGGGCTAAATTCATTTGAGCAGACTAAAATTCCGAATCGATAGCAAATGTAATTGAGTGTAACAAGCAAATTAATTGCACATCTCGTCGGTCGGTAGGGGCATTCCAAAGAAGACAGATTCTATTAAGATTTCTGTGGTAATGTGTGTTCTGTTGGAGAGGGTGATTTTGGCGGTGAAAGGAATCGAAAAGGAAAAGGAATGCACATTCGGTAAAGAAGGAGGTTTCTAGGAGGCAAATGTACTGACCTAGTGGAAACAGAATTTTCAATATCTGCTCAATGGACACCAGAAAGAAAATCCACATCTAGTAAACAAATATTGATAGACCATTGAAGGTAAAGATCTGCCAACTTGCCAACTAAGACTTGAGAAAAAACATCAATCAAATGTGGATTGACTAGGTTTCACATCTATCTGTGGTATTGGTGAAAAGCAGTCTCATATCTTGAGAACTGGGCCTCACTACATAAGCTTTTATATTTATCGTGTTCTTGGGCTACAGTTGCGTACTCATAGTTGTCTGAGATTTTCTTACATTTGCATAGATCTCCACGTAAGGTGTTTCTCCATTTGTGGTTGCTAAGGCACCCTTTTGTGAGAATGTACAATGTATTTTGACGTTTTGTTCTATACGACGATGTTAAGCGTCTTTTCTGGCCGTGATACCTGGTTTTGCCCTTTAAAACAGCCCATCGATACTTAAAGTAGTCAGGTTGTTAGACCGACAAGTCCACTAACCTTATTGCTCGTAAGCGTAGCAAGTCGAGAAGTCATGGCTTTCATTGCCTTAGTTGAATGGCTTGCAAAGTTTGGCTGGTCTTTGCCGTGCAATAGTCTGAAACTGGGGTTGTTCCATATCATCAGCCCCGATTGTGATTTTACTTTCTTCACTTCCGGTCTTTGTGGTTTGACACGTGCATATATTGATTTCTTTTGTAATATTTCGAACGTCCTTGATCTTTATTCGCAGGGACTTGAGAACTCCTTCTGTTTCTCCTTCTCGTTGGCATGTATCGCCGCATTGTAGGCGATCTGTGTGATACATTTCCTTGGAATCCATGTGGAACCAAGGGTTTGATAGGTTGGTTGCTTGAAATCAATCAGTTGCGGCATTTCTGATGGCATTTTGGTGTCAATGATCTTCGGCTCTTCATTTGTCGAGAGGTGGAAGAAAACGTGGTTGCCAAAGATTCATGCGGTTTGCTTCGATCGTGGCATCTGAGATATTTGTATTCAGGTGTTGACTGTACCTGAGTGGTGTTGCAGGGTATAATAGCCGCTTGAAATTTTCAAATATTAAATTGGTGCCGTGTTTAGTGCCAATTCGAATATAATCACTTCGGTCTGATGATGTGTAAGCCATGTGCAAGTTATTGTGATAATCTGGCCAGCACGATAATGGGCTTACGCTGTTTCCAGATGTAGAAACACGGCTTTTCGATTGTACTGCGAAAAATATAGTATTCTCCGGGCATTTGAAACACCTTAAACAATTATGTCATACTTGGGACACTCTTTCAAACTTTCTGTCATGTTGACAAATAAAGATTTAATGTGCGTTATTCCAGGAAGTTCGTTCTAACTAAAGCAGTTTCCAGCAATTAAGGGTTTTCTCTACTGATAAAGGTGTTTCTACGGTAGAATGTAGTTTTGAGGAGGATCCGAACATATTGTTTGCCATCGTACACAGGAATTTGAGCTATGTTTTCCACTTTATGATAAATATTGGCTTATAAGCTAAAAATCCAGATCCAACTGGTACCAGAAGTTATTCCACTTGACTATCGTGTGCGTCGTACATTTATTAAGCGCAAAATTTTATCCAGCGAAAAGGCTCGTTTTTGTTTGAACGGCTACATCAACATGTTAAAGTGCCGCATTTGGAATGCAGTAATTCTACTGGACATTGGCAAATAACCGTTGCATCAACAACTACTTTTTGATTTCTTCATGGACTGGAGGTTGGTCTTCAAAAATTAGACAGCCAGAACATTGCAATTAATGAAAAGCGCTTAAGATTCAGAATCAGTGAATGGACATAATAGCTCGAAGAAGTGATCTAAAATAAGAGATCCAGATTGCGTTCTGTCCAGCCCTGAGCAGACCGTGTGGCCCATTTGCAAGTAATGGTATATATTTCTGTCTTAGAAGCATCCATCAAGGGCAATCTTGAAATTTTCTTCTTCAAAGCCCTCGGCGGTAAATGTAGTATGTCCAGAGAATTATCTTTGTAATCAAGATCCAAAAGGGTGTCACCTACAACAATACGATATTTGAATGTCAGAAGGCCTTTCAGCTGAAAATCCACCTGTTTCTAGTACCAGCAACATGCAAGGTGAAAGACGGGTTCAAATCTATTTCAGTTGGATGATAGAATGGGAACATATGCTCTAACGTACGGCTCCATTCATCAGGGTTTTAAAGAACTGTGTTCATGCCTTTGAAACATAGACTTTGGCTTAAAAAACGACGTGCTAATCAGTTTTCATAGAGAACGACACACAATACAAAAATACCAGATCACACAGCACTGCACAGCAGTGTCATGTATATTGCAAACGAAGGCCCCAGTCACTTGGTGTCATTAAATTATCCCTGTAAATAGGCAGCACTTTGAACAAGGATACTGGGGTTTCAAGGAACATCAATAACGTCTTTAAGAGAGTGTTTGGTCAATAGCTTCGGACGACCCTCGTTAAATATTTGCACTAGCGGTCTCTTAAAGTGAAGCTTTCAACGTATGAGAATATTCCGTTGACGTTCGCCACATTTTCATTACATCGTTGTCAGTAACTTTGGTCTGTCATATTGGGTGAACATTTGAAACATTTTGCCGCCATCAAAGGAGGTTCAGACCAGGGAAGTCCATAATCCACCTTCACACTCCGATAGAGAGCGAAAAAATTTCTAATAGTCCAAATCGATACGCACCATCTGTACATCGGCTTAAAGGCCGTATATGAATCAAGTAGTACCTTTGATGTATAAAAGGGTTTTTGACAAGGTGACACGCTGCCAGTGACATGACATCGTACTTGGAAGAATTATTTGGGACTCACAGGCCAACACCGGAGGTACTTCTTCTAAATCCCTGTATTACTACTAACATTCGCCAAAAATTACTGACATAATTGAAAATTAAGCAGGTTGCCACTATTTGTTTGTATTGAAAAGGAAACTGCCAAATAGGGTTTAGCAGTAAATGAGGCCGAAACTTTACGATACCAAGAGAAATTGTCTACTTTGGCTCTTGGTGTGAAATCAAACGTAGAATAACTTTTGCCAATCGTTGTTTCTTTGGACTCAAAAGGCAATAGAGTAGGAAGACCCTATCCCGAGCAACTGTGGATATACATAGTTGTCCATGGTGCCGAAGAATGGACTCCATCCTCGACCGTTTCAAAGGAAAAATTATTCGTAGGAGAAAAAGATACAGCGACAAACTATACGAGTTGTCCGGCAATATCGACTTAGTCAGAAAACCGTGCATCAGCCGTCTGAAATTATGGATATGTAGAGCGAATTAGGTGGGTAGCTCGCAGAAGTATCTGAAAGAGGATCTAAACTTACTTAAGGAACGCAACCGAAGGAAGTTAGCTAAAAACCATGTTAACTGGGAAGGCTTGTTAGTTTAAGCCCAGGTTCAACTCAAACTTAAGCGGGACCTTAGTAACTAAGTAAGCTTGTTCTCCATATTTCTCATTTATCGTTGTTTAAAATAAAACTTCAAGTTCAAACGGCATTTTGCTATTAAAAGTGTTGCGCCTTTAATAGCAAAATGCCTTAAAGCCTAAATAATTAAATTCTACGGATTTTGGACGATGGAGCATTTTTAACAAATGGCCAGTGTTGGGCTTTGCATAACCCATATTTCACTAATGACTTCCTTTACTGCCTTGGTGCATTAGAACCTTAACTTCGAATCCTTTGGTTATTTCCACTGTGCATTGAACAGTTTTAACGACACCCTACATATCGCGTACAAATTTTATTTACGCTTTGCGTACATTTTGGGAACTCAGCACCATCCTGTAGAATCCTTTTCCCAGGCAGATGAGGACGATTTGGAGGTCTTTCGATATTTAATTATCATAACCCGATATAACTGCTATAGTCTATATAGAGTCTAGAACTCTTCTGTTCATTTTTTTCGTAAGTTTCTGCAATTTCTCATGTTAATTTTGCCTTTATACAGTGGAGCGAAAAAAAATCTCCCTGCATTTATTTCGGAGGGTGTGTGATACGGTCCAGTTAATTCTTTTAACTGCTTCATTTGTATTTTTATGGCATCCTTTTGCAATATTTGTAGCCTCACTCAAGACGCGTTTTATAGATTTCGCTACCTCTATCATACATTTGCCACACTTGAAATGCTTGACTTGCTCATGACACCCGTTTCCTTCTTATCCTGCCCGTTTAAATCTACAGCGATTAAAGCAATTTCTCCCTTGATATTCTATTTACGAGTAAAAGCTCATCAAAGTCACGTCAGATCTTTTCTTTTTCTGACTGTTTATTATGTCGCGATGACGCGATAGTTAGCTCATTGGACTATCACGCAGAGAGTTTGGGTTCGATTCCTGGCTGGGGCACCAACACTTTTTCAAATCGGCGGGCAGTGGCAAACTCCCGAAAGTAAGATTGCCTACGAAAAAGCTTCTAAGGAGTGCCGTTCGGACTCGGTGATAAGCCGTAGGTCCCGTTTACATGTGACAAAATGACATGAGCAACACAAATGAGTGTCGAGAAGCTAGGCCATGGCCCATACCGCGCCACAGTGTTTTTTTTTTTTCTTTACTTTCTACCTGCGGGGTCCTGTAACATCTCAAGCTCCATTTTCAATTATCGGTTTTGGTACCACTAGTCCTTCACAAATTCTTCTGGGAGTTCAACAGCGTGATTTTGGCGTAAAACGTTTTCTTGTTTGAAAATTTTGTCCGTCATTGTGCCTGCGTTCAAACTTGCGATAGGAAATTTGCTTCTAAAAAATCTAAAAATATTGCTCGCCACCAGAGCCCGTCGATCTCTGGCATGAATATATCTGTTTGCCAAGGGATCACTCTTATGTTGCGCGGAAAAAGTGCCCAGTTGAATAGAATCGATACATATTCACATTCGATCACTTCCATGAAGCATTGCTTTCATATTATTTTTCTTTCATTTGTGTGACTGTCTGAGAGGCAGGGTTGTTTCCGTGCATGAATATGCTTTTTCCGCATGTAACGAGCCTCGGCTGTATTCCGTTAATGTTTGCCAAACTACATTCAAAAGCTCAGAGAACCAAATATGTGATTAGAATCCAAGAGAATGGGACTACGGTCAGCAATGCAAATTTCCTTTCAAGATTCGCTTAGCACTTAAACATTTGTTGTACACGTATAGTATCTCTTAAGAAAGGAACTATGTGTGACCAGGGATTGGCCACGGATTGGTCACGGCAAGGCGCCAACGACTTGACATTGACAAAAAGGAAAACATGAGGAAGCATGAGGTATGAGTAAACCAACATTTTGATTCCAAAACAATGCACAAACTATCACTCCCATCAAAACGCAACTCTTATTAGATATGAAAATGTTCATGGACTTTAAGGAGCTTGCATATCGCGTGGGTGTCAATTACACCAAAGGCAACTACATGCTCGAGTTTTATGGCCTACAGAAACGGTGCGAAATATGGTATAATGGCTCCTGGAATACTAACCCACATGTGCCAACGTATCTCTCGTTACGTAAAATGACTCGCCTATGCCAACACATCATCATCATCTTCTTTTCGCAAGTTATTTATCACATACCGTTCCATTTGCACTATACTCGTACTCTCCAGCGTCTTGAACATATTCAGCATCATACACATATCTCCCGCCATCATCCTACTCCATCCCACTCCTTCACCCTCCCGACGGTTAGAGAACACACACACACACTTTTTACGACTTTCCTTGAGATATCAGGAACCATAAAATGAAATAAAATGTTCACTCCATGGCTTTCTGTGAAAAATTCCTCCTTCCGTAGGCCTCACCATCAATTCCACTCATAAAAAACGCTTTGAGCTACATACACGAAAACGCCTTTTCTTTTTGACGAGTGTGCATAAGTATAGAAGTGTTTGCAAGTGTGCGTAAGCGTACGAACATTTCAAAGGACTTGATTCGTGTTTTATGCCATTTCTGCCGCCACCAATGCCGCCCCAAAAATTGCGGATGGATACTACAATTCTGACTTCGACTTTGACTATGAGTACAGTGAAATACGAGTACTCGTACACTACCCAAATGGCAGCAAAGGAAACATGAAACATTTTTAAGTCGCCACGTGACACATGACCGTCGCGCTAATAAAACTGACGTAAGTAGTGGTGCAGGATGTTCGCATTTAGATAACAGTACCCCAGAGATCTACATATAAAGAGCGCGCGCGAACACACGCATAATCATTTTACATTTACGACAAGCTTTGTGTCGTTTGCTTAACAAGTCCTGCGTTGTCCTTCCTTCAACCTTGTCGACGAGGATGATAACGATACGATGAGTTGGCAGGACAATTTGTTTCACTTAAACGCGGTCCATGAACTGCCCCTCCTACATACTCCGACTACTCCCCAAATAGCTTCAAATGGTATCTACGAAATAGGGTAACAGCGTTACCACGTTACTGTGTTACAATGTTACATTGAAACAGTGAAATGGTGAAACATTGAAACAGTGTTACGGGGTAACAGCGAAACAAGCTCTCTAATGAAAATGAAATTTTATTTCCACATGCTTTTACGCGTGGCCATTTTTTCTTGTTTCACGCCACCAACAACGGTAGATATTCGTATCTAGCACTAGACAAAGGGATAATTTGGTTTTATGGAGATATGCTGCTTTTCCCACACTCCCATACCTACACCGCCAGCGCTTAGTAGTGTTGTTGTGTTGCAGATCAAACGGATGAGTAGGATGAATAGGACAGAGTCGTGTTTCAACTCCTGCGGTATGTTATAGCGGTGGTTCCGATAGGAAGTTTCGTCGCTTCTATAAAAACAAAAGAACATACGGAATTTGATTACCAATCACAATCACTTAGGCCATAACTCTTTTATAGGGGGCATACGGCTGGCGGACATAAAAGAATCTAAACGACAAGGATTGTTCTCGTTCGCAGATTAGATTGGTTTCAACTTTGCCGAAATGCAATATACTCGTACCGATATGGATACGGATTTCCCTGCGAATGTTGGGAAATTGTGATTAAAAGCGTTTTGTTGGAGAACAATCATGTGAGAGTCGTAAAAGAATGTTAAGCCCGAATTGAGTGCCGTTTTTGTAAATCGATTTCACCCTCGATAGTAAAAAATCGGGATTTCGGTGCACTTTACAAAGGAAAGGTTACTCCCATGTTAAAAAATGATTCAGTTGCCGAATCCCAAGATAATGGCGCATTCATTGGATAAAGCCTTAACTGAGTCCTTGGATAAAAAACACCGAAATTGGAAACATTATCTAGAAGAGCTATAAACTGTGAATTGGAATTTCTTTTTTTTTTGGGTTAGGGACTGTGTATCTGGTGTACTGAAGATGACAACTCTACATGGTGGTAGGTTCAAATGCCTGAAAAGGTTGCAGATTGACATAATCGGTGGTCAGTAATGATTTCTCATATTGAACAAACGTTTTAGAGGAAAAATTGTGACGAACATGTCAGGGCGATTGATAGTGCTTAACACAATCTTCTAAGTTAAAAAATATTTGAACTTGCAACAAAGGTAGGTATACGGATTGAAGTCCTGCCGTTCAAGGTAAAATTGTTTTGGGAACGAACTTCTGATTGAGGTTGAATAAAAATTCTTACAAAGTCACTCTTACTCGGTCTACAAATACTCGTATTCGTAGACAAAGGGTAGAATTCGTCACAATGAAGATGGAATCTAGTTGTCAACTCATGCAAAGGCTCTATTGGGGTCGTAAGCTTTCAGTATCCCGTCAATCAGTATAAAGACAGGCCGTTCTCCCATAATATATTAAGAAGAAAAAGGCTTTGCGGCGGGACGAAACATTGTTATAGCTAGCACGCGGCTTCCACATATCGATATTTATAAGGGGACCTGTAGAACCCCCGATGAATAAGACGTCAACCAGATTGACCACATTGCGATCAACGCATGACACTCCTCCAGTATAATGGATGTTGGAACGTTCCGAGGAGCCAACATTGACTAGGACCATTACCTTGTTATTTGTAGCCAGCGTGCGGTTGCGGATATCCTAAATAACATAAAAATAAGCGAATGCTTTGATGAATTTCGATGTCCGAAAGCCAAAGACATCTCTGGTGGGCCTTCTCGAAACCCAGCATATTTTATTCGGTTACCAAAACGAAACGCTTGGTTTGGAGACTACGCTGCTCTCTAGCTCTACACGCAGAAGAGGAGAGACAAACACTGGCTTCTCAGGCGGAAGAAAGGTGCATGAGAAGCGCGCGGTTGGGGAAATTAATAGATTCGAAGGTTTTGCCAAAAGGCAAAAAAACATTCTACGGATACAAACCCCGAACCGAAGCCTGTAGAGACGAACAAGGGAAAATCAACAATTCCGTCCACCTGATTTCGATGAAGTGAAGTTAGCCAAATCTAAGCTTAAGCCTAACAAGGTGGACAGTCTGATTGCCGAGCACTTCAAAGCAGCAGGCGAGAACTTGGGAAGGAGTATACACCAACTCATCTATAAAATATGGTCAGACAAAGTATGCCAAATGGATGCAACCTAAGCATTGCTTGTCCAAACTTGTTTGTCTGTGCACGATGATGATGGAGAATACGAGTACATGCTGCTCCATCAAGGTCGGTGAAGATCTCCCCCAAAAATCTGATTTCAAAAACGTATTTAGAAAAAGCGAGACACAATCTTTCAAAACTCGGTTCAAATACTCGCATATAACGATGACATTGATATAATCGGAAGTGGCGCTTTCGAGAGTATTGAGATGGAGGCAAGAAAAAGTATACCTAGTCATGTCATAAATACTGGTACACAACTGAACTCACTCATTACGAATGCAACACTGGACGCATCCATTTCGTATTGATTGCGATTTCAGTTGCAATTTTGTGAATCGTGCTGTGAAGTTGTTTGAGGATACTGTTGGAGAACGAGACAAAGATCCGGCCGTCCGCGCACTGTGAAATCTCCGAAAGCGATCAAAGCCGTGAAGAAACGAATCGACCGAAAACCGCTGCGAAAACCGAAAATCTTGTCGCGGGAAATGCAAATTTCGCAAAAATCCATGTCTCGCATTATCAAAGAAGATTTAGGTCTCAGCGCGTACAAGCGACACACTGGACACCTGCTCACGGCCGCATTGAAGGAAAAACGCTATCGAAGATCGATAGCGTTGCTCAGGCGGTACGCGAAGAACGCTCACGGACAAATTTTGTTTACTGACGAGAAAATCTTCACCGTAGAACTTGCTCTACTCGACACTCAAATATTGAGTCGTTAAAGCGAGCCCGTGTTCGTGCAGTGGACAACTTCCCCATGCCAGAAGTGCGTCTCGCAATCGATGAGTGGCCGAATCGTCTTAAGTCGTGCTGGAAGGCAAATGGAAGTCATTTTGAATAAGTTGTTCTAAGATTTGTAGCCATTGAATAACCAAATTAAAACAAAAAAAAATTGTTTAAAAATTAATTCGTTTTCATTTGGCGCTGATTTTTCTGTGTAACAGTATTTATGACTTGATTTGGTATGACAACACCGATATTTCGGACAGAACGTCACTCTGGACAGATATAACTTTGATGTAAATAGTTACACTCCGGTCCGAAAAGTCTTTGCATCCGATCCCGAGGGCAGTGCAGTATAGGAAAACCGAGACACAGGTGGCGCACGCAAGTGGAAAGGGACCTCAGGTAAATTAGCGTGCGAAACTGGAGGCATCTAGCCACGGTTCGAGCTGGCTGGAGAAGCTTGTTGACTGAGGCCCAGGTCCACCCCGTAAAGTAAAGTAAAGTACATAAGTATCGGCATCAACATTTTTACAGAAGTATTGAGAGGTGTCTTATTCGTATCTCAGCAAGTATCTCAAAAGTGGCGCAACAAGGCGATCGAACTTTTAATAGGACTGTATATGTGATTTACAGCAGATAGATGAGGCAGAAATGTATAACATTCAGACAGTGAAGCAGCGACACTACTACTGTGCGACTACAGTTTAGGATCAACATAGATCTCAACCAACAGGCCTCTCTATTAGCCTGGTCTTTAGTCAACTGTCTCCAGAGTCTCCTTAGTCTCTCAGTATAGGGCTTTACTACTCAATTACCTTCTCAGCCCAAGAAAACATTGATTGTCAAGAGGAGTGATTCTTCGTGTTACTTCGGCTGAGGTTTTGTTGACAGGATATTTTAGCAAAGCCAAAGTAGGCAAGGTCCCTTACTACATCGAAACTATAGCTGTCACGTGTGCTATTTTGTCTAATTTTTGAAGCTTAAAAGTTTGCAAGGCTCATCAACAATTAATCCATTTATAACCAAGGTCATTAGTTGGTTCGTCATATTCACAATCCCTTTCGTATGTGCCATATTCAGAAACAAACGTGTCGGTTTCCTGTCGACAGGATCTAACCAAGAATTAAGTTGAAGACCCATCAACTCCTCTATGGATTGCCTCAAACCAAAGGTTTACTCAAGGTCCTGGCTACAATATTAAATAGACCAAAGGCAAAATATTGATCTGAGTGAAGTGACTATATCTGCATCCTTTACTATATTCAACTAGTCTTTGTAGTGGGAATGATGACAAGATGAAGGAAGCAGGAATAAAAGTGAATGAAATACATTTTGCTGAAAATAAAGGAGAAGTGAATCGTGACGCCATTAGTGGCGAGGACTAATAGAAGGTACAACTGCAACACCTAAGAAGTGGTCAAAAATGTGGAGATTCTTGATACCAGACAAAGTTGTATGACAAACGGAACGTACGTATCCCAAATTTGGTTAAAACTAAAAGCTGATCCTTCGAGACATTTGTGTACTAACTAATAGGCGCTTCAATCAACATGCATTTGTAGCCAGCTCAATTCCTAACTAGGTGCCTTTAGTTTGCCCAAGAAGTGGGTCAATGTCGCCTTTCTATCTGCTACACCATTTTGGGAAAGGTCTTCCTATTCAGCGTTGTCCGACTGGAGTAGATTTGAAGATCCTTATCCTAATTGCTGTAGGTGAAATTTCATGTCCAGTTTGAAGTTGCTGTTCATAAGGTTAACTACTTCACTATATATCAAAAAGAAGAAGACCCAAGACCACATGAAGAATTTTTGTCTCTGCACCGTATAATAGAACAGGAGTGGCGTGTGTAGCGTCTCCTTTGCCATCATAGTTTATTGAAACAGTGGTTGAAGGAGGTATTCCACGCTTAATGTATACGAGTATCACTACTGGAGTCCACTGCAGAACAGGTGGAAAAAATCTTTAACTTCGTTACATTGCACATTGTTAAATTAGTTTTTATCGGCCGCCAGACTTCTGCCGCTCGCATGCCCGAAATGTTGGTCAAATTGTTACAGAACTGTATTTCTGGTGTTGAGTTGAAAGGTTTGTACAATTCTTTCAGACACGATGTTCCAGAAGTCGCATGATAGCGCGTGGCCTTGTCTGAAATATCCTGCTCCATCTAACAAGTTACGAAGGGTTGTCAAGATCCGACATAGCTGTGTATAATTCATCCCTATAGATTGATTTGGTATTCATGGGTCTTCTCCAAAATCTGGCGAGTATAAAGATATTGATATTGCAACTAGGACATAAGACGGGTGGTTTTTTAAGAGCTTGAAAACTTTAAAAAATAATACAAGACAGAAATTTTATTGGAGTGATCTTTCTTTTTATTACAATCTGGTAGATAATTTCATGACATTTTTTTTTTTAAATATGATTTCCGGCATATGTCCGCCGCAGCTACGAGTTACATGGTCCTTTCGATCAGTTCAATTTTTCACTACTTTTTCTAATAAATCTGGCCGTATGGCGTCAGTGGTGGCCTGAATATTGGCTTCCAATGCTTCAAGAGTTGCTGTTTTGTCGGCATAAGCCAATGACTTAACATAGCCCCATAAAAAGTAATCGAGAGGCGTTAAGTCGCACGAATGAGGGGGTCAGTTAACAGGACCACGTCTAGAAACAAAGTTGACACCAAATTGATTTTGCAATAAACTGATGGATGATGAAGCGTGCTGTATGGGAAATTGCGCCATCTTGTTGGAACCAAATGTCGTCGATGTGTAGCTGATTAATTTTTGGAAACAAAAAATCAGTCAGCATGCAGCTCCTTTCTCATTTTGGCGTCTTCATCAATGCTTTGCGCTACAGCAGCATTATTCTCTTCGGTACGGACATTTCTTTGTCTTTTTGATGGTTTTGAATCGACAAGAGTAAAATTAGTGCGAAAACGATCAATAACTGCACGAATTTCTTGCTCACTAGGCCGATTATGTTGACCGTAAAATTGACGAAGTGCTCTATAAACCTCACGAACTGATTTACTTTTTTCAAAGTAAATTTCCACAATTTGGGCGTCAAATGATTTATGATAAAATGTCAAATCTTACTGAACAGAAATGTCAACACAGTTTGACATGTACAGCTGTCAAACCATAGACAACAACCATCTAAACTTCTCATGTAGCTAAAAATAAAACCCTTTATAGATGAGCATAATTAGTATAAGGCCTCGTAGAAGTAGCATCTTCCGACAGGTGCTGGTTCCTTATATGACGAGAATGAGCCTCTGCAGCCGAACATCTTGCAGCTCTGCTAATAAGTCCTACTTCACGCCTCCCCGTAGCGCCATCTAGGAATCTCACAAGAGGTTGCGAAGTGAAGAGGGCAAATGGCGAGTTTCCTGCGCCATTAATCAGGATTAGTGTCGGAAAACAAAACAAGACCTTATCCGGGCTACTCCGACATATTTGGAGCTCAGGCCGGAAAGGATTTCCAGGACTTAGTCAGGGTATTGGAAAAGAGATGGTGGCGGACGAGCCCTATAAGGGCCAACGGCAGCGCTCACATCCCGAAACGGGTTACTGGCTTCGGTGTAACCGACCCCTCGTCCTAGGGGCATCAAAAATGGAACTGGTCCTCAGGTTGGGGGTTGTGCCGCCGGGGTAACTGCCTGGCCATTTAAAAAAAACAAGAAGTTACGAAGCATCAACAAGCCTCGGATATGGACGGATCTACTGTTAACAACCCACACAAACGATTTAAGGACAATGAGCTTCGGATATGCACGTTGAATGTTAGATCCCTTAATAGACCACGTGCAGCCGAGCAACTAGCGGAAGCCCTAGACTGCTGCAAAGCAGACATAACCGCCATCCAAGAAATGCGATAGGATGAGCCGGATAAGAAGAAGATGTAAAACTGCGACATCTACTACGGCAATTGCTATCGACGGCAAAAGCAGCGCTGCGAGCGCCTCGTAGCAATCCGCATCAAGGCTAAATTCGCCAACATAAGCCCTATATGCGCGCGTGCCCCCACAGAGGAGAAAGATGACGACACCAAGGATGCCTTCTATGAGCTCCTTAACAAGACCTACGAGCAATGCCCTAGCTATGACATTAAAATTGTCCTCGGTGATTTCAATGCAAAGCTAGGAAGAGAGGGTATCTTTGGTGGAACAATCGGAAAATATAGCCTGCACAACACCACCTCCGATAACGGATTCAGGCTAATCGACTTTGCGGCGGGGCGAAACATTGTCGTGGCTAGCACGCGGTTCCCACATCTCGACATACACAAGGGGACTTGGAGAACTCCTGATCAATCAACAGTCAACCAGATTGCTCACATTGCGATCGACGCAAGACACTCCTCCAGCATTATGGATGTCCTTACGTTCCGAGGAGCCCACATCGACTCGGACCATTACCTTATTGTAGCCAAGGCACGGTTGCGGATATCCCAAACTACACCAAGACAAACTAATGCTGTGAGAAAATTCGACGTCAGACGGCTACAATCGCAAGAGATCGCCAAGTCCTTTTCCGATCGAGTGTCTCTTAATCTCTTAAGAGGTCCAATGCCGCCAGCATCAAGCATCGAAGACCATTGGAAACACTGCCAAAACGCCATCAGAGATGCCGCTTCTGATGTGCTGGGTTTCACTCGTCCACCACAACGAAACCCCTGGTTCGATGATGAATGCCGGCAAGCACATGCAGCTAAGCAAGATGCATATAACGCGGCGCTGCTTAGAAAGACCAGAGCTGCTCATGAGCTCTATAAGCGGAAGAGGAGAGACGAGCACCGGCTTCTCAAGAGGAAGAAGAAAGAGCATGAGAAGCGCGCGATCGAGGAAATTGAGAGATGCTTCTCCAAGAATGAGGTTCGGAAGTTTTACCAAAAGGTAAAAATAACATGCCGCGGAAACAAACCCCGAACCGAAGCCTGTAGAGATGAACAAGGGAACATCGTAGTAGAATCGCAGTCGATGCTGAGGATTTGGAAAGATCATTTCTGCAGACTGTATAACGGCGATGACGGACCAAATACCGCTGTCAGGCAGAATCAACCGAATCAACCTGGACAATGATGACAAACAATTTCGTCCACCCGACCTGGATGAAGTGAAGATAGCCATATCGAAGCTTAAGTCCAACAAAGCTGCTGGAGCGGATGGCCTGACTGCCGAGCTCTTCAAAGCGGCAGGCGATGACTTGGTAAGGAGCATACACCAACTCATCTGTAAAATATGGTCGGACGAAAGTATGCCCGATGAATGGAACCTCAGCATTGTTTGTCCGATTCTCAATGAAGGCGACCCTCTGAACTGCGCCAACTACAGAGGCATCAGTCTCCTTAACATCGCATATAAGATCTTATCCGCCGTATTGTGTGAACGCCTGAAGCCGTTCGTCAACAACCTGATAGGTCTATATCAGTGTGGCTTCAGGCCAGGAAAGTCCACCATCGACCAGAAATTCACACTACGGCAGATCTTGGAGAAGACCCATGAGCTTCAGATCGATGAACACCACCTATTCATCGATTTTAAGGCCGCGTATGACAGCATCTATAGAGACGAGCTATATAGAGCAATGTCTAGTTTTGGCATCCCTGCCAAACTCGTCCGTCTGTGCAGGATGACGATGGAGAATGCACGCTGCTCCATCAAGGTCGGTAAAGATCTCACCGAGACCTTTGATGTCCAGAAAGGATTTAGACAAGGCGATGCGCTGTCGTGCGATTTTTTCAACATCGTACTTGAAAGAATAGTGCAATAGTGCAATAGAATAGTCCGTCCAACTACTCGCATACGCCGACGATATTGACATAATCGGGAGAAAGCAGCGTGATGTCAGTGGCGCTTTCGCGAGTATTGAGGCGGAAGCGGCGAAGTATATGCTGTCAAGCAAAAAGGACAACGAACACCGACGTCTCGGGCGGAACGTCACCCTCGACAGATATAACTTTGAGGTAGTTAAGGACTTTGTCTACCTAGGCTCCGCTATAAATACAGACAACGACACCAGCGCTGAGATTAAGCGAAGAATAACTCTTGCCAACCGCTGTTTCTTTGGGTTAAGAAGGCAATTGAGTAGCAAAGCCCTCTCTCGGACAACAAAAGTCACCTTTTATAAGACCTTAGTAATACCAGTCCTGCTCTATGGCGCAGAGGCATGGACATTATCAAAATTGGATGAGGGTGTTCTTTGTTGCTTCGAGAGAAAAATTCTTCGGCGATCTTCGGTCCCGTCTGCATTGACGGTGAGTGGAGGAGGAGATACAACGACGAACTGTATGCACTGTACAGCGACATAGACCTAGCCAGAAGAGTGAAGATCATGAAAAGTCAAAGAGTGAGATGGCTGGGTCATGTAGAGCGCATGGACACCAATGCTCCGGCCCGAAAAGTCTTCGAATCCGCCCCCGAGGGACAGCGCGGTAGAGGAAGGCCAAGACTCAGGTGGCGCACGCAAGCGGAAGAGGACCTCAGCCAACTTAGCGTGCGAAACTGGAGGCAGCTAGCCAGGGATCGAGCTGGCTGGAGAAGCTTGTTGACTGAGGCCCAGGTCCACCCTAGACTGTAGCGCCACCTAAAGTAAGTAAGTAAGATGAGCATTAATGGTCCTTACCTGATCATTCCTTTCAACTTCGAAAAGGTCGGCGACTAGATTGTCAACAATTGCAGACGTGTTTTATCTGAGATTGGATACTTTTATCCACACTTCGTTATAGTAAGGTGGATACAAACTTTTACGGTTTTCATTTTGGTTGAATGGTTTTTTCGTCATCTTTCCTTTTCAACAGTGGTTCCTCCAAATCTTCAACATTGCGTCACTATTATGTGATTTCAATTGGGTTCCTTGATTCGTCCTTTTCGCATTCCAGTACACCGATTCCTGCAGTTGCATGCTTTAATCTCATCGGTCGCGCATTCTTCCAACCACTTTCTCTACCCTGCTGCTACGTGTGAACCTCACATTTCAACTCAGCCGTAGTCTTCTACGATGTGTTTCATATCTTGTTGTCATTCATCGTCGAATCATGGGTATTTTTGTTTATAGATACCAAGTAGAACCTAGCACATCAGAGAATGGCATTTCCGATGAGGTTCTTGCAGGATTGCCACTGCCCCTACGCAACTATAATGTGGGGTTACGGATACTGGGAAACTAATGCCACGGTGAGATTGCTTCTACTTGAAAAGTCTACTGTTCTGAGCCTTTTTGTTGACCTCCAAGAAATCTTATATGTATAAGACGGAAAACCAAAAACAGGATAGCCAAAAGTCTCAAGCTTTTAGCCCCTATACGATGTTTTACAAGCTACGGCTCTAGCATGGATAGAAGTGCAATTCGCATACCCAAAGGTGTAACCACCAGTTGTCAAGTTTATGCTGCAATGCTTTGAAAACAGCAGCAGTATGTAGATGGTCAAACTGTGACTTAAAGGCCGTTTTTGTGGTACGAAAACTTGGAGAACAAGGTCTGACACGGACTGACACTAAGAAAAAGTTCTGAACGTGTTTTTTTTTTTTTAGAAAGAACTCGCAATTCTCTTCTTATTTCCATTTCCCTGGAACTGCCACGTCCGCCCACATTCACATCTTGTCAAATGAATCTTTTTGCCTAATTATTACGCAGAGCGAACAAGTTTAAAGTGCTCTCCGTACCACAGCCCCCCAGTGCCTTTAATGTAAACAGGGGACAGTCATACACGAATACTTTGAATCTATTAAGCCAAGGCAATGAATAAAAAATTACGGGAATCCTTTTCCGCGAATGTAAATAACTGGGTAACTCAATCGCAGATGTAAATTACCAGCGTGCGGCTCTATTCGAAATTCTATTCACGACTGGATATTTACATTTGACAATTCTCAATTCTCCAAACGGAAGGCATAATTGCCACGCAGAACACACAAATATGAATACAACAAGGCGAAGGCTGGAAACTCTTATAACTTTCAGTTGTCAACCTCGAAACCCATCAGCCCAGCGACTTCAATTGGGGTGACTATGCACGACCTCATTATTCACTCAGCTAAAAATCCTTGCGATGTTTATTTGAACAATTTCACTGAAAAGCAGCAGTTTGAGGGGGTGGATTTGTATTTGTGTGTGTTCGTAGACAAACCTACGTCCTTGTAAGATCCTAGTTCTCCGTATGAGCCTCTTGGCCTGGTTGCCTTTGAATGTCGCCAAGTTTTCAAGTATAATACATGCAGCAGGACCACCATGTAAGTGAGTAGTCATGTTGCAAAGTCATTCCAACACGTTTTTCTTGTAAAGGTTCCACTTTTCTATTCCTCTCCTGTATACACCTTGCGTGCGAAGAATTTTTTGTATCTGGGGATCGTTGCGTTGCTGTGTGGGATTTACCACTAGGTGGACGGTCTCGGCTTGGCTTGGAATCTGCCACCGATAATTATAAACTAATTAAGACATGCGTTCGACTTGAGAGTCAACTTTGTGAGTGAACAGCGCCAACTATTAGACCAACAAGTGCGATAGCCAAAGATCCAGACCCACAAGACAACTCTGGAAACGGCGTTACTTCCTTCCATTTTCCCTCTCTTGCCCTTGCGACTCCTTATTACTCCTTATATCTCTGTTTTTGTAAATGTGGATTTAAGTTTCCAAGATCGGAATCGATCTTGGCAACAACTTACTGTTGCACACGCAGTGTCTATTCCTGTGCTCCATGTCGGTTGGGTATTGCCGACAATTCTCTTGTCGCTGTAGTCTGTGGTCTCAGGAATCTTGATTGTTATAGGATCTGTGTACAGATGGAATCATCGTATGGAACAAAAAAGATGTCTTCAGTTACTGTTGGACTGTCGGGCTATTGGAGAGTACAGAGAGATGTCGTCTTGATAGAGCATCGGTATGAAGCGGCAATTATCGCTATTATTCGGAGGAATTTAATTAATAAGGCGTTAGATCCTGTGCACGGATAAGATTAAATTGTAAATCATGGATAGTCGGGATTTTTGCAAGGGTCTTAGGTTGTTACGTTGTCATGTGGCTGGGCTTTTTGGCGAGATGAAGAGATCTTATAGAAACGACGGGAATGCGTGACGAGAAAATGGAATCAAGGCAGATAATGATGAAGTTAATGAATGGCTCTTATGAATTACGGTCGGAGAGCAGGGGTGATAAAGATGAAAACGAAGGATAAAGATGGACTTAGTGATCGGGCAATTTGCACTTTTCCTTTTTGGAGAATCTTCAACATGTGACGGTGTTGTGGTGGGGTGTTGGGTGTCATTTGGAAACGAAAAACTATGGATATGATCTTGTTAGATGAACTATGGAATGAATGGTTCAAGAGCTGCATTTAAAGTGCAAGCTTCGCAGGGGGTGTCCAAGGTCGGGTAAGATCGCATTTGAGAGTGAAAGATAGCTCAGTACTATGAAAAACCACCATGAACATACTCTTGTATGCTGATTCAATCGATCACTCGAACCTAAGCAAACAGATGCATGTTGAAGGCAAAGAAAAATATTAATTTTTTGGCGGAGAAACTCCATTTGTTCCTCTCTTGTTCAGCTTCGATATACTTGAAGTTCAGACCACAAAAAATTTTTTTCGGCTTAAGCTTGGTTGTAAAACGAAGGAGTTTGAAGCGACGCTACCACCTGGAGGATAATGTCCTTACGATTAGCGGGTCCTGTGCGATCACTTAAAAGCCAAATATTGTTAAGCAACAGAAACCATAGACTTTCTAGACACAATCTGAGGAAATTCAAAATTGCAAACTTCTCAGGCTATGCACGTGAAAAATGTTAGCTCGTAATAGTCCCCATGTAGCCGAACAATTAACAGAGGTAGTGAGCCGTTTTAAACTGGATATAACTGCAAATCAAACAGTGTTATGGAATGCGAAATGCGAAAGAATGGAAAACTGTGAAACGTCTTGAGTTTGAGACATTTTAGCAAGTGTCTGACTGTAATCTCGCTGACGAGAAAGACTACGCCAAGTTAAGAAAAGGTAAATCCAGAGAAAATGTAGCCTACTTGGCACCAGTTTTTACAAAAGACTTAGATTTTTATAGTTAGCACAGGTTTCCCACACCTCAACATTCACAAAGTGACAAAACAGTCGTTAAATCAGACTTAGATTTAATACTCGTATTCTGAGAAAAGCAATCATAGACTTAGATCACGAACTTGTTGATGCCAAGATGTGGATGTGGATGAGCCGCTACAACTGCGAGAGATTGCTAAACCATTTTCTGACCGTTTATCCCGTTCGAAGTCCTACGTGGCCAGCATCAGTGTATACAAGAATTACTCAAACGTTTGACGTGGACACTTGAAAACCAATATCAGCAAACTAGTAGGTCTTTCTCCGTGTTTAAGGCCTGACAACTCCACCATCGACCAGATATTCAACTTTCGGTAGATCTTGGAAAAAATCAAAAAATTTTATCGGTTTTAGAACTTCATATGACAGCATTTATTAAAGCTAACTTTTTGGAGCCATGTCGAGTTTTGACATCACAATCCGCCTGGATGACAATGGGGAACGCTGACTATTCTTTAGATTGGACGGTCAAGATGAAAGAGACCTCAGTCAACTTAAGCTGCGTAACTTGAAGTAATTAGCTCAGACGAGTGCCACATCGAGAGGCTGGTAGCGACTTTATTAAGTTAGACTAACAAATTGATCCTGGAAGTTAAATAACCACGACTAACTACTCACTTTATCAGGGTCGTTAGCTTAAGTCCACCAGCCAGTTCAAATATTATTCATCAAATGAAATCTCATTTCTCGAGAATACAGCACACTGCATGACTACCTTGTCATGCTCTCAAATTAATCCAATTTATCTTAATGGATTTGGATTGCTTTCAGTTACGACAGAGTTTGGTATCAGGCTCTTTTGTCGAAATTGCGTGCTTTTGGGATCGACGACTCTGTTCTTCAATGGATTAGAAATATCCTTTCGGAACGTTCAATTCAAGTTGTCTTGGATGGTTTCAAGTCTGATATTCACAAAATAAATGCTGGTGTGCCGCAGGGCTTCGTTCTGTCACCGACACATTTTAATTTTCATTAATGGTGTCTTGTCTGCTCCTTCCAATTTACTCCTTTGCCGACGCTTTTCATATTCGTTCCCGGACTCACGTTCCTACTCATCAGCTGTAGAACGGGAACGGCAGCTTATGTTAAGCTCATTAAATTCCGATATAAACAGCATAACCATTTGGGGAACTACCAACAGAGTGAAATTTAATGCTGTCTGCTGTCGCTTAAGCGAAATTAAAATACCCAGCCATTATCCATGAATGGCAATTGCATCGTTGAAACCGAATAACTTTCCATTCGCGGTATGTGTATCAATGACAACTTACGTTGGAATGACCATATATTCGAAGTCGTGAAAAATGCTGCGAAATGTCTAGGTTTCCTTAAGTGATGTAAAAAATATTTCACCCCCTCTGATCTGGCTTTAATATATAAGGCTTTCATCCGGCCAAAATTGGAGTACAATGCTCACAGCTGGTTAGGTGCTCCCAAGGCTTCTTTGCGCCTACTAGATAGGATTTAGAAGCGTGCGATAAAACTAATAGGCTAATATCACACCCTCGATCCCCGACGTAATGTCTCCTATCTCACCCTGTTCTATTGCTATTTTCACTACCAGTGCTCCTCAGAAATTGCCAATAGCATTCCGCCCCTTCAAACCTCCAACCGTAACACCAGCTATGAATGCTCATCAGTACACCCTTAAGCCCACTTTCGGACGTACCCTGAAATATAGTGATTCTTTCCTAAGCCGAACAATTCGCTTATGGAATGCCCTGCCGAGCTTTTCATTTCCTAGTCATTATAACCTCCAAACATTCAAGACCAAAGTAAATTGGTACCTCTCTTTCTTCCCTCCCTAACTTTCCATTGCCCGCCCTGTGTGCAATCATTTTAAGGGTACTAACTACCCCTTGAGCACGCGCTAATTATATGTAAAAAAAAAACTGTAAGAAGGTTGAGGTTAGATGAAAGCTTTCCTCTCTTTTTTTTTCTTCGAGTATGGCTTAAAGAATATACGGAACGTTGCATCAATATGTATTCGATCTAAGTATCCGAGCCATCGCGGGAGATCCAAAGTGCGCCAACGAAAATAGGACCAAATATCACTCAAGACACCTTACGTCCATAACGTCTCTATTCATTCTTCTGCATCAAAGAGCAAGACTAGAATGACAGTGGTTTCATATAGAGCGTCCTTGGTGTATCGTATTTCCTTATTACGTTATCGCTCTCTAAGGATAAAGAAACAGCAATTGCCCATTGTATAACTCATCACTTTATTTTTGATGAGTTGATGGTGGAGCCGTTGTTGACATTACTTGGCCAATACCAAAAACAGAGAAATAATCAGTCAGTAACACCACCGTCCATTAAGGCACACAATTGCAAACTTTGGGAAGTAAAATCGTTTGCCGGAAAAGATCGTAGGTCCCCTCTTACAGAGAATCAAATGACAGTGATTTCAAGAGATAAGGTTTTAGTCGACTAGGCACTGCCTGAATATTTGGTCAGTTTTGGACTTATCCACCCTAAACCAGTACTAATAGTGAAAGATCAGATCGCTTAAATCGTTGCCATTATACGCTAGACTGGTATGGGGATGTTTAGAGGTCAGAGAGCTCTCTCTATACATTAGAGGATCTCCTTCCTTGTCAAATTGACAGCTTCAATTGTTGCGGTAAAATTTACCACAACAAGTTGTACTCTTACATTCTACGGCCTTTCACTTACATTATTTTCCATTGGTTCTTCAAAATCCTAGAAGGGTGGTGGGCAGCCATGGGTTCATCACCCATTGGTGCACCCTCTTAGTATCTTGAAGGATCAACCATCGCAGGTAGGACGGACGGTCCATTATGGAAGCGATCAGAAGAAAGGCGCAGGAACAGCGCCCTACTTAGTACTATAATGTATGGGAGCCTTTACCGAAGCTGTCGGCTCTTGCCCTTGTGTGGTGTTGTCCTCCCCATCGGGTAGTCTCCGTTACCTTAGAAGGCATCTCCGCTCCACCCATTTCTTTCCTGCCCAATCCGTTGTTTTTGGCCCACCCCTTCATCTTATGTCCATTGTCTCCTTGGAGAAGCATATTGGCGGGAAGAATTGGTGGGTTCTTGAACTCTGTCTTTCTGCTTCTATGCTTCTCGGAGGTGACAACCAATAGGTCTATGAGAAGGCAGAGACAGGAGTCTCTTTGGTAGTGACGGACGGTCACTTTAGTATAAACGCGTTGCGTCTAGAGCGAGATGGACGGTCTGGAACCCTCTGTGTGCAATAAACCCCAAAAGATCTTAAATTACTGACGCCCTATTCGGTGACGGACGGTCGCCCATCGAACCATAAATAAACAAGAGTCATTGTAAAAGAAGTTATTTGTAAAGACTGGACCTCCATTTGCGTGTCCCGCACTAACGAAATGTAAGGCAAAAGGATTCACCGGGTTGTCGTTGGTTAGTTTACTTTGGGTAGCGCTCAAAGGTAGAACTCCTTCCAAAAAGCTAGTCAAATGAGTAGTTCCTTGTTTCGCCCTCACGATACGCCATCCGATCATTATCAGAAACGGATATTGAGGCACACTTCAGCAAAATTGTGGAGTGTTGCACACAAGTATCAATAAATTGGCCCATTGCATCAGTATGAAGGGTTGTATGAATGGACGTATGTGTGAGACCTACGGTCCGAGCCAATAACGATGGGACAGGGTAAACCACTTCTTGGTTGACCATCAATAAGTTAAAGCAAGTTTTTGCAAAAAAAAGAAGGAAAAAGGTGGTTAATTTAGAAAAAAACGAAAAGAAGAAATTACAGAAAAAAAATTAGTGAGGTGGATAGAAGGAACTACCAGGACTTGAAGCGACAGGAGCAAAGGAAGAGTCCTACCGAACAAAAAAAAAGAAGATAAGTAGCATTAGTTAATAAGAAAAGTGTTGTTCCCGCGTTACCCCGAGTGAAAGAAAGATAGAAATTGAAAGAAATTAAAACCTGAAAAAAAAAATCACGCTGTTAGCGCCGGGCTCCCCAAGTGACGGTCCATGCTACACATTTAATGTTACCCTAAAAAATAACACGTTTTGTTGGTCGCCGCCTATCGGCTTTGATATTGTTTCTGCCATTTCCTTACAAATAAACCCTGTTATAAAGTATTGCAAAAAAAACTATGTTTCTCTTCTTAACCTTTCTTACAGCATACGGTTTTGCACTTCCGATCCCAAGGGCATTTTATTTTTCCCCCTAAATTTCAAATGACAGATCGCCACTTGGAGCTTTAACCACCAACCGCGTGGTTCGGTTTTTTTGTAGACTTCGTCAGTTTAGTTTTTTGAATAGTTTTTCTGTTTTGCCGGCAACCTGGCCATCCTAAATATTAATAACTAGAATTGTTACCCGGGTAAAATTTTGCAACACAATCAGTTTGTCCTCTTCACAGATGTACGTTTCCGTTTATGTTTCCTAGTGCAAGATTCAGTGCTGATTTAGTTGATTCAGTAGTTCGACTAAGATCACATTAAATTCGTTTTCCAGTCATGACTTGCTGTTCTAGCATAGAAGGTATTCCAATTCTTGGAAATATTTTTCAACTGCTGCTGAACGTAATTAGGATGCTGCTCATGCATTTAAAGCAACGTTCAGAGGATGGATTAGTATGTAATTTGCGGCGAATTCCTTGTTTTGAACCATTTAGTTCATCAAAGACTTCGAACTCGTAGTTGGATTCCCTAATCGATATGCTTAAGATCTTATTTACGAGTTCATCTGTCAATGTCATAGCAGCTCCGTTCTAATAATACTTTTTGCAGCTTTTCGTTTGCAAGTTCGCGTAATGGTTTCCTCAACACTGATTGATGGAATGAATTGATTTAACGTTGCCGTAAAAAGTTATCCCATTTATCATTATTTCACAGCCATCGTACGAGTATTTTAGTCGGTTCGATAAGTAGGTAAATACCTCAACTCCTGCCCTTAAATCTGTTTTTTTGATAAAAGGAAATATACAACTTCTAAGATAGAATTGTGTTAAGGAAGCTGGTCACACTGTCAAGATGAATTTTGTTAAATTCCACCAAAATTCTTTAGGAAACTTGAAAAGTAGGCATTTCCTTCAAAACAGTTTGAGTGCTCCTGTTTTATCCGAATTCACTCTTTCAACATTCACTCAAAACATTTGCAGAATTCTATTCTCCACTCAACAACCGACTCAAACGTTTCTGTTTATAGTGCAGATTGCAGAACTCAATCACAAATCTGCACGACTTCCCCTCTTTTCTCTCTCGACAGAGTAAACATTTCTCTTTTAACTTAGCAGCCAAGAGTACACACTTCGCTTGCAGAAATCTGTTTGACATTGTACAGAAATGAGTGGTTTCACCCAAAATATGCTCACTAGCCTTATCTCTGCAGAGAGTTATGTAGTTAGTCTCAGTGGTTTCTTGGGTGCAAAAATCGATGAAACAATGGAAAATGGGTGGCAAGACGATGGCATTGGCAGAAGGTTGAATCCAGGAAGACAGGTCGAAACCCGGAAAAAGGGGGAAACAAATAACAAAACCGTTATCGAAAGAGGACAAAGAAGATCGCCCGTCGGCCGACGACGGTCTTTCGTCAAATGTGCGATAATGAGCAAAGTCCAGAGGCCGTAAACCCAGCCATTTGCCATGCAAAAGTTCATCCCACACGTCCCCAGCAAATGGATGAGCGCAAGGACCAAGGAGTAAGCAGCAAAACTCCCTTTGGATGAACGTACTCGTATCTATAGCTTGACCTACATTCCCACTTCAGCGAGACATGGACTTTGTGTTACGTAAAATCCATTTTCGGGATGAGCAAGAGCCAAAGCAAAATCAAAGCTGGAAGACTCTATTTACAGTTATTTGGAATAACTATACAAAATGAAAATTCCTGGCGGCCACTTTGGGTTATTGATATTTATGTAAACTCATATCCGAGAGAATGAGAGTATTTATAGACAGGATGATGGAAAGGACACATGGTCGGATGCATAGTTGGGACTCGAGTCGGAGTAAATTGAGTCTCTGCTGTTCACATTCCTAACCCGGGGATTCACCATCCCCATCCTTGTCCCGATGGAATTTGGCTATTTTAAGGATGCTCCATCCGTCGAATAATTTTCAAGGAAAATTATTTTCATCAAATTCGATGGTGTTGGGTGGATTTGGGAGAAGGGATGAATGGATTAGGGGTGGTGCCAAGGCACAGCAGGTTAAGTTAGTTTAAATTGTCTAATAAACTATTATAGGGCGAGTGGGGGGCCATTTAAATTGTTCTGCACATGAGGTTGCAGCTTCTTAATTGCGGTCTGAATTGGACAAATTGAAAGGATGTATGAGTGGATAGCAAGGAGTCAAACTTGCGGTTAGCTGAAGAAATGGTCTATTGACAGAACTATGTTCATCCTGATAGTTATTCTATGATGGTGTGGGGTTTTGTGGCAGAAAGCCTGGGGGATATGATTGGACTGATCTTAGTGAAATAGGGCAGCTGCATTTCCATTTCTGGTAAAACCCTACATCAGCCACAGGCTAGGTGTTGGTATGAAGGTCATTAAGGAACGAAAAGTGAAACTTCTGTACGAAATCGTTCTTCAGGTTATTGACGTGGCACTACAATGAGTCGCAAACTGATATCTTAAATATACCTCAAGTTACTAACAAAAGAGTTGTTTTTGCAGGGACGAGCAGTATATATATATTCATATCTTTGAAAGTCTGTTTCTCCAAGGAAACAAACAAGGCATCGCAGAGACTTAATCACCCCCAAACCGACTGGGGACTATCACTCATCTTTTCTGTTTCTCCAGTGGGAAAGGCTGACATCAGGGCTAATGCTTAACCCAGTCGACGCACAACTTCCTCATGAGTTTTCTGAATAGCTACTTAAATATCTTTTGGAACGTTTGCTTGAATTAAGCAATCTTATTTGGAAGTTGAGGTTGTGCAGCGAAAAATCACCTCGATTTCTGTTGGCGAATTGCAGCCATAAAATGGGCAAGGATTTCAGAATGAGCACTTGAAATTCTTGAGTTTAAGAGGCGTATCAACGTCTCCGACCTGTGACATCTAATGCAGCTGTCATGTGGATAGTCATGAATTTATTTGACCACTTGTTTGCCAGTTTATTCAAGTGAATGACTTGCTTTTTTACTTACTTACTTTACTTTAGGTGGCGGTACAGTCCGGGGTGGACCTGGGCCTCAGCCATCAAGCTTCTCCAGCCAGCTCGATCCCTGGCTAGCTGCATCCAGTTTCGCACGCTAAGTTGGCTGAGGTCCTCTTCCACTTGCGTGCGCCACATGAGTCTTAGCCATCCTCTACTGCGCTGTCCCTCGGGGGCGGATTCGAAGACCTTTCGGACCGGAGCATTGGTGTCCATGCGCTCTACATGACCCAGCCATCTCAGTCTTTGGATCTTCACTCTTCTGGCTAGGTCCATGTCGCTGTACAGTCCATACAGTTCGTCGTTGTATCTCCTCCTTCATTCACCGTCAATGCAGACAGGACCGAAGATTGCCCGAAGAATTTTTCTCTCGAAGCAACCAAGAACACCCTCATCATCCAATTTTGATAATGTCCATGCCTCTGCGCCATAGAGCAGGACTGGTATTACTAAGGTCTTATAAAAGGTGACTTTTGTTGTCCGAGAGAGGGCTTTGCTACTCAATTGCCTTCTTAACCCAAAGAAACAGCGGTTGGCAAGAGTTATTCTTCGCTTAATCTCAGCGCTGGTGTCGTTGTCTTTATTTATAGCGGAGCCTAGGTAGACAAAGTCCTTAACTACCTCAAAGTTATATCTGTCGAGGGTGACGTTCCGCCCGAGACGTCGGTGTTCGTTGTCCTTTTTGCTTGACAGCATATACTTCGCCGCTTCCGCCTCAATACTCGCGAAAGCGCCACTCACATCACGCTGCTTTCTCCCGATTATGTCAATATCGTCGGCGTATGCGAGTAGTTGGACGTACTATTCTATTGCACTATTGCACTATTCTTTCAAGTACGATGTTGAAAAAATCGCATGACAGCGCATCGCCTTGTCTAAATCCTTTCTGGACATCAAAGGTCTCGGTGAGATCTTTACCGACCTTGATAGAGCAGCGTGCATTCTCCATAGTCATCCTGCACAGACGGACGAGTTTGGCAGGAATGCCAAAACTAGACATTGCTCTGTATAGCTCGTCTCTATAGATGCTGTCATACGCGGCCTTAAAATCGATGAATAGGTGGTGGGTATCGATCTGAAGCTCATGGGTCTTCTCCAAGATCTGCCGTAGTGTGAATATCTGGTCGATGGTGGACTTTCCTGGCCTGAAGCCACACTGATATGGACCTATCAGGTTGTTGACGAACGGCTTCAGGCGTTCACACAATACGGCGGATAAGATCTTATATGCGATGTTAAGGAGACTGATGCCTCTGTAGTCGGCGCAGGGTCTCCTTTCTTGAGAATTGGACAAACAATGCTGAGGTTCCATTCATCGGGCATACTTTCGTCCGACCATATTTTACAGATGAGTTGGTGTATGCTCCTTACCAAGTCATCGCCTGCCGCTTTGAAGAGCTCGGCAGTCAGGCCATCCGCTCCAGCAGCTTTGTTGGACTTAAGCTTCGATATGGCTATCTTCAGCGCCGCGTCATATGCATCTTGCTTAGCTGCATGTGCTTGCCGGCATTCATCATCGAACCAGGGGTTTCGTTATGGTGGACGAATGAAACCCAGCACATCAGAAGCGGCATCTCTGATGGCGTTTTGGCAGTGTTTCCAATGGTCTTCGATGCTTGATGCTGGCGGCATTGGACCTCTTAAGAGATTAAGAGACACTCGATCGGAAAAGGACTTGGCGATCTCTTGCGATTGTAGCCGTCTGACGTCGAATTTTCTCACAGCATTAGTTTGTCTTGGCGTAGTTCGGGATATTCGCAACCGTACCTTGGCTACAACAAGGTAATGGTCCGAGTCGATGTTGGCTCCTCGGATCGTACGAACATCCATAATGCTGGAGGAGTGTCTTGAATCGATCGCAATGTGATCAATCTGGTTGACTGTTGATTGATCAGGAGTTCTCCAAGTCCCCTTGTGTATGTCGAGATGTGGGAACCGCGTGCTAGCCACGACAATGTTTCGCCCCGCCGCAAAGTCGATTAGCCTGAATCCGTTATCGGAGGTGGTGTTGTGCAGGCTATATTTTCCGATTGTTCCACCAAAGATACCCTCTCTTCCTAGCTTTGCATTAAAATCACCGAGGACAATTTTAATGTCATAGCTATGGCATTGCTCGTAGGTCTTGCTAACGAGCTCGTAGAAGGCATCCTTAGTGTCGTCATCTTTCTCCTCTGTGGGGGCATGCGCGCTTATGAGGCTGATGTTGGCGAATTTAGCCTTGATGCGGATTGCTACGAGGCGCTCGCTCACATGCCAGAAGCTGAGGACTTCTTGTCTTAGTCTGCCTCCGACAACAAATCCGCATCCAAATAAGCACTGCTTTTGCCTTCGATAGTAATTGCCGTAGTAGATATCGCAGTTTTTCATCTTCTTTTTGTACGGCCCATCCCATCGCATTTCTTGAATGCCGGTTATGTCTGCTTTGCAGCAGTCAAGGGCCTTCGCTTGTTGTTCGGCTGTACGTGGTCTATTAAGGGATCTAACATTCCACGTGCATATCCGAAGCTCATTGTCCTTAAATCGTTTGCGTGGGTTGTCAACAGTAGATCCGTCCATATCCAGGCATTTACCCCTACGGCACAACCCCCAACCTGAGGACCAGTTCCATTTTTAATGCCCCTAGGACGAGGGGTCGGTTACACCGAAGCCAGTAACCCGTTCCGGGATGTGAGCGCTGCCGTTGGCCCTTATAGGGCTCGTCCGCCACCATCTCTTTTCCAAGACCCTGACTAAGTCCTGGAAATCCTTTCCGGCCTGAGCTCCAAATATGTCGGAGTAGCCCGAATAAGGTCTTGTTTTGTTTTCCGACACTAATCCTGATTAATGGCGCAGGAAACTCGCCATTTGCCCTCTTCACTTCGCAACCTCTTGTGAGATTCCTAGATGGCGCTACGGGGAGGCGTGAAGTAGGACTTATTACCAGAGCTGCAAGATGTTCGGCTGCAGAGGCTCATTCTCGTCATTTAAGGAAACAGCATCTGTCGGAAGATGCTACTTCTACGAGGCCTTATACTAATCGTTGCCATCCTTGCTTGATGACTTGCTTTCTACCATTCGCAATTACGTGAAGAAATTTGGGCTTTTTCTGTGTCCATTCTTCTATGGTTGAGAAGAACACATGATCAGAGAGCTTTCTGTGGGCTTGTCGAGTGAATATACAAATAATGCCTTCACCTCGATACTAAAATCGGATTAACAAGGACAAAATTTTTAGCTTAACGATCTGAAAATCTAGCCCTTATGACCAACCCTAAAAAAATAAAATGAAGCTGATGCCATGACCGCGATGAGATACGCGCTATTTACTCTTTCAACTGATTGTCTCCTAATTAACGAAATACCAAGCAAATTGACCAAGTTTTGGTATCAAGGCACGCATCCAGTCTCCTGTAAGATCGTGCGATTGTTTAATTGCTGCATTGAATTTCTACATGGTATACAAAACGCAGTAAGCGCGATACAGAAAAAACTCGACGTTGAAAAGTTCCAAAGGACAGACAAACCTTTGCTATTCGACTTTCATTGATGCTTAATGAAAGGCTGTTCAAGTCGGCATTAAATGGCATTGAAGAAATTAATTGTATGACCTATCGCGACAGTTCCTCAGCTTAAGACGTAACATATTGAGCCACTTTGGCGTAAGTTGTAACGCGAAACTCGAAGGTGAAAAAAAAGGGATAGGATAAACACGTTAGCGTGTCGACCCGACTACTACGATATCTTGAAAGCTTCTGGCTATAGGACACCGCGGCGGGAATGAGTTGAAATCTAGTAGTTCAAGACTTGAGGTTTCCATCTAAAGGAACAGATGTGAGTTTTGACCGATTTGGAGAGTGGGATAGCTCGCGAAGCAAACATCGATATCTTTTCTGTGAGCGCGGGGGTGCTTGCGTCGATGATATTCAAATTGTCGACACCGATGTTCGGAAATATTTAGAGAGAAAAAGGACCTGCTGAAATGAATGATGAATGAAAATTTGTTGTAACGTCATCCTTGGTATCAAGTGAAGTATAAATCTCACCACCAGATGCTACCCTCTCGTTCAGATCTATACTTCACGATAAGATCTATACTTCAGTCCGCGTAGTATAGATGCATACCATAAGCTGTACGCCGCTATTTCCTTCCGTTAAGCGTATTAAAAGTTACGTCGGCTTGATCATTTTAAGCAAATATATGTACGAAGACTCTTTGATGTTTCTTTCTTTCGTTATCAGTAGAATAAAGTCGAATATTGTACCCTTTTGGAGGTTGCCAAGTATGTGTCTTCACAAGTTGCAGTGTCAACCAAGAAGGAGATGAAAAAGTCTTTGACCAATTATAACTGGCTTGCTTAGGGCACGGTGTTGAAAATATTCATTGATCGATTCATCTTATACAGAAGACATTAAAAATACTTCTTGGATCCATTTAAGTCGGACTACTTTGTCATATCAGCCAATTTCTCGGTCAATGACCACACAGTGAATGTCGGATTCAAGGCATCAAACTAAAAAGAATGACGTGGTACGACCTGTAAAGAGGCTGTCAGGGTGAGAGAAAGGGTCCCGTAAGAGCATCCTCACAAAGTGTTCTTAATACACAAGAGTTTGCCATCAGGTTCTTCTTCGACGATTGTCCCTTTTCAATTGATTAGGACCCATCTTTCGGAAAGTTGAATTCAACTTGCTTTGGACGGTTTCCGATTAATATCCACAAAATAAATTCTGGTGTGCCCCAGGGTTCCACTCTGTCTCCAACACTTTTCTCAATGTTCACTAATGATCTCTTGTCTCCTGCCTCTAACAAAAGGTACTCCTTTGCTGACGACAGTGCTCTCCGCTTTTTATATTCGTTCCTGGACTAACCTCCCTACTCTACGGCTAAACTCATTATAAACAGCATAACTCATTGGAGACCCATCAACAAGTGGAATTTAATGCTCCCAAGCACAATACTGCCTGCTGTCGAAAAATCGAACTATTGGCACCCGTCAGACATTCATGAATGACACATGCATCACTGGAATCGGATAACATTCTCGGTATGTAAATGTGTCAATGACAACTTGCATTATTTGGTCAGCTGCGCTAGATAGGACTAGGCTCATAGGTGACAGTTGATTACTGTATAACATGGGCATTAAACACCGGTGTAATGTGACCTTTTTCAGCTTGGCAAATTACGAAATTTGCTTGTAAGATTCCTCGCTATGCATGCTTATCAGTATACACTCAAGCCCGCTTTCAAATTTACCCTGAAATATCGTTATTCTTTCCTAAAACGTACAACTCGCTCATGAAATGCCCCGCCGAACTTCAATTTTCCTACTCATTGTTACTTACTAACATTTAAGACCAACGTACATCGGTATCTTTATGTTTTTTCTCCCTAACTTGCCTTTCCCCGCACTGTGTGAATACATTTTAAGATGACTTAAAATCCCTTGAGCCGGCACAAATCATAAGATTGCTGAAAGGCTTACGAGTAGACAAATCTTTGATCCCCTGCCAGGCCTTGTTTTGCAAAATTTTGATAATAGCTAGGGCACTCACTAATTCCAAAGCAAACCTTTTATTTCGAATAATCGAAGTTAACTACAAGATGGGTTTTCGGTTCTTCGTCGTATTAATCTTTAGAAACTTATCTCGCCCCAATTACTTTGGGAAAGCTCTTCCGATCTAAGATTATGGTGTTGGTTTTCTTTTGAGTGCGGATTAACATTTCGTTGGAAATAGAAGTGTTTTTGGTTAGTGGAGGATGCTCGGTGAAGAAATATGTCAGCTCTTGTAGATCTAATTTCGAATCCAAACGCGTTCAACTAATTCCATTCGGCAACATGATCAGAAGAAACTTCTGCGAGCAGCGTCCAGCGTCGACAGCTCTTTATCTTGGCCATTTTATTTTACTCTGACATTCAAATACTCGTTATCTAGGACAGGTATGCTTCAATTTCTGCCTGCGATCAATTTGGGCTAGCGGAGGGCTATTCAATTCTATATATCCCAGGAGGCTTGTACGAGAAGAATAACTCGCTTCCGCATCCAGATGTGACATTTCCATCAACCTGTTCAGGATAAAATTACGACACCCATTTCGAAGCTCAGGTCTAACAGAGCTACTGAACTATGCGAATTAACTGCCGAGCTGTTGATTGGATACAGAACACACATCAACTATCTCAAATCTAGGTGGGCGAAGATGGGACCTCAGCATACTTTGTCCGATCCTTAAGAAGGTAGACTCCCTGATGAGGAATAAGACCCCTTAATATATAAAATCCTGTCTGTCGAACTATATGAACGTTTGAGACCCTTCGTCAACGGTCTGAACCTCCCCTCTCAGTATGGTTTTATGTCAGGAAAGGCGACCATAGATACAGTTTTCACAGTACCGATAATCATGGAAAATATACAAGAATTCTAATTGATTCTTCGATTTCAAAGCGAGACATGAAAGCATCTACAGAGACGAACTATTCAGAACCATGTCTACTTTTGAGTACTTCGACCAAGCTATTTGACTTTGCAGGAAAACGATAGAGAAGGCAACCCTGCTTCGTTAAGATCGGTTGTGATAAATCCGGGACCTTCAAACTCTGAAAAGGACCTGTTGGCAATGCGTTGTCATGTGATATTTTCAACATCGTTCTCGAAGGAATCGGACGAAACTCACAAGCCTTCTCCAGGAGGAACATCTTTCAAAAGTCTGTTCAGTTACTTGCATATGCGGACGACATTGACACGACGGGCACAGGGAGCGGGTGGCCAATAGAATGTTGCGATAATAGAAGCAGGAGCAGCAGTGATGAGTTTAGTTGTCAATAAACGAAGAGCCTAGTGTATGTCTTCAACAAAGCGAGACCCACAACATTGACCTAGCCTAGCTTAAAACGTCACGATGGGCAGCTACCACTTTGCGGTAGAATGCCACGGAAATTATGGGAGAAATCTGCTAATCGCTGCTTTTTAGGCCTTAAACTGGTTACGTGGCAGAAGTTTGGATAGACAAAAGTGGATGAACATGGTCTGGAGTATTTCGGGTATGATAGTTTTCGACTCCAAACCAGAGAGACAAATTTCGAGTTGAACTGAAGGCAACAGGCCAGGTCTGAACCCCACTTAGATCATCATGATCATTACTTCGTCGCATGCAACTATTTCTGCCTATGAATCCTCGTCAACCATCCGCTTTCAAATCGTTTACTTCTTAAGGAAGAAGTGTTACGTGAGAACGAAGGCAACTCATTCACCGACCAGGAAACGAATGGCGCACTTCAGTCTCAGTAGTCCTGGGATGAGTTGAAAGGAATTGAAATGTTTTCCAAAAACTCGGTGCTGTAGGGTAGTACACATGCGAGTATACCCATACTATACATATACATTTATTTATTTGTTTTTTAATTGCCTCAGTTGGGTTTTTAAAAAGAAATTAAACACTTGTTTCCCACCGTAGCCCACTTTCCTCAAAAGGACTTGCCGCAACTCTAGGTACTTTCAAATATTCTCTGTTCTTTGAAGACATAAAGGTCTTCTGGAGGAGGCAGAACCCCCCTTACAGGCCTTTCCCACATGCAGGATAATTAATATTTTCCAAGCAAGCAAGTTTTCACATTACTTAAGCATTATAAGGGTTGACCAGAGTTTATGGGAGTCCTTTTCACTCACACCGCCCGCAGTTTTGGCTGTGTCCTCTCTGTCCTGGTCCTGGTTACTTTGGCTGTTTTTCTTGTATGAACTCTATGTGCAGAACTGCTCGGTGTCTTCCAAGGATGCTTAATGGGGTGGGGGGGTATGTCTTCTCTATCGTTGGAGTCCCCTACCGTAACCCAAGGTGAGCTACTCGCATACGAAACCTGCATTTGCTGTGTGAGTCAGTTTTATGGGTTTTATGGTTGAAGTGAAATTCCGACAGCATATATTACAGTTTGCTGACAGAGGCAGGCAGAAAGACTGCCTAAGGCTGAGGAATGAGGTTGATGGGTGGTACGAGGTCTTAGAATTGAGAATCAAGGCTAGGACAATTGGGACAGAGACACCAACAAGGGATTGGACAGAAGGCATACAAACACAACACAAGCGGACAGACTGTGAGTGAATTATTTCTTTGTTTTTGTTTCGGAAAGATATTTCCAGTACCTCTGTCAAAACCTCCAGTGGCCATCATGTGTATATGCCTCGGTGTGGTCGGTGTGGTGTGTGAGGCTAGGTAAAATGTTGTTTCTAAGAAAGCAAATGGCCCAGATATAAATTTCATGCTCGGCACCAAAGTTTTCGAAGCCGATGTTGATGCCAATGTCGACCTGAAGACTGCCAGAGCACATTTAGTATTACGTAAGGGGTTAAGGAGAATCGGAAATGTGTGCTCAGAGATTTGTGTGTTTTGATCCTGTTTTGGTTTTTTATTGTAGTAGTAGTCCTTGTAGTCGTTGTGCTGCTGGGCTTGTAAAAATGTTGTAAAATTCTGAAATTTTTCCTTGAAAGACCCTCAATCTCATCTCTCTATATCTCTCCCGCTCTCTCTGTCTTTTAGTTGTCAGAGGGTGGTGGTGATTGAGGATATTCTCTTGGACACCAGCCACCTAGCTACCACCTCTCCTGGGGGCAGTATTCTGTATTGATTTCTAGAATTTCCTTTGAAGACGATACCGAGTGGTATTCGTAGCTACAGGCTTTATGTAGAATTTTATTTTATTTTTCTGTGATTATATCGGATTTTGCGGTGGTGGAGGGGGTAAATTTTGTGACCTAGAGGCTTGCATCGGTATTCAATTAAATTTCAGAGGATGGCCCAGTGGGAGTGGTTGGGAATTTGTTTTTATTTTAAAAGTTATTTTCATAGACTCTGTTGGGAGGATTATAATTGTGCCGAGGTTCTTCTTGTATTATTTGGTTGAGTTCATTCAATTTGATGTGAGTTCCAGTGGAAATGGAAAGGTAGCCTCGTTTAGAGCCTTCAGTTGCACAGCACAGACATCAAGATGAGGATTAGGAGTTTAGGATGTAGTTTCAGAGAGATGAAATTCACGTGATTTCGAAATGGCCATGACATTACGATTTAGGATAAACTGTAGACGATAAAGTTTTTATGGGAACAATGGAACAGCGGTAAAAGAGAAACGCTTTTGTGGACGTACGACTTACGAATACCTGTATACCTATGAAGAAGTCATTTCCAGTGATGAAGTTTAATCAGAGTTGCTTTGGATTTTATACCTTTGGGTAAGCATTTTCCAAGACTTTGTCAACTTTATGTGAAAGTTTATGGAAAAGTCGTCAAATTGAGAGAATGAGTGCTGTGTAGGATTTGAAAGAAATATTGGATCTCAAAGGTCAGTCTGCCAGGTACACAAGCCTTGCCATCTTGTTGTGTTTTATTCTAAAAGTTGAAAGTTTCCATCTATACCACCAGTGAGGTAAAAATGCTGCACATGAAACGAGAAATATGACTTTTTTTGGACAGGTGAGCTTTGTGTTTCAGTTTTGATTGTTGAGTTCTAAGGCCACTGGGCTCTTATTCTCTCATTCTAAGATCCAATTAAATTTGCAGCATTCAAGAAAGCTTTAGTGTATATTATATGGCCGCCTTCGGCAAACAGTGGTAGATTTGCAACTCTTTCAAGAACCTTATGCATACGTACATTTGTGTATCACTTGATGTGCTACTTGCCTTTGATGTGGTTTAAATGGTATCTTGTTGGTTTCTCAAAGTCCCGGTAGAACAGAATTTTATTATTGGGAAGCTTTTTATCCATGTGCGTTTCTAATATAGTTGTTAAGATAACATACGGTTCTTCCATATTGGTCATTCCCCATTCTCATAATGCCAAGGAGTCGCCAGAAGTTAGATCAAAGGCAACTGATGGTTCAAAGACCGTTAGTGGGGTTGGTGGGGGTGTCTTCGCTGATAAGCTTAACCTAAGCCTCTCCTTCCGCCTTGTCAATCACTGTAGCCTGTTCCAGGCGGGAATTCTGGCAATAAAGAAAGCCCTGTTCTGGCTGAAAAAAATGTAATATCTGCAATGGATATCCGCATCTTTTCCGACAGTCAAGTCGTTATCAAATCTCTTGACTCATGTTCTTTTAATTCAAAACCTGCCGATCATCTCTAATGGTGATGGCAGAGTAGTTCAACATTCTCCTTTGCTTGGTGCCGGGACATAGAGATATTCCAGGGAACTGTAGGACCGACGAACTTGCCAAAATTGGAATCTGTATAACCTTGATACCTAAAGGAGGTGACAATGGTTACTTATCGCTACGTGCAAACAAAAACTAAAGCTGGATGCTAAGAAAAACAAACCTTAGGTGGGCGGTTGGATCGAATGTTTAGCTATCAAGTGTTTGAACCTTCAAACAGGAAGCGCCTCAGCGCCATCATAGGTGACAACACTAGGTAAACATGCAAGAAAGCTGCAGAAGCTGCATGGATGAGAAGGGGGAGGGGACAATCTCACACCTCCTTTGTACATGTTTAGCTCCCTCTCAAAGAAGAAACCTCCACCCAAGAACCTTCTTCCGCAATGACTTAAGCGATTTAAGCAATACAGACACTAAATGTCTTTTACGTTCCATCAACAGCTCAAAATGATTTCTTGAGTAGGAGGATCGCAGATCCAATAGGCCTAAGTGGGTTGGTATTTCCAACAGCCACTCTAACCTAACCTAATCTAGATCAAAGGTCACTTCAGTATGAACTGCCACAAACTTTTGAGGTTTGTATGTTTATTGGACCCTAGAACTCCGCTTACTAGTGTGTGTCTGGTATTAGGTTTAGGTTCATCACAGTTTCTTCGAGTATGATGTTACAGAAGCCACATGATAGAGCGCCACTTTTTCTAAATTCTTTTAAGACACAAAAAGTCTCAGTTAAATCTGATGGAGCAGCGGCCGCTTAAAATTGTAATTTTGAGTAATCTGACGAGCTGGGCAGTTGTGCTGCCAATTGCGGCATACTGCAACAATTCTGACCAGATTTGAAAAATGAGTTCTTGTATGTTTTCTACAAATTTATTTTTATCAGCTTTTAATACTTCGCCGTCAGAATTAGGTGCTTTGTTTGATTTCAGCTAAGAATTTTGCTATTCTTACTTCATTTTGGATAAGTGGAGGAAAGATTTGGCTACCATCGGTTGAATGGTCTATTCTACCTGAAGGGAGGATGTTGGGCTTCTTCGCTGTATTTTAAGACCGACTATGATCCTACTGCAAGGTTTCCTTCTTCATCTCTTCAGGTTTTTGTACGGGTTTTCTTGCCTCAACACCTCGTTGCTATTACTTTCTTATGTTATTCCCGATGTACGACCTCCTTACATCTTCGGAGAAGCTGATGTTCTTTCGGCTTCTTCTGTTCTGTAGAGATCATGAAAGCCTCTCGTCTTTCGCTGTAGAGCCGCTTTATACACTTCTTGGGTAGCTGCATTCTACATAAAATCAGGAATTTCCTGGACGAAAACCAACACATCAGTTGCGGCGAACATAGTGGCACATTGGCACCGATGCCGCTGGTTTTCGGTATTTCATTCTGTCGACATATGATTGTTGAAAGATTTCAGGACCAGCGTTCGGCAAAGATTCTGGTGGTCGCTTGAGATTGCAGCTTTCTACGTTATACTACATTCTCACAATAGTTTGGGAAATCCGCATTCGCAGCTTGGCTGCAACAAAGTGGTAATCCGAATCAATGTTGGCAGCTGGAAACGTTCGAACGTTCAGATTACTGGAGGCATGCCTTACGTCGGTAGCAGTGTGATTAATTTGACTTACAGTCTTAAGATCCTGAGACCGCCATGTCTGCTTGTGTATATTGAGACGAGAAAACTGTGTTTTTGTTTTAGTGATTTTTCCTCCAGCCGCAATTTTAATAAACCTAGGCTCGTTGCAAGACTTGGTTTGTACCTACCAACTGCCCTACCAACCAACCTTTCCTATATGTCGGGCATCGCTCATAAGTATGTTCTGTCGAGGAGCTAACAGAAGAATTCGTTGGTGCAGTTGTCCTTGTTTTTAGTAGAGGCATGGACGCATTTTGGGTTAAGTTAACGAATTTAGCCTTCGTAATCTCAATTGTCAGTTTTTTCTGAATCTCAGGAGTATGTTGCAGGACTATTACGACGTTGTCAGCTCTTCAATTATTACGACGTTGTCAGTTCTTCAATTTTGGATACAAGCCCCTGTTGTCCGCAGAAATTTGTTGTGCTAAATTGAGAGCACTTTGTAGGCGACAAGTATATTCTATTCTACCGGGTGTTGTTCTAACAAATTCGAGACTCTTGTACAATAAGTGAGGTCATATTTTTAGGTCAGAAATTGTACATTTGACCCCAGAGTGTGGTTGGTAGAGCTGCCTAATGCAAGAAAATTCCATAGGAAAACCATATCAAATATGTATGTCGCACTCAATAGAAAAGTGACTTCAACCAACTTGTCCTTCGCAACTGAAGTTGATCATTTAGAGATATCTTGGCTGTGGCATAGGTCTACATTGAATGTGGTAGTATCGCCCATTGAGAAGGTATGTTTTAAAATAAAAAAAATTCTTTCAAATCGCATTGTATGACTATGTGAGCCCCGCATTTGTTTCGGTGCTTAGTACTTAGTGCTTCATTTACTACAAGCTGTTGACATTTGATTTAATCAGTATTTGCTAAAAAGGTCACATTTTACCTCGAAACGAACCCTCTTCAAACAGGAAAAAAAGGATTTTGTAGAAGAATTCTCATATCAGAGCAAGCAGTTTGCTACATAAAAGCATTTTGGCATATGCTGTTTTGTAATTCTTGAAAAATCTGGTTTGTGAGCTGAATATTATCCAGTAACGCTACTTGTCCTTACTAGAGGGTAAACCAATAGATTGTGTGGATGTTAGCTGTCAATTTTTGTCATTTATTGAATTCAATGTGGTTGATCTTTTTGACAGATGTCACAACCTTTGGCAATTTTAGTCTTGGATTCAGTTACTACACAACAACTCATTTTTGTAATTCAAATTTATTCGTGAATTTTTCGGTCAGCATAATCGCCCTACTGAGTCCAGAATTCGTACAATGGTGAAGGGTTTTGAAGAAACTGGTTCGATATCGGGTCAAACTCCATATCAGCATGCTCGGTCAGCACGTACACACCAAAACACCACCATTGTGAGCGAAAGTGTTCAAAACCAGTTCAAACCAACTTCAATTCGTCGCCAAAGTCAACTATTGGGCCTCACTAATGGGACTTTACGGCGAATTTTAAAAGTTGATCTTCATTTACACGAAATAAAATCCAAATTACACAATAATTGAAGCCTTTAGACCATCTACAACGTCGCCGATACAATTTGTCATCGAATTCGATCTTTTCCGATGATGCACATTTTTGGATGAATGGGTAAGTAAATAAATAAATAAAATTGTCGTTTCTGGGGATCCTAAAACCATGCGAGATTCACGTACGTTACTGTAAGGTGCAAATTATGGGTTGGGAGCATCATTATCCGGCACTTTTTCAAAGATAAGGCTGGAGAGATAGCGAGAGTTAATGGAGAAAGTTACCACAACATGTTGATTGGCAATTTTTCTTCAAAAATTCTTCAAAAATTGAATCCTGTGAGATTATTTAATGGGTAAGGTCTTTGCCAATAACTCAGTGACCACTCAGGATCTCAAACATAACATCCAAACAGAAATTGTGCCCATTGACTCACTTATTCTCCAAAAATCCATCGATAATTTTTACCTTCGGATGGTCGCTTGCAACAGAAGTAGTGGTGGTCACATGAACAATGTTGTGTCCCATTCATAATTGCCATTGGTCGAAATTTTTTAATCAATAAAATTCTACATTTTGCACTAGCTGTTGGCTTACCCTTTATTTTATATAGACCCCTGATACATAATCTGTTGACAAGGCTTTCAAATGGTTAAGAATATTTTTGTTTGTCTGACAAAGTAATTTTCGATGACTTTTCGATATATATCGGGTCATAAACTCGGGCATAACTTGTCGAATATTCGTTTTGAAAGCGTCAAGAGTTTGTTGCGGATTGTATGCATAAGCGCGATCTTTTTCATAGCGTCACAAAAATAGATCCAATGGCGACAAATCACACGATCTTGGTGGCCTATTTACATCACCTAAATACGAAGTACCTAACTTGTCTTGCAATAAAGCCAAAGCGGGTCGTGTTGCGTCAGATATGGTATCGTCTTGTTGAAAAAACATGTCATACACATCCATATCTTCGAGGCTAAACAAATACGGTTAACATTTGGGTATAGCCATGGGAATCGACGGTAAAGGTTACACATTCCTCATTTTCGAAGAAGTATGGACCAATGGCACCACCAGACCAAATTGCATACAGTGACTTTTTGTGGATGATCTTTCGACAGTTAGAAGTGAATTTTCTATTCCCCATATATGAAAATGTTGTTTGTCAACGTATCCACCCAGTGAAGAATGAGCCTTATCGCTTAAGAAAATGTTGTGCGAAGATTGGTCATCTAAACGCTGATGTTAAAGCACCCAATCAGCCTTTGATCTACGCATTTCGTGGTCACCTGCCTTCAATTCTGAAGTAAGTTGAATTTAAGAATGGTGTAGATGCAAGCCCAAATGCTGTGCTCGCCGTGAAATTGATAGACTTGGATCTTCTTCAACACTTTCAACAACGGGAGTCATATTTTCTGCAGACCGTGCAATTGGACGACGGATAGGCCTTAAGACATCTGCTACAGAGTCAGTCTGTTTGATTTAATATAAATTTTTTTATTCAATTCAATTCAATAACTCTTACATGCTATACAAAAAAACGCTTAAAAATTAGCTTAATTAACTTAAAATTATCTTATTCTAACTTACTAGCCCCATGCGGACACTCTCAGTTAAACGTAACAATTAAATTTTGTCTTTCGACGTTTCGTACATTTCGTTTTTAAATTATTTGTATTAATCCTAATTAAAACTAAGAAAATAATTTTATGACAAAAACTTAGTAAATTGACTTATATATATATATTTTTTTTTTCTTTTATTTTTATTTTTTTTCCCCTTAAAACTATCCTAATCCTACCTAAATCTATGTAAGTCGGCCACGGCTAGAACCTTAGGCTGCCGACCCTGCTCCTTAACGAAGCTAACTAGTGCTAGAGGAATTCGACGACGTAGATTCCGCTCCTTCAACAAGCCACCAAAATTGATGGTGCTGCTGAGCAACATCCCTCATGTCGCGATTCCCTACCGCCCTACTGAACCGGAGACGCTCTGCACTGCCGTGTGCGACGTCTCTATCGTAGTTAGGTCGCCTCTCCGCAGCTGTTCGAGCGACATGGAAAATTAACTAATTAATCTATCCTGGATCAGACCTTTCATGTCGAGGTAAAGGAACGCTTCTGAAGGAAGCCGTCAAAGCGAGCTCTCTCGTGATACATATAATTGGGGTAGTAAGCCCCAGAGACCTGGTTATTCGACGAGGTCATTGCTCTTGCAATGTGCCTTCGAGTCAGCTTAATAACAAAATTGTCCACTCTTATTAGGTTAGCCCTATTGTACAAGACCTCATTGCGATAGAATTTTATGTACTCAGACTCTGGTGTTCTGTATAGGCGAAGACAAGCCCTAAGGCAAGCCCTCTCAAACACCCGAATCTTTTCCAAAAGACTTGCTCTCACGTTGAACCACTCGGGACAACCAAATACAAGCATAGGCCGGATAAGGGTCATGTAGCAGATCACCTTTACCCTCGCATCGAGTTGCCTGTTATAAAACAGTCTCTTTGTAAGGGCAAAAGCACCTTTGGCTCTGGCCAGAGCAACATCTATATGTTTGTTAAAATATAGAATTTGATCTAGCCAGATCCCAAGATACGAGGGCGGGTCAATAAGTCCGTGACTTTTTGAATTTCTGACCTCTTTACTGAAACAGCAACACTGCTCCTGTCAACAGGCATCTGTCAGTTGACTCCTGTCAAAATTTAAACTTGCTGCGTCAGTTAGTTTGTGTTTGACAGCTATTTTTATCAGACTACTCACTAATTTGAGGAGAAAATGGAAAAAAGTTAATTCCGTGTGCTTATTAAGCATTATTTCTTGCGAAAAAAAAACCATTAACGAGACCAAGGCTAAGCTTGATAAATACTATGGGGACTCTGCACCATCGATTTCAATGGTAAAAAAGTGGTTTACTGAATTTCGTTGTGGCCGTACAAGCACTGAAGATACCGAATGTCCTGGACGCCCAGTTGAGGTCTCTACACCCGAAACAATCGAAAAAATTCACGATATGGTGTTGGCCGACCGAAGATTGAAAGTGCGAGAGATTGTGGAAGCCGTAGGGATCTCGCATGGCTCAGTGGTTTCAATTTTGAATGATCACTTGGGCATGAGAAAGCTTTCCGCAAGATGGGTGCCGCGTTTGCTCACAGTCGACCACAAACGCATGTGCAGTTGCCATGCCAAAAATCCATGAATTGGGCTATGAATTGCTCCCTCATCCATCCTATTCTCCAGATTTGGCTCCGAGCGACTACTTCTTGTTCCCAAACCTGAAGAAATGGCTTGGTGGAAAAAGATTTGACTCCAATGATGAAGTCATCTCGGAAACAAAGGCCTATTTTGAGGACCTCGACAAATCATTTTTTTTGGAAGGGATAAAAAAATTGGAGAAGCGTTGGACAAAGTGTATAGAGCTCAAGGGAGACTACGTTGAAAAATAAAATTATTTTTTTATCAAAAAATCTGTGTTTTAATCCAAAAGTCACGGACTTATTGACCCGCCCTCGTATCTGACAACATTTCGACAAGCAAGTGGTTGTCCGTTTTGTCCCACGATCTGAAACTTTCGCCAATTCTTTCTGGTATCCGTAGAGGCCCCAGACAAAGGCGTCCTAAAAAGAATGGTTTCAGACTTCTATAAGTTTATCTTCAACTTCCAGTCGTCGCAGTCAGTCTGTTTGAGCTTAGATAGACAGACAATTCGTTTTGACGTACTCGAACATATGTGATTGAAACACGGATGTTAAATCTGGCCCACGGTAGTTGGCCAGTTGGTTTTTTTTTATGATTTACGCGTGCACAAGGGATTTTGTACCATTAAAATGTTTGGACATAGCGCGGGCGAAGGAAATTTAGGGAGGGAGAGAAGAGAGGTACCGATGTACGTTGGTTTTAAATGTTTGAAGGTTGTAAGGGCTAGGAAATAGGAGCTCGGCAGGGCATTCCATGAGCAAGTTGTTCGGCTTAGGAAAGAATTACGATATTTCAGAGTGCGTCCGAAAGGGGGCTTTGATAGCATTGCCTATTTCCTTAATGGGGGCATGAGTGCATATCAAGGTGATGTTAGCGAATTTAGCCTTGATCTGGAGCGTTACTGCTTGCAATATATTCGCACTCCAATATTCGGTGTTTCTGTGGGTACTGACCCTGTAGCACAACCATCTAAGCTTCCTGGATTACGTTACTTTTTATATGTTCCAGTCTAGAGCATTTGCCAGTAGTTCGCCTGCATATGCATGTGCATGGAAAAGTACTTAATATATTGTATACAGTACGCAAAAAGGGTGGATAGAAATGTTGACGTTCGGCATTAAGACTTAATCCGCCAACAAGGTCTGCGACAAGAAAAATTATATTTATCGAGCTGGCTATTGAGTCAGAATTGGAGAAGAATTACACAAGAACAAGCCACTTTGCCTGCCTAGTACTAAGATACTTGCATTCTTCACACAGAATATGAAAGCCATGCAAACCTATTAACTAAGATGGTCCATCGTGTTTAAGTTGGACCAAACGTATATTTATGTGCGAGCTTTCCAACAAAATTCGACACTTGAAGGTCTGGTCCGCCTAATATTTTAGACACAAAAAAGCATTTAAGGTATACAATCGATTAGTCGATCAACACACAGATTTCTATTGTATATAACTGACAATGAAACATTTTACATAAGAGGTTAGATACTTTTCTAGTGCCTTTACGCTACTATGAAATTTAAGGAACCCCATTAACAACAATGTTCCTTGAACAAGGTTAATGCATTCCTTAGAACTCACACCTGTGTCAATAAATACGACTATTAACCTTCCATAAAGAAGCATTCATTAACAAAAGACCACCTCGACAATTTGATTAGGTATTGCTATAAACATAATTTAATGGTAAACCATTGAAAGATAGATTAAATCACGACTCAGTCAAAGGCTGTGTTCCATCTTAAGTAATTAACTCGACAAAACGCCAACCACCCATTATGAGCTATTGACATTTGAAAATTACCTAATTGCCCACAGACCGCATAAAACAGGCCAACATTAAAGGCACTCGAAAAAGTAGAAAAGACATGGCGGCTGTCATAATTTGATTAGCAACGCGTCACGATTTGACTCTGGCTATTACGCTTAATATCTAAGCCGACATCGGTACCGCAGAATTTTTTTTTTTTACCAAAAATGCAATTTACTCGTTTGTGAAATTAAAGAGAACTTTGCCGCTATATTGGTAGACAACGATGGTAATGACTAAGCCAACGACGGTAATGATCTTTCCCTAAGTCTTTGGGCTTTCATTTGCTATAAAATTTAAATTAGATGGCATAGTCTCTCGCAAGGATTAAGACATAAGACAATGACATGGCAAAGCAGCAACAACTTCCTTTGAAGTTGAAATGGAAATTCACAAATGCCAACAACTTCACCTTAACTCAGGCACCAGGTGCTAGAGATAGACTCGGAATTCCCTCTCCCAATCTAGAACCAAAACCAACGAATCTTCTCGGTTAAGGGGCAAAGTTAGAAAAAAGAAAAAAAGAAAAAAAAAGGGAAAAAGGGAAAAATTCCAAAAACAGATTTGTGAATAAAGGATCACAAGAAGCGGACCGATTTAAATTTCATCAATTCTCGTAAAACTTTATGAGCGACTCTTGATTCGCAAGAATTCACATTACCACACGCAGGATAATGCTATGAATCCATGAATGCGGGAATCCCTTGTGAGTGCGCCCCCACCTAAAAAAAAAAAAAAAAAAAAACAAGAACCAAATTCTCACAATCCCCGTGGAATGAAATGGATGTACTTGTAGGTCGTCGTCCTATCCATATAGAATGAGAAAAATGGAAATTCCCCGCAACAAGGATACTCGTACTTTGACTTTGACTTTGACTCCTGAATCTGACTCTGTCTGGTTGTATCCAGTGTCGGGTTCCTGCCGAAAAGTTCGGGTTTGCTTTGGCTTCTTCCATCGACACCTTTGTCTCAAGTGGCACGGCTGGGTATTTTCCGTTCTCATCTTTCGTTAGCCCATACAGATACGAATAGATTTCACCACACAATCTCCTTCGATATACACGTACGAGTATATGGTGCTTAAAAAAAAAAAAAAAATCGAAAGATACATTTGGGTGTACGTGAGGTAAAAGCTTTTGTGTGACCTCCTACAATGGGGGTTGGGAAACCCATTACCGGTTAACAAATGCAAAGGTCCTCCTAGGTGTAGAATTTGGGAGATTTGTGCATGTTAGTGTGTGTTTTTTCAGGTGTAGAGTAGGCAGAATCAAAAAAGAAAAGTCGAAAATCCTTTTATTTGAGAGAATATCTTTCGTTTTCTTTTAAGTCGAGAGCCAGAGATTCATTTCCATTTTTTACATTTCTTATGTCCCAAGTTTCATTCCAACAATAGAGGCTCGAAAGGAGTAACAAAACAGTGACAGCGACAGTTTTTCTGATAAGGTGACTCTCAAAAGGCAATGAAAAACGTATAAGTCACCATTTACCTATGATCTCTTGATGTTATTTCCCCTACCCCCCTTGTTCGCACACTCTTGGAGTAAGATATTGAAGACGTAAACCAGGGGCTAAGGTGAAAATAAACATTAAGGCTGCAGCATAGTGTGGGCGAGATACAATCAAATGAAGTTGGGTTTCCTTTTTTTTATTTTTAACTTTTTTTGTATATAGAGGGTGTTCACTTCTCAATTGTGCTGTTAGGTTTGGAAATCATGAAATATCTGAACTCGTGGTGATGGTCAATACTGAATTCTAAGATGAGGCTTGAACAAGAGATTCCTGCTTTTCGTCAGTTCTATTTGCTGGTTTGTTCCTTGCCCTTGAATAAATGATTGAAACTCAACACGCTGTTGAGCACTATCAGGCATGTTTCAAGAAAATTGCTCGAACTGCGATTTGAGGACGCTCAGGATAATCGTACATCATCGGATTTGTAAAGAAACGAAATACAGAAAGAACCGTGATTTTATCGGAAATCACAGAAAGATGCTACAAAATTTAAGCCTACTCTCAGAAAATTGATTTGGATTAAAAGTGCATATTTTGGCAATATTGTTTAAGACTTAGGTCAGCGGTCAGGCTTTCCGTCTGTCATGGTGTGCTTGGACAAATTTATCCACTGAACTCATTCCTCAGGATTGGCAAGCAATTGCCGTTCTACAAAAGAATATTTTATCTAAAGTATTCAACGATTATGTGTATGAACTTTGAAGAAAGCCTTTAGGTTACGTCTCTGGAATTTTGTCGGTTTAACGGCTCTATTAGCTGTCTCATTGTTAGAGTTTCGAGGAGAAGGTACCCTGAAGGTGGGTCCATTCCATATGTTACAGACTCTGACGTTGAATTTGAGGTTTTATTAAAATTTATGTTTCAATTGTCTAATAAAGAAAGATCATGAGCAGTCTTGCAAGAGCTCCTAAGAAGGAATACATTCGGCAAAATATTGCCTTAATTGAGTCTTCGACCGACGGGGATTTTTAGTCTATAAGGCTTGCGAAAACTTTGGGTTATGAGAAAACACATAAGCCACAAACAGATACATTAAGATAATAGCTAATCAAATCGACCCTCTTTTCAGACTTACGTTCAGATGTCCAATTGTTACCCACGGACCCCAACCGATTATTACCAGAAAATGTATGCCAAATGTATGTATTGATGAAACCCCATACGTGATGGACAATTGATGCCCTATAAGTGAGTTTTCGGTCAACTCTGATGTTGTCCACTTAACGAGAAAGAAAAAGGATTGACTCATTAAGAAGTTAAGGGTATCATCCTTCATTTTTCTAATACGAGCGTTGTTTGAAAAGTTTCAGAAAAGGGCAATGATAGAAGGCATTTTTTCTCATTTTTTTTTTTATTTTTCTACATAGCCTCCTTGTAACTCTACACACTTCCCCCAGCGATGCTCTCATCTCTCTAACCCGTCCACATAGTACTTGGCATTTATCTCAGCAAAATAATTGTTCACGAAGGTGACTGCCTTCTCATTTGACGAAAATCTCTGTCCTCCGAGCGCAGTTTTTAGATGCGGGAACAAAAAGAAGTCGCTTGGGGCTAGATCAGGTGAATAAGGTGGATGATCAAGCAGTTCAATCCGTAATTCATGGATTTTTGCCATGGCAACCGCTGAGGTGTGAGATGGCGCGTTGTCTTGGTGAAACAGGATTTTCTTTTTCTGCAAATGTGGCCGTTTTTCCGCAATATCTGCCTTCAGCTTGGCAAGTAATGATGCGTAGTTATCTCCTGTAATGGTTTTTCCTTTTTGAAGATAACTCCTTTACTATCCGAAAGAACGGTCGCCATCACTTTCCCAGCCGAAAAAACAGTTTTTGCTTTTTTTTTGAGCCGGCCGCCCTTTGCAGTCCACTGTTTTGACTGAATTTTTGTTTCGGGCGTACAATGGTGTATCCAAGTTTCATCTACAGTAATTAATCGGCGCCAAAACTCGGATTTATTGCGCCTAAACTGCGCCAACAGAGCATTGGAATTGTTTATTCGGACACGTTTTTGGTCTAACGTAAGCAAACGCGGCAGCCAACCGCGCGGACAGCTTTCTGATGCCTAAATCTTGATTTAATGTGTAACAAACACGTTCTTTGGACATTTTCATAACCTCTACTATCTTTCTCACTCAGCTCGATACTCAACTTTTTCACAAAAAACACTCACATCGACTTGCTCAAACGACGTTAAGTAACTCTCAAAAGATGTACAACTAGCATCCACTAGCTTTTATTGACGAGTGCCGCTTTCTTTACGTTGCGGTCGGAAACAGAGAGGTAAGTTAGAGAGTAAAGAAAGATAGGAACCGATGCACGTTGGTCTTAAATGTTAGTATGTTATAACGACAAGAAAATAAATAATATTGGCAGAGCAATTCGTAATCGGCTTGCACGGCTTAGGAAAGAATCATCGGGTATACTGTAAACTGGTAAGCATTCATGGAGAGGCAGGTGTTACATTAGAAGGAGTGGAGTTTAACTGGAGCACTGGTGGTGAAAATAGGGATACAACACGGTGACACGGAAGACATTACGATGGCACTTTTATCGCGTGATTTGAAACTATATCTAGCAACTGAAGAGAGGTGTTAGGAGGTGTTCGGATGGACGAACGAGTTATTTTGTAAAGCCAGAACAGATGCTACGAAATCTTTCTTTTTTTCTTAAGGAAACCTAGCCACTGCTCAGAATTTTCGACGACAAATATGTGGTCATTCCAATGTAGGGTCTCATACCATATACGAGTTATTTTTACAATATCGGAATTTGATGAACATAACATTCTCGATCTACGGCCGAAGAGCAGGAACGTAAGTTCAAAAAAGAATATAAAAAACTGAGAGTATTGTCTTCAGCAAAGGAATAGAGGTAAGAGGCAAGAGATCTTTAATGAACTTTAAAAAAAAGTGTTGGAGACAGAGTGGAGCCCTGGGACACACCAGAATTTATTTTGTGAATATCAGACTTGAAAACATCCAGGGCAATTAGAATTAAACTTTTCGAAAAGTAATTTCCGGTTCATTGAAAAAGAGGGAGTCGTTAATCCAAAATGCAGGCATTTACGACAAAATAAAGTGATGCCAAATTCTTTTAAAATTTTTGAAATTTTTAAAATCTGAAAGTGCCAGATTGATGGGTGCTTTGGTTCTACTTTTTGGTGATATATTCCATCAAGCCTTGAGAAGTTTTTGTGTTTCGAGATATTTCATAAGCTGACGTTTAAGCAGCGCTTGTACGATTTTAAAAAGTGCAATCGGTCTGTAGGAGGAGGAAGATTATGATTGGTCTAGTTTTTGGCTGTATTTTACGTGCTTTTTGGACCAAACATGTCACGCCTCTTATACACTGTCAGTTAAATTGAGTCTACATGGTTATGATAATTTTGTCACATGTTTTGGATGTCTGGGGTAATAGACTTCAAAGAACGAGCTGTTTCGGCTCCATAGGAGTTATCTCTGGGACATTTGGACCTGTTTTGGATGTAAGGAATTTTCCTTTTCTTTTCTTCTTTTTCTTTCTTCTTTCCTTCCTTTCACACAGACTGACATTTAGCCCATGTATAAATACTAACATTAGATGCCATGGAACCAGAACATATTCTACTGAAGAAACAAAAAAATTAAATCGACTTCATGCGCAATTCTGATAGCAATGACTTATATTTGGAAGAATTGGTGGAGGAAGAGCCAAATCCTTTCGCCTTTATTGACAACCAAGGTCCGCTTAACGCCGTAGTAATTTTTTAATTGCAATCGGAAGCCTAAATTTACTGAATCTGATTTGTGTCCTAGGTCGCAATTGGATCACCACAGATGAGATTGCCGAGTATTTTAATGGTCAAGATAAACTGCACAGTACTTTACCCTGTATTAGGATTGCCTTCTCGTATTTCCCTGGTAATAAGTTTCAAACCACAAAGCTCAACAACTTTTCTGCTGCTCCTTAGACTATAACCTACCTACTGATACGGTAGCAGGGCTCTATGCTTTGTTAAGCATTTAAGTAAGCTAGGACATGTGATAAAACATCCTGTGACACATGCTGTGAGAGTGCTTACAACAGTGAATTTCGAAGTGACTACCCTGTCAGTGTAAGGCTAGCTACTTGCAAATGATGGGGCCGGTTTTAACCGAAGCGTTCACTCATCTTTCTACGATAGTATGACGAAATCAAGTGAGGGGAATATACGAGAGGTGAAGTAGACTTGCTTATTGCCAAATTACTCTGTTTCGACCAATAGAAAAAAATTCTGCTGAAAGTCCTGCGACAGACGCGACATCCTTGTATTGGAATGCTTAGTAGCTAACTAGTAGCTTAGTAGCTTCAGCTAACGACTGAAGATCGGTAGTGGTTATGTCAACGCAGGTTTTGAGAATGAATCAGTGAAAGGATATTGACACAGCAAATTACACCATCATACGTGGCTTTGGAGAATATAGAGCGCTGTTTCCGAAGTGTCATTTGAATAAGACATAGTTTGGATATTAAATGGGATAAGGAGTGGCTCATCTTACAGCCTCTTTGATGATTTAACATGTCACAGAAATATGTGAAAACTAAGAGGGTAGTGTTCGACAAAATAGTCCTTACAAATCTGTACTTTGCCAGACAAAGATGAGGACCAACACAGATAATGTAAAAACTTATCACACTGACCGATTGCAGCACAACCAACTTTCACAGTGACGAAGAGATTGAATCTACCATCAAACTACGAGTATTTAAGTGATTGTTGTACATACATGTAACATATATCCAGAACGGAGTGCCACTCAAAGCAGAGAGTTACCGGAATTAGGAGATGCCCTTTCTAAACAATTATACAAAAAGTCGTGTAAACCACTATTTCGAGAAGTTATCTTAACTTGGCTGAAACTTGAACAAAATTGGGGTACCCCAAAACAGGCTTCTTATGAGTGTGTTTGACTTCTTGTATCTAGCTTCGTTTTCGTCTTCATATAAAGTGAAAACAGAGACTATCTTGTGAAGTACAGCTGTCACTTGCAAAAGGCTGTTCAAAAATTAACCATTTTTCTCTCATTCTTAGACCTAAAAAATAAAACTCATTCGGAATCCAAGCAGACAGAGGGGGAAGGGAGAAATGGAAGCAGTAACAGGAAAAAAAAAATCATAAAAAAGAAAAAAGAGAAAACGAAAACGACTGGGATAATCTTCTTCACCAAATCCATTCTAGAAACAGTTTTTGGTATTCGTTTCACATAACGACGACGACGGTACCTCTTGCCAGAAGCACCTTATTCCTTCTTCCACTGTTCCTTTTGTTTTTTTATTTTCTTTTGGTTGTTCCTTTTATTCCTTTTAGGTAGAAATTTATTCAGAAAATAAAATTCAATGTGCAACGGTCGTTAGACGACATCATAACCGAAAAAAACCTTCACATCCGCACGTTTATAGGTGCATCAAGGACCATGAGAGTCCTTTTTCAAATCTTCCTTGATTTTTGTTTTTGGTCTTTTCGAATTTTGCGATTGTTTTTTTGGCTTTAGTGAAGAATGCAAATAATGAAGAAAGCAGGAAACTGGAGTGGGGAATCGTTTTTAGGATAAAAGTCTGAATGTGGCTTTAGGTATGCATACGATCAGGGTAAACCTATTGATGAGAATGTGTCATGGTTCATTGGAGCTTTTATCCTTTAGATTGCTATGATTGCAATGATAGATGGCTGAATGGTGATTTTGATTTACTGAAGTTTTGCTGACGATGCAAGTTCGAATGAGTATTTAACATCTAGATTCTGACGTGGAGTGTGTATGCCGATCAGTAATTAAAAGCTCAGAGTTCATTAGGCGAAGATGCGGTTGAGTAAACTGGGAACGCTCTATAGATACGAGTACATCTGTTGATTCATATAAGGAGCAAACATAGTTGAAGATGTTACGATATTCATAAATATTCCTGTCGATCGGTATTGGTGGATTTATTTTCGCGAAGTTGAGACGATTTAAGCTTAATAGTTTCTAAAATCAACCCTAAGTTTAGATTTGCTCGAGTTAGCCACTGGTGAGCAGATACTGGTAAACAACTACTTCCCCGCATGTGGCCCGCTCCTATTTAGTTTCTTTCTTTAAGTGGCGTTCAGTCCCTGACTAGCTGCCTTCAGTTTCGCACGCGAAGTTGGCTGAGGTCCCCTTCCACTTGCGTGCGCCACTTGAATCTTGGCCTTCCTCTACTGCACTGTCCCTCGGGAGCGGATTCGAAGACTTTTCCGGCCAGAGCATTGGTGTCCATACGCTGTACATGACCCAGCTATCTCAGTCTTTGGATCTTCACTCTTCTGGTTAGCTCGATGGCGCTGTACAGCCCGTAGAGTTCATTGTTGTATCTCCTCCTTCACTCACCGGCTGATGGACTGCACTAATCGGTGTGAACTTTTCAACAAGTGTTTCTAAGATTTTTGACCAATAAACTATTTAAAACTGAGCTCCTTAATATCTTCATGTGTATTTCTAGAGGGCTAAGCATCTTGTGTTGCATCTACAAACCAACTTATTTTTCCATCAAATTTATAAGCTGATTCATTTTGGGCAAACTTGCCTACGTAGTTCATGAATTAATAAATGTCTACACCGGTCAACCCATCAAATTGTCTACACGATACTTTTCAAAATCGTCCCGTCATAGGTTTTGAGTGAAACTTCATTGAATTTTTCTTGGGGGTGCAATTTGAAGGGAATATATACAAACCCCTTTGTCTTTATTTTATAGAGCTCTAGCTAATACCACAATTTTTAGTTAAACAACCTGAGTTCCAAGATTGGTTTCTGTAATTCCAGGTGAATCGTAGATGTCCTGCGAAAAGGCAAAGAGTCAGATCCGCAAGGGAGTTCGAGATGGATGCATCTTACCGCCACTGAGAAAACATGGAACTAACATGGATAATTATATCTTACCTAAAATGTCTAAAGAACAAAGTATTATTGGCAGTAAACGTGCCCCAAATCTAACATACCATTGGATACCTAGTCGAGAAAATATTTATGTGAATGCTTCTAGGAAGTATTTCGACGATAGACGATAGAGCCACATTAGATGTGGACAGAAGAATGTGATAAGCACAGGCTATCAATAAAATACTCGTATGAAGAAGACACGATGTCAGCGTGAGAAGGTATTGTAACTTAGTATGTATGCGCTAGGAGATGGCATACAGTTAAAAAAAGTGTTGTCTACCTTTTAACGAGGTTAAGCTTAAAGGTTTGTTTTGCATAGGCTACGTTCCGCTTTTACAAATCTATGCATCACAATGTAGGACGTTGTACGAGAAGACTGAAGAAAAAATGATAGCGAACGTAATGAGAATGATAAGAATATGATGAAAAATATATGAAACTGCTGGTGGACAAGGCTTAAGCTAAACATGTCAGCTGGTGGGTGCTTGAACATCAGCCTTTGGATGACCAATTATAGGGATGAGGCTGAGTTTTCCCTCGCTTCATACATTAACAAACAAAATTGTCACATTTGGGGAAAAATTTCCATGTAACTACCGAGAGACTATTGTATTCACAAAACTCACTGTAAGGTGAGTAAGGCCAATTGGGTCTGGTGGTGCCATTGGTTCATACTTCTTCGAAAGTGAGGAAGGTGTTACCATCATCATCATTTCTTATCGCTATAGTCAAATGCGAACTGGCCACCAAGATCCTGTGATTTTTCGCCACTACATTTCTTTTGTAGGGCTATGAAAAAGATCGCGTTTTTGCACACAGTCCGTAAACTCCTGACGCTTTGTAAACGAATATTCGTCAAGTTATGGCCGAGTAAATGTCCGAAAATTACCTTGTCAAAGTAAGGTCCTGCGATCGCTCCCGTAGAGAACATTTGAATGATGTTTTATTTTTTTCATAATGACAAGATCTAAACAATATACTGAAATAAAATTTTGATCGAAATCTAAATCAAAAATGTTTTTTATTTTAATTTAATTTTGAAACAACAAAATGAATGATCCTGTATATTAGGACTGATTAGCTCACAGTCATATGGCACCGTCTGAACACCGATGGAAAGGTTCGTGCCTCACCTTGTTCTATCTCTATTTTTACTACCAGTGCTCCACCGAAACTATCAGTATACCATTCCTTCCTAAACCGTAAAGCTCGCTTTTACAATGCCCTTTATTTCTAGTCACTACAACCTCATAACATTTAAAACCAAGGTACATCGGTACCTCCCTAAGTTTCCTTCGCCCATGCTATGCGTGAACATTTTTACAGAACTTATAACCTCTTGAGCGTGCGCTTATTATTTAACAAAAATCAGACTGCTTATAAAGGAGGAAGTATAATCCCTTTGTCATTGTCTGGGAATTTATTTCGTCTTTTAACTACCTCTCAGCGTAGTATATAGACTTGGTTTTGGCCTTCTCATGGCTAAAACCCATTTGCATAATTTTTGTCTCAAGTCTTGCGAATGCATCAGTAACAGCTCACTGCGATTCGCCATTGATATCAATATCAACAGTGAATACGAATAGTTGCACAGTTTTTGGGAAAATTCGCACCTCTGGTATTATCTTGCAAGTATTCCATAATTTTCTAAAGTAGCTATGGTGTTTAAGAAGAAGTAACATGTCAATCCATCACATTGCCTAGGCTTTCTTCGACATCCAAGGTCTCGGTGATATTGCTTTCGAGTTTTAAGGGTGAACGAGGCTTCCCTGTCGTCTTTCTGGATAATCTGGCGAGTAAGGCAGGGACATCAAGTCTAGACGATGTTCCGTATTCCTCGTTTCTAGAGAGCTTATACACTGTCACATGTGGCCCTGAAGTTGATGAAGATGCGATCAGCATCTTTGTTTTTTTTACTTAAATCCACTTTTATATGAAAATTTAATCGATTGTGGAGTAAACGGGCCTAAAACCATGTAAATAGAGCCAAGAGGTTTCAGGCGTTCACACAGTTCGGAAGACAAAGCCTTATGCATAATCTATGAAATGCATCGGTAATGAGTCTTCTTCGATGAGGGTTTATCACACAGGAGCTATCCTTCTTTACAGTTCCTCTTACTGGTTTGGTACAATTGCCAGACACCACTCCTCACAAAATTTGGTCGGGTCATGCTTAAACCAATGCATTTCTGAAAGCTTTTGGCATCGATGCCATTTATTTCTAACACTTGATGCCGGTCGCATAGGATTTGTCAAGGAGTTGAGGGATATGCGATGGACCAAATTCCTGACGCCTTATTCCGATTGCATCTCGCCAATGTTAAATCTCTTAACAGCATTCACAATATTAGTTGATGTGGTGTTGATGATATCTGCATGCATACCTTTGCTTCAAATTTGTAGTAATCCGAGTCTACATTGGCCTTTAACAATGTTAGAGGACCAATCGGGTTGACTGTTTTATGTTCTGATGACTACTACGTTTCCTTAAGAATATTGAGATGAGCAAGCCGTGTGTCAGCTTAAATAACAATCAGTTCCGCCGCAAAGTCAATTTGCTTTGAGGTTATCGATTTACAAGTTTGAACAAAAAAGGCCAAGCTATTTCGATGCTGTGACTATTATGAATCAGTCAGTCACAATATTTATTTCAGCAGTATTCCTTGTTATGAAAAATTATTGCTGACCTAGCTCGCATAAGGAATCTGCCATGCTTGCCGTAGATGCTGTCCTTGACCCAGTCATTCCAATTCACCTGCTTATTTGTCAGGTATGAAAAAGAACGTTTTATCTCGTGGCCAGATTATTGTCCAGGTAGGTTTAATACATAGGTAGAGTGGTACATAGTTCGTCGGCTCTACGAATATCTCTGTGGCACCCAACAAAGGTGCATGTTAACCCGGTCCGTCATCTCCCCTAGGGATGATCGACAGTCAAGGATGGTTTTAGAATATTATGACACGGAATCCTGGGATTTGTAGGTGGCCTGACTTTTTTTTTCAGCCAGATTATGACTTCTTTAATTGCCAAAATGTTCGCCTAGAAGCTCAGGTTAACCCACTAACTCCGCTGTTAGTTTTGGATCCATTCCTTTGTAAATAGATTAACTTGTCGTCTATTAAAGCATCCTTCCACCAATAAGATCTAGAGGGGATGCTAACATGAAAGTCCCTGTTAATCTAATGTTGGGACGAAGTCAAGTCCCAAGCATCCCTCTGGATTTTGCTTACTTTGCTACAGTTGATTGCTTCGTCTAAGGCCGTCAACTAGACAACCAGCCTGTAGATGAGTATTGGCCTTTTAATCGAGACATATAGCCAATGAGTTATGTGACTTACTGCACCCAATATCTTTTTTTTTGCAAGAGAATAAAGCTACTTCAGCCTTATTTACTCGTTCGTATTAGGTTTCCAGTTCAGTTTTCTGTCGAAAGTAAGACCAATATACAAGGTGGCGCAAAATTAATCATCCTACCGTTATATGTTATAATTTTTGCAAATGGCGTCATACGTCTATCATATTTGACATTTGTGAATAAGACAGCTGCAGTGTAAAAAGAAAAACATTGTGGCGCTGGCAGCCCGGTATGGGCCATGGCGCGGCGTCCATCGGACTGGTCGTTTGGCCGAAAATATTGTGGCTGTGGCTGCCGATATCGCTAAGAACGAAGAAACATCAACCAGACGACGGGCCACGCAATTGGGCATCACCAGACGGACACTTCAGCGAATTTTTGTGAAAGACTTACACATGTTCCCGTACAAAGTGCAAACAGTGCATTAGTTAATGCCTCCTGACTGTCAGTCGCGTGTGAATTAATGTTAACGCATCCTCAATCTCAACAACGAAGAGGACGATTTTGTGTCGAAAATCATCATGAGCGACGAGGCGCTACGTCAATAAGCAAAATCTTCGCTTGTGGGACACTGAAAATCCGTGTGTGATGCATGAAGAGCCGTTTTATCCGCTCAAAGCCACTGAGTGGTGTGGCGTTCGAGCGGGAGGAGTGATTGGGCCGCATTTTTTTTGAGAACGCCATCGGCAATACGGTCACTGTTACTGGCGAATGCTACAAAGCCATGATAAACGACTTCTTACTGACGGAATTGGATGAGCGGGGCAGGGTGAATATGTGTTTTCAACAAGATGGTGCAGCCGGAGATACAGCACGAGCCACAATGGATATTGTTAAGGAAACGTTTCCTGGTCGAGTAATTTCCCGTTTCGGCGATTTGGCGCCCGATTTAACCATCCCAAACTTCTTTCTTTGGGGCTACTTGAAGTCGCGGGTTTATGCCAACAATCCTAAGACAATCGCAGCCTTTAAGGAGAATATTCGACAGGAATGCGAACATTTATCACCCGAAATCTTGCGCAAAGTCATGCGATAAAAGGGGCAAAAATGTGCATCAACACTGGCGGTGGCCACTTGGCGGATATCTTTTCCAATTTTCCACTTTTCCAAAACACAAAAAAAATTGTAAAGGTCCAAATAAAGATTTCCATCACTCAAAATCCAAGCAATGTCTTAAATAAATCAGAATATTTACATTCGACTAAAATGTAGTCCATTCTCAGAGACCTGCACTCTGCTTTAAATAAATATATTTTTCTAGTTTCCATTTAGAGATAAAGAGAAATTCCGCTGCACCGAATTGTTTATCCCAGCTACCAGTCAGAAGTCAGATGGTATCTTCAAGTTTATCTCCATATGCATTACAGCCAAAGTAATTTCGAATAGCAATTCCAATTACAAACAAGATTGCAAATACTCGTACACATCCTTTGCCGAGTTTATATTTTACATAAAATTCAAATTCTGTCTTAAATTGTTGGTCCTTCGAGCCGGAGTACAAAAAAAAGTGTAAAATCTACGAAACAAAAAAAAATTGGTGAAACTATGAGAGGGAAAGTGTACGAGTGGGGTCTTCCCTCGTTATTTACGGGGTGAGGTTGTATTCAAGGCTATAATCAGAGTGCAGAAGGACAACATCTAACGAACACTGTAATCTCCATTTAACTGTGGCCCACATAGTGTGATGATTCGTGATTTTAATTTTAGATAAAATGCTAAACCAAAGATGAAGGAGGGGTAGTGTATCTGTTCCTCTTCCATCTTAAAGTATCTTTTAGATTCTATTCATCGTGGCCAAGCTTGAATGTCTTTCTTTAGAAAGATCTCATTTAAAGTGTATCTGCTTATCGTTAAGAAGACTAAATAGTCATAAACGGCTACCAAATATGCCCTTGGATAGATAGTGGTTGTTCCAAGGTCGACTTTATGCTTTGAATATCAAAAAGGACGAATGTGAACAGAAGGCACACAAAAAAGCCAACAAAAATTCTCCAAACACAGGAGTTCCTATATTTTAGCAAATACAATCTCATACGAGTATATCGCTGGTCGTTGAGGTATTTGCATCTGTATTTGTACAACGTACTCGTACAGCGGGTTTATAATTTTTGCGGTGTTAAAATTCTGCGGACGGTCGTAATGAAATTTTCACCCGAAATTATTGGGGTGGATGGTGTTTTTTTTTTCTCATTTTTACATCCTCGGCCTCTGTGAAACCTGGAATTCTTTTGAGAGGTGAGCTGTTCAGTGAATATTTTGGATTCTGTCCAGCAATGGAGTAAGAGTGGCGAATTTTTATTTTGAGGGGAATTTCCGCAGAACGAGAGGAAAATTTTTCCATATGAAAAGTCAAAGGTGTTTCGAATGGTTTTGTATACTTTTGTAGCTTTCACATGGGCATTTGGTGAAATGTGTGGGCATTTGATGAAGTTTAGGTTCATACGAGTATAGCATGGCAAAGGAATGGAAAATAAAATAAAAAAGTGACTACCGGGTCTGGAAGTTTGTAGGGGAGAATGGTAAAAGTGTTGGGTCACTCGGGACTATTACGTAACATTGAAAACTAGAAGAGTCAGAGACGTGAGGCTTGTGGTTAGGAGTCTATCTTTCTATCAGAAGATTTTGTTTTTAACCAAAGGGAATGCTTCAAATGACTACGGTTAGAAGTTGATTGGCATTTGCGGAAAAGTGCTCCTGAAATTGCTCTGAGGATTCTCGAAACAATGGGCTACAGTTGGAAACGGAAGACAAATTAATTGTTCTCGCTGTTTGAGTGAGTATTATTAGAAGCGGAATTATTTGGCTAGGTTAAGTGCCTTTTAGTATTCGATCGCTGCTGCTGACAGACATTTACTCCTGACATACGAAGCATAAGTGTATGATACAAAAAAGTCAAAAAAAAAAACATTCTGTCTCCACTGCTATGATACATGTTGGTCGACTTACTGCTCAATGCGCTTAATAGTTCTGGTGTCTATGCAAAAGCATACGCGGATATTACAGCTGAACTGTCTGCTAGATCGTGTCTTACAACTGTTTTATTTAAAGCGCAGGCTGCACATGACGTGATCGACGATTGATGCACTAGCAATGGCCTTTTAGTCAATTCTTCTTAAACTGCTGTTGTCCTTTTTACGAGAAAATCGAAATTTTCTGGTGTGACACATCTACTGCTTAAGGGCATCACCATCTTATTATACAAAGAGTTTTTGGGTGTATAAACTGTACATTTTGCCAGTACAAAGGAGCTATTGGGAAGACATGGGTCCTGTCACCCAGAAGAACCCTCTGAATGTACATGGCTATGATAAGGTCAATTATATACAATTTGTTGGTTATGTGGTGAAAGAAGCTCTTACGACATTACGTCATTGATGGTGTCATCAGACTCCAAAGAACAGTCTGTCTAGGATGAATAGGGACTTTCACTAGCACGACCGCCTCCGCTCTAGAAGAATCTCGCTCCCTTTGATATTCATTCATGGACCATTTCGCGTTTAAAAAGAAGTGGTCTATAGTACAACGTGCTCTGGTGCTATTGTTCACTCCTCATCAGGAAAACTTGCACTCTGTCTTCCAAGCGGATATATATGGAATCCAGATGGCAACAAACTACAATATACTCGTTTTATGGAAAAGCGAAGCATTAGAATCAGTAGCGGTAGCTAGTCTGCCCTTAGAGCCTCGCTGAACCCCCTCATGACTTCTAAGATTGATCGAAAATGCAAGATATCATTGAATCCAGTCGGAATGCTTCGAGACGTCTCTTAAAAGTAAACGGCCCTCTGCAGGATTAACAGCAGGATGCTTATTGACATCGTAGCGGGGCACTGCACTTTGCTAAGCACTTACTTGTAAGTATTGTGGGCATAAGCGATACAACATCCTGTGATGCTTGCATGAAATGTTATGACGACATTTCGGAGCACTACCTCTGTGAATATCTGCCTTACTGTTGCATCGGGCTGCAGGTACTCGGATTTGACGTCACTGAAGTGCTTACTCATCTCATCCCGAAAAACTTAAAGATTCCATTAAAAGGCAATTCCATAAAGTACAATGGACTTCTTTTTCTGACTCTTTTAGTGCAGGTTAAAAAAAATGCTGTTTTCAATCTTCTCGGAAGCAGTTCTAAAGAGTAGAAGAAAAATTGAAAAATTACGCTGTGGTTAAATTACTGTAGGAGAACGCATTTTCATGAAAGTAGAGCCATCTGAAGGGTTAGGGTTTGGTCTTTTTCTTAGGTACCTTCAAGTCCAGCCATAGGCAAAGTGACAACCCGTTGAACCAAGGGAATTACTTTACTTTTTACTTTTTTATTGAAGAGCTGTCAGCTTAAATCTCATCGAAAATGAGTAAAGGTCTTCAGAATGAGGCAGTGAGTAACACATATGTTCTGGCTTTCGTTAGAGAAAAACACATTTTGTTTAAAGAAAATTCTTGCTTACCCCTATGGCGCGCCCTTTCCCTTCAAAGAACATTCTTCAGATTCCTCAAATGGTCTTTACACCTTTTAGTATAAATAACTATGTTGGTTCGAAGGATGTAACCCTTACATATCAAAGACCAACACCATTCGCAAAAGACGTCTGCTGCCTGTACTTGTCGTTCAACTCGACCTGCGATTTTGCATATCCAGGTCGAGTTAGCTAACATGGCAAAAAGGATGTCCGAGTTTGGTAGAGGGTAAAAATTCTTTTACGTAACCTCGTTCATGCGACAGTAGTCAAAACAGAACCAGGTCCGTGTTTACTTTTTCACCTGCATGGTGGGGGCGTTCAAGTGTTCAAGTGTGTTGAATTACATTTCAGTGCGTTATGTCATGGATAATAGGCTACATCTTATCTTCTATTTATCCTTTTATTAACTCTTTCCTCGTTATACGAACTTATGCGTAACGAATTTCCCATTTTTACTGCATCGCTGCTGCTCCGCTTATGGGGTTGGCTAATGTCGCAGACCGCAGAACGCGTCTACATAATGCTCGGCCCTGGATCGCTTCAGTGGTTAACCCCAGACGTTGTTGCGCATTTGCCATCTGAGAAATCCAGGAATTCTTTTTCCGACCTCGTTTTCTTACAGTTGGAGTGACCGTAGTTAATAGTGCCTTTTTAACCGGATTTTCCGCAGATCTTCTTTGAACGTGGCAATACCAGCTTATTCTATTCACCTCAAGCTGTTCGGTTACCGAATTCTTTATATGTAGACTTCCTCTTATACGCGTAGATCTATTGCATTCGCGTTTAGTGACTCCACTAGACATCCTTAACATTTTCATTTCCGCGGCCGTCATTTTGTTTTTAAACGCTTCATACATTGTCCAGCACTGTGAACCGTATATAAGAGCTGGTCTAACAACCGTGGTGTAGAGTTTCCCCCTTAAGTTAAGTGGAAATTTTCGGTCGCAAAAAATTCCCGAATTTTCCCGCCATTTCGTCCATCCCACACTCACTCTGTGGTTTACGTCGTCGTCACATTTCGCTTCCATGTTAACGATTGATCCTAAGTACTCAAAGATAGTGCTTTTCGGAAGAACTATTCCGTCTAACATTATATCCGGAACAGGTCGCAACGGATGCGCAAATGGGCACGTCAAATGCTCCGTCTTCGAACGACTTATTTTAAGCCCGTTTCTCTCTAGCGCATTTCTCCATGAATCTAAGGCGTTCTGTAAATCTTCGACGTTATCGCTAAGTATAACTGCGTCGTCAGCGAAGAGAATTGGCGTTACATTTGCTTCGCGCATGCAGTCTTTTAAAAAATAGTCGAATACTACGTTCGAGAGGAAAGGGCTAAGTACGCTTCCTTGATGCACTCCGACATTAACTGCAAATTCTCTCGTTAGTCCAGCAGAGCTTTTTCACGTTTCCGTACATGTCTTGTATTATTCTAACATACGTTTCCGGTACGTTTTGAGACCTCAGCGCGGCCCATATGAGATCCCTAGGCACTCGATCGAATGCTTTCTCGAGGTCGATAAATACTCGTACCATGTGTAAATCCTTAGACGAATCTCGGTGCTTTTCCATTATTATTCATAGGCTTTGGATAGCGTCCACCGTCGATCTTCCTTCAACAAAGCTACTATCGAGCTTCATTATTTGCCGAAGACGTTCGTTTAAGACTCTTTCGACGATTTTCATTGTGTGTGACATAAGCTTGATTGAACGGTAGTTGTTGCATTCTCGAGTGTCGCCTTTTCCTTTGTATAATAGAACCAAGAAGCTACTTCTCCATTGATTCGGCATAGGTTGTCCACATTTTAATTTATTTAAAAGTTTCGATAGCCATTCGCTGCCGATTCCCTCCATCTTCGACCAAAACTCTGATGGAATGATGTCTGGTCTCACCGCTTTCCCCCGCTTGATTTTTCCGATTGCTATACTTATTTCTTCGATTGAAAAGTCCGAAACATCCTCCTCGAATAGTCCAGCTGTCGGCACGATATCACGTGGAAACTGTTTGTTAAGCAACTCCTTGCAGTATTCAAGCCACCGGTCACAAATTTCCTTTTCATTTGTTAGTAAGCGACCGTCTGCATTTTTGATTTACGAGTATTTCGCCGAGGTTATTTCCATCGAATTTTTTCGCCTCTGTGCAGCGAGCTTAAAAATATTTGGCATTTTAGTACTGTACGACGTTTGAACTTCTTGGATAGCTTGTCTTCTATCCGCCGATCGTGAGGATATTTGATCCAACTCCTGGTACAGGTTTTCCGCTGCTGCCGCTCGAGTTCGAGCCAGGACTTTCTTTGCGATCTTTTAAAGACGCTCGTATTCAAGAGCCAGTCGAGCTTTTTCGATATCGTCGCTCCGATCGCATTTTGTCCACGCTTGGAATGCACTCTTCTTGTCGGCCACAGCTCCTTTGGTTTCGTCATTCCACCACCATGTTTCTTTGCCGACGTGATGGTATTTCGATATAGTCCCCAGATGGGACTTTGCGAGTGTTATGCATTCCTCGTGCATGCTGTTCCACATTTCTTGCGGGCTAAGTGAGTCTGCTATATCATTTATATTTTGAAGTACTTCTCTAGCCAGTGCGATAAATCTTGCGCTTCGTTCCTTCGATAGATTATACCACCGGATTTTTGGCTTTCCAAACGATGCCCGTGTTTTCGGTGGTTCCGCTGTGAAAAATTCTGTACCGAGCAGACAGTGTCGGCTTACTAGCTATTCTCCAAGTATTACTTTACTGTCCTTAACCCGGTTTCTCATCGACATTTTGCACAGGTGATAATCTATTTGCATTTCGTGGCCTCCGCAGCTATAGGTGATAAGATGTCGCTGATGTTTAATAAACATTGTATTTAAGACGGTTAATCCGTAAACTCTACATGCTACAAGGATGTCTCCGACAGCTGAATTTTTGGTTCCAAAGCCTTTCCCGCCGTAGCAGTCCTCATTACCAACATTTGTTTCTCCGACGAGGCCGTTGCTATACTTATTTCATCTTATTGATAGGTATGTTTGTAAGCAAATTACCAAACTCTTACCAAAATTTATCTTTTTTCGATTGATCGCATCCATTTTGCGGTCGCTTATTTTCAAAATGCCAACGATGTTGCTAAAATATCCGCTGCCATACCGATAGCAAGACTGTTTCGTCTATTGACCGTTCCATGGTACAGCATCTTAAATGCCTTAGTTTTTAAATCAAGAAAACGCGCTTTATTTCCTGTATTACACCACTTCGTTTCCTGTACGCACAGGATTTGTAGAGTTCTGCGACGCATAATCGCTTCCAGTTCTAAGCTTTTTGAGTGCGTTATGTCATGGATTATATGCTCCATCTTACGAGTATATTGCGTTGAATTGGAACTCTCCTTTAGACTGGATCAATTTTAACAGAATCGATGGTGTCTTTGGTCTGATTCATTATATTGAGGTCTGAATTGTCCACTGAGCACACATACCTTTATTTTAAAATGAGATCTCCCGTAAAAGTCTACCTGTCTTGGCTTGCCTATATAGAAGGTCTTTGATGGTTGCTGGGTCGGCATACATGGATATATCCAGGATTTTCATTTATCATAGCAAGAGTAACATTATCTGAATTGATATTGATCATGTGAACAATAATATCCTTGTCCCTGTGTCCCCTCTGATTCTCCGGTGATTTAACCTCATTCTCGTTTGATTGATCATTATAAACGAAGTGTTTCTAGAACATTTCTGGCCAGTTACTTGGTTACTAACTTACTCATAGCATATGTTTATTGGTTGCACTACATTATCTTTAGTCAACCGGGTCACTTGTTAGTCACTTTCTAGCTAAGGCTCCAATTTTGTTCAGTTGTTATTGTGCTCGGCGCTAACTGCCTTTCATTATTTTTTCAGATACCAGCTAACGTACTTAAACGTGAAATGTTTCTGCTATGATGCAGTGAAAGATGATCAAAAATTGTGACATCTATTCAAGAAACACCTGGAGAAACACTATCTACACAAGTTTTGTGGTGATGTTAGACTCTTTTCTGGTATCGTTAGCTCCAGAATAAGAAAGGGAACTACATTCGTAGAGGGGTAGATATTCACAGCCTGCTCAACATTAGTCTCGCATATGACACAAACTAATTCATACGGCAATTCCTTGATCGAAAAACGACAATCCAGAAAGATCGTTTTGCCATAGAGCGAAGTTTCGCACTCAGTATTCCAAACGTCAACAATTTTTCAGGCGCGGTGTTGACTAGAAACACTACCTGGCAGTTACAAAGGTATGAATTTGGATACCAAGGACAGTACAGGGCCTAGAATATTCTGCGAAAAGGCATGATCTCCGATGGATACGATCGGAAGACCTTAAAAGTAGAAAATTAGTCTCAGAACATATTGGAGCATCTATACTCAGCCAAAAGTTTGAGACTTACTTCTCAGGTAACCTCATCAAAACTAGCTCATTACCAGCTCTTACTTTCGAAGCTGCAAATGAGCTCCGTGACATAACACGCCGCAGCTGGTATCTGTCATCAGTTGTAGTGGTTGATGAGACCATATCCAATGGCTCAAGATACCTGAAATCGGCTGCATAGATCCAGTTATGCTACAATAACATAAGGACTAGCTGGTTGTTAGTAAAAAGAAAATATTCACAACTAGCCTGGAATTAACCAAAAGGTCTATGTATAAGTATTTACAAAAGTTTTGATAGCCTTCCGCGCTGACTTTTGGCTCTGGCGTTATGGACTTATTGTTTGATGCTACTGGATTCTTCAGGGATGGCTTCAAAACCCAGCATGCGAAAATTTATCTTTTTGGAGGACAAAAAATCTAGAGTTTACTACTCCGCCGTAAAACTTTCGTTTGTCTGATCACGTAAATCATCCATGATTTTGGTAGAAAAGGTGGGAAGAGAATTTGTCAGGACCCGGACTGTCTGCTTCCCCGGTTAGTTTATTGAGTTGCTTATGAATAGAACTGCAGATGGCATGACTCTCCTAATTGAGACTTAACCACTTCTCTCAGAGGTCAGCGTCTAACGTACTGTTGAATGTCAGTAGGAAAGACTGAAAGCTGTTTTCTAACGTGCGTCGTGAAGAGTCGCTACCCTGTTGCTAAGCATGTGATGAGGTATCTATCAGTCTGTAGGGACTTGGCGCTGCTTGCTTCGATGGTTGTCGATATTTTCCCACTGAAGCCCTTACTCAGCTTTTTTCACAATATTAAGAAATTTCAGTAGAAGGACATAGAATGAGTATAACGAATTACATTTTTGTCTGGGCGCTTTGTTCCAGCGGAAAAAGTTCCTGAAGTATAGAACAAATTTTTATTGGAAGAATTATACTTTCAAGTCCTATTTTATCCTTGTCCCAACCGAGATCTTATTTCGGAAATTTGTTACATAAAGTGCAAGCCTTAACCTGGTCGTCCAGACGCTCTAAGTCCCCCTGGGGGCTTGGTAGATTGGTGTTAGTTACACTATTAGAAAAGTGACCAAGAACGCGGATTCCTCGATTTCACGAACTAAAAGTCTTTTTCTAAACCAAATTCCTATGGTGTGTTCCTGGTAAACAGCTGAACTGGAATGTTGTTTTGAAACTGGATAAGGCATTCCGTCATGTGGCAGTATAAGAACACAGAGGCAGGTTTTAGTTAGAAACGATTATGATATTCAGGGTAGGTGAAAGCTTGAGTTAACATTCTTAGCCGGTCACCTACCTTCAGGTGTTCTCCGAGACATTTCTCAGATTTGGCGGCATTCTTTAAAGTGGTTGCATTGTCCGGGGAAATAGAGATGTAAGGAGCCCTTTTCTGGTTCTACTTGTCTGTCTGAACTTCTCCCCTTCTCTGATTGACAAAGAATTGCTTTCATGTTCAGCAACGGTTTGAAATTGATTCTTCGGCTTGATATGCCTGATCTTTACAAAGTGGTCGATACTGCTCCCGATCATGTCGGGATATATTATATTTTGACTGTTAGGGCTATCGCTGATACATCAGGTACCTAACAAATGATCACCTATGTTTATCCTCTATTATACCTTCAGTTGATGCAACCATGTTCATATAAAATCGCTCATATCTTCAAGATACAAATTCGAATTAGCGTACACTTGCTTTCGAGCCCTAAATTGCATGTTTATAAGTTGAATATCCGATCAACTTTTGTGCCGTTTTCCACTTTACCATCTGCCGCAATACTTACCACCCTCAAGCTATATCAGTGAACAAAATTACATGCCACAAATTGAAAAATCCGCCTGGGAAAACTTCACACACTTTCATAATCATACTTTGCTATGCCTAGGTTCAGGGGACAGCTCATTACCCTGCGAGAGAGCATAAATCTAAATGCCACTTGCCTGTACTAGAAAACTGCCATCGTCCTGATCAGCGGACACCAGTACTTTGGCAATGCTGCACTCAATTTTGCATCTCATCGCCTCGTAGAGCATAAATATAAATTGCCCATTCGGGACAATGAGCACAGAATCTGTGAGTTCTCCATTCCAGATCAAGATCCCAATTCCAATCCGAGTGTAATCTAAAGTGTCTACGCCAGAGAATTCACCAGTCGCCACTGAAAGAAAAAAACAATCGCATCAACCGATAGCTGGAGGTGCTGAGATCTAGCTGCTCAGTGTTCGGTGTTCAATTTTCAGTACTCAGGAAACCCATTCTGCAACTGAATGGATCGGTTTCGGTCTCCAGCAATTACCCTGGCTCACATAAATCCGGTAGGAGTGTAGTAATTTAGCTTGCTAACTAACTTCCAGGCTCGTTACTGGCCATGGCAAGTGCAAGTCATCCCATAGCACTGTACAGAGTACTTTGTGTGTAGATCTTTTATTTGGAGCAATCTGGCGATGGTGTTCCGTAAATCCACATTCGATAAATAGTGTGAGCTTTGTAGATGCAAGCACTCCAGGCTGTCGAGTCATTATTCCTGAGATTCAGTTATGACTTGGATACGAGTTAATTGCTCTGATCTGCAATGAGAATTGTGAAATTGAATCAAAGACACTCGAGGCAGTTGAACCGAATTAGTGAATTTCAAGTGCGGATTTGAAGTTGTACCTATACAAGAAGATGGGCATGTAGACTTGGACTGTGGACAGGTTCTGTTTCCTGCCCCATTGTGGAAGTCACGCGTTCGAGTGGAATGGCTGGCCCTGGGATTGATCTTTGCCAGTGAAAGACGAACGTAAATACATATGTAGATACGACTCATGGTCTGTACATTCGAATACATTTCGGCATTTCATACAAATCGCGGTGTGAAATCAAGACCGTGAAGAGATATTTTCGTTTTTCTTTTGAACCGTGGTGAACTTTACCTACGCTAGGCTAGGCTCTATCCAAACACCTAGTTGAGGGGCAAATTTCTTAGTATTTGCAGAGGTACATCTGTGTATGCGAATGTTTTGTAATAAACGTATGATACATATGCAACAATCTTAGATGCGCCGACGACAGATTTTTGTTGGTTATATGGATTTCTTTGTTGAACAGAAAATTATTGTTTCTTTGGAGACTTATTCCTCCTTAAGGTTTGGTGCTATCGCGAAAATACACACCCGTCATTCGATGAAATTTCATCCACGTTTGAATGGTAGGTCAGAGAGTGAATTCGAAACGTATACAATGCTTAGAAAAAGAAGATCTCATTGCAGACGATCGGTGAACTAAATAGCTGTTTGACGTTCGGGTAAGCCAAGGTTTAGCCTTTCCTACTCACTTGTCATCTTGAGTACAATATGAGGGCGTAAGGTTTCACTTCCCAAGGTTTGACGTTCCTCATGGAGAGGGTAAAAATAATTTACTTTTACTCTTGGTATTGTGAGGACCTTAACCTCGAAAAGGAGATGACGAACTATAGCCAACGACACAAGACATTCCTCCAGTATTACGCATGTCCGAACAATCCGAGGAGCCAACATCGATTTGGACCACTACCTCGTTGTAGCCAAGGTACGATTGCGGATATCCCGAACAACGCCAAGACAATCTAACATTGTGAGGAATTTCGACGTCAGACGGCTACAATCGCAAGAGACCGGCAAATCGTTTTACGATCGAGTCTCTCTTAAGGGGGTTCTCCCGTGTGACGGCCTGTTTTTAAGTATTTTTGAATTTATTTTTTAACGTCTAATGAAAAGAAAGATCTTTGAATTATTTATCATTTATTTAGTTTTCATTAGAACTTAAGTTGTACTCTGAAGACACCTCCGTTGAAAATAGGGCCTCTCATTTTCTCCACGATTTCGGGTAATTGGCTTGCGTGAAAAAAAATTAATAGAACAGTGTTTTAATCTGCAAGCCTAAATATATCGAGTGAACTAGAATCATTTGAAAAAATTGAAAATTGTGTTTTTGGCAGACTTCTGAAAAAAAAGTTTCGAATTTCATGAATTTTTTTTCATATTTTCGTTATAAAAAAGTAGAAATACTTAAAATTTTAGAATGATTCTAGTTCACTCTGTGCGTCTATATGTGTTTAGCCTACCGTCTAAATGAATCGGTCAAACCGTTCTCGAGATATGATGGATAAAAGTTTGAACAACACAGTTTTGAGAGGAAAGCGTTCTAAGTACTCAGATCAGCGCTCCTGCTGATAACTGCTGTGTCTTTATAATGATTTTGAATTTTAGAAAAACGCTTTATGCAAAAAAAAAAAGATTTTCTCAACCCATCACATGGAAGGACCCCTTAATTTCTCAAGAGGTCCAGGCGGCGTATTACGTATCGAAGACAAGTGGTGACACTGCCAAAAATTTATCAGCGATGCCGATTCTGATGTACTGGGTTTTATTCAATCACCATAACGACATGCAGCTGAGCAAGAGAAGAAACGAACACCGGAGGAAAAGGAAGGAGCATAAGACTTGCGCGGTCAAGGAAATGCCAGCGACGCAAGCCCCGAAATGAACCCTGTCTTTACAAGAACAAGCGAACATCGTTGTTATGTCGTAGTCAATGCTGAGGATTTGGAAAGAGCATTTCTGTAGACTATGTAACAGCGATATGGAACTAAATACCGCTCTCGGGCAGGACGAGCCATGAGCTCCAGATCGATACAGACCAAGTACTTATCGATTTCAAGGCCTCGTTTGACAGCGTCTACTGCGCGAGCTATACAGAGCAATGTCTAGTTTCGGCATCCCTGCCAAACTCGTCCGTCTGTGCATCAAGGTGGGTAAAGATCTCACCGAGACTTTTTATGTCCAGAAAGGATTTAGGCTGTGGTGCGATTTTTTCTACATCGTACTTGAAAGAATAGTGCAAAACTCACGAGCAAACACAAGGGGCACTATTTTTCAAAAGTCCTTCCAACTACTCGCATACGCCGACAATATTGACGTAATCGGAAGAAAGCAGCGTGATGTCAGTGGCGCTTTCGCGAGTATTGAGACGGAAGCGGCGAAAATGGGTTTAGCGGTCAATGAGGCAAGACCAAGTACATGCTGTCAAGCAAAAAGGATTTGAGGTAGTTAAGGACTTTGTCCACGTTAGATCTGCTATAAATACAGATAACGACACCAACGCTGAGATGAAGCGAATAATAACTCTTGCCAACCGATGTTTCTTTGGGTTAAGAAGGCAATTGAGTAGCAAAGCCCTCTTTCGGACAACAAAAGTAACTCTTTATTAGACCTTAATAATCCCGGTCCAGCTCTATGGCGAAGAGGCATGGACATTATCAAAAATGGATGAGGGTGTTCTTGGTTGCTTCGAAAAAACTCTTCGGGCGATCTTCGTTCCCGTCTGCATTGAAGGAGAATGGAGGAGGAGATACAGCAATGAACTCTACGGACTGTACAGTGACATCGACCTAACCAGAAGAGTAAAGATCAAACGACTAAGATGGCTGGGACATGTAGGGTGTATGGACACCAAGTCTCCGGTCCGAACAGTCTTCGAATCCGATCCCAAGAGACAGTGCAGTAGAGGAAGGTGGCGCACGCAAGTGGAAGGGGACCTCAGCCAACTTATCGTGCGAAACTGGAGGCAGCTAGCCAGAGATCGAGCTGGCTGGAGAAGCTTGTTGACTGGGGTCTAGGTTCACACCGGACTGTAGCGCAACTTAAATATGATGGCATGTGACCCACTAGATATCGATGTGTAATGAGAATGCTGGCGAGGGAATTAGTATACTGGTATGAAGATAGATTCTTTTAATAATAAGTCAGATTTGACTTGACTTTGAATAGTGGTTTTCAATCTGGCGTTTAGCCCTGCTCATCGAAGTAGAACTCTTGCAGATATTATCGCGTTTACACCTTTAGGAAATATTATAGTCTCTACTTTTGTACCTCCACATAAGTAACTCTTGGTATTTCTTGTTTTTGCTGCGTTCTTAGCTCAGTCTGTTGTTTTGCATCTTATGCCATTATTGCGTTGGTACTACATTTCCTAGAAACGTTTCTTGGAGACATTGCCCGGTTCTTAACAATGACAGCCACAATTTTGTTTTCTAAATTTTTATCACGGTTCGTTTTGCGCTCCATTTTTTAGTTTTCTCTTGATAACATCTTCTCGTATCTTAGAATCAGCTTAATTCGTGCTACTTTAAGCCAAAACTTAAAGGCTCCTGGGTTCTGATCTTCCTGGGCCGCTCGAATCTGAATGCCGGGAATCGAGGATCCGCTAAGCAACTCATTAACAACATGTGGAACCAATGTGGTTATCGTGTCCTTGGAATTCCATCAATTCATCTGGACACAATAACCTGTCCTGATTCTAAGCAAATCACCTGTCACTTAGGATATAAATTAGGATCTTTCAAAAGAAATCTACTGCTTTCTCACACACCAGGTCTCATGTTCTATGAACTGTGATCTTATTCAAAAAGCTAAGGCATTGAGATTAGATACGGCTTGGAAAGGAATCAGCCAAGGGACTATAACTCGTGAATTGAAATAAAAAACCTTACCTAGCAGTGCTCAAGTCAGGAGGAGTTTGCTCCAAATCATACCCCACATGGAATTTGACTTTAATAGGACCTGGTGAACGATAGAAAGAATAAAGGACCTTCTTGACTCTCTACTAGGGTAGATACCAACGATTATTTGTCTGTCGTTCTGTCGAACTTATACGAAAGACGGGAACTGACCTAAGATGTTTCCCGTTGAAAGCTGGTAAGCAATGAGTATTTGGAATAACTGGTGAATGGATGTGTGAATCGGAATCATACGTTTGCACTGAGAATTGAACAAATCGAACTGGACTAAGGTTTGGTTAACTTAGCAGAGCATACGGATATACCCATGCATTGTAATCCTTTTGGATGAGAGATATCTTAGAAGAAAAAAGGAACCCACCATGTCCGATCATTAAGGATGCCATTTACTATACCTCCACTTATTTCATCCACGAGGTTAACCACTATTCTCTTCACATTGCAAATTATAGTCACTCCTTAATCATCACTCGTGTTGTTGCATGGAATAACACCAAAGCACCAAAGCACGACCCACACCCAGGCCATTCCAATTACATGTCATTTATTATCCGTAATCAGGACAGAATCTCCATAATTATCCATACCAAGCTGAATGCAGAAAATTTTCATTTTAATTCACAACGAAACGGTCGGGATTAATAGGGACACAACAGTATGTAGAGCGTAGAGTTTTGAAGGTAGAACTTGGAGCGCCTGCGTCACCATGTGAGTGAATTTGAGTCAATGGTGAGCCGAAAAATCCCACAACTACACCACCCGTACATCATCATTAGAGGATCTGCCCCTCGTAGCCAAAGTCTTAACCTCCTCTGCCATAAATATTTTCACATGACCATCATCGTCTTCGTCTTCTTTGCCATCGTCGTCGTCGTCGTTGTCGTAGTAGTCGTCATTATTATCATCATCAGCATCAACATCTAGACTGCGTCCCTCTATGGTTGCCGATAGCATCTTCAACTATTAGGCGAACATATTTTTTAAGCATAATTTCGTCAGACAAAGCTGAACCTTATAATCAGGGTAACATACAGAAGGCAGGTTGCAGAAATGAAAAGATCCAGCCAGTGATCCGTAGTTGTAGTCGTAGTCCGCCAGCCAGATAGACCAAGTCATAGCCATAAATTTCCAAAGACGAAACTTAGTTATTCCGGTCGGTGATGTCGATGGTAATGACGGCTGCGGCAGCGGCAGCGGCAGCGGCGGTGGTAGCAGTTGGCAACTGTGAGTGATCAGCGTGAGATACGAAAAGACACGAAACAGTGACGAACATTGAGAGTAACCAACAAAAGATATAGCTAACGACATGGGGAGACTAGGGGATACCATTCTTGACTGCATCCTGAGGGCAAATCTTCGGGGACGTTTATGTTAATCAACTGTCATCCCAAGTCCATAATTACTACTGAGAAAAACGTTTTCGGATTTGGCTCACGTTTTGTCGGATAAGTTCCTCTTCTTTTGCTGGTGGCAGTGTGGTTTCATTTTACCTAAAGTATCTTAACAGAGAGGCACCTACATGTAGATCGATTGGTGGGATAATGTCGCCATTGACTATAATATGGACTACAACTTCCCACTCCTTGTGCATTCGATCATGAGATGAGGGATGGTAGGTTACATCTCTCAGTTTGTCTTAATTAAAGTCGAACTGAATATCTTAAAGGTGAGTCGACTAGTAGGCAAGATATCGCACCCCTCATCAAAAACACCAGCCAACGACGGGATTACTAACCAACTGGACCACCAAAGGACTATTGAAGATGACTGGTGGACCAGAAAATGATTGAAACTGGTGGTGCTGGTGGTGTTGGTGGCTTAGATGGTGGTCGAACATTTAAGCAGTTCTGTCTTTCGGTCTGTCAAATTCGGTTAGTGAGACGTGAGGTGCCCACTTGTAAATGCAATTAAGCTTCCTAAGATATTTCAGGGGATCCACCTAGATAATGCCAAAATCGGTAGAGCCCCATTACAGAGCTGCAATTCCATTAAGTTGGTAAATACCGATGTGATAGGTTGTAACAACGAATCGATTGACTTTGTAGCTACTCGTATTTACTTGTACACTATTATCCAGGCACGTCACCCATTCGATTAGAGCATCCAGGACACAGTGGTGGTGGTTATGGTAGTGGTAGGGCTTGTAGCAATTCTGGCACATAATGCAACCTTAATGAGGCGTTATGAGCCATTTAATTGCAAAAGCAGATTACGAATAGAGTACGTAGGCTCGGATGCATACAGGTGCATTTAAGGCCACTGAGTGGGGATGGTATGCATTAGACGTCCGCTGCTTTGTCATTAATAACTTACCTCCTTAGATAAGATATTTATGTTTCATCACAGAGATACGAGATATAGGCAAATATGCAGGGACAGTGGAGAGAGTTGGAAGTTTACGCAACAGTTTATCAAGTGTAAATCCGTTTAGGTGAAACTACTGTTGCGAAACTCGTTATTATAAGATGACAAAGCCAGAGGGAGAGTATTTTAATTCAACCAAATGGGGGTTACTAAATCTTAGTATAAGTGACTCAAGCGGTGGTTAGTTTAATTCGAATATTCAAACCGCTCTTTAGATACTTTACTGGTTTTTATTCTATTTAAGATATTTTATTACTTAACCGTTTCCAAGGACCTTGGGATAAACTTAAACCTCTTGGACATGCTCTTTTGGACCCTTTATCTAACTGAAAAGTCTATTACAAGTCCACCCTAGCTCAGAATGGGACCGAATCTTTCATAAAAACTGAAATTTTCACTAAGACCAGCGAAAAGCATGACAGATTCTAAGAATGTGATGGCGCCCTAGTCTTTTGGGCGAGACTCACTTCCTAGACAGCCAAAGCAGAACATGTTTCTACCCAGCTTCTTACACACGAACTGCAAGTGAGCCATGTAATTCAATTCAACAAAGCTGGTAACTGACAAGGTTGTGAAAACCAATGGGGCCATTAAATAAGCTGCTACGGATGGGATATTTTCTAAGAAGGTATAGATCAGGTATTATCATACATACCAGCCTACAAACCGAGCCTTGCGCAACACTGATATAATGATGACTCATACCAATCAGTCGAAACTCCCTTCTACTTCGCGAAAGCATCCACCGGCTAGGTCCATATCGCTGTACAATCCGTACAGTTCGGGACCGAAATCGCCCGAACAATATTTCTCTCGAAGTAACCAAGAACACCCTCATCCATTTTTGAGAATGTCCATGCCTCTGCGCCATAGTGCTAGACCGGGACTATTAAGGTCTTATAAAGGGTGACTTTTGTTGTACGAGAGAGGGCTTTGCTACTCAATTGCCTTCTTAGCCGAAAGTAACAGCGGTTGGCACGAGTAATTCTTCGCTTGATCTCAGCGCCGGTGTCGTTGTCTGTATTTATAGCAGAGCCTAGATAGACAAAGTCCTTAACTACCTCAGAGCTATACCTGTCAAAGGTGGCGTTCTGTCCGAGGCGTGGGTGTTGGTTGTCCTTTTCGCTTGAGAGCATATAGTTGGTTTCTCTGCTTTCTCCCGATTACGTCAATATCGTCGGCGTATGCGAGTAGTTGGACGGACTTTTGAAAGAAAGTGCCTCTTGTATTTGTTCCTGAGTTTTACTCTAAATCCATTCTGGACATCAAAGTTCTCGGTGAGATCTTTACCGACTTTGATGGAGCAGCGTGCATTCTTCATCGTCATCTTGCGTCTCTATAGATGCTGTCATACACGGTCTTAAAATCGATGAAAAGGTGGTGTGTATCGATCTGAAGCTCGTGGGTCTTCCACAAGATCTGCCGTAGTGCGAATATCTGGTCGATGGTGGACTTTCCTGGCCTGAAGCCACACTGACATGGACCTATCAATGGCAGGTAAGATCTTGTATGCGATGTTAAAGAGACTGATGCCACTGTAGTTGGCGCAGTTCAGAGGGTCTCCTTTCTTGAGAATTGGACAAACAATGCTGAGGTTCCATTCATCGGGCATACTTTCGTCCGACCATATTTTACAGATGAGTTGGTGTATGTTCCTTTGAAGACCTCAGCAGTCAGGGCGTCCGCTCCAGCAGCTTTGTTGGTTAAGCTTAGATATAGCTATTTTGACTGCATCCAGTAGGGATGGACGGAATTGTTGGTCATCATCGCCAGGTTGGAAAGTTGATTCGGTTGATTCGGTTAATTCTGCCTGACGGCGGTATTTTGTTCGTCATCGCCGTTATACAGTCTACACAAATGGTCTTTCCAAATCCTCTGCATCTACTGCTATTCTACTACCATGTTCCCTTGTTCATCTCTACAGGCTTCGGTTCGGGGTTTGTTCCTGGAGTAGCATCTATCGATTTCCGCGACCGGGCGCTTCTTATGCTCTCCTCTTCCGCTCATAGAGCTCATGAGCAGCTCTGGTCCTTCTAAGCAGCTCCGCGTAAGGTTGTGGGGTTTCGTTGTGGTGGACGAGTGAAACCCAGCACATCAGAAACGACGTTTTGGCAGTGTTTCCAATTGTCTTCGATGCTTGATGCTGGCAGTATTAAACCTCTTAAGAGATTAAGAGACACTCGATCGGAAAAGAACTTGGAAATCTCTTGCAATTATATCCGTCTGCCGTCGAATTTCTTCACAGCATTAGTTTGTCTTGGCGTAGTTTGGGATATCCGCAACTGTACCTTGGCTACAACAAGGTGATGGTCCGAGTCGATGTTGGCTCTTCGGAACGTACAGACATCCATTATACTGGAGGAGTGTCTCATAGAAGGCATCCTTGGTGTCGTCATCTTTCTCCTCTGTTGGGACATGCGCGCATATAAGGCTAATGTTGGCGAATTTAGCCTTGATACCGGAAGCTGAGGAGTCTGCCTGCGACAACAAATCCGCATCCAAATAAGCACTGCTTTTGCCGTCGATAGCAATTGCCGTAGTAGATGTCGCAGTTTTTCATCTTCTTTTTGTACGGCCCATCCCATCGCATTTTTTGAATGGCGGTTATGTCTGCTTTGCAGCAGTCTAGGGCCTAGTTGCTAGTTGTTGGGCTGCACGTGGTCTATTAAGGGATCTACAATTCTACGTGCATATCCGAAGCTCATTGTCCTTAAATCGTTTGCGTGGGTTGTCAACAGAAGATCCGCCCATAGCCGAGGCTTGTAGATGCTTCGTAACTTCTTGTTTTTTTTGAATGGAGAAGATTTAAATGTATTTAAGGATTTCTGTACCAAGTACGGGCTTTCCACCAATCTTCTAAGACTATGCCTTTGCTATTCACAAGATGACTTGCTCGACTTACCATCAACTTGCGATTCTTCAAAAAAGCTAAGTATCTGACTGTTGTTCTAGAAAACAAACTCCTTCGAACTGAAAATCTTCTGCCGAAAACCCGCTGTTGACTTTTTGGGAGTCTAAGTGGGGTTTTGGCTAGACATTGGACTATTGATCTAAACGACTGTATTAAGAAATTTATTTTACGGGTCAGTTGTTATCATTGTATTTACCGAGTCCTTCAATAACAAGGCCTGCCGATAAATGAAGGCAAGACCAGTTACATGTCTTTGAACAAAAAGAATGTACGAGTACACCGCCGACAGCTGGGCTCGTGAATCACTATTTTCAGTAACTTCAGTTGAAGTATAACTTTGACGTAGTTAAGGAATTTGTCTCCGCAGTTACAGCCAACATCAGCGCAGATTTCAAAGCGGAATTACTATTGCTGATCACTGTTTCCGTTGGTTCGGTGGGTTAAGTAACAGAGCTCTCTCCCGTAAGACCAAACTGGCTACAAAGACTCGCTTGGACCTTATCGAAACCGGATGAAGAATTGCGTGCCTATTTCGAAATAAAACCACTACTTTTGATTTTAGCCGAATGTACACTAATGGGGAGTGGAGAAGTACATTCAACCTCAATCCGTACGCCATACAGAGTTATCAGTCTAGCAAGATGTCTACGGATGCAACGTCTGAGATAACTGGGGTATGCTGAGCGCATAGAGATAAAGGCTGCGGGTCAAAATGTGTTAGATTCCATCCCCTAGGGAAGCGATCTGAAGCGACACACAAATAACTAACAACCTGCACAAGAGTTTCAGTAACCCAAAACGTAGACTTTCAACTGATACTGATCCAATGGAAATAGCGGCTGACTTAATGATATCATTAGTTCAGGAATAATTCAGGACTGACTTCGGTTAACTTTTGAACATAAGGCGATAGATTGAGACTTTATTGTTTAAATTTATCCCGTCGTCGAGGGGATGAAAAAATCACTGTGCGCTCTCCAATTCTAAACAAAGAATTGCACTTCTGTGTCCTCATATGAAATTATTGTTACGGTGGACTTCATGTGAACAATTCTAGGTGCCTTCGATACCCTGAACAGGCAATACCTTCCCAATAATCCGCAGAATGGTTTTCTTAGCAACAGGTCCAATGGTGACTTGATGTCATATCTCACCAAAAAGTGGAACCAAAGCGTACATTTGGGATTGACGGTTCTCTCCTTTAATGGATTCGAAATAACCGTTCGGAACCTTCAATTCAAGTTGTGTCGGTTCTGCTCTGTCTGCTTCACTTTTTTAATTTGCATCAAAAGATTAGCAGAAGATTCGACGACGGATTATCCGAGCTGTACACCGATTTCCTAGTACCTAACAAGAAAACTGCTCATCAGCTACCTCGGATGGATAGTATTTGTAGAGCGACCTACAATCTTATGTGGGGCGCACATGTAGAAGAAGAACCGACTTGTAGTATCTTTACAACATGAGCAGCTAGTTAAAGACTGGGCTAACCGAAGGAGCTTTTTAATTAAGGGGCAGATTCATCTCGAACTGTCACCGTAAAACAAGTTTCGCTTTGAGTGCTCATAAATATACCCTCAAGGCCAGTTTCGAACGTTTTGTTACCTGATTTCGATCTCTTTGTCGAACAAAGCCAATCGCCTTCAAATCTTAAGCTGACTCCCATCTATTTGTAGCAACTGAATCTGAAAATCTTCGAATTTAACTGTCCATTGCCCAACAAATAGGTCAATTTGAAAGCAGATCAATGACTTGCATGGTCGACTTGCTGAGCTTCATTTCCAATTTCAAACACTCTTGTCTACAGTCGGAAAGAAAGGAGTTATTCAGTGCGGCGCCGTTTTGAAAGAAGAACAAACACCCCCTCTACTCTTGTAGATACATTCGATCTGATTAGAGTGTCAATCTACGATGTGGTTTTGCCAATTTCCCGCCCGTGAAATTGTTCAATATTGTCACGTGTTTTGAGTGGTTGCGCTCTCTCCTTACACCTGTATGCTACACTATCATGCGGTGCAACAGAGTCAAGTAGTATGATAGTTGTCGAGCGCCTTTTTCGGGTACAGGCTTATCCAAATCCGTCGATGGAATACAATAACGATAGCTTCCAGCTTCAGAGACTACAGACGACACGACAGCATCGAAGAAGACGACGACAACGAGAACGACGACAAAGTGCACACAAAAGGAGCCGCATTGGTTTTCCACCTTAATCCTTGTATTTGTCTTCTTTTTGCTTTTTTTCTTTTCTTTTGTGTGCTCCTGGTGCTACTACCATCTCGCCAAGTAGAATTGCACAAGGCAAGAGAACTCATACTCGTATAAAAACTCCTCCGACCAATTCTAGGTGTTCCGGTGTGGAATTCCACATTGAAAAAAAAGCGGATTTTAGGTATATCTTGTGGCTGCATCTTGATACTGGGCTACAGCTACATGGAGATGGAGAATCGGGTGGAGTTAAGGTATTAGGGAATGGGGATATGCTTTGTGCTCGCGAGTCCAATTCGCTTTGCTTGGATGCCCGCTTACAAAAAGTGGATTAAATAATGATTAAGAGATGTCACGGAAAAGCTTTGGTTGCCACCGCCGCCGCTGCATGGCCATAGCCGTTGCAACTACAAACAGACGCAGTTAAACCGATGAGGCGCAACAAAAAGCCTCCAAGCAAAAAGTTGGAGGGTTTCTTTTTTGTGCAACTTTTTGCTGTGGCGGTTCTTTGGAGTGGTGCGTCGTGCTTCCTGATTGTTTTTTTTACCGGCTTGCTGGCGGTTTTTTCCTGTCACCGGTTATTATTTTGTTTCATGTGAATTTTTAATTTTTCTTTTCTTTATTTGCGATGGTGGAACTCCATGAGGGACACACACACCGCGATGATGGACAGACTTGAGAGATGAGATGTGAGATGTTGGATTGGTTTTTTGATTTTTTGGGCAGAGGAATGAGCATTCTCTGGGATCGTGGTAAAATGCGGAATCCGTTTTTGGCAGGTTTTCTTTTGTGTTTTGTATTTTGTTTGTGCGCTTGAGGTAGTTAGGGATAATCGGCGATGAAATGTCGGAAATTTATGGGTAGAACTTGTCCTTTGGTTGACATAGCTTGACTGCAAATGCATTGTTGGAAGATTATTGCTCTTTTCTATCGGGAAGTGTCTCGACAAAGGGTTTAAGCCATTGTGAGGGTCTTAAATGAAAGTCACTTGGGCGGACAGCACGTAAAAAGTGATGAGAAACTACTTTATCACTTCAGTGAATTGAGAAAACAAATCCGAAAACATATAGATATCGGCTTTGCAAGACGTATCTGCGCTATTTTCTGTTGCAAATTACTATGGTGCTTAAACCATCTGTAAAATAGCTTTGGGGAGACCTGAAAATGTTGATGTCATACTAATTCATGAGGTGTATCTCTGCATATTCTGAGTATTTCTAATATGAAACCAGGCAGCAACGGGCACTCGTTTTGGAGGTAGGTTCATAGAGTGAGTGAGGGTATGCTAGACCATAAATGTTGTAAGTTACTGGAACAAAACAGTGTCAATGGCATTAAAAAGTATTTCCTGATTATGTTTTGAATGTAGATTTTGGTGGCCAGAGCGAGTGATTGTTGCCCCTCTAAGTACGGCCGTCGTTCGATGGAGTGAATGAAAATCAGTAGATATCTTCAAAGTGAGTTACGTGTTATTGCACTTAGATCCTTTCTGACTTATGTATGTAAACTATAAGTAGAGCCAGTTAAGCGTTGGTTATTCTAGTTCGTAGATTATAAATGTCAAAGAACCACCGCCGTTCTTAACTGCTATTACAATATCGCTAGACGACGGCGCATACCAATTTTAGAAATCCATCTGTCATAGCAAACTTTTTGCAATGGCCAATAGCAAGAATGAATTTCGCCGATTTCGATTTGTCTTGAAAACGAGCAACGTTCGCTGTGTTAGGTCCAAGACGTCGGAGTTGGGAATCCTTTCTGCTTGACAGCATATACTTGGTCTGTTTGGGAGTGAGTTTTGAGCAATTCTTTCAAGAATGACGTTAAGGAAATCGCATGACCGCGCATCACCTTATCTAAATCCTTTTTTCATATCAAAGCTTTCAGTGAGATCTTTACCGATCATGATAGAGCACCGTGCATTCTCCATCGTCATCCTGCACTTACGGCCTTGAAATCGACGAATAGGTGGTGTTGTATCGGTCTGATACTCATGGGTTTTTTAAAGATCTGCCGTCGTGTGAATATTTGGTCGATGGTGGACTTTCATAGCCTGGAGCCACTCTGATAGACCTATCAGGTTGTAGGTTGCATTCTACGGGTATACTTTCGTCTGGTGTATGTCCCTCGCCAGGGGCGTCTGCTCCAGCATCTTTACTTGACTTAAGCCTAGGTATTGCAATCTTTACTTCATCCAGGTTGGGTGGACGGAATTGGTGATCTACAACTTCCAAGTTATTCTGGCTGACAGTGATATTTGGTTCTTCATCGCAATTATGCAGTCCATGATAATACCCCATCCAAACTTATCGGCATCGACCGATTCTACTACGATGTTCCTCGTTTACCCTTAGTTGAAATTTTAAATTGAAAATCTCATTCCTGTAGCTACATCTCGCAATTTCCTCGACAACGCGCTTCTCATGCTCCTTCTTCCCCTCCTAAGAAGTCGGCTTACCGGCACTTGTCTTCAAACCAGGGGTTTCGTTGTGGTGGTTGAGTGAAACCCAGCACATCAGAAGCAGCACTTCTGATACCTTTTGGCAATGTTAAAACTTACCTGCGACACTTGATGTTAGCTACAGAATATCCACAACCATACCTTGGTTTCAACGAAGTAATGGTCCGAGTCTATGTTGACTCTTCGGAACATTCGGGCATCTTTAATACTGGAGAAGTATCTTGCGTCGATCGCAGGTGGTCAATCGAGTTGACGGTTGAAATATCAGGAGTTTTCCTAGTCACCTTGTTGTGGGAACCGCCGCAAAGTCGGTTAGCCTCAGTCCGCTATCGGAAGTGGTTTCGCGCAGGCTCTTTTTACCGACATTATTTGGATGGCGTTAGTTTCTGCTTTGGAGAAGTACCGGACTTAGTCTGTCGGCTAGTTGTTCACTGTACGTGGCCATTCTAGAGACTTAAAATTCCACGTAAATATCCTAAGGTTATTGTCCTTGTTTCGCTTGCAGGGATTATCAACAGTGGATGGCTTTATTTCGCGAGGTACAATGAGCAGTGAAACGCTGCTCCAATGAATGAGGACAGGTGAATCAAGGACTTCACCTGATCACGGCATAGCCAAGATTTTACCATAATAAGCCATGCCCAGATATCGCACATTAGAAATCGCACATCCCCACAGACACATCTCGATTACCATATCACTTGGGTTGTACGGTCGAAACGAGCATGAGTGAAACTTGAGTATAGCGCATGTTAGACGGCCAGTTCGGCCTATCGATTAAGCAATAGGCACTACTTTTAGTAGAGATTTATGTATAAGCAAGAAGTCGCTCTTCTAGTGCTCCAACTTTGCTCCAAATTTATGTTGTTTTGGTTAAGTTATGCTCAACTTTCGTTTCGAAGGAGTGAGTGTGTAAGTATACTGGTACTGAAGGCCCATGGATCTATACCGAGCTGAAACGTGTGACATTGACAATTGACTGAAGTGGTATTGACGCACAAAAACATCAAATCTTCTCATGTAGATTACACGTTCCAATAAGCCTGAATATGGTACTGCTAATAGACATATTCTCTCTTGTGAATCCTTCTGAGAAGGTCTGAATTCTTCTCCCACGCAACACATGTCATATTTAATTAATTGCGACATTCAGACTGAATTCCACTGAACTGCAATCAATTGGTGGAGACATGTACATACTCGAACAGCCCGCCTTCGCAATTGCATCACTTTAACTTTTGCAGGTGTTAAAATCGAAACCAAACAGTCACTCTACAATCTTTTCCCTTCTACACTCGATCGAAAGACTCTAATTCAAATATGAAACGCCACTAATTAAAGCTGATATCGCAAAATCCGACTCTTATTCAACATTTGAGAACGAACCGGAGAATAGAAATGCCACTGCATACACCCACACCTGTACTGTACAGCACATCAACTATTTGCACAACAACTTTTGAAACCTTCAGTTGGATTGGATTGTTGCAACTCAACTCAACTCAACTCAACTCAACAACAATAGCAGCCAACAAAAATTGCACAAACAAACAAAGGAGGCCATTAGACCACAATAAACGAATTGAATGAAACTTTATTCCAGAGTAGAGCTCCACAAGGCTCCACAGCTTTGGCCTCTTGAACAGACAATAACTGTATCCTATGTGACGCACCTACCTACCGCCACCACCCCTACCACTACAGACGGAGTTTGTATAAATTCAAAATTAACCTCACATTATTCACACAAAAATTCCCAGTAAATCACATAATCAAATAAAATAATTTCCATTTCAATGGCCATCGGTTCACCGGAGCAGAGGGTGGTTTTGTTGGCTCGTTTGATCGGTGAACCCCCGCCTGAGTAGTTATTAGACTCTCAACGGAGAAGACCATAATAATCCATTAAACGATAAGCACCTCACCTCATCGGTTACTGGTGTTGGTACTGCTGCTGGTACTGCCATCGCAACTGGAGAGCTGGGTCATTCAATTTATTGCACCTAAAATGCAACGTTAATTGCCATCGATATCCATTGCTATTCAAAGTCTGGCTATTCAAAGGGGTGGGTTAGTCAGACAATAGCATTGATATTGGGAGCGAGTTTTACGTCAAGCCATCAAGTGAAGTGCATTAACGATGGCGTAACATTTGCATAGCTTTCGCATAGACGGGACTACGATTATTGCCGATCGATGGCTGAGTTTATCCATGGAAGTTTCGCTTATGACAAGGATTCCAAGGGGTTATTAGGATTACACGCGCTTATGGATATGGCGTGATGAAATTGCACGACCGGCAAGAAAGCAGTAGTGAAGGGAGATGCAGTGTAATTTCTATTTGACATTGGGCAATGCAATTTCGCCAGAAGTGCCTCTAACGACTTTCCAATTCCATAAGCCGGGCTTTCATTGTGTCATCAATGTTAATAAATGGTCTTGGCTACTGGCCATTTATTTTTTCAACTCCAAATTGTTGTATAGTCAGAGGGAGGAGGAGGGGGGTCATCGACTAGATTTTTAGTTCGGAATGACGAGTGCTTTGGAAAATGTGTTTTGCAATAATTTTACGCAACCAACCAGAGGTGTTCTGGCCAGAGGTACCATCAGAGTGCCCAGATATACGAGTAAGTGCAATTAAAGGTATTCAATGCCTGTGATTGATGTAGGAGAACTTATTCACTTCACCCTGCTCCAAATTGTTCACAGCTTGTCAAGGAGTGCCTGATGCAAGTGAAGTCTAGGCAACTTTCAGAAAGATTGCCTTTCGGCGTTGTGATCACTCTCACACCAAGCTGCCCAGGATGTTGTGTCCCCTGTGTACAGCAAACTGGGGTGGTTTGTCGTTCCAACAAAAGGATACTGAAAACTCTTAGAAAGGGCGGGAGGCATTCAATTCATCTGTCGGCATCCTGCAGATTCATACCGTCTGTAGGTCTGCTTACAGGAAACCGAGTTTTCAATGAAAGCAGTAATCGATGACTCAGACAGTACAAACGCAGGTTTGGTTCCCTAAAACATGCTTCACTGAGCCTTATCCAGAAAGTTCACTCACTATTTCCTACGAATACCTGCGATACATAGAAAACTCTGTTAATTCAGCCTTTTGACTGAGCTTTCAGAGGAGAGGGTTCAGCATGACATTAAGCAGAGTTTGGCTGTTGGCTTGGACATATAAACGTCACCCTCTCCACTGATTCGCCATAATCTAATCCAATATGTTCAGGGTTCCATTTATCTGTTCTTGGAAGATAGACGATAGATAGTAATTGTAACGAGAAGTGAAATTTAAGGCTTTGTCGTCACAAAAAGCAACCAGCGACCTATCGTTTTTTGCCTCAGATTCCATTCGAAACTATTCTTGAGCAGAGGAAAACTTATTTTCATCCTAAATTCGTTGCATTAGACGGTATATCGATAAAACCAAAGTCAAAGGTCGTTCGGCGAAAAATCATAAAAACGTCAGTGCGTGTTGTATCGAAGATACTCGTATATTCTGTTTAAACAAGAGGTGGCTTTGAGAGTGCAGCTCTGGATGAGAATATTAAGGGAAAGACAATTCATTTGTTCATCTAAAGCAGAGTTAGACGTTCTACACTTCCATATAACCGAGATTTTTTTGAGTCTGGAAACAGCCACAGCGACATATTCGAGTTCAGATGTATCAACTTAAAAAAAAAAAACCGAACTCAAATAGGAACTATGGGAGCGCCACACGGTGGTTATTCCATTTTGACCAAGGTAGTATTTTCGCCAAGTATAGTATTTCTACCTTTTCGAAAATCAGAACCAGCTTCCTATAATTTTCTTTTAGCTTCGATTTAAATGTTGAGAGTTTCATACATGCAATCACAAAACAGACAAAATGTTTCCCTGGCCGAAATTGTCAGCTCGAAAGCTTTATTTACCTTCTATTTCCTTCTGAGTTTAGACATGTTTTACGGAATTGTCGAGCTTCTCCATAAAGTGTGTATGCTATACTTACTTTCCATGGATTCCTACATATTCCCTTCCAGGACTAACAAATTTCAAAGCTTTGTTGCGATCTAGCATCTTAGCATCTAACTAGAATTAAAATTGAAAAGCGAGCCTATCACTCTTAATCCCCCTTAGATCCCTTGTCGATAATTCTCTCAAAAAAATTGCAAATAACTAGTTTATAATGCAGCCTTATTGCTGTTCGGCAAATGCAGACTGTACCAGGTTTTACCTTAAGTGCAATTCCACAAATGTTGGATAGAGACATTCGCACTTTGTTCAATCTGTTTGTCATCCCTTCTATAGAATCTATAACAATCAAGACCTGTAGTTTCTCAGCGACTTAAGCGAAGATGAGCTGCATCTTTCAGGATCTTGTCTGGTGCAGAAAATGTTTCAGATTACTAGGTCTGCACACGGGTTACCTTCTTCCTAAAAAGTACTCGAAATTCTTCAATAAAACGAAAACGGTTCAATTATTGATCGATATTCATTTTATTTCCTTTCACGTAATCTCCAATCCAAGCAATACACACATCCATATATTGCTTATTCGAATCTTCAAAACACTTTTCATAGGCCGGTTTTGGAATAGCCTACAGCTCCTTCAGCGAATTCTCCTTTATCGCATCAATCGTCGCAAAACGCCTTCTGCGAAGTGGTAACTGAAATCCTAGTAATAGGAAAAAGTCACAAGGAGCCATGTCAGGTGAATATAGAGCTTGTGGAAGGATATGAATGTTCTTTTCGATCAAATAGTCGCGTACAAGATGAGATGTGTGAGTCGGTCCATTGTCGTGGTTGTTGTGGTTGTCGTTTCTGTTCTTGCGACGAATATTTTACCTCAGACGGTTAAACACGCTTACGTTATACTCCTAATTTACTGTCCGGCCCGGTAGAAGAAATTCGTAGTGGACCACAACACTGCAATCAAAGAAAATGGTTAACAAAATCTTGATATTGGATCGACTCTGTCGTGTCCTATAATTGTTGGTTAGTTTCGATATCATATTCATAGACCCATGTCTCGTCACTGGTAATGAAGTCATCGATAACAATCTGGCCCTAACAAAGAATTTCTTCAGCGACAATGCTATGCTATTTGTACAACAAATTCAGCACTATCAGCATAGGCGCGCTTCGTCTCATGGCCAAAACATTATGCATAAAGCTCTGTACCGATCCGAATGAGACGCCAAGATCGGCTGCTATTTCAATTTTTCTTAACTTTTTCTACGTTTACGTCAGTCATACTGGTGGATGAACGACCGGAATGAGGCAAATCATCAATTATGTTACTGCCCGGCTTAAACTCTTTGTACCACTCGTACGATTGTATTTTCGACATTGTCGAGTACCCATAGGGTACTGTACACATTTTTAAGAGGCCATATGACTAAATATCTTTTAAAAACTATCTGATATGCTCTACTTAACGTTGTAACTTTCCTTTACAGCCCTTTTGTCAAGCTTTCCTTTATAAATCGAAAGACGCTAAAACTTCACTTGAACTTCAATTTTCTGTCTGACCCAAACCATTTTCTTATCGATCTTAGGTGGCAGGTGAAGGCTGCTTACGACATTCAATTCCACCAATGCTAAAAAATACGAGGTTAAGGTGAAATGTTCTCGGGCAGACAATAAAAGAGTGCGATTTACAGTTAAAAATGATTTTATGTTTCTGCATAATCTGCCTCGACTCCAACACCCTTCGTCCAGAATATTTCTATCATCAGTGTTCTTTCCCGGAAGTAAGAGTCTGGAAGGATGTAAAATTATTTATCTACGGCCCTCTCAACTTCTTCATTGAATGCGAGGCGCATTCCACAAACACATTTCTTCAAGTTTGGGAACAGATGGAAGTCTGAGGGTGCCAAATCAGGAGAATAGGAGGGATGGCCAATCAATTCGTTTCGTACCCCAAATCTCGCAGTTTCCCCTCGCCAATGCAGCCTTGTGTAACAGGTACATCGTCCTGTTGAAAGATCATTTTTATCTTCTTCAAGCCCGGCCTCATCTAGCGAATTTTGCCATCCATCTGCTCAAGAAGGTTGGAGTCGTATTTGCTCGTAATTGTTCTGCTTGTAACAAGGTAATCAATTAACAGGGTCCCTTTCGCATCCCAAAACAACCTGGTAATCACCTTTCCGGCAGATACTATCGACTTCGCGCTCCACCACCGGCCTCCACCCACTACTACGTTTGCTAAAGTGGTGGACCCATAACTCATCCATTGTGAGAAATCGTCGCACAAAATCGGTCGAATCCCTATTGAATTGGTCCAAAGATTGCTGCGAAAATCATTTGCGCATTTTGATCGGCATTCAGCAAGTGCGGCACACATCTTGGGCTGCATTAGTATTACTTCAGGTCGGGATCGCCGTTCAGATTTTTCGAATCTCGTGAAAGTAACGTCAGCCAAAAATACACCAATAACAAAAATTGCGATGGGATACCCTGGCCTCATTTACCCGTGAGTTTATGTTTAGACCCTTGTTCGGACTGTTTGTTTGGAGACCTGGTTTTTCATCCTGTCGAGATGAGCAGCTGAGATCTGAACCGCTGTCAGTCCACAGCAACCCTCTGTCCTCCATGAAATCTCGCAACTTAACCTTGCGATGACGATATTGTCAAACGAATGTACGAGACCAGCTATCCTCCTAACAGTTGTCGCTGCTGATGCCGAAGAACGTATGCTTGGCGGTATAATCCACTGCATGGAAAGAATCGCTTCTGCCTAGTGAGGGTCGGCTAAACAACCTGCCTTTCATATTTCTATACCAAAGGTCAATATGATGCATTAGTGTCCGTCAGTGCAGCAATACGTGGTGTTTCGAAACAAATGCGTTGCATACCAAATCTCTAGAGAAAGGAGGTCGAAAAGAACATCCGCATATTTGATGAGTTTAGTATATGCGAATGTTGCCCAAAGAGCTAAGATGCGAAGATTACATTTGTTCGACCATATCGAGCAAACGCATGATAACACTCGAACTCTAATCAACTCCTAGGGACATAAACGAAGACTGGTTATTTTTTAAAGATAGTTTTCTTCAATCCAAACAGTAAGAAACTGGAAGCTAAGCCTTTCCGACATAACACTCGAAGACAACTAGGGATATCATAACGAGTTGTTAACGAAGATGGTTCTTATCTAATATCCACTCCCAAGTTAGGGCACCAGCCTCGGCGGAGGGAAGAGTGCTCATCGCGGGAGTTACACTAGTTCTAATTCGCAACCCCTTACATAGACCACCTAGGTTTTTTTTATAGGAGTAGCAGATGCGTCTAGTAAGTTCGTCATAGTAAAAGCGGTTAAGGACACGATAGCTAAGCCGGCATCACCGGCTTGATCGTGGAACGGAAAACGGTTGTAAATTTTTTTTCTTGCCAGTTGTCACTTTTACGGGATAGCCAAAGGCAACAAAAATAGCACATCATGAAACATTGGCTGTCCCAGCTGTTTTTTATAGCACAGAAGCATGTAATTTGTCAAAAAGGGATAAAACGTCGCTTCAAAGGGTCTGGGTGGAGAACCAAGTTAGTTGGGTTCCAAATTCGGACTGTAGCCTCACTTAATTGAGCATGCTATTGCGATATTTCATTTAAATTGTCAATTCTATAGTATATCTACGCAACAACAACACTGTGGCGCTGGTAGCCCGGTGTGGGCCTTGGCCTAGCTTCTTGACACTCATTTGTATTGCTCATGTTGTCATTTTTGTCACATCTGAGCGGGGCCGAATCGCACTCCTTAGAAGCTTTTTCACAGCCAATTTTACTGTCGGACCCTCTGCTTGATACTCCAATGAGCTAACCATCGCGCCATCGCCACCATCTACTCCTAGACTTCCTAATATTTGCTCTTGGTTTTCAAGGGTTATATCTTGTCAGGTTATGAAAACGCCAAGCACGAACAATTAATTACACCAACGTCATGCAGTTTGCTTAATGAAAGACTCTGACCTTACATTGTCACTGCCATACCAAAGTCTCGATTTAAGTTGCTGCCTGGGTAACTGTTCTCAGAATCGAGAAACATTTTCATGCTGTTCACAACTACTAAGTGAATTCTGTAAATCTACTTAATAGCTTCGCCTGAGAGTATTATATTAAATTCCCAAAGACAGGTTTCCACAGTTCGTAAATAGGTGACGTCCTCCTGCTGACCTGACCTACTTTCCACATCACAATTTGAATTCTCATTTCTCCGTTCCACTTTGCTGTGCCACATAGACAACCAACGACCTACAATTAAAAGTTATTGAATTGCCGAAAGGGGAGGTTAAAACACCCACTTGTCAGGATCAATTGCTGGTCAGACGAACACAATGACCTGCTCGGTGAAACAATGTGCATCGCTCGTGAAGATGTCCGTAACGTTGAAGCACCTTGGTCGACATGAATCCTCTTTACTCGGTTCCACAAGATAAATCCGTCTGTGACCCAGAAAATGTCGCATTGCACGAAAGGATAATGATAATGACACCCAACCAAGGATATATGGAAAGTACGAAGCACCTTCCACCAAAGCATCTGAGCACCATCACCGTCATTACCACCCAACGTACAATTAGGGCCGTAATCGATTTTCGGCGTTGTGCGAGGGGTTTTGTTCTGTTTTTTTGTTTTTTCGTTTTCGTACTCGCATGGCTCAAAACCTCTTGCTCCATATTCTCCATCCATCCGTACGTATACAAACACATCTTTGCGAGAATGAACTTGAGTGCCTTTGGTTGCATGGATGGTTGGACAAGTGTGCAACTATGAGTATTAGTGTGGCTGTGAGTATGAGCACAAGTACTCCGTTCAAGGATGCAAAGACCAAGAACGACTGAAGGTAATCGCTTCACCTTGTTCCTTGTTCTGAGGTGCTTCACTACGGGTCAATAACTAGGTAAGGGTTGCCTGCCACCCTCTTTATTCGTTCTTATTTCCCCGATGACATTTAACGACATTTTGCATGCCTTCGAGTTGAGGTTACTTACTGCGTCAACGTTTCTCGTAAGATCCTTCTCAGCTCTAGAGTAGCTTGTGCCACTCCACTTAAGCGGCAGCAATAGCATTGCCTGCAAAGGTGCCCTCTGGATTGCACTTTGCACTTTTTCGAATCTCGTTATCAGATGATTGAATTGAATTGCGGAATTAAATTCCCAGAAAATTAAATAGCGGTAGCTTGTGAGCGAAGAAAAAGGAAGTGAAGAGAGAGAAGTAAAAATAAAAAAAAATAAAAAAATAAATAAATGGAGCACACTGCCACTACTGCTCTAGAAACAAACTCACTCAAGCAATAATCGAAATGAAAAACGAGGCGGAGGAGGAAGACGAGAAGACTCACTGAGCGGTGGATATTCAACGAGAGAGAGAGGAGTAGAATCTGTAAGGAAAAACTAGAGCACATCGCTTTCTTCCGTTCCACGGTTAATTGTGGAAAATTGTTCCTGGAGGCCGGAGCCAGAGTTGGAGCCACAGCAAGAGCTAGAGCCCGGTCCGCGTCTGTTTCTCGATTGCACAACTTGCATCAACTCCACTGGCGAAACACAATACAGGCGATCCAAACGTACAATCAACATCGACTCAATTAAAGATGAAATCAAAGTAAACTGGGACGCAGCAGCATTCTATAATTAAAATATCTCTTCTCAATCTCATGAAGTAGTCGTACGGGGATACTTTTATATCTGGATATCTTAAGGAGGGTACTCCTCTACAAGTATCTGACGGATCAGTTGGGCGAATAATGACGAAGATGGACGCGAAGACAATGATGTGACCTTGTTAGATGATTGATTGTGCAGGTTGCTGCCAATTTGTGTGATTGCAACCAGTACAATGGCTCAGCATTGCAATTGTTACTGCAGCCGTTGCAACTGTTCAAACGGCAACTGGGTGTTTCGGTTTCAGTTGCGTTTTCTACAGAAACTAGATCGATGACGAGAGATAATCGGATTGGCGCACTTGTTTTGTTGTTTGCGTATTGTAGCTGTTGTTGCTCGATGGAATGTGATATTTTCATTTACAATGGATTGTGGAAAATTGACTCAATGGCCGCCTCAAGCTAATCAATTACACAATGCGAGCAGCTTAATTGATAAAGTGCTTAGCAGAGGATGTCTAATGGGCTTCCAAGAATGGACTGGAATTATTAAGGTCTTTTATAGGGTTGTTGTTTTTTGTTCGAGGGAAAGCCTTGCTTGCCAACTGCCCACTTAGCCCAAAGAACCAGCGATTGTCAAGAGTTATTCTTCCCTTGATCTCAGCGCTAGTGTTGCTCTCTGAATTGGTAGAGGAGCCTTGGTTGACAAAGTCCTTAACTACTTCAAAGTTATATTTGTCGAGGGTGACGTTCTGTCCAAGGCGTCGGCGTTGATTGTCCTTTTTGCTCGACAGCATATAGTTGGTCTTGCCCAACGCTAAGCCCATTTTCGCCGCTTCCGTCTCATTACTCTTGAAAGCGCCACTGACATCACGCTACTTTCTCTCGATTATGTCAATATCGTCGGCATATGTAAGTAGTTGGACGGACTTTTGAAAGATAGTTCCTCTTGTGTTTGCTCCTGAGTCGCATGACAGCGCATCGCCTTGTCTAAATCCTTTCTGGACATCAAAGGTGGGTATCGATCTGAAGCTCATGGGTCTTCTCCAAGATCTGCAAGTAGTGTGAATATCTGGTCGATGGTGGACTTTCCTGGCCTGAAGCCAAACTGAAATGGACCTATCAGGTCCTGAAATGGTTTCAGGCGTTCACACAATACGGCAGATAACATCTTGTATGCGATGTTAAGGAGACTGATGCCATTGTAGTCGGCGCAGTTCAGAGGGTCTCTTTTCTTGAGAATCGGACAAACAATGCTGAGGTTCCATTCATCGGGCATACTTTTGTCCGACCATATTTTACAGATGAGTTTGTGTATGCTCCTTACCAAGTCATCGCCTCCCGCTTTGAAGAGCTCGGCAGTTAGTCCTTTCGCTCGAGCAGCTTTGCTGGACTTCAGCTTAGATATTGCTACTTTCACTTCGCCCAGGTCGGGTGGAGGGAATTGTTGATCATCACCGTCCAGTATTTGGTTCGTCATCGCCGTTATACAGACCGCGGAAATGGTCTTTCCAAATCCTCAGCATCGACCGCGATTCTACTACGATGTTCCCTTGTTTATCTCCACAGGGTTCGGGGTCTGTTTCCGAGGCATGTTAGTTTTACCTTTTGGTAGGACTTCCGAACCTCATTCCTGGAGTAGCATCTCTCAATTTCCTTGACCGCGCGCTTCTCATGTTCTTTCTTCTTCCTTCTGAAAAGCCGGTGTTCGTCTCTCCTCTTCCGCTCATAGAGCTCATGAGCAGCTCTGGTCCTTCTATGCAGCGCCGCTTTATATGCATCTTGCTTAGCTGCATGTGCTTACCGGCATTCATCATCGAACCAGGGGTTTCGTTGTGGTGGACGAGTGAAGCTCAGCACATCAGAAGCGGCATCTCTGATTTCGTTTTGGCAGTGTTTCCAATGATCTTCGATGCTTGATGCTGGCCGCATTGGACCTCTTAATGGATTAAGAGACACTCAATCGGAAAAGGACTTGGCGATCTCTTGCGATTGTAGCCGTCCGACATCGGCTCCTCGGAACGTACGTACGAACATACGGATATCCATAAAGTGTCATTGGTGTCGTCATCTATCTTTTCTGTGGAGGAATGCGCGCATATAAGTCTAATGTTGGCAAATTTAGCTTCGCAGCTACGAGCCGCACGTTCACATGACGGAAACTCAAGACTTCTTGCCTAAGTCTGCAAGATCATCTAAATAGGTGCTGCTTTGCTATCAATAACAGTCGCCGTAGTAGATGTCGCAGCTTGTCATACTCTTTTTGTCCAGCCAATCCAATCGCATTTCTTGGAAAGCCGTAATGTTCGACTGCTTGTTAAGGGACCTAGCATTCCGTGTGCATATCCGTAGTTCGTTGTCCTTAAATCGTTTGCATGGATTGTCAACAGTAGATCCGTCTGTATCCGAGGCTTCTTGTTGTTTTGTTAATTATTTTTTTCCAGTCAGCCGGGCAGTTACCCCAGCGGCACAGCCCCTAACCTGGAGGGCCAGTTCTATTTTTTTTTACGCCTAGGTCGAAATGTCGGTAAGACCGAAGCCAGCAACCCATTCTAAGATGTGAGTGCTGCTGTTTGCCCATCAATGGGCTCTTCCGCCACCATCTCTTTTTCAATACCCTGACTCGGAAATTCTTACCGACCTGAGCCGCAAACATGTCGGAGTCTCAATTGGTCGCGGATTTTCTTCCACCGTTAATTCCATCCGAAGAATTCATCCGCTGTTCCGTTTACCGCGCTGCTACTTTTGTCTGCTGGTCAGCACTCGCGCTTAAGAGTTTAGCAAGTCCAGTCCGGATGGACATTGACCAGTACCCTCTTTATTTATTATTGGCCGTAACCGTGGCTGAAAGGGTGATATAGAAGTGAGATACCACATAATTTAGGCAGCCAATTCACCGCTCCAAAGAATGAAATTAAATCACCGAATCGTTCTCGCAATGAAGCCATGGTTTCACTTGCTGGATGATAAGTTGGAACTAAATATCGTCGAGACTACTAGCTTCGATTTCAGGTTTCACCTTAAGCTGATTTTCTTAATCACTTTTGATTCCAGCCTTATGTGAACTGGTCCAGGCATTTACAAGGACGGAGAATGCCATGGTGTTTGGCCTTTGGGCGCTTATCTTTGCTTTTCCAATAACCTCCAACTCCAAGTCGCAATCAAACATCGGACATTTTATATTAGTTAAACATTTAAATTCGTTTACCACACATCGTATTGCCTGCCATAATTCAAGGACATCAACTGAAAATTAATTAAAACATTTATGACAATTTCCCGCAAATTTCAATCATAATGCACACCCTACTGGGCTTGTGCCAGTCTCCACCGAGGCATGATACAAACGAGACCACCAATTCGAGGTAGAAATTGCTCGCGAGCATTTTCACAACCCCAAACATATTACTGGGGCGCGCCTTCAGAAGGCAACAATAACCCCACAGGCAGACACTCTGAAAATAAACTCTCGCAGTAAACGTTCCGTCATTGTACGCGTAAAATAATTTACCACAAACATGACGGATCGGCAGACAGGCTCGAACCGAATCGGACAGTAGACCAAGTCCAGCAAGTCCAGCAAGTCCAGCAAGTCCAGCAAGTACCCCATGTAGACCAAGTATCTACACCAAGTAGACCAAGTGGAGCGGGAACCGGACGCACTGCGAAAACCGCCGTAATTAATTAAATGCAATATTTATGGCTACCCATGCAAAATGTCATTTTTGTCCCATTCCATTACCACAGCAGGCAGGCAGGGTAGGGCAGGATGTTGGATGGCATTGGACTGTATTACCATCCATCCATTTGGCCCACGGGAAGCAACTGCGACAAACTGAAACATTACAAGCACGAGTATGGGAAACTGTCCTGGTGCTCCCCATTCTCTGTTTCTGTGCATGACTGCGACATGACTTTCACGTACGACGATCATAAACCACGTGTACGATGTCAGGAATGTCCACCACATTTCTCCGGAATGTTTAACGCAACTGTTGTGTAAGCTGCCCTGTTGGCTAGCTTCAACTGAAGCTGGAACTGTAGCTAAAACTGGGTTCCATTCAGTATATAACTCCGCAAGAAGGCAAGTATCTGTATCCTTCGTGCACATCGTGCACATACAATCTGATGTTAATGTGTGTGTGCCTGTATGATGGCAAAAAATGGAAGACAATCTACTAGCAATCGGATTTTATGAGCACTTTCCTCAAACGATCCCCTTGGAAGGCTCCCTTTTCCCATCCTCCAAAAACGGATGGCTTACTCGTACATACGAGTACAAGTAAGAGACCCTGGCCGCCATGTTGTTGTTGACGAAATGAATGGAAATCCGTTTCCTGGATTTATGTTGAGTGGACATCGGAGGTCACATCCTGTAATGCGTTTTGAAATGCGTCCACCCATTCAGTTGACCCACCGAACGATAGTCCGAAAAAGCTGTACTCCATTAGGGGATGACGACAAAAAAGACTTCAACTACAATGACAATGACAACAGCAGCACTCGGCTTGAATGCACATAAAAGTGTTTGAGCGACGGCGAGAGAGTGAGACGAAGGACTCTTCTTGCCTTGAGTGGATATTTATGTTGTCTCAAATCTACCCCCTCTCTCAGATGAATTCTCTAAGGGATTACTACATAGGTTCGTTAAGACGAGAGAACCTTCAATTTTACGAACGGATCTACTTTGAACACCGACCAACGGATTCGCAAGCCTTCGAAAAGGGAAATTTTATTACGCCGCCCTAAAAATGCGAGATTTTATGACCGACTAATAAAAATAAATGTATACCTTCGACTGGGGTAAGGAGGGGGAGGACTATATCCTCACAACTTCAAGGATAAAAGGATTCTTCCCATTTCGTTTTCGTTTTCGTTTTCGTTTTCATTTGTTTCCTCGAGAAACCATTTGATGTGATGAAATAAAATGAAAAGGATTTCCTCCAGCCACCCCCGTCATCCACCTACCTAATCCTTTCAAAGTTCCCATTCGTATTCGAAGTCAAATTCGAATTCGGATTCGGATTCGGATTCGCACGCCTCAAATGAAACTCCAATTATTGTTGCAGTAAAGTTGAAAGTGGAGAAGCAGCTCTTAGCATTCAGGAATCCCAGTGAATGCACGAGGTGATTGACCTGCCTCTAGGCAGGCAGAAAGTATTTTTGTATTTGTATTCGTAGTCACATTCGGATTCGGATTCGTACTCGTATTTTAACATAAACTGCCCTCTGACGTCCTTGCCCCCTTCTAAAATACAGTCAACCAAATTACGGTTACAAATAAACTAGAATGAAACAAAGCTCAGACTAACGTCAAAGCTGAAGCCAAAGCTATATTCGAAGCCCACCCTAAGGCAGCCGCAGGCATCTTCTGTTTACGAGTACATATGCATTGTCGCCACATGAAGGTTCGGTTTCGGTGTAGTCACGTGGTGGTGCTACGAGTATGAATGCCGTGTGATGCAAATCCTTCCGACGAACTCCTTCGACTGGAAAAACTGTTGACGTTGATTTTGTGGCCACTTTTTATTTTCGTCCTTTTTGTGGAATCATTTTGTTTTTTTTCTACTTTTCTTGAAATATTTTGTTTTTGTCAATTGTTTCTGTGTGAGTATTCTAGAGCCTGCTGCTTGCGTTGAAGCCATCCCCAAGTTGAGCCGTTCGAGTAGTGTGCGGTCTTTGGTTGGCATACACTTGAAAATGATTTCAAAGGCAATGAGCAAGCACCCTTTCGAAAGGAAAGCCTTCGAAATGGTTTTTGATGAATGGGCCTTTTATTTCATTTTTTTTTTTTTTTTTTGGGTAACCATCATCACCCTTCCGACCAACACCCATTTTTGAAGTGGCACCCACCCAATCCAACCACCCCAAAACCAGACCATCGATATGATGATGGTCCTTGCGTCTCTTTGCAGTTGTTCTTTTTGTCGTTTTTTTTTTTATTTTTTGGCCAGAAGTTCTGTACCTTTTTGTGGATGAGGATGGATTTTTAGTCATTTTGTGCTATTTCTTCCCATCGCCTTCCATCTGGCATTGGTTTTTATCATGGTTAGGGGGGGTTGAGTGGAATTTTATTCGTCAGTGAATTTTGAATGGCCGAGAGGCTTTTGTTAGCAATGCCTCCTCAGACTCTGAAGCTGAGAAGTTGGATTTGAATTAAAAAGTAAGACCGTCCGTGGCAAAGTCATTGTTCCGGTAAATACGATTTTTTTTTTTTTGGGTTTTTGAAAATTTGTCCTTCCAAGGAAGGGATTTACTTCTTCCTTTTTTTTTGTTGAGGAGCAAAGAAACGACGGCAAGGAGTTTTACTGTGAGAAAATTTGACCGCCACGTTGCCACCGCCGCGTCGTTACCAATGGTTTTAAGAAACTTGGGTTCAATGTCGCAGGGCGTTGGTCAGGAAATCCTTTGTTCAGCGGAAGGCAAAAGATCTGAAGGTGATGCTTTACAATGTAAAGGGCTGAAGCAGAAATTGAAAAGCAAGAGAGCTGGTAACCAACAAATGAAAAAACAAAAAACTCGAAGGAAACGTGAAAGTGAAACAAAATCATTTGAAAGTTGTGAAATTTCAGGGGGTTTTCGGGTTTTCTTATTTACGAGAAAGGGGGAACTTTAAGTGATATTCAATTCGAAACTGGAATAGTTGAATGATGTCATGAACAGAGTGATCGCTTTTCAACCTGGTTATCAGGCGACAAGATGTGAGCGTATCTGGTATAATAAAAAGATGTCCATCGGGATTGGTAGCCAAGAGCTAAGAGAGCTCATAAACTTCCCAACAAGTGCTCTGTGACCCCTGTTAGTGAAGACCATGAAAGGATCTGTTAATTTGGTCAGGTAATGAACTACGTCAATGTAATCAGCCAGCGTTGAAGTCCTCAAATTAGATAAAAAAAAACATTCGGATCAGCTCAGTTCTGTGTCACAATGAGTGTTTGTAGCCTAAGTTCTTGAAGATTCTAAGCCGTATCCGGTGTCAAGCCTAGTTCGAAGAAAGAGAGATGCAATATCTGAAGGTGATGATGAAAATCAACACCGAGTTCTGATGAAGCTTTTTACACAGATTCTGCGGTCACATTAGAGGCTAGTTCATCGATGAGCCCGGCGAAGGAAACATAGACACTAATGGATGAGTTTCCTGAAAACTTAGAGCAAATTTTCCATTCTTATAGTGAGTAGCTGTCCCTATAGGTTGGGTTTTGTGCAATCGGGTTAACTCTCCGATTACGAAATAGTTGTGAACCAATAAATAGGCGCGGGTATGGATCAACTAACTTTCAAAGACCGTTGCACACCCAATACAGATAATGGGCATCTTTCTTGGCATATTTACATGGCCCACACACATGGCTTAACCACTAAGACAACTATATCACTCTTATTAAAGAACTGCGATGAGCCGTGCATTAGAAGAGTGGACAACTTGTGATAAAAGAAGAAGCAGCATTAAGCTGAATGTGGGTTTTATAGGCACAAAGTCGTGACCTCTATATATTTGAAAGAACGACGGATACAATTCGCAAAAAGGGTAAATTCGCCAACATAAACCTGTTGATAGCCATCGCAGCTTACATATTCGACTTCGCAGTGGGGTGAAATGTCATCCACAAAGGCACCTGGCAGTTACCTAAATACACAACCATCAACCAGATTGATCTCACTAATAACGTCGAGTCTCTAAATATGAAGGAAGTAAGAAAAAGGGAAAAAGCGTCTTACCACGATGTAGGTGTGTGTATATACTATGTGGCTTTAGGGACAATAAACAGCAATAATTTGGAAGCGGATTTGAAATACGCAGAAGACTTAGGCAAACCGTCTTGAGCTTCAGACACATGAGAATGAGTCTTATGACAATCCGAGCCAAGGCTATGTAAATTCGCTAACATAAGCCTAATATGAGTCCATGCGCCTACGAAAGACAAGGACGAAGCCAGCAAAGATTGTTTCTAACGGCTCCTCGACAAAACATGTTAGCAGTAGCTGAAGTATGTTAATCATACTAAGCGTACAGAATAGGAAAGGATAACACCCCTCGTAGGGTAGCCAACGGACTCAGGCGTTTTGACTTTACTGTGCAACTACACACGCAATCGCAAGAGACCGACACCTCAGCAGATATGTAACGAAGAATAACCCTCTCTTGAAAAATTATGGAGACTCTGCTCTGGTTTAGGGTGGTGAAGCATGAAGCGAATTAAGATATCCTCAGTCGTTATTCGGTTCCATTTGCGTTGTCGGAATACTAAGAAAACTGCGCATCAGATGGCCGGGATGTGTAGAGCTAATAGAAACCAATGGCTCGGCCTGCATAGTCTTCGAATTTAAGAGATAGCCCAGTGGAGGAAGACCTTATCTTAGATGGTGGCCACAAGTAGAAGGGGACCTAAACCGACTAGTAACAGTTGCTAAGGACTGGGCTTATACGTTTGACGAGTCAACCATGTCAGGTACATACCCAAAACTATTTTCAAATATTGAACGGCATGAAATAAACTTTAAAATAAATTTAATAAATCATATCATGCCGTCATACTATAGGAGTACAGTGGTTTCATCAGTAAGTTATGTTTATGGTTCTGTCAGCACCATAACCTTGAGTATGAGCGATTTTGTATCAGCATTGCACAAAGTCGTCGTGAGTGCTTCCAAAAGTTTAAGAACGGTTAGTTTGACGTCGAAGACAAAGAACACAATGGAAGGCCGAAAGTATATAAAGGCGCATAATTAGAAGCATTATTCGAGGAAGATAAAAAATGGATCCACTACGATAACCCAAAGAAAAGGAAGTTATGTAGACGACGTGGCCATTCCTCGATATCGACAGCAAAGCCGAATATTCAAGAGATAACTCATGTTATGTGTTTGGTAAGATCAGCTTGGTGTATAATAGAATAGAATAGTGCCGCAGTGCGTCCCAGCTTGTCGTAAGAGGCGACTAAATGGGACACCAATCATATACAGGCAACTATGACACCAAAAATGAGCCTGTGACACTTTAACACCTTAAAACTTTCCCACAAGTTTGTATGCAATCAGTGGGTTCCCACGTCTGGAGACTACCGGTGGGGTAAAACAACAGTCAATCAATTCGAAATGAGCATACAAGTGTCAAACCACTCAAACTCTAGATACACTTCATGGAAATGATCGCAATTAATAGCACTACCCCGCTGGGCACCACGATTGCAACGCACTCGGGTGATCCCAGAGCAAGCAGAAGTGCTTGTGTCAGAGCCCGACGGATTCCGGGGGCGGGCAAAATGAAGTTTTCAAAATATTTTCATAAACTTCGGTTTGCAAGTTGGAACGTCGGATCGACGACCTCAAAAAGTTTAGAACTGGAAGCGATTATGCGTCGCAGAACTCTACAAATCCTGTGCGTACAGGAAACGAAGTGTTGTAATACAGGAAATAAAGCGCGTTTTCTTGATTAAAAAACTAAGGCATTTAAGATGCTCTACCATGGAACGGTCAATAGGCGAAACAGTCTTGCTATCGCTATGGCAGCGGATATTTTAGCAACATCGTTGGCATTTTGAAAATAAGCGACCGCTTAATAAGTGTAACACTCGTCATACACAATGAAACGTGGACCATTGTTAGCGCATACGCTCCACAAAATGGATGCGATCAATCGGAAAAAAAACATACCTATCGATGAGATGAAATAAGTATAGCAACGGCCACGTCGGAGAAACAAATGTTGGTAATGAGGACTGCTACGGCGGGAAAGGCTTTGGAATCAAAAATTCAGCTGTCGGAGACATCCTTGTAGCATGTAGAGTTTACGGATTAACCGTCTTAAATACAATGTTTATTAAACATCAGCGACATCTTATCACCTATAGCTGCGGAGGCCACGAAACGCAAATAGATTATCACCTCTGCAAAATGTCGATGAGAAACCGGGTTAAGGACTGTAAAGTAATACTTGGAGAATCGCTAGTAAGCCAACACCGTCTGCTCATTACAGAATTTTTCACAGCGGAACCACCGAAAACACGGGCATCGTTTGGAAAGGCAAAAATCCGGTGGTATACTATAATATATCGAAGGAACGAGGCGCAAGATTTATCGCACTGGCTAAAGAAGTACTTCACAATATAAATGGTATCGCAGACTCACTTAGCCCGCAAGAAATGTGGAACAGCATGCACGAGGAATGCATAACACTCGCAAAGTCCCATCTGGGGACTATATCGAAATACCATAACGTCGGTAAAGAAACATGGTGGTGGAATGACGAAACCAAAGGAGCTGTGGCCGACAAGAAGAGTGCATTCCAAGCGTGGACAAAATGCGATCGGAGCGACGATATCGAAAAAGCTCGACTGGCTCGACGAGCGTCTTAAAAAGATCGCAAAGAAAGTCCTGGCTCGAACTCGAGCGGCAGAAGCGGAAAACCTGTACCAGGAGTTTGAACAAATATCCTCACGATCGGCGGATAGAAGACAAGCTATCCAAGAAGTTCAAACGTCATACAGTACTAAAATGCCAAATATTTTTAAGCTCGCTGCACAGAGGAGAAAAAATTCAATGGAAATAACCTCGCCGAAATACATCAAAAACGCAGACGGTCGCTTATTAACAAATGAAAAGGAAATTTGTGACCGGTGGCTTAAATACTGCAAGGAGTTGCTTAACAAACAGTTTCCACGTGATATCGTGCTGACAGCTGGTCTATTCGAGGAGGAAGTTTCGGACTTTTCAATCGAAGAAATAAGTATAGCAATTGGAAAAATGAAGCGGGGGAAAGCGGCGGGACCAGACAGCATTCCATCAGAGTTTTGGTCGAAGATGGAGGGGATCGGCAGCGTTTGGCTATCGAAACTTTTAAATAAATTAAAATGTGGACAACCTATGCCGAATGAATGGAGAAGTAGCTTTTTGGTTCCATTATACAACGGAAAAGGCGACACTCGAGAATGCAACAACTACCGTTCAATCAAGCTTATGTCACACACAATGAAAATCGTCGAAAGAGTCTTAAACGAACGTCTTCGGCAAATAATAAAGCTCGATAATAGCCAGTGTGGATTTGTTGAAGGAAGATCGACGGTGGACGCTATCCAAAGCCTACGAATAATAATGGAAAAGCACCGAGATTCGTCTAAGGATTTACACATGGTATTTATCGACCTCGAGAAAGCATTCGATCGAGTGCCTAGGGATCTCATATGGACCGCGCTGAGGTCTCAAAACGTACCGGAAACGTATGTTAGAATAATACAAGACATGTACGGAAACGTGAAAACTGCGGTTAAAAGCTCTGCCGGACTAACGAGAGAATTTCCAGTTAATGTCGGAGTGCATCAAGGAAGCGTACTTAGCCCTTTCCTCTTTAACGTAGTATTCGACTATCTTTTAAAAGACTGCATGCGCGAAGCAAATGTAATGCCAATTCTCTTCGCTGACGACGCAGTTATACTAAGCGATAACGTCGAAGATTTACAGAATGCCTTAGATTCATGGAGAAATGCGTTAGAGAGAAACGGGTTTAAAATAAGTCGTTCAAAGACGGAGCATTTGACGTGCCCATTTGCGCATCCGTTGCGACCTGTTCCGTATATAATGTTAGACGGAATAGTTCTTCCGAAAAGCACCATCTTTAAGTACTTAGGATCAATCGTTAACATGGAAGTGAAATGTGACGACGACGTAAGCCACAGAGTGAGTGTGGGATGGATGAAATGGCGGGAAAATTCGGTAATCTCTTGCGACCGGAAATTTCCACTTAAATTAAAGGGGAAACTCGTTACGCATAAGTTCGTATGACGAGGAAAGGGTTAATAAAAGGATAAGAAGAAGAAGAAGCTTAGTGTTATGTGTTATAAGTTGCTCAAACAGAACGAAACCATTACTGAAGCTCTCTACTGAACACAATTGACGAGATTGAGTCGAGCATACAGGGAAAAACACGGCAACTACTCCTCCAGACACGAAAAAAATTATTCTCCCATTCCCCATGTTGCGATGACGATCAAAACTTACTTGGAGCATTATTACTTGTCCCGATCAATGGCACTTGGTCTGTCTGAGCAGTACTTCACATCATATAAAGATACAAAAAATTGAATCAATTCGTAGATAGCCCCAGAAGATGAAGCCTTCTTCCGATGTGGTATCCGTATGCTGTCATAAAGATGGGTAAAAGCATTGGCTAGTGATGGACAATACTTCCAATAAAACATAATAAACCGTCCTTTCACAATAAATCCCCAATTTCGGTAAAAAAAAAAAAACGGCGGAAACTTATACAGTGTTTCAATATATAGTATTATTCTAAAAAACCTTTTATATTTGAATCCATCCTCTTTAATTGTTTGCCAAGTCGGTGAAAGATGCGTAATGAGATGAGAGATTTGGGCGAATTTCTTGCGACATAACCAAACCAATCTGTGAATATTTTTTTACTAACAACTATCAATCTTTTTCAACTAATTGGGTTTACTTTTGAAAGAATGATCCTTCATCCTTGGCATTCCTGTTCTTTCAAATTTATGGAATTTTAAACAGACTTAAAAATAGATAATCGATTTTCTTCCCTATGGCCTAATTGTTCTAACTGAAACAAGTCTAATCTCTGACCGAAAAGATGAATTTAAAAGAACTGGGGTGTTTTATTAGCAATCCGGAACTGTTATCACACAACTCTTGTTGATATTCCTCATACTGACAACTTCCAGTTGGTATGTGTCAACATGAATTTTTGGGCAAAAATGTGTCGAAGAAGTTCAATACGAGGGCGGGTCAATAAGTCCGTGACTTTTGGATTAAAACACAGATTTTTTGATAAAAAAATAATTTTATTTTTCAACGTAGTCTCCCTTGAGCTCTATACACTTTGTCCAACGCTTCTCCAATTTTTTTATCCCTTCCAAAAAAAATGATTTGTCGAGGTCCTCAAAATAGGCCTTTGTTTGCGAGATGACTTCATCATTGGAGTCAAATCTTTTTCCACCAAGCCATTTCTTCAGGTTTGGGAACAAGAAGTAGTCGCTCGGAGCCAAATCTGGAGAATAGGGTGGATGAGGGAGCAATTCATAGCCCAATTCATGGATTTTTGCCATGGCAACTGCACATGTGTTTGTGGTCGACTGTGAGCAAACGCGGCACCCATCTTGCGGAAAGCTTTCTCATGCCCAAGTGATCATTCAAAATTGAAACCACTGAGCCATGCGAGATCCCTACGGCTTCCACAATCTCTCGCACTTTCAATCTTCGGTCGGCCAACACCATATCGTGAATTTTTTCTATTGTTTCAGGTGTAGAGACCTCAACTGGGCGTCCAGGACGTTCGGCATCTTCAGTGCTTGTACGGCCACAACGAAATTCAGTAAACCACTTTTTTACCATTGAAATCGATGGTGCAGAGTCCCCATAGTATTTATCAAGCTTAGCCTTGGTCTCGGTAATGGTTTTTTTTCCGCGGAGTGGCACGCTTGCGATGCTCGGCTGAGCTCGTCGGATGGGGGGATCTTGCTGTCGCTCGCTTACCTACAAAATAATTATCGTGCCGAATTAAATGATAAATTACGCATACGGGAAATCCTGAGCATTCATACATATACCTACTAAGCTATGCTGTAAATTAGCTGAGAAAATCATTGTTATGACACAATGTTTTCTTGCAGAACTGGCCCACCCTACTATTCACAAAGTGCATCTCGATTGCTCTGCCGGCCTATTGTAAGCAACCCCCTAACTTCGAGGAAAACCGATCACATTTTCACATCTTTAAATACATACCCGCAATAATTCGAACGTCACTAATAAATCATTGTATCAATTCAAAGAATTCTAGTTTATTACATTTTTAATTCATTACAGAAGGTATGTTTGAGTAAAGGAAAATAAATTTTAAGGTTACTATGCAAAAATTCTATATGTAAATTGGTATGTTTGTTAAACAAAAGACGCCAAACTTGATCGCGACGGTTGGATATTATTAATTAGATTATTATACGAATATGTATTGTACTTACTTTGATTACTGCTGCAGATCAGCTGTGCACACTGGATCGCTTGATTTCATTAAATATAGGTGCTTAGGTTTTAGTTTTTAAGTAGTTTCAGTTACAAATTCTTTGGCAAATTTTTATAATACATTCAATCAAAAGGAAAATTAGATTAAGAATAAAGCTCTCATTTTGAGCTAGATACACATTTTACTATGAAAATTTTATGCTTTAGTTAAGTTAAGAGTCTTTAGTCGAGTTGAAGTTTATCACATCAAATTTTAGACATATTCAATTTTTAGTTCAATTTAGTTTTCTCGTCGGTAGCTATGTAACTTTTCGTTGTTGAAATTGGAACGTTGCGAATTCTGGTGCTGAATGTGATTTTTGATTGATGACAGCTTGGTTACAGTGAGTTAATTAGCTTTTTGATTGAGGTGTGAGCGCAGAGGTGATTTTAATACGGATGATAGTAGCGTAGAATTCGTCCAATATGAATTTGTTCATACAGGTGCGATGTATGACACGTGTTGCAATCGTGATATCTCCCGTGGTTAGCATTTAAAATAATATCACAAGTTGTTAGTTATAATCTTGAGCGATCGAAATATGACTCATTTAATTAGGATTTACGCCTAATTTTAGAGATACCGCACGATTACTAGCAACACGTGTCTTGTTTTAAACTAAATTTTTTTTGATTCTATTTATTTTGCTGAACTTATTTTTTTGTTTTCGATATTAATGAACACTATTGCACTGAAACTTGGGGATTTTATTTTCCACCATTAAAGATACTCGTATACTAGGAATACTCCGCGCACCACGTACCTGGAAGCGAGCTATCACCAAAATGGCATTCTGCCTAATTGGTAGAAAGGCGGAAAGGAAGCATGGCTATTGCTTAGCAACTGAGCGCGAATTTTGAGCGAAATATCGAACATCAGGTTTTACAGCGGCTCATAAAGGATGTGACGTTGTCGTTTGCATTTTAAGTTTGTTGTGGAGAGATTTTCGAAGATAGAAAATTAAATAGAAAATTTAATTTTGATAAAACGCAAGGAATCGCTACAATGTTTACCGTATACTTTCAGAGTATCTATAGTTCTGCTTGTTCAACTTCAGTCAATTCTAATTATGTTCATTCCCTTTCATCTAGTGTTGATTGCTCATGTTTTCCGTTTAATGTTAGTGATGTTCAAACCGTTTTAAGCAATTTAAAAAAAAAAAAACAAAAAAAGCTGTGGCGCTGGCAGCCCGGTATGTGCCATGGCCTAGCTTCTTGACACTCATTTGTGTTGCTCATGTTTTTCATTTTTGTCACATATGAGCGGGGCCTACGGTTTATTGCCTAGTCCGAATGGCACTCCTTAGAAGCTTTTTCGTAGGCAATTTCTACATTCGTGAGTTTGCCATTGCAGACCGAAAGGGTGATGGCGATTTGAAAAATTGTTGGTGACCCAGCCAGCCAGGAATCGAATCCAGACTCTCTGCGTGATAGTCCAATGAGCTAACTATCGCGCCATCGTCATCGCCTTTTTTTAAAGCAATCTTAAGCCCATAACAAAAGCAGACATTCTTGGATTTGTTCCTTTTGTTCTGCGTCACTGTTCTGACTCTCTCTCGTTTCCCTGGTCTGAATTGTTTAATCAGTCAATTTCTGGTGGCATTTTTCCCGATGTTTGGAAATTTTTTACCATAGTACCAGTTTACAAATCTGGTAACAAGCATCTTTACTCTAACTATAGACCGATCACTAAACTATCAATAATTCCTAAGCTCTTGGATAGTCTTCTTAATGATAAACTAACACTTACAATCAAGCAACATGTCAGTAAATACCAATATGGTTTTTGGAAGGGTCGGTCAACTGTAATATCAAACTTAGTTGAGTTTACAAATTTCTGTATTAATTTTTTTAGAAATGCATAAGCAAGTAAATGTAATTTTTACTTACTTTGTCAAAGCATTTAGCGGGGGAAACTTGACTATTCTTTTAGAAAAGCTGAAGGCGTTTGGATTTTATGGTTCATTGCTGCAGTGGTTCAAGACTTATTTGCATGGAAGAAAACAGTATGTCTCTATTGGTGATTGTTTCTCTAAGGAGATTTTAGTTTACTCTGGAGTCCCTGAAGGAGGTCATCTAGGGCCATGTTTACTCTTACTTTTTGTTAATGATCTTCCTGACATATAACAACATTGTCATTGTCTATTGTATGCTGACGATATAAAATTTTTCACAGTAATTGGATGGCAACGATTAGTATAAGGCCTCGTAGAAGTAGCATCTTCCGACAGGTGCTGGTTCCTTAAATGACGAGAATGAGCCTCTGCAGCCGAACATCTTGCAGCTCTGCTAATAAGTCCTACTTCACGCCTCCCCGTGGCGCCATCTGGGAATCTCACTAGAGGTTGCGAAGTGAAGGGAGCAAATGGCGAGTTTCCTGCGCCATTACCCAGGATTAGTATCGGAAAAACAAAACAAGACCTTATCCGGGCTACTCCGACATATTTGGAGCTCAGGCCGGAAAGGATTTCCAGGACATAGTCAGGGTCTTGGAAAAGAGATGGTGGCGGACGAGCCCTATAAGGGCCAACGGCAGCGCTCACATCCTGGAACGGGTTACTGGCTTCGGTGTAACCAACCCCTCGTCCTAGGGGCACTCAAAATGGAACTGGTCCTCCAGGGTGGGGGTTGTGCCGCCGGGGTAACTGCCCGGCCATTTAAAAAGAATTAAGTTACGAAGCATCAACAAGCCTCGGGTATGGACGGATCTACTGTTGACAACCCACGCAAACGATTTAAGGACAATGAGCTTCGGATATGCACGTTGAATGTTAGATCCCTTAATAGACCACGTGCAGCCGAGCAACTAGCGGAGGCCCTAGACTGCTGCAACGCAGACATAACCGCCATCCAAGAAATGCGATGGGATGGGCCGGACAAAAAGAAGATGAAAAACTGCGACATCTACTACGGCAATTGCTATCGACGGCAAAAGCAGCGCTTATTTGGATGCGGATTTGTTGTCGGAGGCAGACTAAGACGAGAAGTCCTCAGCTTCCGGCATGTGAGCGAGCGTCTCGTAGCAATCCGCATCAAGGCTAAATTCGCCAACATAAGCCTCATGTGCGCGCATGCCCCCACAGGGGCGAAAGATGACGACACCAAGGATGCCTTCTACGAGCTCCTCAACAAGACCTACGAGCAATGCCCTAGCTATGACATTAAAATTGTCCTCGGTGATTTTAATGCAAAGCTAGGAAGAGAAGGTATCTTTGGTGGAACAATCGGAAAATATAGCCTGCACAACACCACCTCCGATAACGGATTCAGGCTAATCGACTTTGCGGCGGGGCGAAACATTGTCGTGGCTAGCACGCGGTTCCCACATCTCGACATACACAAGGGGACTTGGAGAACTCCTGATCAATCAACAGTCAACCAGATTGATCACATTGCGATCGACGCAAGAACTCCTCCAGCATTATGGATGTCCTTACGTTCCGAGGAGCCCACATCGACTCGGACCATTACCTTATTGTAGCTAAGGCACGGTTGCGGATATCCCAAACTACACCAAGACAAACTAATGCTGTGAGAAAATTCGACGTCAGACGGCTACAATCGCAAGAGATCGCCAAGTCCTTTTCCGATCGAGTGTCTCTTAATCTCTTAAGAGGTCCAATGCCGCCAGCATCAAGCATCGAAGACCATTGGAAACACTGCCAAAACGCCATCAGAGATGCCGCTTCTGATGTGCTGGGTTTCACTCGTCCACCACAACGAAACCCCTGGTTCGATGATGAATGCCGGCAAGCACATGCAGCTAAGCAAGATGCATATAACGCGGCGCTGCTTAGAAAGACCAGAGCTGCTCATGAGCTCTATGAGCGGAAGAGGAGAGACGAGCACCGGCTTCTCAAGAGGAAGAAGAAAGAGCATGAGAAGCGCGCGATCGAGGAAATTGAGAGATGCTTCTCCAGGAATGAGGTTCGGAAGTTTTACCAAAAGGTAAAAATAATATGCCACGGAAACAAACCCCGAACCGAAGCCTGTAGAGATGAACAAGGGAACATCGTAGTAGAATCGCAGTCGATGCTGAGGACGACGCTGTCAGGCAGAATCAACCGAATCAACCTTTCAATTTGGACAATGATGACAAACAATTCCGTCCACTCGACCTGGATGAAGTGAAGATAGCCATATCGAAGCTTAAGTCCAACAAAGCTGCTGGAGCGGATGGCCTGACTGCCGAGCTCTTCAAAGCGGCAGGCGATGACTTGGTAAGGAGCATACACCAACTCATCTGTAAAATATGGTCGGACGAAAGTATGCCCGATGAATGGAACCTCAGCATTGTTCGTCCAATTCTCAAGAAAGGAGACCCTCTGAACTGCGCCAACTACAGAGGCATCAGTCTCCTTTACATCGCATATAAGATCTTATCCACCGTATTGTGTGAACGCCAGAAGCCGTTTGTCAACAACCTGATAGGTCCATATCAGTGTGGCTTCAGGCCAGGAAAGTCCACCATCGACCAGATATTCACACTACGGCAGATCTTGGAGAAGACCCATGAGCTTCAGATCGATACCCACCACCTATTTATCGATTTTAAGGCCGCGTATGACAGCATCTATAGAGACGAACTATATAGAGCAATGTCTAGTTTTGGCATCCCTGCCAAACTCGTCCGTCTGTGCAGGATGACGATGGAGAATGCACGCTGCTCCATCAAGGTCGGTAAAGATCTCACCGTGACCTTTGATGTCCAGAAAGGATCTAGACAAGGCGATGCGCTGTCATGCGATTTTTTCAGCATCGTACATGAAAGAATAGTGCAAGACTCACGAATAAACACAAGAGGCACTATCTTTCAAAAGTCCGTCCAACTAGTCGCATACGCCGACGACATTGACATAATCGGCAGAAAGCAGCGTGATGTCAGTGGCGCTTTCGCGAGTATTGAGACGGAAGCGGCGAAGTGTATGCTGTCAAGCAAAAAGGACAACCAACACCGACGTCTCGGGCGGAACGTCACCCTCGACAGATATAACTTTGAGGTAGTTAAGGACTTTGTCTACCTAGGCTCCGCTATAAATACAGACAACGACACCAGCGCTGAGATCAAGCGAAGAATAACTCTTACCAACCGCTGTTTCTTTGGGTTAAGAAGGCATGTGAGTAGCAAAGCCCTCTCTCGGACAACAAAAGTTACCCTTTATAAGACTTTAATAATCCCGGTCCTGCTCTATGGCGCAGTGGCATGGACATTATCAAAAATGGATGAGTGTGTTCTTGGTTGCTTCGAGAGAAAAATTCTTCGGGCGATCTTCGAACCCATCTGCATTGACGGTGAGTGGAGGAGGAGATACAACGACGAACTGTATGGACTGTACAGCGACATGGACCTAGCCAGAAGAGTGAAGATCCAAAGACTGAGATGGCTGGGTCATGTAGAGGGTATGGACACTAATGCTCTGGTCCGAAAAGTCTTCGAATCCGCTCCCGGGGGACAGCGCAGTAGCGGAAGGCCAAGACTCAGGTGGCACACGCAAGTGGAAGGGGACCTCAGCCAACTTAGCGTGCGAAACTGTAGGCAGCTAGCCAGGAATCGAGCTGGCTGGAGAAGCTTGTTGACTGAGGCCCAGGTCCACCCCGGACTGTAGCGCCACCTAAAGTAAGTAAGTAAGGAATTGGAGTTTGTCAAAAAATGTCAATTGTATAGACGTGTTTATTATTCGCTCTTGACATTAAATCGTTTTTAACCGGTTATTCAAGCAAAAATATTTAAGTTATCCTTAAATTTTTAAGTCATCTATTTCCTTTTCAATTAAGTACATTGTGGTGATTGTAAAGTCCAATCAGACAAAAGTAAGGTTAGGGAAAAAAGAATTAAAAAATTATCATGTCAACCACTCGCCAACAAGCCCTTAAAGAGAAATGTGTAGTGTCATCCCCATCTAATTCACCCGCCATCAAAATTCAAACAAATGTACTCCACCCTTCAGACAAAAAAGCTAATAAAAAACCATCTCTATCTGAGCAGCTACGCGAATACCGGGGTACAGAATAGTTCGGAACGATAGAATCACTAGTACAATAGGTGGTGGTGGTGGTTGCATAGTGTAATTGTGAAATTCGAGGCTAGTGCTACTGAGTATCTTCTTGCAGAAGTTACTGATGGCAATACCAAGTGCCTCATAGGCGTTGTTTATAGTCCCAACCGGAGCTGTTCTCCTGAACCTATGTTCTCCGCACTCCAAGAAGTCTCCTCATATTATGAACACATAATTATATGCTGCGATTTTAACGCCGACCTTTTCAAATATGACAGTAGATCTCACCAACTCTTAGATTTAGCTGCAAGTTCCGCGTTAACTGTTGTCAACTCATATGCTACCCGCTTCGCACCTAACCACTGCCCAAGTCTTCTGGACCATTTGTTGGTATCTGATCTGTCAAATGTGTTACTACAGGACCAGTTGTCATTAGAAGGTGTCACTGACCACGATCTAATTTTCTGCACCTATAACATTGACTTATCTCATACCTCTATACCATCAACTTTCCAATTCAGAGATTTCGCTTCAGTAGATAACTACGCACTGCAAGTGGAGGCGAGTTTAATCCCTTGGCATAATTGTTATCTTATCTCAGATGTATGTGATAAAGTTGACCTATTGCAATCGCAAATACTTCACATATTCAATAACCATGTGCCCTTAAAAAGAGTAGTACTGCGCAATAGAATTTGTCCATGGTTTACGTCTGAGATTCATAATGCCATTAAAGTTCGTAGGAAACTCTATTCGACGTGGAAGCGAAATTCAACAAATATGAATTGGGTAAACTTCTGTCGAGCACGTAATTTCTCAACTTCTATCACGAGACTTTCTAAGAAAAGATATTTTTTATCTCGATTGGGAACGGACCAAAATCCCAAAAAGCTCTGGAAGAACTTACACGCAGTTGGTGTTTGTAAAAACCATGTTGTAGACGTCTTACCTGATCTTGATGATCTTAATGATGCCTTCTTATCCACCTCATTAGAAAGTACAACTTCTCTACCCAACCTTCAAAATTTTTCTGAAACACCCACAATTTTTGAATTCGAAGCTGTATCGGAAGTTGATGTCATAAATATCATTCAATCGTTCAAATCAGATGCCGTTGGTGAGGATGGAGTTCCTATCCGGTTTGTCAAAATGGTATTAACCCACGTTCTTGGTGTAATTACTCACGTTATTAATTTTTGCATTACTTCGTCGTCATTTCCGTCTAGTTGGAAGCTGGCTAAAGTAATTCCTGTCCCGAAAAAACCTCAACCGTCTTTGGCCGCAGACTTTCGACCCATCAGTATACTACCTTGCCTTTCAAAAGTTTTGGAAAAAGTCCTTGCCAAACAAATCTCAAGTCATCTAGATCATCATAAGCTACTAGCTTCGGTCCAGTCTGGTTTTCGAGCCAACCATAGTTGTTCTACAGCTATGGTTAAAATTCTCGATGACAAAAGGATCAACTATGACTTGGACTTCCTCACTATACTTTGCCTCCTTGATTTCTCCAAAGCTTTTGACACAGTCAACCACTCTATCCTTTCTGAGAAACTAGGAAGGTATTTTGGTTTTAGTGAAAGTGCTACAAGACTTATAACTAATTACTTAAGTAATCGCTGTCAAAGGGTTGTGGTTGGTGACAAATCCTCTCGTATTAGGAACATACATGCAGGAGTACCACAGGGCTCAATACTGGGTCCAATATTGTTTTGCATATTTATAAATGACCTCCCCAAAGTTTGCTCTAACGCTAGTCTTCACTTCTATGCGGATGATGCGCAGATATACTTATCTAGACCGATTGGTCTAGTTGAGGAACTTGCTTGCAGATTGAATGAGGATCTATCCACAATCTACCAATGGTCACTACGTAATTGTTTGACCCTCAACCCAGCAAAGTCTCAGCTGATTTTAATATCAAAAAAACTTCACGATACTGAACTACTGCCACCCATTCACCTCAACGACACGCAATTGCAGTTCGTGGAGACTGTAACCAACCTGGGTTTTAAGATTAACCGCTCTATCTCCTGTGTAAGCCACATCAATTACAATGTGGGACAAATTTACGGAGGTCTACGCAAACTTTGGCTGCTCTCTAGTTTTACTCCTGTTAATACGAGGCTGAGACTTGTTAAAACATTACTTGTTCCGTATATTGAATATTCATCAACAGTGTACTGCAAACTTGATTCCTTATCTCAGCATAAACTTACTGTGGCATTTAATGATATGGTAAGGTATGTGTATGGGCTTCGTCGACACGACCACATATCCAATTATCATAAAAATATCCTTGGTTGCACGCTGCAGCAGTTCTTGCAAGTCAGGTGCTATATCATCATGCACAAAATTATTCGGAACAAGTCGCCACCATACCTTTTTGAAAAACTTCAGTTCGCTCGTTCCCCTAGAACATACAGCCTTATAACTCCCTCATCGAACTATTTGAACTCCTCGCGCCTGTTCTTCGTCTTTGCCACCAGACTATGGAATTCTCTGCCCACAACATTAAAATAAAAAAAATTGGAGGCAAACAATTTAAAGATGCTATTTTGCAGCATATTCTATAAAAATGCAACAGCAGACTATTTCTTGTTATTTTCTATTCCCCTCCATTTGTGTCTCTTTTCTAATAATTGTATTGCTTATTCTTTGTTAAGTATAAATATTAAACTGAATCCTGTATATTATCCATAATTTTAAGTACTATAAAAGACTAAGTCTTATTTGTACATCCTTAATTGAATAAATTGAAATTGAATTGAATTGAATTGAATTAATTTCGACAATAAACGACGAATTGCGAAATGCAACTTCGATGCGTTAAGTGCGGAAAGAACCACAAGTCAGAAGAATGCTCTCTCGGTAGGGATGGAGGATCTGACAAAAGCCAGCTCTCTTGTGTACTATGAAGGAACACGGGACACACCGCAAATTATCGGGGTTGTCCCAAACTCCAATACATTAAAAGAGTAAATCTGGCTCGGCAGCAAAAGGTGGAAGTTAAGCGTCCACCTGTTCTACCACAAACACCAGCCGTTACTCCCCAGGTTACCTACGCCCAAATGGCGGCAGGTAGGGGAAATACGGCACAGCAAGCGAAGGTTGCTTCTCAGGCCCCAGCGCCTAGAGCACCGGAACCGGCAAATGACATGCTAGCTATCTTGCTCTCTATCCAGGGGCAGATGGCTACGCTGCAACGTCAAATTACCGAGCAAGCTACGCGGGTAGATCAAATATACGCGCTGCTGCCGAGCCTAACGCACCTCCAGTCGTAATGAGTACGTGCATGGCGGAGCAAACCCTGAAGGTCCGTGCAGTGAATGTTAATTCACTGATTAGGATTGAGCAAAGAGCCACACTTTTTAAGTTGCTTAAAGACCAAGCCCCTGATGTGCTTTTGATTAGCGAAAATAAGCTAAACAAAAGGCACAAAATGAGGCACAGACGGTATAAAATCATGCGAAGAAATCGACCCAACTCCATACAAGGAGGAGGCGTTGCAATCTTCGTAAGAAAGGGTATACGTTTTAAAAGAATATACAGTCGTGTAGTACGTAGGTTTCGGGTGCTAGAAGCATGCATCATGTATATACCTCTCCGTAGTGGAAAGCGGTTATACATGATGTCTGTTTATGCACCTAACGCTACTCAATCCACCCTATTCATCTCAGAGCTCGAAACACTTTTTCGATTTCTGAGACTGGAATTGGAGGAAAACTATTTTATTATCGGCGGAGATTTCAACACCAAACATAACGATTGGGGAAATAATACACCAAACACTAGAGGGAACCTGCTATTCAATTGGTGGGGTCAGCACAGTGTGATGTACCGACTCGGCCTTAAGGCAACGGATAGTCCGTCGTTTCCTATACACGTCACCTATTTGGATCTCCTGTTGTTCGATACACGAATACAACTTACAGGTACGAACCAACAAACTGTAAACTGTCTTCGCACTTTTGTGTATGACAGTGACCATTGCGGCCTTAGTACCGAAATAACCGTTCCGAACGAAAATGCGGAATTGGATGAGTGTGTTCAAAGGCATTCCTACAACTATAGTAGAGTGCGTTGGACACACTTCTCCAGGACACTGACTAGAGCACTCTCCTCGAATTCGCTCTACCCACCGTCCAACAGAAATCTGTCAAACGAGGAGATTGACAGGTATCTAAAACTAATGGACGAGACAATTAATCGAACAATGGACACAACGATACCACGGTATCAATACACTGACAACGAAGACTTGTTCCGCAATTCAACTATAGACGCACTTCACCGACATAAAAGTAGACTACTCTCAAGACTGAAGACCTTGTACAGACAGTTTACTGACAGACAAAACCCGGAGATTTTGACATAAAAGTCGTCGATCAAAAACCTCCAAACATTAATTAAAGAAAACTACAGGGCTTCTGTAAGTTTGTATTGGAACAACAAAATTCGGGCTGTAAATACCAGCAACTCGAATATGTTCCCACAAATAAATAAAATTTTTGGGAGGAAAGATCAAGACGACCTTTCATGTCTTAAAATCGCCCGAACGACTGACAACGAACGCATATTCTCAACAGCAGGCATAGATCCAAATGAAGCTGCTGATGATGACAACTTCTTTGTGATCGAAGATCCCCAAGAGAAGGTAGAGGCTATAGGAGCAACTTTCCAAGAAGTGTACAAGACAAATGACAACATTGGTCCCAACCACGACCTGGAAAATCGAGGTCTTGTCCACAATTTCTACCTTCGAAATGAAATAGTGAATTGGCGAATCGAGAACTCGGGTTTCACCAAGTTCAGTGATGAGAATATGGAAAATAATGTCATCGCCAATGAAAGGGAACAACCCCCGTTCATTTCGAAGGAAGACCTTCACACGATCTTCGACACAATTAGAAGTAAGAAATCAGTGGGAACCGATGGAATACCGAACATTGTGCTTCGACATTTCCCACTAGAAGCGGTGGACATTTATACAACCCTGTTTAACAACATTATCCAGCGCATTGGAAAATGGCAGTGGTACATCCCATCCCCAAAGGGGATAAAGACACCTCCAATCCGGCGAATCTCCGGTCGATCAGTCTCCTTCCAAACATCAGTAAGGTTTTCGAAAAAGTCATCAATAGAGTCCTGACTAAATGGGTTGAGGACAGAAATATAGTTCCGGATAATCAATTCGGTTTCAAGGCGGGGCATGATGTTATTCATGCCGCGTCTAAACTGGTTTCTGATATCCAATGGAACAAAACCAAGAAACAGTGCACTGGTGCCTGCCTGATTGACTTGAAAAAGGCCTTCGATACCGTATGGTTAGAGGGACTCTTCTACAAGTTTAACAGACTGGGCATTAGTAAACCACTACTGTACATTCTTTTCAATATGCTCACTAATAGACAGTTCATCGTGAAGAATGGCGATGTGACTTCTACTGGTATATTCAACATTAAAAACGGTCTGCAACAAGGTGCGGTCAATTCGCCAATCCTTTTCAACATTTACACAAGTGATCTGATAGGTTCACTTCACCATGCCATAGCGTACGCAGACGACTTAATCGCGTACAGATCAGGTCCAAAGATCGAGGTTATAAACATTCTTTTGCAATGTGACTTCGATAAAATTAAACAATATTGCGACGACTGGAAGTTGAAGATCAACTTTCAGAAGTCAGAAACCATTCTGTTTAGGACGCCTTTGTCTGGGGCCTCTGCGGATACCAGAAAGAATTGGCGAAAGTTTCAGATCGTTGGACAACACGGGCAGCCACTTGTTTGTCGAAATGTAGTCAGATACCTTGGGATTTGGCTAGATCAATATCTGTATTTTAACAAACATATAGATGTTGCTCTGGCCAGAGCCAAAGGTGCTTTTGCCCTTACAAAGAGACTGTTTTATAGCAGGCAACTCGATGCGAGGGTAAAGGTGATCTGCTACATGTCCCTTATTCGGCCTATGCTTACATTTGGTTGTCCCGTGTGGTTCAACGTGAGGGCAAGTCTTTTGGAAAAGATTCGGGTGTTTGAGAGGGCTTGCCTTAGGGTTTGTCTTCGCTCATACAGAACACCAGAGTCTGAGTACATAAAATTCTATCCTAATGAGGTCTTGTACAATAAAGCGAACCTAATAAGAGTGGACAATTTTGTTATTAAGTTGACTCGTCTGATTTTAAAGATCCTTATACCCTTTAAGCTTTGTTTTGTAGTATCGTACGTCCGGTCCTGGAGTATGATTGCATTGTCTGGTACCCTACCACTGTGTCTCATAAAGATAGAATTGAAAGTGTTGAAAAGAAATTTTAAAGATTTGCTTTACGTCATTTGTTTTGTAATAATCAGATTGAGGTTCATCCTTCATATCGTTCTAAATGTCTTCTTCTTGGGTTTCAAACTCTCAAATCGAGAAGAAGAAAAAAGAAAAAACTATTAATTGTGAAAATCTTCGTATGTGTCTGAACTTGTTCGCTTCTTCTAGAGTTCTAACGAGAAGGCCATTGCTATACGAGGCTCGTCACTTCACTCTGTATGGTCAATGTGAAGCTATTTCTCTTTGTACCATGTTATCTTACATTTACTGCACAGAAATAGATACATTCTTGCCCATAAATTCATTTAAAAATGCTTTAAAATGTGTTCTTAACCAATGAAATGTATTATTACTATTTAATTTATTTTCTTTATCCTTACTTTCTAACTATAGTATATCATATTGTTTTAGTTTTAAAGTTCTTTATGTTAGGAATTTCCAAATATGTTGATTTTAAGAATTGTAGATTAATTTTAAATAAATAAATTACACTCTCAAACGCTGCCATAAAGTACTTTGTTCTTACATTCACCTACCTCAACCAATTGAGTCTTATCGACTTTTAGTTCACTCAGTGGGTTAGTTTTTAGTTTTAAATACATTTTATTTTACTTATCATTACATCACACCTTCCCTATCATTCAACCACCAGAAATGCTAGTGCTGCCGAACGACATCCCTTTTATCGCGATTCCCCACCGCCCTACTGAACCTGAGACGATCCACCCTGCCGTGTGCGACGTCTCTGTTGTAGTTGAGTCGCCTGTCCCCAGCTGTCCGAGCGACATGGAAGATTAACGGGACCGCTGACCTATCCTGAATCAACCCTATCTGATCAAGGTAAAGGAATGCTTCCGGTGGAACGAAGCCGCTAGAGCGCACACTCTCATGATAAAGGTGATTAGGGTAGTAAGCCCCAGATATCAGGTTATTCGTCGAGGCCATTGCTCTTGCAATGTGCCTTCGAGTCAGCTTAATTACGAAGTTGTCCACTCGTATTAGGTTCGCCCTGTTGTAAAGGACCTCATTAGGATAAAATTTTTTGTACTCCGACTCTGGTGTTCTGTACAAGCGAAGACAAGCCCTAAGGCAAGCCCTCTCAAACACCGGAATCTTTTCCATTAAGCTTGCTCTAACATTGAACCACACGGGACACCCAAATACCAGCATAGGCCTGATAAGGGCCATGTAGCAGATTATCTTTACCCTCGCATCGAGTTGGCTGCTATAAAACAGTCTCTTTGTAAGGGCAAAAGCGCCTTTAGCTCTGGCTAGAGCAGCATCTACATTTTTGTTAAAATACAGAAACTGATCTAGCCAGATCCCAAGGTATCTGACTACATTTCGACAGGCAAGACGCTGTCCGTGTTGTCCAATGATCTGAAACTTTCGCCATTTTTTTCTGGTATCCTTAGAGACTCCAGACAACGGCGTCCTAAAGAGAATGGTTTCCGACTTCTGAAAGTTGATTTTCAACTTCAAGTCATCGCAAAATCGTCTTATCTTATCGAAGTCACGCTATAAGAGAGTATTAATGACCTCGATTTTTGGACCTGTTCTGTACGCTATCAAGTCGTCTGCGTACGCAATAGTATGGGGAAGTGAACCTATCAAGTCGCTTGTATAAATGTTGAATAGGATCGGCGAATTGACCGCGCCTTGCTGAAGACCATTTTTAATTTGAAATATTCCAACAGAAGTCACATCACCATATTTCACGATGAACTGTCTGTTGGTTAGCATATTATAAAGAATGTACAAGAGAGGTTTACTGATCCCCAAACTAGCCAGCTTGTAGAAAAGACCTTCTAACCATACAGTGTCGAAAGCCTTCTCCAAGTCAACGAGGCAGGCACCAGTACACTGTTTTTTGCCTTTATTCCATTGGATATCGGACACCAGCTTAGACGCGGCATGTGAGATAGCATGTCCTGCCTTAAAACCGAATTGATTATCCGGAACTATACGTTTGTCCTCAACCCACCTAGTCAGAGCTCTATTGATTACTTTTTCGAACACCTTACTGATATTCGGAAGGAGACTGATCGACCGGGGATTCGCTGGATTGGATATATCCTTTCCTTTTTGGGGATAGGTTGAACCACCGCCGTTTTCCAATGCGCTGGATAATGTGCATTATTCATTGCATTATTAAACAGGGTGGTATAAATGTCCACCAATTCTAGAGGAAGATGTCGAAGCACGATGTTCGGAATACCATCGGTCCCCACTGATTTCTTACTTCTGATTGTGTCGAGGATCTCATGGAGTTATTTCTTCGAAATGAACGGGGGTAGGTCACCTTCTCTGGCAATGACATTATTTGCCATATTTTCGTCACTAAACTGGGTGAAACCAGAGCCCTCGGATCGCCAGTTCTCTATTTCATTTCGAATATAGAAGTTGTGCACCAAGACGCGATTGTCCAGGTCATAATTAGGGCCAATGATATCATTGGCCTTGTATACTTCCTGAAAAGTCGCCCCTATGGCCTCAACCTTCTCCTGTGGATCCTCGACAACAAAGAAGTCGTCATCATTAGCGGCCTCATTTGTATCAATGCCTGCTATTGTTAGTAACCGTTCGTTGTCTGTAGTCTGGGCTATTTTAAGACACTGAAGGTCGTTTTGATTTTTTCTCCGAAAAAGTTTATTTATTTGCGGGAACATATTCGGGTTGCTGGTGTTTATAGCCCGTACCTTATTGTTCCAATACAAACTTACAGCTATTCTGTAATTCTCTTTGATTAACGTTTGAATATTTTTAATCGACGACTTCAGTGTCCTAATCTCTTGTCTTGTCTTGTCTTGTCTTGTCTGTCTGTAAACTGTCTGTATAAGTTTTTCAGTCTTGTCAGAAGTCTACTTTTCTGTCGGTGCAGTGCGTCAATAGTAGGATTGCGGAATAGATCTTCGTTAGTGGTTTGTTTATACCGCGGTATTGTAGTGTCCATAGTTTGTTTTATTGTCTGGTCCATTCGTTCAAGGTACTTATCGATCTCCTCGTTTGACAGATTTCTATTGGACGGTGGGTGGAGCGTGTTCGAGGAGAGTGCTCTTGACAAGGTTGCGGAGAAACGTGTCCATCGAGTATTACTGTAGTTGTAAGAATATCTTTGGACAAACTCCTCCAATTCCGCAATTTCGTTGGCAACTGTGACTTCGGTGCTAAAACCGCAATGGTCGCTGTCATACACGAATGTGCGCAGACATTTAAGCGTTTGTAAATTCGTACCTGTCAGTCGTATACGTTCGTCGTACAGTAATAGATCCAAATAAGACCCGCCTCTGGGAAACGACGGGTTATCCGTCGCTTTAAGACCGATCGTGCTGACCCCACCAATCGAGTAGTAGGTTCTCTCTAGTATTTGGCAAATTATTTCCCCAATCTCTGTGTCTAGCGTTGATGTCCCCGCCGATTATAAAATAATTCTCCCCCGATTCCAGCCTCAGAAGTCGAAAAAGTGTGTCGAGCTCTGTTATAAATAAAGTGGATTGTGAGGCCTCAGGTGCATAAACAGAAGCCAAGTACAGCCGCTTTCACTGCGGAGCGGAATGCAAATGACGATTACCTACAACACCCGGAACCTGCGTAACACTCCCTTGTACACTCTGTGGAATTCTATGCCTTCTTTAATGAAGATCGCGACACCACCTCCACGTTGGGAGTTAGGCCGGTTTCTTCTTTTAACAATATAATTATTGTACTCCAGTTCGTTCTCATCGGTTAGCTTGGTTTCGCTAGCGAAAAGCACATCAGGAGTTTGGTCTTGTAGCAATTTAAACATCGCGGCTCTTCGTTCGATCCTAATCAGTGAATTAACATTCACCGCAAGGACCTTCAAAGTCTGTTCCACCATGTCCGTACCCATTACGAGATGTGTTGCGTTAGGCCCGGCAGCAGCGCGTATATCTGGTCCACCCGCTTGGCCTGTTCTTGTACCTGCTGTTGCAGCTGAGCCATCCGCCCTTGGATTGCGAGCAAGATGGCCAGCATGTTAGGTGCAGCTTCTGTTGTTCTCGGCATTGGCGCCGGAGAAGCAACAGTCGCTTGTTGTACCGTAGCCCCTCTACCTGACGCCATCTGGGCGTAGGAAATTTGGGACGTGACGGCTGGTGTTTGAAACCTCACTTTCTGTTGCCGAGCGAGTTTTGCTTTTTTAATGTCGGCGAACTTAGGACAACCCCGATAGTTTGCGGTGTGTCCCACGTTCCCACATAACACGCACTTCACTCAGTGGGTTTTTGAATGACGATGCACAACCTGAAGATAGTATTATTCTAGTACGGGATTTCAGCCTTCCTCACCGATGACTCGTCTCATTTCGTCTCTTTTAATTCGTCCTCTGAAATAGAAATTTTGATGGTGGACTGCCTAACCAACCCTAGTCTATATCAGATTAGTGGACTAAATAATATAATGAACAGACAACTTAACAGCCGATTCGGATAATTGTGTCGTTTATAGGAGTTATCATCTTCTTTCCACCCCAGAAAACGGTTAAACATATGTACTTGTATGTCGATTCGGAAAATTCATTTTTATTCAACTTCTAAAGAGCCGATATCAACAAACTTAAAAGCCTTATCAGCAAGATTAACTGTGATTTTATTGCTGAAACAACTAATATTGATATTGCTCTATCAACATTATATTCGCTAATTTTCTCTTGCTTTGCCCAATCGGTTCCATATAACTTCCGGAAGGACTGTATGTCAGTTCCTCCTTGGTATAACAAGGAGTTGTGCTCTCTTCGCAATAGCAGAAACAAGCTGTGGCACAAATTCCTTAGAACTCGATCTGATTCCGACTAGCGTAACTATCGAATTGTATACAATCGTTTTTCTGAACTTTGTGAGTTTCTTTACCTTGAGTTCATCTACCGCATGCAATTAAGCTTAGTCCTGAAACCTAAATGCTTCCACCAGTTTGTTTATACCAAAAGAAAGTCAGACAGCTACCGATCTACTCTAAAAATTTCTTAGGGAATCTTCTGCCGACCCAAAAACCATTGCAAATTTCTTTGCCCGTCATTTTAACAAGTCCTTTTTTAAGCAAACACTTGAACTTGAGACGTCATTCATCTCGCTAAATATAACAATATCTTTGGTATCTGTAAACATTACCAAACTTAAAGAAGATTTTCGTTCGGTCCTGATGTCCTTAACTCGTCTGATTCAACAGGAACTTTTGCTTTCCTATGGAAGGAGCCTTATGTTATCCCTTTTCATAAAAAAAGCTCTCTTGCATACTCAAATTTATTATAGTCTATCAACAATTCCTTCCATTTTATAGGGCACCTATCTGCACAAATCAGCACGGTTTCGTGAAAGGTAAGTTAACCACCACTTACCTAACTCGAGTTCGTCACCAGGACGCTTTGTGCTTTAGAAGATGGGGATGAGGGCGATTCGATTTCCACGGATTTCAGTAAAGCATTCGATAAATTTCTCATCAACTTAGCATTTTCAAATTCTATTTAGAAGACCAAGAATGCAGAGTCATCTTCAGATCTCCGATATCCGACCACATTAAAGCAACATCTGGTGTCCCTCAGGGTAGCCAACTTGGACCAATCATCTTTACCCTAACGTTTAACGACATTGATCCCATTTTAATTAATTCTAATCTTCCTTTTTTCGCTGATGACATGAGAAATTTCAAAGTCATTTCATTGATGTCTGACTCCCATTGCTTGCAAGATGACTTTTCGGTATGGTGTAAGCCAACATTTTTGGAGTTTAATATAAAGAACTTCCGAACTATAATCTATTCCTCGCTGATGTGCTTCTTGTCTACCAGTTATTGATTGGAAACATCGAGTGCTTGAGAATAAGGCAAAATATTTCATTCACTTCCAATCCCCGTTGTCTAAGATCTATCCCACTTCTCCTGATTCGAACTCTCCGCATCAGTTACGGTCACTTTGAACCAATATCAACAATATTGCGAATAACAAACAACTATGCCGAGGTCTTTGACCTAAATAGCAGCAAAGACAAAGTCAAACAAACCCTCACCCCATTAGATTAAGAATGTTTTTGTTAGTCGTCCGGGGTAGACCCAGGGCAATAATATTTCGAAATAAACGTTCATATTGCTTCTTGTCTTACGAAAGGAAAGATATTTCCACAGAATTTTTGTCAATGCTTACGGATTTGAATCATTGTTAGGTTTTCTCTATTCAGGTATCATTGGAGGTTGGTATTCTGCACGAGGTTCAGACTCTTAGGAACTACTATGACTCTACTGGAACGTTTCCTTTTTGATCTTCTGTTCCAGCTTGATATGCCCTTGATATGCCAGCTTCAATTGACTGGCATCGCCTTCAAATTGGCCTAAGCTTAAATTATTTATTTTTCCCTTTTGCACTGCTATCTCAAAATTCTTAAATGAAAATTCCATTTAAGGCAAGTCTGTCGCCGGTCGCATTTTGATCAATCTTGTTGATTAGGGGACAGAAGTTGAGACAGCCAGCATTTTTTAGATGCCTTTCCAAGAAGATAAAAAATACTAGGGCGTCACTGGATTGATTTCCAATATATTAAACAGATTTAAGTGTTGGGAGATAAAACTTACCAAAGAGAGATAAATCCTGCCAACGGATACTAATTTTTTGTAAAAAAATATATTTTCTCTATCAATCTCGTCCAACCAGCAATTATTTTTCCCAAGTAAACCAGCTTCAATGGATAGAAAAGGGTCTTGTCTTCCTGATCTGCCTACTTCGTAGAAACTAATAAAATCTAATGTCAGTCACGTCTGCCTTCATTTAAATTCCTCGAAGTTTCCATCATACTCTGCTCGTACCATATTCACATCCTCATCATGTTATCCTTTGACATCATCAGTTGAGAGGCTAAAATCAGTTTGGATTGATGCTTCTATCATGTTTCGCCAAAGTCCCACACACCATCACGATCATCAATATTTTTTTAAAGCGAAAACTTGTATCCACGTTCGTTTGGATCAATCTCAAGACATCCATCGCTCCATAATGACTCAAAAGATAAAGAAACAATGTTGGCAGAAGCACTTAAGATACCCCTCACACGGATACTCAATGTCTGAGACGGATACCACAACAGAATCGACATTCACATTAGCCGGTGGGCAACTCATTAGCACCACTTTTGTTGGTAACAATCTGTTGTTGTTGTTGTTGCTGTTATTGGTAGTGGTCGTGGAGTTATGCGTTTGTGTTTATCTCCATGGTACGGAAGTCATCGTTGGGTTGGCATCTTTATTGGCATGTCGGACATTTATTGAAATCTCACGATATCGCGATCGCAAAATTATGACATTTATGCGCGTGGCCACTACTACTTCTGTAGATACTTAGCTGATGAAGGGAAAGAGGATGGGAATGATGGGATTCGGATGACTATGACGACGTTCGTGGTGATCATGGTGGCGTTTATGAGCGGTTTGCACGATCGTCTGTTTCGGCTGGCAGAGGTCGCATTAAATTTTTATAGCGTGTCGGTCGAGATAAGGCAATGGATGAGTGCTTCTGTTTATACTATTTGGCGAGTGTTTACTACATTTTCAGTTAAAATGGGCAACTATCGAGCGCACTGCTCTACTTTGTGCAGCGGTTTTTCAATATCTAGATGCAGATGTAGATATAAGCCGTATAACGGCATGAACACAGTTCCATCCACAATAAATATATATTTAATGCTTGTAGGTCTGGACTAAGATTGTAGTAGGAAAGTGGCGTAAAAGAAAGTGAAGTTGACACCATTGACATATAGAGGTTAACGTTGTATTGGTACTCGGTGTGGCAGTATATCCAATATTGGTAGGAGAGAAAGAAAGTAGGCGCATTTTTTTATTTTGAGCACTAGCATTTGTTGACTTGTTTTAAAATATTCTCTTTCCGTAAGGAGATCTTAGTCCATGTATAGTCCTATGAAGCTGTCGTCACAGCAACAAGACGTCATTGCTTTCACTCGCTGTCTCTAAGTTACTTCATATATTGCGGTTACGATGAACCGGACAGCAAATGAAGGAAATATTATCGCTTTTACCTGTTCTATTTGTTATTGGGGCGACTAAGTTTAAGATATATCTCTCATAACACCACTCCCTCTATGGCTACACCGAATTGCCAAGCTGGCCTATGACTTTCTATATTTTCCGACAAAATGTGACCTGAATTCTCAATATTTTTGGAGATGGAAATTTAAAGAACGATGTAACTAAGATCAGCAGTGGCTTAATATTGTAGTGCATATTGGATCTCCTAAGTGGGGTTCTTAATCAAGAAATTGTGTTGGATGTGATTGATGGAAGACAAGACGATGGCACTATCTTTTTTGAAACGGTGGCAGATGGTCACTTTCAGGCTTTCTATAAGCTTTCTGAGCATTATAATGCCAAGCCCAAGACTAGTTTCAATCACTTGTAACGGCAGAAGCCATTTAAGTCGCTTAAAGCCCGTAAGTTGGACTACAATTGGGATGTAAATGGAACATTCAAGATGCCGCTTATAGACAGGTAGCCTTAATTAATTTTTTCTCTGAAATTTTAGTGACCGAAATATTACAAAACTGCTACGCCAGAGGCACAACCTTGTCTGCTCAGCACAAAAAAAAAAAAACGAAATGAAAAACAAACACGCAAAATTGTGGTCTCATCATTGGATGTAATGCCAATGCAAATCACACTAAACTAATACCAAAGGGAGAGGTGAGTCCTTGTCGATGAAGAGGAGGAACCTACGGAAAACCAACTGAATACCATTCAGTGAGGTCATTTAGCAAGTCTACCAGTGCTGTTCCCAATCTCATTACAAACCTAAGGCTTCAGAAGGCAGAACATAAACGCTACCCTCGCCATTTGGTTTAAAATGATATTTTCAGCTAGACACCAACACTGCAGATCGCCTATGGAACGCTGTAAAACACCAGAACACTTCTAAATAATTCACTTAAGACTGATTTTGGAGGAATACCAAAATCTTTACAAATCGAGGGAAAAGGAATATAAGAATCTTATTCGGATTTTGAAGAGTGCCACCTATAACGACTTTTGCTGGCTAAAGTCTTCAAAAGCAGAAGATCACCGAGGCTGGAAACACTCAGGAAATATTACGTCGCCGGTACTCAGTCGAAAATAGTCTCATACTTGAGGGTCGCTTCTAGGCAATCTAATCAGAACCAAGTCACACAAGCTACTATTAACGAAGTTGCTTACAAACGCAACACACATCCATTCCAGGGTTGAGGCCATTTTAAACATTCTGGTGCTTCATTTGATGGATTCAAGTCGCCTGGCACTGCTAGCCATATACCAAAACTCTGGCGAACAGTGAGGGTAGTCAACATACGAAAAAATTAAAAAGTGACAACGCGCTCTCTAAGAGCTTCAGACCTATGCGTTTGTTTTTTAACCCAGTACTAGCTTTGGACATTTATATCTGTCAAACCAATTGTCAGATTGCAAACTGTCAGTGTTATTTCTATTCAGTAGCCTTTGCAATTTTATCGAGGTGACATACACGTCTTAGCAGCGTTACCAAATTTTAGAAATTCGATTGCAAAAGTATCAGCACCTGCACAACATTATACCTGACATAGTCAGCCATCTGAGTCTGCTATTAGCCGTATTGTTGACCCTTTTTCATAATATTTTCTTTAGAAGGTGTAGTTGCATTGAAATGCATAAGAAGAGTTCAATCTAAGGAGAATATTGCATCCCTTTAAAAGAGTGTTGAAGAAAATTCAAATTTTCCGATCTGACCTCAATCACAACAGCTTTGTCTATATCCCCCCTGTTCATGGACAATTTTAAGTTAAGAGGCTTACAAGATCCAGTTCGTTCAAGAATTTTTCGGTGAATGAGCCCAAAGTATCATTGGCATTGGATCCGCTGTTTTAGAAAAAAATAGTGTTTTGTCACTATGGGTACGTGTATGCCATAAAGCGAAATTGTCGAGGGGTGGATTCAGTGTGATGGCCATACAGCAAACTAAACAATCAACTTATTGAAGGAAACATTTGATGAGCACATAATTTCGCGAAAGAGACCTGTAACTTGGCCTCCGAGATCCTGACAGTTTATTGATGGTCATATCAGAGAAAACTTAGAAAGTGGCTTGCCTTTGCATTCGTGTCAATACACGTATCAGACAGGCAAATCGACAGAAGGAGCTCAACTAAAGCTGACAGCAAAAATAATAAGCTCCTTCCATAGTAAGGAAATTGCACTCTGCGCGATTCTGGATATAAAGGGTGCATTGGACAATACTGGATATGACTGGATATGATGTTTCCTTTCACTAAAAGAAGAAATTTAAGCCTAGGTATGGTTTCGCTTAACGACACAATAGTTGATTACTTCGATGAGGTCAAATATCTGGGAGTTATTCTGGATGAAGGGCTTAATTGAAACTCTCACTTTAACAATAGAATAACTAAGGCAACCAGCGCTGGGGGCATCTCTCCAAAGATCACTCACTGGGTCTATACAATAATGATATGGCTTATCATAATATCTGCTTCTGTAATATGGTGGATTACGAATGCTGTTTTAAAGTTCAAAAAAATTCAGCGATTTGGATGTGTGGCTATTTCCGGAACCTTTCGGACCTGCCCCACAGCTGCTATAGAAGCAATAATAAAACCAACGCCGTCACACTTATTTATCAGTAAAGTGGCATTAAGCAGCTCAGCAAGATCACCCGGAACTAGGGACCCTTTTCTCTGAAATACAAACCTGATATGATCTGCGCGATTACATCCAAGAATGTGCCAATTATATCATCCAAGTATTCAAGGAAAGTTAGGCAGCTCTAAATGCCCTAAGCACGCATATCCTTGATCTCTCAAAACCCTCCAAAATCTAAGCTCAAGGAACAAGACGATGGGTTTCGAGTGGGTTGATGGCAATGAAAGGCCTATGAACTGGCCAGAAAAGTTCCAGAAACTGCCTTAAACGGATCTGAACTCTTCTCCTTTACCCTTAAATCAGCAGTCAATTTATTTGGATGCACCCGAAATGCATCTAATATTGGGAGAACGGCATAGGTCCAACAAAAATGCCAATATATGTCTAAATCCAAGTCGGTACGGTATCAGAAACCCAGCTGGTTATCTTGCAGAACATCACGGTTTAAGATATTACCTCAATAAAATGGAACTAGTTGGCCCTGCGGAGTGCCGACTATGTCTTGAAGAAGAGGAAACACATTTTATGTGAACGTCCAGCCCTCAACGGAATTAGACGGATTATTTTCGACACCAATGAATAAATGAATTCCTCTGCTGGGAGCGTTATCAACTACAGATGTCACATGTGTTTAACGTAGGTGCCTGCCGTAAAGGCTTAAGCCTACGGTGCGTCTTCGCACAAGATATCAAAACAAAGCGTTGATCAGCGCCCTTCGGGTGATAAAGATACCACCACCAGTACCAGATTCGAAGTCGTGTGTAAGGCACGAACTTCCCCTTTGGTGAAGGGTCGAGGCCTATCTAACACCTCAGCCATTCTGTGGATCATGGCATCCGGTTGCAGTGCAACTCCACATCGAATAGACCAATGATTCCGTAGCAATCAAACGGATGAGCACATGTCGTAGCAGGCTACGACATACGCTCAACCATGAAATGTCCAAGCACCATTTGTTCTACTCTCCCCGCGACTTTGGGTGTAAACCACAGCCACCACGATACTCCCACAAGGGGGCCAACTCCTAGGTCAGGCTGGAAACAATAGTTCCAGGGGCCCCTGACCTCCCGTGGTACCAGAATATAGCTTCCGGTCGAGCTTCGCAACCTTGCGGTCACTTCCAGTTGGGCACCTCACTGCCCAGGACTGGCAGTCTTTACCTCAATTATACTACTCAATCAACCCGCTAGCTCTCTACTGTGTCTTCTAAGAAATACTTCCCTTGCAAAGCTACAGGCTCTTTTTAACCATACGGTGTCAGTTAGAATTCCACTGACATCGTAGGTCTCACCATTGAAGGTGATGCCCATAGCATGCAAGTCCCTAACTTCCGAATAATTTGGGCACTCGCAAAGAACGTGCAGCCAATCTTCATGGGAAGCTCCACATGAGCAATTTGCCGAGCCGCTAAGCCCCCTTTTATGCAAAAATGCATTAAGGGAGCCATGCCCGGTCAACAAAAAGCCCAGGCTGAGGTTAAAGTTCCGTTCAGGAAACCTCTGCATGGTCAGCACATCCCTATGAAAGCTGTAAGTAACCCTGCCATTTTCGCTAGCGTCCCATCTAGATTGCCATCTAGATATCACGCATGCGTTAAGCAAGGCTTTACGCTCCCTCCGGGATAGGCCTTCCACTTCCCTCTGGGAGACCCAATCTTGCTCGTTTAGCGGGAGACCTTTTCTGATCTTGAAGGCAATACCACGACGTATCGCCTCCAGATCGAGAGGTGGCACTCCCAACAAGACCTGCATTGCCTCTGTGGAGACAGTGCGGCACACAGGTAGGCAACCAATCAATGCCACTCTTTGGCAAGCCAAAATCTGACGGCAGCAATCATCATTCGCTACCGCATCGTACCACACCGACGCTCCATAAGTTGCAGAGGCAACTAGAAGACCGTCGTATATGACACGAACGGAACGCCTGTTCAGCCCCCAGTCAGATCGCAGAATGCGCCTCACCTGGCCTACAGCACACAACATGCGTTTCCGCATTTGCTTGAAATGAGGCATGAATTTCATGCGCTCACCCACCGTTATGCCCAAGTACTTGACCTCAGCCACACACTTACTGCTAACGGCATTCATGTGGATCAAAGGGTTCCGACGTCTCGTTTTCAATTTGCCCTTCAGCAACATTGAAACAGTCTTCTCCGTGGACACCTTGACGCCAACGCTTTCTCCCCATGCAGAGACGATTGAAAGAGCTCTTTCTCCTACTTGTTCCGCAAGAGCCCTGGACGGACCCTCAAGGATAAGAAGCAGGTCGTCTGCATAAGCGCAGCAACCACAGAACTCATTCAAACGCGACAGAAGCGGATCCATCATCAGGTTCCAAATAAATGGACCGCAGATGGACCCCTGGGGGCAGCCCTTCTCCACGTCAACGCAAACGCTGTCATGTGCATTGACCACACTCGCTCTTCTACCAGAAAAACAGTTTCCCCAAAGCCCAATTTCCTGGCAGCCCAATTCTCTCAACCTGGTGAGTATACTCTGCCAGTTCAAGTTGTCAAAGGCACCCTTAAAGTCAATAAAGATGCCAATAATAACACTGGCTCTGCTGCTCTGGACTCTGTCTTTGAGAAAAGACCAAGCATCCTCTACACACTTGCCTTTTGTAAAGCCGAATTGGAATGGGGACATTGGTTCCGTCATACTTTCCGAAATCCTTTCCACCATAACCCTTTCCAGTACTTTTCCAAGTACCGGAAGAAGGCTGATGTCCCGATATGATCCAGGATCAGACCTAATCTTATCGGGGGACTTCAGAAGCACAACCACCCTTGCCTCCCTCCAATCCTGAGGGAAGTAGCCACAGGCAATGCACTTGCTATAAAGGCAAAGCAGGTATTCAGGAATAGCTTTCCAGATGGCTTTCGCCATCTCTCCAGTTATTCCATCTGCTCCAGGAGACCTCCTGGAACGAAGAAGTGAAACACCCTGCTCAACCTCTTCAGCCCTTAATTCCGAGGGGACCGGAGGCTCCTCAATAAAAGGGTCCTCAACGCGCTCCTCTCTTGGAAAGAACTGACCAAGCAGTGCAGTCAGGCATTCTCTCCATGTGGTTAAAACGCTATTACCCACACGGATGCCTTCAATGTCAGCAGTCTTCTTGACACTCCTGCAAATTTTATACAATTTGCCCCAGGGATCGTCCCTTTTTCCAGACACAAAGTTCCGCCAGTGAGCTTCTTTTGTGCTGACTAAGAGTCGCTTGTACTTTGCGAGACCTCGCCGAAAGGCAATGCCCAATTGAGCCAGGTTTTCAGCGTTGGCCGCACGAGCCCTTTGGAATCGCTTCCTTAGGTTTCGAACTAACCTTCGCTTTTCAGTCAATAGACGGGTCCACCAATTTACCCTCTTTTGATTGGCCCTGCGGCTCCTCTCAAAGAGTTCATCGTTAACCCGCCATACACATTCGTTGATGTGTCCAATTTGCTGGTCGATGTCTAAGCTGCCGTACACCTGAGGTGATACCGAAGTTACCTCCGCAAGTACACGAGCACCATAGACATTCCAGTCAGCGCCTCGCACACACCATCTCCTTTCGGGAACCGTGTCTCTACCAGTTGCTTTTTGAGTGAACTCAAACTGGATCCAGTTGTGATCACTCATCCCTGCACTAACCCGCCACCTAAAACTAAACGCCCTATAAGCTGCCTTATTGGCAAAAGTAACATCAATGTCACTCTTGCCACCGTTGACCGCATGAAAAGTATATGTATCGCTCGGTTCGTTGATGACCTGGACATTGCGTGTAACAATCCAGTCACCAAGGAGCCCCCCCTGCGCCTGGTTCCGCGTACCAGTCGTAGTTCTGGATACCTTACTGAACCACAGAGGGGAGGTCGCATTGGCGTCAACCGCGATTACGAGGGGTTCTGTGCCGGCTAGCAAAAACAAACCATCCATATACTGTATGTATGGGTCAATTTCCTCACTGTACTTGCAGTAGACGCTTGCAAGAAAGATCCTGCCAAACGTCCCTTCAATACTGACGCAAACTCCCCGTTCGCTAGAGGAAACAGGCACGCAAACTAGATCAACATCCCTTAGAATAATTGCGGCCTTACCTCTGGTATCAAGGAATACCCGCATTCCTGCAGGTAAGCCTCTAACACATCTATTGGAAGTATAGGGCTCTTGTACCAGGGCAATACCACAGTCCTGGCACACCATTTGCACTCCTAAATCGACCCCTACAGAAAAAGCACCCTGATAATTTTGTTGGACAATCCTCATATTAATTATGAGAATTGGCCCTAGCTAGCGCAGCTTCGTGCATGGGGCAATCAGCCGACCCCACGAGGTGCACAGCTGGCCGCCCTCTGGACTTGCAGTTTCTACACTGCATGGCCTCCTTACACGCAACGGCCCTATGACCCTCCTGCCCACAACGACGGCAGAGGTCAGCTTTGAACGCACATTCAGCTACACTGTGACCAAGGCCAAAGCAGCGATGGCACCCCAATCGGGCCTTGTATTCCCTTACGGGGAATGAGGTGAGGTTGATGTAGCACCTCCCAGCTTTTAGTAAGGCCTATACGGCCTCACCAGAGCTCTCTAGTACCACGTTTGTGGTGCCTTTCTCCGAAACAGCCCATGGCCGTGAGATCATCTTGAATTCACTCTTTTCAGAGTAATTCAAGCGGTGAAGATCCGCCAAAAACTCCTCAGGGGTAATGTCCGTATTGACCCCATGAACAATGACCCTGTCGCCTGGCTTTTGCGGTACCGCAGCTTTAAGGCCAATGGCCCTGAAATTGTCGCTCTGAAGGAGCTTCTCCCTTTCGAGGGCTGATGGTGTTCTAACCAAAACGCTCCCGTTTTTTAGTTGCACCACCTGTTATCAACTACAGTGCCTTACTTCGCTATTAGCGGAAGAAATTTAAAAAAATAAAGGAAATACGGTTGAGATTACCTCAAATCATATCCCATGTATTGCTTGTCTATAGAAATAAGCTGTTCATTCCGTCTGTTTTTTTTTTTGTTTTTACAAAACTCCGAGGGACAATCTGTTTTAACACACCTTGGCTCTACTCTAGAAGCGCTGATGAGACTCACTCCCTTTGAAAGTGGATCCTCTGTCATCGTTTGGGACTGCTTTTGTGTTAAAACATGGTCCCACCTTCGACAACGGGCTTCATATTGTCGAACTATATTCCACTGTGATTGCGATCACCAAGACCACACTCCTCTATAACATGTTTCATTGATTTTTTCCGGGGAAAGGGAAGGTTACGCAAGTACATCGTCATGAACCTTATAGTTGGGCCACTTAATCCCAAACCACATATTGAATAGTTAACATTTTTCCAATTGTCAACGGGGTCAAAGCAACATGCTTTCAGTTGCCTGTTCACTTCAGTATAAATCTCCGAGATCATTGAATCTGAAAACATCATTCGCAAGCTAAAAGAATGGCAAGGTAGGTATTTTGAGTACAGATGTACGTGTTCTACAACATTGACGATTTCCAAGTTCGTACCTATTAATACTGGTTAGGCTACCTTCGCCCCATTTACATTTCATCGTCACTTGTCCAATTTTGACCCTACCACTGCTATGTTTATTCTTAGAAAAAGTATCCATATCTATTTTCTAGTGAACCTATTTGAATTTTTGAATTATTACACAAAAACGATTCATCCCCCCTCCAGACCACAATAAGGGTCCAAAATCCATAATTACTCAGTGAAAAGTTTTCGCAATAAGAGGGTGTACCTATAGTATACCCCGCGTGTCCCGTTCCTCTTCTCGTGCACCCTCAAAATGGACCTTTGCTGTTCATTAATTACTTGAAAAACTTCCATTTCGAAGGGCAATGAGAAATTAGAAAACATCAATGGCGTCAAAATGTATATACGGACACCATCAACAGCACGAAAAAAAAAACAAAAAATTAAATCGAAAAAGTAGCTCATTGCGTCTACGAAAACGAAGACGAAGACTTGTGGTTAAGGGTAATGGATTTTCACCAGTTAAGTTCTTTCTTCTTGTTAGCTTCTCTTAACGTGGGATGGGTTAGATTAAAAAAAGGTTTCATCACCCCAACCCCTCGGAGAGAAGACAAAGTTTTTGATTTTTCTTTTCATTAGGGGTTGATTCCATTCTTCTACGGGTGAAGAATGATTAACAATGAAGAAAGTTAATCAGACTTTAGCCTTAAATTGCTAATTTTTATCCGAACATCCATAGATAGGATGAAAGTTTTAAATTTCTTTTAACGACTAATCGATACGTGGGCGGTTAAGTTGTGAAACACCTTAAGGACCATCAAAAGGGAAAAGTTTCAAAATGAATAAATATGCAAGTCTGAGGTGAGGTAATTATTTTTTAAACGCAACCCAAGGAAAGGTACTCTGTGTGGTAATAAACGTGGAAATTGTTATAGAGAATCTTTTTATCTAAAAAGTACTTAATGGCCTATTTATGAATGTACAACTGCGGCTACCTGGTAATATGAAGTGACCTATTGTTGTATGAGTACAAGCTTCTGCAATGACATAAAAATATCAGCAGCAATCCGTCCTAAGAATCTAGCATGACGGCATATTCTAATATTGCTCTCACGATCAGTGGAATGTGAACACTCATGCCAATTATGGAAACCGGCGGATCCATCAATCTATTTTGTGTTTTGCTATTTTTGAAAATGCAAGTTACTAAGTGTCGGTAAGGAAGTGCAAAACCCCATCGTTTATTGAAAACGCATTCGATCCGCACTCTTTACAAATTGTGACGTTTCTCAACCGCAGCACATTTGATGTGGATTCTGATAAGAAAAATGATGAAATAGAAGAAGTGAGTTATACTACGAGGGCGGGTCAATAAGTCCGTGACTTTTTGAATTTCTGACCTCTTTACTGAAACAGCAACACTGCTCCTGTCAACAGGCATCTGTCAGTTGACTCCTGTCAAAATTTAAACTTGCTGCGTCAGTTAGTTTGTGTTTGACAGCTATTTTTATCAGATTACTCACTAATTTGAGGAGAAAATGGAAAAAAGTGAATTTCGTGTGCTTATTAAGCATTATTTGTTGCGAAAAAAAACCATTACCGAGACCAAGGCTAAGCTTGATAAATACTATGGGGACTCTGCACCATCGATTTCAATGGTAAAAAAGTGGTTTACTGAATTTCGTTGTGGCCGTACAAGCACTGAAGATGCCGAACGTCCTGGACGCCCAGTTGAGGTCTCTACACCCGAAACAATCGAAAAAATTCACGATATGGTGTTGGCCGACCGAAGATTGAAAGTGCGAGAGATTGTGGAAGCCGTAGGGATCTCGCATGGCTCAGTGGTTTCAATTTTGAATGATCACTTGGGCATGAGAAAGCTTTCCGCAAGATGGGTGCCGCGTTTGCTCACAGTCGACCACATGGTTGCCATGGCAAAAATCCATGAATTGGGCTATGAATTGCTCCCTCATCCACCCTATTCTCCAGATTTGGCTCTGAGCGACTAGTTCTTGTTCCCAAACCTGAAGAAATGGCTTGGTGGAAACAGATTTGACTCCAATGATGAAGTCATCTCGCAAACAAAGGCCTATTTTGAGGACCTCGACAAATCATTTTTTTTGGAAGGGATAAAAAAATTGGACAAGCGTTGGACAAAGTGTATAGAGCTCAAGGGAGACTACGTTGAAAAATAAAATTATTTTTTTATCAAAAAATCTGTGTTTTAATCCAAAAGTCACGGACTTATTGACCCGCCCTCGTATATATATTTATACAAAAATAGATAAACAACTCGTCAGCAGTTCCAGGCTTTCGCGAATTTGATGAAGAGGAATCCAGACATCGTTAAAAACCTCACCAAAAATTATCCGGAGTTTGTTCAAAAGTTTTGGTGCAATTTTCAGCAAGAGCTGGATAGTTTGGGACGTCCTTGCAAGGAAGCATCGTAGCGGAAGGTTGATATTTTCTTCAAGTCTTAAAGTCAACATATTGACGTATTAGGGCATGCATTATGAGTTCAGATGTCTCAACTAAATCAATGACAATAGGTCTTTAACCCAGATTCTTCCACTATTCACTATATGGGACACCTGCATTTTGATTTTTTTTAAATTAATTAAATTATTTGAATATAATATCTGAGGTATGAGTATATTCAATTCCTTTAAATATGTTGCCAAATTACGAACAAAAAAATATATAAAATATATCGCGGTTTTTTTTCGCATTTAGTGTTTTTGAATGAAGTAATGTGAATTGGTAAAACAATGTCATCAAGAAGGTAATTTTGACATAGTTTTAACAAAAATGTTATAAATAGTAATATACAATTACAATTGACAATTACAATGTTAGAATGTCATTATCTTTATTGCCTTTGTAAGATTCATGAAATTCTTCATGGGTTTTGGAAAATGAAAGTTTTGTTATTGATATCCCATACATACGAGGTGTGATCAAAAAATAAGGTGACTTTTCATTTTTAAAAAAATATATTTATTTAATCATCCAAATTTATTTTATCCCCTTCAAAATAATCCCCCTCTGATACAATGCACTTGTGCCAGCGCTTTTTCCAGTCGTCAAAGCACTTCTGAAACGCACTTTTTGGTATTGCCTTGAGCTCCTCCAGCGATGCAGCCTTAATCTCCTCAATCGTTGCAAATCTTCGTCCTTTCATGGGCATTTCGATGTCATAACCATATACCCATGATTCGTCACCAGTTATAACCCTTTTGAGCAGATCAGGATCATCATTGAAGTCATTTAACATGTCTTGGGCAATGTTAATGCGATGCTGCTTTTGATCAAAATTAAGCAATTTTGGAACGAATTTCGATGACACACGTTTCATACCCAAAACATCCGTTAAAATTGATTGGCTTGAGCCAAACGATAAGCCAAGATCATCCGCTATTTCCCTAATCGTGATTCGACGATTTTTCAACACAATTTCTTTAACTTTTTTAACATTTTCGTCTGTGTTTGACGTGCTAGGTCGTCCGGAGCGAGGTTCATCATTAACATTTTCTCGGCCCTCTTGGAATAATTTATACCACTTATAAACATTTTTTTTTGCTTAAAGTTGACTGTCCGTACGCTACTGTCAACATTTCAAGAGTTTCTGAGCACTTAATTACCATTTTTTACGCAAAAATTAATACAAACTCTCTGCTCCATTACTTTTAACCACAAAAAATCGCCTAGTAAACAAAACACGTCCAACTTTTATGCCTCTCACATAAAAACAACAACTGCTATATGGTTAAAACTATAAACATATGATCGTGACAAGTGAACCAACACAACAACAAAAAAATTTTGAGTTAGAGTGTACTGAGCGCGCGAAATTTTAAAAGTTACCTTACTTTTTGATCACACCTCGTATATGGGACAGCAGGAGATTGGAGTTCATGTCTGCTTTGTTTTGTAGAAACATACTCGTAAATTTGGATGAAATCCTAGCTGTATTAAAAGAAGAAGAACCGAATTCAGCACCGGCCACAATAACAATGCATGTGGATAATTGACGGATAAAGATTCGGGAGAAGAAAATGAAGTGGGCATATCCAACTTACCACGCAGTCAAGCACTTGATGGTGCTGAAGTTGCATATGATGATAGTTTTGATTTTGACGACGACATTCTGTTATCTGGATCCAAAAAAGAAACTAACTTTGACATAAAAAGACTTGCAGGGTGCTACAGGTGAGACGATATATAGATAGTTTTTCGATAATGGATTCTATGAAATGGCAATGTCTATGCCATGCAAAAGAACATTTAAATGTTTCAATACATGAAATTAAGTCTTTTTTCGGAATACTATTGCTAAGTGGATATAACGTGTTTCCTAAAAAAAGTATGTATAGGGAACTCATAAGAGATTCTGGATGTGAACTAGTATCTTCCAGCCTTTCAAGAGATCGCTTCAATGCTATAATGTTCAACCTCCACTTTTGTGATAACCATAATCTAGGCCAAAGTGATAAGTTCAGCGAAATTTGGACATTATTCGACTACTTGAATAACAAATTTTTTGCATTTGCTCCAGTGGAATCAATCAATGGTTCCATATTATGGCCGCAACTCCACGAAGCAATTCATTCGGTGCCAACCTATTCGATGGGGATGTAAAGTGTGGGTTGGAGCAACAGCGGCTGGGTATGCCTTATAGCTTGATCCGTACCAAGGAGCAGATGCAAGCCAAAATTACAAAGACATTGACCTTGGTGCGCGAGTGTTGCTGAATTTTTGCGATGTGTTGCTGTGTTGCAGAGTCATGCTTTGCAAATGTCTTACCATGTCCACTTCGATAATTTTTTTATATCTCTGGATCTTCTGAGAGATCTGAGAGTTGAAAAAAAGAGACATCAATGAAAAAGGTAAAAAGAGATTGCTGTAGCACGTACTCAGCTGTTATCCACATTTTTTTCCAGGAACAATACGGAGCAACCGAATTAGAAAATGTTCCCTTGAAGATGACAAAGTGCTGAAGGAGAAACAAAAGGGATCGGATCGTATGATTATTCGGTCTGCGAAGAAAAGGGAATTTTGATTTGTAAATGGAACGACAAAAATGTGGTTACCATGGCCTACAACTCAGAAAGTATTCACCCAATAAAATTCGTGAAACATTTTTCGAGGGTCGACAAGAAATTGAAATTGGTGGGGCAACCCAGCCATATAAGAAATTACAACAAAAATTCGGGTTGATCAAAACATATCGTTATACCGAACATCTGTTAGAGGAAAAATTGGTATAATACACTTATATCTTATCTTCTCGGTGTAGCCTTGAATAATTGTTGGCAGTTACAAAAGCAAATTTTCGGTAATATTCGTCTTTCGACGAAGAATCGCTCTATCGTTACTAGAGTCTAATCGCTAGCCTACGGAAAGAGGTCCTCAAGGTGGACTCAAAATTCGACCACAGGTATGCCATCTAAGGCCACCAACTCGATGCGAGAAATGCAAAGTTGGACTTCATGTACGAAGCTTTAAAACATAAAGTGTCCTCCTATTGTTCCTTATAAAGGACACTCCATGGTTCGAAAATCAGAGATATTTTTTTTTTTTTTAGTTTTGATACGTAATTTAGACCAATATTTGATAGATATATCGACTTCATCAATTTAAAAAAAAAAAAAAGTTTAAGGAGAGTTTGGGTTAGGTTAATTTATTTAAGGTTAACTAAGCATGTGTGTGATTTAGTGTAGTCTAAAGCTTACTCAACATTGATATACTTGAAATTATTATCAGAACTTTACGTTCCCACAATAAACGGAAATAAAGAGGTTTCTTTTCATTCCTTTGGAAGAAGAGATCATTGAGCTGATATATCTTAAGGACTGTGTTGATGAATTGACTCAAACTGAAAGTTTTGGTGTACCAATATCGAACGTGGCTTCCACCACCACTGCGACGTTAGAGGATTTAGGGATGTCAACATATTTTGAGACCGAAATGCAGGCAATGTCTCATAAGAAAGAAAGTGATCCCATCATGCCTAATATCCCGACGCTTACTAAAGCAAAAGACAAATTCAACTTCTGGAAAGGCAAATTACCGAACAAAAACAGCTATGCGAAAAAGTTTCTACAGTTCTTGTAACAGTCCAAAAGCAGTCGGAGGAAATAAATATATGTTTGAGAAAATATACCGACCAATCGATCGGATTCCCAAATAAAACAAAATATAATTAGCTGTAAATCAAACACTTTTGGATGGAAGAAAGAGGCACAATTAGCGCATGGAATAAATCGCTAAAGAAAAAAATAAGATTAAGAGGGATCTGCTGGAATAAGAATTAATAAAAGTGAATGCAACGTTAAAAAACGAAGTTTCCAGTACTTGAAGTGGACTTAGTGACCCTTCGTCATACACATTTTAGTGAATCCGTATATTGTGTAATGCAGCGCTAACATTGATGATCTGCACAGCTTTTTTTCGAAAAATAATGAAGCTGCCTAACACCGAGACAACACTGGCACCAATTTTTCCAAACGCCGATAGTTCGTTCGACTATGTTACGACATATTGGTATGGCTGCTATTGAACCTGCTTTTCGGAGTATCAATGCCAGCATTTCAATATGGCGTGATAAGTCATAGCGACAAAGGATATCCAGCATCCCCTTCAAAAGGGAAATATTTCAATGACATTCTTCCATACATCAGCCACTTATTCAACACCATCATTATGACTTCTACGTACCCCTCTGTCTGGAAAAAATCTAAGATCATCCCAATTCCTAAAAAAGGCACAAATTCAGAATTTAGACCTATAGCTATACTTCCCTTCTTATCTAAGTTCTTCGAACCTATCTTCTGCAACCAAATAAGAGAATTCATTAAAAACAAAGAGCTTCTTCTTAACCTTCTGCAGTCAGGTTTCCGATCCGGGCACAGCTGCACATCTGCAATAAAGTTTCAAAGTTAAAAAAGTTTCTGACGATATAAGACAGGCAATTGTAGCTAATTATACTTCTGTGACAACATTACTTGACTTCTCAAAAACATTTGACTGTGTTAATTCTAATATCATCTGTGGTAAACTTGGGACATATTTTAACTTTTCTGACACTTCAAACAAATTAATTTATTCAAATATGACTAATTACCTGCAAGCCGTTTCATGTAATAGTAAATTGTCTTCATTTCTTCCTGTTAATAATGGTGTTCCTTAAGGCTCCATCCTTGGTCCATTACTAGTCGCTCTCTCTTCATCAATAACCTGATAATGATAATGTTCAATTGTACCTTAGTTTTCCCATTGGCATGGTTAAGGACGCTATACCAAAAATAAACGATGATCTGTGTTCTATTTTCGAGTGGTCCACACGTAATGGGCTTAAATCCAATCCTGAAAAAACTAAAGCCATCCCAATCTCCAAATAGCAACCACATTTCTCCGATTTTTCTCCTATATTCTACCAGGTTGAAATGTCGCCTGTGCAAAAAATCTGAGAATAATCGTCAACAACAAATTAACGTGGGATCCGCACATTAATTCTATTATAAAGAGAGTCTATGCATCGCTACGAGGTTTATCGATTACAAGAAAACTTTTACCCACAAAAGTTAAAGTGGTTAAAGCTTTAATAATCCCCATAATGTGCTATGGCTGTGAGCTGTTTGCAGATCCTGATTCCGCCTCACTTCAAAAACCAAAAGTCACTTTCAATTCTATTGCACGATTTGTATTCAACCTTCGTCGGTTTGATCATAACATATTTCATCTGAAGCTCGTCGACTTCTTGGATGTAGCCTGGATGTCTTTTTTAAGTATCTGCTGCTGCTCTTTACTCTTCAAAATTGTTCACAAGAAAGAACAAAACTATTTATTTAATAAAATTAATTTATGCTCGTCTAATCGCTATATTGTGTTGCGACCTGCCACATATACCTGCTGGGCATCAAGCAGGCAATTTTTCATATTGTCAGACTCTGGAACAATCTACCCAATCATGTGAGGTCTAGAATCGAACACAGATAATTTCTTACTGTCTGCTTTGAACATCTTTCCAACTTCAACCAATTTACCTCCTTGTTTCTTTCTTTTTTGTTTTTATTTCTATCAACTCTTAACTGGTCCTTGGTTCCGCTTTAATCTAATGTTTAACTTCATATTTCTTTTTGAATTTTATCTTTTTATTGTTTTTTTTTTTTTTTCTATTAATTGTCATAGCTTACTTTGCACATTATACGTAATATTTTGTTATCTCATATCCTGTACTAATTATAAGTTTATCTTGATGTACAGCATTTCCGATATATAAATAAATACTCGTATCTAAATATCTTAATTCTTTTGATATACGTAAAATGCATATTAACCAGACAATCGCACATTTCTATCTCCCACGTAAAAAGGCATCGCTATTGCCCCAGATAAAAGAGTCATGGCTGGCCCCAATGTATTTTGCGTCTATACACCTAATCTGCTGTTTATGATCACATATCTGAAAAACAAAATTTTAAAAAAGTAATTAAATCATTAATATTGATTACTTACTATAATAACGCTTAGACTATATGCCCCTTTTCTGTTGAAAGATAAATGTACATTTTCTCCTTGCGGTTTCGCAATTTTTATGTATATACCATCTATGCATATGATAACACCTGCGATCCTTTACTTACCATAAACATATAGTTTTTCCTTCCTCTTCTCTACCTCGTTCATATTCACATTGATTCATTTATGACATAAAACATCTTCTAATATACCGAAAACACCAGAAAAAAACACTGAAATTGTCGGCTATGCCATTCCATCATTGAAGTCCCTGCCAGCACCGGTTTGGTATCCACCCTCAGCCAAAAACCTTAAATATAATCACCAGCTTTAATTCCGAGGTAAATGATGTAGATCAGATCACAGGTGGCAGTTTAGATTTTAATACGTCAAGAATGTATTTAAATGCTATTTAGCCTGAAATGTTTAATAAATCTGTAGCAGGCATCCATAAATTAATGTTAATAACAACGAAATTTGTTGGTCGACTTACTGAGCTGCCGGCATGGTGGTGGAATGACGAAACCAAACGAGCTGCGGCTGACAAGAAGAGTGCATTCCAAGCGTGGACAAAATGCGATCGGAGCGACGATATCGAAAAAGCTCGACTGGCTCTTGAATACGAGCGTCTTAAAAAGATCGCAAAGAAAGTCCTGGCTCGAACTCGAGCGGCAGCAGCGGAAAACCTGTACCAGGAGTTGGAACAAATATCCTCACGATCGGCGGATAGAAGACAAGCTGTACAAGAAGTTCAAACGTCGTACAATACTAAAGTGTCAAATATTTTTAAGCTCGCTGCACAGAGGCGAACAAATTCGATGGAAATAACCTCGCCGAAATACTCGTACATCAAAAACGCAGACGGTCGCTTACTAACAAATGAAAAGGAAATTTGTGACCGGTGGCTTGAATACTGCAAGGAGTTGCTTAACAAACAGTTTCCACGTGATATCGTGCCGACAGCTGGTCTATTCGAGGAGGAAGTTTCGGACTTTTCAATCGAAGAAATAAGTATAGCAATTGGAAAAATGAAGCGGGGGAAAGCGACGGGACCAGACATCATTCCATCAGAGTTTTGGTCGAAGATGGAGGGAATCGGCAGCGAATGGCTATCGAAACTTTTAAATAAATTAAAATGTGGACAACCTATGCCGAATCAATGTAGAAGTAGCTTCTTAGTTCCATTATACAAAGGAAAAGGCGACACTCGAGAATGCAACAACTACCGTTCAATCAAGCTTATTTCACACACAATGAAAATCGTCGAAAGAGTCTTAAACGAACGTCTTCGGCAAATAATAAAGCTCGATAATAGCCAGTGTGGATTTGTTGAAGGAAGATCGACGGTGGACGCTATCCAAAGCCTACGAACAATAATGGAAAAGCACCGAGATTCGTCTAAGGATTTACACATGGTATTTATCGACCTCGAGAAAGCATTCGATCGAGTGCCTAGGGATCTCATATGGGCCGCGCTGAGGTCTCAAAATGTACCGGAAACGTATGTTAGAATAATACAAGACATGTACGGAAACGTGAAAACTGCGGTTAAAAGCCCTGCTGGACTAACGAGAGAATTTGCAGTTAATGTCGGAGTGGATCAAGGAAGCGTACTTAGCCCTTTCCTCTTTAACGTAGTATTCGACTATCTTTTAAAAGACTGCATGCGCGAAGCAAATGTAACGCCAGTTCTCTTCGCTGACGACGCAGTTATACTTAGCGATAACGTCCAAGATTTACAGAACTCCTTAGATTCATGGAGAAATGCGCTAGAGAGAAACGGGTTTAAAATAAGTCGTTCAAAGACGGAGCATTTGACGTGCCCATTTGCGCATCCGTTGCGACTTGTTCCGGATATAACGTTAGACGGAATAGTTCTTCCGAAAAGCACTTTCCTTAAGTACCTAGGATCAATCGTTAACATGGAAGCGAAATGTGCCGACGACGTAAACCACAGAGTGAGCGTGGGGTGGATGAAATGGCGGGAAAATTCAGGAATCTTTTGCGACCGAAAATTTCCACTTAAATTAAAGGAGAAACTCTACACCACGGTTATTAGATCAGCTCATATGTTCGGTTCACAGTACTGGACAATGTACGAAGCGTTTCAGAACAAAATGACGGCAGCGGAAATGAAAATGTTAAGGATGTTTAGTGGAGTCACTAAACGCGATTGCATTAGATCTACGCGTATAAGAGGAAGTCTGCATATAAAGAATTCGGTAACCGAACAGCTTGAGGCGAATAGAATAAGCTGGTATTGCCACGTTCAAAGAAGATCTGCGGAAAATCCGGTTAAAAAGGCACTATTAACTACGGTCACTCCAACTGTAAGAAAACGAGGACGGAAAAAGAATTCCTGGATTTCTCAGATGGCCAATGCGCAACAACGCCTGGGGCTAACCACTGAAGCGATCCAGGACCGAGCATTATGTAGACGCGTTCTGCGGTCTGCGACATTAGCCAACCCCATAAGCGGAGCAGCAGCGATGCAGTAAAAATGGGAAACTCTTTACGCATAAGTTCGTATAACGAGGAAAGGGTTAATAAAAGGATAAGACGAAGACTAAGCTGCCGGCATAGAGAAAACATAAGTCGCAATAAAAAATGCAATTGTATCCATAATAAAATTTATTGAACACTTTAGACAACTTTACTTTGAAAAAACTTAAATGTCAAAATTATGTGTCGATTATTGAATCCGACGGATGCACTGCGGAGGGAATGTATTCCAATTTTGAGTTATTTGCCATTATTGTAATCGTCGGTATGCAAGTGAATAAATATCGGTAAAGGGTTGCCATTATTGAAAAGCCACCCCATTCGCACACCATATAAACTTTGACATTTCAGATCCTGTAAGCTGTAAAATCGTCGCGGATTAATCTTTTGCTCACTCCATTTACAAGTGCTACTGGTGGCAGTTGACTATTTAGCACATTTAACACATATCTGAAGGGTTTTTTAATAAGCCGAAATTGTTTTACAAACCTACAGAAAATGAATGCTTAACATTTTAACTATTTCTTATGGTTTAAATCACTGAGATTCGTGCAAAAGAAAAAATGTAACTGTTTCTCTGGAATCACTTTAATTCTTTTCTAAGGGCACAAAAACAAAAATCCGACACCATCCATTTCACAAACTAATGCACTTGTATTTCCACAAATAAGTAAACAAAAAATCAGAATTTCTTCTATTTGACAATAATAAGCTTCGATAATGTAGACGGCGGATCGATAATGTAGTTCATCCGTCGGATTCTATAATCGATTCAGGCTCATGAAGTGAATCACAGCGGATCGGATGGATTCCCTCCGCGGTACATCTGTCGGATTCCATAATCGACACGTTTATATTGACAGAATTGGCAGAAAGAAGATCGGTAGTGAGGTGCAACCGACTGATAATGTTGTCCATTCGCCGTTTTCTATATTAGCATTAAGGGAAGTGATGCGGATTGAATGAAATCCCACCGCAGTCAAACCGCCGGTTATCGGATTATGGAAAACGGTGGATTGCCTGCGGAGGACTTCATCGAATCCGCATCCGCAGTTCAACACCATTATACTCGTATAAAACGGCAGATTACCCACATTATCGGTTCACAAAACTTCTTTATCGACCCCTTTTTTTATGTCAATTTGTAATTTTCATGTTTCTATTATTCTGAAGAATAGTCATCTTAAGTGTGAAATAATGTGTATTATGGATACAATTGGCTTTTTTAGAGATCTAGAAGGAGGAGAAAATGATTCCCGAGAAATTCGTTTCAAAGTAAGAAGAAGGACTAACGATATTTCATCGGAAGATCAGTAAGTTAAAACAATTTTTTCAGATTAGTAAAATATTTCAGGCTAAATAAAACAGCATTCAAATATGTTTTGGAGATTTTAAAAGATAAACTGTCACCAGTGGTTAGAATTACATCATTGATTCCGGAATTTAAGCTGGCAGCATGTTTAAGGTTCCTGGCTGAGGGTGGATATCAGACCCGTACTGGCAAGGACTTTGATATTGGAATGACACAACCGATCTTTTGTTCCTTCCCGACTATTGTGAGCCAGTTTTTTCCGTAAAGCCGATTTATGATCTGACCAGACTTAAATTCAAATAATCCGAATAATTACTGCTATTTTAATGTGAGGATCTTTTTCCACTCTACTATTGTCTTAATTGGAGGCCCCAAACTATTTAGCTGCGCTTTTAATTCTTCCCAAAACCTTTGAACAAATTCAGGGTTTATCTTGGTGAAGTTATTCGCAATGTACGGATTTTTCTTCATGGCATTACACATTGTCTCGAACTGCAACCGTTTTCTAAAAATAAATGTAGGTAAGTTTTGTGCATTTAAAATCTAAAACTCATCTTTCTTCCGAGAAATCCGCAACCAATTTGATTCGGATTGAAAACGTCACAAAATGTATGGAGTACGGATAGGTTGCATGTTCCATAATAGCATTTTTGTACACTACCTTACCGAAACCCGCTCACTTTCTCGATTGCGTTTTCAATGATAGGAAATCAAACGGATGCGAAAATATTCCCTCCGCAGTCAATCCGCCGTTTTCCGTAATCGGCGTGATTGTCTAACCAATCTCGGCACAATACTGACAGACTCCATGATTCCGTAGTTCGTCAACAATTCCAGGCCTATCTCAGCAAACAACTGTTGATGAATACTGGAGATTGGCGAAAAAATTTTTCACATCCGGAGCACAGAGGTTTATTGTTAAACGTAGATGGTAAACAACTGACATTTGTACCTATAGACGGATTGGTTTGCATTGAGCCTATATCAATCAAGGTTCAGATTGCACCAACCAAAGCAGGGTAAAATCTCAACTTAAGTCCAAGGACTGCATGAATGATAAGAAAGTGCAGTGTCATGTAGATAATATGCGATAAGCGCAATCACATCAAAGCGCTAGCTGCACAAGCCCAAAAAGCAGCAAACCAGTAGGACCGTTTATGCTATGTGCACTGATCCCTAATTATAGCAGATGAGGACCAGCTCGAAGGTGGAGGAAGCACTTCGCGATGATACTTAAAATAAACCCTCTGAAGTAGAAAAATATCGAATTCGTCCCATAGTACCACAAAGACTGCAACTGCGTTAAAGGCCCTCAGAAAGAACAAAGCGGCTGGCAAAGTTCAATGGGGAAAATATCGGCGCTTGAAATAATCAAGAGACTTCAATTCTAGAGTTAATTTAATCTTAGGTTATTGGCCAAGATATTTATACAAAATTTGCCACAATGTGGACCGAGAGATTCCCAACGAGAAATCGACTGATTTGACTTATTTTGGACTGAAGTATTTACGGCTGCGACATCTTTTCAACCTCGGCGTTGTTCTACTGGCGAAAGAACATTCTTCCTTATAGTGAACATGTTGACTTGAATTTATCTACTTTAGGACGCACAACTTGCCTGGTGGGACTACTTTTACCACCAAAAATTGGAGAAGGCGCTATTTAATTGTTCTTTGTTATGTTTTGTGGAGTGAGGTCTCAGATGATTCTGGAACCGAATTGCTCGTAAATGTGAACATCAGAATATGAGGAACAAAGTCTGCTATTTGTATGCTATCAAAGTATGAAGAAACAACGTTTATAGCGTGAGCACGTAGCTGCTCTTATTGACTCCACTAAATGATCTAGAACTTGAAAAGTGACCAACACACGAAAGCTTTAAACATTTAGCTACGAAGTGCCTCGAACAATTTAGGAATTTGAAAATATCAAAATATGAAGACAAGACTGGAATAAAATCGTCGATCCTTATGCCACAAAAACACCTTCACTTCCATAAACTGAAACCCATTAGTCTTATCAGAGTTTCTCTTAGTAAACATGAAAAAACAAATTCGAGCGCAAAATAGTCTGGGTTCTTTGGTATGACCTGAAGAGTCAATGTGTTGAAGAATTCAAAACGCGTTGATTCGCAGGTCATATGCCCCACGAGGTCAGGTCGTTTTTGGATTAAGCCCAACGTTCAGAATTTAATAACAAATAAAGTTGAGTCCTGAATTGAAATGCAATGTTGAGGAAACTTGCAACTAGCAATCACCTCTCCGGAAATGGAATTCTTTATAATTACTGGAAATCGCTATTGCAATTATTTTTGCCCTTCTTTTGCAAAGTATGATGCTTTCCATCCGAGGTCTAAAACAAACCCCAATTGCAATGAGCAGTACGAATTTGTTAACCAGTATCCCCCTCAGTTACGTATTCGTATACGAAAATGAACATGCGGACACTAGATGTGGGGACAGTTCAAACAAGATAGGAACTTGCACGGTCCTTATTCAGTATCCTAGAGATTTGTCTTTTAATTAATGCACCGACAACACGAGAATTCGAGAAGCAAAAACCAATTTGAAACATTTGTCCATCTTTTTCTGTGCATTCCAGGAAATGGTGTATGTTCTTGGTCATATATGAGCACTAATATCAATTCCAACCATAAGGCGATAGATATTAATCCAGCAGTCCTTACAAACAAATGCATCTCTATCCGTACTCCCTCGTAGAAGCAATCAAAATCATTTGAAAAATATTTCCCTCTTTTGGACATTATCCTTTCAAATTCGAGTTGTTCCATCTTCACACAAAAGCTTTGCGTTCCCATGTTTCGACATTTAAAATGTCAAAACGAGAGGTAGCACTCAAGCGTTATCCTTCCAAACCTGGACCATCGCATCGCATCAATGGGTTTTGCTTCCTGATTTTGGGGATAAATTTAGCTGGTTCCGATAGTGTACCGTCTCATCTGGTTGTTGTTCGATTGAATCTCTACTTTCTAATGGAATTCCTAATTTCGTACTGAGTGCTGTGTAGTATTGTATGTTGCAGGTATCCCAGTACTCTGGCATTCCGGTGCTCTAGTTCAATTGCGACAATAATCAATTTCCGGTCACATTTGAGAAATTCGTATTTTCAACTTACATTCCACTTGCATCATTGCTGTTGAAGAGTACTCGTATAAAAGAGCATCTGTTCGGGAGTTGGCTGATGCATCTAACCAAATGGATGGATGGACGATGCGACGGTGCTGGAGCTAAATTAGCATGGCGGTTAATTTGCATATCACACGATCGCGAATATATCATCTTAATAGGATGGCATGAGAGCCTCGACGGTCGCCATAATGGCCTGGGTTGGGTAATAGAGCCAATAAATCCAAAACAGCATCAAATCGCTCTGCACAATCTGACGTAACAATTCTTATGATTTTATTATTATCGCGAGTGCAGAGGGTTTTTTCATTTGCACATTGCTCTACTAGTACTCGTATCTTTGGTTTAGTGGAAAAAATTATTCACAATTCATGGGCAAATTAACGATGCGATGTTTTGCATAATTATCCTAGTCGGGCACACTAGCTGATAGTGATGGTAATGGTAATGGTGGTATTTCTCCTCGAGTCATTCACAGGCGAGTGAACCCAGACAGGAGGAAGATAGTGTCTTGGTTTTGTGGTTCTGTGAAGTGATAAATGAAGTTGTTGCTGTTTGAGAGGAACTACTCTTTTTTAAAGGGAAATCAAGATGTTGTTCATTGACATAAGAGGTTTTAAGTAGTAAATAAATTTGTTGTAGATGAGGAAGTACGAGTAGATCCCTTTAGATATCAAGATCAAATTTAATTGCCTTGGAACAATGTCTTGAAACGTCGGCGGATGTCTGGTTAGAATCTGACGACTTAGTATAGCCAATAGTAGCCAACAATTCATTCCACTCGACTCATATCTGAGAAAGTTCACTAAATCCAAGTAAACTAGAGCTAGTGACATCAAATTGGTCTGGTGTACGTTTATTCGATTAGGTCTTTTCATTGAAATATGCCTCAAAAAGGATAGGCTTACATAATACTGCCAATAAGATTCTATCTACAATATGACTTCAATCTGTAAAGTACAATATTTGTCAACAGATATACTATAAACTTGTCAGTGATGATTCACGCTACGAATGGCCCCGTCCGAAATAATCCTAAGACAAAGTTCTTAACTACCTCGAAGTTATAACTGCCAATGGGGACGGCTGACTAGGCCGTAAGACAACATGTACTTTGCTTAGCTCTCGTTTTCTATCAGATCCAAATTGGTCGCACCCATCTCAATATTCACGAAGCTCCATGAAATCTCATCAATGTCATCCGTGTCGTTATTGCGCTTTTGTTGGCCTGTGCACGATACTGGTAAATGTCAGTGACCTTTCTTGACATTAAAGGTTTCAGCTAAAGGAATTTTCAAGATTCATCCTGCGCAATCTGATGAGTTTGGCAGGTCTGTCGCAACTAGGTAAGACTTTGTATAACTCGCCCTCGGAGAGGCTGTCTTATAAGGCTTTGAAATAGGTCTTTCCCAAGATCTGCCGTAGTGTGATTAATTGATCGATAGAGGTCCTTTCTGGCCTAAAACCGTGCTGGTATGGGCAAACCAGTATCATATGCTCACACAATAAACAGAAAAGTTCTAAAGTCAATCTCTTGGAGATATATTCCACTCAAGTTCTGCTGCTTTGTGGATCAGACAAATGATTTTTGAGAAAGCTTAACGGAAACGATAGGAAGATTGAAGCGATCTTTTGCTAATGTAGCTTTTTGGCGTCAAAATTTAGTGGTCTAACCTGACTCCGTTGTGATTGTGACTTCAGCATTAGTACCTTAGGTGTAACAAGATAATGATCCCAGTCGATGTTGACTCCATAGAAAGTTCAGACATCTAGAATACTGGAAGAGTCGCTAACATTATTCGCATAATGTTTAAATTGGTTGACAGTGATTGATCAGGGGATAACCGAGAGCCTTGACGGATCTTGATAAACTGAAAAGTACTCAGTTATGTAGACTGTGTTTTCCGCTGAATAGTTGAAAAATGGCTTTCTAGACAGTTTTGCGTGAGATTCCCTAGCACAACTTCTGTGTCATTTCTGGGGTAGTGAGCATTCGGTCTAGAAGAGCTTATTCTTATTTGATGCTTTCATTTGTTTATATTTTCAAATTTCCTCCAGAATTTTATGAAGCATTCGCTTGCATACCGAAAGCTTAAGACTTTTTGTCAAAGTATCGCTGTATACCAAATTCATATCAAAAAACGTTGTTTTAGAACTTTGTAGCAGTCGCCGTAGTAGACGTCATAGTTTTTCGTACGCCTTTCACTCGATCTATCCCCTCACACCTATTGGATTAAGTAAATTTTGCTACATAGGAGTCTTAAGACTCAAGTGTTATTCAGCAGCACGTGGTCTGTTAAGGATCCAAGCATCCCTGTTGCAAAGCCAAAATTTGTCATCCTAAGAACATTTGCTGAGGCCGCAACCTCCACTACTTACTTAAAAAAACACAGGCTAAATAGTCCGGCAGCCGTTGTCTGGTTAAAGGAGCTGCCGTTGGTATATACAGATTTTTGCTCTGGTATCTTTACTCCACCTGTACTACTGTATTCCTGACATCCACATACAGCTTCCTTCGAATACGTCGATACTAAATTGAAACTGACTAGAGCCTTGGACCTGGATGCTGTTGATCGGTACATGCAATTCAATGCTTCTGTGTCAAAGAAGAGCGATAAGGCGAAATAACATATTTGGCGTTTCTTAGCAAAATCTTATTGCTCACTGTTCTATCCAAGTTGTCGATGTTTTGTTTCGTTACTTGCACAGATGCTTGGCTTTGATTTCATTTAGGAGTAAGTGTATTTGTTTTTTGTTTTTTGTTAAATACCTGCCGTAAGTTGCACAGACTCTGGGGATGCTAACGCAGTCATAGAAGAGCGCATCATCATTTTTTTGACATCAGAGTAGAAATCGTTCTTCATCGTGATCTACACAAATTAGTTCATCGAACTAAAAATAACCCTTTTTATCTCCAAAAACGTGGTGAGGTCTAGACTTTGTTGGATTCCATAGAATGTTGGGAACATAATTCTGCAGCCTCACTAAAAGCGGGCAATTAGATGGTTTCAAATGGTTTCTGGCATTTCACAATATAGTAAATGAGATCTCGTATGTGATGCTATGGAGAGTAATACCTGATAGTTGGCGCAGTTTAAAAGCTATCTTTTCCTATGCATCGGGCTAATGTTGCTGACATTCAACTCATCAGGCAAATTTTTCCTCTATCATATTTTGGTGTCTCCTATTGAAGCGCTTGCAACCGATCATTGAAGAAAGGCGTCTAATTCCTGATCATCAATTCGGTTTTAGAACTAAGCACTCCACAATTGACCAGGTCTTTAGAATTACAAATGAAATTGAGAAAGCCCTAGAGGGGAAAAAGATATGTTCTAGCGTGTTTCTTGACGTGTCTCAAGCCTTCAATAAGGTATGGCATGAAGGCTTAAATTTTAAGCTAAGTCAGGTTCTTCCGAGAGAGCTGCATACGATTCTGAAATCGTACCCGGAAAACAGAATTTTTCGTGTTAAACATGGCACCGAATACTCGGAATTTAAAGAGATCGCTGCTGGAGTTCCGCAAGGAAGTGTACTTGGTCCGGTATTGTTTTTACTCTATACTCGAGACATACCAGAAGAATCAGGTACCATAGTAGCCACGTTCGCGGACGACACGGCGATACTAGCTACAGATACTTCAGTCGAGTTAGCTACTGAAAAGCTACAAACGGCTTTGGATAAAATTTACGAATGCACAAAGATATGGCGAATTGTTCTCAACGAGACCAAATCTACTCATGTTAATTTTACTTTAAAAATACCATTTGCAAATGAAGCAAAGTATCTAGGAATGACATTAGATGTAAAACTGAAATGGAAGCCGCATGTTAAGAAGAAACGTGATAAACTTGAAAATAAATTCAGACAAATGTACTGGCTACTAGGAAGACATTCCAAGTTAAGCATACATAACAAACTGCTCATCTATAAGCAAGTGCTTAAACCCGTTTGGACGTACGGTATACACCTTTGGGGTTGTACTAAACCAAGCAACCGAAATATTCTCCAAGGCTATCAAAACAAAGTTCTAAGACAAATAGTAAACCCCCCTTGGTATATCAGAAACAGTGATATCTACAGAGACTTAGGAATAGTCTTCATGGTCATTGTAATAATAAAACACTCCAAATTCTGGACGAGACAAGCTTAGTGCGTCGATTACAAAGAATGAGACCATTCGATCTGGCGCAATAAGGACTATCCGCATATAATAGCTGTACTAACAGGTGTTTTTGCTGGAAAGCTACCTGCCCCACGCGAACGTTATTTGAAACGGAAACTACTTGATAAGGTTACTTAGTAGTAGTCGATAAGAAGGGAGGCGTGTTTTTAGTGAGTCAGAATCTCACACTACTATGAGCAACGGGTTCATAGTGTCTATGAAGATTTTCACATCTACCCACCAAAAAAAAAATGGTGAAATGGCTTTGCTCCAACAGTATTATTAAGTAAGCATGCGCTTGTCAACAGGTACATCGGATACGCCGGCGACTCGAATGGCTTGCTTAGTTCTCGGCATAACATAGATTGGGTGATAATATGTAAATAAATTTATATTCTTTCAATTTCACTTAATACTTAAGCCAGCTGTGTGTCGTTACAGTTGGTCGTATGATTATTTTTGTCTGAACGAATCTGCTTTTATTTTCTTCTGTGTAAAAAAGTGGGACACAGCTGCCCAAGCATGGCAAAGACAGCGTTTCTAAGATGATCTGAGGAGCGTTAGGCCGTCGACATCCACCACTTCAGAAAAGATTGATAAAATTGATAAAATGGTTTTAGAAGACCGAAAATCAAAAGTGCGGGAATTAGGCGATACTGTGGGGATTTCAACTCAGTGTGTGTTCCATATTTTATCTGAGAAGCACAAATTCAATCGGGTTAAATTTTCTAGAGAGAATCTGGCGTTATTTAGAAGGAATGCTAGCGATTTTTTGAGAAAACTTATAGCCACTGATAGAACCTGGATTCACCACTATATTCCTGAAACTAAAGAACAATCAAAATAATGGAGACAAAGTGGTTCTCCTCCGTCGAAGAAGGTCAAGACATGGACGCGATAATGCACTGGCACACAAGTCAGTTGTTGCCATGGCTAAGCTTCATTAACTCCGATTTGGAGTACTGAACCCATCTTATTCGCCTGATTTGGCACCATCAGACTATTACCTCTTCCCTAATTTAAGAAAGTACTTGGCTGGACGAAAATATTCGACCAACCAAGAGTTGATAGCCGAGACGAAGCTGTTTTTTGAGCAGAAGGAGACAAAAGAAAGAGTATGAGCAGAGTGCGATCGAGGAAATTGAGAGATGCTACTCCAGGAATGAGGTTCGGAAGTTTTACCAAAAGGTAAAAATAACATGCCACGGACGAACAAGGGAATATCGCAGTAGAGTCGCAGTCAATGCTGAGGATCTGAAGAGATAATTTCTTTTGACGAAATGGATACTGCTGTTAGACAAAATGAACCTTTCATCCTGGGCGATGTAGACTAACAACTCTTTCCACCTGACCAGGATGAAGATTTTAAGTACGCGTATTACAGCATATATAGAAACGAGGTATACAGACCAATATCTAGCTTTGACATCCCTGACAAACTCGTCTGTATGTGCAGGATGATGATGGAGAATGCGAGCTGCTCCAACAAGGTCGGTTAAGATCTCATCGAGACTTTTAATGTTAAGGATTTAGACACGGCGATGCGCTGTCATGGGATTTCCTTAATACCATACTTGAAAGAATAGTGCAAAACTCTCAAGCAAATACAAGGGGCACAATCTTTCAAAAGTCCGTCCAAATTCTCGCATATGCCGAAGATATTGACACAATCGGAAGAAAGCAGCGTGATGTCAGTGGCGCTTGCGCGAGTATTGAGACGGAAGCGGCTATCAAGCAAAACGGATACTCAACACTGACGTCACGGACAGAACATCACCATCGACAGGTATAACTTTAAGGAAGTTAAGGACTTAGTCTACTTGGGCTCCGCTTTACATAAATTCAGACAACGACTCCAGGGCTGAGATCAAACGAAGAATAACTCTTGCCACTCGTTGCTTCTTAAGGCTAAGAAGGTAGTCCTAGTCCCCCTATATGGTGCAGAGGCATGGGCATTATCAAAAATGAATGAGGGGGCTCTTGGCTGCTTTCAGAGAAAAATTCTTCGAGTGATTTTCGGCCCCGTCAGCATTGATGGTGAGTGTAGGAGGAGATTTAATGACGACCTGTCCGGACTGTGCTGTCATATATGCTGTCAAGCAAAAAGGACAACCAACACCGACGTCTCGGACAGAACGTCACCCTCCACAGATATAACTCTGAGGTAGTTAAGGACTTTGTCTACCTAGGCTCCGCTAGCGCTGAGATCAAGCGAAGAATAACTCTTGCCAACCGCTGTTTCTTTGGATTAAAAAGGCAATTGAGTAGCAAAGCCCTCTCTCGGGCAACAAAAGTCACCCTTTATAAGACTTTAATAATCCCGGTCCTGCTCTATGGCGCAGAGGCATGGGCATTATCAAAAATGAATGAGGGTGTTTTTGGTTGCTTCGAGAGAAAAATTCTTCGGGCGATCTTCGGTCCCGTCTGCATTGACGGTGAGTGGAGGAGGAGATACAACGACGAACTGTATGGACTGTACAGCGACATGGACCTAGCCAGAAGAGTGAAAATCCAACGACTGAGATTTCTGGGCCACGTAGAGCGGATGGACACCAAGTCTCCGGATCAAAAAGTGGCGCACGCAAGTGGAAGCTCCTAAGGTAAACCTACTAACCTTAGGAGCTGGTTTCTTCTTGACAACTTACAGTGCTTTATTTCGTCGAAAGATGGTTCCCGAGGCATAGCTTCCACCCTGGAGGGCCAGATCCTTCAGAGCATTGTGCCAGTAGCCCTCCATGAAATGAGGTGATAGCGCTATTTCTCTGGAATTGCCGTCGACTGCATCTAAGGAGTTTCACCATAAAACGAACATGTTGTGATGTGCCTGGAACTGCGAAAACACTGAAGTTCACCTAGATGAGCGTTGTCAGGCTCAGCATACAAGTTGATGACCAGTTGTAAACGATTTGGGTTTCAGCGAATTACTATGGCCTGGTGAAAGATTGGCGAAACCAGAAATTAATTTCCTCTTCTTCGGTATATGGTACGGAAACGTTAAAGTTCTACTCTAACCAATGGACCAATGTTGCTGAAACATAGCCAGGTACGTTATTTTGGTCATTGAGCGTAAACTAAAAGCAAATACCATCTTTAGCATCTAAGAAGCTATTTAGGTAAACCTTTTATGGGTCTGAAGAAACATCAAGAACATCAGAACTCAGTGACCTTTATATAAAAAATAAATTTCGGAATCTTCAACTCATACTTGTATCCTATGGCATCCATTTCAGTCCAAACAAAACTAATGAATTTCGCGAAACGGTAACAGGAAATTCTGAACTCGCGTGGGTACCCAGTTACAGTTAAATTCATTCTCCAAATACTTACCACCTACATCCACGAGAGCCACACATTTACTATTCGTAGTCGTAGTCCCCTTTAACTAAAGCACAAAAGATGCATATGCATCGTGAGACCGATATCGCTCCAACAACGACTTCATAATGACGAGTGACCACTCGACGCGACAAAAAGTCATCCAGTCACACTTCTAGGAATCGTACACGTACCACCAAATGACTAGCTCACGAGTGCTCGCTCTGCCACAGATAATCGGCACTTAGCTCAGGATATTACCATGAATTATGTCTCAATCGGTTCCTCGGACAACGGCCAAACATGACAAACTGAGCCACACTGGCGTCTGCTGATTCCGTCGCTCTGTTGTTGCAACTCTGTGCAAATACCAGGATTTCTACGATTACGAAGACCTGTCCCGGGCACCAGTCGCGTTGCTGTAAAAGGCTTTTAAGTCATTTGCACGTAGATGCATTTATTTGCGATTAGCTGGGTTCTCACTCAGTGTGTGGTGGACAAGAGACAAGACAAGAGACAGTCAGATGAACACAAGCTGGACAGACAAGTGAATAGTCATTGGAGGGATGCAGCAGCATTGGTGGATATGTAGTCTGTGTGGGCTTTGCCATCCGTCCCAATGGAATATGGAAAAGATCTGTGACAGCTACATAGCACAGTGGTGATGACCATGACCAGACAAAGTTATGCTGATGTTCGTACTTAAACATGAGGGAGGTGAAGGGATGCATCTGCATTGATTGTGTAACAATTTGCTATAAAAACTGACTTCAGAGATATGTGTGATGGACATTGACGCATGGCATGTGGTCTTGAAAAATAACATTAAGATTTTGGGGCAATGGCACTTAAAACAAGTTTTTGGGGATGTGAGTGCTTTTGACGCAACACCCGATGAGTGGAACATGTAGTAAATGGTCACAAACTTTGCATAAAGATAGAGATACTGGTAGATATGCGACGGTTTGCAACTTTTGGCCACATATACAAAGTATTATAGATTCAGAAATCTTTTACATTTTAGATTTGCCATGTAGGACTCCCAAAACTAGACAAGAAAACACTTCTCCCTATACAGGGTGGCGCAAAATTGATCATCCTATCGGAAGATGGTATAATTTTTGTAAATGGCGTCATACGTCAATCATATTTGACATTTCTGAACTAGACAGCTGCAGAATACAAACAGACAATGGTGCGCTATACTCCGCTGTCAAGCCATCCTCAATCTCAACAGCGAAGAAGACGATTTTGTGTCGAAAGTCATCATGAGTGGCCAGGCGCATTTCCACTTAAACGGCTACCTACGTCAATAAGCAAAATCTTCGTTTCTGGGGCACTGAAAATCCGCTTGTTACTGGCGAACGCTACAGGGCCATGATAAACGACTTCTTACTGCCGGAATTGGATGAGCGGGGCTTGGTGAACATGTTGTTTCAACAAGACGGTGCAGCCGGATGCAGCCAAAATGGATATTGTGACGGAAGCGTTTCCTGGTCGCGTAATTTCCCATTTTGGTGATTTGGCGTGGCCAGCAAGATGGCCCGATTTAACCACCCCAGATTTCTTTCTTTGGTCGCGGGCCTATGCCAATAAGCCTCAGACAATCGCAGTTATCAACCGAAATCTTGCGGAAATTCATGGAAAATGCGATAAAACGGGCAGAAATATGTATCAGCACTGGCGGTAGCCACTTGGCGGATATCATCTTTTCCACTTAACAAAAAAAATTGTAAAGGTCCGAATTCTATTTAGTAAAAAAGTAATTCAAAAACAATAACGGATGATTAATTTTGCGCTACCTTGTATGAGCATTTTAAAAACGTTCAGTCGTTCGTTGAGAAGCAGGTTCCATCGGTGTAAAAGTGCCACCGCTATTAGCACCCCCTACATCAGGGTTTCGTATCCTTCGCCTAATGCTAGCTTTAGCCGGATATGCATCGAAAAAGTGCCTTGGGCTGTAGTTCTGACTCTATCAGTACACATCACAGGATGTAGTGACACCTTTTACCAAGCGTACCCCGTTAAGAAGTCCATAAAGTCTATAGTTTGCCGAAGACAGCAGATAGGCGACTTGGTTTTTAAAGACGAAAGCCGACATTCGTTTGGTTCAACTCAATTCTAGGATATCATGACACCAACGCAACGGCTGGAAGGCATACAAAGTTCTCTGTTTCTTCTTTGGATAGCAGGCCATGTACTAATTTTATTTTTTGCAATCTTATTGTGACATAGAATCCAAACAAGGCTCAATGAGTTTGGACTTTTACATGTGTTCAGAGAGCCCGTGCACTTTCGTGCTTACTTGGAAGTGATTAAAGATGTTACGTGCGTTTTGACTGCTGCTATTGTAATTGCACACTTTGTTTCGCCAAGGGGAGACAAATTTATTAGTACGTTTCAAGCGGAGCCTGGCGGACTACAGCGTGTTCAACAGCAGCCGAGAGAAATTGTTCTTTTAAGTCTTTCTATTAATTTTGTGAATGCTTGTCCCACTAAACAACTGAGACGTACATAAGAAAAGGTCTGATGACAGCAATAGCAGGCTCCATATTTTCCCATAAGCTGCCAGGGAAGTTTTGGACTTGAAATATTACTCGTAGATCCAGTTGGGTGAAGCCCAACTACTAAAGTACATTGGAGAAAGGATGGTTATGCCTGTTTTGTGGCGATTGACCGAAAGCCCATCTCTGTGCACCACTATGCTGCGATACTCACTTTAAAACAAACGCAGCCCTATATGTGATGCAACAGATACGATAGTGTTATAATCTGTATACTCCCGAACACGAAAATCTCAATTATTGAGAGCGTTAAGCAGTAAGTAGACCAGCATGTACAATAGCATTAAAGACCGTACGCCTCATTGCGGGTAATCCCTGTTTGCCAGTATTGGCTCTACTCAGCTTGCGTAAGCAGGGTGCTATACACCAGTCTTGCATTTATCCACTAAACTAGTGACTCATCTACGCCGTGTCGTCTGGCTATGCCTCAATTTCGATTGAAATGCCTGGCGTAAAGCGCGCCTTCCATTTTTCCCTTCAGATTTTGTAGCGCAGTCTTGCAGATCAATAGGAATGTTATTTAAGGCAGTTTTGTGCACATAAATCTCTGCCACTCTCTCTATGGTCTTCAGCAAGAAGGAGGTCGGACTGATAGGTTGATAGCTCTTGGCAAGAGTGCAGTCATCTTTTCTGATTTTCGGCTCCTTTCACTGTTCGGCATGGTTTCGTTATGCATGGCATTGTCAGACTGACAGTGAGGATTTCCTTCAGAATATCGATCTCAGACGTCTTGAATCCAACAAAGGAAGGGCGCTTTTTAGTGTGTCAATTAGCATCATCATCAACAGAGATGCCGTTCTAATTAGCAAAAATGTATGTTTCCTGCCTTGATGCACGTGTCATTAGTTCATATAATAAGTGTCAACTTCTTATCTCAAGTAGTTTGCACGCGTGTATTTCGTAAAAATGGGTAAACTTGAACCGCAGTCAGTTAGATAGCTTGGGCTGTAAAAATATGGGAATAAAAGTGCAAAACAATTTTCACAAAAATTTAGAGATGCGAAAGCTCTGCGCAAGATTTATGTCGCATTTGCTGAATGCCGATGAAAAGCAAATGCGCAAACGATTTTCGCAGCAATCTTTGGACCGCTTCAATAGCGATCCGACCGATTATGTGCGGCGATTTCTCACCGTGTATGAGACAAGGGTCCACCACTATACGGCAGTGACGAAACAGCAGACAAAGTAGTGAGTGGAAGCCGATGGTTCAGCACCATAGAAAGCGAAGTCGATCGCATCTGCCGGCAAGGTCATGACCGTTGGGTTTTGAGATGCGAAAGGCATCCAACCTTCTTGACCAGCTGGATGCCAAAATTCGCTTGAGGAGGTTTGACTTGAAGAAAAAAAAAGGGTGCGTTGGCGATGGGAAAACCGCGGGATTCAGGGTACGACTTGCTCGGCCATCCCACATATTCTCCAGACTTGGCATCCTTAGACTTTCATCTGTTTCCAAGATTGAAGAAATTTATTTCTGAAAAGCGCTCCGCATCCAATGGAGAAGTTGAATGGCACGTGGATGAATATTTTTACAGCCTTTCAGACCCTCACTTCCGGGAAGGAATACTGATGTTAGAGAAACGTTGAACTAAGTGTGTCAAAATCATGGGAGATTATGTAGAAACATTTTTTAACTGAAAATCGCAGTCTTTCATTGTCTGCCCGAGACCATTTTACCTTAGCCTCTTATGTTAGAATCATCCAACTGAGATAGATAGGGCGTCTCAGCCTTCGATTCAATGTTGGTGTCATCAGATTTCTATTTGTTCTCAGGGAAACCGCTTTTTCGGAACTTTGATTTGTCCACTGGTTTCTTTGTTCTTCGTTTTGCTTTCGATCTGTAGAGGTTCTATTCTTACTCTTAGCTACTCTAAGGTTACTTGTTCAGAAGTTTTCTCGTTTCATTCGTAGTCATTCTAATGTGCGTCCCACTCTTGATCGATCGATCTGCAGGATTGATTTTTACCTGGACATGTCAGCTCTATTTTCTTTTTAAAGACAGTTCCAGGGTGAGGTTTTGAATAGCTTCGTCTACTATTCGACTTGATATTGGCTTACGGGCGAGCATTCTGAATACGGTGTATGAATCGCCGGAAAGCTCTAATAGTGCTCTTTATCTGGTCTTCTACTAAGCCAATCTGTTGGGTTAATGATTTGCCGTCTTACCTTTCTATTTTTACTCCCAGTGGACAACTGGGTCAGATGACAATACCAGTAATACAGAAACATAGAGAAAACAAATTAAGAGCCGAGATGTCTGGTTGATCTAAAATTGTTGTCTAAGTTCAACGTGTACACTTTCTTATCGATGCACTATTATTTCTGCCTGCAAGAACAAAAGCGTTGTTGGCCTTCTTGAAAGTTTAAAGAGGATTTATTCTCAAAGGGCTCGGTTCATAGGGCAGTCTACATCTCTTAGGAGGAAGCTGCGCATTTTGTGGCCTTATCCCTTATTACAAGTGTTGCTAGATACAAGCTATGACCGATTGTGTCCTCGTTCTGAGTTGGTTGCGTGGGAGGACCATAGCGATGCTCTATCCTTCCAGCCCGGTATACCTATACATGCCATTGGATAACCTTAGTGTCTTTAGCCTGGTTGATTTGCCACTCTTGAGGACTTTGACCAGCCTGTTGGCTCCACTAAATGCTTCTGTCGTTATTCGGAGATCTTTTGGTAGAAGACACTCTTCGAAATTACAACACAGCGTAGAAGAGGCGATCTGCGGACAACGCTCAACAACGTTGAAAGGATGTATTTGTATAAGAATCTGCGAGTGGAAGCTAATTATAAAAATTGAACAGTCGACCAATGCATCCATCTAAATTGTTATTCACTTCACACTATATCAGACCACTGATACGAATTACCAAAACTTATCTAACGAGACCTTGGGATGAACTAAGAATGTTTGCAACTTTTTTCGAATTCCCAAATAGACTCCATAAAAAACTGCTTTCCTGATGCACTTCCTGATTCCTCTCACTTTGAGATGCAAATTAATCTTAACTTTTCACTGCACGAACCAAATTTGAAATTGTAATCACTTGACATGGCACGACTTCCTCCCTAAAGAAGAAGTTCCTGCATCAATTTGCATGAAACACTTCCAACCCTTAGACAGTTTCACACCCATTCAAAGTCAGTTACTTTTGGAAAGAAAATTGTGAAAATTTCCTTCACCCCGTCGTGTCGTTCAGTGTATTACGAGTTTTGAGCGCATTCCTTGGGGAAATCAAGAAATGCGGTGGCGTATCTATTCCCCATACTTCAGATTATCATCCCCTTGCCAGTCCCTGAGATACTTTAGTTATGTATAGGTAGAAAATTCAATGAAAGTCGCTAACAGCAGATCCTCGTCCTGGAAACGGAAAGTTCCAAATTATGTTTTCCTTATGATGCAACCGAGCACAAACAGTTCCATGCTGCCAAATGTCCAACTGGCCGACTGGACTGTGTGTGGCCCCATTAACAATTTTTCTACCATTCTGCGGTGAGCCAGTGAAAAAAAACAAAACCAAAAATCCGAACGAATTCCTGTCATATCCACTACAATGGCATTTCGAATGAAGCCACCGGGTACCGACGAAAGGATATCTGACAGTACTCCTTCCTTCTTCTTTCAGCCGAACCAGACCATTCGGGATTATTGCCTCAGGCACGCGGTAATTATAATTTTTTTGCGAGATTTTGTTTTGTTCAGACGTGGCGGTCGTCGGTTGGCGACATCATGCGAATGAGTACCGAATGCCAGAAAATGGATGAACGGATGGATGAATGTCAATGAAAGACTCATCATTGTCAGTCAACATGATGCGAAATTGAGGGCGACGCGACATTACATTCGTTTGGCAATTTTCGAATACGGCTACAGATAACTGCTGTTGATTAATCGGGACTGCATTCTACGGGTCTTAGTTGTTGCCATCGTTGTTCCAAACCCTGACAGATATCTCTCTTTTGGTTGTTCTGCGAGTACGACGATGACAACGTAGAGGACCATGTTCGTGATTCTCTCATCGATTGGTATTTTCACATAGCCATTGCCGCCAGTTTAATCACAGACACCATCAGCATCAGCATCAGTATCGGCATCGGTATCGGGCGATCTGGAGGCCTACAACTACTGTGGTTACGTTCGGTGCCAGCTGGCTGACTGCAATCGACAACCTGCGCGACTCTGTAGCTTCTGGTCCCGCTGTGCGAACGGGCGGACTTATAATTACCGTCTGATCGTATTAAACTTTAATTGCTGAACCCAAAGAGCTAAATGAGTAATTTACAGTCACGTTGGCCATAAATTAATACCTCAGATGCCAGTTCGAAGCTGTAGTTCCAGTCTAAGTCGAAGTAGTCGAGGAATACTCGTAGGTACTCGTACCATCTACGACATTGTCCCATACTAGTAGTTCGGTTGTGGTAGTGATCTTTGGTTGATCGTGTGGTGGCTCATGATCAACACCGGTCTAGGTTAAACCGTTGTCGCGTGATCTTTGGCGATTTTGAACTATTTGGCCAAAAAGTTGCGTTGCTACCCTGTAAGTTGGCCGAGGAGAGCAACTCTTAAGAAAACTGATCGCTTGTGAACATGCATTAAAGATCGCTCGAATGGATTGTTTTACACACGACGAGGGAGATGATCGCGGACAAAATAGCCGATCGACAACGACACCGTCACCGACACGAACACGGACACGGACATGGACACCGACACCATGTACGAGTATTTACGAGAATAGTCGAATCGCTACCCACTTGGTGTTGGTGGTAATGTGCACGCGGGATACCATCATTTTAGCTTCACAACCAGCTATAACACCGGGACCGTTCCATGTTAAGAACGCGATGATCGCGTAAAATTGATAAAGATCACTTGGAAATGCATGTAGTCCCGATCGATTTGCCCTCCCGCTGCAGCATATGTTTGGCTCAAAAGTCAGTAGCAAGCGTTCGACTGTTTGACTGTTCGTTCGCACCAGTCGGGCGGTGTAGGGGCGAATCGGTTGAAGGTGTTTCTAAGATGACTACCGGTAACGTGTCAGAGGCACGTTTTGTGCCGGTTTTTTCTTCCTCATCATCATCGCCGCCGTCGCCGTCGCCGTTGTTGGTCTTTGGTATTTGGTCGTTGTAGTAGCTATAGTCAACGCGACTGACTATAGATCCCAGAATATGTGTCTGCCGGCTGGTGGAGAGAGTGGGAATGCCAATGAAATATTGATCGGCGAATTATTTAGTGCAGCCGAGAGTCGGACGAGGAAGTGAGTTAGAGTTTAGTTAGTGTCGTTTCGCGCTTCACCGTCTATTAGGCGGTATGCGGACTGGAGATGAAGATACTCATACAATACCTGGCAATAGGTGTAGGAACCTTTCCTACTGCCGAATAGGCCATTAACTGATAAATTTTCTGCACATGCGGAGAAAAAGAAGAAATTTATGTAATGACCCATGATTATGTGTGAAATAGGAGCATAGCGTGCGAATGAACGACATTTTGTTGCTCGAAGATCTACAGATAGAAAGGAAGAGAAAAAGATTGAGAAACACTATCTACGAGTAGCTAGCGCTACTTGTTGTCTGGTTTGTGGATGTGACGCTGACGGTCTTGCTTCTATTTGTGATATGGCTGATTGGTATATGAAATGGAATGGTGGTAGTGCTTCTGAGTGGTGATCTGGATTTAATCGAATTAAATTATTGGGGCAATCGGACATGCCGTTTGGACCTAGTTTGTTTCTTCCGGTTTAGTTTGGGATGATTGAGGTTAATTTGACATTTGACATTGGGTTGGTAAAAGAGAAGACAGGTCGAAATCTTCGACATACATACAGACACAATAAGGTCAGGCTCTAGTGTGGAGTTCTGATTGAGGATATGTGTTAATGTTGCACAGAATAATGATATCTCGTACTTTCCGAAGTGTGTGGTATGAGGGCTATGTAGGTTGGGTTAGCAATTAAGCGGTCATGGCGGAGGTGAACTTAGACCAGTTATAAGTCTATTGTGCTGCCAATGAGGTTAAAACAAATCACCGAGTAGATATCACTTAGATCTCGAAAGTGACAACTGTGTAGTGCAACTTAGTGCGCTCTGATACACGACGAGGTAGGTTGATTGAAGAAGAAATGCTCACAGATTTCTCTTCCTCTTCGTCCTAACAGTTCCTATAGAAGTCGTTTAGAGGAGTACTCAAAAGATGCACGAGCTTCGAATGACACAGTATCCCTAGAATTTGTTTTATGAGTTACAAGATGTAAATCTTGGTTGTTAAGGATCTAGTATGGGATAGAGTACTCTAGATGTCTCATAGTTGTCTCAATACTTACTTACTTCAGGTGAAGCTCCAGTGCAGGTTGGACCTAGGCCTCAGCAAAAAAGCATCTCCAGCCTGCTCAATCTTTTACTAGCTACCTGCAGCTTCACACACAGAGTTGGTGGAGGTTCCCTTTCACATGCATGTGCCACTGGAGTAGCAATCTTCCTCTACTGTGCTGTCCCTAGTGGATGGATTCAAAAACTTTACGAACTTCAGCTAATAGATCTTCTCTCTTTTGGTTAAGTTGATGTAGCTGTTAGGCCCGTCGGATTCGTCGTTGTATCCCCTACCTCACTCACTTTGTCTTTGCAGACGGGACCTAAAATCAGGCGAAGAATTTTCCTCTCGAAGATGCCAACAGCAGCCTGGTCCGCTTTTGGTGATGTCCATCACTCTGCGCCATAGAGCAGGACCGGAATTTTTAAGGAGGAGAGCGCGGATACAAAGTCCTTATTACCTCAGAGTTATATCTGTTTAAGCTGACGTTTTATCCGAGACGTCGTGGTTGAGAATCCATTGCTGGCTTCCTGTTTGCCAGCGTATACTTGGTCTTGCCCTCGTTGACCGTTTGATGTTTGACATTAAAGGTCTCGGTGAGATATTTACCAACCTTGATGGAGCAGGATGCATTCTCCATCATCATCCTCAATAAGCCTATCTATTACTGGCCTAAGATACCACTTAATTGCGTATCTTATGTCAAGCTGCCTAATACTTGTTCATCAGCGACCAAGTTTCGTTCTACTTCCGTGTCCTGTAACAAAATAGAGTGCGGTCTTGTTGACAGTCTCTAACCACTCTCGACTAGAAGGTGTTCAATATTGTTATCAAATCTTTGCTTAACCGTTTATGCATATTGCGATACCAAAGCCCAGAATCAGACGTTACACTATGTGTACACCAGGCAGAAGTATTCAAGGAATATTCCTGCACCAACGCTTTAGGAGTTCTAGTCCCATAGGTAATAAGGTTTCTAATTGCTCCTCTCTGGTATCAGATGCTTAAAACAACGTTGAATTTGGTTTCAGTATTGACTTGGAGTGAACCACGATATAGCATGCGCAGATTGGCATGCCTTGTCCATGACTTTTGGGATGCGGAACCCATCCCAATTCTATATACATCTTGAGCGAGTAAAGAGCATCTAGGGTTCCTCTGCAATATCTTCATTCCGCTTCGGTTTGGTTTCCAGGATAAGCAGAAGTGTGCCACTTTATTAAGGACTATGCTTTGATTTGTTGTTACAAAGACCAACTCCATTGTGGTCGGACCTATGCTAGCATCACAGCTACGTCTATAGGACAAAAGTATGACTTAAGGCTACTGGTGAATGTTAGTCCAATTTTTATTCGGTGCTCTGAGGTTTTCTCATCCGATGCTTTCATGAGCTCAAGCAATTAGCCGTCTTCCTTATGCGAGTTATATCAGAGCCTAGTCCATTTAACTCCGGGTTTGCCTTCACCTTTCTGGGTATATCACAATAGGATATTTCGCCTTTGATAAATTCCAACAGCGCCGTGATGTTAGTAGTGGTGTAGACGGCGTCTGTTTGTCCATGCTCTCTTCTTGCGTTGCTGCGTCCGTTATTTTTAACGGCTGTGAGCGCATCAGTACACTATTTCTTCTGAACGGACTTTCTTTTATTCTTTCGACTCCTGTGTTTTGTTCTTTTTTTCCTGTTTTATTTGTTTGTAATGGATTCATAGTTGAATACCACGAGTATGGGGGAAAGGATCCCGGAACGGGTTACTGGCCTCGGTGTAATCGACCCCTCGTCATAGAGGCACTCAAAATGGAACTGGTCCTCCAGGTTGGGGGTTGTGCCGCCGGGGAAACTGCCCGGCCATTTAAAAAAGATTAAGTTACAAAGCATCAACAAGCCTCGGATATGGACGGATCTACTGTTGACAATCCACGCAAACGATTTAAGGACAATGAGCTTCGGATATGCACGTGGAATGTTAGATCCCTTAATAGACCACGGCAACAGCAGCGCTTATTTCAATACGGATTTGTTGTCGGAGGCAGAATGAAACAAGAAGTCCTCAGCTGCCGCCATGTGAGCGAGCGCCTCGTAGCAGTCCGCATCAAGGCTAAATTCGCCAACATAAGCCTTATATGCGCGCATGCTCCCACAGAGGAGAAAGCTGACGACACCAAGGATGCCTTCTACGAGCTCCTCAACAAGACCTACGAGCAATGCCCTAGCTATGACATTAAAATTGTCCTCGGTGATTTCAATGCAAAGCTAGGAAGAGAGGGTATCTTTGGTGGAACAATCGGAAAATATAGCCTGCACAACACCACCTCCGATAACGGATTCAGGCTAATCGACTTTGCGGCGGGGCGAAACATTGTCGTGGCTAGCACGCGGTTCCCACACCTCGACATACACAAGGGGACTTGGAGAACTCCTGATCAATCAACAGTCAACCAGATTGATCATATTGCGATCGACGCAAGACACTCCTCCAGCATTAGGGATGTTCGTACGTTCCGAGGAGCCAACATCGACTCGGACCATTACCTTGTTGTAGCCAAGGTACGGTTGCGGATATCCCAAACTACGCCAAGACAAACTAATGCTGTGAGAAAATTCGACCTCAGACGGCTACAATCGCAAGAGATCGCCAAGTCCTTATCCGATCGAGTGTCTCTTAATCTCATAAGAGGTCCAATGCCGCCAGCATCAAGCATCGAAGACCATTGGAAACACTGCCAAAACGCCATCAGAGATGCCGCTTTTGATGTGCTGGGTTTCACTCGTCCACCACAACGAAACCCCTGGTTCGATGAGCAAGATGCATATAACGCGGCGCTACTAAGAAAGACCAGAGCTGCTCATGAGCTCTATGAGCGGAAGAGGAGAGATGAACACCGGCTTCTCAGGAGGAAGAACAAAGAGCATGAGAAGCGCGCGATGGAGGAAATTGAGAGATGCTACTCCAGGAATGAGGTTCGGAAGTTTTACCAAAAGGTAAAAATAACATACCGCGAAAACAAACCCCGAACCGAAGCCTGTAGAGATGAACAAGGGAACATCGTAGTATAATCGCAGTCGATGCCGAGGATTTGGAAAGATCATTTCTGCAGACTGTATAACGGCGATGACGGATCAAATACCGCTGTCAGGCAGAATCAACCTTTCAACCTGGACGATGATGACCAACAATTCCGTCCACCCGACCTGGATGAAGTGAAGATAGCCATATCGAAGCTTAAGTCCAACAAAGCTGCTGAAGCGGATGGCATGACTGCCGAGCTCTTCAAAGCGGCAGGCGATGACTTGGTAAGGAGCATACACCAACTCATCTGTAAAATATGGTCGGACGAAATTATGCCCGATGAATGGAACCTCAGCATTGTTTGTCCGATTCTCAAGAAAGGAGACCCTCTGAACTGCGCCAACTACAGAGGCATCAGTCTTCTTAACATCGCATATAAAATCTTATCCGCCGTATTGTGTGAACGCCTGAAGCCGTTTGTCAACAACCTGATAGGTCCATATCAGTGTGGCTTCAGTCCAGAAATGTGCACCATCGACCAAATATTCACACAACGGCAGATCTTGGACAAGACCCATGAGCTTCAGATCGATACCCACCACCTATTCATCGATTTTAAGGCCGCGTATGACAGCATCTATAGAGACGGGCTATATAGAGCAATGTCTAGTTTTGGCATCCCTGTGAAACTCGTCCGTCTGTGCAGGATGACGATGGAGAATGCACGCTGCTCCATCAAAGTCGGTAAAGATCTCACCGAGACCTTTGATGTCCATAAAGGATTTAGACAAGGCGATGCGCTGTCATGCGATTTTTTCAACATCGTACTTGAAAGAATAGTGCAAAACTCACAAGCAAACACAAGAGGCACTTTCTTTCAAAAGTCCGTCCAACTACTCGCATACGCCGACGATAATCGGAAGAAAGCGTGTCAGTGGCGCTTTCGCGAGTATTGAGACGGAAGCGGCGAAAATGGGCTTAGCGGTCAATGAGGGCAAGACCAAGTATATGCTGTCAAGCAAAAAGGACAACCAACACCGACGCCTCGGCAGAACGTCCCCCTCGGCAGATATAAATTTGAGGTAGTTAAGGACTTTGTCTACCTAGGCTCTGCTATAAGTACAGACAACGACACCAGCGCTGAACTCAAACGAAGACTAACTCTTGCCAACCGCTGTTTCTTTGGGTTAAGAAGGCAATTGAGTAGCAAAGCCCTCTCTCGGTCAACAAAAGTTACCCTTTATAAGACCTTAATTGTCCCGGTCTAGCACTATGGCGCAGAGGCATGGACATTATCAAAAATGGATGAGGGTGTTCTTGGTTGCTTCTAGAGAAAAATTCTTTGGGCGATCTTCGGTCCCGTCTGCATTGACGGTGAGTGGAGGAGGAGATACAAGGACGAACTGTACGGACTGTACAGCGACATGGACCTAGCCAGAAGAGTGAAGATCCAAAGACTGAGATGGCTGGGTCATGTAGAGCGCATGGACAGCAATGCTCCGGTCCGAAAAGTCTTCGAATCCGCTCCCGAGGGACAGCGCAGTAGAGGAAGTCCAAGACTCAGGTGGCGCACGCAAGTGGAAGAAGACCTCAGCCAACTTAGCGTGCGAAACTGGAGGCAGCTAGCCAGGGATCGAGCTGTCTGGAGAAGCTCGTTGACTGAGGCCCAGATCCACCCCGGACTGTAGCGCCACCTAAAGTAAGTAAGTAAGTAAGTAATATTTGTTTATTCTGTGACAATATTTACAATTTTAACAAAAGTAACAAAAGTAAGCGTTGGCCTTTGCTGTCAGCTGAGAGAAAGAAATTAATAAATTTGTAATTACTAAAAAGCTCCATTTATGATTTGTAGCCTATAATTCAGTGCGCATTTTAGAAAGTTATGTAAAGTGTTCCAGTTTGCGCTGTTTAGGATGTTTGTGATCTCATTTAGTGATAGGGCATTTTTCCCCCAAAAGGATCTCCTGATTGAATTTAATATGGGACACGTTCCAATAAAATGCCGGACATCCTCCTTCGTTCCCAGATTGCACAGTGTACATATGTACGTCTCCTCCATTGTTTCTGTATGGCATATAGTTTAGGTGCAAAAGTTCGCCTCTGGCTTTGAATATTGTTGAGATGGACTCTATGCTGTTCCGGTCATTAAAGTAGCTGTTTTCCCCAAGTTCATGCTGTAGTACTCTATACGTGGATCTTGATTGGCTTTGTTGACTTTACGTCTCGAAACGCTCCCTTGTTGAGTCGTGGATTTTCTTAAGCATTTCGTTCAGTGTGCTCTCCCAGTTTGTTTCATTTCCGATTAGTTCGTGCAAGGGCACACTGTGTTCTTGGCTGAGCCTTGACCATTCCGCAAAGAAATTAAAGTTTCGGTTTTAAAGATACATAGCAACCTTGTGAGGAAGACAATGACTTGGTTGAGCAGAAACTTTCTTGATATAGAGGAAGTGCAGTCTAAGCGTGAAGATATGTAGCGTTAGTAGTCCAGTTTCCAGATGTAACATGTAAGTCGGTGTATTTTCAGGCAGCCTAAACAGTTTCTTAAGGAAGTATCTTTGGAGTTTTTCTACCTTTTCAAAATGCCAAGCCCCTTACACTTGTGCTGCATAGCACATTATTGACCTCATAGCCGCCTAGAAAATCTTGTACTTCACACTTGGTGCAACATTCCTTTTCCCCAGAATTCCTTTCCAGTTGCAATTAATCGCACGTTTAGATTCTTTCAGTTTCTTTAGCAGGTGTTTTTTACAGGATGCCTGCGAGGTGATTAGAACTCCGAGGTATTTGTATTCCTTGACTTCATCCAGCTCCACGTTCTGCCAGGCCTATTTTCCATTCCTTGCTTGACGCCCCCAGCCATTTCGAAAAATCAAGTCTTTGCTGGTATTAACTTGAAGGTTCCACATACGGCAATACTGTTGCAGCTTTTTAATCATAATTTGGAGCATGCTTGGTGTTTCTGTGAGAATCATCCAAAAATATTGAGAACAGAAGAGGACTCAAAAGACATCCTTGCTTTACTCTAGAGTTTGTTTGGAACCGATTAGACAAGATATTCCCGCCCCACACTTCCGCCGTACTGCCTTCGTAAAATTGTTGCAGAACCTTCAGAACTTTTTTTGAGACTCCTATGTTGCTGAGTTTAAAAAATAGTGATCTTCTGTCAATGGAGTCAAAAGCCGCCTTAAAGTCTACAAAGAAAGCGTATAGTTTTCTTCCTCGGTCCAAGTAAATCCGAGCGATGTTTGTGAGAGTAAATATGTTGTCAATCGTGGAGTACTCCTTACGGAACTCGGCTTGAAACTCGCTTAGCAGGTCGTTTTCACAAATCCATGTTGTTAAGCCCTCCAAGATGACTCCTGTGAAAATTTTAGTAACAGCATTTAGAAACGAAATCCCTCTATAGTTAAACATGTGTCTGTGTAATTTCTGGAAAAATTGCGTAAAGATCTTGGTTTCCATACTTAAAAGATTCAGCTCGTACAGGAATTTAAGCCACATGGTCTTATCGTTCTTCCCTTACATTTGGTGAATTGGCCGGAGGAAACATTGCTATTGATCCACGATTTCATTTAAAAATTTTATTTAGTGAAGAAGTAAACTTTTGGTTTGTCAATAAGCAGAATTGCCGCATTTGGAACGATGACAATCCACAAGCCATTGTCAAAACACCATAACGTGCAGAAAAAGTCACTTAAGTTGTCATTAATGTTCCAGACATGTGGTTTCAGCACGTTAACTGGCCACCTCGTCCGTGCTTTTTGACGTCATTGGATTATTTTCTCTTGGGACATAGCCAATATATATATATATACAAGCCAGCCACGGTGGCTTAGATTTCCAAAATCATATCCAGAAAATAATGCCATAAAATTGTCTGTCAAATAAAGCCAATTTTATGGATATTAAAAATATGTTTCTGAATTTTATTTTTTTTTGAAGTTCTCAACATTTAAAAAAAAACACTTTTAGTACGTTCAATAATAACGGATGACCCGTATTTCGTTTTGATTAAAACCACTCAGACCATACTGTCGCGTCGTCCGTTATATTCGTATTTGACTCAGTAAAAAGTCAATTCTAAATCGAAAAGAAAAAAGTATTTTAAAGGTCAATAATGTGTAACGTGGATGTAACGCTCTTATAAACAAGCAGTTTCTGGGCTGACCTATCGGTTAGCACTTTTGCCTGGAACGCCCTGTACACCTTGTTTACTAGCTTCACTGTGAAATTCACAGCTCACAATCGCCGACGCCTCCTGACTGCCTGATTTAAGTACAAAAAAATAAAAAGTCAAGCCCGAACAACAAACCATTAGCAAACAAGCGAATGACGTTCCATGTTCCCGATCCACGCAAAGCAATAACTAATATCGGCCCTCATAAATCGCGCAAATCCTCCAGGATATTTGAGTTGTGTTACAAATACCATATACATATGTACATGCACATATGTCCTGCCACAAATGTTTGCATTCATAAACATTGCTTTCGTTGTTTGATACTAGGACAGCGGTTAGTAAGAGAAGTTCAACGGCTCTGGGTATTCGTTTTTGCGTTATGCCCTCATCATCATCGTCGTCATCGTCATCGTAGTCGTAGTCACTGTCGTTGATGCCATAAAAACTGAAATTGAATTTTCCATCATCAATATGTATGCATATCAGGAGGGCATACACGCACTAGCACAAATTCTACTATTTGAAACGAATACAGTTTCCAACAGCGAGCAAGAATCCAGTTTCAGTCAGACCAGGAGAAAGTAGAATCCTCCAAGGAAAAGCAAAACAGGAAAAAGGAACTTTGCATGTTTATTAAAGATCAATATTTGCATTAACTAACCACCCGGTCACGGTTGGATTGCCATCGATACTAACCCATTGGAATGGGTTGATTGGGTGGCTTATGAGAGGCATGGCAGAAAGGTTCTGAACGTATCCGCTGAATGGGTCACAAACGATGGCTCAGTATTTGGTATTTTGTTGTATCTTCGGTCTGCCATGTGTAAATCTCTATTGGGCCGAAGAAGGATAGCTTAGCTGGGTAGGGAGATACTTTTTTCCATTATCCTTTTCGTGTTTTGTGTTTTTTGTTTTGTATTCACCTCGGGCTAAAACAGATGTTTAAATGTGTGCCTGTGTGTGTGTGTGTGTGTATTTATACAAAGACGATTGAATTGAGATTCCCAGTTATCCCGTTAGATATGGAAATTATCATAATGCACATAGTATTCTACTCGTACCTCCCCAAAACAACACCCCATTGCACATCAGGATATGCAAGTGCACTCGTTTTGCAGAATGCACTTGTTTTGCTCCTTTCTGAACAGGACGCTATCGTTATGGCTGCAACTGTTCCTCATGAATATGCATGATGTCCCGCATGAAACTATTTTTGTTGTTGTTTTTTTTTTTTGTTTCACAAAAAACAAAACAACCCTCTCTCCGAGTGGTTGGTTTTTATCCTGTAGCCTGGTCGGGTCGATGAGAAAATTTTAATATCGTAGCCAGATAGCGTCGTAAATTTGAAATGGGGGTTTCGTGGATGCTTTGTGATGGAAAGTGAATTGTACGTGTGTGTGGTTGTCCTATTTACCGCCTTGAAGCTGTATCTATTGATTAATTGCAAAAGTGATTATTTTCGCTTATGGAGTTGATGTCGTACGTCTGACGTTGAGGGGGGGACTTTTGGAACATCTTTGACAAGTTTGGCTATTTAATTGAGCAGAAAATGTTATCGAATTTCTCTTGAAGCTGGCTAAGCAGTTGAGAGCTAATGATAATTGTTTATCTGATAGTGAATAGGGTGATATAAAAGGAACTTCATTTTCCTGAATCACGTGATGTCAAAGGACACAAAAGAGTCCTTGTTTGCATTCTGAAATTGATATTGAAAACTTGTTTCTGATGAACATGTCGAAGAGAGTTTCAAATACACCAAAGGCAACATGGTTTCGCTTCGAAATTTTCAACGGAATTGCGGTGTATATTTTGTCATTGTTCCAATCGTTATTCGATTCTTAAGTCTAGACTCACAGAAGTACGTTAATATCGGTCTTATGAGTGAAACGAATGGCCAATGTTTAACGCGTAGCATAACTCTGATTTCGATCCCAAAGAAGGGAGATCCCATGAGCTGTATTAACTCCTCAAGAAGGCATATAAAATGCTGTCTGCCAGACTATGCGAACGCCTAAGTCCCTACCTTCTAATCGGTTCCCATCTAAATCCAAAAGTTGCAAATCGATACACAACACCTCATCGATTTCAAATCAAACACCAAGATGAAATGCATTCTAAGGTCCTTCGGTGGAGAGGTATGACGATGGATCATAAATGCTGCTTCGTCAAGGTCGATGAAGACATAACAAATACCTTTAATGTTAGAATGGTTCTTTGACAAGACTATGCGTTATCATGTGAACTTTTCAACGAGATTCTTGAAAGCATTGTGCGAGTTCCGAAGACTACCTCTTAGACATAGCCTTTCAAAAGTCTGCCAAGTTACTCACTTACGTACGTAGATGACATAAACATGATGGGAGGAATGGAATGGAGCGTTTGCGACTAATAAGTCAGAGGCGGCAGAGTCAATGAATAAAACGAAACTACAGGCGGACACCAAAGATTAGTACTCGTACCTACTCAACATTAACGTCAAAAACAAAACTTATAGAGCACTTGCGCCATATTACACCGGACATAAACGACCAAGCGAGAAGGCTATTCGCCTTATTGCTAACCGTTTTTACACAACATTTTCTTTAGTGCCATGCAGTGCCACCCAAGCGCATAGGAAGACTGCGTACTGAAGAGATAATGGCATTAGTTCAGGAGAGTGTTGAAGAAGATCCAAACTTATCGGTCTGACGTCGTTCGTAATAACTTGGTCTTTGTGGAAAGTTGTACGCTAAGATCTTAGTTTGAAGGCTTACAAGTTCGAGTTCGTGGAAGAAGCAAAGCCGAATGACCATCATTTGTGTCGATATTTCGGTGAATGCGCTCAAGACCGTCTGGCGGAAGATCCGTTGTTTTATCGAAAAAAATTGTATTCAGCGATGAGGCTCGTTTTTGGCTCTATGGGTACAAAGCATACTTCAAAACAAACGGAACAATCAAATTATTTAACGAAACCTTCTATAAACGGATAACTTTGCGTAATGGACCTGTAGGAAGGCCACCAAGAACTTGTACTTTGACGCCTTTTGAGTTATTTTCGATGGGGGGAACGTGAAGTCGCTAGTCCGTGCTGACAAATCAAAAACAATAGACGCATGGCAAGCCAACTTTATTTGTGTTATTGAGGCCATAACGCTACCAATTGCTTGAAAAAGTTTGGTCAAAACGTTGTCTTTTGGATGACATTTATCAGCTTCTGACCTGTATGTCAAGAATATTGACTCCAATCTGACTTTTGTTGAAAGAGCAAGGCTGTAAGTAAAAGACGTTATCTAATAGGTGTGCTTAGCAGATATGTGGTGGTAAGTACTACCAGACGTCTCCAAGTTTGACTGTAAGTAGTACATCGAGGAGGAAGAGGAGGAACCCGTGGACAACTAACTAGACACGTTTAAAAAAATATATTATCTAGTGTGTAAGTAAATGCACCCTTTAACGAAACTCTTCAAAACCTGAACGCTTCCTTCACCAAGTGCTTATCAGTTCAGCTAGCGATGGAGATCTGCGGCGAGTACGTAAAGGAAAATCGAGGGCATCTAGGTCACTCTGGACCATTTCGGAGAACGACTGGAGCCTCTAAACGTCGAAGTTAAAAGATTATATTTAGCCAAATCGGTCTTTGAAGAATTTCTCTTATTAACACTTCTGCGAAGAGGTCGAAACTGCCACATATATTACACTAGGTTAGGTTGGGTTGACGGGTTGATGAGTTTTCTGGAACTTAGTCGCTTCTGCACCCTTACAATACTTAGATTCGTATAGGCCCATTGCAAAGTCCACATGAGGCAATTGGAAGGGGATGTTCTGGTTTCCGCTTTCAGTCTCGCGTTGGTTATCCTTCGGTCTCTGAGCGGGTCTGACTCTTCTTTTTTTTTTATCTGAGAATTTGAAGAGATGTATGTAAGTGCCCCAGCAGCCAGATAGTTCTTATAGGTCGTCGAAGTAAACGTGGAAGATATCCTCCAGTGAGCCTATGTGAGCCATTTTAAGGTGCAGCTTCATTGCGTGTGTCCCCAAAAGAGTAAAACAAAACGCGTATATATTCTTAGAATGTAAAGTAAAGGTGTAATACTTTGATATGCCACTTTCCTTTCTATGGAGGATCAATGAGTTACGTAAGTGTTGATCCTGACTATGTTTTCTACCTCCATCTGTGACTCATCCCTGAAAGTAGACATCGAGTTTTGACCCATTTGCTTCACTTGTAAGGATCGAGGAATCGCCTTTGAGTTTGGTTACCACACATTAAGGTGACTGAGTCTTAAGCATTCCAGCTGTATATTCTTGAATGTATAGACCGAAGGGCTAGATAATGTAAGCGATAGTTGGTATCTTAACACGTTCATTGATATTGAGTTTCTAACACAGTTTACTATCAAGTACCATATCTAGCCATTGGTTGAACAGTCGGGAGACTGTCTTATCTATAGAAGCAGGGACAAATTGTGGGATTAGCCTTTTATGTTTCAATAGGACAAGCTCTGGATGGCAACGATAAGCATAGGGCTTCGTAGAAGTAGCGTCTTCTGACAGGTGCTGGTTCTTTAAATAACGAGAATAAGCCTCTGCAGCCGAACATCTTGCAGGTCTGCTAATAAGCCCTACTTCACGCCTCCCCGTGGCGCCATCTGGGAATCTCACTAGAGATTGCGAAGTGAAGGGGACAAATGGCGAGTTTCCTGCGCCGTAAATCAGGATTAGTGTCGGAAAAACATAACAAGACCTTATTCGGGCTACTCCGACGTATTTGGAGCTCAGGCCGGTAAGGATTTCCAGGACCTAGTCAGGGTCTTGGAAAAGAGATAATGGCGGACGAGCCCTATATGGGCCAACGGCAGCGCTCACATCCTGGAACGGCTAACTGGCTTCGGTGTAACCGACCCCTCGTCCTAGGGGCATTAAAAATGGAACTGGTCCTCCAGGTTGGGGGTTGTGCCGCCGGGGTAACTGCCCGGCCATTTAAAAAAAAACAAGAAGATACGAAGCATCAGAAAGCCTCGTATATAGACGGATCTACTGTTGACAACCCACGCAAACGATTTAAGGACAATGAGCTTCGGATATTCACGTGGAATGTAAGATCCCTTAATAGACCGAGCATTCAGTGGCATTTATTCCCACCCTTTGAAGATATGAAAAAATTACATTAACTGCTGGGATTCACAGAAGATGTGATATCACTCCTCCGTAAGGGGTATCCCTTGACATGGTGAGTCTCAAAACCTTGTTACATAGTTTGTATAATTATTCCTGTTTTGGATTATACAGGTTTTCAGGTGTGTTAATGCAGGATGAACTCCAGCTTTTTCCAATTTTCTGACAACATTATGTAGGGCTGTTTCCGTACCTTTACCTTTTCTTTAGGCATGGTGGCTTGAGACTAAGTCTTCTGAGTGCAAACAAATGATGTTAGACTTATGGGCCTAAAGTCTTTAGGATAGGGATGACTAAACCTGCCTACTTTGAGAATGAATACTACATTAACTTCAGCTTTTTGGCATATATTTATACTTGTTGCTACTGTTTGATGCCATTTTTAGGAATGGTGTCACTTCGATTTTGAAGCTATGATTCCGTCCAATCCAGTAGAGAAAGGCGCTATAGCCCGGCTAATTTTGTTTTCTTCTACTGGTGTTGGAGTAAGAATACATACAGGAAAGTGCGTTTCTAGTAGGAGTCCTATTTATATAACTAAGCCGAAGCAATTTTTTTTCATTGTGACGCTTTAGAATAATTCCAAATAACACGATTAGAATCAGCCTACACAAAACCAACTTCTACAAGGTGGTGCAAAATTGATCAATCTATCGGAAGATGTTATAATTTTTGCGAATGGCGTCGTATGTCAATCATATTTGACATTTGTGAACTAGAAATCTGCGGTATAGAAACAGAAAAGCAATGAAGTGCTATTCTCCGCAAGAGCTCAGAATAATTGTGTCGATTTGTTTGACCAATAATCGGTTGGTGGTGTTAGCGCACCACAGGAGACCATGCAGGGCGTGACCGCCACCGGAGTGGTCGTTTGGCTGAGAATATTGCCTCTGTGGCTGCCGATGTCGCTGAGAACGAAGAAACATCAACCAGACGACGGGTCACGCAATTGAACATCACCAGACGGACCCTACAGTGACTTTTAGTGAAAGACTTACACATATTCCCATACAAAGTGCAAACAGTGCATCAGTTAATGCCTCCTGATCGTCAGTCGCATGTGAATTACTGTCAAGCCATCCTCAGTTTCAACATCGAAGAGGAGGAATTTGTATCGAAAATCATCATGAGCGACGAGGTGCATTTTCACTTAAGCGGTTACGTCAATAAGCACAATCTTTGTTTCTGGGGCACTGAAAATCAGCGTGTGATGCACGAAGAGCCGTTACATCTACTCAAAGCCACTGAGTGGTGCGGAGTTCACGCGGGAGGACTGATTGGGCCGCATTTTTTTGAGAACACCATCGGCAATACGGTCACTGTTACTGGCGAATGCTACAAGGCCATGATAAACGACTTCTTACTGCCGGAATTGGATGAGCGGGGCAGCCGGAGATACAGCACGAGCCACAATGGATATTGTTAAGGAAGCGTTGCCTGGTCGCGTAATCTCCCGTTTTGACGATTTGGCGTGGCCAGCAAGATCGCCTGATTTAACCATCCCAGACTTCTTTCTTTGGGGATGCTTGAAGTCGCGGGCTTATGTCAACAAGCATAATACTATCGCAGCCCTTAAGGAAAATATTCGGAAGGAATGCGAACAGTTATCACTGGAAGTCTTGCGGAAAGTCATGGTTCTGGAAAATACGATACCTACTCGAACTCATACGATAAAACGGGCACAAATGTGTATCAACACTGGCGGCAGCCACTTGGCGGATATCATCTTTTCCACTTAACAGAATTTTTACTTTAGTAGAATAGTACCTAACTCAAAAACAAAATTGGATGATTAATTTTGCGCCACCTTGTATTATCGGACCTGGTTGTGAATTGAATTAGACAACAAGCTGGGCTGGCCATTAAGCATGCTGTTGCCGCTTAATGTTTAGTAAATGCAGTTTCTGTCTAAGATACAAAGTGGAGCCATCCTCCGAGAATGCATCTCAAAACCTGGTAATCAAGTTTTGTTTAAGAAGAACATGTCTCTTCTGCTTTAACCAGACTCTAAAAAACGGGAAGGTTCGAGTTTATTAGGGCTTTTTCGAGCACGCTTGGCATTTTCCATTTGAAGGGAAGCGATCATTGCTACAACACCTTTAAGAGTTTTATTGACTTTCTTTTGACTCCGTGGTATTGTTGTACGAGTACCGCCTGATGCTACGACACCAAAACCACTGCATCAAAAATACGAAATTGATTTTTCCTGTCCGAGAGTGTCAGCCAGAAAGGTTTATTTAAGCATCTTTTCCTGGTGTCACTGATAGGAACTATGTTGTGTAGAATCAGTGGTGTTTGCGAAGTATTAACGCTTAAAACGTTGCTCTTCTACATCTTCCTAAATATTTCAATAATACAAAACTTTATTGAATGTAGTCCGAAGGGTGAATTGACCGTTTCTTTCAGCGGGAAGTGAAATCGCCGACAAACTTGCTGGCCTGGGCAGAGAAAAAGATTTTTAAAGTCCGAAACTAGGTTGGGTCTGCCTGCGTCCTAGATAATAGGACAGTTGGGTTTCACATGAAAATAACTACGAATGAGACGACTTTCCAGATTGCCGGTTGACTTAATGGATATTTTCCCACGTCCCTGAGAATTCAGTGACTTTCTTGTGTTCTTCAGTAGGAAATCTAATTGCTGCCATCGTGATTGGGCAATGGGCAACTACGCTTTTGTTAAGTATTGTGCCTCAGTGTGCCAACATTCTGCACTAGATCTTCGAATATAGCGCTTATCTTCATGCCAGCTCGTAAACACTCTATCACTAAAGGCTTTGTTAATTTTTCTTTCAGTAAAAGGATCACAATGGAACAGTTTGTTGTCCGAGTACTCTGTGGCGATATGAAAAGAGATCAACGCTTAGCCTATGAACGTTAGGATGGCTTGTCAGTACAGCCCAAGATTTTACAAATTGCTCCAAAAACGTTTTTGTAGAATTCGGTGATATGATCGACCACATTATGAGACACTAGATATCAATCACCAAAATCAGACCTAAGTAGCACAATCTGATCATTACCCTGTAGTTGGGACACAGAATCTCAAAGCAAATCGTCCGTGATTTCCTCTTGGACAACAAATCACTGGCAACATACTCGTATCTTTACGAAGAAAATCTCCGATCCCCGTTACAATTATTTATTGCCATCCGCTGATAATTGAATGTAATTCTGTATGCCATGGCTCCAAAAAAATGTTTATTTACTCTCCCTCCAATCAAAATTATCATTCCCCCTTATGTCTGTGTCCATGACCATTCGCTCCAAAACAGGCATTTACCGCACAGCAGCATAAATCAATCGTTTAGATAACGTTTTCACCAATTAACCAGCTCCCAGAAATCCATAATCTCCAAACACAATCGACAGTTCAGAATCAAGAACTCACAAAATCTCCAATCGACCAGCAACTGCTCCGACAAACACCGTTTAATTTATGCCTCTGCACAATGCACAATGTCAAACTGGGTCTGGATCTTGGATGCTCCTCAATTTCAATTCCGAACTCGGAACTCGGACAGATTCCTCAGCCGAACGCCGAAAATTAAATCACGAGCTGCATCATTACCGAAAATGCTCCTCCTATTGCCATTTGGATTGGGATGCCACGGTTGCAGCTATTCATCCAAAGTTACGCAGCTACCGCGCGTACTGTGTTATACCTACTCGAACTCGTAGCAATGCCTGCTGCCTGGTAAACATAAATCATCGAGCGATTTTCATTATTTATGATCCCGAAAAATGCCCGGATTTGTTTTTATCAACTCGGATAATCGATAAATCTCAAAGGAGTAGTCAAGCAAGCAGTTGTGGAATTGGATTGTGGACTGTGGACTTGTATGGAGCAGGCGCACACCGTCTGACCACTGTTTCAGGCAGCGACGTGCAGACATTTCATCCCGAAATGCTCAATCCAGCGTTCGGCGTAATGAAATATAAAAATAAAATTTCCACAATAATTTACTTGAACCAGAAGAAGTACTCGTAGTAGCAGTAGAAGTAGAAGGGCAAGATGGAGAAGATGAGATGCGCAAGTGGGTCTGGCCTGAAGCCGAGACCTGTATCTGGGAACAGAATTGAAAAGAACAGAAGCAGCATCACTAGCAATTTGGGAAAATTGAAAATCGCATATAAATTGCATTCGGTCAAATTGAATTTGCTCTGGAAATGGCCATGGTCGTCATCGCTGATTCTTCAAACACATACTAACATATTCCAGGGAGCGGGGATCTGAGAGGATTAGAAGGTGGTAGGTTTCAGCAGGAACTTGACTCTTTGGCGGTCAACTACAAAAGGCTTTGACGTGGCAGCGGTGAAGAGGATCCATCGGCGGCACACAATAATAGCCAAGTAGATAACAGGTAACACAAAGCAACAATCAAGTGCACTTGTGGACGTGAACGTCGAAGTCGAGGTGGACGTGGTTGAGGACGAGGACGAGGACGAGGCCGACCGACGTGACGCACACTGGACATGGACACTCGAGTGATGAGGCAATGGGCACTCTGCTGGGCTGCCGACAAACGCAGTAGTACGAGTAGCATCGCATCATCATTGGAAAAAGTCTTTGCCGGCTATGTCGACAGTCGACCTGTGACGAGGTCAGTCAGTGGCAGCCGATTGTAAAGAGTTGTTTTGGTCAGAGGCTCCTTAGGATCTTGTTTTTCGTTATACGCATATGTACAAGTATTCCCCTTTTCATCGTTTATGTACGTTTTTGTTTGGCTGGCTGGCCGTTTTTAGGGCCACTTCCATTCTGACAGAATCCTTCAATTAGCGGACATCGTCTGTCAGTCAGTTTCATTGTACGAAATGTTTATTTGAGAGTGTTTTTGGTTTTGATTGCAGGCCCCTAATATCATTCGAGATGGATAGATGGATGGTACATATACTACTCGTATGTAGATGGTCGTTGGTCGATGTCGGATGGCAATGGTATCCATCGAGGATGTTGAAAGAAGCTCTCATTTCTATATACACATATATCTCTGTAGTTCGGCTCGTATTGGATCAGATGAGATGAATATGTATCCCTTAAGTAATTTCGCTCCCAAATCGATGTCGTGTTTGCATCTTGTGCTGTGATGTCGGTTCGGTGGTGATGACGCTGTTACTACTGACATTGGTGCTGCTGCTTATTATGCACCCCAGCACGAATGGGAGACGTTCGTAGGCAGCGACATGGCTGCCATGGAATGTAATTTGGTTCGAAATTCGTCGAGCAGAAGAACTTTAAGATGAATTCATATCAATTTGGTGATTCCTTTTGATCTGGATCTGAATCTGAATCTGAATTTGCTGCTGCCAAATGCCAGATACCAGGACAAGGGGTGGAATGAACCAGATCGTCCGTCTAATGGCATCTTAAGGGGAATACTCGCATTGATTGGTACATCAATTCAGAGGCCACGAATAAAACCATTTGAATATTTTAATGCAATTCTGGTGTTCGCTGGTTGAGGACCTAGGCAGGGTGAGGAGGCATTCCAGGTTTTTACCGGCCAATGGCAAGTAATTTAAAGAAATTGAAGTTTTATTGCCAGCCATTGAAGCATCATCACTTGGTTTTATCTATGAAATGAAATTCGATAGTAAAATACGTTAGATAATACGAGATACGTTACAGAGATAAAGGCTGAGCAATGGAATCTATCGGTGAAATTTACTAAAATCTTTAAGATTTCTGTTGGAACTGTTTTATTAATTGTGTGGATTGAATCGGAGAACTCAAAGTGGAGGGGCATTGGGATGACTTAAAAGTTTCAAATGAAGGTCTCAAGTTTCAAATATTTATTTTTCTTTTTTTTTGAACGCTATCTCCACCCTGAGAATACTCTGTTGCTGGCAAAAATTTGTAAGCATAATCTAAGATAGGTCACCTTCTAAGATTTAGCGAAATATCATGTATTTTTCTGCTTCTTGTGTTCACAGAAAAATATAGGCTTCGCAACGTAAGCTGAGGAAAAGGTATTTTCAGCCTAAAAAAATCTTAAATCTCAAGGTACTTGTGCCTTGATATCCCCTCTTTTGGAGATGAATTTTGTTCTTTGAAAATGGTCACGGTTCAGAGGTTACAACTCGTTGAAATGACAGAATTTGATGATAAGTAACCAAAAACTCATGGGATCAAACTGCAAACCGAGTAATGATTACGCGGTTTCGGTTTCGGGATGTAATTGGTAGCTCATTATATAACGACTCTTGCTATTGACTGAGCTAAGTAACCTAAAAGCAGGAAATGCTACAAGAAAACTAGGCCATGATGCTCACGTTCTTATCGAGTGAAAAATCGGCTACCCACAATATACATACGAACTTCTATAAACACAGGATAATGGATCATTTTTAAAGCTTTTTCGATGTCCCACCAACATTTACAAGGTTTCAGCAGGATATAAACCTAGAGAGCACCTTTGAGCTGCTGTTCAAAAACGCCACGAAACTTTTTAACACGATTTTGATATTCTGTTCAAAACAGTCTTATAAGAAGCAACGAAACCGCGCAACTCAAAATGAGAGATAGTGGCAGTTGAACGCTTAAAGGCATCAAAGATAGTTGCCATGTCCTTGAAGTGGGTTAATCACTCGCAAATACCTGGAATTCTTAGATCAATGGATGTAGCTTCTTCACCAACAGCGGGTTGTTTGTTCGGCTAGCTACTCGGCTACATAAAACCTAACTGCTGCGAAGTAGTCGAGGGTCGTAGGTAAAAAAAGATTAACTATTCGACGACAGGCACAAACCTTTTAGGTTTAAGATAGAACTTTAAATAAGGTTGATCAGTAAGCAAAGATATTAGATTGCTGCATATCCTATAAAACCGCCGTCGTAGGAGTGCTGTGGAATGGCCTGGACAAGGACAACACCTATTTAAGTGCTTATTTGATGAAACAAGCAGAGTAGGACACGAAGTCTTGGAAACTATTTTCTAATAATCCAACAATGGAAGAAGAAGATGTTAGGATATCTTGTTCCTTCCTTCCTTCCTTCACAAATCTGCTTAAAGTTCAAACAAGCCAGGAACGACTCCAAAGTAGTTTCTGAAGAGCAGATGGAAAACAGCATTTGCCAGTCTGTCTCTAAAAAGGGCGGATTTAGTTTTTATCTCCTTCTAAAGGCCTAATTCACTTACACCCTTTCTTTTTACAGAAACGTTGATAACCCATCGGGCCAGAGAATATCTCGAAGCACGAAATCTTCACAATGACCGGCAATATAGTTAAGGTAGCCACAGGGCAACGATTAGTATAAAGCCTCGTAGAAGAAACAGCCTCCGGCAGGTGCGGGTTCTTTAAATGACGGGAATGAGCCTCTGCAGCCGAACATCTTGCAGCTCTGCTAAAAAGACCTACTTCACGCCTCCACGTGGCGGCATCTGGGAATCTCACTAGAGATTGCGAATTGAAGGGGGCAAATTGTGAGTTTCCTGCGCCATAAAACAGGATTAGTGTCGGAAAAACAAAACAAGACCTTATCCGGGCTTCTCCGACATATTTGGAGCTCAGGCCGGTAAGGATTTCCAGGACTTAGTCAGGGTATTGGAAAAGAGATGGTGGCGGACGAGCCCTATATGGGCCAACGGCAGCGCTCACATCCTGGAACGGGTTACTGGCTTCGGTGTAACCAACCCCTCGTCCTAGGGGCACTCAAAATGGAACTGGTCCTCCAGGTTGGGGGTTGTGCCGCCGGGGTAACTGCCCGGCCATTTAAAAAGAATTAAGTTGCGAAGCATCAACAAGCCTCGGATATGGACGGATCTACTGTTGACAACCCACGCAAACGATTTAAGGACAATGAGCTTCGGATATGCACATGGAATGTTAGATCCCTTCATAGACCACGTGCAGCCGAGCAACTAGCGGAGGCCCTAGACTGCTGCAAAGCAGACATAGCTGCCATTCAAGAAATGCGACGGGATGGGCCGGACAAAAATAAGATGAAAAACTGCGATATCTACTACGGCAATTGCTATTGGCGGCAAAAGAAGATTTGTTGTCGGAGGCAGACTAAGACAAGAAGTCCTCAGCTTCCGATATGTGAGCGAGCGCCTTGTAGCAACCCGCATCAAGGCTTTATTTGCCACCATTAGCCTCATATGCGCGCATGCCCCCACAGAGGAAAAAGATGACGACACCAAGGATGCCTTCTATGAGCTCCTTAACAAGACCTACGAGCAAAGCCCTAGCTATGACATTAAAATTGTCGTCGGTGATTTTAATGCAAAGCTAGGAAGAGAAGGTATCTTTGGTGGAATAATCGGAAAATATAGCCTGCACAACACCACCTCCGATAACGGATTCAGGCTAATCGACTTTGCGGCGGGGCGAAACATTGTCGTGGCTAGCACGCGGTTCCCACATATCGACATACACAAGGGGACTTGGAGAACTCCTGATCAATCAACAGTCAACCAGATTGATTACATTGCGATTGACGCAAGACACTTCTCCAGCATTTAGGATGTCCGTACGTTCCGAGGAGCCAACATCGACTCGGACCATTACCTTGTTGTAGCCAAGGTACGGTTGCGGATATCCCAAACTACGCCAAGACAAACTAATGCTGTGAGAAAATTCGACGTCAGACGGCTACAATCGCAAGAGATCGCCAAGTCCTTTTCCGATCGAATGTCTCTTAATCTCTTAAGAGGTCGAATGCCGCCAGCATCAAGCATCGAAGACCATTGGAAACACTGCCAAAACGCCATCAGAGATGCCGCTTCTAATGTGCTGGGTTTCACTCGTCCACCAAAACGAAACCCCTGGTTCGATGATGAATGCCGGCAAGCACATGCAGCTAAGCAAGATGCATATGACGCGGCGCTGCTTAGAAAGACCAGAGCTGTTCATGAGCTCAATGAGCGGAAGAGGAGAGACCAACACCGGCTTCTCAGGTGGAAGAAGAAAGAGCATGCGAAGCGCGCGATCGAGGAAATTGAGAGATGCTACTCCAGGAATGAGGTTCGGAAGTTTTATCAAAAGGTAAAAATAACATGCCACGGAAACAAACCCCGAACCGAAGCCTGTAGAGATGAACAAGGGAACATCGTAGTAGAATCGCAGCCGATGCTGTGGATTTGGAAAGACCATTTCCGCAGACTGTATAACGGCGATGGCGGACCAAATACCGCTGTCAGGCAGAATCAACCTTTCACCTTGGACGATGATGACCAATAATTCCGTCCACCCGACCTGGATGAAGTGAAGATAGCTATATCGAAGCTTAAGTCCAACCAAGCTGCTGCAGCGGACGGCCTGACTGCCAAGCTCTTCAAAGCGACAGGCGATGACTTGGTAAGGAGCATACACCAACTCATCTGTAAAATATGGTCGGACGAAAGTATGCCCGATGAATGGAACCTCAGCATTGTTCGACCGATTCTCAAGAAAGGAAATCCTCTGAACTGAGCCAATTACCGAGGCATCAGTCTCCTTAACATCGCATACAAGATCTTATCTGCCGTATTGTGTGAACGCCTGAAGCCATTCGTCAACAACCTGATAGGTCCATTTCAGTGTGGCTTGAGATTAGGAAAGTCCACCATCGACCAAATATTCACACTACGGCAGATCTTGGAGAAAACCCATGACCTTCAGATCGATACACACCACCTATTCATCGAATTCAAACCGGCGTATGACAGCATCTATAGAGACGAACTATACAGAGCAATGTCAAGTTTCGGGATCCCTGCCAAGCTCTTCCGTCTGTGCAGGATGACGATGGATAATGCACGCTGCTCCATCAAGGTCAGTATAGATCTCACTGAGACCTTTCATGTCCAGAAAGGATTTAGACAAGGCGATGAGCTGTCATGCGATTTTTTCAACATCGTACTTGAAAGAATAGTGCAAAACTCACGAGCAATCACAAGAGGCACTATCTTTCAAAAGTCCGTCTAACTACTCGCATACGCCGACGATATTGACATAATCGGGAGAAAGCAGCGTGATGTCAGTGGCGCTTTCGCGAGTATTGAGACGGAAGCGGCGAAAATGGGTTTAGCGGTCAATGAGGGCAAAACCAAGTATACGCTGTCAAGCAAAAAGGACAACCAACACCGACGTCTCGGGCAGAACGTCACCCTCGACAGATATAACTTTGAGGTAGTTAAGGACTTTGTCTACCTCCGCTATAAATACAGACAACGACATCAGCGCTGAGATCAAGCGAAGAATAACTCTTGCCAACCGCTGTTTCTTTGGGTTAAGAAGGCAATTGAGTAGTAAAGCCCTCTCTCGGACAACAAAAGTCACCCTTTATAAGACTTTAATAATTCCGGTCCTGCTCTATGGCGTAGAGTCATGGACATTATCAAAAATGGATGATGGTGTTCTTGGTTGCTTCGAGAGAAAAATTCTTCGGGCGATCTTCGGTCCCGTCTGCATTGACGGTGAGTGGAGGAGGAGATACAAGGACGAACTGTACGGACTGTACAGCGACATGGACCTAGCCAGAAGAGTGAAGATCCAAAGACTGAGATGGCTGGGTCATGTAGAGCGCATGGACACCAATGCTCCGGTCCGAAAAGTCTTCGAATCCGCCCCCGAGGGACAGCGCAGTAGAGGAAGGCCAAGACTCAGGTGGCGCACGCAAGTGGAAGAGGACCTCAGCCAACTTAGCGTGAGAAACTGGAGGCAGCTAGCCAGGGATCGAGCTGGCTGGAGAAGCTTGTTGACTGAGGCCCAGGTCCACCCCGGACTGTAGCGCCACCTAAGGTAAGTAAGTAAGATGCCGCCATGCCATAAACCGCACCAAACCGCCGAACACTTGTGGATTGTGTTCGCTTCAATAACTACAATTTTGATTCTTGACAAAGCCGCTGAGCCAAAATGGGCCTCGTTTAAGGGGATGATTTTATGGGCAAAATAAAGATCTCCGGTAAACATTTCCACCGCCCAATTAGCGAACTCACGGGAATGTCTATGGTCACCAGGTCTCGATTCCTGCGTCAGCACAATATTATACGAATGTAGGCCTAAATTCAGCCGTAAAAGGAGCCGGGCTTACGACTCTCTGGCGATGCCCGAAAAAATCGATAATGGCCGCTACAGCGGCTCTGTTTTCTTCATTTCGCAACAATCTCTGTCAAGTTGGTGGCTTAAGATCCAGAAGAGTGAACTCACACTCAAACTTTTCCAAGGTTCGACGAACTGCCAGCACACTGACGCCATAATAACGAACGACTTCACGACGACATTCACGCTACGTTTTTACAACTGGGCCGGAATTCCGATAATATTTTTGAATAATTTCCGCACGTTCGGCAAGGGAAAAACGATGCATGATGAAATTGCAAACTTTACTGAAAATTTTAACAGCTGGATGTCATTGATTATTTGTGATTGCTGACATAGTGAATTCTAAATTGAGAATTCGATAGAGAGTAAGAATTCACCTTTTGGAATGATCGATGTTATATGATATTTTGGTCCAAGATACGATCCCATTTCCCCATTCCAGACTAAAGCAAGTCTAATACTTTCAGCGAAGGAGATTAAATCTTAGAAAAAAAAACTGTGACAGTCATGTTAATCTTCAAGGAGCCCCCTTCCTTGTCTTTACAATATCTATGTAGGTCGTTAACTTTTTTCCAATAACTATATTTCGAAATTCCCATTTGTTAACATTTGTTTTATGTTTTTCCATCCATTCATGGTCCCCAAGTCGAATAGAAGCACTTTTAAGAACCCAGTCCATTCGCTGATGCTTGTTGTAAGTCCAATGGCGCCAAATTTCCAATCTCCGCGCGTTCAATTACAGCGCAAAGCCCACTTTATTGGCCGTCATCAATTTGCCAGATGTAATAACGAAAACTCAATAACAATTCAATTTATCAAATCTACCGCGAGCGACGACAACACCAACGAGGGCGAAGTGGTCTTATTCGGGTAATTTCGAGTGACGTAGACAGATGTAGACGTATTAATGGTCGCACTCACCTTCCTATCACACCCACCCCATGGACGACTCTAATTCTCTACTGTTCTGCTTCTACCTCCCTCCCCCCCCCCCATAATTCGCACAACAAATGAATCCTAAAAAAATGAATTCAGCATTAAAGCATCCCCCCGATTGATGTAATGTTACATTATTATTGCTATTACGCAGCTCCCAACCCCAAAATCACTTGGCTAGAGAGCTGTGCAACGCAGCGGTATTCTCGTATAAAACAAACTCTCAGCATCGGAGTCCTCCAGATAGCGTTGAAATCGATTTTGTACCGTATGACGGGGTGGCAATGGCAGCTCGAAGGATTTACAAATACTCACTGCCAAAAGGGTGGTAATGGTGGCGGAGCGAATGTACTGATTCCTTATTCGGTTTTATTGCCGATTCATTCATGAATAAACATTGAAGGGTGTCAATAAGCTTCGAATTAGGGGATGAAAGTTATTGCTTTCTTTTCGTTTTTTTTTCTTTTATTCCACTGCAGACACAGAGCTAAATCTGAATCTGGTCTCAACGATACGTGCACGTTTCGCTGCCTGAATCTCCCGATCTTCCGAAAGCAGCGTCAGTCGCCCTTGAATTGATGAAGATACTGTGGTTTGAAGCATGCCGAAGTTGGCAGGGTGGAGTGTGCTGGAACAAAATTCAATTCGCATTATTGTCCTTAAGATTGTTATTCTTTCCTGATTTAATTTTGGTGTTTCTATAGCAAAAGCTGAATCAAAAAAAAAAACAAAAAAATCAGAAAAATAAAAAATCCAACAAAGACGAAGGATAAGAGAAGCGCAGTAGAAGCAATAGGGCGGAATACCACAGTTGCCGATGATTGATTTTTGTTTTCCTTTGAAATTGAATGAGAGACGCTCACCAGCTCACTCGTACTTGGAATCCGAATCGGCATTTCCATCGTCCATTCTATTCCATCCATCCGTCGTCCCCAAATCTGACCAAATCCTCTGGGAGAGCATTCGAGTAGAAGTGCGTGTTTGGTGTACATACTATCCTCTGGACAAATTCAATCATAAGATGGACCAAATCAATATCTTGTTTCGTTTTTCGGAATTCAGGATTCATTTTCGTCAATGTGAACGTGATGGAGGAGGAGACCCAGTCTCATTCTGGTGAACGAATTCTAATGAAACATTGGTTGCGTGGGTAGTAATAGCTTCTCGGGCAATGGCAGGTCTATAATTCATAAAGTGCAAAGCACCATTTGTCGGGATTTGTTGTAAGAACTTAACTGGACAAGAAGACTCTTTTGTCGGAATTTGATATTATTTGTAGCAGATTGGGTTAGATGGATGTTCATGAGAATTGCTTTATAAAAAATGCATAAATGTCTTGAAGCTAACCTCCTTGAATGTGGGCAATTGAAATATTCTTATCGGATCTTGAAGATTTCCTTTCGATAGGGAATAGAGGAATTTTATTGTAGTTAAGGAATTCTTTGGAACTTTTAAGATTCCAGTGTGGTCTTATAAAAGTTAAGGACGAACCACATATTCAATCTGTGACGGAGTTAGTACAGTAGATCCAAGGTAGAAGAACAGGGCAAACATAAAACAGCACGACACGGCTGCGATATTACGATGGACATTGTACCCTATGAAAAGCGAAATTATGCGTTCAGCGGATGTTTTCTTCAATACATTGGAAGAGGTTTGGAAAGAGCATTCTGTAGACTGTATAACGGCCAACAATTCCTTCCCCCTGGCTTGGATGAAGTGAAGATAGCAATATCTAAGCTGAAAGCTGCTGGAGCGGACGGCCTGACTGCCGAGCCCTTCAAAGCGGCAGGTAATGACTTGGTAAGGATCATTCACCAATTCATTTCTAAAATATGATCGGACGATCTTGTAAACATCGCCGTATTGTGTGAATACCATATCAGTGTGGCTTCAGGCGAGGAAAATCCAATATCGGCCAAACATTCACACTACGGAAGATCTTCGAAAATCTTCAGATCGATACACACCACCTATTTATCGATTGTAAGGCCGCGTATGACAGCATCTATAGAGACGAGCTATTCAGAGCAATGCCTAGTTTTGACATCCCTGCCAAAACTTGTCTGTATGCGCAGGATGACTATAGAGAATGCGAGCTGCTCCATCAAGGTCGGTAAAGATCTCACCGAGACTTTTGATGTCAAAAAAGGATTTAGACAAGACGATACGCTGTCATGCGAATTTTTCAACATCGTACTTGAAAGAATAGTGCAAAACTCACGAGCAAACACAAGAGGCACTATCTTTCAACGGTCTGTCCAACGTCCAATTACTCACATACGCCTACTGGATGTCAGTGGAGTTTTAGTATTGAGACGGAAGCGGCTTTAGCGGTCAATCAGGTCTAGACAATGTACTAGCTGTCAAGCAGAAAGGACACTCGACACAGACGTCTCGAACAGAGTTTCACATCCGACAGATATAACTTTAAGTTAGTTAAGGACTCTGTCCACCAATGCTCCGCTATAAATTCAAACAACGACACCAGCGGTGAGATCAAGAAAGAATAACTCTTGCCAATCGTTGCTTTTTTGGCTTAAGAAGCCAATTGGCAAAGATTTCTTTCGAACAGCAAAAGTAAGTCTATATAAAATCCTAGTAGTTCCAGTCCTGCTCTGTGGCGCAGAGGCATGGACATTATAAAGAATGATTTGCTGCTTTGACAGCAAAATTCTTCGAGTGATTTTCGGTCCCGTCTGCATTGACGGTGAGTGGAGAATGAGATACAATGAAGAACTGTATGGACAGAACCGAGACATCGAACTAACCAGAAAAGTATAGAGCCAACGACTGAGATGGCTGGGTCATGTAGAGAGAATGGACACCAAGGCTCCGTTTCGAAAAGTCTCAGAATAAGGAGGGAAAGCACAGTAGAGGAGACTCACGTGGCGAACGCAAGTCGAAGGAAACCTTAGCCAACTTAGGGCGCGAAACTGGAGTACTGAAGCGCAACATAAAGTAAGTAAGTAAGTTCCAATGTTAAGGGCATAATCGTTTTTTTTTACTTAACCACTTTCAGTGCAATTTCGTCTCCTACTTTGGTAGGAATGTTGCTCCCAAGAGCGAGGGTCCACCAACTGTTCACCGGGATTTCGGTGTGTGCCAATTGTAGGCTAGCAGCAAAAATGTAATAAGAGGTTATCAAAACACGCTAAAGGACGCTTTTCATTCGACGAACTGGGAATGGATTATGAACTATTTTTATCAGATAGCAAGTTATTTCTCGAATAGAATTCTCCTTAATGTCTCTCTGACAATGGATTTAAGGCCTTGCGAAGTTGCTGACGGTGTAGCACAGGGATCGATCTTAGGCCACCTCATGTTAGAATATTACTTAGGATGAAATTTTACGTGAATCTTACAGTTGTAGTTGCAGTAAAAGTGCGGTAACAAGTGCAGCTCAGCTATAACGAAACAATTTCAACAGAACGCCGCTGGTAGAAAACTTCGCTTAGCGATATAGTAATGGTTAGAGTTGGAGAGCATGCAATTCTTTCTCAGTCGTTTCTTAAGTAACATATCTCGGAGTTATTATTGACATTCGTCTAAGTTTTGAACATTATATAGTGCTGATGTGTGAGAAATCAGTGAAAGCTGTCAGTACGCCTTCAAGGCTGATGAGTATTTTCTAAGGCACGACATAGAGTAAGCAAATCCTCCTTGATGGCGCTGAGAGCTCTATGCACACTGCAAAAAAGTGGAAATTTGTTAAGTTTCACGTGCGCAGAATCAAATATATCTAACAGATTGGTGTACTATGAGTTGCCAGCGCATTTCGAACTGTTACATTCGTCGTAAACTTCTACCGACATACTTACTGGAAAATTGTTAAGACGATAGGAACCGAAGTATCACAACCTGGCAGCTACAATGAAACATTTTCTTCATAGGAGCATCTTCTTACACGAGTGATCGACGTACGGAATCACACGATGAAATACATTTTTATCTGACTCTATTTTGCAGAGTATCTATTCAAACACACGAAAACACCGAAAACTACTCATGTTATGGAACTGCCTCGGAAAATGTTTCATTGTCCACTTTAAGAAACTGCACGGGTAGCTTTCCCGCACCAATTTGCAAAGTCGCCCACCCTCGACAATATCCTCCAAAGCGGGAAAAAGTGGACAATTTTCAATAATGCAGTGGATCACATACTCAGTAACCTGTGCTTTAAAAGGCAATTATCTATCCTCTGCACAAAAAAGGTGACTATGATGATCCTAAAAACTACTGAGGAACATCTTTCCTGAACAACTCTGCCAAGTTGTTTGCCGCCGTTTTATACAACAGATTTACCTGTTGGGTTGAAAAGAAAATAGTTTTGCGGTTTATTATCGGCGTGAAGTGCAATCAAAACATCTATGAATGGAACTCGACTTCGTTCATATGGCCACCGCGGGCACGTTTGCAGCGGTCGATTTCGTTGGACCCGATTTTCGACGACTCGGCCACACATTTCGGCCGAAACGGCCGCTATTTCGCATCCAATGTTGGCTCTGAGCTCTTCCAACGTCGTCGGCTTGTTGGCATAAGCCAATGACTTAACGTAGCACCACAGAAAATGGTCAAGCGGCTTAAAATCACACGAACGAGGCGGCCAATCGACTGGCCCATTTCTTAAGATAACACGCTCATCATACTTACTCTTCAATAAATCGATTGTAACGTGTGCTGTGTGGCTTGTGGCACCATCCTGCTGAATCCACATGTCGTCCAAGTCCATGTCTTCCAATTCGGGCCAAAAATAATCGGTGATCATGGCGCGATAACGCCAGGTGCATTATCACTGTTCTTTTGTTGAAGCTGAGAAGTTTCCTCGGTATTTCTTAAAGCGAATGTTCCGTGCTACGCGGCATCTGGAGACTGGTGCACCGCCTATGTTTTTGGACACATTGAGACTACATTTTGACTATATCTTGTGGAAAAAGTTATGGCACTGAATGATGATAGACAGCAAAAAGTAGTACTCAAGAGTGTCATAAGAAGCAGAGCAAGTTTACTTAAGAATAAATCCTAAGCGTTATTTCTTTTTTTTTTTGGTGTGCTGTGAACTACCACTTTTTCTAGAGAAGGTTACCCATCTCTGTTGTTTTTTCCTATTTTTTTATTTATATATTTTTGGTTTTTAAAATTTTTGTTCTTAAATCTATCTTAACCCTACCTAAACCTATATAAGCCGGTCATGACTTAAAATGAAGCAGAACCACTCTGCTCCCTAACGAAGCTATCTAGTGCCAGAGGAATTCGACGATGGAGCTTTCCCTTCTTCTACGCGCAACCAAAATTGTTGGTGCTGCCGAGCAACATCCCTCATGTCGCGACTCCCAACCGCCCTACTAAGCCGGCGAGGCTCCGCACTGCCGTTTGCGATGTCTCTGTCGTAGTCGCGTGTCCGCAGCTGTTCAAGCGACGTGGAAGATTAACGGCACCGCTAATCTGTCCTTGATCAGACCTATTTTTTATTTAGGTAGAGGAACGGTTCTGGTGGGATAAAACCGTCGAAGCGAACTCTCTCATGATACATGTAATTGCGATGGTAAGCTCCGCAGATCAGGTTGTTCGACGAGGTCATTGCTCTTGCAATGTGCCTTCGAGTCAACTTAATAACAAAATTGTTATTAGGCTCGCCCTATTGTAGGATAGAATTTAATGTACTCAGACTCTGGTGTTCTGTAAAGGCGAAGACAAGCATCAAGGCAAGCCCTCTCATCCCAAGGTATCTGACTATATTTCGACAAGCAAGTGGCTGGCCGTGTTGTCCCACGATCTGAAACTTTCGCCAATTCTTTCTGGTATCCACAGAGGTATCCTAAACAGAATGGTTTCTGACTTCTGAAAGTTGATCTTCAACTTCCAGTCGTCGCAATATTGCTTAATTTTGTCGAAGTCACGTTGCAAAAGAATGTTTATAACCTCAATCCTTGGACCTGATCTGTAAGTCGCCTGCGTACGCTATGGCATGGTGAAGTGAACCTATCAGGTCACTTGTGTAAATGTTGAAAAGGATCGGTGAATCGACCGCACCTTGTTGCTGACCGTTTTTAATGTGAAATGTACCAGTAGAAGTCACATCACCATTCTTCACGATGAACTGTCTATCTGTGAGTATATTGAAAAGAATGTACAGTAGTGGTTTACTAATCCCCAGCCTGTTTAGCTTATAGAAGAGTCCCTCTAGCCATACGGTATCGAAGGACTTCTCCAAGTCAATCATGCAGGCACCCGTGCATTGTTTCTTAGCTTTGTTCCATTGGATATCCGTAGGCCTTGCATCAGACTGTGGAGAATGTATAAGGATAAGATCCGATGAACATTTTGAACATCTAAAAGCACAACTCCACGTCTTATTATTGTCAATCTGGTAGACTAAACTAGTCGCTACAAAGCGGCATTCGTTAACGAGGCGGATGATCTATGGGAGATTTCGTTTTTGTTCGGCTTGCATTTCTTATTTCCCATGTTGCTTGTATCCCCACTGATCGAGGTATGTACATATTTTCTTAGAATTAACACTTTCATTGTCTTCTCAAGAACCCCATTACATTTACAACTTAATGATGTGTCAAAACCTACAAAAAATAAATAAGAAAATGGAACAATCAGGTGAATTGCCAGGTGTTTAGCCTCTATGAGGTGAACCATGTTGTCACCTTCTCCAACAAAATGTCACAATTGACCATTACTTAGTTACCAACTCGTAACTAAAGAAAATAAAAAATTTACCGGCAAAGCAACTTGTCAAAAGAGCTGTCATGAGCATTTGATCTTGTCTTAGATAAACGGATAACTTACACGACCCATGCAGTTGTGGTGGTTGTGTGAATTGTAAATTCCCATTCCCCAGAGTCCACTGCAAACAATCGTATGCACAGATACTGATACTCCATCCAATTTTGATATCAAATCCGTACCTTGCCAGTTCATATTTCTCTAATTGCGTAATTATCGCGCGTAAATTACTTATAAATCAGACTGTGCTTCTGTCTGTTGTCTGTCTACCTCTACTGTCCACTTGAAGTGATTTACTGCCTGCGACCATTTGGGTCGTTTTTGACTTGTCAGCTCCAGGCTAGAGCTGTAAATTATTCTCAAACCGACTATTCCTTGCTCCATACCTGTCTGGAGTTATCACAAATACTTCAACTCAATTGGATTAAGTCGTTCTGTCCACGGTAGGAATATAAATGAGCTGCAGTCCACATGGGAAGGGAACGGAATTGGAAAAAAAAAAAAAAAATAAGAAACACAAACGGTCCATGCTGTGCACACCGGCATTCGCATTCATGACAAATCAACTTAAGAGTACATATTCGTAAACCTGCTCAATGGACTGAGACTATCGAAGTGCAAGTCGCAATCGCAGTCGAAGTGATATTCGTATTCATTGAATCCACGCGACAAGTATGCCAACAACTGGCGCGCATGTTAAGCCGGTGCCTAAGCTAGTGCCAGATAAGTAATAGGATCGCATTCACCCATAACACGAAGCACCTGCACCGGTCCGGTTACTGTCACAGTGGATTGTGGATAAGTAAAAGTCTATTGGAGGTCTGCCTGTGTTTTCCCGTATCCGAAACTACGAGTACCAATCTCTTACCAGAAGTATCCGTATGTTTCTTCGAACGGTTGCAATTAAACACAAATTGAATGATTTGCTGCAATATTGGATCCGTTAAGTCGTCGTGTGTCATCCAGATCTGGACTGGGATAATCGATGCATCAATGCGAAGTCTCGCATGCGAATGCGTACTTCATTTTATTCATGGAAACCAGTTTCGCAGTTGTTTCCAGTTCGATAGCTGCTTCCATGGCAAGGTGTCAGATTGAATTGGATTTGTGTGGATGGGGGCTTAGTACCTAAACAATAAATACTGCTGCTTCCACATTTAAAATCGCTTCAGATAGAAGTCAGTCCTAAATAAATGTCCCGGGGGCTAAAGGATCTCATGTGTACGAGTATGTGTGTGTCTATTTGAGAATAGATAAAAAAGCACTTGAACTAGAAATCCTTTTGAAAGTATCCGTAATGATTGTTTGCTTGTTTATGTTTGTGTTTGCGTTATGGTGAAATCCTTTAGATACTCGTATGCTAGGGATCAGGCGGCATTTGGGATCAGGGATCAAACAACAATATTTTTCATTCTGTATACCTTTTCGGGTCAAGTGTATAGCTATAGTTGAGGTGAATCCTGAATGCCCTTCTGTGGCCAGCACAAGGGTTATAATTGCCAATTTATGTGGATTACACCATTCTTTTACCCTTGAATGGCATGAGTACACCTAAATACACATAAAGACTTCTAGAGCCATCAGACTTCAAGTCCATGTCTATTTAAGGGGATGATGTTCTACAAAATTCCTATACATAGAGAGGATAACCAGAAAAATCAAGGATTGATGAAAGTTTAGAGATTGTTTTTGATTTTAATCCATTTCTGGGGAAAATATTATGAGAGTCTCCATTACTTGAATTTAATAGAATCCTTGTGGGCCAACAATGGTCCTTGATACTTGAAAGGATGTCGACCAGTTCGACAGAGTGTGGAGTTCAAGTGATTGAAGAAGATTATGGAGGTTTAAAATTTAGATTCTCAATGATGGCACGGGGTGGGTTGAAGTGTAAGTAAGATGGATAAAGAAGTATCCTAGAGAATTCCAATAGTTTGCCTGGTATTTAATTTGATTTGAAATAGTGGTTTGGAGTCTATTGAAGAACACAATTGGGGAGATATAGAAACTCTTTGGTATTCTGATAGAAAATTAATCCTCTTGTTTTATGCAAGCTAAATATGTGAAGGGCAATGAGATGTTTTAAATTGAGAGAAAATACATCAATCTATAGGTTCACCTATAAGTGTTAAATTATCCAATAGAAGACTACAAATATCTGATTATCTTGGAACATCGTTGTTGCATCAGCAAGAAGCAGTTCAACAATTTCTGGAACAGCAACAAGCCTGCATGGAATAGATATTTTATTTGCGTCCAACAAAGAATTTATTGATGAATACTGTAGCTTCAACATCAATGGCGGTACCATCGTTTCGTCAGTCTAAATTTGAGAAGGAAAGTTGTGAAAACTACATTTTTCCAGCTCCAACAACATCTCAGTTGCTCAGTTAACTGTTTGAAACAGAAAACGTAGGTACACACACTTCTAAAGAACTCTCGGAAAAAACTGACAACAAGTTTTGGCGTCACGCTGTAAGTTTCTCCGCACAAAAATGTGCAGAGTGGATCGCAGACTTAAGGGGATTGCGGTCAGTCACATGCAGATATGATAATCCGAGACATGTTGGTGTTTCACATTCCACATGATGCAAACAGCTACTCAACGATAACATCCCACATTGGATAAGATTGAGGATATTGCTACGGCATACGAGTTCACCTATCTAGCGACCGACATTTTAAAGGACTCTTGGAAGCAGACTTTCTTAGCTGAAATTACCTAGTCAATTCATAAATACTGGTACACAACTGAACTCACTCATTACGAATGCAACACTGGGCGCATCCATTTTGTATTAATTGCGATTTGACAGTTGATATTTATGCTTCATTGTGACGTAAAAAGTTTTTGACATTAATTGCTTACAATCTTGGAATGGGGCGACATCGAAGATAGTATTGTACTATAGTTGGCCTACTTAAATGCAACATGGAAAAAGGCGATATCTTTAGGACGTAGCGACCGCTTGGAATCACTCGCAATTTTGTGTATCGTGCTGTGAAGTTGTTTGAGGATACTGGTGGAGTACGAGACCGTCAAAGATCCGGCCGTCCGCGCACTGTGAGATCTCCGAAAGCGATCAAAGCCGTGAAGAAACGAATCGACCGAAAACCGCTGCGAAAACAGAAAATCTTGTCACGGGAAAGGCGAATTTCGCAAAAATCCATGTCTCGCATTATGAAAAAAGATTTAGAACTCAGCGCGTACGAGCGACACACTGGACACCTGCTTACGGCAGCATTGAAGGAAAAACGCAAGCGAAGATCGAAAGCGTTACTCAGCCGGTACGCGAAGAACGCTCACAGACAAATTCCTTTTACTGACGAGAAAATCTTCACCGTAGAAGAATCGTTCAATAAGCAGAACGATCATGTGTATGCTCGGTCATCCAGGGAAGCAACCCCATTCATCCCGAGGGTTCAAAGAGGCCACCATCCCTCGTCTGTAATGGTATGTTGGGGAGTGTGCTACGATTGCGTTACCAAGCTCCATTTTTACGAGAAAGGAGTGAAAACAATCCAGTCGTAAACAGAAGTGGACGATTTAGAGCCAAGGAAGTTGCCATCTGGATTCAGTGTATGTTCTTTGCGGTAAGAAAGGTCACATCAAAAGCGTTTGTTTGTCAGCACAGCCGTCAATAGGTGGAACTCAATATAGGAAGGAAAGTCAACGATACAGGCGACCGAAATCACGTATCAGGGTAGTGAGGCAACAAAACGCAGGAATTCGAAAAAGAGGCAAAGAATCAGCACATTCAATTCATCAGTTGGAGGAAAACACTTCGGGTCTTAATGAAGTTTGGTCAACTTGGGAAATGGAACGTAGAAAGCGAAAAATGCTTATAATGTTAGAAGTGACCTAAACTCCAATTACTTTTCAAGTGGACACGGCAGCAACATCATCTCTGATTGGGCTTGATGGCTATCGAGAGCGTTATAGCCCAAAGTTACACTCCACGTCCCGCCTTTTTAAGGCGTAAGCAACGTGTCCGTTCCATTGAAAGGTGAAACGGTTGTGACGGTACGGTGGCGGTAGTGGTCAGTGCTTCTAACGTCTTTCTAATCATGGGTTTTGATTGGTCCGAAGCGTTCAAGTTTGCTTTTACATAAGTGTCCAGAGGACGCAAAAGTTTTGGAGTTGTCGGATGGATATACAGATCAGCTCGCAGAACAGGCACATGCCCCTTGTAAAGAATTTCAGTCTGTGTTCAGTTCCGAACTTGGGTGCACTTAACATTTTGTTACACATCTAACGCTGAAGTCTCACTGCCGTCCACGGAATTTTAATTACCGTCCAGTCCTTCTTGCTCAAAAGGAGGGCGTGAGGAATGAGATTGAGTGGCTGACAAGTTTGAAAATTTGGCGAGCTATTGAGACCAGCCAGTTGGTAGCAACCATTGTAGTTGTAGAGGAGCAGAATGGTAATCTTCTACTTTGTAGTGGAAGGCCATTTAAATCCTCACTTGGAAATCGATAGGCATCCTGTTCCTCGAATCCAGGAATTGTTGTGTCGGCTTCAAGGTGGCCGTTTGCTTACAAAAGTGGATCTTTCAGATGCATATCTTCAGATCCCACTTGATGAGGAATCAAAGCGTCAGTGTGTCTTCAACACGAAGCTTGTTCATTTGGAATTTTTCAACGCTACATAGAGCGACTGACGGCCTATCTGGACTTTTGTGTCTCATATTTAGATGACATCATCGTGTCGGGCCGAAACAATGCTGAACACATAAAAATCTCAAGACACTACTCCAGTGTTTCCAAGATGATGGACTGAAATTTCGGTTTGCAAAATGCAAGTTCGCTGACCTCGAAATCGAGTATTTGGGACACATAATTGATGAGAAAGGAATAAGACCATCGGAGGCCATCAACAATTTACCAAGACCGACAAATTTGAAGGAGTTAGAAGCCTTTTTGGGTACATATGTTAAATTAACACAATCAGTTCGCTGCACCGCGGATCCAAATAAGAACCATTCGTTTGGGGTCAACAGCAGCAGAAATCGTTTGATGGTTTTATGGAGAAAATCAAGAAAGTTCTTCGGTTGATTCATTTCCAAAATGATTTGCCCATATCTTTAGCGACGGACGCTTCTTCCCATGGCATTAGAGCTGTGATTTCTTTCACTTATTCTGATGGCGTGGAGAAGCCAATTGCGCTTGTTTCTAAAACGCTCAAAAAGAGTAGAGACAGAAAAATGCGCTGTTAATTATTAATGGTGTAAAAAAAATTCAGCAATATTACTCTACGGTCGAGAGTTTGAATGAATTACCGATCATCAATCCTTAGTCACCATATTCAGCCCTAATAAAAGACTACCTGTGATGACCATTTAACGGTTGCAGAGATGGGCCAAAACGTTTATGAGCCGCCCCATGAACAAGACGAGGAGTTCAACAAGTCAAAGCCTCCTCCACGGTTTATCTTATTCATATCGTATTGAAAATTGTCCTATATGCGTGGCAGAGATCGCTGCCGAATCAGTACAGAAAGTGATGTGGTATGTTCAGCATGGTTTGGCCAAATGTTCTTCCTTCTGCTGAAATCAAGTTACTTCAGTTTTTCAGCAAAAAGTTCTCCTTTTTCAGAGCGAAAACTTCTGTAGAGTAGATATACCAAAAATGTTGCAGCAAAGAGTATTAAAGATGTTTCATCGTGGCATGGATATTTCATGTTTCATTGGGGCATAACGAGAATGAATCAGATTTCTAGGCGATATTGCTTGTGGCCCAGTATCGATGAGCACAAAATAGTAACCCAATGCAGTGCTTGACAGCTGATAAAAAAAAGGACTCTTCGCTAACCGTACACTTAATATTGCCGCATAGATCAACCAATGGCACATGATCCGAGGAAAGTGTGGGAACTACCAAAGCTCCAGAGTATGAAGATTTCAAGAAGGAAGAGGTCTATTGATTTTGCGATACATCCGCTCAAGCTGATATAGTAGCAGCTGTTAACATAAAAGCTTCAAAAACCGAAGACTTGAGGCACTTGATCTTGTAATCAACCATATGCAAGCAGCTTCTTTTTTGCTTTTAAGTGTTTTTGGTCTCGATCCATAAGGTGCTTTTACATGATGTTAGCAACCGACCCATACAGGCTTTGGACTTCTTATCAATTAGTCTCATGGGGTTTAAGTCTTAGCTACGAGGCAGCTAAATGTCATCGCCATGGCGACTGATAGCACGATAGCCGAACTTAGCGCGCAAAAGATAGATTGTTTGATGGACTGTGAGCCATGACTCATCATCGTGCTGAAACCAAAGGTCGTCCAAGTCCATGTCTTCAAATTCAGTGGACAAGTACTCCGCAATCGTAGAGCTCATCATTGGCCCAAATCTTGCTCCATTTCACCAAAGAAAATGGGGCAATGATGCCACCACTCCAAAATCCACTCACTTTCTGTTGACGCATTGGCTTGATCACGTGCGGGTTTGCCGATCGCCAGATGTGGCAATTTCGTTTGTTTTCGTAGCTGTCGAGATGGAAATACGTCTTGCCAGAAAAAAATGATTTTGGGATAAATTCTAGCTGTTGTAAGGCACAATCTCAGAAGCGATAACGAAGTGGAAGGTTATTCTCCTTCAATAAGTTAGTCGATTGGACTTTGTAAGGGAATACTCCGTGGTCTTTATGCCCAATTTTCATCAGGCTGGTGCGTTAATGTTAAGTTATTGAGATCGATGGCGAGTCAATGATCCAGGATTGTGTCGAATACTCTTCGCCTCAACAGTCACATTGTCTTCGGTGTATTCAGTACGATCTCATGATTTTTTTTTGCATAAACTTGCCTACAAAACTTCTTACAATAAACGCACTTTTTGGGCAATACGGCACCCACTTTTGAAATAAGTTTACAAACGTTGTTCAAACGTAAAGCGATTCATTTTGTATATGTCAAAGTCGAAATTATATGAAATTCAAAAAGAAACTTGATCTGGTACTACACGTTAAATCGAACTTGTTTCGGACTCAACGACACAGTCATTCGTTGCAGCATTGGCAGAATGGCTATGTTCCTACACATACAGCTATGGCCAAAATAATAGAAACACTCATTACTTTCAACACTAGCAAGCGTAACCCTTATTTTATTCGAATATATAAAGCAAGGATACTATTAGATTTATGGTAAATATATTCACAACATATTCCAGGTATGACGAGTTGCTTAATTTAAAACAAATTATGTTCAGTCAGCTATATTGAGTCAAACAATACTCCTTTACATAACCTTTATTTTTAATTAATGATTCCACTCGACGACTCATGGAGTTTACCAATGTTTGGCATTTTTCAGGAGGTATTGAATGCCAAATCTCTGAGATGACTCTCCATAGATCCGCTTTATTTGAAGAGTGTCGTCTGCCTACTTCAATCTCAAACTCATTCCATAGGTTTTCGATCGGATTCATCAACATTGTTTTGCTGAAACCACAGTTTTGTCAGTTTTGCCGAATGTTTGGGGTCATTATCTTGTTGGTACCGCCATTTTAGGGGCATATTTTCTTCGGCCCACGGTAGCATGATATTTTGCAATATGCCTTCGATAAGGTATATTGGACATACGCCCCACAAAGAAAAACAACCCCATATCATTACACTACCAGCCCCTCGCGCTTCACAGTGGGTTTAGTGTACCGTGGATTGTTCGCCTCATCTTCTGGACGACGAACAAACTGTTTGCCGTCCATCCCAAACAAATTTATTTTGGTTTCGCCCCTTCATAATACATTTCTCTACTGTCTTGTTGCCTGGAGAGGATCGTGTGACATGTGGTAAAGCTTAGCAAAAGCAATACGCTTCTGTACATGAATTTTTTAAAAAAAATGATACTTTTCTTAGAGCTCGAGTGTATAGCTTTGCATCCACTAGGACTGGACGAATCGTCCTGGCACTCACTTCAATTTGTGCGTCATGTTGTAGGTCTTTGGAGGACATAAAAGGGTTCGCTTTGGCTTTCCTGACCAATCTCCTTTTGTCTTTAGTGGACATTTTAGGCGGACGTCCTCTGGTTTCAGCAAGTTTTTTATCTTGCAAAGTATGGAATACCATCGTAGACGAGCACTTCATTGCTTTTGCAATGTTTCGGATGGATTCGGCCTGTTCGTGTAAGACCACATTGCCTTCAGTACAGTGTTGAGTACGTTGAGCTTCAGTACAGTGTTCATTTCTACCCATAATATTCTTTATTCAAAAAGGAAATATCTAAATAAACAATGGTAAAATATCAGGGCACTTTTTAGCAAATTCAACTTACCAATATTTTAACTAACAACAGCTTCAAAAATTGTTTTCTTGAAATTTACTCACACTTTTCCTATATTTTCGTCCAGACAGACCAGTAGCTACTTGCAGAATAGTTGCAAACTGATCGTATTGTTCTGTGTTTATGAAAGATACAAGCAACTGTTGCGCACATAAACAACCATTACTTTGAACACATTGCTCTCATTTTATTCTAACGAAGTAGTCTCTATGTTCGTTATCATTGGAAAGTAATAACTGTTCCTATTATTTTGGCCATAGCTGTCTATAGTCAATGAATTGTTCGGCGCAAACTAAGAAGCACAACGAATGTTAAAGAATGCTTTACACAATTGGAATGAGATTGGCAATACTTTTGCCAAGTAACAAATTTACCCGTGTTCTCCGTACGTCGGTTGTTGGATCTAGGAAGCTGGAGTAAAATCAGTTAAGAAGAAAAATTTCAAAGTCGAACACAATTTTAAGTTCATGTACAATATCCAGGACTCTCTCCGATAACCTAGAAGACCCATAATCTGCGAATCTACTAAATTCGTTCCTCAGTTACATGCAGCGATGTAATACATCCATCCTAAATGACCAAATGTAACAGTGTAGGTTTACATTTACTGCAATTTGTCAGGTTAATATGCTGGCATTTGCTGTGGCCCTAGAGCTTACAGCCAAAACGATTTCAACAAGAAAAACTGCCTAAGATTCATAGTCCGATTTGCTTTATTTTAGAACACAACTCTAGTAAGAGCACCAGCTTACCAGTCTTTCTACATTCGAACAATTCAATTTTTTCTCTTTCAACTTCGTTCAGAACTTCAGCTGGATCTTGAGCGTTTATTGCTTCTGGACTCAGTTTTCCAACGAGCATATATTAGGAACAGATTATGCGTTAAGCACTTTTCAACTGTGGTTTGATTAATATTAAAAGTAAGATTTTAAGTCCGTCGTCATTCGTCCAATTGATTTTAATTTGCATTGCATAGGTTCGGTTCCATTTTACCTGCTTACATACAAAGATGGCGCTACATTCTTGAGTCAACATGGGTCACAAACAATGAGCACATTTATTTGTTAATGTGTCCTTTGTTTAGGTGACGCTACGGTTTAGGGCGGACCTGGCTCTTAGCCAGCTTGATCCTTCGCTAGCTGCCACTAGTTTCGCACGCTAAGTTGGCAGAGGTGCTCTTCCCCTTCCGTTCCTCACTTGAGTCGATGTCTTCATCTTCTGCACTGTCCCTAAAGGGTGGATTTGAAGACTTTTCGAACAGCAGGATTGTTGTCCTTCCGCTCTTCATGACCCAGCCATCTCTTAGCGCTGCTTTTGCCGTCGATAGCAATCGTATTATACTTTTCTACTGGTCAGCACACGCGTTTTTATGTTTGGCAAATCATGCCTAAATCATGCATCGACCAGTAGGCGATGGTTACGAAAATGGTAAAATAAGCACGATTGATGTGTAGAAACAGTTGCAACACTGCTATAGTCAGGTTAACACCTACCAACTTCTGCAGCACCATCATGGTGTTCACATATCGAAAATTTTGCCCGAAAATTGGTCCAAACGCGGATGTTCAAACACCCAATCGGCGTATGTTCTACACATTTCGTTCTCAGCTGGTTTCAATTCTCGAGTCAGTTGAACTCGTGGAGATGCAAGCTCAAATGCTGTGCTCACCGTAAAATCGAGAGATTTGGATCTTCTTCAACACTTTCACTAACGGCATCCATATTTCTTGAAGGCCGTGTATTTTGATGATGGATAGGTACGTATACGGTCCGTTTAGATGCACAAATTGTACAGCTAAATCAATTGGCGTTGCAAGTATTCCATGAAAGAGCCATTTTTCTGTACCAAAAAAGCCTCTATGGTTCTTGTTGTAATATATACGCTCGAGTATAATACTTCTTTAACACATGACATTCACAACAAAGGTTGTTAATTGGATAAGATGCTTGCAGTAAGCAGTTAGAAGTGTGGCCATATTCAAGGCAGTAAGTTTCACTAATAACAAGGCGACTAACAATATAAGCATGCCCCTATTCATACGCAGAACTATTTTTAAAGTCGAGTATCATGCCTAGATTTCTAATTTCTCCAAGCCATTACCTCAAAGATCTGAATATGGTGAAAACGATCAAGCAGATACATTGAAGGCAAATCGCAAAGTCTTACCTTGCCCTGCACTTACGGTAGTCTAAGAATCGCCCAAACTATCTTTTCATACTACAGTCGACTCCCTTCTATCCAGCTTACAGAGCAAAAAGGATAAAATATACACGATGGGGTGAATCTGCGATGCTAAAATACATCAATTCAGGTTTGTTCGTCCCTATTCCGGCAATTGCTTTCCATTATTCACAATGTTAACCTACTTCCATGTGAAAATTAAAACAGGACCAACTTGAAGGTGTGATTTATACTCCAGCCAAACCCCTTGGTTATATTGCAGTCGGCAAAGCTACCATGTTTACACCGGAAACACGTTCCAGTTCCGATGAAAAACAAAACAAAAACCTGACGCCCTCTCCTATCACTTAGCGCTTATTTCGAATACTGCTGCTGGTCCCGATCTTTCGATTTATATCATCGCAAGTGCAGCTCACACACCTGCTTTCGATTTTGGCTCCACACAACTCCTCCATGGAATATATAAATGTCCATGCATAAGTCAGAAAGGAGGGGGCGGGGGATTTCATGAGCGAAATTGCGAAATTTTCATTGAAAAAGCCTAGGACTCAGGGGTGGGTTCGAACCCGACTGGGGCTTCCGCCAAGTTGAAACTGATGGGGCCCATGAGTGATGTGAAGCAGTCGATAACGTTGAAGCAACACGATTCCCATTTAAATTCCATTGCTGATAGGTAGGCGGGGATGAGTGAAAAAAGAAGATAGTAGCGCGTTATCCTGACGAAGGTTTTCAGGATTCATTTATTCACCGATTCCCGGATTCACTTGGCATACTGACAGTGAGAAACGGCGCTCGCAATTCCGAAATTCCAAGTGAGCCTATTTATTTCGCCATCCCCAGATGGTAAAACTGGTGAAACTGAATTAAATGTCAGTTGGCGAATGACATACGTCTTGTCGGAGTGGGCGCACATTCAGATAACCATACTCGCACTCCTTATCCGGATTCATACCCGTACCCGTAACAGTGAGTGAAAAATGTGCTGCGAGTGATTTTTCCATTGCACTGTACTACAATCAATTTAAGGGAATCCTCCTTGGAGACATGGCACTCACTCGAGGAATCCGGCAACACCGCGTGCGGTATTGCCACCAACAGCACCCCCTGAGAGTGCACAACAATGTGACTTAGGAACTTAGCGTTTCTGTCACCGACAGAAGCAGCAAGGAAGTCGTATGTTTGTTGTGCACGATTGAGGTCCTTTTGTGTTTTGTTGTGCGACTTGTACCACTACCCTGTCTTCTGTAGATTTCTCTTCTGTGAACGCATTACAGCCAAATCTTCTTTCACCCTTCATTGCTAGTGCCGCATTCCATCGCATGCCAAGTCACTACTTGGAAAACGAACGACGACGACAACGACGACGACGATGTAAGAAATAACGCAATCACAACACAACACAACACAACAAGGACTCACATCCTTGATATGTCGCACAAATACAATAATGGCACACACAAAATCGGATTAGCTTAAGTGGATTGCGATGGAAGAAGGCATGTCGTCGTTGAAGTTGCAGTCGCTTGAGTTGAAGTCATTTTTGTTGTCGTCCTAGTTTTACTCACAGTTAACGATGTGCCTCCAGCTGCTGGTTTCCAATTTTACAAAGGAGCGCGCATTGTTGTTGAATCCTTGTAACTATTCTCTACCTTCCGCCTACGTAGTATAGTGCAATTGACTAACTGAGTTTTGCTGGATTTTAGATGGCTCATACATTTGTACCTACGAGTATGTACGTTGGCGGAAGGTGGCAAGACGAAATCAAACAAATGCCTTATATTGTTCACAAGGACGTTGACGAATATGAAACAGAGATTTACTCAAACGACGATGAATAAATATACTTCTCCTCTGCTAAAAGGGTCGGAGGGTAGTGCTCCTTGTGAAACATTAACTAATCGTCTGTGTCTGCACTGACATCAGTCAAACCTTCTAATAATCGAAGACATTTGTCTTGAATTCGGGAGAATCGACTATGGCACGGGCTGAGCTATAACATGGTAACAAAGATGCCTTAGTCAGCACATCATGATGGGAAAACGTTTGCAAAATAACCGTCTTAAGGGGACCTCTCTAGACGTTGTTGCTTGCTGTGATAAGGGATGACGTTGATGAATGAGTCTAGCGATTAGGACTCCCACTGTGACACGTGGTAAGGTGCCGATAATGAGCTAATAAATTCCCAGACAACATTGGCGACTCAATGTTCGGGAGTATTTTATGTGTGTATGTCGTCAGTGTCCCGGGGATTGTTCTTGTGTACTGGTGCTATAAACTAATTGTAGCTCAATTTGTAGCCAAAAATAGGTTAAGGAATCTGGTGAGAGCTGCCTGTGACATGGTCAGTTAATTGCCAAGGCATATGGCTTGAAGTATTTCTCAGAAGCGAAAGCAAATCGGCAGTCTTCGAAAAAGTACATTTTTTTTGCCATAGGACAGCATTACCGTAAATTGTAAGGATTAAAGCTTGGAAGACGCCTGACAACCCTTTTGTACTGCATCAACTTGTATGCCACGTGAAAGCGATTATATTGATCGGCATTCTGCTTCATTTCTACTATAAATGGATAATCAACGACTGGTGCCCTAGAAATTAGATTTGAATTAAGTTTAACACAACTTGTTAAGCTTGTCATATCGTCAAAACCAGAAGAACCTAACTCGTCTAACTGTCCTTTTTCCCAATAAAAACAAAACAGTGGAATCCAGAGTTGCAGATTTCATTAGCTGAAATATGTTGTGGCAGTGTAAGGGATCTTTAGCACGACACTGGGCTAGATCTCTGGACCTACACTTTTGTGGTAAAATCAGTTTTATCATTTGAACTTTCGCCAAAACACAAAAGAACGTGTTTCGCCTACATTCTTGTGGAGAATTATGTACTTCTTATGGCGACATCCTATATCACAAATTCTTGTATCCGAAGCGACTGCGAATCAGCGCTGATATCCCTAACAAATACCCACACTAGCTGTTAATCTTCTTCTTCTTTAGGTGGCGCTACAGTCCGGGGTGGACCTGGGCCTCAGTCAACAAACTTCTCCAGCCAGCTCGATCCCTGGCTAGCTGCCTCCAGTTTCGCACGCTAAGTTGGCTGAGGTCCTCTTCCACTTGCGTGTGCCACCTGAGTCTTGGCCTTCCTCTACTGCGCTGTCCCTCGGGGGCGGATTCGAAGACTTTTCGGAACGGAGCATTCGTGTCCATGCGCTCTACATGACCCAGCCATCTCAGTCTTTGGATCTTCACTCTTCTGGCTTGGTCCATGTCGCTGTACAGTCCATACAGTTCATCGTTGTATCTCCTCCTCCACTCACCGTCAATGCAGACCGGGCCGAAGATCGCCCGAAGACTTTTTCTCTCGAAGCAACCAAGAACACCCTCATCCATTTTTGATAATGTCCATGCCTCTGCGCAATAGAGCAGGACCGGGATTATTAAAGTCTTATAAAGGGTAACTTTTGTTGTCCGAGAGAGGGCTTTGCTACTCAATTGCCTTCTTAGCCGAAAGTAACAGCGGCTGGCACGAGTAATTCTTCGCTTGATTTCAGCGCTGGTGTCGTTGTCTGTATTTATAGCAGAGCCTAGGTAGATAAAGTCCTTAACTACCTCAAATTTATATCTGCCGAGAGGGACGTTCTGCCGAGACGTCGGTGTTGGTTGTCCTTTTTGCTTGACAGCATATACTTGGTCTTGCCCTCATTGACCGCTAAGCCCATTTTCGCCGCTTCCGTCTCAATACTCGCGAAAGCGCCACTGACACAATTTCTTCCGATTATCGTCGGCGTATGCGAGTAGTTGGACGGACTTTTGAAAGATAGTGCCTCTTGTGTTTGGTCGTGAGTTTTGCACTATTCTTTCAAGTACGATGTTGAAAAAATCGCATGACAGCGCATCGCCTTGTCTAAATCCTTTCTGGACATCAAAGGTCTCGGTGAGATCTTTACCGACCTTGATGGAGCAGCGTGTATTCTCCATCGTCATTCTGCACAGACGGACGAGTTTGGCAGGGATGTCAAAACTAGGCATTGCTCTGTATAGGTCGTCTCTATAGATGCTGTCATACGCGGCCATAAAATCGATGAATAGGTGGTGGGTATCCATCTGAAGCTCATGGGTCTTCTCCAAGATCTGCCGTAGTGTGACTATGTGGTCGATGGTGGACTTTCCTGGCCTGAAGCCACACTGATATGGACCTATCAGGTTGTTGACAAACGGCTTCAGGCGTTCACACAATACGGCGGATAAGATCTTATATGCGATGTTAAGGAGACTGATGCCTCTGTAGTTGGCGCAGTTCAGAGGGTCTCCTTTCTTGAGAATTCGACAAACAATGCTGAGGTTCCATTCATCGGGCATACTTTCGTCCGACCATATTTTACAGATGAGTTGGTGTATGCTCCTTACCAAGTCATCGCCTGCCGCTTTGAAGAGCTCGGCAGTCAGGCCATCCGCTCCAGCAATATTGTTGGACTTCAGCTTAGATATTGTTATCTTCACTTCATCCAGGTCGGGTGGACAGAATTGTTGGCCATCATTGTCCAGGTTGAAAGGTTGATTCGGTTTATTCTGCCTGACAGCGGTATTTGATTCGCTATTGTCGTTATACAGTCTGCAGAAATGATCTTTCCAAATCCTCAGCGACTACGATTCTACCACGATGTTCCCTTGTTCATCTCTACAGGCTTCGGTTCGGGGTTTGCTTCCGCGGCATGTTATTTTTACCTTTTGGTACAACTTCCGAACCTCATTCCTGGAGTAGCATCTCTCAATTTCCTCGATCGCGCGCTTCTCATGCTCTTTCTTCTTCCTCCTGAGAAGCCGGTGCTCGTCTCTCCTCTTCCGCTCATAGAGCTCATGAGCAGCTCTGGTCTTTCTAAGCAGCGCCGCGTTATATGCATCTTGCTTAGCTGCATGTGCTTGCCGGCATTCATCATCGAACCAGGGGTTTCGTTATGGTGGACGAATGAAACCCAGCACATCAGAAGCGGCATCTCTGATGGCGTTTTGGCAGTGTTTCCAATGGTCTACGATGCTTGATACTGGCGGCATTGGACCTCTTAAGAGATTAAGAGACACTCGATCGGATAAGGACTTGGCGATCTCTTGCGATTGTAGCCGTCTGACGTCGAATTTTCTCACAGCATTAGTTTGTCTTGGCGTAGTTTGGGATATCCGCAACCGTACCTTGGCTACAACAAGGTAATGGTCCGAGTCGATGTTGGCTCCTCGGAATGTACGGACATCCATAATACTGGAGGAGTATCTTGCGTCGATCGCAATGTAATCAATCTGTTTGACTGTTGATTGGTCAGGAGTTCTCCAAGTCCCCTTGTGTATGTCGAGATGTGGGAACCGCGTACTAGCCACGACAATGTTTCGTCCCGCCGCAAAGTCGATTAGCCTGAATCCGTTATCGGAGGTGGTGTTGTGCAGGCTATATTTTCCGATTGTTCCACCAAAGATACCTTCTCTTCCTAGCTATGCATTAAAATCACCGAGGACAATTTTAATGTCATAGCTAGGGCATTGCTCGTATGTCTTGTTGAGGAGCTCGTAGAAGGCATCCTTGTTGTCGTCATCTTTCTCCTCTGTGGGGGCATGCGCGCATATGAGGCTTATGTTGGCGAATTTAGCCTTGATGCGGATTGCTACGAGGCGCTCGCTCACATTCCGGAAGCTGAGGACTTCTCGTCTTAGTCTAGCTGTTAATCAATTCGGGTAAATAAGCATTTTTGTCGAAGGTATACTTCAAATTCGTTCTACCTTTGGATTCCAATGATTAGTATTAGTCCCTGTCCGATTCGCTCGATACCGAGGCAGTTTCCCCGTAATCGAATATCTTATGCCTCTGCAATTGCAAGCCTTTTGAGCAACGCTACAAAATAAGTGTCAGTATCTCAAAAACCAACAGTAAAATACCATAATTGCCCGAAAACCTGGGCTATTAAACGTGGATGTCACCGTCGTTGGTTTCGATTGATAGTACGAGTACCTAAGTTGTGCAGCTTTTATGGTCAGCTTGTCTCCGAATACTTGGATCAACACCCTGTTGCAGTCTAGGTACCAATGCAGATTTTCAAAGCGCAACAAATAAGAACAACTGTTAGAAGTTTAACCGGAGAAAGTGTAACCAGAAATCTCTCAACAACTTCTATGCCGCCAACATCACGGACCAAAGACCGATGGCGTGCTGGTAACGTGCCAGCAAAGACGTCGCAACTGCCGTTTCCTATTCACCATTAAGAAATGCATGGTTTGGTGAAGAATGCAGCTAGACGGAGCTGCTCTTCATGAGCTCTACAAACAGTAGCGACACAAAGAACATCGGCTTTTCCAGAAGAAGAAAAACAGGGCACGAGAAGCACGCGATTCCAGATATTCATCGGTTTTTCTCCATAACGTACGGAAGTCTTACCACTAGGTAAGAGGAACATGTCAAGGCAAGAAAACGCATACAGAAGCCTGTAATGATGAAGAAGATTGCCTCAATTTCCTTCCACATAACCAAATAAAGCAGCTGGACCTGGTGAGTCCGGCCGAGGTAATCAAAGCTGCAGGATATGACTTTGTGGATAGCAAATGCAAACTCTATCCTCAGATTTGGTGAACAGAGTGTATGCCTGATGAATAGATTCTCAGTATCGTTTCCCAGGTCCACAGACAAGGAGAACCCCTCAGCTCATCATCATGCGAAACTCCCGTCAACTATCTGATTAGACCCTATCAGTTCGGCTGCAGCCCAGGAAAGTACACAATCGACCAAATCTTCACACTCCGGCAGATTCTGGAAAAATTCAGGAAGCCATAAATGGATCCCACCAATTTTACACCGATTGTAAAGCCGCATATGGACCATTTATAGCGACGGGCTATATAGAGCCATAAATGGCTCTATGAGCATCCCTTTCAAAAACTCGTCCGTATATCCAAAATGATGATTGAGGACGCTCGTTGCTCTGTTAAAGTCGGGTTCAGACAAGATGATGTGCTGTGATGTGGACTCTTTAACATCATTCTTAAAGGAATTGTACGGAACTCACTAGCGATCAACGGAGGCTTTCAAAAGTCTGTCAAACTACCAATGGTATCGACATGATTGGTAAATAACAGCGGGCTGTCACTGTCTAAAAAAGAAGCTGACAAAGTGGCCTTAGCGGTGGAAGAACAAAAAACTTTGTCAACAAGAAGAGACATATAACACCAAAGAATTGAACAGAATGTCACAGTCGACAGCTACAATTTCGAGGTAGTAAGGGACTTTGTCTACACTGGCTCTGTTATAAATTCTCTCAACAACACCTCAGCAGAAATAGAACGAACAATCATTCTTACCAATCGCTGCTGACCTGGGCTAGTAAAGCAATTGGGTACCCTTAGGAAAGTCCTGCTATCCCAGAAAACTAGGACATTGATCAACATAGGCCTGGTTTAATGCCCTGAAGTATGGACTCTAACGTAAGTGGATGATGATTTCGTTTGGGATATGGGCTTCGGGTAAGAAGATTCAACGACTAACTAAACGAATGGACAATAATGCTCGGGCCCTCAGAGTTTTCCAATCTCATCCGGAGTGGCAAAGCTATAAAGGAAGACCTCATCTTAGGTGGCCCGCAGAGTAGAAGAATCTAAACTGAACTGTCACCTAAGTAAGTAAATCTCCGCATAGAACTTAAGGACATTTGATTTGATTGATTCGACATTTCGACACAATCGTACTTCTTCATTATAGTAAATGAGCCAAAGAATGAAGATTTTACTGTGTTATAGTAAAAAAGCCAGTGGTCTAGCTAGACAGACAAAAGATGAGGAAAATACGATAAAAAGTCTGACTTTGCTCTTGCGAACGATAAGCTCCTATGCAGAGATTGGACTCTGTTTCCTGATATCGAGGACCAACTTCGGAGTTGAAGGGAACCTAAGTAGATAACTTCCCGCAACAACCTCAAAATGGTAGTTGGCGGTAATGCCATTTTGCCTAAACCAAGCCACCAAAATAGTTTTTACTAATTCCGCTGAAACCCAATTATATCAGTGTAACCTCCATATGAGGGAAATTAGACACATTATAAAATATTGTGCCGCTAGTGCTGGCTTGTGAATTACGCACAATGCTTGGGGTCATATTTAAGAAGTCTATAACAAGTTTGACGCATTTGTAAACATCAAAAGACTCTGTGATGATTCTTATGAATCTATCAGAGCAGCGGGTGTTTTACATAGACATCGAACTATACAAGGCCCGGATCCGCATAGCTCGTTTATAATAGAAGCAAGCACTTGCAACATTAAAATCGATATGAAGGGCTGGTGGTTATAAATTTGGTATTCTTCGAAATATCACTCTGAAATTAGATTTCGTTCTATTTCCAGATCATTAGTGGCATTGATGAGGATCAGAGAGTCAGAGAGATAGTTGACTGTTGACCTGAGATATTCACATAATACTGCACCGCGGATCTTTCATGCGACCGACGATTAATAGGTTTATTTCCATGTTGCTCCAACTACTCGTACAAGGGCGGTGCTCTTTCTTCAGATTCGGATTCCATTAAGCGGGCATGCGAAGTATACGGGTAGGTACGATTTGGTGCATTCTTGCTACCAGATCATTTCCTTCAGCTTTAAAGAGATTCACGTCTAGACCGTCGGCTTTGGGTTCTTCACTTCATTTTTGCGACCGCCTTTGTCTATATTAAGTGATGTATCCAGCCTTACAGTAGTATATTTGCAGACTTCGTCGTTTAACAATCAGATTTGGTTCCTAAAATTTTAAGTACGGACTGTGTCTCAAGTTTTGCAGATTTGTGGTCGTCCTTTCAGGCATACTAGGTGGGGTGAAAAGTAACCTCCCTGGGAATGAACATTCTTTTTTAAATGTTTTTTTTTATTTTATTCAATATAGTCCCCTTTTAGCTTTTTCCTTTTTCGAGTTAGTCCACGAAGAGTATGCCATGAAAATCCCAGAAAACCGACGCCATAACCTTTCCGTCCCATTGAGCCTCCCTCGGCCGCTTCGGAGCACTCATTCCGGTTACCAATCGACGCCAAAAGTCCGCCCGATTCCGCATCAGCAAGACCAAACACTTTTTCGAAGTGCTCTCGCGTTCGTGTTTTAGGTCAGGAGTGGAGCATCCGCGGCACCCAGCAGCAGGATTACTTTTTCATATGCAGAATATTGCTCAAAATATGGTGTGTGCGCTCAGTACTAATCTTTGTGGTATCTGCTAGCTTGCACACCTTCACTTACCGGTCAGCCAACACCATTTCATGTATTTTTTTGACATTGTCCTCTGTAACCGGAACGGAGGGCCTGCCACTGCAGACTTGGTCGGTAGTGGAGTTGCGGCCACCACGAAACTCTCGAAACCAATATTTGATGGTGTAATCTGACGGAGCATTAGTCCCATAATATTTATCCAACTTTTCTTTGGTTCCCTTCGCCGTTTTGCCTCTCAAAAAATAATGTTTTGTGAGAGAATGGAAATCATTTTTGTCCATACTCAACATGATGCCAAATACGTCAACAACAATCAGCTGTCAAAACAAAACTAAAGACAGTATCGCATTGAAATTTGGCATATCTGCCTAAATATGAACGGACTTCAAGGCACCATAACCTTTTTTGCAGTAGCAGCGCATTCTGGCGGTCAAGGAGGTTACTTTTCACCCCACCTAGTAAGTTTTGTTTTTCTTTGTTTCTCTGACACATCATTTATTTTTTGCGAAATTTTTGAAACTCATTCTTACAAATGCATCGCCCCATCCCTTCGATTTCGTATTTTTCTGGAGTCCATGGGAGCTCTTAATTCGGCTCTCAGCTTCACGAGCAGTGTTGCACGGTATGTCTCCTGCTAAGGTGAAAGTTCCATTTATTGGTAAACCATGGGTTTCTTCATTGTGGTCGCCTTATGAAACCAAATACATCAAGAGCGGCATTTTTCTTTGCACTTTGTTTTCCCTCTGGTACTCCTCAAATAATCCTGACGAAACGTTATTATTCGAAAGGTTGAGTGGAGATCATTAGACCTTTTGCGATTGAAATCGCTCGAGGTTAAAGCTCTTCTCAGTACTTTTCTGGCTCCCTACCGCCTTTTATATTCGTATTCCTTTATTTACCATGTTGGACGTATTGGATGTGTTTTCCACCTACCGCAATCTGATCAATCTGACCTTTCGTGTTTTTATCAAGAAACCACCATGTGCGCTTGTGAGTCCTACTACGATTTTTCGTCCACTTCCAAAGTCTTTCAGTCTGAGTGCATGCGCAGTGCACTGCCAAAGATGCTCTACATTCCAATTTTGACATTCAGATCACCAAATACAATTTTGAGCTTAAACTTTAAAGATTGCTCAAAGGATTCTCCAAGTTTCTTCTAGAAACTTTTAAAATCCTAGCTTGGAAGGGTCTTCTTTTTCCTCTGTTGGTGTGTGCAATGCAATTTGACGGGAAGTCCTGAACTTAAAGTGAACACCAGGAATTTGGAAGACAAAAATGCGTTTGGTTGGTGTTGAAAGTTCAACAGAGAAATCTTTTCAATACATAGACAAAGCTGCGACTTTTTTTCTTCTTGAAAAGGCTCACTGCAGCTGTTAAAGGAATATTTTTGAAAAGTGAGAATAGTGATCGCCTCCATTGCTTCTGTGTTAGTATAAACTCAGATACATCTGCATACTTCTGTGAGTATGCATACGAACTATACGAACTTCGCAGTTAACAATCATCCCGACATTTCAGATCTGTGCTTTGTACCTACAAACCAAATCCTTAAAGATTCATTTGACAAATAATTATTATCGACCACAAGCAACTCTTTGGCTCATATCCAAGGCGATACACATCAGATACCTACTCACTAATAGATGCGAATGGCTCATATAATTGCCAAAATGTTCGTGGGTAGTAATACTACAGTTCTATAATAATCTAGTAGGACATTGAATCCTTTCATACTCGTACATAAGGGTACATCTCCCTCATGAATCGCATCTGCTTGCCATCGCCTGGTTATGGAGAAGAGAAGCGCACACATACTCGTACAGTGGTGCCCTGTTAGACCGCAATTGAATTTCGTGTCTCTGCAAATTGCCCCTTGGTTAGAAAATTTATCCTCTCCGAGATGGCCGAGTTGCGTAGATCCATAATTTGTTCCTGTATGCCCTGTTCTTTGGCAACCAAGACTACGGATGTGTTTGCAGGGAACCTAGTACAAGGACTTTACGTTATCACAACGACCGACGAACTACTAGTAGCATGTACGGATACTTAATTGATTTTCTTCCTTTTCCACAACCGGAAGTCAATTGACAGGCTATTATTACACACGCATACACAATTCCCATGTATGTCTGTACGAATATGTATCCAATCTTCCCGAAATGGATGACCGACCAAACAGAGAGAAAGGAGGTGAAATGATGATGGGAGAGATGTCGGCCGGCGGCATTGCTACTGACATCGGCTTCGGCAAAGACATGTTCGACCAGATTCCCAATTTAATAGGCTGCTTGAAATTTAATATACCGTTATTGTTTGCATCCTAAAGTTAAAGGTTACTCCTAATCCTGTAATGCAATGCAAACAGGAAGGATCAGTCGAGGTTACAATCGAAGCATGTAATATGCCAAAATTGAAATGGTTCGTCGGTTAGTGAACTTGGATACGGACTCAAACTCAGGCGGGTAGGGTACCGGATTGGGCCGGATGTGGGTATGCTTTGCCATTAATTTGAGAGGGAGAATCAAAAAGACCCGAGGGAATGTTGGTTTGCTTTCATTAGGATAATTAAAGAGGTCATGTTGCAGGATTCACTGTCTCCCGACCAGACTGTAGGAACATTTCATATAGAAAAATAAAATATAATACCAATCCGGCTCGAAGGACCGAAATTGTGGAGCGGAGATAGTGGATTTGTTGCCGCAGGAACATCAGATAAGGAAATTGAATTGATGTTAGGACAATTGAATGCTTGGGGAAGATCTTACTGGATACTTGGACTGGAAACTATACGACTGATAAAATTGGAATCGAAAGGAAACAATCAATCCATTAGACTATATCTTTAATGGAACTTTCCTACGGCGGTAATTAGTATAGTAAATTTTCAGGAGCGGATTTCCTTCTCTTCTTCCACCTGCCACAATGTGTAGTAGCTTGAGCGAAAATTTCTTTTTTTGTGTCTTTTCGAAGGACGAGATGAGTCGTAAGAGAGGACTCAAGTCAGCCTTGTTATAGTAACATAGTTAGTTTCATGAAACTTCATTGAGCACATTTCCAATCCTTTGCTTTTAACGGGTCTAGTACATGCAGCTTAATACGAGCTTTAACCAGACATATTCACAGGTGGAGTGCTCTGCGTTATTGTGATCACAATCAAAGCAAGAACGACAGGATGTGGTGTTACATTTGCCTACCATATTTTCCAGTTAAAATGGCAGAAAACAGAAAACACTGCAGAACACTGGCTGCCGTGAGTTTAGCTTCAGTTTCAAGGAAACACGCCTTTCTAGAACTTGAAGAGAAGCAAATGGAGTTCACAATTCGGGGAGAAATAGGACGATTCAGTGATTAAGTGCCTTCATTAACAGCATCCAAACAATACATGATCCCCGACTATCAATAGCTTGATAGAAGCGTTGGCTAAAAACCCACCGCACAAAAAAAACATCTCGCTGTCATCACTTTTATAGCAACGTCGAAGGAGATCCTACGCAACTTTAGGTGACGCTACGGTCCGGGTTGGACATAGGCTTCAGTCAACAAATGTTTACAGCTAGTTCGCTCTTTATCTACCTGCCTTCAGTTTCGTAACCAAAGTTGGCTAAAGCTCCATTCCACTTGCGTGCGTAAGCTGAGTCTCAATTTTCCTCTACTCCGCCGCACCTCCGGGGCGGATTCGAAGACTTTTCGGACTAGAGCGTTGGTTTCAATACGCTCTATATGACCCAGCCATTTCAGTTATTGAATCTGTACTCTTCTGTCTAAGTCAATGTCGCTGTACAGTCCATACAGTGCGTCGTTGAATTTTTCTCGACTCGACTGAATAGCAATCAAGAGCACCCTCTTGCATTTTTGATAATGTCCAGCCCTCTGCGCCATAGAGCAGGACAAGGATTATTAGGGTCTTATATAGGGTAACTTTTGTTGTTCGAGAGAGGGCTTTACTAGTTAATTGCGTTCTTAGCCCATGGAAGCGGGATTGGCAGGAGTTGTCCTTCGTTTGATCTCAGCGCTGGTGTCGTTGTCTGAATTCATAGCAGAGCCTAGGTAGACAAAGTCCTTAATTACGTCAAAGTTATACCTGTCAAAAGTGACGTTCTGTTCAAAAACTCGATGTTGAGTTCCTGTTTTTGCTTGACAGCATATAGTTGGTCTTCCCCTCGTACACCGCTAAACTCATTTTCGCCGCTATCGTCTTAATACTTGCAAAGGCGCCACTGACATTACGCTGCTTTGTCAATATCATCGGCGTATGCGAGTAATTCGACGGATTTTTGAAAGGTTGTGCCTCTTGTCTTGCACGTGAGTTTTGCACTATTCTTTCAAGTACGATGTTACAGGAATCGCATGACAGCACATAGCCTTGTCAAAAGTTGAATATTTGGTGGATGGTAGAATTCTCTGGCCTGAAGCCACACTGATATGGAACTATCAGGTTGTTGACGAATGGCTTAACGTGATCACACAATACGGCGGATAAGATTTTATATGCGATGTTAAGGAGACTGATGCCTCTGTAGTTGGCGCAGTTCAGAGGGTCTCCTTTCTTGAGAATCGGACAAACAATGCTGACGTTCCATTCATCGGGCATACTTTTGTCCGACAATATTTTTTGTAACTTTTGACAAAACTTCCAAATCTCATTCCTGGAGTAGCATCTCCCAATTTCTCCGACTACGCTCTTCTCATGCTCCCTCTTTTTTTTTCCTGAGAAGTCCATGTACGCCTTTCCTCTTTTGTTCATAGAGCTCGTGAGCAGCTCTAGTCCTCTATGCAGCGCAGTTTTGTATGCATCTTGCATTGCTACATGTTCTTGCCGGCATTCGTCATCAAACTTGAGGTATTTTTTTGGTGGTGTAGTGAAACCCAGCACATCAAAAGCGGCATTTCTTTTTGGCTGTGTTGCCACAGGTCTTCGATGCTTGATGCTGGCGGCAAGGGACCTCTTAAGAGATTAAGGGAGACTCGACCGGAAAATGATTTGGCGATCTCTTGCAATTGAAGCGTCTGATGTCGAAATCCCTCACAATATTAGCATGTCTTGGCGTTGTTCGGGATATCCGCAAACGTACCTTGGCTACAACAATGTAATGATCGGAGTCGATGTTGGCTTCTCGGAACTTTCTCACATGTATATTACTGGAGAAGTTCTTTGTCAATCGCAATGTGGTCAGTCTGGCTGACGGTTGATTGATTAGTAGATCTCCAAGTCCCCTTGTGAATATCGAGATGGAGGAACCGCGTACAACTCAACTACGGGTATTTAGCCCTAGCAGGGTCACCCTCACTTTGATTTAAATTTAAACCACAGCCACCCTGACGCTCCCATAAGGCGGCCTACCTCTGTATGTTAGGCCCGGACCGAAGTCCGGTGGCTCCTAACTCTCACGGTACCGTGTATTAAGTTCTGGTATGAACTACCGGTGGTCTTGTCACTCAACAAAACCTGTGACCGGCAGCTTGTAACTGGACAAATCATAGCAACCATCAGTGGCGAAAGGTCTGATGATGTTTATGTTAAGTCCAAGTGTACTCAACCCCAGCTTTTTATTAGACAACGTCATTGATGGAAGAACCCTTGGTAAGATTTTCTAATACCAAAATTGCGGAAACTGTTTTCTGTAATTTATTGAACAAATGTTATTGAATGATGCTAGGTATATACCGCCAAATTCTAAACTTCAACAGTACCCTACACTTCAAGTCGTTATTAAACATCTGAAAGTACATACTAAGGATGCTTCTGTCAGATGTTGCCATGACCGATGCGAGAACTTAGGCTTGGGCTTTATGCACAACTGACCTCTCTTCTCTTGTTGAGTGACACCATGGATGTGAAGTTAAAAACACTTTCAAAATATTTTTGGTCAATCGAGATCCATTCGGCAAAGGCCAAGCCACACGGTATTCTACTTTTCATTGGTAAGAACACTTTTCATGCCATGGTTTCCGATTTCAAGAAATTCGATGCGAATGTCAGACAATTAACAGGCAGACTTCACAGGGATTCCTACAAAAGTTAATACTTGGAAATGGATGCACGAAATGGCAGTCCAGCATTCCCCAGGCCAATGGAAGTGCATTGGGAGTCAAAGTGGTTTTCTTTCCAAAGCGGCATTTACTCGTAAATTAGCGCTGCTTTATTACGTGCTTAAGTTACGAGCGAAATACCGTCAAATGAAGGGCACCCCAGAAGCCCGATGCACATGTTTAGCACCGCAGCAACCAGGTTTTATTTGGCTACCGGTATTCGAGACTATTGTCCAGACTACTCCGATTTAACGGTCGAACATCAATCACGTTTGTGGTGCTTCCGCAGCTTCGCAAATGAGCAACAATTGACCGGTGCACTGGTATTTTAACTCTAGTGTGCGCAATTAAATCGCACGAACTTTACGACGCGAATTCGCACCACAAATCATGTGCGCGAATGCAAATTCAAGTGTCTAATTGACATTTAAGGTGCTGGATTGTCAGAGATCACAGCAATGATTTGTGCCAAAGTACCCAAGCCACAGCCACTTTAAGTCAAGTATTCCCGCCCATTCGACGGTAGCTACAAGAACCCCATTCAACATCCTGGAACAGTAAAATTTTACTCCAAATTGAAGTTGAAATGGTGCTGTCTGTGAGCCGCTGTCAGTTATAAACACAACAACCCAGCACTGGCAAAATGGTCAAACGACCAAACTTCCAACAGAAGAAGTAACAAAAAAAAAAAAAACGACGGAATACGAGTAAACGTGCAACGCTCAGCAAAGTACATACTATCGAGAAGGATGGGTACTGTGAGGCCTGAGTTTTAACTAGGCGCGTTTGGAAAATCAATTTCGTAAAATTCAGATACCACATGGTCGTTGTCATGTTTATCTCACGAGTGCTGCATGCAAGAGGCACACGCACACCTCCACAATTTATTCCGGGCAAATACAAATACTATGCTGCATCTGGAGGCATCTAAGTCATCACCAGTAGTTGGAGAGGGATAAGGGCTACGAGTTATTCACGTATAGGCTTGTTGAAGTTGGTAACTAAAAAATTCAGGATACGTTTCAAAATAGCGATGGAGCGTTGATGGTGTAGAAACTAGGACTAGGTTCTACGTCGACCGCCTTCGATGCCCTTCTAAAGCCATGTGTACGAGATTTTACATTTGAAAATTCCTGCTTCGGTGAGTGCGTTCAGCTGGAATACCTCGACAGTGGCTGTACGAGTATACAAGTCCATTCATTCGGTGGCATCAGGAATTGATAGTTTTGAATTTACACGGATGCAATCACTCGGAAGTTTCCTGCATCTATCATTGATGGATTTTCGAAATGAAACGAAACGAAACAAAACGTTTTGCTGTTCTGCGCTTCAAAATAATAGAGTTTCTATGCGAGAGACGACATTGGAAAACCTTGGCCGCATTTAGCATTCATGAACAGTGGCGATGGGATGCATTCATGTTGAAGAGCAATGGCGAGTCGTGAATGTTATGGATAATTGCGTTCTTCTGCTTCGTTACATTTTCAGCTAGTCTGTAGGGGTACGTCTGAGCTGCGTTTTAGAATAGTGTACACCACTCCATTTGTATCTGCATCTGCATTCACATTCGCATTTGTATGTGAGAGGAAACTGTTGAAAACGAAACGACGAATGAATGGGTTAGACGAATATCTCACTGCAGTGCCTCGTGTGTCCGATTGCCTATATTTTCAGAATGGAATGACAGTCGATTTTCTAGAGTACGTGAGCATACGCATCTAGAAACTCAACTCTGTCATTTGGAATATTAGAGCTTAATCGTAAACAAATTTATGAAAAACACAATTCTTACTATGAGACTCGGTAAAATGACCATTAAATCTGCTGGATGAAGTGAGCCTTATAAGCGTTTAAAGAAATATCGATCAGGAATACATTCGGACAAAAGGACAAAGAAGAAGTCTTTTACTATCACACGAATCTAAGTCGGTAAAAATAGAAGACCCCCCTCGCTGTGCACAAAAATCACATGAATGACAGGATACTTAATGCGACTGAGCTACGAGTATATCTTACCACACTGCTCTCATGCAGATACCATCGCCAACCAAAAATCGGGTTGCGATGGCCCGGACACAAAGAGGATGAAAAACTGAGATTCTAACAATGTGGCAAATAATATCACGGACTGGCTCTTGAAAATATGATTACAACACGTTTTCTGTTTGTTTTTCGTTTTTTTTATTCGAAATACTCGTATTTTCCTCCTGATTCAATACACTTGTTACAGCGCGATTCAAATGTCTGCTCTGGCTCAATTTGAGGAATTTCCTCAAGGGCCCGCTTCGGAGATGCTTGAATAGTCGGAATGTCATCAAAAAAGCATCCTTTCAACTTCAATTTCAGTTTCGTGAACAAAGAGTGCCAAATGAGGTGAATCAGGTGGATGATTTAACACACACACAATTGATTTTCAGCCAAAAATGGACGAACAATTAGTGCTGTGTGTTTATAATGTAATAGAGACCAACTTTGTTTTGCCCAAATCCTCATGAAGAATGGTTCGAATAGTTTCTGTGTTGATACTTAAGGTCTCTTCCATCATTCTCAGTGATGCATTGCGGTCTTCTGCAACAAAATCACGTCCTTTTGGATCATTTCAGGCCTCCAAACTGATATTGGCCTTCCTCTGTGTTAGTCATCATCGAGCATCTCTCTGCGCCCAAAAACATTTATGCCACTCGAAAACAACTGTTTTACTCAAACAATCATTACGGGACACTTGTTGCATCAATCGGAATGTATCTGATGCATTTTTACCAAGCTTTTCGTGGAATTTAATTTAATTAAATGACCGCTCTTTGTTCTAGCTAGAATTTCAACATCAAATGAAAAGGACTTCCGGAAAAAAAATTGTCATAATTGTTAAATGTCAATCAAATAACATAAAATTCTGACGGATAGAGATAGATTCAAGCTTTAAAATGCATGTTCAGACAAATAGATTGCGCTCTTGGTTGTTAAGGTATGGCTCGTGTCCGGGATATTATTTGCCACACTGTGTATACTATGCTGGTTGGTTTAGGACAAAAAAAACAGCCTTTATCCGGATGTGGATTAGCCATATGCGGCAGACTTCAGCGATATGTTAGCGACCGTCGCAAGAGAATCCGCATCAAAGCACAATTTGCTAACATAAGCCTAATATGCGCGAATGCCTCAAAGGAAGGGAAGGATGACACCACCAAAGTATGCTTCTAGGATCACCTCGACAACACTTGTGAGCAATGTCCTAAGTATGACGCTGAAATCGTTTTAAGCAATGTTGATAGTTAAGGAGGACATCTTTGGTCAGACACTTGGAATCCATAGCCTACACGACAACACACCTGGCAATGGACTTATGCTGATTGGCTTTGTAGCGGGACGAAATATCGCTATAGCCAGCATAGAATTTCTTCATCTCATGGAATGGAATCAATATGCTTTCGGTATTCTGGACATCCGAACGTTCCGGGCAACGTTACTGCAGCCAAAGTGCGAATTCGACTATCCTAAGCGCCACAGCGCAGATGAGCTACTGTGAAACACAAAAAGTAGAAAAGCTGCAATCGCAAGAAACCACCAACATTTTTGCCGAACGCGTATCAATAAATCTCTAAACAACTGCTATATCGCTGTCAACGTGACGTCAAAGATGCCTTAATTGATTTCGCTCGACCACAACCTATAGATCCCTTGTTTAATGACGAATGCAGACAGGCATACGAAGCGTTCAAAGCGGACTGCGGTAAACGACTAGGGCAGCTCGTGTGCTCTACGAGCAGAAGCGATGGGAAGCACATCGGCTTCTCAATGAGAAGAAAAACAAGTCGCGAAACCTGTCAAGGCATTAAGACAGAGGATTGAAGAGATAAAGAAGGAAACCTTGCAGTAGAGTCACAGTTGGCTCTAAGAATGCTGGAAAACTTTTTCTAAAGATTGTATAATGACGAAGGAGTCATCAAAGTTAGATTGGATCTGACGGCTTACCGGCTGAGTGTGTTCCAAGCTGCTGAAGACTACTTTGTACTTTGAAGAGAGTATGCACAAACTCATCTCTCACATCTGATCAGGAGAGTGTAAGCCTAATGAAAAGATTCTCCACATGGTGTGCCCGGTCTGCGACGAAGGATATTCCATCAAATGTCCCCACTAGAGAGGTACAAGTCTCTTCACAATCGTATACATGAACTTATCTGCTTTATTATATGTTCATTCGAAACTCATCACGCAATCGACCAAATCCTAAAACTCTGGTAGATCCTGGAAGAAACACAAGAACACTTGCTCAATACACTATACTTTAACTGATTTTAAGGCAACATATGTTGCTTGAGAAAGCCATGATATGTTATGTAGAAATGCGTATGTAAGAAATGCGTAACGAGTTTCCCATTTTTACTGCATCGCTGCTGCTCCGCTTATGGGGTTCACTAATGTCGCAGACTGCAGAACACTTCTACATACTGCTCGGTCCTGGATTGCCTCAGTGGTTAGGCCCAGGCGTTGTTGCGCATTTACCATCTGAGAAATCCAGGAGTTCTTTTTCCAACCTCGTTTTCTTATAGTTGGAGTGACCGTAGTTGATAGTGCATTTTTAACTGGATTTTCCGCAGATCTTCTTTGAACGTGGCAATACCAACTTATTATATTCGCCTCAAGCTGTTCGGTTACCGAATTCTTTATATGTAGACTTCCTCTTATACGCGTAGATCTAATGCAATCGCGTTTAGTGACTCCACTAGACATCCTTAACATTTTCATTTCCGCTGCCGTCATTTTGTTTTTAAGCGCTTCGTACATTGTCCAGCACTGTGAACCGTATATAAGAGCTGGTCTAACAACCGTGGTGTAGAGTTTCCCCTTTAATTTAACTGGAAATTTTCGGTCGCAAAAGATTCCCGAATTTTCCCGCCATTTCATCCATCCCACACTCACTCTGTGGTTTACGTCGTCGTCACATTTCGCTTCCATGTTAACGATTGATCCTAAGTTCTTAAAGATAGTGCTTTTCGGAAGAACTATTTCGTCTAACATTATATCCGGAACAAGTCGCAACGGATGAGCAAATGGGCACGTCAAATGCTCCGTCTTTGAACGACTTATTTTAAACCAATGAATCTAAGGCGTTCTGTAAATCTTCGACGTTATCGCTAAGTATAACTGCGTCGTCAGCGAAGAGAATTGGCGTTACATCGGCTTCGCGCATGCAGTCTTTTAAAAGATAGTCGAATACTACGTTAAAGAGGAAAGGGCTAAGTACGCTTCCTAGATGCACTCCGACATTAACTGGAAATTCTCTCGTTAGTCCAGCAGAGCTTTTAACCGCAGTTTTCACGTTTCCGTACATGTCTTCTATTATTCTAACATACGTTTCCGGTACGTTTTGAGACCTCAGCGCGGCCCATATGAGATCCCTAGGCACTCGATCGAATGCTTTCTCGAGGTCGATAAATACCATGTGTAAATCCTTAGACGAATCTCGGTGCTTATTCGTAGGCTTTGGATAGCGTCCACCGGCGATCTTCCTTCAACAAATCCACACTGGCTATTATCGAGCTTTATTATTTGCCGAAGACGTTCGTTTAAGACTCTTTCGACGATTTTCATTGTATGTGACATCAGCTTGATTGAACGGTCGTTGTTGCATTCTCGAGTGTCGCCTTTTCCTTTGTATAATGGAACCAAGAAGCTACTTCTCCATTGATTCAGCATAGGTTGTCCACATTTTAATTTGTTTAAAAGTTTCGATAGCCAAACGCCGCCGATCCCCTCCATCTTCGACCAAAACTCTGATGGAATGCTGTCTGGTCCCGCCGCTTTCCCCCGCTTCATTTTTCCAATTGCTATACTTATTTCTTCGATTGAAAAGTCCGAAACTTCCTCCTCGAATAGACCAGCTGTCGGCACGATATCACGTGGAAACTGTTTGTTAAGCAACTCCTTGCAGTATTCAAGCCACCGGTCACAACTTTCCTTTTCATTTTTTCATTTTATGTATTTCGGCGAGGTTATTTCTATCGAATTCGTTCGCCTCTGTGCAGTGAGCTTAAAAATATTTGGCACTTTACCTAGTATTGTACGAGGTTTAAACTTCTTGTATAGCTTGTCTTCTATCTGCCGATCGTGAGGATATTTGTTCCAACTCCTAGTACCACCGGATTTTTGGCTTTCCAAACGATGCCCGTATTTTCGGTGGTTCCGCTGTGAAAAATTCTGTACTGAGCAGACAGTGTCGGCTTACTAGCTATTCTCCAAGTATTACTTTACAGTCCTTAACCCGGTTTCTCATCGACATTTTGCACAGGAGATAATCTATTTGCATTTCGTGGCCTCCGCTGCTATAGGTGATAAGATGTCGCTGATGTTTAATAAACATTGTATTTAAGATGGTTAAGCCGTAAGCCCTACACGCTACAAGGATGTCTTCGCCAGCTGAATTTCTGGTTCCAAAGCCTTTACCGCCGTAGCAGTCCTCATAATCAACATTTGTTTCTCCGACGTGGCCGTTGCTATACTTATTTCATCTCATTGATAGGTATGTTGGTAAGCAAATTACCAAACTCTTACCAAAATTTATCTTTTTCCGATTGATCGCATCCATTTTGTGGAGCGTACGCGCTAACAATGTTCCACGTTTCATTGTGTACGACGAGTTTTACACTCATACGTCGTCGTCGTCGTCGTTCAAAATGCCAACGATGTTGGTAAGAATATCCGCTGCAACAACGATAGCAACACTGTTTCGACCATTGACCGTTCCATGGTAGAGCATCTTAAATGCCTTAGTTTTAAAATCAAAAAAAGCTTTTTTTGCTGTCTTCGTCTCCTGAACGCACATTATTTGTAGAGTTCTGCGACGCTGGCGATGGCGTGATAGTTAGCTCATTGGACTATCACGCAGAGAGTCGGGGTTCGATTCCAGGCTGGGTCACCAACAATTTTTCAAATCGCCATCACCCTTTCGGCGGGCAATGGCAAACTCCCGAAAGTAAAATTGCCTACGAAAGAGCTTCTAAGGAGTGCCGTTCGGACTCGGCGATAAACCGTAGGCCCCGCTCAGATGTGACCAAAATGATAACATGAGCAACACAAATGAGTGTCAAGAAGCTAGGCCATAGCCCATGGCTTTCTACCTGGAAACCGAAGTTTAGGAAAATATATTGGATTCCGCCACCGGAATCCTCCGGGGTCTGACAGAAGACTAGGGTCTTCTCGTAATAGCTGTTGCTACTTTATGCAGCACCCTTAAATAAGATTGATATACTCGTATTTGCTCTTGCCAGCTTTTTTTCTGAGCAACCCAATAGCAACTTAAGTTTCGGTTTGCTAACAGCCATGTCGAAGATGTTGATGAAGATTTTTAGAGGGTTGACGAGAAGTGTAAGCAAACGAGATCAACTTTATACTGATTTCCACCTCTTAATCTTGAATTTGTCAGAATTTGCTATGAAAATGGATAGCGATATTTGTTTTAAGGCAGTCTAGTAACTCCGTAAGTTATACGAACATTACTTGAAGAGATACGCAAGGAATGGTTCTTATTTCATTTGCAAGATTATTAACTCTGTTCGTTTTTGAAGATATGGGTTGATAGAAAATACAATGTAAGACCCCCCACCAAGTGGACTAGACCTTTTCAGTCACAAGAATCTATTCAATTAGACGAGATAATTACCCGGTGGGTGGGTTCCACTACTTGGTATTTGCCAGATTGTCTTCACTCAGTGCTACCTCATTAATACAACACTAATCCATCCACCATTGAAGCAATAATATTTGCAAAGACTTGTCATTAACTTGGGATGACTCTCCAAATAGCCCAATGACTTGGGTTTCAAAAATGCCATGAGACACTTTTCAACTTTTCTAGTAGTATCTTAAAACTTTATCTAAAGCTCCTGCCACTCATCAATCATGATTTTTTGACCTTTTCAAAAATTATCTACCTGCAATCGATTAAAATGTGGTGTACGGGAAATTCTTCTGATGGTGACACTACTACCGTCTAAGTGTCCTCGGTTTGATATTGAATTAACTATAAATCGGAGAACGTGTTGCGGTATTAACCATTCAACAGAGTGATGACATGATTCTAAAACCGCAGACTGACAAAGGTGGTGGGTAGTAGGAATCTGGTTGCTTTCCTACGAACCACATTTGAGTAAGTATCTTATTCTTCAATCGTTAAACAATGATTGAGGTTAAGTTAAGTTTGTATGTTTGTTTGGATAATAGCACTCATATAAATGAATTTAAATTTTGATTTGATGACGATGTAGATACTTTTAATTGACATTTTGTGAAATGCGGAGATGATACGAACAAATTCGGATGTCTGAATTGGCAATTGTCTATAGTAGGTACTTCATACTTCCACAGCAGTAGATTTTTCGAAGTAAGACTCTGGCAGTACTTAGCAATGCATATGTATCCCACGTCTTCTCTCATGTTTGGCAGTGATTATACATTATAGTGGCATTAAGAAATTCGCATCCAAAAGTCTGGCTGATTGAAAGCATTTATCTATTAGGGTAAGTGTTTGTCGTGATAAAGGTCTCTGGAAGGTTATGTATCTTATTGCTCCACTGAGAATGCCCTCATATGACCTGAATATACAAGGTGCCGCAAAAGTTTTCACTTTGGTTCTGCTTTTGGATTATGTTTATTTGAAGTCAAAAAAATTATATCGGGAAAGTGGCCTCAGCCAGAATTAATGACCATTCGGGCCCGATTTATGGCATTTTCAATCACTATTGCCAAAACTTACGGCGATAAGTTCTAGCATTCTTGACGGATATTCTCTTGGAGGGCTTCAAGAGTCTACGGCTTGCTGAATTAGACTCGTGACTTCAAATAACACTTCGGAGATAAGTCGGTTAAGACAGGCTATCTTGCCAGCCAGTGCAAATCGCCAAACGAGAGATAAGGCGACCCGGAAATGCAGTCCTCAGAATTTCGGTTGTGGCTCTTGTAGTATGCGTGGGTGCTCCATCCTGTTGGAACCACAAGTTCTCCAGCCCCAAATTATCCAATTTAGGAAAGACAAAGTCGTTGAGCATGGCTCTGTTGCGCTCGCCGTCCACAGTACAGTAGTCGTTTGGCCCCCAGCATTTTCGAAAAGATAAGACTCAATGTGGCCCCCAGATTACACAGCACGCTATGCAGAAGGTTATGCATGGATTTTTCGAAATGGGGTTCGTCGCTCGTAATAATTTTTGATGAAAGTTGTCTTCCTCGTGGTGGAGATTCAGGATGACTTCAGCGTAGTTTACACGCATTTGGCGGTTAAAATCTAACAATCTTTCACCAAAATTCTCCGTAAAGACCCCCGGTTGTTACCCAATTGCATGGCACATGCGTCGTCTGGTCGATACTCTAGGGTCCTCTGCGACATTTTCAACCACACCTGCGATATTCTTAACAGAACAGCTGGTGCGGGGACGGCCAGACCATTTTCTGTTGTTCCAATATATCAAATGGATCACATTGCAGCAGCAACAAAATAAACAGCTCTACTCGCAAAGACTACTAAAGCATTTTCTGATGAGTCTCCCAAAGCCTTATGAGAATCTTTTGCTACCAGCTCCAATTGTAGAAGACTGTCTGCATTGTCAAAGGAGCAAAGGATACACTAGAAACCATTGACTTGACAAATATTGTCGTCAAGCTTATGCAGCAAAACAAGAGGCACATAAGGAGCTGAAATAAGGTATATGCTAAAAATTTGGAAGGATTGCTTTTGCAGACTATATGGTGGCAAAGAAAACCAACAATCTCTGTCAAGCTGAATGTACGAATAAACAATTTCTTCTACCTGACTAAGGAGAAGTCTGAATTGCTACACCAAATTAAAGCTGCAGGAACATACGGACTATTTAAAGCAGCAGAGACTCTGGAAGTTCGAGGCAACACCAATTTGTTGTGCGCAACTGGAGGTTGTTAGTGCAATAGAGTTCTCAATTGATGAAAGTGTTAGATGAGGGTGCGGTCTCCCTCAGATGGTACTTACTTTTCCTTTGACAGACAGTATAGAGAAGCAATTGACACGAATTAAAATTAAAATTCATCTTGCAGCCTCTGAGTCACAAACTCGGTGCCATTGCTTCAATCCTCATGATCAGAGTTAAAAGATAGTCAGCTTATGCTTCATTGCATGTCGTTTCAATGACGGATAGTTCAGCCCATGATATGACTGCGACCTCCGAGTTCCTTCTTGATATTGGCCAGTTGGTTCTCGAGGATTAGTTTTCGCGATCAGAGCAGTGACCCTGTATCCGATTCTAAAGTTGATGCGAATATTGTCTGACACACTAGTAAAAGCATCTGACAATAGTTTCAGCCGTGTCTGTCGGAAAATGATGGTGGATCACTTGATATCTTACATTAACATTAGACATTGACACCGGAGCATGTGATACGTTATATCTACATAGAATCGCAGTATTCAATGACTTTGGCTACAGCTCTAGGTAGTGACGATACCATGGAGTCATTTATTGTAAAAAATACAAAAAATAAATTCGAAATTAGTAAACATTTCAAAGGTATAGATGAGGACGTGAAGCATACATACATTTAGCCATATCGGCAAAAGCTCTTTTCATAATCGTTCAATGGGAGAAGAGTCGTCCTTGTTTTCGCAATCGTTACTCTCCTCATGAGAATAGAGTAGTAGTAGCAGTAGTAGGTTCTTCTAGCTCGAGTACCTGCACTCTAAATAACTTAAACCGACACATCCGGAAGCCCTTTAAGATGGGTAATACCGCAATGAAGTGTATACATCCTCTCGTTCTGAGATTGCAAAGGCTACCCAAAATTGGAAGGTTCGGATTGGACTATGTGGAACAAATTTCCATTTTAAGTAATCTCTTACTTTAAAGTGCTCGGTGAAATATGTTTTGTCTTGCAAGTGATGATTCTATTTGCTGTTATATTGGCGACATATTGAGAAACCGAGCCTCATTTACATTTTTATCAAAGATTTTATGACCTATCTTCTCCATCAAGGTGTTAAATTTTCATTTTAGTGATATTGGCTGTTCATTGGGTCTTACTTGCAGGCCAAAATCGCAATCAAACAACACATTTTCCTCATATTGCAGCATTTGGGAAAGCACTATCCATAACTCGTACTATATGCTATCCAGATGAAGTTTAGAGTACCCGACGAAAGAGGCCCAACTTCTGTCTTCAGAGGAAGCATGTAATTTGGAGAACTGCTGGGATCTCTGAAAACTGACCTGATGAAGTAACGCACGAGCTTCTCTATGTCCTTAGAAGATGCTGTAGTCCCAAACTTCGGCTTGCATTGTGTGTGCATCGCCAAAATTTATAGAGCTAGATGTAGTCTTGGCTACGTAACTTTTGCAAATGTCAACCTATGTTGCTAAGACTTAGAGGGAATATCAACAACAGATGCACCAACTTAACAAAAAGAACAGAACTCAAATCGGAATAATGGAAGCGCCACACTGTGGTCTCTGATCAAGGTAGTATATGCTTGTTGTTGATACAACTACTCTAAACTGCATCCATTGCTCGCTCAGCTTTGCCTAATTTGGCTTGTAGATGTTGCTTCATGTTAAGGTTGGACGTAATCAGTACTCAGAGATATTTTTACTGTCTCGATATGCTCACCATGCAATTTCCACTTTCCACTGCCACCGCCCTTCCTAAATATCATCATCTTTGACTGTGATAGGTTTACATAGTATCTACAGTTTCAGTGAGGAGGACAATAGATTTTCTTATTGTGGTAAGTTCGGGGTTTTGGGAATGAAGACACACCCAAACATCCATCGTTTTCCTTATTTCCCCAGAAACTTAGAAAATAGCCCGTGTTTCGATGGCCTCAAAAGTTTTGGCTGCAAATATTGTAGGTTTTGATTGCATTGTTGCACTTGAACAGCGCCCAACGTGACTTTGGATAGCACTCACGTCAAGTTCCTTAAGTTTTTCATAGCCCGAGAGTGTTCGATTTTTCGGTTCACCGAGAAAAGCCAGCAAAACCAACTACGGTTTGTTCTGATGGAGTTTTATTCTTATTAGTCAAAGGCGTAGTTCATTCTCAATCAGGAAGAGGTAAGAGTTATGAGTTATACTATTAGGAAATGGTCTCCAGATTATGAAACCCCAAATCAAATTGCGATAAACATAAGGCATGCATCCAGTCCACCTTGTTACAGCTAAGATACGAAATCGAATTTCTCAAGCACCACAACTTATGTGAGAAGGTATAAGCTGCAATCGCAAGACCACATCAGAGTCTTTGCCGGTAGCGTATGCTTAAATCCCTCAACAACTGCTGTGCCGCTGGCATCAAGTACAGAAGACCAGTCGCATCATGCCCAACGTGCTATCAGAGATGCTACATCTGATGTGCTGGGTTTTGACCGACCATCATCAAGAAATCCGTGGTTAGATACAGAATGCCATCAAGTATTCGTGCTGCTGCGAAGAACGTGAGGTGCGCATAAGCTCCATAAATAGAAAAAACGGGAAAAACATCGAACATCGGAACGTTCTAAGATATTGAGAACGTGTCAAGGCAAAACGACTTGTGCAGAAGATTGTAAAAATGAAGAAGGAAACTTTGTGGTAGAGTAACAGTCGGTACTTCGAATATTGAAAGCTTGTTTGGCAGATTGCGTAGACCATTCAACCTAGACAATTAGAGTCAAAACTTCCATCCACCTGACCAAAATGAAACGACTTTGTGGAGATTATACCTATACATTATCCTTTTTCCTGGTTCATGAAAAACGAGACCCACTGTACTGCGCCAATTAGAGAAGTATAAGTCTCCACATCATCCCATACAAGATCTTATCTGCCATATTGTCTAAAACCCTTTGCCAACAGGCTGATTCACATTCTGACAGATCCCGGGAAAAACTTAAAAAGTCCAAACCGATTCCCAGCATCTTTTCACCAACTTTAAGGCGGCTGCGTAAGGCAGAATTTACATGTAAAGATGAGCTATACGAGTATATAATTATGTCTGGTTTTGGCGTTTCTTCTAAGCCCGTCCGTCTTGGCAGAATGACGATCGAGAACGCTCGCTTTCCCCTCAAAGTTGGTTACCACATAACCGAGACTTTCCTAGGTAGTAAGGGACTTTGTCTACATTAGCTCTGCTATAAATTCTCGCAACAACACCTCAGCGGAAATAAAAACGAACAATCAATCTTGCCAACCGCTGTTTATTGTGTAGTCGAGCTCTAAATAGGTTCTATATAAGATCTTAATCATCCCAGTTTTGCTTAATGGCGCCGAAGATTGGGCTTAATCGAAATCGGATAGAGATAACCTCAGTAGTTTTGTGGGAGAAAATTCGACAAAGAATTGTACAGCGATATTGACTTAGTTTAGAATGAGGTTCACCCCGACATGTGTCGTCACCTGCTTTTACCAGCTTCCAGAAAACCATCTACCTCAGCTCCTTGTTTCTACTCTAAATATACTGAAAAGACCCTTTCTCCTTGATACTCAAATCATGGGCTTCACTCTCAGCTGCACCTTCCGTCTTTAAGACAACACGCACAGACTGTCTTTTGACGTTGGTCTTATGGACATGCCTTCTAAAGTTACTCTACCAGAGGTCCTGCTGCTGCAGAAGTACCTTAATGGACTGGTATTGCACGGAAGAATAAAGGCGAGTTCTGAGGTTCGGAAACCGATCTAGTCTTTGGATGTGCCTGGGGTTAGATTCCACTTGTTGTTAGGAAAATACGCAGACCTCATGTCAATGACCTTTATTGGAAGAAATGTGTTGAGCGATAGAAGAATTTTTATCTTATGCCCATTGTTGAACCCTGACATATCACCGTCTAGTATAGGTGAGAATACAGAACCTTCTGGATTGACTTAACTGAGCAATAGAAATGCCTATCAACACTATAGGCAAAGTTCAAAGGGGAGCTTCCCAGGATCCGACTAACTGCTTGCATCCACTTTTAAGGTTTCCTTTGCTAGTTGTATTTCAATCGAGCGTAACTGCAGATGGCAGAACTCTCCAGAATGCAGGCACATCAAAGCAGTGCTTGCCGACCTCGTAAAATCATCGACTTTTCTGTTTTCATTTTAACTTCTTCTAGCGTAATACCGGGGCACTCCGTACCTTCCATCTCGATCCAACAACTTCGAGCCAAAAATATTTAGGCCAAACTTTCAAAAACTTCTTTGTGAAATATCCTTTTCCAGTTTTATTCACCTATTCAAAGAGAAGCATTCCCACTTTGAGATAAAGACTAAGTTTAACCAGAGTACCAGAAGTGGTTTCGGAATAGTTTGTCGCGGCTGCCCATTAGCAATCAACCCAACACCATTCGCAGCCGGCCGGAGAAAAGAAACTAAGCAAAACCAACGAAATGCGAAAAGATGTGAAACACAAAGGATATACACTTTGACACAAAGCAACTTCAACACCATTAACATGCAACAGTGCCCCACCTTGTCCTTTGTTCTACGAGTATTGCTTTACTTTCATTTCTTTCTTCCGTTTTCAATTTCTTTTTGCCACAAAGCATGACTACTACCTACCACTTGCAAGTGGGGGATATACTCGTAAGGCAAATACAACCAACCAAGGATCTAAGCCATAGAAAATTGCTACGAAGAGGCAAACACAAAAAAAAAACACATAGGAACTCCGCTCTTCAAGTTGTAACAGTTGCCGAGGACCTGAATTATTTATGAGAGATTGCCTCTGCGCTGCATTTAAATTTGCGCGCCGTGATTTATCTGACAGAACGATGCTGTTCACCTGTCTCTATTAATCTTGGGCCGTTACGGTCGTTGGATGTTGGTTGTCGCTTGTCGCGGACTCTTAAACCTGTGGACAGGATAGTTCGCATATGAATCTATAATACTCACACGAAAACAATAAAAAAGAAATTTTGTACTCGTAGTTAGCTGGATTCATTCTTAGGATGTCAATAGTGCGTTAGTTATCGCGCGTTACTCAACTCTAGTAACGTGTCACTTTAAGAGATAAACATCAGATGTGTGTTTGAATTGTGGTCTGGTCAGTTGCGAGGATTAGTCGCAGACATTCCAGCTTAGCGACATCTTAATTTGTCAAAGTTATTATTCGATACAAACCATGCATCGTGGCTAGGTCTTGAGACCTAAGCATCGATCATTTATATTACGCTGGTATCCCACGGTGCAAAGTGCCAGTATACTCACAGACTCAAAGATTCGTAGGAAAACCAGCAGCGTCCAACAGCGCCAGCAGTCAAGAGCAGAAGAAATAAATTTGTCGAATTTAGTACGCGCGACGCTCCAATTAATTACGCCTGAGCCCACACCTTCGTACGAAATGAGAAGCGGAGGAGCAAAACATGACCAATTCATTATAACGCTTTGCCTTGGACAAAGTGCCACTTGTCTTCCAGACGTACGAGTAGAAGGCTCAGCTTGCTTTGGCCTGTCCAACTTCAGTCGGCCGTAGTATGTAGTGTATCTGTTTGGTTTGTGTAAGGAATGCAAGCGCCATCCTACTGATTTCCCTCTGCCGTCCAATCCAATCCAATCCAATGCAATGCAATGCAATGCAATGGAAATCAGAGCAACTTCCTCGTGCTAAGGTACGTTTCAGATGAAGATGTAATAAATCATGGGGTGTGCCTGTAGCCCCTTTGCTCTTCGTTTACTGCTTGGTTTGTGCTGTATTGTTGGTATCTTAAACTTTCCTCCTCTGGACCTTCGGTGTAAAGTGAGAAAGGGGTTACTCTTTCCTCTTTTTTCCTTGTCTCTAAATTTATGCAGAGTCTTGAATCCTGTGACGTATTCGTATTTATGCCAGACCATTGAAATAGTTGAGGTAATGGCAGTCGAAATGGTCTTGAGTCTGTTGGATACGTTTAACTCGAACAAAGTCAGTATCGTTATCAGGCATTCAACCCTTTTGCAGGCCATTTAAAGGGCATTTTGTCGAGAAACCCAAGAGCCCTCTCAAACGCAATTCAATGCATCATGATTGTAGCTGCGATATGCAAATGTGCTGTTCACACATTAGGTGGGCAGGAGAGGTGCGATAAGCCAGGCCACGTATCAACTTGAAAGCGATTGTCAGATAGGGTAAGTGAAAATTTGCAAATGAAAAGGGATTTGAATCGGATTGTGCTATTCAAGGCCGGGCAGGAGCATGAAGGGGTTGAAGAGGTAAATTTCAATGGAAATGCCATTAGAAGAATTTCTCTACATTGTTAATTAATTCGCAGATGCCGCTTGAGAGAGCCAGACTGACGATTAACTTTGGCCTATTACTTAATGGGAGTTAAATGGAGAAATAGATTTGATATTTGTCATTTATAATTGGCAATCTGAATCAGGTGCGGTAGGGGCATGAAAATTTATTTTAAGTTGCTAGGGAATCAACGATGTGTAATCTTATGCATGTGGAGGACATGTGATCAGCATCGTGAAGGTACGCGGAATCGTTCAAACTAAACGTAAAACTGTTAAGAGTTTGCAGTTGACCCTAAAGGATTATATTCCAGGTGGTACTGCCAAAGCAACAGCCCACCCGTGGACTTTTCGACTGCGGCTGGAGCACAAATTTCAGAGTCCTCAACATGCTTGATAAAAATATCCCGATGACTAAGGAGCTGCTGGATCACTTGATTCCGATGACTGCCTCTGCTATGCCTACAACTGTGCCTGTTATGGTTATACTTCATCACAGTAGACCAGAGGGCTGTGTTTGACGGCTTGACTCGGTAAACATGAAAAAGTGAAAAGGATTCCAAAAGATGTTCACTCTGAAGGACTACCTAAGTCTGTATAAAGAGGTAGATGAAAAGGAAACGTAGACGTGTGACAAACGCACAGGCTGTTAAAGGAGCAAATGCTGTCGTTTCACTCCCTCAGCGGCGATGAAGAACAGAAGAAGGTCGACTGAGGTGATATCAACTAAAACTGATCAACGACAAAAAAATTGCAGTTCCAGTGGACGAAAGTTCCATAAACCAGCTTTGGTCTTACAACCGTAGTTCTGGCCGACGGAAGCTGGCTAATGCAAAGAAATATCCGGTTTCAGCCGGGACGTGTATAGTTCCGGTGCTGCAACCAGCAAAAGTTGCAGTTCAGGTGGACGAAAATTGAATATCGCCGGGAAACTCATCAAGAAAACTACGAAACGCCAAAGAGACCAAGACCAGTAACCCTACTAGGATGCCGCTGTTACCGCGCTCCGAATGAGAGAGGCTGGCAATGACAAAAGTCTGAACGACGTGTGTGTCAATCAACTTTGGAAGGCAGCTAATGCAGCAAGTATTCGCATTCAAGCAGAGGTGTGCGATATGAAGATTTTTACTCTGAATCTGCAATGCTCCACTATTAAATTTAAGTACGGCTTAACCAGTTTTTGCCGAATATATCAGCCCTAGATGCTTGGATTTGACTTTTAAGGCTTTCAGGTAACCAACATTGATGTAGGTCATCTTCTGGGCTTCTGTTCAAGTCAGGGAAACGGGAGATGTGCTAATAAGTCTTAATACCCAAAACGACGGACCCAACACTAAAAAGTGGAAAGCTTAGGAGAGCAAGAATCGAAAAAAAACATGGACGGCTCTTTTCCTCTCAAGCGCTTAGACGAAGCTCCTATCAAGACCACTTAATCTTCGCCTTTGGAGGGATTATTTCCACTCTGTTTCCAAACGAGTGTATCTTAGACACTCACCTGAGGGCTTATCTATTCATCGGAGGGACCGAGAACTATTCTTTTTGTTTTGAACTCACTCTCACCATCTAATTTTGGCAACAAAGATTAAATTTCTGCTGATACAAGCTATGAAACGACCAGGTATGCTTTGGCAACAGGTAGAGCGGTCTGTTTTGGGTTCAAGGGGCTTTTCTGTAGCACGCCTGGATCTAAATGCCCTCTGCAAGTTCATCTTCTCTTTATGTTTATATCATTGACTGCACTCTCAAAGCCATTTTCCGTTCAAAAAGAGTGGTCTTTGGTATATACATACATTACATCTTATGGGCTCGGCATCTGGTGCAACTCCCGCTACAGAAAAAAATCAAAATCGACAAATAAAGACTGGTTTCGGGCAGAATGTGAACCAGGAACTGATCTACGTAAGATTCTACTCCTCTTAAAGAAAACTTGAGTCTTTCTTCCAAGCGGAGATATACAAAATCCAATGAATCGTTGGAGGGACCGACGCCTTTGTATCTGTAACGCCAGCCAAGCTTCGCTTTAAGCTTTCTCGATCCCGTTTTCGAACGCAGTCTAAAGGCTTAATTTAATGAGTCTTCTTTGGGATCACGGGAACTTGCTATGCAAACTCAGAGTAGAGTTCTTCAGGACTGCAATCTACATTAGGTCTCTCTCGGTAAGGACTTCCTTGACAGCTGGGTTTCATATGAGGGTTACCGCAGATGACATGACTTTCCAGGTTACCCCCAGACTTTTCCTGCTGTCCCTCATTAGGAAGATTGAGGATTTTTACTGGCGTCGCGACGGGGTGCTTAGCTTTTGGTAAGTACCTTAGTGTGAAAGGCATTCGAAATTATGTGGCGCTAGTTGTGATATGAGATGGCTCAGCACAATATCACCATTCCGAGTGAACAGCTCGAATAGCGTGCTCGTCTTTCCTCTTTCAAAGGGCTGATGTATTTTATGTATTGTAGTAAATGATGATTCTTTTAGGGGACCTAATTCCACTAGGGGTATGATGCGGCGGTAGTGGAAAGTGTTCACTATGACCGTGATGAATCGGCTCGACGTTCTTAACAGCTTGGCTTGTCGTTGGCGACAACTTGGCGTATTTTAGGTGACAATTTGGCTAGCAAGCGTATTAAATTTTTTCCATGCAAAAACTGACTTTCTGGGCTTTTGAAAAGCTTCAAGAAGATCTACTGTGTCGGACAACATTTTGTCCAGTGATTAGACCCATTCCGAGATTTATGGCCACATCAATAAACGAAATAGTCATATTTGGTGTATGGAGTAACCCGAAGAGACTCAAGAGTTGCCATTTTCAGCAAAAATATCGATTTTGTGTGGTTCATGGGCTGGTAGAATCATCGGTCTCTATTTCTTCCAATACGGGGCCGGGCGGAACGTAATTTTGAATGGCGCCCAGACTACTAGACTACTTGCTGTCTGAAGTTGAAGCCGGTGATCTCAATGGCGTTTGGTTCCAATAAGACGGAACCATTTGCCACAAACCTTTGATAGCATGGATTTACTGTGAAAACGATTCGGTGAGCAGTTATTTTCACACTTTTAACCGCCGCCGCTGAGATCATTACTTTAGACCTTCCTTTTGGAGCTACGTAAAGACCAAAATGTACATGGATATGCCACCACGTTTGAGGAATTGGAGGCCAACATTAATCGAATCTTTGGCCAAACACCATCGTATTTGAATGAAATAATTCTGAAAACTAAATAAAAATAACGGTTTTCTTGCATAGTAGTATAATTTTACCGATAAAATTGAATTTTTTGATTGTTGTCCATTTTTGAAAAAAGGACCCTTCAAAGAATCACCCCTTATGTAGTATTTACAAGGAATATACAAGAGATGCAATGGACTATTTTTTTTCGGAAACGCTCTATATCGTACAAAAAACAGAAGCAAAACATTTACATGTATATACATATATACCCTTCATTCGCTGAATAAAATAACCAGGACGACCGACCTGGCAAACCGCAATATGAGGTGCAATTGTTTAGTTTAGGACAAGATATATAAAGTGATCCAATTCGTGGTCCGGATTCGATATTCTTGTTTCAAACCGAACTTTGCGCCAAGACTGTATAAATTTAACATTAGATAGGCTATTTTGTAATATGGATCGTTAAACAATCGTCAAACTTGTTTAAATTGTAAAAGCTTACTCCAAATATATGTTAGTCTCAACGGACATCCAGTTGAAATTGTGAAAGCCTATAGATTTCTCGGGGTGACAATAGCAAGTAATCTCAGTATGGAACCTCATCTAAAGGAAAGACTAATAAAAGCGAGTGCCATATCGGCTACATGGAAAAAATGTTTTTCAAATCACCTAATTGACCACAGCGTAAAGTACAAGGTTTTTCTAGCTGTATCAGAATCTTTTATGATTATAATATGAAAGAGTAGAGAAACTCCTTAGATACTTCATAAAACGATGCTTCAGCTTACCAAGTACAACACCAAACTATATGGAAAATATCGAAACGGGACTGTCACCGCTTTCCATTAAATCATTACAATTACATGTAGGTTATGCAATAAAAGTTTTAGAGCTGTCGGACGATAGGCTTCCAAAAATAATTGCGAAGAAGGTAATCGAAAGGAATACGCTCTGGTATAAAAAACTCGAAGAGCTAGCAACGTACTGCAGATTCGAATGCAATTTAGCTTATGGAAACGAAAGATACCGCAAGGATGTGCTTGGCAATCTGATAGCCAAAGAAGATGAACAATACAGAGCTGATTGCGTAAATATGGCTTCATCGTCCGTTCACCGAGCTACATACAGCGTTTTAAAACACAACCTGTCTGAAAAAAAATATTTCCACAATGAAAACAGAGACACACAATGAGAGGCGAACTAATACGTCTTAATTATATCCCACATCGTCCAGATCTACCAATTTATTGTAGTCTTTGCAACTTATCTGAGAGAGAAGACGTTTTACATTTCATCGTAAGATGCCCCATCCTTAAAGAAATAACAAGATATTTTCTAGGAAACGACACAATATCTGAAGAAGAAGTTATAGCCTATTTATATTCGTTGGACCCAATTTTCAACGACTCGGCCACACATTTCGGCCGAAACGTCCGCTATTTCGCGCTCAATGTTTGCTCTGAGCTCTTCTAACGTCGTCGGCTTGTTGGCATAAGCCAATGACTTAATGTAGCCCCACAGAAAATAGTCAAGCGGCTTAAAATCGCACGAACGAGGCTGCCAATCGACTGGCTCATTTCTTGAGATAACACGCTCACCATACTTACTCTTCAATAAATCGATTGTAACGTGTGCCTTGTGGCTTGTGGCACCATCTTGTTGAAACCACATCTCGTCCAAGTCCATATCTTCCAATTCAGGCCAGAAATGATCGGTGATCATGGCGCGATAACGCTGACCCGTCACAGTAACGTGACGATAGTTATCGACGACGAAAAAATATGGCCCAATAACGCCGCCGGCATACAAACCGCACCAAACAGTTATTTTTTGTGGATGAAGTGGTGACTCATGAAGCACATGTGGATTCTCACTTGACCAATAACGCATATTTTGCTTATTGACGAACACATTAAGCCAAAAATGAACTTCGTCACTGAAGATGATTTTGCGATGAAATTCACCATCACCGACTCCGAATTTCGGTAGAAAATTTTTATAATTTGCAGACGTTGCTCGTTCGTGTACTTTACCACGATGAAATCCTCCATGGATTGTGGATGTCCGTACATTTCGAGGAGCCAACATCGACTCGGACCATTACCTAGTTGTAGCCAAGGTACGGTTGCGGATATCCCAAACTACGCCAAGACAAACTAATGATGTGAGAAAATTCGACGTCAGACGGCTACAATCGCAAGAGATCGCCAAGTCCTTTTCCGATCGAGTGCCTCTTAATCTCTTAAGAGGTCCAATACCGTCAGTATCAGGCATCGAAGGCCATTGGAAACACTGCCAAACCCCATTAGAGATGCCGCTTCTGATGTGCTGGGTTTCACTTGTCTACCACAACGAAACCCCTGGTTCGATGATGAATTCCGGCAAGCACATGCAGCTAAGCAAGATGCATATAACGCGGCGCTGCATAGAAAGACCAGAGCTGCTCATGAGCTCTATGAGCGGAAGAGGAGAGACAAACACCGGCTTCTCATGTGGAAGAAGAAAGAGCATGCGAAGCGCGCGATCGAGGAAATTGAGAGATGCTACTCCAGGAATGAGGTTCGGAAGATTCACCAAAAGGTAAAAATAACATGCCACGGAAACAAACCCTGAACCGAAGCCTGTAGAGATGAACAAGGGAACATCGTAGTAGAATCGCAGTCTATGCTGAGATGCAGACTGTATAACGGCGATGACGGACCAAATACCGCTGTCAGGAGGCAGAATCAACCGAATCAACCTTTCAACTTGGACGATGATGACCAACAATTCTGTCCACCCGACCTGGATGAAGTGAAGATAGCTATATCGAAGCTTAAGTCCAACAAAGCTGCTGGAGCGGATGGCCTGACTGCCGAGCTCTTCAAAGCGGCAGGCGATGACTTGGTAAGGAGCATACACCAACTCATCTGTAAAATATGGATGGACGAAAGTATGCCCGATGAATGGAACCTCAGCATTGTTTGTCCGATTCTCAAGAAAGGAGACCCTCTGAACTGAGCCAACTACATCCCATATAAGATCTTATCTGCCATATTATGTGAACGCCTGAAGTCGTTCGTCAACAACCTAATGGGTCCATATCAATGTGGCTTCAGGCCAGGAAAGTCCACCATCGACCAAATATTCACACTACGACAGAACTTGGAGAAAACTCATGAGCTTCAGATCGATACCCACCACCTATTCATCGATTTTAAGGCCGTGTATGACAGCATCTATAGAGACGCGCTATACAGAGCAATATCTAGTTTTGACATCCCTGCCAAACTCGTCCGTCTGTGCAGGATGACGCCGGAGAATGCACGCTGCTCCATCAGGGTCGGTAAAGATCTCACCGAGACCTCTGATGTTCAGAAAGGATTTAGACAAGGCGATGAGCTGTCTTGCGATTTTTTCAACATCGCACTTGAAAGAATAGTGCAAAACTCACGAGCAAACACAAGAGGCACTATCTTTCAAAAGTCCGTCCACCTACTCGCATACGCCGACGATAATCGGAAGAAAGCAGCGTGTCAGTGGCGCTTTCGCGAGTATTGAGACGGAAGCGGCAAAAATGGGCTTAGCGGTCAATGAGGGCAAGATCAAGTATATGCTGTCAAGCAAAAAGGACAACCAACACCGACGTCTCGGGCAGAACGTCACCCTCGACAAATTTAACTTGTCAAGGACTTTGTCAACGTAGGCTCTGCTATAAATACAGACAACGACACCAGCGCTGAGATCAAACGAAGAATAACTCTTGCCAACCGCTGTTTCTTTGGGTTAAGAAGGCAATTGAGTAGCAAAGCCCTCTCTCGGACAACAAAAGTCGCCCTTTATAAGACGTTAATAATCCCGGTCCTGCTCTATGGCGCAGAGGCATGGACATTATCGAAAATGGATGAGTGTGTTCTTGGTTGCTTCGAGAGAAAAATTCTTTGGGCGATCTTCGGTCCCGTCTGCATTGACGGTGAGTGGAGGAGAAGATACAACGACGAACTGTATGGACTGTACAGGGACATGGACCTAGCCAGAAGAGTGAAGATCCAAAGACTGAGATGGCTGGGTCATGAAGAGTGCCAATGCCAATGCTCCTGTCCGAAAAGTCTTCGAATCCGCCCGCAAGGGACAGCGCAGTAGAGGAAAGCCAAGACTCAGGTGACGCACGCAAGTGGAAGAGGACCTCAGCCAATTTAGCGTGCGAAACTAGAGGCAGCTAGCCAGGGATCGAGCTGGCTGGAGAAGCTTGTTGACTGAGGCCCAGGTCCACTCCGGACTATAGCGCCACCTAAAGTAAGTAAGTAAATCCTTTTAATTTCAAGAATTGAATATACATTGAAACAAATTTGTTATAAAATGTTTAATTGCATGTCAATCAGGCAGACGGCAAAGCCATGCTTAATGATTTTTGTATCATAAACAAGAAAACAAACAATAAATCTAATCTAATCTAAATCTAATATGATCGTCGCTCTATAGTAGGTACGTTTCGCGGATCACAGGCATATTATGGTAAACACAATCGTCCATCTGAATGAACTATCGGCAAAACTGTGAACAAATTTGAAAAGGCTGGCTCTGTTACTGATGTCTTCCATCATCGAAATGCCTGCTCTACAGAAAATATTGCTTCAGTTAGTGAAGGTATTGAAGAAGATTCAATTCTATCGATTTCAGCATTTAGGCTTGTCTTACGGCACATTATTGGCGTATTTCTCACTCGGCGAATACATAAACAAATAAAATTTCGCATATAGAGAAGTGAAAACGCTTCATGTAACTGTCAAAAAACCATTGCATCCACAAAAAGTCACTGTTGGGTGTGCAATTTTGTCTGGTGGTGTCATTGTCTGTTCGAAATGAGGAAGTTGTAATCTTCAATTCTTATCCCTAAAACCAAATAACCAAACAACACTACATGAGCTTAGCTTTACTACATGAAAATTTTCCTGAACGAATTACCATATTTCATGTCTTGGTGATGCGAACTGACCACCAGGATCATGTTATATGTCGCCGTTGGACTTTTTTTTGTGGGGCTATGCAAAAAATCCTACTTATGCACACAGTCCGCAAACTCTTGACGCTTTCAAAACGACTATTCGTCAAGTCAAGGCCTATTCTATATGTGCCGAAAAGTCATCAAAAATTAGCTTGTCAGCAACAAATCCGTGGAAGACATTTTACTTACTTTAGGTGGCGCTACAGTACGGGGTTGACCTGGGCATCAGTCAACAAGTGTCTCCAGTCAGCACGATCCTTTGTTAGCTCCCTTGAGTTTTGCACGCTTAGCTGTTTAGAGTCTCCTTGTGCCTATATGCGGCACCTGAGTCTCGGTCTTCATCTACTGCGCTATCCTGGAGGGCGTATTCGAAGACTTTTCGGACCGGAGCGTTGGTGTCCATCCTCTTCACATGATCCAGCCATCTTAATTGTTAGATCTTCACTCTTCTGGCTCTTTACTTAATGTCGCTGTACAGTGCGTACAGTTCATCGTTGTACTTTCTCCTACAGACTGAACAGAAAATCACTCTGCGTCTCTGCTTGCATTCTCCATCGTCATCCGACACAGACGGACGAGTTTGGCAGCGATGCCAAAACTAGACATTGATCTGTATAGCTCATCTCTATAAATGCCGTCAGATGCATCCTTTAAATCGATAAATAGGTGGTATGTATCGATCTGAAGCTCATGGGTTTTCTCCAAGATCTGCCTTAGTGTGAATATTAAGTCGATGATGGACTCTCCTGACCTGACCAACACTCATATGATCAGGTTGATGACAAAGGGCTTTAGGCGTTCACACAATACGGAAGATAGGATCTTGTACGCAAAGATAAGAAGACGGATGCCTCTATAGTTGACGCAGTTCAGACGGTTTCCTTTCTTAAAAATCGTACAAACAATGCTGGGGTGCCATTCATCGGGCATACTTTCGTTCGGTTACATTTTGCAAATGAGTCGTTGTTTGCTCCTTACCAAGGCATCGCCTGCCGCCAACAGTCAGGGCCGTCCACTCTAGTAGCTTTGTTGCAGTTTCAAGGCTGCTTGATCAAATAATCTGCGGAAGCAAAGAAGAATAAACGTGGAGTACTTCCCACAGACGAATACTTCAAAGTTTAGACCTTGTCCAGCTTAACTGGGGAATTCATGAATCTCTAGAGTAGGTAGTTAGTGGTCTGTCTTCCTTTGCATCCATGTGTTAAGGTGCAAAAAAGGGTTATCCCTTTCCCTCCTACATCCCCCCTACACTAAACTCTCACCATCTATAGAGTGTAGGGGCCACAAAGGTTTTGGACTACAAGCCAAACCTCTTACGTCTCTAGAAATACTAAAATGACCACAAAACTTGTTCAAGGCTTGTTAGAGATTTGAGTTTGACTTTTTGAACCTACCGTCAGAGGTTAATTAAGCTGCGAATAATTTAAGAGGCGCAAGGAGTCAACATTTCTACGTCTTTAATCAACTTTTGGACTTTTTCGCGTAGTTGTTCATTCAAAGAGAAAACCAGAAATCTATTTTCCGAATTGACCAATTCTTCAAAGGTAAATTTAATTTAAAATCGAAGATAGCTCAGCATAATTTAAATGAACTTGATAAGCCTAACACATAGCTTCCCCAAACAGCAAAGATTTATAAAGTGCCAATCTAAGTGACAATGCAGCTCCCACAGGTGACAGAATGGTTAGGCATATTTGTACATCCAACCACAGAACATAGCCTTACAAAGATTTTGGATTTACATTTAAATTTTATAGCTGCCAAAAATGAATTCTAAAATTCATCTTGTTTAATTTGTAGTCCAGTCCTTAACTGTACTCCTCAGCACTTTAAAATGTTTCATTTAAAATTCGAGACTAAGTTTTGGTATTCGGATTGGTACGGCAGCCTCATCCAGGATAGTTAGCTCGGTTTTGTTTGTAGAAACGATTCTCCTTAAATTTGTCGTAAGAGCTGCTCGAAATCAGTCGCCGAGTCCTGGGCAGTCAAACCCTCACCCCTAAAGAAACCACAATATGCCCAGACACATACGCACACATATGAATGAGATCTTAATAATAACGCATTTGGCACGTATGGACGGGACCACAGCATATCAATGAATACCAACTGAAAGGACCTGAATTTCGGTTCTCTGGTGTTGTGTACACCAAATGACTGATTTATTAGCATTTTGTCTGTGTGTCTGTACTATATTTGGGATACATAATATGAGTATCCTGCGGCGAATGAATTCCTTTCTGCTAACACCACCATGTTGTCGTCTTCGTCTCTTTAAGTCTTGAGCTCATTCCTAAATTCACAGAATTCACAACAAAAGTAAACACGTTTGTGGTATGAGATGTGGGCTTAAATGGAAAGGACCAACGCTAAGGAATTGCAAATCCTTCAGAATTCCCTCAAAGACCGATATTTTCTTCTTTTTGCTGACATTGCCAGAAACAGAACTACTCGTAGAACCAGCACCAAAACCAGATCTATCTGGCTCCTTTCGAAATGCTCATACGCGAAGGTACGAATAGGTGGGGTGTGTGCAAAATGAAAACCCTTTGGCTTGAGTTTGATTGTCATGAATGTCATCGAGACTGGCGACAAACAGAAAATAAAACAAAACAAAAAAACTTCAACGAAAAGGAAATAATCCTTAATAATATAATCCTTGACACTATAGCTAGCGTACAGGCAAAGAATGAAATCGAAAGGAGACGCAACCCCATACCCCGGGAAAAAAAAAGAGAAAAAAAGGAAAATCTTCACTCGAATAATCGAATATACTCGCACACATACTGAGGGAGGTAATAAATAATTTTATTCCTAACGCGTCCCGTTTTCGTCTTCTATCTCATAACGCGTGGCTCACATATTAAATGCGCGCATGAAATTGGAATCCTTTCTTGCAACGCCTCGGCGTTCTGACAACTTTATTCTGGCCATCGACGTGCAGAGTAAGTAGAAAAACTGTCACCCCCCCCCCCCCACGCCTATGCTGAAAACACCATCATACTCACACCGCTCTAACAGCACTAATTTTCGAAGAATTCCGAAATCGGCGATTCTGGGCACGTTCGGGTGACGAACCTTTTAAATTTGGCAGTTCCGTGTGTTATATTAGTCGACGCTTCAAAGGGATTAAGATGACGACGAAGACGGTACGATGGTGCTGCTGATGGCATCATACGCTGAGGTGAGCTCGAAAGCAGGGTAGCCACGTACCAAGTTTGTTTGCCTAGAAAGGAATGAAAAAAAGGAGAAGAAAACTTTTCCTACGCCCCTGAACTCACTTCTCAGCTGAACGTCACAATAGACTACTGCGATGACTTCTCCGACTTCTACGACTCTGACTTCAACCCCTCTCTCAAGGCTCATTATTATTATTTAGCTACTGAGTGTGTGACATGGTTAGCTAAGCAGCCACCACCAGCAATAGTGACTGACGAAGAATACACATACTCGTATACGAGTACCAGCTTTCGCCGGCTGGCATTCGCAAAATTGGTCACAGTCTTTGGCTATATATGGTATGGTACGGCCTATCAAGAGGAATCATAATGGCCATCATAAGCATTCATAACGCGACAGTAGCGACGAATGCGTTTCACAGTCCTTCCTCGTCATTTGACAGGACATCCGAAACGAATGCGATTCCATTTTCATTTCACGGATCGGGTGACAGAAAATCTCTCGTTGCACATAGGGATGGAATGTGCCAGTGGCTTTCAGTCAAGGATGGAAAATTGCGCCCATATTAACATTTTTCTGTTTTTTTTTTTTTGCTCGAGTTAATCGATTACGCGGTGCACATGTTGGTCGTGGTCCAGCCGGAGAAGGGTGGACAGATATTGAAGGGTAGATTAAGCCAATTGCTCAAATGGAAAATGGTTTTAGACTGAGGGTAGATTTAATGGAGTCCATTCGGCTCGTGAAGAGGTCTGATAAAATGATTACGGCCGTTGCAGTGGTTATATAAAATCACCAAAAAAAGTATCGTGATTTGCCAAATAGTGACGTAGGTGGATGGAGTTGACTGATTCTACACTGATATCGGATTGTTTTGTTGACGCATTGGATAAGGGCACAATAGCCTTTAGTCTGGCATGAAGGGGAAGATGATAAGGGTAAAGAAGTGGTGTGAACTCTTCGGTTTAATTTGTTTATACATAACTGCTTTTCGTTCCCTAGTCTCCTAGTTTAAATGGCAACTCCAATGAAAACTCTCACGATGTACATCATAAGTGATATATAGAAAGGATAAACACAAAATTAAATTGCGTCAAATTGAGTCCCATTGCACACACACTGTGTGGTAAATAATATCCCGGACACGAGCCATATATAAGCAACCAAGAGCCTCATCTATTTTACCGAATATGCGTTCTAAAGCTTGAATCTTTCTCTCCTATTCGGTAGAATTTCATTACATTTGGTCAACAACACCTTTTCATTTGATGTTGAAATTTTAACAGAAAACAAAGAGCGGTCATTAAATTCCGCGAAAAACTTGGTAAAAGTGCATCAGATACATTCCGATTGATAAAACAAATGTATCGTGATGATTTCTTGAGTAGAACAGTTGTTTTCGACTGGCATGAATGTTTTTTAGGCGGCAGGCCACACAGGAAGGCCAATATCAGTTCGGAGGCCTGAAATGATCGAAAAAGTTCGTGATTTTTTTGCGGAAGACCGCAATGCTTAACTGACAATGATGGAAGAGCCCTCAAAGATCAACAAAGAGACTATTCGAACTATTCTTCGTGAGGATTTAGGCTCTATTGCACGATAATGCCCCAGTCACACAGCACTAATTGTTCGTGCATTTTTGGCTCGATATCAAGTGTGTGTGTTGAATCATCCACCTGATTCACCTGATTTGGCACTCTTTGTTCACGAAACTGAAATTGAAGTTGAAAGGATGCTTTTTTGACGACAGTCCGACCATTCAAGTAGCTCCGATGCGGGCACTTGAGGCAATTCCTCAAATTGAGCTAGAGCAAGCACTTGAATCGCTATAACAAGTGTATTGAATCGGGAGGGTCATATTTCGAATAAAAAACCCTGAAAACCAAACAGAAATCGTGTTTTAATCATGTTTTCTAGAGTCAGTCGGTGATATTATTTGCCACACTGTGGATGTATGACGAAAGTATGAGCATTTGATGAATCACGACGAAGCACTACTCTATCAGCGTCTTATCATCAAGGCGGATATTTATCTAATTGGCGTTATATAGAATTTAAGTGCACCAGAATCACAAGTTTGATTGCAGGTTTTCAAGCGCGAATGACATTGGCGATGGGCCGGGACAAAGATGGGGCAAATACATACAACCAATTTGGAACTAGTGACTTTGTTGAACTCATCTTTAATGAGGGCATGGTTAACTTCAAAACTCGATGGTTAACTGGTATGTTACTTATTTTAGTTGAATTTCGAAAACCCTATGTTTCAGAGCCTCAGCTAGGGAGCCATCAAACTGCTTACAACACCTCTGCTGCGTCTTTTCTTTGGCTTGGACTTAGAATTTGTCTGAATAGGTACATTGTCGTGCACTTCTCAAAGGTAAACATGGTTCTATCAGTAGATTTACTTACTATACTTACTTAAGGGGGCGCTACATGACCCAGCCATCTCAGTCTTTGGATCTGCATTCTTCTGGCTAGGTCCATGTCACTGTACAGTCCATACAGTTCGTCGTTGTATCTCCTCCTCCACTCACCGTCAATGCAGATGGGACCGAAGATCTCCCGAAGAATTTTTCTCTCGAAGCAACCAAGAACACCCTCATCCATTTTTGATAATGTCCATGCCTCTTATAGGCCTTATAAAGGGTGACTTTTGTTGTCCGAGAGAGGGCTTTGCTACTCAATTGCCTTCTTAACCCAAAGAAACAGCGCTGGTGTCGTTGTCTGTATTTATAGCAGAGCGTACGTTGACAAAGTCCTTAACTACCTCAAAGTTAAATCTGTCGAGGGTGACGTTCTACTCGAGACGTCGGTGTTGGTTGTCCTTTTTGCTTGACAGCGTATACTTGGTCTTGCCCTCATTGACCGCTAAACCCATTTTCGCCGCTTCCGTCTCAATTCCCGCGAAAGCGCCACTGACATCACGCTGCTTTCTCCCGATTACGTCAGTATCGTCGACGTATGGGAGTAGTTGGACGGACTTTTGAAGATAGTGCCTCTTGTGTTTGCTCGTGAGTTTTGCACTATTCTTTCAAGTACGATGTTGAAAAATTCGCAAGACAGCTCATCGCCTTGTCTAAATCCTTTCTGGACATCAGAGGTCTCGGTGAGATCTTTACCGACCTCGATGGAGCAGCGTGCATTCTCCATCGTCATCCTGCACAGACGGACGAGTTTGGCAGAGATGTCAAAACTAGGCATTGCTCTGTATAGCTCGTCTCTATAGATGCTGTCATACGCGGCCTTAAAATCGATGAATAGGTGGTGGGTATCGATCTGAAGCTCATGGGTCTTCTCCAAGATCTGCCGTAGTGTGAATATCTGGTCGATGGTGGACTTTCCTGGCCTGAAGTCACACTGATATGGACCTATCAGGTTGTTGACGAACGGCTTCATTTGTTCACACAATACGGCGGATAAGATCTTATATGCGATGTTAAGAAGACTGATGCCTCTGTAGTTGGCGCAGTTCAGAGGGTCTCCTTTCTTGAGAATCGGACAAACAATGCTGAGGTTCCATTCATCGGGCATAATTTCGTCCGACCATATTTTACAGATGAGTTGGTGTATGCTCCTTACCAAGTCATCGCCTGCCGCTTCGAAGAGCTCGGCAGTCAGGCCATCCGCTCCAGCGGCTTTGTTGGACTTAAGCTTCGATATAGCTATCTTCACTTAATCCAGGTCGGGTGGTCGGAATTGTTGATCATCAACGTCCAAGTTGAAAGGTTGATTCTGCCTGACAGCGGTATTTGGTCCGTCATCGCCGTTATGCAGTCTGTAGAAATGGTCTTTTCAAATTCTCAGCATCGACTGTGTTCCCTTGGTCATCTCTACAGGCTTCGGTTCGGGGTTTGTTTCCGTGGCATGTGTTTTTTACCTTTTGGTAAAACTTCCGAACCTCATTCCTGGAGTAGCATCTCTCAATTTCCTCGATTGCGCGCTTCTCATGCTCTTTCTTCTTCCTCCTGAGAAGCCGGTGTCCGTCTCTCCTCTTCCGCTCATAGAGCTCATGAGCAGCTCTGGTCTTTCTAAGCAGCGCCGCGTCATATGCATCTTGCTAAGCTGCATGTGCTTGCCGGCATTCATCATCGAACCAGGGGTTTCGTTTTGGTGGACGAGTGAAACCCAGCACATCAGAAGCGGCATCTCTGATGGCGTTTTGGCAGTGTTTCCAATGGTTTTCGATGCTTGATGCTGGCGGCATTGGACCTCTTAAGAGATTAAGAGACACTCGATCGGAAAAGGACTTGGCGATCTCTTGCGATTGTAGCCATCTGACGTCGAATTTTCTCACAGCATTAGTTTGCCTTGGCGTATTTTGGGATATCCGCAACCGTACCTTGGCTACAACAAGGTAATGGTCCGAGTAGATGTTGGCTCCTCGGAACGTACGGACATCCATAATGCTGGAGGAGTGTCTTGCGTCGATCGCAATGTGATCAATCTGGTTGACTGTTGATTGATCAGGAGTTCTCCAAGTCCGCTTGTGTATGTCGAGATGTGGGAACCGCGTACTAGCCACGACAATGTTTCACCCCGCCGCAAAGTCGATTAGCCTGAATCCGTTATCGGAGGTGGTGTTGTGCAGGCTATATTTTCCGATTATGCCACCAAAGATACCTTCTCTTCCTAGCTTTGCATTAAAATCACCGAGGACAATTTTAATGTCATAGCTAGGGCTTTGCTCGTATGTCTTGTTAAGGAGCTCGTAGAAGGCATCCTTGGTGTCGTCATCTTTCTCCTCTGTGGGGGCATGCGCGTATATAAGGCTAATGTTGGCAAATAAAGCCTTGATGCGGGTTGCTACAAGGCGCTCGCTCACATACCGGAAGTTCAGGACTTCTTGTCTTAGTCTGCCTCCGACAACAAATCCGCATCCAAATAAGCGCTGCTTTTGCCGTCGATAGCAATTGCCGTAGTAGATGTCGCAGTTTTTCATCTTCTTTTTGTCCGGCCCATCCCATCGCATTTCTTGGATGGCGGTTATGTCTGCTTTGCAGCAGTCTAGGGCCTTCGCTAGTTGCTCGGCTGCACGTGGTCTATTAAGGGATCTAACATTCCACGTGCATATCCGAAGCTCATCGTCGTTAAATCGTTTGCGTGGGTTGTCAACAGTAGATCCGTCAATATCCAAGGCTTGTTGATGCTTCGTAACGTCCTTTTTTTTTTAATGGCCGGGCAGTTACCCCGGCAGCTTCCCTGCTATCTATTAAGCGGATATAAAACAGTGCTCCCAAACCATATTATCTTCGTTTCCGATGAATTTTTCCGATAAATTAGCAAAAATGTCAACCATTCGCCTACAAATTTTTTTCGAAACAATTTAAGTTTGTTTGTTTGTCTGTGCTACCCAGTTTTTATGATGAACTCTTAAGCGGGGACGGATCGTTTTTTTGCAAACTTAGCTAACATGCATGCAATAAAAACGCAGCTATTGTAGACGGCATCATTTGATGTGAACCCATCCATCTCTGACAAGTGCAACCGATGCTTAGATCTATAGGCAGATAGAAAACCGCGCTGTTCCGCATGACAAGAGAGTCGGACAATTATAGTGACATTAGCATCACGTGAAGCAGTTGTTGTTTTTGGTTTTGTTCTGAAAGAGTCATAGAATGGAGAAAGTTTGTGTTTGATGTTGTCAGCTAGTTGTTTGACGATATCGTTGGTGTTTTAATTCCCAACACACGGGATACCTCTTACGACCACATCACTAAGTCTCTGCGAGCGCTGAATTTTATCAATTTGTTCTATTAAACGGGTGTTGTGTGCCTTCAATGTTCATTTCCAGGATTTTGTTTTTAAATTCGTTTAAGATAGCATCCATCTTCGAAGTGATTCGATCCTCTGCTTCTTTAAGCAAAATCATCATTTGCCTCGTAATACTCTTTTCGATCGATGCAAGCTCCACAGTCAGTGAGCTGGATGATTTCCCCGCGTTGCGAGTGATGTGCTTGTTGGTAACTTGTGTTAGCGATGCTGAAATTTCCCTAAATTTGTCTGCTAAAGTAAACTATTTACCAATTCTTTCCTAGTTTGATGCTTAACTACCAAGAAACATCCCTAAAGCATGCTAAGGACGCCTAGCCGTACAGCTCTGTGCAGTGGAAGCACAGATAAGACATTTGCCTTAGCGAATTAAGCCAAGATGCGTATTTTAGTCAGGTGTTCTCCCATCACTTGAAGCCCGGGTCTTTTGTATAGTCTTTCCTTTGATGACAGCATCACATTCGAATTGGCGCTTTGAACACTTCAATATCGATCACTATAGCAGATGTCACAGATCCCGTCAACATTCATATAAAGTTCACCCAGCGGTGGTTTCGCAGATTCGAAAGAACAGTCTGGATCAGTGGTTGTGTTTGGAATCCGATCTCTTCCTCGCCCAGCCTGGGCTTGATAACAAAAAATTTTACGTGTTTCAATAACAGAACCGTGATAGTATTTTTAACAAGATTCGGATCATCTCGAATTAGAGTGTCGTGGAGGACTGAGCGTCCTCCATTAGACATTTTCACTGGATAGCATCCATACAAATGAAAACTCAGGCTCAGATCTATATCATAGCATTAGGCTCGACATACATTGTTGAAGTCCACTGCAACTCTATAACCTTCGACACCTCCAATTTTCAAGTACGTTTGCTTTCTTAAAGATTTGTACGTGCAATGTGACCATAAGCTGCCTAACTTTAACCAACGAGGGGTAAGCCCATCAGAGGGGACAAAGTGCGCTGGGGCAACGTTAGTCCATTGTTTCACCAGAAGGCCAAAGCAAAGCCCACTAGGTTCAAAACGAGTACGTACTCGTACCACAGTCCCTCAGTATACCTCGGTATACCTCAGAATTCGCGACGAATGATTTGTGATCCCTTCGCCTTATCCAGGTATATATAGGTACGAGTTTATGTATCTTCTGTGTCGCCAATGTAAACTGAATGTCACTTATTCTCTCCATGTCCATTAAATACCTTTCAACGATTTTAAATTTACTGCTTCAACAGTTCCGCTGGGTGGCACGAGGTACGAGTATACCAGTGTGCTTGGTTCTGATACTGTTTCATATAGTTATGCCTGTGTTGTTCTTTTAAAGGATCCAGATGACCGCCCGATGAACTGTGAGAGGCGGCCTGCAAACGCTGTGTTTGTAAAAATACAAAAACAAAAAAACAAAATATCGTTCAGTTGTCGCAATGAAACACATACACCGACATATAGACGGTGGCTAGTTGTCTCCGGTTGTCTGTTCCATATATTCGAGCCATAGAACGATAAAGGATTCCCATAGGATTCCCTGTCTCTTGAAATTGTTGGGGGTAAGTTGGCGCAGAGTAGGTCTGGGCCAAGGTACGACTACAAGTACATGGACGACCGAGCGACGGCACATGCATTCTTCGCATTCAAGGTGGCTAAAGTCGACAATCGGACGGACAGCTCTAAGATATATGTTTTAGGCTGAGGTTGTCTCTTTGTTGGCGAAAATTTATGACCCTTCCAGGTTGTGACAGTGCTCCGAGAGTTACCATCTCTACTATTCGTACTGCCTGCCATCCACAGTCATCCACAGTTCTAAAGCCTTTTTCTACTATCCACTGCAGCAGCTACTTCATTCTCTATTATGTTTCTTGTGTGTGGATGATGATGGCATCGGATGGCCTTATGCAGAAGGAAGTGCACACAATTCATTTTGGAGCGACCAATTGTTGTAGGGGGAGTGGAGATGCAGTACGTTCGGAATAGCTACTTCTTGATCCAGATTCGGGTAAGTCTTGGTTAAAAGCACCAGCATGCAGATGAAAACATCAGTGCGGTTGACTACTTTGACATCACCCACCTACGATGGTCGCAAGTGTTGGCACCATCAGTCTCTTCAGTCATTGTACCGCTCTCCGAGTTCTGTTTATGGTGATTTTATTCAAGGTTCGCCGATCTGCCACTCTGGTTATTCATAACCGGAGGAACTATTTGTCAAAGTCTTCTTTCGAATACCATCAGATGGAGGTCATTGTCGGTTGTTCGGCTCGTCAAAGGGACTTTTATCGACGGATTTTATCGTTGAATCGCCTTCTGATTTCAGAATAAATTTATCGTGCCATCCAGAAGGATGGTTCTTCTTAATGAACTGCGATGAGGTGGAGCTGAAGAGAATCTTTGTGGATGCATCAATCAGGTACGTTAAGGACACAAGGGATGTTCCATTGCAGTGACAGATGAATGGTATTCAATTAACGAAGACGTGGATTTATTGTTATCTTAAGTTTACTTCTTAATTTCGTTTATTTGCCATATCGAGGGGAAACAAGGAAATCTGTTTGTTTCTTGAGTCGTAGATCAAAGGTTAAATTGATGGCCAGACATGGAGAAAGCGTTTCGGTGGCAATACAAAGTTTTAATATTTTGACAGGGAAATGTCAATGTCTGTCTACATCGTGCGGTGACAGCTACAAAATGCGAAGTGTTGGACAAGAATAAAGAAAAATTTAAAATTTTGATATCTACTCGTACTTAGCAGCACCACGCCTATTTTTAGGCAGACGCAGATATTGTGCGAAAATACTGATATAAGCACGCATGGGAAAGCCTTGATCAGAAAACTGTTAATCAGATTGATTGCATTGCGATCAATGTAAGGTGTAGTTCGTGGGCATAAACCAAAGCAAGT